>OY293304.1:19363495-20744284 GCA_958502075.1 Orchestes rusci
TTATGACATCCTTGTAACTTGAATATTGTAAGTATAAGTTTAGGTTAGATAAGTTTGATAGTTACTAATAGCCCCCTTCTTGATATTATAGCCTTTAGTTTCGATGACCTGAAGATGGGGTGCAAAGTGTAGACCCCGAAACTGGTAGTCACATAATAAATATTTGAATAAACAGTGGGAATTTGTGAGATTGAAGACTTTTTTCCACATCATTTTTTTCAAATCCAGTACTTTTCTCATACTTCGTCCTAATATGCTCTGCTGACGATTTTATATCTGGAGAGCTGATATTTGGTGTAGGCCTAAATGCTGCTAGAAAAGGACTTATTTCGTTCTCTGGTTGTTCCTTCCTTTTGATTTTCATCAATGCTCGTTCTAATGTATCCACAAATCCTTCAACTTGACCATTGGATTGTAGTACAAATATGTTGAATGCCTTTCTTCAAACAAACATTTTGGAAAATGTCGCTAGTCAATTATGAACCATTATCAGATACAAAGCAAATCTTGAAATAATCTCCTCTATCTTCAGTATAGTATATTTTAAAGTCATATTTTTTGTGATGAAAACTTCTGGCCACTTGGAATAAGCGTCTACTATTATCAAGTTATAATCTCCGTTCACAGGACCTGCATAGTCTATATGAAGTCTCTCTCAAACATTCAGCAAAAGTGATAATTACCTCTTTTCTTGGCGTCTTTACAGCTTCTGCACATGACGAGCAATTTTGAACAAATTTTTTAAGTCATCAATCATCATCAATGTTGTCAAATAAACATAACTTCATAACTTCATCCATTTTTCACCAAACACAAACTAACCCAAACTCACAACTGATTTTGTTTAATTTGAACTTTGAACACAAAAATGATAAATAATTTCACATGGGAGGTATTATGCTATACTCGCAAGGCCACGCATGATCGTCCAAATCGATGAGGGAATGGAATGGATATTGCACTACATTTCCTAACTGGTAGAAACGAGCAATCGCTGTCACATAGAAGGCATTGTAAACATGCTCACAGTAACCGTAGCAATTTTCAGAATTATTTGTAAATTTTCTATTTTTCACAAACAACTGTCATGTAATCTATGATATACAAATCTGATTTTGTTGAAAAGTACCAATTTTCATTTTTTGAGGGCTTTTGGTCCAAGGTACATCCGGGGACTTCTAGTATGTTAAAAAGGAAGTACAGTAACACCTATTCCAGGTAGTCCCAGCTTTATAAAAATTTGTTCCACCTTAACATTCAGTTGTACTATACCAATATTGGTTTGCAGTTAATTCCCGGTGGATGATCAGAGCTCACACTCAAAGATCTGAACAGGCATCATAGATCAAAGTATAATCGGGTCATATTTCGAGTTGTTGTGTGATCATGTGATCCCACAAATGGAGGTATTTCCCCCAAACCAAACTGTAGTTTCAAGGGATGGTGCTCTTGTGCAACTTTCCCGAATCGGTGAAAAGGAAGAAGAGGTGCTATTGAGTGGCCCGCTAGATCCTCGGACCTTGACCCTCTCGACTTTTATCACTGGGGGCATTTGTAAAATAAAGTCTATGAAAACAAGCCCAGAAATATTGATCATTTGAAAGATAAAATTATTACTACTTCAGCTAATAATGGCGAACAATTTGAACATTTAATAAAATAGCCGATCCAATAACTCATCAATCTTCTTTTCATTGTGGTTCGTTAAACGTATCTAATAATAGTTTGCACTTTTCAGGTTGTTCAACTACTTTTTATTTTATTTGTTTGTTCTGGATCGTCTATGTCCTCAATTCTTTCCAAGACACCCAGTAGAAGCCGAAACATGTTGTGATTGTTATATTTGACCTATTTCTTTTGAATCTTGCGTAAATGCAGTTTTTTTTTACCAAATTGACAAAATTCTGTCATTTTGACAGATAAACCAATAAAACCCTATATCACTGAAATTGTTTCATAAAGATCCATCGATATCCGTAAGAATATACAGGGTGATCTATTTAAAATAAAAAAAAAGTTGATCATATGTTTGAGTCACCCTGTATATTTTTAAAGACGAAATTATTTTCATCTCATTCCTCATTAAAAATTTAAAAAAAATGATTCTCTAACTCTCAATGCACAAATAAACCTAAACTATACACCAATCTTCTCATCTTTAATTTGACACACTTATCTCATACCATGAACACTCTCTTCATAACAAGTTTAGACATCCCATTTCTCGAGTAGCATTTAAGTACCAAATAGTTAGGTTATGTTAAGCCATTTCATCTTTCAAGTTAGGTTACCTTCTATTTTCCAACGTGATTTAGCACATTCTTCATTGTTCATCTGAAGGGCGTACTTGACCCTCATGTTACAAGTTACAACGTTTTTTGTCCTTTCTACAAATGTATGTTTCCCCATGTTGCATGTGCGGTCCTTCAATGTTTTTATGTATCTTATGACATCCTTGTAACTTGAATATTGTAAGTATAAGTTTAGGTTAGATAAGTTTGATAGTTACTAATAGCCCCCTTCTTGATATTATAGCCTTTAGTTTCGATGACCTGAAGATGGGGTGCAAAGTGTAGACCCCGAAACTGGTAGTCACATAATAAATATTTGAATAAACAGTGGGAATTTGTGAGATTGAAGACTTTTTTCCACATCATTTTTTTCAAATCCAGTACTTTTCTCATACTTCGTCCTAATATGCTCTGCTGACGATTTTATATCTGGAGAGCTGATATTTGGTGTAGGCCTAAATGCTGCTAGAAAAGGACTTATTTCGTTCTCTGGTTGTTCCTTCCTTTTGATTTTCATCAATGCTCGTTCTAATGTATCCACAAATCCTTCAACTTGACCATTGGATTGTAGTACAAATATGTTGAATGCCTTTCTTCAAACAAACATTTTGGAAAATGTCGCTAGTCAATTATGAACCATTATCAGATACAAAGCAAATCTTGAAATAATCTCCTCTATCTTCAGTATAGTATATTTTAAAGTCATATTTTTTGTGATGAAAACTTCTGGCCACTTGGAATAAGCGTCTACTATTATCAAGTTATAATCTCCGTTCACAGGACCTGCATAGTCTATATGAAGTCTCTCTCAAACATTCAGCAAAAGTGATAATTACCTCTTTTCTTGGCGTCTTTACAGCTTCTGCACATGACGAGCAATTTTGAACAAATTTTTGATGTCATCAATCATCATCAATGTTGTCAAATAAACATAACTTCATAACTTCATCCATTTTTCACCAAACACAAACTAACCCAAACTCACAACTGATTTTGTTTAATTTGAACTTTGAACACAAAAATGATAAATAATTTCACATGGGAGGTATTATACTATACTCGCAAGGCCACGCATGATCGTCCAAATCGATGAGGGAATGGAATGGATATTGCACTACATTTCCTAACTGGTAGAAACGAGCAATCGCTGTCACATAGAAGGCATTGTAAACATGCTCACAGTAACCGTAGCAATTTTCAGAATTATTTGTAAATTTTCTATTTTTCACAAACAACTGTCATGTAATCTATGATATACAAATCTGATTTTGTTGAAAAGTACCAATTTTCATTTTTTGAGGGCTTTTGGTCCAAGGTACATCCGGGGACTTCTAGTATGTTAAAAAGGAAGTACAGTAACACCTATTCCAGGTAGTCCCAGCTTTATAAAAATTTGTTCCACCTTAACATTCAGTTGTACTATACCAATATTGGTTTGCAGTTAATTCCCGGTGGATGATCAGAGCTCACACTCAAAGATCTGAACAGGCATCATAGATCAAAGTATAATCGGGTCATATTTCGAGTTGTTGTGTGATCATGTGATCCCACAAATGGAGGTATTTCCCCCAAACCAAACTGTAGTTTCAAGGGATGGTGCTCTTGTGCAACTTTCCCGAATCGGTGAAAAGGAAGAAGAGGTGCTATTGAGTGGCCCGCTAGATCCTCGGACCTTGACCCTCTCGACTTTTATCACTGGGGGCATTTGTAAAATAAAGTCTATGAAAACAAGCCCAGAAATATTGATCATTTGAAAGATAAAATTATTACTACTTCAGCTAATAATGGCGAACAATTTGAACATTTAATAAAATAGCCGATCCAATAACTCATCAATCTTCTTTTCATTGTGGTTCGTTAAACGTATCTAATAATAGTTTGCACTTTTCAGGTTGTTCAACTACTTTTTATTTTATTTGTTTGTTCTGGATCGTCTATGTCCTCAATTCTTTCCAAGACACCCAGTAGAAGCCGAAACATGTTGTGATTGTTATATTTGACCTATTTCTTTTGAATCTTGCGTAAATGCAGTTTTTTTTTACCAAATTGACAAAATTCTGTCATTTTGACAGATAAACCAATAAAACCCTATATCACTGAAATTGTTTCATAAAGATCCATCGATATCCGTAAGAATATACAGGGTGATCTATTTAAAATAAAAAAAAAGTTGATCATATTTTTGAGTCACCCTGTATATTTTTAAAGACGAAATTATTTTCATCTCATTCCTCATTAAAAAGTTAGTGTTCAGGCAAATTTCAATCAAAAAAATTCTAGCGGTTTGAAAGAAATTGGCAATATTCCAGACTTCTTTTCCACCCTGTATAGTAAACGCCGAACAATTTTTAATCTACGTCATCGTTGCCACCAAGGCCGTTGTCATGAAGTTTACTGGTGTCCACATTTGGTCACCAGCAAATCACATAACAACGCGCTTGGTGCCATGGATGACGTAGATTGAAAGTTTGTTGGCGTTTACCATACTATGATTTTTTGTGCCTAATAATTCGTCAAGCGTCGCCCAACACTAACTTTCTTATATCTGTCAATATTTTGTTCGTGATGATTGTTTTTTCACATTCCTGATTGACTAGATTGCTCATGGGGTCATTATCTAATCAATGACCTCCCAAACATATTTCAGAAAATAAATATGTACAGGTTGTCTCAGATCAACTGGTTACTACTCATACAGCAAATAGAGGAACCATGAATAAGAAGTTTAAGATGTAGAACACATGTCTGGAAGTGTTCCGTTTCCTAGGTACAGGGTGTACAAGTTTCTCAAAAAAATGAATATCTGGATTTATTTTGAAAACCGCTCGACCGATTCTGATAAAATTTTCAGTGCTCAAATACTAAATGGTGTTGCATGTTCCTGAGTATTTGGGAAAAAAAACTTGTCCAGGGCCGGAGTTGGAGAACATGTGTGCATTTATTTTCAAAAAAAAATGTTATAACATGATATTTCCAGAAATTCAATACTTTTTCCTGAAATCTCATTCAATTTCCAACAAAAAAGCTATCCTGACTTTTTTTCTTTTCGACGCACCGTTTTGGAGTGGAAAAAATATGAACCAATGTATTGCACCATCGAAAAAATTAATACAGAATACTGAGCAGCTTCTTTGTTTCTCTTGGAGACCATACCTAACGCCAAACAATGTTTTTATGGTAATAAGAAATATCAGTAACAATATCCAAACTTGAAGATACATTTATATATTTTTTTTGAAAAACTTGTACACCCTGTATCCAGGAAACGGGGCACTTCCGGCCATGGGTTCTCCATCTCAAACTTCTTATTTATGGTTTCTCTATTTGCTGTATAAGAAGTGACCAGTTGATCTAGGACACCCTGTAGCTCTATCCACTTCAATCATTTTACAATTATATCAATTATTTAATTCCAAGATTCGTCTTATATTGTTTCAACCGCCCCTCGTAATAGTCGTGAATAAAAATTGTCAGGCAGAGTCAAAATTTAGAAATACGGTCTGGGTCCGTCCAGTGAATAATATTCATTTATGGTTAGGGCTGATGGTCGTATTTGAAGGATGGTCCCGTATTTTAAAAAAATGTCTCGGTCCCGATGCATAACCGAATTGTCCCGTATTTTGTAATATGAATATACGGCGAATCGCTGGCGATAAGGAATTTACACATGAGCAGCGAATAGAACGGAATTTTTCTTACTGGAAATGATGGAAATATATTTATGATGCAGAAAAAATCCCCGAAAAATAGATTCCAGTAGCTCTAAACTTTCTCTCTGTTGCCAACCTTGATAATTGACCACGAGCCGCCACTTAGAACTACCCCGTGGCCACACAATATTTATCAGTTTATTCCATGGTATAAAAACGTTAAACGTCTCTCAAACTTGATTTGGGAATTTTGTGATTTGGACAATCCGATCCTAACGAAAATTATCTATTCTCTAGCCTAGGGTGCTCTTAGATGCCAGGGACATAACCCACATGAAGTTATCACTTCTCAAGAAAGTTTCACGTGAAATTAACTCTACGTAAATCCAGTTTTTTATCGACCGTCGCCAAGCATTAATCATATGGAACTGGAGATAACGTGACTCATCTTCTGACATAGGCATTAGACTCGAGTACCTCTTCAATTATTCACAACAATTTGCTTGCAAGAAAAGACGTTATAACGACATGCTCAACAAAATAACAGTCATTTAACGTAATGTTCTTGAATCTGAAATCCATCTTCGCAGTCTAGGTTGCTCGAGTTGCTGAGCATGTATTTTATACAGATCATGGATTTCTGTTTGGAGAATTTAAATGTTTAGATGAGAATCCAATTTTTTCACAAAATATAAAAAGCATCTCAATTAGATCGCAAAATTTGCCTTGAAAGTTGACATGACATCAAAAGGAGATGGATGGGAACTATTGCTGTCGACGACATCATCCTATTTTTGCTTGAAATTGAATGGAGTATGGAAAAAATATTTTTACGTTGGAAAACCCAGTGGAGTTCCATTTTTTTTGTTGTAAAAATGAAAGTCGCTTCAGGACAGGTCATGGGAGAGTCCAACTCAAACAAACTTCGCAAAAGCATGATCAAGATCAATGGATATACTTTTTGAAAATTTGAACAATGTCGCAAACATTTTAACTCTCTGCACACGGACTCACTCTGAAAACACAGAAAAATACTGGTCTGGATTGCCATTAGAAGCAAGTTATTTTTGGCCAATAGAATAAAATACTGAAACATTTTTAGGTTGATGATCTGGATATGAGAATTGGTATTCATTCCGGATCAGTTCTTTGTGGAGTCCTTGGTTTAAGAAAATGGCAGTTTGATATCTGGTCATACGATGTTCGACTTGCAAATCATATGGAATCGGGTGGAAAACCTGGGTAAGATATCACTTCTTGATATTAAACATGCTGCATCATGAATAATACAATCCAATGTATCGATTTCAGACAAGTTCATATATCAGAGTCAACCTACCAGTGTCTTAATGGGGCATATGAGGTCGAACCCGGCAATGGTCAAGAAAGGGACGCATATCTTAGAGAGCACAATGTAAACACCTATCTAATTAAACATTGTGAACCGATGTTTCCCAGAAGAAGACTTGCCTCCAGACCTAGGTATTGAGCAAGCGATTCTCTGAATTCAAAAATTAATCACCCAACCTCTTTTTTTTAGCATATTTTCCAACAAACCTTGGCCAGAAGAAGAGAGAAACAGTAACGTAAGCACTCCGAAAAGTCCCAAAACGCCTAGCTTCACATCCCAACCACCTTCAAGAGAACGAAGTGATAGTGGTATACAACATAGTGCCATAGATGAGGAAACCACCACAGACTGGACGCCGGAGATACCTTTCGAAAATGTGAGCTTCTTGAAAGACTTCGAGGTTGAATGAATAGCAAACTTCATAATCCGCAGCTTCATAGGTCGATATCAGCTGATTTGGATGAAGCTCTTGAATCAAAAGGCAAACAAAAGTATGAGCTGAACCAACCAACCAAGAAAGTTGTCACCGAGCAAGTTGACGATATAATCGATCACAGTATAGAGATTGAAAGTAACAAAAGGATGCGAAGTGCCAATGTTAATCCGTGGACTTTGAGGTTTATTGACAAACATATGGAGTGGCAGGTGATACACTTTTTGATAATGTTGATTTATATGGCGCTTACATTAACTCTTTAGTTCAGTCAACTGCGGGAGGATATGTTCAAGTCGAACATGTTATGCTGCTACATAATATGGTTGTTTATTGTGATCACACAGTTCATCACCACAGTGTAGATATATCTGCAAAAATTCAATATAATCATTATAATATAATATGTCATTCCAGATCACCTTTGGTAATATGGTTACTAATCATTGTCACAATTGTACTGACTGCCTCTCTGGTTTTGGTGATGGCAGAAGAATTCCACCAATTTCCCGAGTCATTACAAAAATGGTCGTCAACATTGGTTCACAACAGAAATACTAGAACAGCATTTATTTGTATACTTATAATCGTGATGTCATTAAGCAGTTCAGTGAGTTTGTTTAAAACCTTTCCCATACCACGCACATCAAGCGATTCAAATAGCACAAACAACACTTTGACCAATATCAAATCGAATGTTGAACCTGATCACTCGTATAACTCATATCTTCTGAAGTATGTACCTATCTATGTACCAGAAATCGAGTTCAAGAATTTGGAACAAGAATTAACATTGAATCTTACTTTGAGTGCAAAACTAAATACCGGCATCACGTTGAAATACTCGAATTGCTCGGGTGATTGTCTAGACAGGTTTGTTGGGAGATTAAATGAGTTCTTTTCGAATGGTTCAACATCAATGGTACAAACGGGGACATTCAATGACACGATCTTGAAGTTCAGCAGTGGCGGTAGAAATATCACTCAGATATTATTGGGCAAAAGAAAAAGACGATCTTTACAAGTGAAAAAGTACATTGATCGCAAGGAAAATAACAATAATTCTGCGAATTCCTGTGGAAGTTATGGCAATTGTATGAATCACACAGAAATCGTTCTTCTTAGAGAAAAAAAGGAAGATTTTCCTGCAGAAAATACAACTAACAGCACCACCATATGTGAAGTTCCTTTTTGCAAACATCCAGAATACATAGTTTTCACATGGGTACTTTGCATGATAGCCTTGGCAACCGCCTTGAAGCTCTACTACTTGATTAAACTTCTACTGACTTTGTTGATGGTGATCATTTACACCATCCTTATATTGGTACCCTATAAAGACATTTTTAATGAAGTGAATGGGATGGTAAACAATGGGTAAGTTAAACTCTTACATAATGACAATATTTTAACCATTGACTTCTCTAAAGGATACTTATTCCAATGTCAGCACAAATGTTCATTCTTCTTGGTGTATTTTTTCTTATGGTCGCTTACCACGCTCGTCTCGTAGAAGTAACATCACGTTTGGATTTTTTATGGAAACAACAGGCAGAGCGAGAGTTGGCTGATATGGAAGAAACTAGACAAAATAATATGCAATTGCTGACCAACATACTTCCAGATCATGTAGCTCAACATTATTTGTCCAATGACCGGAATAGTGAGGTATGATTTTTCGCCCGTTGCGTTGGAGGTAGTATGGTATATTCCGTACATAATATGTGTTCTTCTTTTGAATAGGTTACGCTGGGTAATTTTTTTTTCAAATGTGGTTTTGCGGTTCTGGTTGATTTCTGTGGACTTTTGTTACTGCTTTGTTGCATCTTTTGATACACGTTTACGGAGATACTTCTCACAATTTTTCCTCTTTCTCTTCTTGCCAATTCTTTTTGACGTTAAATTACTGAACATGTATACATACGTTAGGATATCATATCTCAAGCAACGACGGCTTTACAATAGGATCAAAATGGTCATTGACCTTCTAAATAGTCATCAAGATTTCATATCAATCAACAATCTACTTTGATGAAAATAATTGAGAAAAACTCCCAATAATAGATCCCATAATGCGCGCCTGTAATAATACCCGAGAATATCCCCACCAACACATCTTGATTGTCACACAGATTATTTGGGTCAAAATTCAGACTTGACCAAGAATCGCTTGAATATTTAAATGCAATAACATCACGCATAAGCGGCTAGACGAAGTGGAGAGAGAGATAATGAACTATCGTATCATCAGAGTATTAGAATGCGAAAAAATATGTCAAGTTCGGCATTGACCAAGGCCCTTTTACCGGGATAGGGTTAATTTGCCTAGAATTCAAGTCAATTTCATGACTGTTTGAACTTTGTTTAATGAGGAATGATTCTTATACCTATTAAACCGGCTCCATAGATGTTGTATATCCAAAAAGATACATTTATCTACATTTTGCATGTACCCCAATATGACGACCACATTCTAAGCATCTTTGCGGGACAAGAGCATAATTGCCATTTTTCGTCATTACTCCGTGAGCTTGATCTATTATCAGGTTTGTTTTTGAATTTTCTTGACTATCTGTATAGATTTTTTTATTTTTATAGATACCTTACTTGAACACACTTGTAATTAACAAAAGAAAACATGGTATTCATAATAATACTCGGATAAAAATATTATTCAAACACACAGTTTCATCAGCCAAGTATTTCTCAATATAATAGTGGCAACGCCGCCACAAAATTTGGCCGATCTTGGCAATTTTCGTAGTTGAATTTGACACGCGGATACGCGCGAACTCCAAACCCGAACGTGAATTCCGTAGTGAGACGTCATTTTCATTGTTTTGTTTTGTTGCTCTTAGTTTTCAATTCTTTCTCGGCTTGAAAAGCCTTTTTCTTATGAGAAAACTCTCTTGAAAGGCAAACAATTTGAGAATTTCAAAATATCATGGTGCATCAGCGGGCGTACTGCGTACAGTAACCAGGAGAACCAATATTTTTGATACCTGCACCAACATCTTCAACCTTAAATCCTGAATTTTGACACTAAGAAAGTCTATCATTTGTGCTGGAGATGAGTGACCCATTATAGAAACCTAAAAACCCACCTACCTTTTTTTAAATCTTTAGGTTTAAGCAAATTCTGTTTAACCGGGGTGGTTTATCTTGTGTAAAATTTTATAATCGCTAAGATTCGCATTTTTATTGAAGATGAAAAGTCTTCATGTAAAAACACTTCTATACCAATTTTATAATTTGCGACCTAAAAACCTCCCAGTTTTGGTTATTTTTCATGTTAGTGTATTCGATTCATATTGCAATATTGCTGAGAAAACACAATGATAAATACAGATCCACTACACGCATGTCCTGTTTACATCAATTTTTTGTGCCAACCACGTAATGTCCCTCAATTTCATTGATAAATACGCACTCCACATTCTGTGGTTTCAGGATGCAGTTTTCTGTGAATTTATGAATGACAGGCTTTGTCCATTTAAATGGGTGGTCTTAGACTGGCTCCACACTATGTGGCCAATCATATACAGTGTGTCCCAAATTTGTTTCTCTATACAGGGATCTTGGCTCCTATTATACCCACATCAAAGGTTGAATTGGGAAAGTTCTAGAGGAAACTTAGTGCATTCGATATTCGATTCCAGATTTGCGATCGGTCAATTGATTTGGAAATATCGGCGAAAAACCGAAAATGGCGGATTTTGTTTTTTGCCAGTAAATTCGAAACGGCTAATTGGACAGCTATGAAAATGTGACATCATCTGGACAATTTTTTAAGACGAATAAAATGGTGTGTATGTCTCAATCGCTTTTTGTTTTTCCGCAACCCGCCTCAACTTTCATTTTTCTTATGACCGCCATATTGGATTTTTCGATTTTTGGAAAGAGTATAAAATTTCCAGTCTAGTGATGTCCCACAAGTGCATTAAAGATTTAAGTATCATCAAAATATCACACTTCGTAGCTGGGACTCAATCTTTTCTAAGGAGGCCATGATTTATTTGTCGCGAAACATCATTAATAGGTACTTTATCAACCTAAGGTCACCTTATGTGGTGAGCAGCGAACGTGTTAAACTCATTGAATTTTCAATAGAATATGGACGTAAATAATGACTTCTCAACGACTCTATGAGTGTATTGAATAAAAATTCAGAGAAATCATTGTTTATTAAATCAACACTTAAGCTTTTGAATTACTTACACGTAGATACAAATATATTGAAAATGAAAATACTGTAATGTGTTCTCAACTGTCTCGGTATTGATTTAAAAGTTTGCAAAATGACGTCCATTTGCATCGAGGCATTTTTGACAATTAGTAACTGTTTTTCGTACCACCCCCACAAGTATGTTTCTGTTGATATTTGTAAATGTGTCAAAAACTCCTTGTCTCAGGTTTCTATAGTCGCAGGAGGATCAAATTTATAGACCTCATTCTTTGTATGACCCCAGAGATAAAAATCCAAGGGCGAAAGGTCGAGGGATCTAGGAGGCCAGGGTATTGTACCATATAATGAAATGATCCTTTTCTCAAACTGCTTTATCAAGAAGATCCTGACTTGCATGGTGTTGTGAGCCAGACATCCATCCTGTTGAAACCAGGTTCTTCTGGACTCATCTTCGGTTAGCGTAGCTCGTAATGCCGGCACAACCCGATTTCGCAAAAGCTCTAGGTATCTCTGTCCGTTTGGGCTGTAGTCAACTAAAAATAGTCCTTCAAGTCAATTTCCTGAAAAGATTGATTGATAGTTGCCCAATTGAGAAAGGTGAGTTGGATTAAATTACCAATGACCCACACCAAACGTTAAACCCACTTCGTGAGGGTTTTCCACAGCCCAATGATGAGTGTTGTGCTTATTAAAAACTCGACAATTCGTAAAGCTACTTTCATCGGACCACAAGACATGATTTACCAAATCGGGATTGTCATTACACTTCCTTGTATACCACTCACAGAAGCGCATTCGTCTTGGAAAATCAGTTTCCTTAAGTCCTTGAACTACTGTGGGTCTGTGTGGATGGTACTTATTCTTTTTTAGCACTCTCTGTACTGTTGATTTGGACGCACCAATTTCCCGTTCTACAGTTCTTACCGATTTACTAAGGTCTTCGTTGACAGCTTGTGAAATATTTCTGTTGCGATTTTCATTTTCAATAGACAGTTTTCGTTGCTCCTGAAAATTTCACCGGTAGCGGTTACGAAAGCCGTAGCGATAGCCGCTATTTGACAGATAAAAATATAGTTTTCGGTGGGAGAAAGAAACAAATCCGCTTAACGTTACGGTTAACCTCAACCCTAACCAAACTTATTGACAAATGACATCGCAGTCTTGTTTTGCTTATGTTTATGTGCTATTTTTTCAAATTGATTTATGATATGGTATTATTGGACTCCAGTGACGAGTCAGATTCTGATTTTGAAGATGCCATGTTATTAGAAGTATTGAACAACAACGCCATCCAATATAGAGTAGACATTTACATCATCTGACACTGACCGGAAAACGTTGACCTTTTTCTTTTCCTCAAACTTTCACAATACATATTGTAATATGTTCTTTAACTCCCCTCACAGACACCCCTTTTCTAGTGACCTCCAAAAAATTGGAAATAACCACACTATGTAGAAACATACCCATATAGATTATTTGCCAGTATTTCAATGAGTGAGATGTGGTCATCTTCATCGGTAAACCGAACTCGGTTTCGCCTGATTGTTTTTAAAAGACTTGCTGTTTCTTGATTTGGATTCATTGCGTAAATTGTCTTGGTCTTGAATCTAACAAAAGTATAAACAAAAACAATGAAATCAAACCTCAAAACAACGTCAATCAAATGTCAAATAAGATATTTTCTTCTACTGCGCATGCGTTTCTCTACGTTAACCACTATAACTATCGTCCGTTAACAACCGGCATTTATCGGTATCGATATACGATAAATGACATCCAAATGTCATAGTTGTCAATTAGCGTTAACCGGAGCTGCATTTTTTGAGCAACGAAAACTGTCTAATGTTGTATCCGCTTCTAGTTGTTCGAAGGCCCCAAAGTTGATCAAATTAACAACCATTTTTCTGAGTTGGGTTCTATGAGGCTGCCGTCGTTCGGGCTACATCTCCAAATACCTTGCTGAGGTGATGTCGGCATTGCTCTGTGACTGCAAGTACAGCGCTGACATATCCAACTTTTCTTCATTCGAACAGGGAACACCGGGCATTTTCAATAGGTTTCGACAATTTGTTTATCAGATTTATTATTTTAATGATAGCGAAGCGTACTACTATTCACGTGAACACAACTTTCATACTGAATTATTATTTGCGGGGTGTTATAGACCACAACGCCATCTTTCGGCAGAATTATTCAACGACATATCAGAGCCTCCTAGGATTTTGCTTATAAACCAGTTTTCTGTCAAATAGATCATGGTCTTCTTAGAAAAGATTGAGTCCCAACTACGAAATGTAATATTCCGAAGATACTTGAATCTTTCATGCACTTGTGAGACATCACTAGACTGGAAATTTCACACTTTTTCCAAAAATCGAAAAATCCAAAAAGTATCCAGATGATGTCACATTTTCATAGCTGTCCAATTAGCTATTTCGGATTCACTGACAAAAAACAAAATCCGACATTTTCGGTTTTTCGCCGATATTTCCAAAACCAATTGACCGATCGCAAATCTGGAACCGAATATCGAATGCACCTAGTTTTCTCTAAAACTTTCCCCTGTTAACCTTTGATGTAAGTATAATAGGAGCCAAGATCCCTGTATAGAGATACGAATTTGGGACACACTTACCCCCATATGCACCGTACAAATCTAATCCGGATGAAGTCTTTGTCGCGATTATCTTCCATACCACCTAATGGAAAATAATCGCGATGAAGTTTTCATCCGGATTAGATTTCTACGGTGCATATGGGGGTTAGCGTTTTCATGAGACCATTTCAGTTTGGTCTGTCATTAATGTCACTTGCAGCTCGCCGTTTTTCTGAAAGTGACGGTAATGACAGACCAAACTGGAATGGGTACATGATACCATACTCCATGAAAACGCTTACTGTATATTCAACCAGGCAAACGTTGGTGATGTGTGGAGTTTGAACCATGTCTGTGAGTAGCTGAATGAGATATACGTCAGAGAAATATTTTCTATAAGACTATCCACCTCCTAAGGCATATATTCCATTGAGTTTAAACTCATTTACAAACTCAAAGACATGTTTCAAATACCACGCATCGCCAACACATAGTATGGAGCCGGTTGTATGAATATAGGAAGGTAAGTTTTTAAAATTTAAAATAGCCTTTATACTGGTTCTTTTCAATTTTCTACGCTGAGTACGATTTATCTCAATCATGTATTTTCTTTTTCTCGAATTCTTTTATATTCAAACATGAGATATCGCGGTAAATGTTAGAGGTGGGGTTGCTCTTGACATTTTTTCCGTCTGCGAATGTTTGCGGTGTTCATCCCCACAACTCGTATCATTTTGACCTCCCTATTTAATTAAACTCGAGTCGCCACTGAATTGACTTGATCGAACTTTTAAGTTGTTCATCAGGAGGACACACCACATAAATGCGTTATGTCGTGGTTCGGATAATTCACATCCAACTAACAGGTCTTCAAGTAATACAAATGAGAATGATCCAGTCCTAGATCAGCCCATGGACCTTTCTATTGATAATAGAAACAGTTTAATGATGGAATTGAATGCACAACAAACATTTGTTGATCAATCAATTCAAACCAAAACACAAGCCACCGTTTCCAACGCACAACCAAGCCTATCAACACCTATTGATTCTGCCTTTAATTCACGCCATTTTCTGGACAATATGTGAGCCCATCGTTGCCGTCATCTTCTTCTTCTTAATGTGCCGTGTCCATCAGTGAAGTTTGGATATCCCAGTCCAGACACTTTTTCGTTTGCTGATGTTATTTTGAGCATTCAACGTTAGGTCCACATCTCGAAACCCACTCTTTCTAGAAGTTTGCTTCATTTGAACTGGTCGTAAAACATTCTTTGATTTTTTGATGGTCATAACTTTGATCTTTTTTATGTTTATATTCATGCGAAACGCTTCGCAAGCCATGTGAACAGTGATGAGAAGTCGCTGTAGGCCAAGATCTTAGTCCGCGATCAAAACAGAATCATCGGTGTATCTTATACTATAAACGTTCATAACGTTCATCATTTACCTCAACTCGGTCCAAAGAGTCCGCCAAAGCTCTGTTAAATATATGTTCTCAGTAGAGATTGAAAAGCAACGGTGAAAAAACGCAGTCCTGTCTAACTCTCCTGTGGATCCCTATCGTCTTGGACGTGATTTCTCAATTTTAATTCTAGCACTTTGGTTTCTGTATATTTTTTTGCAGCAGGGTAGTGTCCTTTTCGTACATACCGATGTCATGAAGAGAGTCCATCAAGAGGTCATGCTCTATCAAATGCTTTCTTGAAATCCAAAAAGCAGCACTTTGTTGATCATAGCATTTTGATGCTAACACCAGCAAGCTGAACAGAGCCTCTCTCGTACCAATTCCGCCCCTGGAACCAGATTGGTCATCTTCAATATTCGCTTCATATCTGCGAGAGAAACGGTCAAGGATCATACTCAGCAGAACCTTAAGAGCATGGCCAATCAAACTTATCAGTCGGAATTCTCCGCAAATTTTGAAATTCTTTTTCTTTGGAAGTGGTATGAAAATCGATTCTAGCCATTCGCGGGGCACCTAGCCAGTTTCATAAACACAATTAAATAGAGCCAAAAATGAATGAATCAGCCACTGAACAAGTTTACAAAGTTCACAACAAAAACGTCAATGGAGGGCGGGGCCTGAGTGAAAGCTTTGATTCGCATCCACGAGGAGGCGTTGATGTTCCTGAAGTTCGTTAGATTTTGAGAAGATGGCGATACGTAGAATGCCACCTGGGCTTTTATCTTCGTGTTTTATTTCATGCTTTGATTCCTCTCTGAGTGGAAAAATGTCCTGGTAATCCTTATCAAAAAACTTCTTAGAACGCAGGATACATCAATTTTGCAGCCGACATCGACAAAGTGGCAAGAAATGCATCCTCCACAAAATAAGGGAGGTCAAAAGCAAAAAACTTTCTGCCAGATAACAAATGAGATTTCTGAGTATTCCATGACAAATCAAACAACGAGGCTTGGTGACATCATCCTGAAAAGGTCGAACAAAGGGGGAGAAACAGAAGAAGTATTTCATGAGAAGGTTCGTAACAGCCCAGCCGTCCTACGCCACAAAAAGCCATGCACCGCATCCCCAGACCTCCGGAGCGAGTGACATCTTCTCATAGTCACCATCACACAAGGTCAGCACCCCGCAGCGCAGGACACATCAACTAGGGAAGCCCACAGTCATCACATCCCAAGATGGTTCTGGACATTTAAGAGAAAACCGAAAAAACTACATTTATTCAAAGTTTTTGTCTGTACTCGACAAATAAAGACAGTTTCAAAGTCAGTGCTTCAATGTAAAGAAATCTGTATAATATAATGCCGGAATCTTCAATAATACATCATTCAAGTCAGATGGTTCGATTCGCATCCACTGGATTCCGTGACGCATTGTTCCGTGAAATTTTATACGTTGGTGTGTCTTCTGAACCTGGTTTGGGTATGAGTTCTGTGGAATCAGCCTTGAAAATTCAGGGTAGCATCCGGGGCTTTTGTTTGTTTTGCCTTGTCTTATCGCATATTGCACCTCTGACTTCAGGATACTTCCTCCCCAATCTTATTCATCCGCAGAAAATATAGTGACAAATAAAATAATATTGAAAGAAAAATTCGATGCAGATGGAATTTTAGAAAAAAAAAGCAAGATTGGTAGCCAGAGGTTTCAGCCAATGTCCAGGAATTGACTTCACAGAAACTTTTGCACCTGTTGCGAAACTAAGCTCCATTAGATTACTTCTAGCACTAGCAGCTAAAGAAAAACTTCAACTAAATCAGTAAGACATAGTCACAGCATTTTTAAATGGAGAAATAGAAGAAGAAATTTACATGAAAATTCCAAACAAACTTGAAAATTATCTTCAAGAAATTATTTTGGAA
This sequence comes from Orchestes rusci, assembly GCA_958502075.1. Classification (NCBI taxonomy): domain Eukaryota; kingdom Metazoa; phylum Arthropoda; class Insecta; order Coleoptera; family Curculionidae; genus Orchestes; species Orchestes rusci. The sequence goes on from OY293304.1 coordinate 19,381,327, forward strand.
AAAGCTATCAAAGCTGACAAAGATTTATGCATAAAAACTACAAAAATGTTGGAAAATCTAAGGAAAAACTCAAAAGAGAAGGTATGCCAATTAAAGAAGGCTCTTTGCGGATTGAAACAAGCCGGAATACAATGGTTCAAAAAGCTAGACACAAAGCTAAATGAATTTGGTTTCAAGCCGTCACAAGCAGACCCATGTATCTACATATACCACAAACATTGACTTTAAATACTATAGACTGGGCATCCCATTCAGCAAATGGTATTAGTCTTGACGCCAACATCACAATAAGTGCGAAAGAGACAACACTATGAGTGGAAAGAGATAAAACGAGGAATCCGAACGCATCGGGCAACACCGCATGAGAACATGTGATTCTTATAATACGTACGTCCGAACTCGATTTTCATCTGGAACAGCGGCGGCACATTTCGATTTTCTACCGTTTTGTATGAAAAATATAAATGGATATTAATTTGGGTAGGTACCTATGTCGTTATTGTTATATGACAGTATATCACATTTTTGACTTTCTGAATCAATAAAAATTGAAATTTTCATAACATTAAAAATTAAATCTCCTGCTGTTCTTCCGACAATAATGAATTACGGTTCCGAATAAAATGACAACCTAAATACAAAATATATTTCGCCTTTCTTACATAACTCTAAGGCCATTTTACTCAATTTGCCATATGATTTTTGTTTTTGGAGACGGGAAACTGTATGGTCTGCCGGTGAGTCATGATTGGCAAGCTTCCCGGTTTTAAATATTTGATTCCATCAATGTCACGTAAATAGTCTTGTGGGTTAAAATGGTCCGAACACAAAAAGGGAGGTTTGATTCGAAGTCGGTCCTCGTCAATCCTCACCAAAGAACACCAAATATTTCGCAGCTCTTCATTTTTTGGAAATCTAAAATTGGATAACAAGAAAAAAATATAAAAAATAGGAAACAGCAACGTTTTACTTTTCTTGTTTCTAATACATAAGTATATGTACAGGCGAAAAGTATTATAAATAAATGGCCGAAAAACTATTTTTAACTATACCAAAATGATTATCAGTGCTGGAAAGTGAGTGGAGATAAATTCAAAGAAATATGGTGCAGGAGTCATACTAAACAAAGACCGCAAATATTGGTACACCTGCAAATTGAAGCGGGTAAGCAATATTGTTTATTGGTCTATTCTTCTTTAAATTGATGTCTAGACATAAATTTAATTTTGTTTGTTTAGACATAAATTTGGCCCAAAAACATTTATGTCTAGATATACATTCAGAGAAGTATGGGCAAATAAACAATAAATAATGCGTAGGTACCCTGCTTCAATTTGCAAGTACCAATATTTGCAGTTTCTATTCACTTTTCGCATTCTCCAGAAAATTAAACATTTTTTATATATCCTATACCTACCTTAAAAACAAAATTGCCATTTTTTCTGGCACGTTTCAAAATGTAAAGGTTTATTCGGAAGCCTTGGGAACAGGGTAAATATCTATTTTCAACCATTGAACTTTTATTTAAAACTTTTTTCCAAACGTCAAATCAAAAAGTGAATTGCGGGGTCCATTTAGCTGTGCCCTGTACAAGGTTTTTTTATATATCAATTTAGACCCCCTTTATCTTTTTTATTTGACGTTTCTGACAAAAATGTCCCTTCATAAAAGTCTATTGATTGGTTTCGAGCAAATTGTTGGAAAAACTATATTTCGCTTTTACAGGAAGAAAGACTGGGCGTCGTTAAAATTTTTAATTCCAATTGAAAGGTACAGGCAAAGAGGGCGATATGTCAAAAAGTTAATTTCGAGATAAACGCGAGGTTTTGAGAGCTCTAAAAAGTGATTATAATAATAATAATTGTAAAAGTAAGCATTCTTACTGAAGACTTCAACCTTATTGTAATAAAAAAAACGAAAATAAGACAGTTGAGGAAGTATCCAATAAATAATTCATCTTGACTGTGTATGAAATAATCGAGGAAATAATGGAATAGGTATTCAAGTAATATGAATATCCTTTCTTATTTGAGAACAATCGGTTCCTATTGCATAAAACACTACCATTCAGGCTTTTTTCCAAATCAGTTTAATTTTTTTGTTGTTACCTATTCACGAATAAAAACAAACATTTGAACTTCCTGAAGATTGAAAAATCCTCATTTTCATGAATGAAATATGATGATGCCTACACTCTACACCACTGGATCCCTCTCCAGTCAATGCTCAATGCAAATTTGACACTTACCTGTGAATGGTGATTTCTGGATCCGAATGGTCCAGTTTTTGACACAGCAAGCACAATCCTACCATTTTTCACAAATAAAGTCACAATACAACACTTCACAAGCACGAAAGTGGAAGTTTCCAAGTTGAAACCCCATGGCATCACCGCACTACCTTCAAAATCGATACCTGCTGTTAAAAGGCAGCGTTGCCGTGTACTAGGACTGATATTTACTATGTATCGCCTGTATCCAATGCACAAAAAATCATTATTTAATGAATGTTAGTAATTAAGCTTTGAGTAGCACAAAAATGTTTCACATTATTTATGATATGAAATGATATCATCATTAGACACTATCACCGTTCAACATTGAGTTGATTCACACGAAATCATGGTTGTAAATGTGTCAGATTATGCGATAATCTAGAATGGTGAACCTTGATGCACCTTCTTGAAAAATGAACAATACTCAATCCTCCTTAATTTTCATTGTATCATGTCTTATCAATCAATTTTGTACACAGAGGAATTTTCATTGATGAAGATTTGCCCAAATCGGCAACCGCGTCCAAAGCAGGTCAGTTTTCGGCGACGCAGATAGATATAACTCGACAAGGATAGCGATACAGTGAATTTCTCAAGACATACGTCCAAAATTGGATGATGGTGCCATTATTTTGAAGGTTTCCTTCTCTAAAGCCTTATAAAACTCAATGACCACAAAGGAGGATGGAGAAAAGGCCATAATTGCAGTATATGTAGATGATTTAATCATAGCAACATCTAACAAAGATATTTTGAAAAATATCAAGAAGAAAATAATGACAAGCTTTGATATGAAAGATTTGGGAGTTTTAAATTATTGTCTAGGAATGGAATTCGAGCAAGAAGACAATGGCATTGTTACAATCAATCAACAGAAATACATCAATGACCTATTCGACAAATTTGGGATGTCAAATCGCAAAACTACAAAAAGTCAAATGCAAAAAAACTTGCGAATGGAAAAAGGATATCCAGATAATTTGGCAAATGTCCCCTACCAAAGCCTAATTGGAGCACTAATGTATTTATCGACAGCAACTCGCCCAGAAATTTCATTTACAGTCAGTTATTTAAGCCAATTTAATAATTGCTACAATTTGAAACATTGGACCGCTGCAAAACACGTGCTCAGATAATTACAAGGCACAAAAAATTACCAATCAAAATTTGAAAGCATCCGACAGAACATTACCGGATATGCTGATGCAGATTGGGGAGCATGTAAAATAGACAGACGATCCTATACTGGTTACTGTTTTATTTTTGCAAATGCAGCAGTCAGTTGGAATTCAAGAAAACAAAGAACGGTTGCATTATCAACAGCTGAAGCTGAATATGGGTCACTTACAGTAGCATCAAAGGAAGCAATACACCTAAAAAATCTCATTAATGACATGGAATGCCATCACGAAACAATTTTGATTTATAATGACAATCAGGCAGCACAAAGTTTGGCTTCTAATCCAATTATTGTAAACTGGAACTCAAAATATATTTCGATTAAGGAACATTTCATTAGAGATGTGGTAAAGAATGGAGACATTCAGATAGCTTACAAGAGAACCGATGATATATTAGCGGACATTCTGACAAAATCCTTGAATGGAAATCGTTAGTTAATACTTTCAAGAGCTAATGGACTCTACCCAAGCAGTTCGTGAGGATGTGTTGGAGTAGATTATTGAATACACCCCTGTTATATTGAAATATACATCAAGTTAGTTGTTTGAAACGTATTATAAAATTATTCTCGGCGACTCTGAATATTAACTCCAAAGAGGTTCTGCCCTGAAATCCTCAAATAGGTTCTTGATGTATTTCTTCCATTACTCCAGTTTTCCTTTCGTGAAGTCTAACAGCTCTCCATCTGGACTTAGCATGCTGTGTACTCTGAATCTCCTATTCGCCTATGTGAATCCTTTCACCTTTTTATGGAGCTTAAAAAAGTAGTGGCTTCGCTGCAACCTCGATCTCTATACAGTGCTTTTCTTCAATGTCCCCCCCCTCTTTTATTTTTTGAACGGCTCAACTTAGAGACTTCAAATTCTAGGTGAAATGATACAAGCATGTCTACTATGTGTTGATATAAAATTGACATGAAAAATTCATGATGGCGGCTGGGCGCCATCTTGAAATGTTTTTTTGAACAGGAATAGGGGTCATGTGACTCGATAGTGTGAAAGACGCTTTTTTCCATAGTGGTGACCCCGAGTTAGTGCATTTTCGACACGTGACACAACATGTCGTAAGACGATCAAAACGCAGTCATCAACACGCCACCGATCCAAGCTAATGAGGTTGGAGCGGTCGTTTGTTACAAATTGCCGCTATTTTGGCGATCAAATCCAGATTTGTGGTTTATCCAGGCTGAAGCTCAGTTCCAAATACACCGAGTGGTTGCAGACAGCACGCGGTATTTTCTCACATCGACCGCCTTGGATGTCGACACCATCAAAGATGTCTCGGACGTCGTCCGCTCGCCTCCAGAGTTGGACAAGTACAAAGTTCTCAAGGCCGCAATTATAGGCCGCCTCTCCGACTCTCAAGATATCCAGCTACGCAAGCTGCTTACTGAGGTTGAGCTTGGAGGCAAGCGGCCCTCTCAGCTCTTGCAACAGATGCGTTCTCTGGCCGGCTCGCGCGTGGGAGATGATGTCCTGCGCATCAAATGGTCAGACCTGCTGCCGACGCCGACTCGACGCATGCTTTTTCTCGTCAAGGGGCAGCCCTTGGAGAAGCTCGCAAAGTTCGCCGACGAGTTACAGGACACGGGGCCAGCAGTAATGGCGACATCTGTCGGGCGTTCCAAGACGCCCTCACAGGGTTCTTTTCCAAAGGCTACTGAGACTTTCACTACCCAGCTCGCCGCCCTACAACAGTCCGTGGCTCAACTCTTCTGCCTGGCGCGGGAAAACTCCGCTCGTATGAGCGAGCTTGCTGGAGTTTCTCACCAAGGCCGTTCATTCTCACGGGAGCCTCAACAGCAGAAAATCCGGTCTCTCTAGCCAGGTCCTGATCTGGGTTTTGGTTACTGCTGGTACCATTCCAGGTTTGGAACAGGCGCGCGTCGGTGCAAGCAACCTTGTTCCTACAACCAACAAGTCGCCCATACTAGGCAGAAAAACTAGTTCCGCCGGTGGTGTCCACGGCGCCCACCGCCGGCTCATGCTCGGAGACTCGACTTTTTGCAACGGATCGCAGGACAGGCTTGCGTTTTTCAGTGGATTCCGGGTCAGTATTGTCAATTCTGCCTCGTAGGTTCCTTCCCAGGTCAGCCAAGCAGAGCCTGGTTCTTCAAGCTGTCAATGGGTCGTCCATTGCTACCTTTGGAACGCACTTACTGACTTTGGACCTTGGTCTGCGTCGGTTTTTCCAATGGCTTTTTACCGTCGCCGACGTAAGCACCGCCATCCTAGGAGCCGACGCTATCAAATATCACGGCTTGGTCATCGACCTCCATGGCCGTCACCTGCAGGACCGCCTCACCAGTTTGTCCACCGCTTGCTCCGTCGGCCCAGCTTCAGCGACTCACTCTGTCAGCGTCGTCTCAAACATAGTTTTGCCCTAAGACCCTTTTCGCCGTGCCCATCAGCAACTTTTGGACGAATTCACCAAGGTTGTGCTTACACCAGGAGAAATAGCAGCAGTGAGCGACCTGCCGGTCCAGGACGCCAAAGGTTACATTTCCAGAGTCATTGATCTCCACAGGGCCTTTTGTCAAATACCGGTCGCTCCTCGGGATGTTCAGAAGACTGCCGTCACAACACCTTTCGGCCTATTCGAGTTCATGGGAATGCCCCTGGGCCTTCGCAACGCAGCTCAAACCATGCAACGGACCATTACTCACGTCCTGCGCATACTGTTTGTTCGAGTCTACCAGGATGACATTCTTGTCGTTTCGTCTGACCACGACAGCCATCAACAACATCTGCGCCTGCTCCTCGAAGCCCTGCACCTCTTTCTTTTACTGCCTGCATCAGCCACTCGCTCTACGCAGTGACGCGTCCAACACCGCCGTAGGCGCAGCCCTAGACCAGTAACGTGTTGATGGTACCTGGGTCCCTCTAGGGTTTTTCTCTCGGAAGCTTTCCGACACCGAGCAACGCTACTCCACCTACGACAGGGAACTCCTCGCCATCGTCGCCACCATCAAGCACTTTCATCGGATCTTGGAGGGCAGGTCGTTCACGGTATACACCGACCACCGGCCGCTCACTTACGCTCTTTCTTAGCGCGCGGATGAAGCATTGCCAAGACAATGCCGTCACTTGGATTTCATCGCCCATCGGACATTGAGGGTCGCCCGCTCTACTACGCAAAGCATGATGGCGTCTTTCGGCCCTACCTGCCCGTCAAGCTCCGCCGCCATGCTTTTGACGCCGTCCATGGCCTGTCACATCCCAGTGGCCGTTCTACAGTCAAGGGTCTGGCCGAGAAATATTTTTGGCCAAGCTTCCGCAAATATGCCACGCTCTGGGCCAAACAGTGCATCCCTTGCCAAGGTTCATCGCCACAACCGTGCAGAGTTTGGCAATTTCACCACCCTCGACAACCGCTTTGATCACATCCATGTGGATCTCATCAAGTTACCCATGAGCGAAGGTTTCGAGCACTGCCTTACCATTGTCGACCGCTACACCCGTTTGCCTCAGGCAATTCCTGTAAAGGACATGAAGGCGTCAACGGTCGCTCGCGCCCTCATGGAGGGATGGATCAGTTTTTTTGAAACGCCGCTCTACATGACTGCAGATCAGGGTGCCCAGTTCGAGTCCAGTCTTCCACAGGCGAACGGGATGGTGGAGAGGATGCACCGCACCCTGAAGTCCGCTCTGAAATGCATTCCAGAGGTACCGTGGACCCGCTCGCTTCCCTTGGTTCTCCTAGGTTTGCGCACCACCTTCAAACAAGAGCTCCAGGCCTCACCAGCTGAAATGATTTTCGGCACTTCTCTGAGAATTCCAGGGGGAATTCGTCGAGCCATCCACCCAGCCAGTTCCACTTCCTGAGGATTTTGTCGCTGAGCTTAGGCGCGTGTTTGCTGCCATCCGCCCTGTTCCTCCTGCCAGGCACGTTTCACACAAACCTTTCTTTTTCAGAGACTTGAACTCCTGTGACTACGTTTTTCGGCGTGTTGACGCGGTTTGCAAGCCTTTGCAACCGCCTCACACCGGTCCACACAGAATCATCAAGCGTTTAAACGACCTCGACTTTGTCATTGACGTAAATGGGATCGTAAAAACGTTCTCCACAAGCCAATTGAAGCCAGCCTACCTCGCTCAAGCCGATTTGGACCGTTTGGCAACCTCAAACTCTCAGTCGAGGCCGCCGCTTTGAGAACAGTCGCAGCAACCACAATCTCCTCTCATTCCATTGCCTTCATCTCCTAAACAGCCCTCACAGCCGCAGCTTTCGTCACCTCCGTCTCCTCAGCCAGCCATTGGACAACGCTTAGTCAAGAGAGTTACCATTTGCGTCCTTCGCCTTCCGCGAAGGTCACTGGGTAGGGAATAGCTGTGGCGCCGAAATTTGAACCAACTTTGTTGCCGCCCTCGCGTAGGAAGCAAATTCTACTCCCGTGGTCCTTTTTCTAGACTGCAGCACGCTTCATGTCTATCAGAGGCACGCCGTCTAGAGACAGATGGTTGATCGCCCACGAAACGTTAGTTTGAAAATCGTCACTCACCGTTCAGCGCTTTTAAAAAGTTTAGTCAAAGCCTTTTTGTTGATTTAGCTAAAAATAAACCCCTTCGAAAACTTTCTGATCGTTTCAATCTGCAGACCGCATTTTCCCTCGACAGTGATAGTGTGAAACACGCTCTTTTCTAAATACTCACTATAGCAAGTATGCAATAGAAAAGCATCAAATATTTACTGAATATTGTACTCCTATGGTCGTCAAAGCCTATGAGCTTGCAGCCTGAGGCTAGTAATAAGAGACATCCACCAGTTTCCAGAAGCAAAAATCTGAGCCCAAAAATCCAATTGATCAATTTGATGACTTTCAAAATGTTGGTACATATTTTTCGAGTGGTTCTGATAGCTTCTATTGTGTGCACGTAGGATCTTTGTTGTACATTTTGTGGAAGGTATCTTTGTGAAAACAATTACTTAACGTATTTTCATACTGGAAGCTTACCTTCCACTTGCATCAAATAATCGGGAAGTCTGCAATGTCAATATAGACATAATCAGCACCATTGCCCATCCATAATTCATAACGAAGTAAATCGGCAAAAAGTTCATGAAAAACAAAGGATTTTGATCCCGTATACAAACCAACCAGGCATCGTAAATAAAAATCAGTTTGGGTACTGAGAGCGGGATCAAAAACAGAACGACTCTCCGCAATTTTGAGAGCGGAATGTAATAATCTTTCAAATGTACATATAAATCTTTCTTCTCCCTTATCTCGTTCTACAATTTTTCAAAATACCTCTGTTTAAATATTGAAATATGCAAACTTGATAATTCAAAAACATCATATAAGGTTTGCAAGATGTTGACGACATAAAGACAAAATAAACGTGGTCGATCAGTTGCACAAGCGCTCGCTGTGAAAATAATCAAAATTATATTCGGTATTTTTGGAGAAATAATGCTGTGAGCACATTTTTTTAAATTGATGTGTGGAACTACGTGGTTTAAAGAACTCCATAATTGCTTTGAAAATTATACTTGTCTGCATTGTTACGTTTCACGGCAAGAGCACAATATGACTAAAATTATATGGCACTTTGATAATTGCTTTAGGAGTATTGATGATTGATATGGGAGGCTTAATTGACTGACAATTAATTTCCAAATGCCTAAAGCTGTTTAGCCGGGGCTCTAAATAATTTTGATAAAATTGTTGGTCATGAAAGTGCCCCTTCCAAAATGACCGGAAATTTCTAGTAAATCAAATAAAATTTTCATCATTTTTCAATTCTTGATACACGTGTGTCTTATCCAGACCCACCTTTCTACCGAAATATGCGGAATGTCTAGCTCTTCACAGCACTCGGATGTAACACTTGGGGAAGGAAATCCCAACACTACAGATTGGGAGGGATCCACTTGAAGGACCTACTAATCATTGCGAAAACGTTGTGCCCTTCTGTAGAATCATCTGCGCAATTAGATTTCATGTTCCGTGAAAAAAATATTTATTTTTCTGCTCTGTCAAATGAGACTGGTTTGACTGAATTGTAGTCAACTTCGATCATGATGATTATTTTGTATTCATTTTGTTTGAATCCAGAGGCACATTGTGCACCTCCAAGAGTAGAGCCGTCGTTGTCGTCAAGCCTAAATAGGTCATCCCAAGTCAGGTCCCCCAACTCCACCCGAGGAATGGTTGCCGCTACCAAGACCTTCCTTCTCAGGCGACCCCAACTATCATAGACACCCAGTAGATGGTAAGAGGATTCCTGCGTCCTTGCACAGAAGTGACAGAGGCGTAATTCGCACACCGACAAACGGTATCTCACACCTCACAACAGATGATATTTCGGTGTGGACAACCTCTGTGCCTCTGTCCCTACATACTCCCTTAGCAGACATTCCCACGTATCATCACTTTCCTCTTTACCAAGATTGCCAGCTCTGGCAACGAAAGAAGAATGTTCAGTGCAGCTCCAGGCTCCAGGAGTAGTCCTCATTGTACCGGTGATTCTCGGACAGGTCAGCCTTTGAAGTCTTGTTAGTCTGATTTTGTAAGTGGCATTTTCGGTAGTCGGTCACCAGACCACGGCTCCGTGAGAGATCCTTGGACTTAACACGGCCAATAACCGACATGTGGTTTAAGGCCCCACTGACTACTCTCCGCTCGGCACAGCAGCCACATTGTGACTATGCCCTTGCCCGGCAGCGTATTGGCGTTCCTTACTACGATACAGAGCATACATGATCTGTATCGCAGTAAAGTATGGCTGGACTGGATGCACAATTTCTTCAGCCATTGTTTACTACGCTGCAGACCAAATGCGCTGTTATGGGAGTAAAGTATGATAGGAATGGATTTGTTGACTCAATTCATTTATTCTCGTTTACCACGATGTATAATAGAAATCAATCACATACATAATAATTATTATTTATCATAATGGTGAATCTAGAAATATCCTACTATCATTTAATGTGACGATGTGTACAATGCATGGTTTCACGGACCTATTTTCAATTTCGCAAATGACAAGAGTTTAACTCCAATTATTTTTGTCTATACAGGGTGTTGCTCAATGAATGGCCGTAATTCCAGAGATGCGCATTCCTAAACCAAATTGAAGTAGAAATAGTCCAATCAAAAAAGGAAGTGTAGAGTGCGTGTATAATATAAATATATATAAATAGTCTGGTTTTCGAAATGCAGGTTTAGAAATCGATCGGATTTATTATTGTCAAATCAAGTCAACTTTGCTCGTTGCTGTAGACCACGTTGTTTTGTTGTTATGAACATATCTATTGTTTTTGACTTTCCTTGACGGACCATGATTTTTCATGTGATCAAAAAGTGGATTTTTTTCTGAACCTGCTCTTTTCGAAAACCAGATTATTCAGGACACATCTCAATAAGTACAATGGACAATTTGCATACATTGTCAAATGACCTGAAATTTTATATACGTATTCTACACAAGATTTGAAAGTCATCAGCGAAAACATTTTTCCAAAATACCCAAAAATATACTTAATAAATGAAAAAGAAAACGCAAATTTCACTGTATGATCGAAGACGGGAGCTATATTACCCTCTCTCTCTCTCTCTCTCTCTCTCTCTCTCTCGAGAGAGAGAGAGAGAGAGAGAGAGAGAGAGAGAGAGTTATAACAGACTATACGCCAGACGGAGATATATAATGTTTTCTGATGTGACGTAGTGGATGTTGATTGGCGCTCTTTAATCGGTGATTACTACATTAATAGAGGTCGAAAGTTGATTTTTTAAACATCAATGGCATCAGTACTTACTAATCCGTATATTTTTCATATTTCCAAAAAATGTGCAAATTGTCCATTCATTTTTACAGCGTTCAGGGATAGTTTGGATTAGGACTAATCTTTTGAAGTTCACTCTATTCTCATTAGGTAGTCTTAGTACATGTTTGTGAATTTCGGTAAACAATAAGCACGAGTCGGAATGCGCGGCTACGCAGAAGTCAGTGTTTTTTTGACGAAAGAAGTCTTGCCGGATCAAGTGTAAACATAAAGCGCACGAGATCGTCCTTGTGAAGCCTCCGAGCCCCGAGTTTCGAGGTGAATATTGTTTCTTTGAGTTGTTAGTTGGTATTTCTAATTTCCGGTGGGTTGACGTTAAAATGAATTACGAACAAATATTGAATGACATGTGCAATTCCGAAACAGCCACAGTTCAACGGTTTGAGGACAATGAAGGGAGTTTCAATGCTTGTGTTAGATGCAAGAAAGTCGAAAGTGATGTGACTTATAGTACTTGGTGCGATAATTGGGTTGCTGAATTCAGCTCCAAGACCTGTAGTAACTGGATTGTTCGCTACACGTATCCATCTGCCAAAAAATATGAATATCGAAAAGTCTAAAAATGCCAGCATTATAGTTTTGATAAAGTTAAGGAAAATTATAGAAAAGGAAAGAACTGTCGCATTCGTGATAAGAACTGCGATGCAAAAATCGATATTTTATTCAAAATAGTTAACAGGAACACGATAAAAAATGACTGAAAAATGGATTCAATTGCTGCATTAACGTAAGTATATATCATATGTACACCTACCACTTGTCTCATGAAAATGTCGTACATTACTTAGCAAGGATTAGTATTCGCTTATTTTATCAATATTTTCAGTATGTACCATAATTTCAGTAGATCAGTAGATTCAGAGGGGGATTCATCATAATTTCCGACCCCTCTTATAGCCGTTATTTTAAGAGTTATAAAAAAATGATAAATACCAAAGTTGTCTGTTTTTGGTCAAATTTTTTGAAAGGTTGAAAAAAAAGCATAAAGGAAATGTCAACATTCAAAAAAAAATAAGTATTTACTTATTTATTTAGTTTTCCATAGCAATTAAATTTATAGATTGTATCCGAAGTTGGAAGGGAAAAAATGGTCCTGTAAACTGAAATAGCACGGCTGACGCAATCATCAACTAATATAAAATTTATGAACTCACAAGAAAAAGATCTTTCATTCAAGACAAAAGTATACCATTCCATTTGGAAAACAAATATTTTTCAGAATTTTTTCATTACCAATGATTCATGTGTTTCTTTTTGACACCAGATTATAAAAATTAGACCAAATAGAGCTTTTGTATTCACCTTTCTTCTATAACGCTTTAAATAACGGTTATAGGGTGGAAGGGTATTTTAAGGAATGACCCTGTTCATACGCATTTTATAAATATGGGGTGTTTCTATAAAATTTTGTAATATCCAAAATTTCTCTCTCGATATACAAAGTTTGATAAGTTATTACTTTTTTTAGATTATATTTGAACATTCGCATCGCACCACAGTTGCAGAAGCTTATAGCCTCAGATTAATAAACAAGTATTAATCTGAGCTTATAGCTATCTGAGAATGGCGCCTGATGTACAACAAACCTTTCTACAATACTTTAATGAGGGAATGACCAACTCTGTTGCAAGAAATTATCATGAAATGATGCTGCAAAGCTGCCAAGAAGCAGAAGGCACAAATATTGCTCTTATTTTGGCCAACGCCCAAAAAAATCCGACTGAACGTCAAGTTAAACATCTTTACGAGAAGTGGAGGTGGGTAATACTATTATACACAAACATGCAGATATGTTGATACAGTGCTTTCATTCAAATGAGTCCCACTTTAACTTTATTTTACTAACCCTAACCCAAAATATCCCTGTACGCTGTAAAAATAAAATATATTATTGAATATAAACATAGTTTCATTTTTGAGCATAATACACTACGTGTTTTTGTTCGAGACGTCGTTGAATTCAATTGCTATTGAATTGAGTATGCTTGACTTGGCGTTCACATAATTATAGACCGTTATTTCAAAGAGACATTCCGGAAACAATTTCAAGTAGAAAAGGCCTTATGAACATTTGTCCTGAATAGTTTGTTTTTCGAAAGAAGAAAGAAGAACTTTTTGACCACATGAAAAATCATAGGCAGTCGAAGAATGTACAAAACATCATATTCATAACAACAAAACAACGTTTCCCATAGCAACGAGCAAAGTTTACTTGATTTACTAATGATAAATCCGATTTTTTTCTAAACCTGTATTTCGAAACACAGACCATTTATTTACTCAGTGACATTAGAAGTGTTACACCGATTGATTTCCCATAAGATGTGAACATAATAACCTAATACAAAGTTTCATATCTCCTTTGAAAAAAAAAAAATTCCAAATTAACCAAAAAAACAAAATGTTCAGAATGATTGAAATTTCAATATTTCAGCGTAGGAGAGATTCCATATCTATCAGTGAACTCTATAAACTATTTCAAAATTTGGTGGTCAAACTAGCATTGCAATTAGCATTGGGTATATAGAATGTGTTGGAAATTCAAAACACTCTATAGAGTTTCCTGGTAGAAATGCAATTCCTCCTATGCTTAAATATTGAAATTTCATTCATCCTGAAGATACTGTTTTGGTTAATTTGATATCTTTCTTTTCAAAGGAGATATTGTTATGAAGCTATGTAGGTCATCTTTACATTGAGTCTTATGGGAAATAAGTCGGTGTAACACTTCTAATGTCACTGAGTATATTTAGGACACATTTTACTTACAAGACCTTTTCTACTTCAATTTGGTTTAGGAATGCGTCTCTGGAATTACGACCAATCTTTGAGTAACACCCTATACAGGGCTTTTCACTTAAAACTCCCCACGGCAATATCTGGGAAACGAATAGGAATATTTGATTTCTGTAAAAAGTAGTCAATGTATGGGGTCGAGTAGTTATTTTTCAAAGTTAAAAAAATTTGACGCCTACCAAGAGTAAAGCGTCGCGACGCATCGAAAATATTAATCGATTGCAGTGACTTTGAAATTACGCGCATGCCAAAGTACATGTTATCTATGAACTTTTTTGTTATTTAGTCGAACTCATTTATTGTACTCAGTTTTGAGATATACAGTGTGTCCAAGATAAGGATGTCTATCATGGGGATCTTGAAAAAAAAAAGGCAAAGTTGCGTATTTTGATGCTTAACAAAATGCCGTTTTAAAAGCCAAGAAATTCCGACTAAGTCCGAAATTATCCGAAAAAAACCGAAATTTTTCAAAATTGTTTTCATTTTTTTCTGACCACATTTGAAGAGATATTTTGAAACGAATGGAACTTCTTCATTGCCACTTTTTGCCCTTTACAAGATAACGTTATTAAATTGAAGAACCGACGTTTCGTCTATGAGCAGCCATCATCAACTTTGTTTTTTCAAATACGGTCCTGGATTTTTTATGACGGATTTTAAGAGCCTCTTATGTTCCTAAACCAACGATGTATCGCACTTATTGAAAAAGCGGTGTTTGCTTTTGATCCTATTGAAAATGTATTTTTTGTCTCTCTCTAACACATGAGTTCTTATGGAAAAATCTATCAACATAATTTTTTTGAATAATTGCGATACATTGTTGGTTTAGGAACATGAAAGGCCCTCAAAATCCGGCAAAAAATCCAGGACCGTATTTAAAAAAACAAAGTTGATGATGGCTGCTCATAGACGAAACGTCGGTTCTTCAATTTAATAACGTTATCTTGTAAAGGGCAAAAAGTGGCAATGAAGAAGTTCCATTCGTTTCAAAATATCTCTTCAAATGTGGTCAGAAAAAAATGGAAACAATTTTGAAAAATTTCGTTTTTTTTCAGATAATTTCGGACTTAGTCGGAATTTCTTGGCTTTTAAAACGGCATTTTGTTAAGCATCAAAATACGCAACTTTGCCTCTATTTAACCGACCTTGTATCTCTCACGGTTTTCAAGATCCCCATGATAGACATCCTTATCTTGGACACACTGTATATCTCAAAACTGAGTACAATAAATGAGTTCGACTAAATAACAAAAAAGTTTATAAATAACATGTACTTTAGCATGCGCGTAATTTTTAAGTCCCTGCAATCGATTAATATTTTCGATGCGTCGCGACGCTTTAAGAGGAAAGCGACGTCGAATTTTTTTAACTGTGAAAAATAACTACTCGACCCCATACATTGACTTCTTTTTACAGAAATCAAATATTCCTATTCGTTTCCGAGATATTGCCGTGGGGAGTTTTAAGTGAAAAGCCCTGTATAGACACAAATTGTTGAAGTTGAACCCTTGTCCAGTTCTAATTTGCGAAATTAGAAATAACTCCGTAAAGCCATTGTACACATCGTCACATTAAATTATAGTAGGATATTTCTAGATTCACCATTATAATAGATAATAATAATAATGTATGTGATTATACATCGTAGTAAACGATAATAAATGAATTGAGTCAACAAATCCATTCCTGCCATACTTTACTCCCATAACAGCGCATTTGGTCTGCACCGTAGTAAACAATGGCTGAAGAAATTGTGCACCTAGTCCAGCCATACTTTACTGCGATGCAGATCATATATGCTCTGTATCGTAGGAAGGAATGCCAATACGCTGCCCGGCATCCTATACAGAGTGAGTGACTTGAATATTTTGAGATTGCTCCTGTTTGTAAAAAAAAGTTGTTCTGTTTCTTGTGAGATTCACTGAAAGCCCTATCTCTACACCATACCTCCACAATTTCACACGCGTCATCGGCGTACGTCTGAGCATTAAAGCATTCCGACTCCAATTTTTTCATGAGACTGTCCATTATCAGACACAAAAGCCTGGGTGAGAAGAGCTTCATTGGAGGCAACTTTCTTGCACGTCCGCCTCTACATGGTTAATCCACCTAGCGATCCCGGAGGGCGAACCAAAACCAACTCACCAGGAAGGCGGGGGTTTCTCCAACCCTAAAGAACTCGCAAATGACGTCCGTTTTAGCCTTATTGAATGCTTCTTCCTTCTTCCACGTCAGAGAACAGAGTCAAGGCGACCTCTTTTTCGTTCGAAGTCCTTTCAGCTAGTTACACTACGGCATTGAGAGTACTGGCCAGTCTTGGTCTTGGTCTTGGTCTTGTGAAGCCCTAGAACCCACGGTTTCACTTGGACAATCATTAAATTTATCCCAGTCCTTTCGTAAGGGGCATGCATGGTATCGTACGGAAGGTAGAGACTTATTAAACACAACTCACGTTTCGTTCCCCGGTGTTTGTGTTCCAAATCACGGTGGCATCCCTGGTGCCCAGCTTGGGTAGGTGGGTTACCTGAGGCTCCTTGCATTCAAACCTGCGCACTCTGTTAGCCACCTGTTTTCAAAATTTCCAAAAAGGACAAAGTGGGGAATCTTGGTAAAAAAGCGACTATCAAAAAATCAGCCTGCTATCAATTCCTTCGGTAAATGGACGGCCAACTATGAGAAAAAAAATCTATTTCACCAGAAGGGCAATCCCATAAGAGAAACTTATCCAAGATATTTCTATTTTGGGGTTGAGGTGGTACATGAAATCCAAAACTCTTAGACAAAACACATATTATTATTCATGAATTCTGATTTCATTTCATCAATGAAACGGATTAGTGACAAGAGAAAATCATTTTTTTAAATTTTTTATTGGTGTACTCTAAAAAACGATGATCTTTTTGTGAGCTCCGGATAATGTAACTAGAATTTTTCAGGAATTATTTGCTCAATACAGAGAAGAAGTGGGTGTTCTTTTTGCGACAATCCCAAATTTCACGGATTTCTATTCGGAGAAGATCAACAAGGGGGTTGAATGTATAAGACTGCTAAATGAAATCATTGGTAAGTGTGTCCATTTGGCATGATCAAGTTTAATCATACTTGGTATGTTCCAGCTGACTTTGATGAGCTTTTGGATGAAGAAAGATTTAGTTCTATAGAGAAAATCAAGACTGTTAGTGCCACTGCTACTTATATGGCAGCCTCAGGATTGAACCCGACGCACAAGGTGATAATTTATCAACAGTTATTTCAATTTTGACTTTGAATAATTGACAGGATTCCGACAAAAATACTGATACCGTGGAGCATTTATGTGCACTGGTCGACTATGCAATGTCCATGCGAGAAAAACTGGAGGATATAAACAAAGACTCTTTTAACAATTTTGGTTTGCGAGTTGGAATATCTTGTGGACCACTTGTTTGTGGGGTGATTGGAGCGAGAAAGCCGGTTTTTGATATATGGGGCGACACCGTCAATCTGGCTTCAAGAATGGATTCCACTGGTATCATTGGTTCTATACAAGTTCCCAAAGAGACAGCACAAGTGAGTGTGATATGGTTCCATTTCATTCAGAGTAATGTTTATTAATTTTGCTAGATGCTTGGAGTGAGGGGATACGAATTAAAAAAGCGAGGTATAATAGACGTGAAAGGTAAAGGTTTGATGGAGACATTCTTTGTTATCGGGAGACAAGTATCAAGGCCTCCGAGTTTTCAAAGGCAACCAAGCAATTATAGTACATTGGCTGCAGTTGTTTACGCACTGGCACAGTCCAGAAAAAAACATACAGGAAATACACGTGAGTAAATAGTTTTTGTATGATGAATTGAATCAATGTGCCTATTCAACCACATGTGAGTGAATTCTCATTGATTTTCTAACGGTTTTCTACTTGAACACGCGAATATTGCTCACAAAATCAAAAAACTTAAAACAAATTGTGACAAGTTTGCTTATTAATAACCATACAAAGACAACCTTTGAATGTTATTTCTATAAAAATGTTCGCAAGGCAGATTAACGCTAGCTCTCCCCGGTAATATTTTGCACAACCTCGCACACCAGTTTTTAGAGCTAGCACACATCAATCACAAGAGTTCCAACCAAGCCTATACCCAATGCACAATAAGCGTTGTTTTGGTGAAAACGTTTGCTACATTTTCCACACGTTCGGAATCCTTATCCAAAGAAAAATATTAATAAACAGAATATAAAAAGGGGGGTAGTGGGATTGAGGACAACAAATCAAACTCCTTATTTCACCAAATTGCCGACGTTTCGACCACAATTCTAGTCTTTATCAAGGCTACAACAGAAAAAATACAATAGGTACAATAAAGGTTGGAATCACAATAAACAATGTCTTTTGCCTTTTTGGGGTGTCAGGAGCTATTTAAAACCAAAACATCACACATGTCAGACGATGGCAAAATATACATCACAAACAAAAAAGAAAGTTGTTTAAAATGGACTGTCACGAAAAAAGGAATACAATGTTAAAATTGAAGAGTATATGTGGACAGAACAACAGTAAATGAGCGCTATATCCTAACGTTCCGACCATGATGTTCCATCATAACACATCGGATCTTGTCCCTATCCCTATTGTCAAAAAATCGGTCCACTGTGAGAATGTTCGAGAGGTTTCTCTGCCATACCGGAAGCTTCGCCATCTATCGATTTCTACCTCATAACTCCAGGCTATTCATGAATTTTTGGCGAAGGACCAGCTGGGATATATAAGACTGCGCTGCCGCCATTTCAGTTTAGTTCAGTTTTCGATTAGCCACGAGATATAAATCGTTAAAACATAAATACGCTGCGATTGCAATATAAATTGTTTGTATTCAGTGAGTGCTGTACAAAGTGATTTAAAATAAATAGATTAAAGCTCATCAGTGTTTTCTATAGCGAAAAATATTACAATAACATATTATGTAGTTCTTTCAAATTGTCAAAATTGGTAAATCATGGAAAATTAACTCCTTCTCCGTATTATTTCTTTCAGCATCTCTCAAAAAGCAAATTATGTTTTTGTTCACCGGAAAATGAGCGATAAGGAGGGTAAGTGAATTGGTATCGCGTATTCCATGGGATTCATTCGTGGCAAGAAGGAATGTGATGAATGAGACTGGGAAAAAATTACCAGGACTGATCGAAGGCACCAGCTTCAATCCTCCAGCGATGAAAAAAATGTGGAAAGCGTTGAAGCCGAAAGTCGGTCTGCGCTGCAGAATAATGTGCTCGGATTTTCATGGACAGAGTTGTTCAAATTCCGTCGAGAAGAATAAATTTGCATAAGGAAATGATTAAATATAGTTATTATAGGCCTATAATAGGAAAAACCACTTAAGAAAATGCATCAAGAGAACCTCCTTAAGGGTAGTGTAGAATCGCACTCAAAGTATAAAAGGCATCGATTCAAAGAATTATCATTTGATCGCTAACACAATCTCATAAATATATCATTTCATGTGGGCCTTCATTTGCTCACGCTGATACTTTTGGTCGTCGCGCTGAGAACTAGTTCTATGAGCATTGGCTGGAAGATACGCAAAAACGTTGGATGACAGATTTCGTGAAGATTTCAATTGTATTAAAAAAATAAAAAGCCCCATTACTTTTTTTTGTAGAAGTGATGGTTTTCGACCAAAACGCCAAAATGCGTCGTAATGTCACGTTTATGGCTGGTTTTTGAGCAAAAGAGGATGAAAGGGTGAGAACTGTTCTGATCTGTATTTGCGCCTTTTCTGCGAGTTTAGTACCGATTGTTTAAATGGGAACGCATTTATTTGGCCTTGAAATTGAAATTTGACTTCATTCGACCTCTCGGATGACGTTCCGTTTAGTTATAGTGCGGACCGACTTGGACGACCACAGACCCACACCTAACTTTTTTTACTGGAGAAGTTTTGTGGCTTCTCATTGTTTTGCTTATTTTTGGCCTCCAGAGTATTGTCTCTGACTGCCTCTTAGAACTGACAATCCCAAACCTGCTTGGATCTAGTCTCTCAACAGAAGAGGGGTTTTAATTGGAGCTTGTGCATTCAGGATAAAGCTGTTTCTGGTTTCATATCCTCTCCCGAGAATTTCCTGCATGCAGAAATTGCATGTATTTCCACTTGGAAAGCGGTAGCACGCTTCTCAAGCATGATTTCCACATCGGGTTATCCCCTATTATTCTTGCGTCTGTCCAACGACGTGTCTTAGGACCGTCAGGCCATCAGTATATCATATTGCTCCGTGTGTCTTTCCATCGTCCCCTATTTCCAGGGTTGCTTGGTTTTGAGAGGCGTGTTGTTGATATTCTTCAGCATATTATCTTTTATTATTGTTATTAGGGGGTTCATGATTTTGCTGGTACTCTTAGTATGTCCTTGGAAAATGGCTTCCAGTGTTGCTAACTCTGTATGCTCTCATTTTTGCTTCCACTTTTAATTATCTTGAGGACCCAGGTTGAGCATTGTCTGTATAGTAAGCCTTGGAGTAGTTCTGATGGCTTCAGTTATACAAGGACACGCTTACCTATAAGATTTTGCCAGTTCCTGGCTGCCTCGATTTCTGGCTACTAGAAAACAGAGCCATGGACAGGTGCTGGTATTCCAATGGTCGAGTAGAGCCAGTGTATCATACGCGAATTTATACCCCAGGTTTTGCCACCTTCTATCTGTTGCCACTATTGAGGCTTTTTCGAATAACTATCTTCTGTGGGTGTGGGTCCCCGAGAGCTTGTCATCAGGGATGCTGCCTAGTTATTTGACTTTTCTTACCAACTGCTGTTCTTGTCCGAAAAATACGGGTTTGAATTGGCCCACTGGGAATATAGTGGGCCAATTCAAACCCGTATTCTTGAAGCTAGCCAGGAAAGTTTTTTCATCCGTCTTCTCTGATAGTCAGAGCTGTCTATATTAGTTCTGATAACCTTCTAGTATGCTCACCTATGACTGGAGTATTGCTACATCGTCGGCATAGGATTCTCTCCCATGGACAGACTGTGTATTTAATTTCACGCCAGCTTATTTTGGTATATATTGAGATGAATAAGGTTTGATCCAGAGCCTCTTCTATGCCAAGAAACTTGTGTCTAAGGCAAATTTTTGGTTATTTAGTGGTTGCTCTATTTTGTGCACTGAGGGGCCTTCTTATCAATGTTTGACATTTGCCCATTTGGCAGGGGCAACCTTGACCCAGGGTCAGCTAACCCATAGGTTAACTCTCGATTGATAAATATTCCCTGACTCATGCAGAGCGGTATCACAGGATTTGCCGGGTCCATAGGCATTTTGGTTTTTGTGAAGTGGCCTTTCCAGAAGTGAATGTTTCAAATGTACCTCTGGTTCTTTTTCTAAATGACTTGAACTGAGCTTTTCCTGGGCCAATGTAAAAAACGACTATTGAGAGATTCCAGTGAATAGATGTGTCTTGTTGGCAGGCTTGCCCTGAACAGAATTGGTATGAGTTGGATTTCACCTTTCTGCAGATAAGCTGGTATAATCCCATCACATCCATGTAATTTGTGTAGTTTTTTAACATATCGGTTTTTGAAGTGAAGATGAAACCGGCTTTGTTTCACTGAGTTGTTCTAGACTTTGATTGACATTGTTGTCTGGCAAACAATTACTATTATACATAGCAGGTTCTCAGTAGAGCCTCCCGGATAAAGCATCACGTTAAACGAATCAAATTATTATCAATCGAAGCAAAAATATATAAAGTATATTATTCTTTATTTCTTGCAGCCGGCAGCTCCGTTCTGGGACGAGCAAAGACTCAAGGTAAAAGCGACATAACAAGAAAAATCATCAACTATAGTTCCATGAGAATTACCAACAAGACATCTGGGGGCCCTGTTAGAAGAAATACGACTAGAGGAAACCACAAACATATGCATGCTAGGTATGACATGACGTTGATGAACATTCGTTAATCAACCGTGCTTTTTAGATCGCAACCAAATATGAGACAGATAGGCTCCCAAAATATTGAGAACATGAAATCGCTCAAATCAGTCGATAAAGATATTACATCGATCACTCTGAGCCGAATGACATGGTCACAATCTGCACCTCATACGCCTGTCACAGCTCCCTATCATTCGGAAGGACCAATATTCAAACCTGTGCCAAGATTATTGTCGGAGCCAATAGTTAATCGGTGCGTTTATCAAAACTCTAAGTACATAAATTGATTAGACTTCATCTCATCAAAAGCTTAATGCAAACGAGGTACCTTCAAAACAAACATAAGAAAGTGCGAAATCAGAAAAATGGTATCCAAGAAATTTGGAAGATGCCCATTACCGTTATAAGTTTGACTTATCATGCATATTTTCATTCCTGAATACTATGATCAAGGCGATATAGTCAAAGTTCAATGTGGATGAATTGTGTGATGATGCAATGGGTGGGTGATCAACATATTCGTGATGGGGATTTAACTCGCTGTCATAAACTTAATGACATGAATTATTACCTCATCATGTTGTATCATCAAGTGATAAACGTGCTCTCACTATGGCCAAGGACAATCATTTTATTAGTTGATGATGAAGGCATTCCATGTCATTCAACGGTTTTCATTTGGTTACCAAAAATTAGTTTATGTTTTGGAAACCACAAACATAATTATCTGATGCGACTCTGGAGTATTTGGGAGTAGAAAGATTAGTTTTGCGCACATTTGTGTGTTTCCGTTGCGGTGTCAAAGACTTCCGTGAATATTTTGCGCTGTTTGTACCTTGCTCATAAACTTGCAAGTTTCCCATAACCATTCTGCTATCATTCTTGTAATTATGGATTTTTTCAGATCAAGAAGTACACCAAGCCCAAACATGAAAGCCGCCCACAATAATGATATCAACAAGACACCAGCTCAGGACAAATCACTGACTGAAAGTGGAACCTATAAAGTGAAGCAATCGGAGACCATTATTGTGCCAGTACATTCTCCAAAACACGTTATGAAGCGAGATACAAAGTTTTCTTTAAAAAGTCCGCTCAATAAAAAGGAATCTAGAGTGCAAATTGATAGAGATAAGATAACTAAGGTTCGTTCATTGGACGGGACGCATGTTTAACTGATTCAGTTCTATGGTTATTCGATCATGTTATTCACACCAATAGAGTGTATTGTACTAAGATTCGCTTATACTAACGTTGTATAAAAGACATTTTGTGAGAAATAACATTTGGAAGGTTTTGAGGTGTTTGATGAGCAGCTTTTGTGAAAATTACAATTTTTGAATTTTTCAGAACCTTATGCATGATTGATTTGATTAAACAGAGATAAGCTCTTTTTACAATCATAACTATCCATAATAAAGCTTTTTATGAAAATAGCAATTGCCCCATATTTGCCTCATGACATTATCACTTGAAATAACTATACACTCACTTTTTCTTACTATTCTTGTTGATATCCATCGAATTTCATATTATGTTTCAACTTTTCCGGCTTTTTTCAATTTCTTTAGCAAAACATAATTTGTCACGCATGCCAAATGAAAAAAAAATATCTCCAGACACAGGGAATGTGAAAAACTAACAAAATCTATATTCAGAATAATCCTAGTCAAATTATTAAATCCGAATGGCAAAAAGAATGCTGCTTTTTGGAAAGTAAACAATGTTTGGAACTGTGAAAAATGCAAGTGTATCTCTCATCATTGGAACACCACTTATACAGAGTGCGCCAAGGTAAGTGGCCTATCAGAATATCTTGGGAAATGAAGCAATTGGGATCGTGTGAATTTTTATGGTGAGATTTTCAATGATGCTCTCTTCAAATGAAATACCAGCGACATTGCGTGACTTCCGAGTATACCGGAAGTAGGTGTCAACTCGCTTGTTTCAAATGGAACACCCCATATAGCATTATATTTTTGGATCCCACGTAAAATTCTGGGCAGATTTCATTTTTCATGTGTTAGATATACCAAAGTTTTTGGAATATTTTTGTTTTTATCTAAAAAATGACGTTTGTAAGATCCTTTCCAAATATTAACTTTTCCTATAAGGAAGGCTCCCTTATTAAATTTTTATTGGATTTCTTGTTGAGAAGGACCTATTCTAGAAGATTTTGAAAACTATTATTACATGGTGGCCCAAAAATAAGGTCAAAATTTAAATCAGGAGAAATACTAAAAATCATTTGTTTCAAATGGAAACCTAGTCAAATGTCAACATCATCAAGTGCAAATTGTTAATCCTAGATCTGCGTGTTTTGGATAACAATTTGTAAAATAATGCTATGATTGGTTTAAGAACCGTCTAGTTTTTATTGACCCTTGAAAAAGTGGCCATTCGCCACGAAACGTTTGGAGACAAAATAGAATAGTAGTTTTTCTTTGCCTGCCCTCATCCCGCGATACTTCAATTTTTTTTTTTATTTTCAATGCTCAATAGATAAAATGATAAAAATTGGGGGTTTCAAGATCCCAGATTTTCAAGTTCATTTTTGAATCAGGTACTCTTTTGTTCAAATATAAAAAAAAGTTTAGGTTACTCATAATCACAATATTTTTGGTCCGCTAGATTGGCCAAATGAATCACTGTGTGAAAGTTTTAATTCTTAAAAACAATAAAATCCACCAGTTTGCTTTGTGACGCGCTTTCAATTTGCAAAAAGGAAACTTTCACAAGAAAACATGAAATTTACAATCTTATAAACCAAACCAAATGTCTGCAATCGGTGATAAAGACAGTTTTCAAACTTCACTCTAATTTTTCGGAAAAGTTCAATACATGGGAATTGACTGAAGCGCTGGTGCATATTCGCCTTTTGAAATCCTGAAGCCTTTTGAAAGATTAACAGGTAGTTGTTTCATGAACCATGAACTCAAGTGTCCTCAATAAAGGATGACAAAGGTGGTGAATTTGCATGAACAGCCCAGCTGAACCAAAATCTGCCACCAATCAAGAATTTATCTTTGAATTTCAAAACGATTTGTATTTTTCATAAATAAATGCCAGCTTTTCGTCCGTACTTTGGAACCACTCAATATATGGAATAAGGTTCTGTTCTTTCCTGTGAATAGTTAAGAAACCTTCACACTTGATGCTTAAATAAAACCTGACATGGCCGAACAAACTTTCCAAACAGAAAAAAATATTTTAACATTATTTTGTTCAGAGAGAAGGAACTGCATTAATATGATAAAAAACTTTTTTCTGATGAACGCAACTGAAACAAAATTTCACTATTCGATGAATGTTTGATCTACATTTTTTTAGAATTCTGTACTATTTTATAATTATGATTTTTCACATGCGTTGATATCCGTTTTCAGTTTCAAATATCATAGTCGGTTAGAAGAATGCTGTCATTTGGTCATCTCACAAAAAGTCAAATTCTTCTCATTGTTTGTACTATGTGGCAAAGACATAATTTCCGATGCACCAATTTTTAAGGTGAGATCAGATTTGCTAATTATTTAACATCGCCATATTGTTGCTTGATTTGCACTGCCGATCAGCTAGTTTCCCGGAAACGGGGAAAACGGGAACTACCCCAGAAACTCAAAACACAACAAACCTTTCGTGAATAAGTTGATTTTTGAATTGTAGTCGCGTGCTGGGTATGAACCATCAAGATCACTGTGTCATTATTGGCATCGATAAGAAAATAGAGCACGTTAAGCAAAAAAGTATTTTCACAAATACACTTTTCCGAGGTGATTTTTTACTCCAAATTGGCTACCTCTTCTAACCTAACCAGGATTTTTTAAAATGACTGATGTTGAATTTCAATCATACTGATATTATCTGGTTTATTGGGTTTTTGTCAAGCAAATGAAGATAATTCAATTACTTAATACCGTTGGTTTCCTTCTTAGGAATTCATTTAAATTCTAAGCTCTCGCTGTCCTTGCTTCTAACTTGGTACAAATGCGACGACTGTAATATGGCATAGATACTTAGATAATTGTCAATGACCTGGGATCATTTAGAATCAAGTTGAAATTTGATCGTTAAAGTAGCTAAATCAGCGTGCTGAAACGTTGTCTCCCTAACCAAGTACTAAGGTATTATGTTCATACTAGTTCATGTTTTTGGTCCTCCAATTTTTTCTGGATTTTTACCTGAATTGAAGAAGATGAAAGTGATCCAATTTCAAAATTGTAGGTTTGTATAACATTTGTCATACCAACTTCTTTTTTAACATTGTAGTGAGGAGATCAGAAAACGGGAAGATTAATTGGATGATTTCCGTTGACGTTTTTTTCTGGAAAAAAAATGTTGAAAAGCATAGTCCTTCAAGCTGAAATTGATTATTTTTAAATAATGTCATCAGATTTTTCAAAACCTTCATTTTATTTGCATTTTATAGCTTTAATATCCTCCATTTTTGTTTCTTTTTTATAGAAGGTAATAACCATTTTGAACTCTTATGATCAAAAAATCTTTTTCCCAACATGTTATTGAAAAAAAACACTACTCGCACTACTCAAACTACTGCTCTTTGTTGATGGAAAAAGATGAAAACTGTTAATAAAATCGCTTGAGACGCAGACGATACGAATCTACGGAAAAAAAATCGAAATTATTATGCTCATAACCTTGGCACAAATTGGTTGGTAGTCGAAATGACTGTGTTATACGTTTATTGAAAACTTTAAGTATCTGATTTTTGTTTCAAAACGAACGTTTCCGGAATTATCGAATTTATCCGTTAGATATTGTTAGACACTCTATTGAGAATTTCGGGAAATACTCAAATCATACAGGACAGGCAAGCAAACTATTATTTTAACATCGCATTATCATCTTTGTAAGTGAACAAAAAGTAAAACAATCATGAGAATAGTGATAACTGCCTCACCGCAGATAATTAGTACGAAACTTAACATCGCCATTTCCATGTGGAAACGAAAATCAAGAATAAATGTATTTTCTTATTATATTATATTTTATACTATGTGTATAGAATATATTGTTGGCAATATTCTTATTAACCATTGGTGTGTATCCAAAAATCAAATATGAAATATGATAGCCGTGAAAAGTGAGTTTCAGAAAAGCATAGGCCGGCTCATCAAATATCTTTATTATTTTTCATGATAACAGAGGCATTGTTATTAAATGGTAATATCAATTTTGTATGTGTATAAAAATCAAAAACTACATTTTATGTCATTTGATGTGTCTATTCAAATAAATATACTTTTTAATGTAATCAGTTTTTTATTTAGACCAATGCTCAAGAACAAAGCTGAAAGTTATTGTTTTTGTATACAATCGAGAAATTATACGTCAGTTGAAGACCGCTGATACAGTCAGAAAGACAGTTTAAGTTTGGGCACCCATTTCAGTACCGAACTTTTGACAAAATGTATCAGAGAGATAAATTTTCAAGATCTTCATTCATTTATTGGATTAGTTTCGTTCGATTATTATCATCAAATCATTCATGTTCATGTAAGATTACAGATTTTGAAACCTTGATCAAGTCGCAACATGAGTCTAAAATATATGTATAACATCTTGAAGCACCCACCACGGAAGTTATACTGGAATGCGAGTGATATTAAAAATTGAGATATCATTGGGTGGTACCATTATATAATCTTTGTCAGTCATTCACAAAGTGTATGAGTCTATTATTCCAAGAAATTTAAGTTAAGGTCCTTATAATACCCAAGTCAAAGACCTGAGCATACACTGACGCTTCATACATACCAATTAGTTTATGCTTTGATCGCATTCATTATCTTCAGCTTATAACTTACACTCACTTACTAGGAAAACTTCCCACCTTTATTTGTGTTGTGCAGATAATTGTGTGGGATTTTTTCAGTTTATTATGAACTCAGGTTCTGGATGGATTGGCGAAGGCGCATAATGTGGTCAAAATGTTACATCACACCATTTTATAATAAGACTACACACGAAACTAGTTTACAAGGTACTGTCACGTCTTTACACTATCCACCTAGATGGATAGTTTGTATTTAGCTAAGATAGTGTGAACATGCCTCCATAATTCAGTTACAAGCACAACCCTCTAGCGAAAAGGTGCGATATAGTAGCGTATAATCTAGGTCCACGTTATCGACCCTCTTTGAAGTGAGAGGTACAACTGTGCAAATAACCTTCGGACCAATTTGGTATCGTGTGAATCTGCCTGTCACCCCTCAAAAGTGTAAAAATATGTTGTACAAAGTATGTAGGTATTGAAAAATAAATCATGTTATTAGCTTTTTTTCAAATACTTTATCATAAAACGACAATATTCAATAATTAATAGTAGTGAGTACTATCAAAAGTCATCCTGTTTAATAAATGAATCAGTTACATATTTGTTATCTTTGTTAAACTGATGTTTATTAAATTTCTACCAAAATACAACATTTAATACAAGCATCATTTCTGGCTAAAATCTCGTCAATTTTTCAAAATATGAATATACAAATATCTACAAGAGTTGACATCTTTTCTCAATTTAACCCATAATGTATTCCTCATGATGCAAGACTTGCATAAACAGCATTTCTTGATAAGCTAGATATCGCATTTTGTTCATTTGGGAAGATTTTTGGTCTTGTGGTTTGATTTTTCTGCATAGAATTTTTGCTACTGTCTACTTCACTAGAAACCCGTCTCCAACATATTCCACAATTTGTGCTCTTTCCCTTGAGAATAAAACTTGTAGTTCTGTTAGGTATGATTATTACGGACAAAAGTGTCGTCACCATCATAGGACCAAGACCAAGACCTCGAGAGTCTCGTCTTGGTCTTGGTCTTGAAAAGTTAAAATCGACACAATATTTATTTAAATCTGCAAATCTGTCTATTTACTTTTGATAAGTTTTTTGAGTAGATCAATTCTTCAAAAATTGATTATGATTATTGCAGTTTTCCAATTCACAGTAGGTATAAACCAGTGCTACCAGATCATTGAGACGAATATCCGTAAACTTGATCGCATTTTTTTAGTAGATTCGGTGAAAAACTAGCAGCTTCAGATTCACCATCTGAATGTGTATTTTTGACATCAAATAAATAATGTGCTAGTGAATATTGAACCGATGCTATGTAGTCCAGGCGAAGCGTCATGATATAGGGGGTCACCTTCCGTTGAGATGCAATGTTTGATTTCTTTTTCCAATCGGAGTGCCATCATTTGAAAAGCTTAAATCCAAATTTGCGACCTCGTGCGTTTTTTTCTCGCGCAGATATTCGCGAAAATGCGTATCTCGGCTTCTAATTGTCTTAAAGCCAAAAAAAGCTCATCTTTGTATGCGTTATGGAATGATGTGTTACTTTTTCCTATAACCTTTTTCGTTCAAATGAATAAAAAAAAGTTATCACGAGTCAAAGTCAAAAAATTTGGAAAAATTATTTTGATGATTTTAATTTTGCAAAAATGAGCAAATTATGCCCGATACGACTCATAGGAGCGAATCAATTCACGCGAGAAGTTGAGCATGTTAATCATACTAGCGCGCGTCAATAAATCTGCGTCCATTTCACAGCCGCATTTAAGTAGTTGTTTATTCGACGGCTGGAGAAAAATGTCGAATTGTTTATTTGATTGTTTACAACTGCTCCGGTAAATATTTATGTTCCAAAAAGTAATAAAATGATTATGGCGCGTGAAAGATGGAGAACCTCGGAAAATTATTTTTGCGAATTTCGTTATTATTCATTCATTATGTCTTCCTAGAATGAAATTGTCGTTAACTGTTTTCACACCACCCAGGAGGTCGATATTTTGGCGCGATCTTTTTTTTATTGTGTTTTTTTTTTTTTATTGTGGTCACACGCAGCCTGAGAGAGACGACGACATCGACGATGTGAAGTTCTTAGTGAATCGTAGTCTAATAACTCGAATCAATAGTGTCAGTTTTGATGACGTGGAAAATTTTTGGATTTGCTGTGATAACTCAATTTTTCTTGCTTTGAATTTGCCTAGTGCTTCGCAAGATCAAGACCATGACCAAGACTGGCCAGTATTGATCTTGGCCTCGAAAAATAAATGTGGTCTTGGTCTTCGTATTGGTCTCGATATCGCAAGACCAAGACAAGACTGCTCAGTCTTGGTCTTGGTCTTGATGGTCTTGGTCTTGATGTTCTTGAGAAAAATATAATCTGGATTTTTGAAATTCACATTACATATAGCTCAACTTACCAGATTATAAAGAACTATATAGCTTAACATTCCTACAATAAATGTTTTCCATCAAACGTCAATCAGTGAATGTTTTTTCGATATCGCAATTCTGAACTGAAGAAAAAAATTAATTTCTACTGTATAGTTTGGCAATAAGATATTATGCAAACTATTGTCAATGAAGGAAACCGTACAATCTTTTTGTAAGAAAAAGGGACAACTACTGTTTTCTATCGTTTATTATTACGTGGGATGGCGGTAAGATTTTAATGCAATATACAAGAAACAGCAGTTTTGTTGACACTGTCCACTCAACTTTCTTTATAGCATGTGACAAGAAAAACGCACGTCTTTCGCATCTTTGGAGTTTTTCTTGATTGTAAATCGTTTGCATTTTCTGTTGCCTATTGGGCCAGATTATATGGGATCTACTCTATGTCAACCATAAGAAAAAAACCTATCTGGGCATTGACAAACAAAAGTTTTCGAAAAGCGTCACATAGCTCATTTTGTATTTGATTCGCCTTTGTGTAAGATGCGGAGTTTGTGTAACTGACTGCGCTATCGATCGACCGCTCTTAGCACAGTTTATCTATTAAGAAAAAAGGTAGAATTCCTTCTGAGAATGTTCTTTCTACTTTTATATTGTCCATCATTAGTCCAGGTGAAGCGTACATTGACTTTGCGTTGAGATGCCATGTTTGATTTTTTTTGTCAATCGAAGTGCGATCATTTGAAAAGCTTAAATCCAAATTTGCAACCTCGTGTGATTTTTTTTCGCGAAGATAACCGCGAAAATGCGTCTTGATGCGTATTCTGGCTCCTAATTGTCGGAAAGCCAAAAGAGACATATCTATGTATCAGTTATGACATAATGTATTACTTTTTCCTATAAGTTTTTTTGTTTTAATAAATAGAAAAAAAGATATTGCGCGTCAAAGTCAAAAAATTTGGAAAAATTATTTTGATTTTTCTTGTTTTGCAAAAATGAGCAACAAACTTTCACTTAACGGCAGATGTTGCCTGGTACCTTTTTGTAGGCCACGTAATTTCCAACGATTAAAACAAAAATTAGCCCAATACGACTTATAGGAGCGGAGCAATTCACGCGAGAAGTTGGGCATGTTGATCATACTAGCGCGCATCAACAATCGGCGTCTAATACAGCCGGATTTAAGTAGCTGTTTAGTCGACGGCTGGAGAAAAATGTCAAATTGTTTATTTGATTGTTTACAACTTATCCGGTAACAAAAAGTGATAAAAAAATTATGGCGCGTGAAAAGTGGACAACCTCAGGAAATGATTTTTTGCGAAACTCGTCATTATTCATTCATTTTGTTTTCTTATAATGAAAGTGTTGTTGACTGTTTTCACACCACCCAGGAGGTCGCGTTTGTGACGCGTTTTTTTTATTGTGGTTTCCCCAGTGGACCTATTCCACATCAAACATCATGTTCTCCTTTCTCTCAGCGTTTTCTAATCTTTTTTGGTTTTGATGGTACATTCTCTACGCTTTTCGTAACGGTCGATTTGTCGGGAAAGTCATTAGACAAAAGATTTCTGCTCAGTTGTGAAAGTGGTACTACCGTGAGTAAATCGTACACGTCTTCGTCATCGTCGTCGACGTCGTCATCTTTTCCATGATATTTGTGCAGGTTTGGCCAGAACAAGTTTTGCAAATTGTCGAACATTCCAAACCCGCCTTTCTGCATCCGCATGCTTTACCGCAATTTTTCGTACATGAGCATGAGATACTCTTCAGGGTACCGATTCTGGGACCGATAGAACGGTCATACGAGAGAGATAAACGATGACCTCCATATAATTCTCCGTTCACTGTCTCTCTTCATCTCGATATGACCGTTTTTCCGGTCTCAGAATAGGCACCCAGGTGTGACGTTGGAATTGCGGACTTCAAAAACATTACGGGTTCCAATTCTCCCCCGCTTCTTTTAAAGAGCCAATTATCCGTTTTTTCATTTTCGTTTTCATTTTCATCGCTCTGTACGGAGAAGAGGCCTCAACAATACCTCTGAATGATTTCCGTTTTGAACTAATTCAACGCGCAGGAGTGAGAATCAAGTTTTATCTCTTTTCTCTGCCTCCAAGCGAATCTGCTGCCGAACAACATTCATATCGAACCTATCCTCAAGTACAGACGTCTCTTGGGAATGTCTTGGAACCGGACGATTGGGGTTAGGAAAGAAGCGAGGGAGGATTGGATCCCGTAATGTCTTTGGAGACTGCAATTCCAACGTCACTCCTGAAGATGATCTCATCTTTATGTACGGAAAATTGCGGTGCAGCATGCGGATGCAGAAAAGCGGGTTTGAAATGTTCGGCAATTTGCAAAACTTGTTCTGGTCAAACCTGCAAAAATATCATGGAAAAGATGACGACGTCGACGACGATGACGAAAACATGCACGACTAACCCACGGTAGTACCAATCCACAACTGAGCAGCAATCTGTCGTCTGATGACATCCCCTACGACTCGAGCGTTACGGAAAGCGTAGAAAATGTACCATCAAAACCAAAAAATATAAGAAAACGCTGAGAGAAAGGAGAGCATAGTGTTTGATATGGAATAGGCCTACTGGGAAAACCACAATAAAAAAAAGATCGCGCCAAAACCTCGACCTCCTGGGTGGTGTAAAAACAGTTAACGACAATTTCATTCTAGGAAAACATAATGAATGAATAATAACGAAATTCGCAAAAAATAATTTTCCGAGGTTTTCCATCTTTCACGCGCCATAATTATTTTATTACTTTTTGGAACATAAATATTTACCGGAGCAGTTGTAAACAATCAAATAAACAATTAGACATTTTTCTCCAGCCGTCGAATAAACAACTAGTACTTAAATGCGGCTGTGAAATAGACGCAGATTTATTGACGAGCGCTAGTATGATGTTAATCATACGCTCAACTCCTAAACAAGAAAAGGTTATGTGAAAAAGTAATACATCATTCCATAACGAATACCAAGATATGCTTTTTTTGGCTTTACGACAATAATTATAAGTCGAGATACGCATCAAAACGCATTTTTGCGAATATCTGCACGAAAAAAAAACGCACGAGGTTGCAAATTTGGATTTAAGCTTTTCAAATGATGGCACTCCGATTGGAAAAAAAAGTCAAACATAGCATCTCAACGCAAGGTGACCCCCTATATCATGACGCTTCGCCTGGACTACATAGCTTTGGTTCAATATTCACTAGCACACTATTTATTTGATGTAAAAAGAGACACATTCAGATGGTAAATTTGAAGCTGCTAATTTTTCACAGAATCTACTGAAAAAATGCGATGAAGTTTACGGATATTCGTTCCGATGATCTGGTAGCACTGGTTCATACCTACTGTGAATTGGAAAACCGCAATATTCATAATCAATTTTTGAAGAATTGATCTACTCAAAAAACTTATTAAAAGTAAATAGACAGATTTGCAGATTTAAATAAATATTGTGTCGATTTTCACTTTTCAAGACCAAGACCAAGACGAGACTCCCGAGGTCTTGGTCTTGGTCTTGAACCACAAGTCTTGGTCTTGGTCTTGAAAAGATTTATAGGTCTTCATGGGCTTGGTCTTGGTCTCTTCACCAAGATCAAGACAAGACCAAGACTAGTCCTCTGGTCCCGCGAAGCTCTAAATTTGCCAGCTGAAAACTTCCTCCAGTTATCCTAGGATGGAGACGACACATTTTGTCCGTAATAATCATACCTAACAGAACTACAAAATTTATTCTCAAGCGAAAGAGCAAAAATTGTGGAATATGTTGGAGACGGGTTTCTAGTGAAGTAGACAGTGGCAAAAATTCTATGCAAAAAAATCAAACCACAAGACCAAAAATCTTCCCCAATGAACAAAATGCGATATCTAGCTTATCAAGAAATGCTGTTTATGTAGGTAATTTTCCTGCATCATGAGGAATACACCATGGGATAAATTGAGAAAAGATGTCAACACTTGTAGATATTTGTGTATTGATTTCTTGAGAACTTGACGAGATTTTAGCCAGAAATGATGCTTGTATTAAATGTTGTATTTTTGTAGAAATTTAATAAACATCAGTTTAACAAACATATCAAATATGTTACCAATTCATTTATCAAACCGGATGATTTTTGATAGTTCTCACTACTATTAATTATTGAATATTGTCGTTTAGGGAAGGAGTATTTGAAAAAAAGCTAATAACATGATTTATATTTCAATACCAACATAGTTTGTACAACATATTTTTACACTTTTGAGGGGTGACAGACAGATTTACATGATATCAAATTGATCCGAAGGTTATTTGCGCAGTTGTACCTCTCACTTCAAAGAGGATCGATCACGTGGACCTAGATTATACGCTACTATATCGCACCTTTTCGCTAGAGGGTTGTGCTTGTAACCTAATAATGGAGGCATGTTCACACTATCTTAGCTAAAAACAAACTATCCATCTAGGTGGATAGTGTAAAGACGTGACAGTACCTTGTAAACTAGTTTCGTGTGTAGTCTTATTATAAAATGGTGTGATGTATCATTTTGACCACATAATGCGCTTTCGCCAATCCATACAGAACCTGAGTTCATAATATACTGAAAAAATCCCAAACAATAATCTGCACAACACGGATAAAGGTGGGAAGTTTTTCTAGTCAGTGAGTGTGAGTTATAAGCTGAAGATAATGAATGCCATCAAAGCATGAACTAATTGGTATGTATGAAGCGTCGCAGTGTATGCTCAGGTCTTTGGCTTGGGTATTATAAGGACCTAAACTTGAATTTCTTGAAATAATAGACTTATACACGTTGTGAATGACTGACAAATATTATATCATGGTTTCACCCAATGATATCTCAATTTTCAATATCACTCGCATTGCAGTTTATAACTACCGTGGTGAGTGCTTTCAGATGTTATACATATATTTTAGACTCATGTTGCGACCTGATAAAAGTTACAAGATTTGTAATCTTACATGAAAATGAATGGTTGGAGGATAATAATCGAACGAAACTAATCCAAAGAATAAATTAAGATCTTGAAAATTGATCTCTCTGATACATTTTGTCAAAAGTTCGGTACTGAAATGGGTGCCTAAACCTAAACTGTCTTTCTGACTGTATCAGCGGTCTTCAACTGACGTATCATTTCTCGATTAAATACAAAAACAATTACTTCCAGCTTTGTTTTTGAGCATTGGTCTAAATAAAAAACTGATTACATTAAAAAGTATATTTATTTGAATAGACACATCAAATGACGAAAAATCAAAAACTACATTTTATGTAGTTTTTGATTTTTATTCTCATACAAAATTGATATCACCATTCAATAACAATGCCTCTGTTATCATGAAAAATAATAAAGATATTTGATGAGCCGGCCTATTATGTTATATGCTTTTCTGAAACTCACTTTTCACGGCTATCATATTTTATATTTGATTTTTGGCTACACACCAATGGTTAATAAGAATATTGCCAAAAATATATTCTATACACATAGTATAAAATATAATATAGTAAGAAAATACATCTATTCTTGATTTTCGTTTCCACCAGGAGATGGCGATGTTAAGTTTCGTACTAATTATCTGCGGTGAGGCAGTTATCACTATTATCATGATTGTTTCACTTTTTGTTCACTCACAAAGAGGATAATGCGATGCAAAAATAATAGTTTGCTTGCCTGTCCTGTGTCATTTGAGTATTTTCCGAAATTCTCAATAGAGTCTCTGACAATATCTAGATGATAAATTCGATAATTCCGGAAACGTTCGTTTCCAAACAAAAATCAGATACCTACTAAACGTTTTCAATAAACGCGTGTATACTACAGTCATTTTGACTACTCACCAATTTGTGTCATTTTAAAAAATCCTGGTTAAGTTAGAAGAGGTAGCCATTTTGGAGTGAAAAATCACCACGGGGAAGTGTATTTTGTGAAAATAATTTTTTGCTTAACGTGCTCTATTTTCTTATCGATGCCAATGACACAGTGATCTTGATGGTTCATATCCAGCACGCAAAAATATACTCATTTACGAAAGGTTTGTTGTGTTTTGAGTTTCTGGGGAAGTTTCAGATACCGTTTCCGCGAAACTAGCTGATTGGCAGAGCAAATCAAGCAACAATATGGCGATGTTAAATTACTAGCAAATCTGATCTCACCTTGAAAATTGGTGCATCGGAAATCATGTCTTTGCCACATAGTGCCGTCGTCTGCCTCAGGCTTTATGACGACCCACGCAGCTCAAGAGAGGGGGAGGCATATCGGCGATGTATAGTACTAAGTTGAATCGTTCTCCACTTAACAATAATTGTAAGGTGGTATTCATGCAAAGTTCTGAACCAAGGATAGGAGGGTATCCCAGAGTAGGGTTTCATCGAGACGAGAAATCTCGTCTCGGCGGCAATTTCTCATCTCGTCTCGATTATCGAGACGAGAAATTATCAATCTTTCGTCTTGAAGTTTTTCTCGGATGCGATTTCTCGATCACGATACAAGATTCTCGAAATTTCTCGATCTCGAAAAAGAAATAAAATTAATATTACACATTTAAAAATATTGGTGTACTTCACTTCACGTTCAAAGTTTTTACGTATTTTGTATGTGAAGAATGTGATGTAATTTTTTTTTTTTTTTATCTTCGACAGGAGCCAAAGTTGGGGGTTGAAGGTTGCAAATGCCATGTAGATTACTCGCATTTTGGAATGGAAAAGACAGACTGGGTGAAAAATTACATGAATTTAATTCAATTTTTCAATTTCATTCAAAAACATCAATTCACAAATTTAATAAATCCAACATCATGTAGGACATAAACACCTATATGCACCGTAGAAATCTAATCCGGATGAAGTCTTTATCGCGATTATATTCCAATTTTTGGATGCACCGCCGCGCGCCGGTCGCTTAACTCTGATCACCCCATTTTCTAGGCTTAATCGAAGAATTTCAACGAATTCTAACCTAGTCTTTCATTTGTTTATGTTTTTCCTACAGATTTTGAGATTTTGCGACTGAAGACAAAACTATGAGAGTGAAATATCAACGGAGGATTATTTAGATTTTTAAAAATCATCGATTGGAGTAAGATTTTTTTCCAATTCCAATGGGTAGTCAATGGGTACTATACAAAATAGATCTCAATATCAAGCAGTATTTATTGCTCCACAATACACTCATATTAATGCGAATTGCTCAATAGAATATTGAATTGTATAGGTACCTATTTCTGTGGGTAGGTACAACAACAGTGTACCTATCACACTCGGATATCTACTGCATATTTTACCTATGATTTTTTATCGTTCAAACGATCGACTCAATTTGGATTGTTGTTGAAAGTAGGTAACTACCTATCTATATCCTATAGAGGTATTCAATGGCTATCTATCTCAAAGTTTTGTCTTATTCTGATTCAATTCAAAATTTTAAGTTTATGGGTAAACCCAGACTCCTATAAACAAGTAATAGACTTGTTGATTTACTTTTTTTATTCAAGCTTTAGATACTAATCATCTTTACAAGATAAACTAAAATAAAAACCTTTGAAACTGATTGTCTCATCACTTTTTATTTATTTTCCCAAATGATATTTTTTTATTACATTTTCTTGACTTCATAAATTGGGACTTATTTATATAACAGATATCCCAATAGAAGAAGGTTTGTGTTTTTATCAACTATACAGGGCTTTTCACTTAAAACTCCGCACGTCAATATATCGGAAACGAATAGGAATATTTGATTTCTGTGAAAAGTAGTCAATGTATGGGGTCGAGTAGTTATTTTTCACAGTTAAAAAAATTCGACGCCTACCAAGAGTAAAGCGTCGCGACGCATCGAAAATATTAATCGATTGCAGGGACTTTGAAATTACACGCATGCTAAAGTACATGTTATTTATAAACTTTTTTGTTATTCAGTCGAACTCATTTATTCTACTCAGTTTTGAGATATACAGTGTGTCCAAGATAAGGATGTCTATCATGGGGATCTTGAAAACCGTGAAAGATACAAGGTCGATTGAATGGAGGCAAAGTTGCGTATTTTCATGCTTAACAAAATGCCGTTTTAAAAGCGAAAAAATTCCGACTAAGTCCGAAATTATCCAAAAAAAAACGAAATTTCTCAAAATTGTTTTCATTTTTTTCTGACCACATTTGGAGAGATATTTTGAAATGAATGAAACTTCTTTATTGTCACTTTTTGCCCTTTACAAGATAGCGTTATTAAATTGAAGAACCGACGTTTCGTCTATGAGCAGCCATCATCAACTTTGTTTTTTTAAATACGGTCCTGGATTTTTTATAACGGATTTTGAGGGCCTCTCATGTTCCTAAACCAACTATGTATCGCAATTATTCAAAAAAATTATGTTGATGGATTTTTCCATAAGAACTCATGTGTTAGAGAGAGACAAAAAATACATTTTTAAAAGTATTAAAAACAACCACCTCTTTTTTAATTAGTGCGATACCTCGTTGGTTTGAGAACATAAGAGGCTCTTAAAATCCGTAATGAAAAATCCAGGACCGTATTTAAAAAAACAAAGTTGATGATGGCTGCTCATAGACGAAACGTCGGTTCTTCAATTTAATAACGCTATCTTGTGAAGGGCAAAAAGTGGCAATGAAGAAGTTCCATTCATTTCAAAATATCTCTCCAAATGTGGTCAGAAAAAAATGAAAACAATTTTGAAGAATTTCGGTTTTTTTCGGATAATTTCGGACTTAGTCGGAATTTCTTGGCTTTTAAAACGGAATTTTGTTAAGCATCAAAATACGCAACTTTGCCTCTATTTAACCGACCTTGTATCTCTCACGGTTTCCAAGATCCCCATGATAGACATCCTTATCTTGGACACATTGTAAGATCTCAAAACTGAGTAGAATAAATGAGTTCGACTGAATAACAAAAAAGTTTATAAATAACATGTACTTTAGCATGCGCGTAATTTCAAAGTCCCTGCAATCGATTAATATTTTCGATGCGTCGCGACGCATTACTCTTGGTAGGCGGCGAATTTTTTTAACTGTGAAAAATAACTACTCGACCCCATACATTGACTACTTTTTACAGAAATCAAATATTTCTATTCGTTTCCGAGATATTGACGTGGGGAGTTTTAAGTGAAAAACCCTGTATAAGAAATTATTTTAATAATTATATTTGTTTTTCCTCTTTCCTTGAGTTGTCAAACGATGCGTTTTCCAAATTTTGTACATCGAGTTGTATATATTTGTGATAATTTCAAAGTAGATGATGCGTTTGAGAATCATACAATATTGTCAATTTATCAATGGGCATTCCTTACAAAATCATTCAATTAACCACTGGTTTCTACTAAAATATATTTTCTTGTGTTGTAAAAAGTGATGTTTTTATTTATCATCAGGTGGATAAGATGGTTATTCTTGCTGTATAAGACTAGGTATACAGTATATAATAACCACTCACTATCATGAAATCTGAGCCCAAGAAAAGAGGAAAAGCAAATATAGCAATGATTCAAATTCAAGAATAAAAGTTGATACTTTGATACCTACACCAAATATTGAATTTACAAGAAAACCCCTTTGGCTAATGTTTGCTAAACGTCATATCAGGCTTGCGGATGTTACTGATCCATATAGTTGCTCATTTTTCATTGAAACTTGCAAGCAAGATTACAGATCCTGACCCATGATCAATCACGGCGCGTTCTTTCAGTACCTACATTTAATGGGCAGTGGAAAAGAGAAAAACAGAATCAGCGTGACTCGGAGTCACTCTTTGTTATAAATTTAAAGTGAATTGATCAGAAACTCGGTCATTTTCTTGGTATGGGCTAGAAGTTCACCATCAAATTGAACGATGAACAATGCTGCATGCTTTCGACCAAAATATCATGCTGATTTTTCGAGATCGAGAAATTTTCCTCTCGTATCAAAAAAAAAGACCAATCTCGTCTCGATATCGAGACAAGACGAGGCTGGAAATTTCGAATCTCGAGAATCTTGTGAAACCCTATCCCAAAGATCACATCAGTAAGCGAAATAAATGGAGCACTTTCCGAGATGAAAAAGAACAAGACCCCTGGAAGAGGACGAATTAGTTTTCGAAGTGATTCAAATGGGAGGAAACAAGCTGCTGCAGGCTATAAAAACTCTTTTTAATGCATGCCAAGGAATCCATCCATTAACGTTACAAAACATCTCAAAGCACAAAAAACTTCACCATAATCAATCAGACTCAAACCCAATGTGGCTATGCAAATATCAGGGATCTATTCTTTGTATTCTTTGGTTCTCCTTACTGATTACTGATTACTGAAGTACAGGCGCTTTGAGTTTCGGGCTGTTGGCCCCGACACCGCAGCCTCTAGTTGGGCTTATTGTATCTTCTCTGTGCCTGTCTCTCAGTCGAAGAGCTCCATTGCCCAAATAAGGTTTATGACTCGTTCTACTGTTTCCCTGTCCGTCCTTCGAGGAGTGGTTGTGAATTCCCCATTATCTCTTCTCCAGTACGCCAGCGCTTCACATTCGAATACAATGTGGGAGGCTGTTTCCTCCTCCTCGTTGCACAGCCTACATATGGGTTCCTCGTTGAAAAGACCCATGATATGCATGTGTTTCCTTAGAGTGCAGTGTCCAGTCAATATACCTGTTACTTTCCTAAGCTGATTCCTGCTGAGTTGCAGTAGGCTTCCAGAAAATGATGATTCGATCTCGTCTGCCATCATTAATTTACTGTGTTTCAGACCTGGTGATTGGCACCATCTAGCTTTCTGTTGTTTTTTGGACCAACAGTTCAGCCAACCTCTCACAGAGGATTTTGTAATACCAATAGCAGGTTCTGGACTCAGAAGTGGTGTGTTTGCAGCTTTGCGTGCTAGAAGATCCGCCCGCTTGTTCCCAGCTATCCCTGTGTGTCCTGGTATCCATCCAAGAGTAACATCGTTAGATACTCCCAGTGTGACAAGGTTTTGCTGACAGTCCATGACTTGTTTGGATTTGGTTTCCCGACAGGAGATGGTTTTGATTGCGGCTTGGCTGTCACTAAGGATAAGGATTTTCCTCTCTCCTGAGATTCTCTTGCACGCATACGTTTATTGCATGTACTTCTGCCTGGAAAACTGTAGCGTACATCCCGAGTGGTTCACATGTTTCCCACTTTGGATTTTCACCTACGATTCCGGCACCAGTTCCCCGGCTTGTTTTGGAGCCGTCTGTGTACCATATTGCCCCATTAGCCATCCGGAGTTGTTTCACCGTTTCCTCTTCCCATATTAGCTTGGTCTTAGGAGACGTGCTAAAGTTGATATTTTTCAACATGATATCACTCCTCATTGTTACTAAGTGGTTCGTGACTGTGCTGGTTATCTTAGTGTGTCCTTGGGAGTTTGAGTGGCTCCAGTTCCCGGTGTTGCTAAGTCTATATGCTCCCATTCTTGCTTCCATTCTGATATAGATATCTAAAGGAGGTAGGTTAAGCATGGCCTCCATGGCAAGTGTTGGAGTGGTTTTCATGGCTCCCGTTACACAGAGACATGCTAGCCTCTGAACTTTTGCAAGTTCCGTGGCTGCTTGTCGCTGCTCGATTTTCGGCCACCAGACAACAGAGCTATAAGCAAGGGTGGGTCTTACCACGGTACAGTAGAGCCAGTGTACCATGCGCGGATTTATGCCCCAATTCTTTCCTATCGCTCTTTTTGTTGCCATTATTGTGGCTTTACCTCGATTCACTATTTTCTGTAGGTGTGAATTCCATGTGAGTTTGTCATCCAGGATGATGCCTAGGTATTTGACTTCTCTTACCACCTGCAGTTCTTGTCCAAAGAACAATGGTTTGAATAATTCCGCTGTCTTCCTCTTTCTCGTAAAGCTGATCAGGGAGGTTTTCTCAGGATTGACCTTCAGGTTCACCTTCCTGCACCAATCTTCTACGATTGTCAGAGCTGTCTGCATCAGTTCTGATATTGTCTTGGTGTGTTTGCCAGTGATAAGTATTGCTACGTCATCGGCATAGCCTTGGGCGTAGAAACCTTTGCTGTTTAACTCTACCAGTAGTTCATCTGCGACTAGGTTCCAGAGGAGAGGGGACAAGACTCCACCCTGGGGGCAGCCTTTAGCTGCCTCTATAGTTACAGTTTTGTCAAGCATAGTTGCTTGAATTCTCCTACCTTTCAGCATGTTTCTTATCCACCTACAAACTGTGTCTTTAATTCCACGCCGATTGATTGCGGTGGTCATTGAATCGAAGGAGGTGTGATCAAATGCTCCTTCT
The DNA here is from genome assembly GCA_958502075.1 of Orchestes rusci. NCBI lineage: Eukaryota > Metazoa > Arthropoda > Insecta > Coleoptera > Curculionidae > Orchestes > Orchestes rusci. Next base: position 19,423,773 of record OY293304.1, read on the forward strand.
ATATCAAGAAATGCAGCTAGGGCAACTCCTTGGTTGTTCAGTGGTTGCTCTATTTTATGAACAAGTTCATGCAGAGCAGTTTCACATGATTTACCAGGTTGATAGGCGTTTTGGTTTTTGTGTAGTGGCCTCTCTATTAGGGAGGTCTCCCTGATGTGCCTTTCAATCACTTTCTCCATCGTTTTGAGTAGAAACGACGAGAGATTTATTGGTCTGAATGCCTTGGGCTGAGAGCTATCTTTCCCGAGTTTCGGTATAAAGATCACTCGTGAGAGTTTCCATATCATGGGTATGTGTCCCGTTGCCAGGCTTGCTCTGAATAGTTGGCAAAGCATCGATATGAGTTGGGCTTCGCCCTGCTGCAGGTGTGCCGGTATTATCCCATCGCATCCAGGTGCTTTGTATGGTTCGAATGAGCCATTCGATTCTATTTGTTGTCACAATCTGTCGGGCTATGACCCAATCATCTCTTGATCCTCTCATCCGGAGGATCTCAGGAGATAGGGTGTTGACTCCCTGTTGCGAGTTGATTATGGTCGAGTCTGGAAAGTGTGCCCTGAGTAGTGTCTCAATGGTTTCTTCGCCATTTTTCGTGTACTCCCCATTTGGTTTCTTTAGTGTTCCCATTGGTGGAAGGGGGTCTTTAGCTAGGATTCTCTGAAGGCGTGCGCCTTCCGAGGTTTTTTTGACCTCAGTGCAAAACTTCCTCCAGGAGTTCCTCTTAGCTTCCTTTACTTCTTTGTTGTATTTCGTCAGAGTATGGTGGTATTCATCCCATTCACCGGTTTTCTTGGCCACATTGAAGAGTCTGCGTGTTTCCCCCTTCAACTTGTCAAGTTTCTCGTTCCACCAGGTTGTGTCCTTGCATGAAGAACGCCGGATTAGCGGACAGCTTTGATGGTATGAGTAAATTATAGCGTTTTGTAGTTGTTCTGCTACCACCTCAACATCAAATCTGTTACGCATACGTTCCTTGATCCCGCTCAACCCCGCCTCCAGCTCCTCCCGGTATTCAGTCCAGTTCGTTTTGCGTGGGTTGCGGTACATTTCTGACGGCTTGTCAATACTATTGATTTCCATCAGTATATACCTATGGTCCGACAAGGATGGTTCATCGGATACGCGCCACCGCTGGATATCGGGATTAATACGGGAGGTGGACAGAGTGACATCAATAACTTCCGACCGTATGCGGTTTGCAAAAGTAGGCTTGTTGCCCTTGTTTAGAATCTCCAAATCATGGGTTATAATAAAATCCAATAAAGACTCACCTCTTTTGTTGATATCGCTGCTCCCCCAGATGGTGTGATGCGAGTTGGCGTCCATACCTATTATACACTGTAAGTTTCTCTGCCCACAGTGATTCACTAGTTTCTCCAGGTCTTCCGATGGTGGGGGTCTGGGTGCATCGTAGGAAAGGTAAACCGAGGCTTTTATGATGTCCTTCTGGGTTCCTTCCTCTTTGTAGCTTAGTTGGACGGCTACTTGATCCCTGGAATTTAGTTCTTTAATATTGAGAGCCTGCACTCCGTTTCTCACGTATATGCAAGCTCTCGCGTTACCTGTTGATTGCTCCTTGTAAAAGATTTTACCTCCAGTGTTTCCTAGACCGGCTATTTTTCCCTTCGTGATCCAGGGTTCTTGAATGATGTCCAGGTCTATGTTTTCCTTTGCCAGCTGTTGGCAAAGGGCAGCAGATGCTCCCTTAGTGTGCTGAAGGTTTATTTGTATTACCCTCAGCATCGGGGGGCAGAGGATTTGTTTGCAGGGGTCCTAGGTTTACCTGATGCTCCAGGCTCTAAGGCCCGAGCATCAGGTTTCCCAGTGTTCCCTGAGCTATTCGGGAGGGGTCCTATTCCTGGGATTCCTATTTGTCCTCGGTTTACGAGGCCGTATAGGCTCTCCCTTGGCTTTAGCCCTCTCGATCGCAAGCTTCCTTTTCTGGGCTCCGGAAAGCTTTGCCATTTTGTTCAGGCTGATGTTGCCAACGCCTGTACTAATGGCAGATACACCGGCACCGGGGATTGCATCACTGCTTCCCTGGTTACCCGTGGTTGGTTCATGAGTTACATCGAGGTTTGGTTGTTCCTCGGATGCCAGAACGTGTGATTGGCCCTCCCCAAAAACCGTGGGGCCAGCGTTGGCCACCGGGGCTTCCACCCGGTCGGAACCAAAGGTGAGATTGAAACTCACTTGGGGTGCAAAGTCCCTTGGTTTGTCACACATCGTTCCTAGGTGCTGGTTTTGGTCCGCCCCGGGGTATTTGATTTTCCCGGTACCTCCCATATCTGGGAGGCATTTCCCTATCCGCCACCTGGGGAGGCGCCAGATGGGGGACCAGCAACCCCCACGGGTTGGTTCTCCTTAGTACCAGCTGCAAATCGTCAAAAAAGCCGGCCCTTCACAAGAGTTTTCGACTTTCTAGTTTTAGATTTCTATGTAATTAAGGTACTGGGGTGTATGTTTGAACGTTCACGTTAACTTAACGTATCAACTGTACCAACCTTTCCGTTTAATTAACGTATCAGTTATGATTGTTTACTAATGCAAATTTTACATTTGCTAACAGCGTTACCATGGTGAGATGGATACGTTAAGTCAACGTTAACGTTCAATCATAGCCCCCTGTCAGCTCGAGGCAACAATACAGACCTGTTCAAAATAATTCAAGTATTATGTACCTTACAAACGGCATGTACGTGGCATTATCTATATAGCATTAGCAGTTTGGCTAAACATGTTAATCATGACAGGTGGCAGTCATCCAAGAAATTCCAGTGCACCACTCTTGTTATCGTGAACTTAGATTCTTTTCTGCGAATTTCATCCAATAGTGCGTGCACAGCACGGATCGCAACGTCGCCGTCATCAATCAAATGTCGAAGCGCCCACTGGTCCGGTCGACTAGGATCCGATGCGCTGGGCTCAGTTCAGCACCGGCAAAGACTTTCAGTTGATTGTGTATAATTTCTGACGAAATCCAATCATATCGCAAACATACTGCATCTACATTGATAAGTTCTCCCTCAGAATCTCACGAAATGCACATTTAAGTCACATCATATACCTAGTGTTTTTCTTCACCAAGAAAAAAAATACAACAGCTACTTGATTAGTCGAATCTCTTCTCAACGCTAGCCGGTGCATGTTACTCAAGAAACGCGTCAATATAAAAGATAATATACGATAATTGAAGTATGGTCGTGCACTTTCAATAAGTATTTTATCAGACATTCATTATATTCTCTACTAGTTCTTTCCTGCGCTACTCAAAATACCATGATAACCCGTTTTCCACGCCACCTTTGTCTATTTACAAAATCTTGAAGACCACATTGCATGGATTAATTCAAGTGCAAATATTTTGAAAACGGTTGCTCTTTCATCAGGAGTAAGTAGATAAACAAAGCAGGTTCTGGGACAAATTCTGTGAATAACCTCACTTTTACCGGCAAGTGGGTGTGGTCGAAGACTGGTCTCTTAACGCTTCAGTCTTGACATGACAGATATCATTTTGACAGTTGACAGGTTGCGATTTTGACAAATATCATTTTGACAGTTGACAGGTTATTTTCATAGCTTTGATTCTCAGGAACAAGATGTGGGTGGGAAGGTTTATTCTCACCGAAGTCTGAAAAAAGATTTTCCAATAGTGAGATTGGAACCATTTCAAAGTATATTAAGAATTAAAAATTACAAAGTTATATGGTTAAACTAGAACTATAGACAAGCAATGTCAGGAAGTAAATGTAAATATTTACACTATTACCTATCAAATAGTATAGTTTGTCCATATTTAAGTAAACAATAAGAATACGCACATTTCCTACAATCGTTTACGAGTGCACTTACTAGCTAGAATTATTGAAAGGAACAATTTAACAACGGCAGATGTTATTATGGTGAAACTATGGGCAGAGGGCAACAGACGCATGACCGAACTTATTGTGAGAAAAACAAGTTGAAAAACCTTACTTGAACAGATTTGAACCCACGTCCTTTGGATTTGAACGTGACTGTCTAAACCAATACGCCACGAAGCCTTGAGATATTATGTAGATTTGGGATACAGTTGGTACCGTTTTGGTCTTGTGGGGCAAGACAGTTCCGGTGTTTTGTGGGGGGACGGGGAATCCAGGTGACGTTGTAGGTGAGCTGCGATAGAGATGCAGATTTCTTCATAGTTTTTGGGTTTGGCGCCTTCGATTCTCTGATCGTTTGCTATGAGAATGATTAGATGGCGTTGAAAAGAGCAAAATCTATATTGTTACGAATGAGGAGATTTTAGATATATTCAAAATTAAAAAACTCCATACTCACCATATTCCCGTTGCATATCCAATCAATTTGATTAAACACACAAAAACACTTCAAAAATCATATATTTTCAGAAATACAGAATATGTACATACATTATTGCTGGTATGTACCTACTTGAGGAACATAGGGAAAAAAATTAATACTACGATAATACAAAAACTAATAATATAATCTTACAATTATTCATAATATTAACAGATTAAAGTTATTTACCCAGAGATAATACTATTCCTGAAATTATATTTAAAAAACGCTAGAAAGTTGAATAGTGTCCAAAGGGAAGAGTATCAAAGGTATTCTCTTGCAGAATTTTTTTATCATCGTTGGCACTCAACGCAACCTTAGTTTGTTCAATGCTGTGAACATTGTGCGCATAGGAACGAATGCAACGCTGAGTAGCAGTGATAATTTTTGAATGTCTTGAAGAATTCCAGTAGTCATCAAACGTTAATTTATTTTTCACAACGTTTTATTTGACCCCTTTGGCCTTTTTCACAACTTTTTGCCCTTGTTGAATTTTGAAAGTGTACATTTTTTATCTAAGACCAATGAAATGGGTAATAATTTCTCCATGAGCTTCATCCTTCATTAGCCCTAGAATTTTTTTGTTGACTAACGGAATTTTATAAGGGTTATTAGGAGAGTAGTCGGAGGTGTCGAATTTTTGTTATTCAGCCTTGATAATCTCTTCGTAAACATCATCTATCCATATCAGTGTACATAAGTTTACAGCGATCAATAGCCAATTTCGATAGCATATATGTGTAATGAAAATCAAACATGTATGTTTTGGAAATGTCCAGACTGGGCATACCAATATACAGAGGTTTATTGAAAATCAATTCTTTTTTTTTCATTTCAATAGCTATAGTCGTCAAGAATAGTTCGATTGTGAGATCGATGACTTGCAATGAGATTTTTTGCTCCATATCGTCTATCCCATCTATTCACAAGTTTGATAATCCGAAGATTTCTGATGTTCTTCATCGTTTTACCAAAAACAGCATTATTGAAAAGTTTGAAAAGATTCTTTTCAAATGTTGTTGCTGCGTTAGTTCTTAATTGATTGTTATGTTCAATATAATGGTTTTAACCATGTCGACTGTCGAAATTTCAAATTTCTATGGATTCTACTCTATTTCAAACCATTCATTAACGCTTACTATGTGTACTATGATGTTTATGTTTTTAACTCTGTAATTTTATGTAGCATGATGCTAAATAAACACATTATTATTATTATTATTATTATTATAATAATTATTGTTTCAAATTTTGATAGTGACCAACATAATTTTCTTTATCGAAAAGAGTCCCCATCAATTTTGATAATTCAGACCCGGGTTGTACTCGATGTTCAGGACAGAATGGGAAATCTTTATGTAAGTCATGAGTGACGGTGGGATATTTCACATCAACTTCCAATATATATCCTATGGGTGTATTATCCGAGATTGACAAAACATCAAAGTTAGATACATCGCCAAGCCACTCAAATTCTCCTGAAGGGAGAGGTTCAGTCATTGCTTTTCCATACAGATTACTCACATCTAGATAAAGCAAAAATTTCGATGGTTTCGATGCATCGTAATCATCGTTGTACTTGTTATCAGCTTCAGAATACCTATGAACACAAGTTGAAATACCTCCACGAATTCCCTGCTCAATGAACATGATTTGATCAATATCTTGAAGAAGTTCCAATTTACAACCTGTAAACTTCAACATACAATCCCATGTGAAGCCAGGCATCGTATAATACCATGCGTGATCTAATTTATGCGACTGAATGCAACTTTGCCTAAAATTCTCAAAATAAATCAGCTGAACCCAAAATATCGGTCTTCAGATACAAATCTGATTATTCACCTAAATTTTGGATTTCAAAGGCTTCCCACTCAGTTTGAGCATAATGATAATTCTCGACTGATAAATTGGAATCATTCAATTTATTGTAAAAATGTTCAATTGAAGGTATTCGGGTGTCGTTCATTTTTTCCAATCCATCAATATGATCATAGCAAAATACACCTTTTCGCGTCAACAATTGAAATTTTGTCTCATCACATCTAGATGCTGATTCTTCTCTCGATATTTTAAAATAATTGGTTTTTTTCATTGTCGATAGTAAATCATCGAGAGAAGCGCCTACAAATCGGAATGAATCGATGTACCTAGATCTTATATTGTTTTCTTCAACGAAATGGGTGAAAGAGATATAAACTTCATTATTGGTTGGAAGAACACTCACGCGACTCCTTTCAGGTAGATCTTTTATCAACAAATGCCCATCATAATCGGATAAATTTTGAAAAACAATCGGCACAACAAAAAGCTTTTTAAAAATTAGATTACAGTTTTCATGTGCAAAACCTCTGAATTCACCATTGAAATGATCATGATCGCGGACGATGAAAAGGTTTTTTACATAATATATGGTAATTTATTGCACCGCAGATGCTTTTCTTTTCGATCATGGAAACAATATTTTTGATTTTTGAATTAATTACTTTTCATATTTCAACCATTTCGTTGATGAACCATTCCATACAATCTGTACTACGATAGCTCTTGAAAAATGACAGAGAATTGCCATAGGAACATTTTAAATAGAACCCGGCACTGTAAACTATATGTTTTTGATATTTTCGCGTATTTATGGAAATGTGTTGATCGACTACTTGACTTTCAAACCCAGCATAGATGATGGAGGGACATTTTTGTTTGTGGATGATTTTTTGGATTCAGCATGTTTGTAACTTGGAAATGAAACCTTATATTCATTCAATTTTGTGCCCAGCTTTTCATGTTCAGTCAATTTCACCTCAGATGTGGATTGGTTGAGACAAAAAAAAAATGCACCTTGGATTCATTTAGTTTTGATGATATCAAACGTGAAAGATTTTTGATCCAACAATAATGATATTTTATATCCTCAAATACAATTATCGTTCAATTTCACTTCAATCACTCAAAATCCTCTTCGGTCCATAATACATGATTTATTGTAAAGGGATAAAATCACATCTGAAATATCAATACAATCTATTTTGTCACTTATTGATTCAGAAATAATATACAGAACTTCACTGTAATGGATATACATCAATTGGACTTATGCCAGCTACCCCGAAATAACACATCTTTTGTTTCACAATAAATGAATAGCTTCTTGTTTGTCACCATTGTTGAGAATACAATTATTATTTCCTCATTCATAGTTGAAGGAAAATTACAGGGTATCCGTCTGCTTAAAATCTCTTTTAACAACGTATGGAGAAACGAATCTGGGACATACTGTATTTTCAATAAACCTCTGTATATTGGTATGTGCTTTCTAAACATTTCAAAAACATACTTTTGATTTTCATCACGCATTTATGCTACCAAAATTGGGTATTGATCGCTGTGAACTTATGTACACTGATACGGATAGCTTCATCTATGAAATTCAGTGTTATGATGTTTATGAAGAGATTATCAATACTGATTTAAATAAATTTGACACCTCTGATTATTCTCTATTGTCTCTGGGTAAATAACTTTAGTCTGTTAATTTTATGAATAATTGTAAGATTATATTATCAGTTCTTGTATTATTGTAAAAGTAATTTTTTGAAGTACCCTATGTCCCCCAAGTACATATACCAACAATAATGTATGTACAGGGTTATTGACTATAAATGCACACCACCATCTAACTTTTCAATTTGACGTTTCAGAAAATGTGTTCCAAATGAAAGTTTCATGAATAAAAATGATATTTTTGAAAAACCTGTTTTCACATATTCAGGGTGTTTCAAAAAGTCTGGGCGAGGTCTAACTTTCATATTTCAAATTGATACCCTATTTTTGTATTTGATGTTTGGATTCTCCTACAAATTATAATCATTTTTTATGTAGCATATCCTATACCTAAGTTTGATGTATAGAAAGATATTTGATATTTTATAAATTGAATAATACTGATTCATTGTTATAAAAAAGTGAAATATATCTATGGTTTCGAAGTATTGACGTAATTGTGTGTGTAGCATATTATACCAAAACTGCTCTGATTTTAAATTGATACCCAAAAAATGAAAATAAAATAACGTCTTATATAAAAAAAAATCTTTTGAATCAATTGCAGAATTATCTATACTTTGATACATTTACACTTCAAAAGTACTCGATGACGGGACATTTTTGTCAATACGAGCGTCAATAATTCGAAATCATAGATATATTTGACATTTTCACAACAATAAATAATTATTATTCAATTAATAAATATCAAATATCTTTTTATACATTGAACTAAGGTATAGGATATGCTACATAGAAAATATTCAGAGTTAAAAGGAGAATCCAAATATCAAATAAAAAAACTGGGTATCAATTTGAAATTAGAAAGTTGGACCTCGCCCTGACTTTTTGGAGCACCCTGTATATTATTATGTGAAAAATAGTTATTTGAAAAGTTCATTTTCAACCATGAAACTTTTATTTGGAACACCTTTTTCTGTATTCCTGAAAATATATGATTTTTGAAGTGTTTTTGTGTGTTTTGATTTATTCGATTGGATATGCAATTCATAAGAATATGATACGTATGCAATCTTGTCGGGGTAATTTCATCTCTTTATAGCAAAACTGCATGCATAGTTTGAAGGAAATTATGTATCATGGAACCGATAAAATTATTGATGGTTTGAATAAAATTGACGAAAATTAGCATGTTCTATTATTTTGATTTGCAGTTACATATTGCAGTGGAACAAGACACCATTGTTCTCTTCACATTCCGATGTGAACAAGCATTCATTGTTATATTGACTGCAAGGTTTGCAATATGGTTCGGAATGACAAGGATGTGTGTGTTTTTATTACTAGAGGTTCAGTTTATTCGAAGCCTTCGTCGTTTTTAGAACAGAATAGCGTCAAAGGTAAATCTATTTTTTCAAATAATTATTTTATAGATTTTTTTAGCATAGCATGGACCTTTCTATTGTTAATGCGGTGTGCTTGGCCCAAAATGACAAGCCTGTGATAAAGCTACAATATTTCCCGCTAAACATCCCTCAATAAATGGTTGCTGGGAAAAAAAACATTGGCGGATTCGAGAAGTGCATACTCCTGTAATTGGAGGAGAGCGTCATCTTTCTCCCAAAACGAGCGACACCAATAATGGAGGAGAACCTCGGATATCTTGCTGGAGGGGAGTATGCTCTTGTCTTTCGTGGATTGAAGGACGTCAGGAAGTCTAATCCACAGACCCTGTCTGAGCTCGTTAAGCAGCCTACAGCAACAGCAATCAATCCTAACTTGTTTGAGGTGATTTTTTTTCATATTATTTCTGTGTCTGCATCATGTTATACTTGCTAAAAAACTGCAAATTTTATTTTATTTTTGAAGAATTCTATTTGCTAAAGTTTAAAATGTGGTCGAACAAAATTAGTCAATTGATTCAACAGCATAACGTCGTGATAAGACATAATCGAGTTAATTTATCTAAAATTTGAGTTTTTCAAATTTTGATGATTTTTCAAGTGTCTGCATCTTATTCATGTTATACTTGCTGAAAAACTGCAAATTTTCATTTTTGAAGAATTCTATTTGCATATCATTGTAGAAGTAATTTTTTTATGTACCCTATGTCCCTCAAGTACATATACCTGCAATAATGTATGTACATGATCTGTATTCCTGAAAATATATGATTTTTGAAATGTTTTTGTGTGTTTAATTTATTCGATTGGATATGCAATGGGAATATGGTGAGTATATCTGTTTTTCAATTTTGAATATATCCAAAATCTTCTCATTCGTAACAATATAAATTTTGCTTTTTTCAAGTATCGATAGTACGCGTCATCTGTATCAACGATTAGCTCAAAAAACTATAAAGAAATCTGCATCTTCAAAAGTCGCAGCTCACCTACTACACCATCTAATCATTTTTGTGGCAAACGTTCAAAGAAATAAATCAAGTACGCACCAAACGCCTGTCTACCTTGATTGGAAATCATTTTCCACAACAGGCAACCCTATGACGTCACAATGAAACAGCGTCATCGATTGGATATGCAATTCCTGCTTCATACATCATCTAATTCTAATAACAAACGATTAAAGAGTCGAAGGCGCCAAACTCAAAAAACTATGAAGAAATCTGCATCTCCATCGCAGCTCACCTACACTGAAAGAAAAATTTAGATAATACTTAATAATTATTTGTTTGAGTACCTAGTATTTCTTAACGAATATTCAACCAGATTAACACCAACAAAGGATTAATAATTTTAAAAGAATGACATTTATTTTGTTGTTAAACGATAACAATGTTTTTGGTTCGGCAATATTTTGTTGTATTGAATAAAATACAGTAATACATAACATATCTTTTATTAAAAACATTAATTCATCTTGACACTTTGACTTCGTGTTCTTTCTACTTTTGAGATAAAAACATTAGGTTGGTAATAGCGAATATTTTCCGGTTCTTCAGTAATTTAATTTGTTCATAGTAGATGAACTGATTTTTGTTCAATAAAAAACATCGAGTTGAGATGAATATTCTTGGTAATAATCTTTGTAATAGCTTGGTTACGATAATTGAGATTGGATAATACTTAAAATAACTAGATTAACCGACGTCAAGAATATATTCTTATACGCCATGCTCCCGGCCATGCTCTAGTACCTCATTGGAATGTGTTTTGTGTGTTTGTACTCCATGTTTTATCCTACTTGTGTTTGTATAATACGGCGATCGGTACTTTATAAGTATTAATAATAATATTGTAAATTGTTTTGACCATCATGAGTGATCTGATAGACTTGGAAGAATTCCTGGAAAGCTGCAATAGTTCAAATATACAAATAAAATATTTTCAGAGTAAGTACCTGGGAATAAAAAAGTTCACTACATTTCAATATACTATAAGTTACTTTCTTCTTCGTTGGCATTTCGTCTCGATCCATATCATTAAAGCTTGGGCCATGAAAATGTGCGCGTTTTGTACGTATTGGCAAAGATCTTCATATTTTTCGTTCAGAAGAATATGCCCGCACTTTGCCTGCTTATACATGCTCAAACATTGTCCTATTCTATCAGGATTTTAAAATTGATGTGTTGAAAATATGAACGGCTTTGAGCGTCATTGGCAGTTTCTAAAAAATAGCACTTAATAACTATCACCTACCAGTTTTTTTCATCATTACTGTATACGAATGAGAAATGTAATCTTTTATTTAATTTTCATTTTCTATAATTAAAATTATTAATTCATCTACAAAATGTAGCATACTTATTTGGAAGACCATATTACAATAAATTTCTTCGTTCTTATTTTCAGACGACGAAACTACCAGCATCTCTACATCAGCTGAAGTCGCATACCAGGAATACTTCCGGGAAGTTGTACCTAATATGGGGACTAGGACTAGGAATTTTGCATGATATACAGATTTGACGCATCAATCTTTAACGTGAGCTGCTTATTTTTTTTATGTCATTTTTTCAGTCTATAAAACATAAGTACCTTAATTTTTCACGACAATGTGTGTTGCGAAAATAAGTACACATCAAGTCGAGCTTTCAGTCGAATTTTTTGGTCTGGCAACTTATTACCGCCGTATTTTTCTACAGTTTGTCGAATTTTTCTTATTATTATGCAGGGCTCTCAGATGACTTTTGCAAACTGGTTTGCGCAAACCATTTGTACAAATTCTATCCATCATATTTACACGTTTGAACTGCAAGAACTAACGATTTTTTTTACATAGGTATTTCACGATTTATTTTATTTGCACAAGTCGATTTGCACACCTTTTAAAAACCCGGCTTTATAGGAAATTCATTTTGTGAGACTTTGATCGCGGCTTTTATCAAGACACCACGACAAAAAATTGGGATTAAATACTTAAAACATACTCTTATTTTTGACATTGATATTTAAAGAGCCTTTCTTTCACAGTATAATGTATCAGCAGACTCCTACCGGTGATAATAATGATAGTGCGAGACGACAACTTCAATAGTGGTGAAACAGACTACAAATAATTAACATGTTATTTTGGAACCATGCTTCATGCTTCTACTTTTTGCTGTTAGAGGAGGCTGAACTTATTCAAAATGACTGATTTAATTTAGTATCTATACTTCACCTAGATATGATAGTGACTTTATTATTCACAACCACATGTTAAGTAACACTTCTAATTACTTTGGTTTTTCTATTGAAAGAATCTGATTTCATTTAAATAGGTACAACTTATAGTCGTTTTCGGTAAGTTTTGTTTTTCGTTAAATAAAAAATATATATTCAATATATTTCCTGTTATTGTACCTATCCCTACCAAAAATAGAAGTGTGTAAGATACCTATTAGTCCAGTAGGAGATGGCCGAACCAGTTTGTTAAACATTTATACAGGATATCCCATAACTTAACGGCCAGGTGATACTAGAGGACCAAATAAATAGATCTGTCCAATAAATGTGGTGGCAAAGGTACGAGCAAAAATACGGGGTACGTGAAAGAAAAACCTGATTTTCGAAAAATTACAATAATAAGTTCCAGTTTCAACACTCTGCATATATTATTGAATCCTTTATTTCTATGGTATACAGGATGTTCCAAAATTTATCGGCCAGAGCCACAGATCATAGAGGATAACAATAACATCAATAAATGTGGTGGCAAATATTGTCATTAAAATAACGAGAATATCTGCCAACACATTCATCGAACAAATCTTATGTTAACCTGTAGTATATCATCTGTGGCTCTGGACGATAAATTAATAAACATCATGTATTCCAAAAGAAAAATTACAAAGCAAACTCTTTTTTTTTCCAGTGTAGAGTATACTGTTCAAATATTCCAACTTTATTTCTGGACATCCCTATTAGAATACTTTCGACTTGTCATAATTTAGTCTTCTGAACATTATATTTATTGACAACTTTCTGACATAAATCATAAGCTTGTCAAGAGTTAATACAAAAAAAAAACGTCAAAATTCGTAGTGAAAATTTGCAGCTTGCATTTGAAGAATGAGTGTATAAATATCTGAAATACAATGGCAAATTTGAAGGCAAGTGAAAATAAAAAAAAAACCTTGATTGGTTACATATCAAGATTCAAAAATATACCTAACATGACTTTGAAAAGAATAGGTCAATATTATATGCATTATTTATTGTTTTTCCAGGACCAAATTTCAATCGTTATAGAAAAGGGTGATGATGTTCTAGCAGTTAAAAGAAAAAAACGTTTCCAATTAGAAAATCGCTCTTCGGGCATTGCTACTCGAGACGGAAAAAATGAGAACATTACTATTGAAAAGGTAAATTATTTACTTAATGCTCGGTGGACATGAGCAATCAATTGATTTCAGGTGGTTAAAGATATCGCCAATGTATTTTGCGATTTGAAATCGGGTATAACGTCAATGAGTGTTGATAAAAAGAAAATTCGTGACAAAAGTGTTTCAAAGGATATAGAAGAAATCTATAAACGACAAAAACAATCGACTCTCAAAAGAAAAGAAAAAGAAAAAGCTGAAAAAGAGAAACTGAAAAGAAATCCAACTAAAAGTAACGTAGTTAAAGGTGATAGAATTTTTGAAAAACGTAATAATGATTCGAGACAAAATGATCGAAAGGACATGAATAAGAATCAGCGACCAAAAACAGCTAATGAGGCTATCATCGGAAGCTATGATAAAAATGTGTCGAAAAACAATGTTACCGAAAATCATACTCAAAACCCCAAAGTAAAAAGAAGTCTTCCGAATGCCGTTATAGTCTCGAACTATTCCATCAAGTCCAATACTCAAAGAAATACTAACCTATCTAGCAGGTAAATATAACAAATACCATGTGACTTGAAAAAAAAAGTGTTTTGAGAATATAATAATTCACACATTTTTCGAAGTAACAAATTCTTTTTACGCTGCTTATTCTGTAGCGCTCAAAAACATATCGTCGGCAGACCTTATTGATCTGGGTATAAGCCATGTCGTTGTTTCAATGCCAAAACCACCAATGTGCAAATTGCCAGTTTGAAGCTTATGGGTTTTCAAAAAAGAAATCTGTGATTTTTGTGGAACATGAAAAAATAAGGAGATAATTTTCCATATCTTTTTTCCCCAGAGGCTCTTAATATGGAGATATGGCAGTCATTCAAAAAACTATATTAGCACTATACATAATGGACATGTTCTCTATGGAAGTTTTACAGAATTTCATACACAGTCATCAAATATAGGTACATACTCACATGGTTTCCAAAGATATTCAGTGTCATACCTACAGGCTATTCTGTTGAAGATAAAAAAAATTTCGAATGTAGGAGTTGTTAGGTTTTACCTGAACCGTCAAAAAGTGAAATAGAAGTAAAAAAGAGAAAATCAGATAGTAAAGACAAATTCATAACTTTGGTTTTTTCAAATAAAACACCCTGTATATTCAACACTTTTTTGAAATATCTTCTTATCCCGATTCCAAAAATACATTTATACTTTGTCTATATTTGCATCAACCGTTTTAGAATTATTTCGGATCAAACTCTGCAACTCCTACCACACAAAATGCATAGTATAATATAATAAAATAATATTATAGTATAATTTATATTCGTTTTTCTACGGCACATAATTGTGTATTTTATTATTATCATTTTCTATTCATTGTCGAGCAATAATTGTTTCCAAGACATGTTCAAATTGCTGTTGAAAGTGTTAAATGTAATTTCAAGATTTTGGTAGGGGTCAAAAACTACGTTCAAGTGCTCCTACTGATAACCTCGCTCATTTTCTCATTCATAAAGTGAATCCGTGCTCAAAACATCTGAGAATTTTGGGAAATACGCAAACATTTGTTTTTAACATATTTGGGGGCTTTACTGTGACATTTCGAGAAAATCGAAGAGGAGCTTACCCCACCATTTTGGAAATAAAGACGCTACTTCTTTTCTCCTTTGCTATTCTAGACTTACGATAAAATAATATAGAACTGAAATTCGAATTCATATTCTAAAGAACTTTTCTATAAAACTTTTTTTTCCAAAATCAGTAATAAAAAATCTACAGAGTGATTCCATGATGGAATGAAATCGTGAAGGACAAAAGTTATGCAGAATTATATTTTCAGCAACCATCAGAATGAATGGGAAAAGGTGCTGGAAACGTTATTCTGCACTCACTACTTTCGTCCTATGCGATCTTTTCTCACATTCCATATTGAGGAATCACCCTGTAGATATGTTATTATTGATTTTAGAAAAAAAAGTATCGAATAAAAGTTTTGGGTTCTGTAATTCTCAAGAACTTTGGTTGTATGATATTTTATCGTGAGTCTAATAGGAACGGAGAAAACACACGCGTCCTCATTTTTAAGATGGCGGAGTAAGTTCACCTTCGATTTTCCCGAAAACTCGAAGTTAAGCTACTGAGGACGCCCCCACAAGATGAAAAAACTCGCGAAAAAGAACGGACTCATTCAGTTACTACACTGCAAATAAATTTGATTGACTATATGAATTAATGTAGGTAGAAATAGAATATTCATAAATACACAAATCGATTATGAAACTGTACTGTAAAGTACTATTCACATCATCGGGGACTGTGATGTAAATTTACTTTACTACTCCGCTAAATGACACTGCATCATCAATGACTGTGAAATTGCATTGGAAGCAGGGTTTGGCTGGCGCCATCTCATGGTTTTAATCAATAAGTTGACATAGACTGTTGGTAACATAAGAGGTAACCTATCTATGTATATTACCTGAGTAGCATCGTTCAATTGGCGCCATCTCATGGTTTTGAATAATCACTTGACACAAAATCGATCGATTATAATCGATCGACGGATGGTTTGGTACAGATTAAGTAACAATTGACAAGCGTAAAGTCCCTTTGTTTTCAAAGATATCATGAAAGTTTTTCAGAATCAAAAGCTAATGCAGTCTCTAAACTCTTAGACAAATCAACCTACTACGATTTTTTATGAAATTATTTATTAATTTTTGATTTTTTTCTTGTTCGTATAATGAATCATTTATTGATTTTGATTTTGTCAACATTTCATTCAGCAATTTCTCGATCATGATAAAAAATCTACTCACAAAATCGAAGTAGGTTAGTTTTTCTGAAAATCACGGGTTTGCCTTAGCTTTTGATTATAAACAGCTTTTTTCGATAATTTTTTCTGATACCTTCAAAAACAAAGCTACTTTACTCCTATCAATTTTTACTAAACCAGTCTCAAACCAGACTGTATATTATCAATTATTGATTCTGCTCAATTTCTCAACATCTTAGTTTTAGACCAAGCGGGAGAGATTCCAGAATATCAGAATCTAACTCGAAAAATGTTTGTCATTTATACCTTACCTATCCTATCCTAACCTTTTTTTTCTTGTCCAGGGGTTCCGGCCCCTGTGGGGTTTGACTCACTGAACCTCTCCTCCGCATTAGGACGTCAGGGATAAGCCCTCTAGTGTCCCAATCTTCTCACTTAATTTGACCTCTTTGGTACCGGGTTACCTTCCGGTAGGAATCTAGATATAAAGGTTGGAATGCCAAAAACCCCGATTCCTACCTGCGCTGACTGATCTCTAAAGGCTACGAAAAGTGAAAGAAAAAAAATAAAAATACGAAAAAGCTGGAGCCTCTTCCAGCGGTGATTCGCGTGCGAGACGGATCTTGTCCTGACTAAAGCTAGCGCTTGGGTTTTTGTCGCTTAATTTTGGTCGACCTAGCTTGCTACATCTCCCAGGTTTTTTGTGAAGCCAAACTTCAACTTATAGTTGTTTTTTTGGTCTCTTATGAGCCCGAACACAGAGATCTGCTGAATCGTAATGCACCAGAGCTCTGAGTTTGGGATCGTCGTGCGTCGCGGCCAGATCGAAAGTTTTCCCGGCCTTGGCTCTCATGAAATGGTGGACCGTTTGCCACTCCAGGGCTTGTCTGATCTCGGAAGTTTGGACAAACCATGGAGCGCCAACCGCTCTACGGCGATAAATATTCTCCGTTGTTTGAATTTTAGTTTGATGAGCTTCTGCCGCGTAGCCCCATGAGGCCGAGCCGTAAGTCAGGATCGGCCTTAAGACGGCTTTGATCAATAAGATCTGCGCGTTTACTGATAGACTGCTCTTACTGTTTATGAGGCACTGTAGTGAACCAATACCTCCTAGAAAACAAGGCCAAAGTGCTGGCCGTGTCACGTCATTAATGTAGTCCCAAATCTTTATCCTTGGGGAACACCATGATCATTTCCAGAACAGCTAACTTTGACAGCAGCTAAGTGACAAATAAATTGTCATTTCAAAACTTTTAAAAGTGTGTGAGTTATGCTTTTTTGATAATGATGTTGGGCTCACGACGAGCCAAACATGCTCGAGCGTCTGTGGGGAATTGAAAGCGGTTTTCTCGATCAACACATTTGATATACCTGCCTCCAGTGAAGAGCATAAACTATACTCGCTCTTTATTTACTGTATGTGCGGTGCGTGAGCTTTGGATTGGTCTTTGTATATTCAAAAAACGTTTTCTAGTAAGTGAGTAGCACAATTTTTCCGTCGGAGGAAGACCTGGACATCTTGCATTTACTGAATCTTCTTATTTTACTACCATCACCTGATATATAACCGACGGAAAAACCGACACCAGTGTTCAGCATAAAAATGCGCTGCAAAATCTGCTTTCTTTGTGTGTGAAGCCTTCATCGCTCAAAAATCATCAAAACTGAAAGACATTTGGATTGTTTTGACAAGAACTTACAGAAACATTATTGTTGTGGTTGCCAGGCCTACAATGAGAACACGGAAATATGATGAATTGATATTAGCCTACATAGGTGACGTCGCACCCGAAAATTTTGAGAGCACTTAGTCCTCATTATCTAGGAGTTCTTGAGTGAACCCATAGCGGCTCGTCCCTTATGGACGTTTGCAGTGATCTCCTTTTGCCAAGTCATCCCTTTGTCAATAATGACGCCAAGATACTTGACCGCGTTGCTCCAGGGGATTTCCACCTCATTGAAGATGAGGTGGTCTGGAGTGTCCTCGTGTGTCCGACTGATCAGAATGGCCTGTGTTTTCCCCGGATTAATCCGGATTTGCCACTTATCGTCCATTCGACTAGGTTCTCCAGATCGCGTTGGAGGTTACGCTTTACAATATATTTGCGACGGCTGCGTGGGAGAAGCGCTGTATCGTTCGCATAAATTGCGACGTCTGTACTGAAGGTTTTTGGAATGTCGCTTGTGCCTATCTTAACCCAATCCGTGGACAGACTGTGGGTATATGACCTAAGTGGTGAGATGGTCTGGCTGGCACCTTGCGCCATCTCATTGTGAGAATGTCACCACCTCCCCTCAAAGTGTGCATTAGTAAAGCACTTTTGGTCTTTGAAAAAAATTGTCACAGTAGAAAAAAACAATGTACGATAGATACACAGACGTTAAAATAATGTCGTTGAACTTCTCGACTAGAAATTCCATAAACATCTTGACTCGTAATTTAAAGAGTCAATTACCGTCTCAGTAACTTAAATAACTATTAAATATTCTGCAAATTTGACTTTTCATATTGATGATAATGTAATGCAGAACTTTTCATAGATAAAATGATTGTTGTTGTAAAATCAACAATAACGGAATTTTTCAGTTATAGCCAACTATTTGCATTATACTTGAGAATCCCAATTTGATTCGTGTTTTATAATCTATTTATATTATGCTCTTTTTTGCTGGTTGTATCTAAAATTGTTGCTATAATAATTGATTATTCTGACGATGATTAGCATGACAAGATTATCTTTGCTTCTCTGCCATCAATTATTTTATTAGGCGTGGCATCTTTCTCCAGTTCCTCGCCATATGCATCTTCAACTCTCTTGAACAATTTTATTTGTCTTCTCTCTCCAATACATATCATGATCATTCCTTCCATTGTTTGTCTTTCTTTCTAACGATGTGTTACCACAGTCAAATTTATTGATTTTAATTGTAAAATTTAATCTAAATAACGAAAAGTTTTTTTTTTAATGAAATAACACTTGCGTCGAGGATAATACGATCAATGAATAAACCGTCATTCAAATTCAATATTATTTTAAACCAGTTTCAACTTGTGACGTCATGTGTGCAATCCTAACGTGATAAGTAACAGAGGTCGCTACTTGAGAATAATGTTCTGAGCAATACTGAGCGTGCCCAAAGTCGAGTAACCGTAATAATTGTACGTCATGGGTTAGAACCATACCGGGTTGGAAAACTCAAAGTCAAAGTCTCAAAATATATAATTGAATTCAATAATCAAATATTTTGAGACTTTGACTTTGAGTTTTCCAACCCGGTATTTCCTGAACCAAGTCTCTTGAAGTTATGGTCGCTTTTCTTGAATGTTAGAACCATGTTGAAGATGTGATTATTTTAATTAAATTCCTTGAATTTATGTCCTACGCTATGTTGTAAGACGCTTTAAATTATGTTACTGCGACATTGATTTTATCATATTATTTTAACTTGCTAAAATTTTAATTTGAATCGTAGTTATTATAGGTTGATAAAAAATCCGAGCCGGGCATTCACAACTCTCTAAAATTTGTATTGTAAGGGATGTTGATTGCTAGGTTTTTTATTGTTGATTGTTAATTGTTCTTACTGTGAATAGTGAATCCAGTAGATTTGGTTATGTTTTATAATTTTCCTGATAGTTTTACCGACAATTTTAGCACTATTTGAACAGTCTTCGTTTTGATAACTGAACCATAAAAAAATATTTATAACTGGAGGAAGATTATTTGAGGTAGTCTTAACTCTCAATGATTAAACGAAAGAGAAAGATAGAGGTTCAAAAACTCAAACCACGACGCTCGAAATTCAGAGCAAAAACAAATAATAAAATAAGATTATGTCCAACGACAGACTGTTACTAGCAACTGGGTGAACAGAAGTGGAAGTTTATGATACCCCTCTCATTGACAGTCGGTGGAAATGACCACTCCTGAGGTCAAAGGCGCCATTATTCTTTTTGAAATAATAGTTTCTTATAATATGCTTTTGAGCTGGGATGATATTGCAGTAAAATGAAAAAAGAACGGGTATCGTAAAATTTGATGAATATTAATATCATATTGAAAAATATAATATGCAAAACACCGGATTTCCTAAAGCTGGTTGTTTTGACTTCTTTAGCTTTATTTTTTTGCATTTTGCTTGTAAAATCTTTTTGAACAGGTATTGTTTCCTTTGCACAATTAGTATCCCATCTAATGATTTTTTTAGACATTTCAGCGTATAAAATGTGTTAATTTTTTTCTCGTTTTAGAGGTGAACTCAATTTGTTTCAGTGAAGCATACATGCTTCTTATTTTAGAAGGGATGAGAATAATAAATATTTTGAATACTCCCGATTCATACCTTTTATTGCAATATTCGTCTTCTGATATCCAAGAAATTTTTTACTCAGAGCATCAAGTGTGTCAAGATCATCCATGAAATCACCAAGTAGAGAGAATTTCAATCCATTAGGTATTCTGAAGGATGAAGTTGAAAAGGCTAAATCAGAAAAGAAGATATTCACCGTGAGAGGCTGTTTTCCAGCGGTTCGGAGGGCACTTTTGAAACGAGGTTGGATAGAAAAGTATCAGATCAACTACAGGTGAGAGGTACGCCAACACTGGGACAGTAATGTATATCATCAAGCCATGTTTAAAGGGAAAACGGAAACGAGGAAGTCCGTAGATTCATGAAAATGGAAGTTACTGAATTGCTCCAATTATTAAGACAAAAAGAACTCACAGACTTGATGAAAAGACTGATCAAGTCTAAGCTGCTTTACAATTATCAGGTTTGAAAAACTCTATCGGTCTTGAAAAATTGATTTGTATGATATTTTTTGCAGCCTGATTTATACTGGGATTTCTCCCATGATGCGTATCGTGAATGTCCAGACAAAGTCAAAGTAAGAATATCATTTTCAAAAATGTAGTATGTATTTGAGCTTTCCAAATTATCTGCTTCGTTTTAGTTGACGCAAATAAACAGAATCAAAAGAGAAGCTGACAATTATACAACTAAGCAAGGAATGTGTCAAGCATATCGTGAATCACATTGGCTTGAAATCCCGGGAGTCTCAAGATTTAAGCATCCAAGGTATTTGACCAACCTGCTTGGTCAAATGTATATTTTCTGTATTCATCAAAAGATAAGCAGGCACTTATCAACATGTTTAGATGCATTGTTTATCCAGGCGAATGGTCCGTCGAGTTTGAAGTAACTGAACCTGTCTAGTACTACCCAAGTTTAGAACCAGAAAACTATGAACTTGTCATATTAATCACGTTCTTGATTCTCGATCCACATCGATTTTGCACAGATAACTGATTTATCGATATTATTGACTCCTTACAATTAATTCAAATGTTGATTGCTACAATGAAAATAGCTTCAATTCTTTATACTTTCAATATTGGTGCACTCATGCAAAATATTATACTTTGGAATGACAACAATACG
Source organism: Orchestes rusci (assembly GCA_958502075.1). Lineage (NCBI taxonomy): Eukaryota > Metazoa > Arthropoda > Insecta > Coleoptera > Curculionidae > Orchestes > Orchestes rusci. Next base: position 19,445,612 of record OY293304.1, read on the forward strand.
TTTTTTAAAAAATGCTGGAATAAAATCCATCTTACCTAAATTCCTACCGTACTATGAATACTGGAAATGTTTTTCGTCAACCTCCAAACAGTGATAGAGGTTTATGATGTCATGATATGAAAATTGGTCATTGTGCCCCGCTTCGTTTCAATGTTGACGGGGTTTGAAAATCACATTTTCCATAACTCGGACGCCACGCTCTGGATTTGTGTGCTACAGGCCTCACAGCACTTTTCAAGTAGAGTTTAGCCCATGATGATGGTTTCCAGGCATTCAGTGAATAACGGTCTTAAAAATAGCGGAAACACGGTCGAAGTCTTGAAGATTATTTTGAATATTTTGCGGGAACTATCTCAAGTACCTACGGCGGATGAAAACTTTCAACAATGAAAACGCGAAAAATCATTTTCCTAAAACAGCGCTGCTCTGGGGGAACGGTGGTAAGGGATGGAGTTTTGGTGCGGCTGATACAGACGGTCGCAAAAGGCACAGTGCTGAACAGACAATAATTAATCATTCCGACTAGTTCCTAAGTGTTCGCGGTGCCCTTTCACTTTGAGTGGGGAGCTTGATTGAGATGGTAGAAACTTGAATAAATTTGTTACGAAAAATATTCAAACGGTGGTTTGAGATGCGGTAACAATCGAAACGGTGTATAGAAGAAACGCTGGACCTTTTGGTGGTTATTCAACGAATCAAAGGAATAAGCTTAAGATATGAAAGATGAAGATCTGGAAATTCTGGAATCGCGGTACATAGTCTAGAAAGGGTTTATAGTCAAAATTAAATGTATTCGAAGTATCACATCAATCGAAATACCTTTGAAGAACGTCTCGATCTTTTTCTCTAATATTCACAGTTTTGATCTCAACAGATCGTACATACTAACAAAAGGAGGAGACGCTAAGACTTTCTTCAAGGATTACGTATTCACTGCCTCTATCTGTCTTATGAAGTGGGTTCTGATGTGTGATAAAACGGGAGATTGCAAGATTGTCAGCTCAACAGGAAAAGTTCCGGTAAAACATGCCGATGAAGATATTGATGGTCGTAATTATATCAGTATTTTTTCAGATGAGTGCTTTCGAATTTGCTTTAACAGAAATCTATAAATATATTAGACAGCATAAGCATCTTGATTTGGATGAAGAAGAGCCTGAGGCGACCAATAGAGAATTGACAGAACTGCTAGAGCATTTTTATAAAATTGTTCATGTTGGAAACCATTTTAAGCTTGGAAAAAATAGCAATACTGTCAAGGGTAACCAATGCACATCATGATAAAAAGTTTTATAAAGTCTTTTCAAAAGAATCTAGAAGTATGGTCTCAAAAGCTTCCCGTATATTAGAAAGTTTGGAAGAGTTCATGCCAAATATGGAGATGGATGGATATATGAATATTTGGATTTTAAAACCTACCAATAGCAGTCGAGGGTTGGGAATTCATATATGTCGATCATTAGATTTCATCTTGGAGACTGTTCGAAAGAATCCAACCCGTAGATATGTGGTCCAAAAGTATATTGGTGAGTCCGCTAAGTTGATTTGAAGAAAAAATAATTTTGATTACATTCAGAGCGACCACTCCTGATAAATCAGACAAAATTTGATATAAGACAATGGTTTATGATCAATCCTGCCTTTCCTTTAACTATTTGGATGTATAAGTAGGTCAATCACTTACTGTTAAGTTCATATTTTTGAACAATTTTGAGTCTTTTGTAGAGTATGTTATCTTCGATTCAGTTCTCAAACGTACAATTTGCGGAAGCTCAGTGAAGCAATTCATCTCACCAATAACTCTGTACAAAGCAAGTATTTGACCAAAACAGGTAAAGATCCATTGATACCTAATTATGCCATGTGGGACTCAAATCAATTCAAGGTATGTTTTCGCATGTTTATTAGAACTTGAAAAAATGTTTTGTGTGAAGGGTGTTCACAGCTAAATGGACTACTCCCAAAAATAAGTTTTGGTTCAGAAAAGTTTTTGTAAAAACAATGTTTTCACATACCCATACATGGTGTAAACGTCTGGGCGTGGTCCTATTTCCGCATTTTTCTGATAATTTTAAACATATTTTATACTGTCCGAACGAGATAACGTTATCACTAGCCAGTCATCTGGTAAAATATTTGACTCAACCATGAAGGTAGGCGCACTCAAAAATGATGAGACCAATGACCCCTTTGGAGTCCCTTCCCTATATCCGATGGATTAATCGGATGAAGTCTAAAGTTTATTGTATTAAAATATTTCACCACTCACATATCAAACTCATCTGTCCTCAAGACCTCTTCAACTTGTATGTAGTCTGTCGTTTCATTATGACTACGAAAGAATATTTGTTTGCTTCAGTAGCCATCTGATTGTTACTGCTGATTTCAATTCTAAATCTTTCATCAATTGACAATGATTTCCACAGGAATATCTTTCAAATAGAGGATTTCCAGATGTATTTAACGATATTATTTACACCGGTATGAAAGAATGTATAGTAGGCGCAATACTAGCACATAGAGATAAGATTGAGAGTCGAAAAAATAGTTTCGAATTGTATGGAGCTGACTTCATGCTTGATGAGAAATTTGAACCGTGGATATTGGAGATCAACTCCAACCCAGCATTGCATGCTTCTACACCAATTACATCCAGGCTTTGCCCACAAGTTCTAGAAGACGTTATAAAAGGTAATTTAGTGTTTTATCCACCAATACATCAATTTTTTGTTCTTGCTAATGAAGTCTTACTTCAGAATTATATTTTTCATGTCACAGTTGTGGTGGATCATGAAAGGGATAAGCAAGCAAGCACAGGCAGCTTCGAGATGATTTATAAAGAGTGCTATACAAGTGGCAAAAATGATCTCAAGAAAAAATTACAAGTTCTTGGATGTTCCGTACCAAGCAGCTTTTTCTATGATATCCCTGGTGACGAAACTGGAAATAACTCTTCAACATCATCAGATATTAGTGTGGAAGAAATTGATCCCAAAGCGATTATGCTTAAAAGTGAAGAGTCTCTCAAAAGTGCGGTCTTTAATCTCATAGCTATTGCCAAGAAAGAGAGACATAAACGGACTCTATAAGTGTGGCGACAAAAAGTAAGTATATGTTTCTGGTAATCGTTTTTCAAAATATACATGATGATTTCTAGGATATTTGCGAGAGAAAAAACAAATTTAAAATAAATCGATCCCAAATATCAACACACAAAAAAGAATGTATGGAGAGTTCACATGGGAGCCCAGACACTTGATAGACAAGCAAACCAAAGGATATCACAATATTTCTCGAACCTGTTAAGGCCATCATTACTTTGACAATAACAACATAATGGAGTGTCAAGGTTTTTTTACCAAGAAATAAACTTGCCTTGGCGTTTTCCACTGGTCATAATTATTTCCACAAAATATTTTAACCTTTAGAATAAATAATAATGACTTCAAGTATTCAAACATCTCATTTCAAATTTGGGTTAAAGAGAAGTGGAGATTCTTCCATACATAATAGTATATAATATGTCACAGGACCAAAGTAGCACTCTGAATCCCGGAAGAAACGTTCAGAACCGTAGAGGGGGCCATATTTTTCTGAGGGATTAGCAGTACTTTGGTCGCAAGAGATATACGATATTTTTTGTGCCTCCGCAACTTGAACGTTAAAATAATATAAAAACAAAGAACAAAGAAAACTAGAATGTAATATTGCGATGGCGACGGCGTTGTTTTGTGAGACCATCCACTGTTTGACAAGTTCCCATAGTCGTTGTTGTTTATTATTATCATATTAATATACAGTTGCTTGTACAATGGACAATTTGGATACATTTTCAAATGACTTGACATTCTATACAGGGTCGCTGATATGTATGGCAACAGTCGATTATTGGCTAAAGTATAAGAGCGACCAGAAAAAGTTGAACACAAAAGTTAAAGGGTTTTTAGATATCCATTATTTGGTGATAATTTGAAGTATACAGGGTCGGTCATAAAGTCGAGGCACATCAAAGTTGCATTTTTTTACACGGAAGCCCCTGTATTTTAATTGATATTTCAATTCTTTCTTCAATTTGGAACAAAAATTGTCATACAACTAATGTTCCTAGATTCACCGTTATCGAGATATCGCGTCTTAAAAATGGCATTTTTGCACCTTTGACATGTTATAAAACTCAAACTATTCAAGTTAGAGAAGAATGGTTTGCACTTTCCTATCTTAACTTTCCAAGAGATACCCGAAAATATACTGAATAAAGAAGAAAACGCAAATTTCACTGTATGATCGAAAACTTGTATCGAGCCAAAAACTCAGTATTGTTTAACCTCTCGAGTGAGCAAAGCTACTTACTAAAAATCAACAACCAACAAATTTTCCTTGAGCCCGTCCCTGTATATTTCACTCATGAAGGTCATACAATACTAAGTTGTCATTCATCAGTTAGAGAAATGAGTGTAAAAAGTTTAGCAACTGGACCAAATTTTATTCAATTATCCTAACAGTCTTCGACAATATTGTGAAGAACTTGGCTATACAAAACACTGGTGCAGTTTTAATCTATTTATTCAAAGTCACTACAGCACAATCACAACACCAAAAATATTTATGTTCCCAATCGCAGCATATTCATGTTTTAAAAATTTATATTACGCGGCCGATCAATAACTGAACTCCTTCTCCAAATTGACAGACCTATATCTAGGGTTGCCACCCGTCCTGAATTTCGGAGGACGTCCTCCATTTGGTGTCATTTTCCGTCGTTTGTCCTGCGTCCTGCCGAGAGTCTTTGCAGGACGCCAAAAGTCCTGAATTTTTTGCACTGTTCACTTTTCAACGTAGTTCGATGTTTTCTAAAAAAATTGGCAACACAGCCATCATAATAAGTAGTGAACCGGGATCAGAACAATCAGCACCGGAGTAGCTCGGAGTAATAAGTGAGCAATTTGGATTAATTTCGCAGTTTGTCTAGTGTGACACTGACTGTATTTAAAAGTCATTCCGGTTTCCTGTCGGTTAGGTTCATTTTGTGCAGTAATTCTGGCTTTCTTCTATTATGAAGTGGTTTTTCCAATTTTCGTAAAAGGAAAGGTAGGTTTTGAAATTAGTTTGAAATTTTATCTACTATATTAAACGCTTGTGCCACTATCGTAAAGAATGGGAAGCTGAATATCCATGGCTTACCGAAGAGGGTAGTTCGTCTACAGGATTAGCAAGGGCGTTTTGCAGTCTTTGTCGCAAATCATTCCAGGTAGGATATGGAGGAAAAAGTGACATAAACACGAAATGGGAAGTGAACACAAAAAAAAATGTAAAAAATGTCCCGAATTTTTCTATTATGTCCTTAATTTTTATCTGTGTTGTCCTGAAAATTCAAAAATACTAGGTGGCAACCCTACCTATATCCCCTCGCCAGGGGCGGGATTCCGTGTACTGTGGAATTCCATAGCAACACGTCGCTCTCTGTGTAAAATGATGGAAAAGCGACATGTTGCTAGAATTCCACAGGTACACGGAATACGGGTCCCAGGATTGGAAGATCATTCTAGTAACACCTAGAACAGCGTAGAACGTTCGACGCCATCTAGTTTCGCTAGAATGTACCAGAAGCCAATCGATTCTACACACAGTGGTGGCTATATCCGGCGCCCCCATCAACTGTCCGCTGAATACATGTTTCATCTCAATATCCACAAGAGACTATCATCAAGTCCACACTTTCAGGACCCTGTATTTCAAGAGCGAATATTTAAAAAACTTTTATATTTATTTTTGAATCCTGAATACGTCCCTGAATTATTGACAGCACCTCATGAATCACCCTGTAGCATATGACGCGGGACCAGAGTAGCACTTTTAACCCCGAAGAAAACGTTCATGGCCGGACCGTAGAAAGGGCAATAATTTTCCTGATGAATTGGGAGTTCCGGAACCAAAACGTAGAAATAATATAAGAAAGTAGAACGAAAACCAGAATGCGATATTGCAATTGCGTTGTTTTGTGAAGCCATGCACTGTTTGACAAGTTACCATAGTAACCGCTGCGATCTATATATACCATCGACAAAAGAAAGAAACCTAGCTCACGAGAAGCACACGCGAACTAAAGAGTGTTCAATAAAAAATACGATCAAGTCACCTATGGATTGCAAGTGTTCCAAAAAACGTATGTCTTCATCCACATCCCTAACCACTCCCACTCCCTAACCGTCACAGATGCCATGATGACAAACCATACAAACTAGCCACGACCCACGTTCATGACAGAAAAAGAAATCCAGAGGTGACTTGATCGTATTTTTTATTGAACACTCGTTACATACGTGGGTAACTTTGTAAAACGGCGCGTGGCGCATATTGGACCCAGTCCAGCTTGTCTGTCACCAGTCACCCTTGGCGTGGGTATACGTTTGTATTCACCGCCCAGATTTCGTGGGTCGTGGGTTTGGATTGCCACGGCTTGTTTTCAAAAGCAAATAGGAATATGGTGGATGACAAACGCCTGATTGACTTTGTGCGGGAAAATCTGGTTTTGTATGATCTGAGCCATCCAGACTACATGAGGACAAAACTGAAGGATGAAATATGGGAAAGGATAGGTGATGAATATGGATAAAACTCCTCCCCAGCATTCTGTGCATTCAAGTGAGCAGTGTTTCTACGTTTTCTTTTTTTGTATTCGCCGCACAGATTTTGTGGGTTAGGACAACCACTTTCTCATAAACAAAGAAAAATATGGTTGATGACGAACGTCTGATTGACTTTGTGCGGAAAAATCCCGTTTTATATGATCTGAGCTATCCAGACTACATTAGGTTGAAGTAAGAGGATCAAATATAGGTCAAAATAGGTGATGAATTTGAATCAAACTCCCCTCTAGCATTCCTTGCATTCAAGTATCCAGCGTTTCTACCTTTCTCTCTTTTTTTTTACAACGAATATTATAAAACAACTTCATCAGTTTCTGACTCAGATTCTAATTCTACAATTTGTTCCGGAATTTTTGTTGATAAAATTTTCCGAAGAGATAAAAAGTGATTCTTTAGTCCCGGTAATGAGTGACTGGAGTGGTCATTTAAGTCCATGATACCAAAACACAGTATCATGACTCTAGTCCCGGAAGGATAAGATCATTCTTATAGACTAGCATGAACAAATATTAAAAAATTGATAACGCGTATTGTCAACTCGTATTCTTATGACTTCTGCCATGCGACGTGGCGTGCTATTGATGCAGCTTTGAATTGCCTCTTTAGGGATATTTCCCATTTTTCAAGAAGGGCTTCTCGCAAAGCATGTAAGCGTTCCAGGAACATGATTCTTGAATTTCAGGAGAATGAACGTTCTCTTGACAAAAGTGATGAGCATATTCCATACGAAATCTCCCATTTTCAATTAATACAAGATCTGACACTACCACAAACAGTATTCTGGGTGATAAGGAACTTTGGTTAAATTGTTCACCTCGTCTTCTCCAAAAACGTTCACGTTCGTCGTGAGAACGCAAACAAAACATCGAACATCCTTGAATAATACCTGTGGACGCACTTTTGGCTTCCACTGGTACTGTCCCAGTTTCTACGCTCATGAGCAAAACTGAGTAGCTATGTAGGTATGGAAGTAATGCAGGACATGAGACAGGTCTTTTTCGAATCAATTTTCCTTCGTGTAACCTTGGTAGGATGGTGCTTGCACAGGCTATGGAACCACGTAGATCCTAAAGACTACTGCTAATGACCGTAGATATGATGTTACGTTACGATCCTGCACAAAAGGCAAGTGGCCTAAGAAAGTAAGCTCAAAATGGATAAAGTATCGAAAAATCGCAGCATTTCGTTCAAGCACTTGTATCTTCTTTGAAAGAGCAGATGTCGAAATAATTAAAAAAATATTTTACCAAGGAATAATCGTACTTCAAAACAGAACATGATAGAGCATATTATGTATCTCAATTTTTCCACAGAGGTGAGAAATTCAAATTTACAAAAGTAGCTATCAGTATTTTTTGGAAACTAAAATCAAGTATCTCAAGACACAGAGCTACACTTTGGTAAAAAGCTCACCAAAATCGGACCACAATTAAGAAAATTACAGGGGGGATACTCAAATGACTCAAATTATTCCTGTGCGGAATTTATTGTCGGGGAGTGTACATATTCATCAAATCAGAGAAAATCGTAAATATGGAAAATCGAAAACAAGATGCTCAAAATATTTCCGTTTCTGCATTCATGATGGAAGGATCTTCATATGAAGTTAATTTGTTGGGTAGAAATCCCGGTAGAAATGTCAACCTTGAACCGAACTGAGAGACTACACCGTCAATTTATTTTTATTTCCAGAAACACTATCCACAATAATATGGATTGATCGAGATAATTTGCCCTTTCAATTCAAGATAATATTGGATATCACGTTTTTCTGTGAAAAAAATAGGGAAGTGAGATGGGTTTGACTTTCTATGATTCTTAAGAGCTAGAATGAAAACTCAAGGCACTCCACTGTTTCTTGTGCATTTTTTATGGTTCCGACAATATGTTTCGCTATACAGGGTGTCCCTGAAATGACTGTACAACGCTTAACCAAAAATTCCTTGACCAAAAATGAGGCGATCTAGGCAAACTTACCCATATGCAAAATTGCTTCGAAAAGTCTACAGAGGGCGTAAAAGATTCAAAATAAATTTGGTTTTTTCCAAATTTTTCAAAAACGTAAAAAAAAGAATTTGATAATTCTTGGTACCTAGCATTGGACCATGAAATAACGTTTTTTGTTTTTATAGCGAACGCTTGTAATTGATCGGAAGTGTTATAAAAGTGACTTCACATGTGATTTCTTTTGATTTTTTTTGAAATTGACTCTTTGATAATTCAGATGCTTTCTCTTATAGTTCAATGTATTGAGGAGTTTTTCTCTCTCTTGAGAAATTTCGCTGGAATAAGTGGTTGTGCCAGAAAAAAAATATTTTCAATAAGGTACACAGACATTTTATCATTGATTTATTTTTTTCTAACATAACTATACTTATCCCAGCAAATTTTTTCAAGAGAGGAGAAAACTTTCTTACACACTGAGTTATCAGATGAAAACATCTGAATTATCATAAAGTCAATTCCATAAAAAATCAAAAGATATAGCTGCATATGACGTCACTGATTTTTTATGGAAATGACTTTCTGATGATTCAGATGTTTTCATCTAATAACCCAGTGTGCAAGGAAGTTTTTTCCTCTTTTGAAAAAATAAGCTGGAATAAGTAGATATGCTAAAAAAAAAAAATCAATAGTAAAATATCTGTGAAGCTAGTTGGAAAACATTTTTTTTTGGCACAACCACTTATCTTGGCAAAATTTTTCAGAAAAGATAAAAACTCCCCAATACATTGAACTTTTAGTTAAAAATATCTGAATCATCAAAAATTCAATGCCAAAAAAAACAAAAGAAATAACTACATATGACGTCACCTTTATAACACTTCCGGTTAATCTCAACTGGTCGCTATAGAAACAGAAAACGTTATTTCATGGTCCAAGACTAGGTACCAAAACTTATCAAAATTGACAAGAACATTTTTGAAAAATGTAGAAAAAACCAAATTTCTTTTGAATCTTTGACGCCCTCTGTAGACTTAACGAAGCAATTTTGGATATAGGTAAGTTTGCCTAGATGACCTTATTTTTGGTCAAGGAATATGTGGTTAAGCGTTGTACAGTCATTTCAGGGACACCCTGTGTATTCAACGCGAAAATAGTTTGATAGATTTAGTTTTCATATTTTTTCAACAGTTTCATACTACACACTTCACCAGATCTTTGGGGCAAGTGTGTGATCGACTGTAATTTTTGAAAGATATGCAAATATGGGGCAAGTATGTATTGTAATACCTGTCTGTGGGCGGTATTACCTCACGTTAATAAAAAAACCCAATCACTTGGGACATGTCAGAAAAAAAGTGTTTGTTAAACTGAATGAACATTTATAGTCACCTCATTTTCAAGAATGTTTTTCTACTAGGTATAATATGACGAACAAATATTGGTTAGTATAATAATATGTTATATGCTAAAAAATTGACATCAAAGCTGATAAGTTCTCGTCTCCCAGTTATTTCATTTCTTTTTCAATATCGTCGTCACTGTCGTTAATAATGAGTTTCTTTTTCGTCTACATCTCCAGCTTCGAGACTTGTTTTATATTAGTATCTTATTAAAATTCCATTGTGGGAAAGTGTGTAGTAGTAGAATGACTTATTTCTTCTTTCTAGGGTTTACAATGAAATATATGACAACATGGGAATATCTTTATTTATAACCACAAAATAAACCAGTACCTAGTACCTGAACTCAACGTGAACATCAAAATGGCAGTGTCTGGATCAGGCATAGTTTTCATAATAAGTAGTTTAGATGGTAGGTACGTGTATGTTTAGATCACAGTCCGCATTCCAACTTCCTCAGGAAGTCTCGACGATGTTAGTTATTCTCAAGTGATAAATTGATTTGGTTCACTTTTATATAATTATAGGTAAATGTAAGGGTATAATGAACGATAAAACTCTATCTTTATTCGTTCAGAACGTCAATAAGGACTAGTGCAACTAGCATTTATCTCAGGTAACAATTTATTTAAGTCAAAAGTATGTACATTCTTCGCAAAATTTTTATTGACGTCAATCGCACTATTGTTGCCACTGTCAGATTTCGTATTGAGAATATTTTCACCTTTAAGAATACTGATAGTTCCCTTCTCCCATGACTCTCTTGAAATATCACTCTGATTTTTTGATGCCCATTGCCGAAATAATCCAAAGTAACTACGCCTGCTTTCCTTCAATCCACTTGGCCTTGAATGGATGTTACTTGAGCTAGTGGTGTTTTCGCTTGCGCTTGGATTTGTTTTTCTAGATAGATATGATTTTTGGTTAATTTTGTGTCGGGATATACAAAACTTTTGTACCCTATCACCACGATTTGGTATCATTTGTTTAGTTTTTTTCGACGTGTTGGTCATATCCATTTGCTTTGGTGTTCTAGGAGTTCTAGGTTTTGAGCCTGCAGCAACAAAGTCAATTCCACTCACATTATCATAAACTGAAAACAAAACGCATTCTCTTATATCTGTTTTGACGTCTTTCCAAAGTGGAAATATTGTAACTTTTATAAAAGTCACTTTCGTGAACTATTGTTTTTTTTTTAACAATAATTATTGCTTTCTCATTCTAATATCCACAAACACAAAATCAAGCGGCAGTTGATCAGTCCGTGAAAACGCACATAGTTGAGGAAGACAGAGAAAGTCAGTGGGAAAATGATGTATGCACAAATATTCCTTGAAACATATCATATCTTGGACAAAACTATAAAAAGATTCTATCGTGGAAGCTGAAGCCACTTAATCTCTTAGAATAGACTTAGAATCCCAGCACGAACCTGCTTGATAGTAATATGAATAATATGGAAAATTCCTACTTTAGCAAATCTCCCAAACCAAATCATACTATAAAGAAAGAGGGAAACAGGCGCCGGAATCGTGAAGGAAAAAGGAATCCTAGGAACCTATGAACCAGGCATGCTACCGATTTCCAAGCGGAAATACACGAAATCAAGGTGCAACATGAAAAAAGATACTGATTAAAAAAAAACGCCGAGACACGTCAAACGATTTGTCAACGGGAACGACTTTTTAAGTAAAAATAACTTCGCCTCACTTCACCCCCTATCCCCCAGGGGCACCCCCTTAAGAATCTTAAATGGGAAAAGGTATCGAGTTATAGTTGTTTGAAAGGCCTTATCAAGTGCTTCATTGTGACGTTTGAATTTTTGAAATCGGTCGATTCGTTTTCGAGAAATTTGAAAAAAATATTTTTACATTTCAAAAAAACAATAATAAATTGAGAAAATGATTAAAGTCACAATGAATACCGAACAGCAACACACTAAAATATCACTTTTTTAGTAAGTGTTCAAAATGTTGTGATAACTGCAAATTTTCAGACTATTTTGTGTTGGTAATATGTAGGTTCTATGGGGTATACGATCAGCGCAGCAGGAGAAAAAAAAAATAAAAAAAATAAATACATGAATTGAAAAAAAAATGTGTTGTTATTATGTAGATTCCATTGGATATACGGCCAGCGATAGCAAAAAAAAATTTAAGTAATAAAAAAAGTGTTATTATCTTATACAGGGTGCAACAGATTCGCGTGCATGCATGGGGATCTCAGTTATTATAAGAGATACAGGGTCGGTTGAACAGTTGCAAAGTTGCGCATTTTTATGCTCAACAAAATGCCGTTTTGAAATTTGAAAAATTCGTACTACCTCCGAGGATATTCAAAAATAACCAAAATTTCGCAAAAACCTTATTATTATTTTCTGAGTTCATTTGAGAAGATATTGTGTAATGAATTACACTTACTCATTGCCACTTTTTCTCCTCTACAAGATGGCGGTATCAAATTGAAAATCTGACATTTCGTCTTTAAGCGGCCATCATCAAGTTAATTTTTTTAAATACGGACCTGGATTTTTAATTCTATTTTTAATAATCTTTTGACGTCCTCAATGTATTGAGGTGACGCAACCGTTGCAAAAAATTCTCATTTAAAAAATAATACCAGAGAAAATTAGTTAGGCAAACCTTTTCTCCCTAACTCATAGTTTGGTTCATAAATCCATCTTTATTCGACACGTTATTGAGAAAACCTGCACAACTAAACAAGCCCAATTGACCGAACCAAAATCGAAATAACATCCGATAACGATACATTTAATTAAATTAAATTAAATCCACAAATGACATGGAAAAAAATCATATAAAAAACTGAATCAATTCCTGCAAGTGTTCAAGAATATTGCCATTTCATCAAAATATTGAAAATAACAATAATAGATGAAAATCAATTGAGAATATCGACGTTGGTAAGGCAACCCATTGCTCTACACCCTCATCTAATTACCTAAATGCCTCAAGGACGTCAAAAGATAACTAAAAATAAAATAAAAAAACCAGGTCCGTATTGGAAAAAATTAACTTGATGATGACCGCTCAAAGACGAAACGTCAGATTTTCAATTTGATACCGCGATCTTATAGAGGAGAAAAAGTGGCAAGTGTAATTCATTTTACAGTATCTTCACAAATAAACTCTGGAAATAATAATAACGTTTTTGCGAAATTTCGGTTTTTTCCAAAAAACTTCGGAAGTAGTCGGAATTTTTCAAATTTCAAAACGGCATTTTGTTGAGCGCAACTCTGCAACCATTCAACCCACCCTTTCTCTTTTATATTGATCGAGATCCCCATGCATGCACTCGAATCTGTGGCACCCTGTATATAAATGTGAAAGTCTGTGTGTTTCTAACGCTAAGGCTTTTGAACCGTAGCACAGAATTACCTAAAAATATGCAGTTATTAGCCTCTACCCTAAGATGGTTTAGGAAAAAAAAATTAAAAAATAAGAAAATGAAAAAATAAATAAATAAAGAAGTTTGTGTTGGTAATATTTAAGTTATATGAAGTATACGATCAGCAGGAGGAAAAAAAATTAAAATGAAAAAAAAAAAACATAAATTGAAAAAAAAAAATGTGTTGTTATTATGTAGGTTCTATGGGGGACAGCGGGACCAAAAAAGAAATATGGAAAAGATTATTCAAAAAAAAACAAAAACAGCAGGTTGCAAGATGATGGCAATTACTAGTACTAAGACACAGTGAATAAATAGTGACAAAGGAGACTCAATCATCAATAAAAATGATGAGTTCACTAGAAGTCCACTGAAACTCGGTTGAAATCAGCTTATCTGAAATACTAACGACACTGCACGTCAAAAAAATATAGATATTATGCATACCATATAGTATAATAAATCTGGCTTCAGAAAGGGTCTTGACTCCCATCAAATGACCCCCTCTCTGATTTTTTCTCAGTTGGTATTGATTAGAAAAGCTTGAATTCAAAAAGTTGTATCCCCCCGCCCCCCCCGTTTTTGAGAAATTCAAAACAATTTTGGATTTGATTTTCTGGCGAAACCGTAGGTCGCACAGAAAATTTTATTCAACAAAAAATGAAAGTAATCAAATTCTCTACAATTTTTGTTTTTACTGAAATAGCTCTTAAACTTACCGTAACAAAGTTAAAGGGCGCCAGATTCGACAAATGCGATTTTTTTGCAGTTTTTTGCATTTTTGAAATTCAAATATATTTTTTTTACGGTCGCAATGTTTTTAAAGGTGAAGATCATAAAAAAACCTACAAAATTAATATGCAACTTTTTGTTCTACGACTTACAGTTCGCGAGATATGACGCGAGACATGTCGCGAGCTGCTGCGAGAGCACTCGAAAACGCGCCTATTGTAGCGCCCCCTTTCTCTGGCCCGCATTCTAACTAAACTATTTGGAGTCCAGTGAATCAGCTGGCGTTGTTTGGCAGTGTCGATGCGAGAGTTTCGACGTATGGTAAACGCCAATCAACTTTGAACCTACGTCATCGATGGCACCAAGCGCGTTGTTATGTGATTTGCTGACCAAATGTGAATACCAGCAAACTTCAAAATAACGTGCCTGGTGTCAACGATGACGTAGATTCAAAGTCTTTTGACATTTAACAAGCACGTCTCTCGTATACCGACAAAAAATGCCTCGTTGTTTTATATGTGATGAGGATGTCGTGGACGACAGTTACAGAAACGAATCGCGTTGAGGAGCCACCAATGAAATTTTAAAAGAAAGTCTGGCAACAGAAGTAACAAATTGTATTTCAATGATTTTTTTCCTACGTTCTGCTGTCATTCCTTTTTAATAATAATTAGTTAATTAGCAATTGATTTATTTTAATAATTATTTTGACAATAAATAATTTTAATTATCTAATTTTGATTTTATTCAATTACAGTTACACGCACTAGGCAGCTGGTTTTTTATTGTTAAAAAATTTTCCGTTCCATGTTTCTTCCATTTTCTGAGTCAGACAAAATCTTTACGCTTATAATATTCATTTGAAATCATTTTACTTTCCAAGTTTTTCAAATTTTCACGTTTTAATAAGACGTTTTATTAATTCTGAAAGGTTACGGGTAGCAAACTATCGTCGGTTATCGATGTCATGCATTTTACACATGCACATTTTGACATTGAATGCAATATATCTCGCGAGCTGTGCGTCTTAGAAAAAAAAATTGTGACTAAATTTTGTAGGTTTTTTCATGATCTTTAGTTTAAAAAACATTGCGACCGTAAAAAAATTTTATTTGACCCTCAAAAATGCAAAAAAACGCATTTGTCGACTTTGGCGCCCCCTTACTTTGTCACGGTTAGTCTAAGAGCTATTTTAGTGGTGACAAAAATTGTAGAGAATTTGATTGTCTTCATTTTTTTCAATAAAATTCTCTGTGCGACCTACGGTTTCGCCAGAAAATCAAATCCATTTTTGTTTTGAATTTCTCAAAAACGGGGGGGCGGGGGGTACAACTTTTTGAATTTAAGCTTTTCTAATGGATCAATAACAACTGACAAAAAATCAGAGCGGGGGTAATTTGATGGGACCCAAAGTGCCAGATTTACTGTACTAATAGGCCTTTTCAACGATGATCCCATACGTAGGCTATGCAATGAATAGCATCACACATCGTCTTTGGATGTGAAGCACTGAAGTTTTGAAAAAGAGATAATGGAAAATGAACAACCATTCTGCGAAGGTCGGAGGTCGGACAGAGAAACAGCCTTATTAAAAATTCCTCCACCGAAAAAAATTCAACCAATGAAAATCAAAGTTATAACAAAATTATTTCATATTACAATAAATAAAGAGACCTCTTTACCAAAGTATAGAAAAAATGTTTTTTAAACACAATACAAAAATGGAAAAAGTATTATAGAATATTAAAGAACAATGGGGATTATTAAAATTTTCTTTTTATCAAGAAAAGCTTTCGAAAGTGAGACTGGATAATTTTGGTGAGGTGCAAACAAATGAAAGGGAACAGAATAAAAAAATGAATTTTCTCACTGGGGTTACCTACCGAAAAATACTTTGTTCACAACGTGAATCGAGTAGACCTTATGCCTGGAACTATAATTGGAATGTGCCTTAACAAGTTTGGTATTTCCTCACATGTGACAAAGACTAAGGAAAGAGACTGTTTTCACGAAAATTCAATAGCCCAGTAAGGAGGTACGTATGATCGAAAACTTTCACGTTCACAGTTTTTTTCTCTTTTTCCTATGCGTTTTGGGGTGCCGATTACGAATCCGTTTTTATCATACAAATTTTTTATCGAGGTCACCCCTTTTTGGGGCTGGAAAAGGGTGAAAACTTATATTTTCATGTTTATTTCGACCGGGGTAGATTTTATCGCAAAATTTTTAAAATACAAGAAGTACAAAAATCTGTGCTCGTCAAAAAAGGTGTCATATGTTTTTTCCTATCAACAACCCTTACGAATTTATTGACCGATGAAGTAGAGGTTAAAAAAAAAGATATTCTATTTTGCTATTAGCTGGAACGCATGAATCCACTACATCGTAGAAAGCCCCAAAACGAGGTGTAACATCATTTTGGACTCGGGGGCCCTATTGTGGTGGAGCCCAATTGTGGGGCCCAGGTACCAAAACAAAGTGGTGCCACACTATGAGGCCAAGAGGCTTTCGGAAGCGAAGAGAGGAGTTAAAATAGCATATATATTATATCTTTTTTTTTCAACCTCTACTTGATCGGTCAATAACTTCGTAAGGGTTGTTGATAGGAGAAAGACATATAAAATCTTTTTTGACGAGCACATATTTTTGTACATTTTGTGTATTAAACATTTTGCGATAAAATCTACGCCGGCCGAGATAAACATGAAAATATTAATTTTCACCCCTTTCCAGCCCCAAAAAGGGGTGACCTCGATAAAAAATTTGTATGATAAAAACAGATACGTAATCAGCACCCCGAAACGCATAGGAAAAAGAAAAAAAAAACAGGGTATGTGACAGTTTTCGATCATACGTACCTCCTTCCTGGGCTAAAGCAAATACAAGGCGTTGAAAAATAAAAGTTTTTCAACAAGGGTTCCTTCCAGTTCAGAGCTGAGATGATGAACATCCTTGCTGTGTGACAATTTCAGTGCCAAAAAGTTGGCGGAAAAGTAATATTCTTGCGTACAGAAAAAGTTTTCTCTTTCTTATTTTTCACTGATATGCCAGCATCAACTTACAAGGCGTCATATTCGTCTTATGCAGTTCCTCTATCAAATCTTCTATTATTGGCCCGGAATAGATACCTGGCATCATTGGCTTAGGTGTTGCTCGGGTCACCTTCAAGGTACTCAGCATATCCGGTTTATTGATATTTGGACATTTTTTCACTTTGAATGCCTGCGCTTGTACACTCCTATCTCGATTTTCCTGAAAATGATCAGCGATTGTTTGCGGGACATACGCTATCACTTAAAAAAACCATCGAAAGACCAAAGTGAGGAAAAAGCATGCCTGTGATTGAAATATAGTAGTGCAATAATTTATTTCTTCACGTCTTCCGCTGAATAGAAATAAATTCGAGCTGGATATTTTGCCATCTTTTGTTTATATGGTATACAAGCTTACAAAGGTAAATTTGAAGTCGAGCCATGAGCATCAGCAAGATAAACTACTTTCAAAACCAGAAGCTATGAAGAAGCTATGAATAATGGTGCCGCTCCAATAGTTAAAGGAGTACAGTCTTGATATATTTTTTTTACCGAACATTTAAAATTATGAAAAACTAAACCTCACAGAGATTTCTCCAAACGGCGATAAGCAGGCGAACTTTTTTGTTTTTCTTCGACCCTATAGTTAAATATATTGATTCGATATCATAAAAAAGTCCTCATCAACAATAAAACGCAAATTGGCTGTACCTTGACATCAGTCTTCAATAACTTGGTCTTATTTCTAAAAATTTTGCGACCTCTTACTGAAAGGTTCATCCCCAAATAAGGCGGCGTTTTAGGAAAATTCTGCTTGAAAATTAATTCAAACAAACCAGTTTCCGCATTAGGATCTTTTTTTCTGTCAATCACCACTGCAAAACGGCTATCAAATTAGGTATTTCACATTCATATTGCTGGATACCTTTGACAATATCTTCCAGGCATTGTGGACACATTCTACTAGTAACAGAAGTAGAATAAGATAAGTCTGGGCTACAATTGATCTCCAGAAGCCAAGGTGTGAAATCCTCAGACAGCATGAAATCTGCGCCATAGACTTCAAAAGTATTGGGCCTTCGATCCATTGTTTCCTGACTAGCCAGCATAGCACAAATTATGTTTTGTTTCATTCCAGGAAATATTACCTACATAGATACTTGAAATATTTTTTCCTCATTTTGCATACTCATTGCATACCTCATTCCATTTATTTGATTGTCCGATCTGTTTTAAATAATCCTTGAAAGTATTCGAGTCCCACATGTTGTCATCTGGCAGCTTAATGTCCCGTTGTCCATTCGTATATTTGCATTGGATAGCATGGTTTGTGAGATGAAGGGACTCATGAAAATCTTCAAGGCTAAAGTTTTGGCCACTGAATCTCAGATAACATTCCCTAGAATTTTTTGATGAGATAATAGTATGATAAGATAAAATAATCACTAACTTGAACATCCATATGGTGAGTGGTTGGACATTGGTCACCATAAACCATTGTCGAATATCAAACTTGGTCTTGTAGATAATTAATGGATTCTCTGAAAATGACTACCATTCTCTTGAGTTTCTATCAGATGTTATATTCCATTGTGCAAAGCCACTGTTAAATAATGCAAAAAGAAACAAAGCACACTCCTGCGACAATTATTCAAAAACAATTTTAGTATAGTAGAAAATATTGATAATTTCTTCCACACAATGAAAAATTTGCATATATTTTCGAATGACTTGAATTCCTACGTATTCTACCCAATTTGCAAAAGTCCTTAGCTAGAACATTCTTTCGAGATATCCAAAAATATACTGAATAAATAACAAAGAGAACGCCAACTTTGCTGAATGACCGAAAATGGATGAGAAAAAGTATAAAGATGGAGTACTCCAGTAAGCAAAAGTTTTTTGTAGGACAAGACGTTTTTTGTCACTTGTTCTGTTCTATATGTTTTTTCGTCTTCTGAATCCGAATGTGAGGTTCGCTACCTCGCCAGGCGCCTTATTCTGTAACGCTCGAACCGTTCGATTCGGTAGGATTTATTCGATTGTGACGTCATTTTCGGTTTCATGTCGCAGAAGCAATTCCGTAGCGTCAGACCGATCGGTAACTCAATCGAAACTTCGATTCGCTTACCGAGAGCTTTGTGGGTTTCGACAATGTCATTAGACCCCCTCGAGAAGGTCGGTAGCGTGACATGCCAACAACTTCTAGATAATAAGGAAGTATTGGACATCCTTACGACAGGCTGAAGTAGTTGGGCAGA
This sequence comes from Orchestes rusci, assembly GCA_958502075.1. Lineage (NCBI taxonomy): Eukaryota > Metazoa > Arthropoda > Insecta > Coleoptera > Curculionidae > Orchestes > Orchestes rusci. Next base: position 19,465,039 of record OY293304.1, read on the forward strand.
GGTTGGTGGACAGGCTACGTCAAGCAGCAGCCAACTGAATTGTTACTGTACACAAATATGAACAAGAAGTTTATAATTATTATTGTCTGCTAATGTCATCTTCAATACGGCAGTTGATAAATTTACTATTTTGATTATTTAATTTTTATAATAAGTCATTTTTTTCTTTACTCTTTCGTATATCCAATATCCAATAAAAACAATTTCAAGCACAACCCAAGCTCTATTTAGAATAACTAACAACCCAAACCACGTATATTATTATTATTTTGAAAGCAAATAATAAACTATAATCTTGAAACTACATGTCAAAAAATCACTTTCAAAACTTTCTTGGAAGTATTTTCACCCTTTTATTTGGCTTGGTTCTCTGGTCAACTTCATTAAAAATCCAAAGAAGAGATTATATTTCCTCTAGCCACATCTTTTCTGCATCTTGTAGGCTGAAAAAAAATCAAACTGTTAGGTACGAATGATCCTTGTTTTAGTCACTACATTGATAGTTTCATGTGACGACGATTCAGATCACAATTTTTTTATCGAGATACAGAGATTAAATAAACCAATCAAATCATCAGTAGGTAATCTTAATATTACTATGTATCTCCTTGTTATACTCACATCATCATGGTATCTGTTATCGACATTGCTGCTTCACTCAAAGCAGCTGCCTGTTTCTCTTGAAAAGCTACAAATTGGAGTTGTACTGATTGCCATCATTTCCTCTTCATGTTCAATATTCCTTAACAATAGTTGGTTTTGTACTTTAGATAACAAATTAGATTATTATGACATTGACAAATAACCCCAAAACGTCAACCAAAAATAGTCATCAAACACAAACGCGCACTCTGATTGGTTGTGTCCAGCGACATCGCATGATTTTTTCAATTTTTCCGGTCGCCTTTCGATTCCTACCGAACCGAACGGCATGGTTTCCGAAATGCGATACTGAATTGCAACGTACGCAACCGAACCGAATGTTCGACAACTACGCCGTTCGATAGTGTACCGAACCGAGCGATTCGGTCTACAAAAAATAAATACAGAATAAGGCTCCAGGCGTCGTATAGCTTTCTAGGTTGATTTCCAACACATAGGTACTTCAGTTTTTGAAACTAAAAGTATGACACTAGTTGGTTGTTAGTTTATTCAAGCAGGGCTAAACCCCAGATGATGAAATTTCAATTCAATTTTTTTTTGTCTTTTTTCCCTATTCATGCGTCTATCCGGGGACAGTTTGATTTTCCGAATTTTCGGAAAAAAAAGTATACCCTGTATACAGGGTGTCCCAGTATTCAACCGACAACGGTTGAGAGGTGATAGAACTCGCATTTTTATGAAACTTGAGATGGGGACATACAGCCCTAAAGTGCTTAGTTTTCAAAATACAGGGTGCCAAACTTTTATTTTTTATTTTAATTTTTGTCAATTATTCCTCATCAAGACGACACAGCGATACGAAACTACGCATGGGGGGGGTTTTTATGACGGCAAATCCAAATCCATTAACGGTTCTGATATCACCAGTAGGGGGGCGACACCTACGGCACATCGAGCTCATCTAGATTATCAAAACTTTTTTCCAGTTTGGTGCATCGATATGAATAGTAAAAAAATCGATTCTTCAACCTTTTTTACGTAAAGTCTCTAGTGTTAACCGTTTTCGAGATAGCGTTCATTGAAATTTCCAATGCAACGGAATGAGTTGGAAAAAATTGCAAAAAAAAATGCACTTTAGGGCTGTATGTCCCCATCTCAAGTTCCATAAAAATGCGAGTTCCACCTCTCAAGCGTTGTCGGTTGAATATTGGGACACCCTGTTTACATATTATACAGTGCGGCTCTAAAAGGTCTCCCTTCCTTTTTTTTTTTAATGTGTGCACCAAAAATTTTGAAACTTGGCATACTTTAATTGCTGTCAAAATACTACTTTTTGATGTTACTGACGTTCTTTTAGTATTCAAGATGGCAGCTGGGCGCCATTTTGAAACATTTTTTAAATGGAACTCCCCTGGTCGTGTGACACCTCATTTTGAATAATAACTTCATAACCCTTGAAAATTGAGTCAATATCTTCAAGTACTACAAAATGGCGGTACATTTAATTACTACATTGATACATACACTTTAAAAAAAAATCGTCAAATTCAAATCAAAAGATGCTGGAAATATTGTTGACATAAAATTTGGGTTAGGAATAAATGACAAAAATGTCAAAAAAGCATTTTTTGAATTGAACTTGGCGAATTTTTTCAAAAAGTGTATGTATCAATGTAGTAATTAAATGTACCGCCATTTTGTAGTGCTTGAAGATATCGACTCAATATGCTAGGGTTATGAAGAACTTATCAGGATCTTCAAAATGAGGTGTCACACGACCCCATTTAAAAAATGTTTCAAAATGGCGCCCAGCCGCCATCTTGAATACTAAAAGTACGTCAGTAACATCAAAAAGTAGTATTTCGACATCAATTGAAGTATGCCAAGTTTCAAAATTTTTGGTGCACACATAAAAAAAAAGGGGAGAGAGCCGCACTGTATATTATATCGTGCTAAACAAATTTTATTTGTTAAGCTCATCTTGAAACAATCAAATTAGTGGAACCTGTTTCTTTGGCGTTTATAAATTAGTTGAGGAAAACACGCATAGCTCTGTTATTTTTGGTTTCAGGAAAAAAATCATTATAACCTTCTATGTTCAGAAAATAGTTGCTAATTAATTATGATAAAAATATACACGGTGTCCAATTTAAAAAAAAATGTATTTTTTGAAATAAATCGAGAACGCGTTGTTCGATTGTTTTTTTGTCACCATAGCGGTAGTTTGCAGAAAAGATATTTCTAGTGCTCTCATTTAAACGACGTAATGCGGCTCTAAAAGTTCTTCCCCTTGTTTTTTACTGTGTGCACCAAAAATTTTGAAACTTGGCATACTCTAATTGCTGTCGAAATACTACTTTTTGATGTTACTAACGTACTTTTAGTATTCAAGATGGCGGCTGGGCACCATTTTGAAATGTTTTTTTAATAGAAAGGGGGGTCATGTGACACCTCATTTTGAAGATCCTGATGAGTACTTTATAACCCTAGAATATTGAGTCGATATCTTCAAGTACTACAAAATGGCGGTACATTTGATTACTACATTGATACATACACTTTTTGAAAAAATTCGTCAAGTTCAATTCAAAGGATGGTTTTTTGACATTTTTGTCATTTAGTCCTAACTCACACTTTATGTCACGAATATTTCCAGCAGATTTTGAATCTAATTTGAAGTTTTTTTTTTAAAAGTGTATGTATCAATGTTGTACTTAAATGTACCACCATTTTGTAGTACTTGAAGATATCGACTCAATATTCAAGGGTTATAAAGTACTCATCAGGATCTTCAAAATGAGGTGTCACACGACACCCTTAGCATTTGAATAAATGTTTCAAAATGGCGCCCAGCCGCCATCTTGAATACTAAAAGTACGACAGTAACATTAAAAAGTAGTATGCCAAGTTTCAAAATTTTTGGTGCACACATTAAAAAAAAAGGGGGGGGGACCTTTTAGAGCCGCACTGTATATCCAACGAGCACTATTATTTTGTCGGTTAAAAATAATATATCGTCTTTTTTCAATGATTATGTTTTTTTTCAAAATTGCTCATCTCGATAGAAGGTACATACAGTGTGACCCATTTGTTTTGGGAACACCCTGATAAAAAGTTTATTTCTTAACCGATTTGGTTCGTTTTTTTTTTGGATTGTAGAGCTCGAAAAATTGTATATTCCTGGCAAAAAGTGACCTTCGCCATTTTGACTTCAAGGCCTACTATGTTAGTTTTTAAGAGCAAAATTTCAGGAAACCATATTAGCGATTTTTCTAGAAAAAATATGTGTGCGCCACTGGATTCAGCATCCTTTAAAACGGGTCTATACAAATTTTCAACCGAAAATATCAAGTTGAAAAAAATTAAAAATTCGCACTTTAACAATCTTTGATTCTATCAAAAGAAATGATAAATGCATTGAAGTTGATGGTGGTTTGGTAGAAGTTACAAATTTTTAGTTTTATGTCATATGTTCATCAATGGTTTTTTTTCAATAATTCATATTTCTAGGGAGCTGAACTTTGATCAATTTCTAATGGTTTTTAGCCCCTTTTTTTGCAATCTGGCTTACCATACTATATAAGTAGTGTACTTATATTGACGATTACACTGTATCTTTTTTTTTATTGCAAAAATAAAGAGTATTATTATTATTATTATTATTATTATATCACAAACATTAAAAAAAAAACAAAAAACTACGAACACGAATACAGGGTTTTTCACTTAAAACTCGACATGCTGATATCTCGAAAACGAATATGAATATTCAATTTCTGTAAAAAGTTTTCAATGTGTGGGGCACAAGTAGATATATTACACAGTTTAAAAAATTCGACGCCTATCGAGATTTGAGCGCCGCGACGCGTCGAAAATTTAAATCGATTGCAGGGACTTTGAAATCAGGCGCATGCATAAGTACATACATGTTATTTATAAATTTTTCTGTTATTCACTCGAGTCCATTTATCCTACTCATTTCTGAGTTATACCGGTTTATAGGAGTCGGTGAGAAGAACTAAAAGTAACTAAATGACCAAATAACCAGATCCGCACCCGGAAAAGAATGTGTGAGGACTATTGGTGAAAATTATTTATCAAATAAACTGGAGGCCTCAGCTCAGAATCAGGCAGAACTATTAGATGTCATTCCTAATGCGTGGAATGAGCTCGCCAATGACTTCTATTTTGTCAAGATTTATCAAATTCCATGGTTTGACGACTACAAGAAGTTTTGGCTAGAAATGGTTGTGCTACCGGAATTTAAGGAAAATAATCCACATTTTTCTTAGCGAACTGAGTAAATAAATTCAAAGTCGTACCCACAATATATCGTTCTCATTGGAAAAAAAAAATTAAAAGTTCATGGCATGTAGATATTTTGACAGCCAATCACACTGCTCAAAATAAAAACATGATTTCGCTGTCTGTGTACGCATTTTTTGTGCAAGTTAGCATGATACTACAACAAACAAGATATGAACAAGATAATATGATCTCACGCGGGTTTCGCTGACCTCATTGAGTGTCCGAACCTCAAAATTTATAGGTAACCTAGGTAACTCGATCACCATGATACTAAAAAAAACAAGATAAACTCTCGCACATCCCACTTCAGAAGGCATCACGTGTCCTACCTCAAATCTAAATAATCAATGTCACGCGGGGACGTCATATGCGTGAGCCAGTTCAAATTTTGACCAGCAAATGATAACTAGGTAACGTTATGGATGTTTCAAATCCAACCCCACTTTTGACTCGCGGTGACAACATGCGCGACATGGTTCTGATTTCGTCCAGCAATTGATCATATCTTGTGTGTTTTAGTATCATGGCAAGTTGGTGTACCTTAGTCCTCGATATAACCGGTTGAGCTTGAGTGCTCAAGCAGTTTGAAAAACTCAATCAAATCCTGATAGTTTATCGGATTGACTTGTGTCAAGCCCATCAAAGATTCACGAGATTAACGCGTCAATCAAAATCCATCTCTTTGCGCTTACATAACTTCACTCTCTCGTACATGTGCCAAAATCAGCCGAATAACTTTAAACATTGCAAATTGGTGGTTGGATTTTTATGTTCGTGACTCAAATCACAACAATAAACAAAGGGCACATCACATAAGTTGAGAAATTCTGGTTACATTTCTGTATTTCGGTCGAGTCAATCTCATGGCCTTATCCTTGGAATAAACTGTTGAGATTTACTACGTTTATTTCGACAGCTCGATCCGGATCGGAACTCAAGTGGCTCGAAAATTGAATCCTTAATCTCATCTGTTTATTTCGAAGATTGAGATTGGGATTGACAGTATTTGACACGATCGAAACACCAAATGATATATGGTGGGTACGACTTTGAATTTATATACTCAGTTCGCTAAAAAAGATTTAGATTATTTTCCCTAAAATTCGGTAGCAGAACCATTACTAGCCAAAACTTCTTGTAGTCGTCGAACCATGGAATTTGATACATTTCGACAATATATCATTGGCGAGGTCATTCCACGCATTGAGAATGACATCTAATAGTTCTGCCTGATCCAGATCGAGCAGTCTAATAATTACTAGGTTTTCATGGAGAATTCATATTTATATCAGTCCAATTCCGATCTTCCGTTTTCATGAATGGGACGCAAATCGTTTTGAAACCTGCGAATTTAGCTGACATTTTTGTCAACTTGTTACTGTCAGTTTTGTTTTTTCACGTTCTGTCCACAGTCGGTTGAGGATTTCATGTCTTGAAAAAAGAAACTCAAGCTTCTCAAAGGGTTATAAAATATTTGAAACACATTTTTGTGTTAAGATTTGAATTGAAAACAATAGCTTTAAGAATATGCATGGTGAGAAGGCTGTCATGTAAAAGGATCGCTTTGCGCATATTCCAATACGATCTTCGTTTTTATGCTATTTTGGATATTTAAATCTCGATTCGATCCCAGACAAAGCCAAATCGACCTTGAGACTCAAAACAATTTGGATATCTGTTTTCATGGAGTTTTCAATATCAAAACTGTATACAATCCAAACTTAATTCTGCATGAAAACTTGGTGAATATCAGTGAATTTCAAAACTGTTTCTAAATCTGCTAGTTTTGATTTTTTAAATCGAGGTGAATAAATTGAGTTATGAGACTGACAACGTAGCGTTTGATATTTCAACACTGAAAGCACACGACATGGAAAGACGACAGGTGGACATGTGATATACGTTTGTTTGTTTATGATTGTTGTTTTGTTTATTGGCTTTTTTGATAAACAGGGAATCGCCCTCACAGACTTTGTGCCTGAAGGTCAAACACTGAATCGTCATTTTGACCGAGGGGTTCTGACAAGACTCTAAAAAACAGTCACGCGTGTGATATCAAAGTATCAGAACATTTGAATCCTACATCATAACAATGCGCTTTGTCACACAGCAATTTCCATTAATAAGTTTTTGGTCAATGAAAATTTCTCATAGCTCCTCACTCACCCAACTAATGTCTTGTGAATTGTACCTTTTCCTAGGATTGAAAATGTATCTCAGGGACATCTTTTTTGGGACATCGAACACATTAAAACGGCTGTAACCGACGCGACGAGTGGAAAAATCTTCTCCAACTTGGTATGGTATCCCAAGAGAGACAACGTGCAGTTTTGATAATATTCAAAAATTTCACCACAAATGCATGTTGATATGTCTGGTTTGATGCCGGTATTATTCTAAGAATCAGCAACAAATATCTGCCTAGTTTTTTGGAAGTCTTCCAAAACATGATAAACGTTGTTTATTTCTATCCAAATGATGGACACATTATCGAGAAAATCGGAATTCATCGGAATCTAACTGCTTCAAAATCGTTGCTCTTAAGAGAAAGAGACTATAATCAAGCTGACCTTGAAAGCCTCAATATGAATCGGTCGACCGCAGCAGTCGCAAAGAATATTTAGACCAGATGATGGTCGTAGAAGCGTAGATCAAGGCCGATTCTTACACCTTGGTACATTGCGGCAATGTCGAGTATGAGTACCTGAAAGAAACAAAAATCGAGCGTTACCATTCTATAATTGGACGTAATCCGATAGGAGGAGACTGCATCATTGATCTGAAGCCAAGAGCTTGGTGGCCGATCGTGAGAGAGACTGAGTCTCCGATTAACTTGGGTTCGATCCCTTCGGTGGTCTCAATGACTGATGAAATGTAGTAATATTCTCCATTGCTGACTGGGTAATGTTCTCAATCAGCACCTCAGCCTGTGAAACACGGGAGAGGTCAAAGGGGCCACCGATTTGCTTTGTTGTCGCCCATGCTAGATTGCTAAGATTTGACGATTTTCGGATTGTCGCCTAAGCTGAGTAGCCGAGACTTGACGACAACGACCCAAGAGAGCAACCTATTTTCTTGGAGGATCTTCTCGGAAATACACAATGTGTCCGATGTGGGGCCTTAGCTATGTGGTAAATTCTCCAGAGGCCAGAATTCATACTATGGTTTGACTTACGAGAAGACCTTAGTTGAGCTCAATCAAATCCAATGGAGATAGCAGGAAAGCCGAGAGAATGTATTTTTAATAGTTGAAATTTGAGATCAAGTCTGTCAGGATGAAAAAAAAAATTGATTGTTAGTATGAGAGATCGTTGCCAATCTAAAATAAACGCTGGGGCACTAGAAACTAGTTACTTAGCTTTATTATTATGAAAGAAAATCCTTTATTTCCACTAACTTTTTGATTTTCGAAAGGTATACTGATTAGAAGTACAATACATGAAATTATACGTTAATTTTGATGCGCAGTTTATAAGTTGATACTTACCAATATATTTTTGTACTACATACTTGAGTTTCATACTCATGATTTTGTCAACTTCTGCCAACGTTTTGATCATGGTTATTCCGCGACCCCGACATTTATTTCCCGGTTTCATTATCCATATATTCTTTATTCCATCAATATCGAATTGGGGCCAAAACTTTTCCACCTCTTTAAGACGTATTTTGGCTTGGGCATAGTTATTAACTAGTTGGTCCTAGACAAAGTGTGACGAGTTGAATGTTAATATGTGGAACAGCTGCTCACCTTAAAATCTACAAACAATTCATTTTGATGCACAACAGCATAGAAGAAACCTAGAAACTGTTCCCACTCATGATCCCATACTCTTGTTATTTCTTTATCAATATCCAGATGCCTCTGAGAGGCAACATATTCTGTGATCCTGAAAAAGACTTGCTTCAACCAGACTGCTTCTCCTCGACGCATTTAGCACCTCTCCAAAGCAAAGTAAAAAGCAGAATGAGGAACAGTTCCTTCTATTGAATGAACATTGTTTTTTGATTCATGACGATTGGTGAACCATTTCAGGAGTCCCATGCAGGCAGTCATGCGGAAGTCATCTACAAAAAGGTTGTAGTGATCTGGATATCCCAGGACATAGCATCGGGGAAAGTTCACCTGGAAAAATAATCAAGATCTCTTTCCAAGTACGTGATAGGGGATTTTTTACAATAATAATTATTCGGAAAGTATTTTGAAGAAAGATTTCTATAAAATCGAAATATCATATCGGGAAAATTAACACCGCAAACAAAAATAGCATTGGACGATTTTCGAACTGTAGTGACAACTTGAACGAACTTGAAGCCTCACGAACTCAAAATTGTGAGTTTGGGGGAGTTATTGGGGACATTAAGCATTCTCACATACGTACGTCGACAAGCAAAAAAGCTGTTGAATTTATTTTGGTTTCGGTATCCGTAAACGCTTTACATAACCTAAAAACTTGTTTGTATTCTTAACAATCTCAACCTCTCTTTTGTCCAAAGCAAAATCCTCAACATATTCAAATAAATTTGAAATTGAAAGTTATTTTTTATATTTTCCTGGAAATTCTACTAATTTCTGTTATTTATTGGTGTTTTAGTTCGATTGGATTTTGACCTTATGTTAGATATAGTTTTGCTTCACTTGAAGGAGATGTATGTGGCAACTCGAGCCTCATAATTTGTGCTGTATTCATTTTCCCAAATCTTGCTAATCAGGAGATTTAAGTTTGATAATCGCTATTTTTATAAATTATTTACCAAGAAGATACTCAGTACTGGGAGCAGTTTGATTTTCTTGTCATTATTGGAACTGTACTTACGTAGATGAGAAGGTACTAACTTGTATTCGTCACTTTTTATTTTTATTTTAAATTTATCCACATGAGCTGAACATGCTCCTTCGAACCTCCAAGTCAGATATTCTTTCCGGTGAGAACAGTGATGTTCTCACAAACAAAATCCCACCTACTTGGGTACAAATAGTGGTCCAAACCCGCCACTCTGCTCAAAACATAAACAACATCTTCTGCAGATCAGACAACCTCTTTTTTTGATAATTTGCGAAGACATTAATGGAGACATCACAACATTCACAACCACTTTCATGAAATCAAATAGGTAGGTTATGTGAACAACAACAAAAAATGACATTTGGACGAGACGATACCGAACCGATGCCGATACCGATCAAGGTCCGTAACGTTACGTTGAACGTTCGCTATCGTAGCTCCGGTATCTCTTCTGCAAATGCGCAATACGATACCGGCCAAAAAATGCAGTTGCTTGATGTCCCCATTATCAAGTATTTGAACCACGTATAGTCATGAACTTATCTATTCCGAGTGGTTCCCCTCTCGTATCTTTGTCTTGACGAAGTGACTTATGAACCTTAGTGATCCTAAGAGCTATTTTGGTGGTGGGCAAGCTACTGGCAGGGTTAGCCATGCCATATAGGTGAAAGAATAGAGCGCGATCAGTGCTTACCGGGTGAGCTCTCAAAGTAATATTGACCAGCGGTCAAGGGGTACTCCTTTTACCATCATTTTTTTATTTCGATTCAAACTCATGAAAACAGAATGGAAAAAGTTCAAACAAAAAACACTTGTGGAGAAAGGAACCTCAGCGGGACCTTCTGATACTTAATCATCTCTTTTGGAAGGAGCTTGAAATAAACCTTTCGCCTCCGCTATACCTATTTTACCAACTGGAGGAGCTCTCAGAGTACATGTAAACCTTTCTCCAAAGCAATGACTGCACGGACCTTTGCGAAACATCGGGACACAGTGGCCAGATCAAAGGCCAACATTTTCGGGGCATAGACGAATAGAAAGAGGAAGGCCAGACGTCAGTTAGAACATCAGGCAGCTGGACTCTGATTCACGTCGTGGTGAACAAAAAATATTTCCAATGGAATGACTCTCTTTCAATCACATTTTCTGTGCCCTCGAGATATTATGAGCATCAACCATTCAACATGATATGACTAAACCCATTAGTTTGGGAAAAAAATTGAATTAGGTTCCCAAAAGTCACCGCGACTTTTTGGGACACCCTGTTAGAAATATAGTTTTATAGAATACGCCAAGAACCACAACTTATATATTTTCTGTTTTTTTGTATTGTGCACAATTACCCAGATACCTAATTGACTAAACCTCAATTTGATTTTTTAGATATTTTAGTATTGAAAACATAATATGGCAGCATCGCTACAGTTTCTCAACATCTCAGGTCATAGAATAAAGTTTTGTATTATACTTGACTATAACATGACTGAGACCTGACTTGATGTTTTTCTTGTTTATATTTGAAAGTGCAAGGTCTCTTAAAGATAATGGACGATTACTACTGTTTTTATATCTATAAGTTTTGGTGTCAGTACTCAAATCTTTTAAAAAATGCAATATATTTTATCAATAGCATCCTATGAATACTATGTTCTCGACATCAGAGCTGAAGATCGGTTATGGAGAGACGTCAAAGAAAATTGAAACCTTATCAACGTGGAACATAATTATATCAATGATCGTTTTCGATGTAGGTGACTACGCAACATTTCTTACATCAGCTATATTCTCCTCAGTGTACCAGTACGCCTGTTGTAATATCAAACATAGTCCTTCTTTCGATGCATACAATGACCGGCAAAATCGATTCATCACCTTGTAGGCATTTCCACGGTGCTGCAAATCCGATGGCTCTTTCCTCATTGACCAATATAAATCACAATCATAAGCTGATAACATCCGCGACATCACTGAAAAAAATATGTCAATAAAAGTCCATGCGAGAGGGTAGATGTGATGTTCAAGAAAATATCATAATATGGTATGATAGTTACCCGTTCTTTCACATTTCTCTACATATGTCTGAGGAGATTCCCAATCCTGTTTCACGGGTAGATTGCTTGTGACATCTTCATTTGGCATCACCTTACTTTTACCATGCTCAAGTCTCTCAATCCATCCACGTTTTATGAGCTCTCTGCGAATCACTGGCCAACCACCTGGAGATCGATGAATTTATTTCAAGATACTTCTTTGCTTAACTGTTTTTCGAAATGAACATAATTTTGTCACAACTCATTCTGGGCATCCATTTCTTTGATCGTCATCAGACATCGTCTCAGAGCTTTTAAGGTGCGCAAATAGTGCAAAATGAAGATTGATGTTTGGCTAATCGTAGAATAGTTACAATTATGATCGTATGAAACATAATAAACAATGGAACCGCAAAAAAGTGATTCACTAAATTTTCCAAATACTGTACAACTTTTCAGCATTATGAAATACTTCGCATTTACCTTTTATACTGAATACCCGATGCTCTCGTATTGCATTCTCAACGGTCTTTCGCAAGTGAGCAAGCCTCTCACTAGTTATGGTAGCACGTATCCTACTGACTTCTGAACAAGTTTTGGATCTTCTATTACATCGGACGATAGTTTCGTGTGGATCTGCTGAATTATTTGGTAGTTTTGGGGACGATGGTGCACTGGCTAATAATCGACTGACTTTCTGGTCCAGATCAGTTTGAGACTTCTTTTTTGGATCGCTAGTTTCTTTTGATCCAGATAAACACTTGGTTTCGGATTCTTTCTGCATTTTTTCTGTTGGATGAAGCGAGTCAAAGAAACGTGACGTCAAACTTGATGTTCCAGTTGAGGTAGGTTGACAGATGTCAGGTGCATTCCCTGATAACAATATCAGAAGAATATTTTCATAATTTCTTAGATCATAGAAGCTAGAGCCGTATTTGTTTCGCATGATCTGACTGATCCGAATCGATCGAAGTGATGTGAACCGTGTTTGTTTGGGAAATGACCCTTAACCGAAGTGAACTGAGATTCAGTCTAAAGTGATCGAAGTAACCCAACGATTTTGCTAGTTCAGTTGGAATGAGTTGGATCAGATCACTTAGATATATAGAATCCTAGCCTAATATTTTTGTTTTTTTTTTAAATCCACTGGTTTGTAACTATAAAAGCAATGTAAGTAAATGAAATTATGAAGGATCTGGAGGACTTCATAGACGATGCAATAACAAAACAATCATATATCTGTTCTTTTTCTCCAACACATCATTGGTGTATTTGTTTGAAAGAACGTTTCAAAACTCACGGGAATTGTTTTGAAGGAACATTGTTTCATCATGTTCAATAAATGAATTAACAACAAAAAACAAAAGCTCAAGCGAGCGCAACAACGTGCGACTTCAAAAAATTCTACAGTAGTTGTTGAGGGTTCAAGTTGTAAACATGAACAATGCACGCATAACCCAACTCCTAACTTCCCTTTCATCTGCCAAGTGTTTTATTGGAATCTTTCGGATTTATGATCGCAAGTGAAATGATTGGATCAGTTCAGTTCGTAGGGAACTGATCCCTCTGACGAAACAAATACGGCTTAAGAACGGTGATCATCAAGAATAGAATAGATCAATATATCTGACCTCTGAGAACACATTGGAAAATTAAATGCTTCTAAATAACAGAAACATTCGAAGAGTTAAGAAAACGAAGAAAAAATAATTCATTTGATATATTATCAACTCTTTATCTCAAGCTTCTAGGACTTCACTCCACTTTCTACCTGTTCCCGCAAATATTGATTACTTTATCGATTTCACGGAACTCAAAGTGAGTTTTTGTTATTTGACAAATGATATCACTTGATTCTGCTTGGTTTCAAATGTCTAGGAAATACCTGGGTCCTTTATATTTCCTCTGAATAATATAGATGTAGGACATCAAACAATCTGTGGAGAAAGATTTGTTTCATTATAACAAACAACTACTTTTATTTTTTTTATACAGGGTGAGTCATTAAATCGGGAAAGCTAAATTGCGCCCTAGCCGTTGAAGATATTGAAATGAGCAAAATTTATTTGAATACGGGATGCCCCAGTGCATTTTGTGGCAATGTTTTTTAATATACAGGGTGTATCATCTTATCAGGGTACACTCACATCGATAAGTTTTTGCGTATCCAGCGGTGCCGTCACGAGCTGACAAATAAGAGGCTACTTAGGTTTCTTGCTTCACGGAAGTCAGTGTTGCCAAATCTTGCTTTTTGTTGCGGAGAATAAGAGCTATAATTGAACGTTGACGGTAACTAAACGTATACGTTTCACCATGGTTATGCTCTTGGATGGATCATTTGCATTAGTAAACAATCTTAGCGCATACGTGAAAATAGCATAAACGTTCAATTATACCCCTCATTTTTTTTTTGAGTTTCTCCAGAATTGATAAAAATTTTAGGTTGCAGGTTGACAAAAAATTTCTATCACGCTAGTCATAAAGTAGGTGGATTTTGGCGTGAACCAGTCACGATGTGGTAACGGGATTTGTGACCAGCCGCGTTTTTGCGTATATTTTTTATTCCGGTACCTAATAAGATAACCAGCTCCAGAGTTTGGTCACGAAGGCGGTTATGATTTCATAACCTCAAAATGTCGTAATTTTTTTTATTTTGGCGTTTTTCAATACAACAATCACAAAATAAATTATCAGCGCTATCACTATATGTCATTTCCCAAAATTTGAATTCTCATGCAGTAGAGAAAAATATCTTTGTAAGTAAATGAATACTAAAGAAGGGGTGGGTATTACTCTTGAGTCATGAGTGATATACGTGAAATGTTGATGTGTCATTTTATATAGATATTATTGTCTTCATGTTTTGTGATTCTCTCTTCTTTTTTGTGCGTCGACTAGTTGGTCGGCCTCCAAGTCTGATGTGATATTTTCCGCATTCTCTTTAATCTTTAGTCTTCAGTATTCATAGGTATCTACTCAACATATTATTGCTTTAGTGAATGAATTTGATTTTTATGACGATGAAAGCTACTCTCTTGAAATTGGTAGTTATGTTATACCATGATAATATGGTCGAAGCATAGAAAAGTTATTTAAAAATACAGATATTATTCACTTTTCTATGGTAGGTGAAAATATTGGTAACCAGAACGTTTTGGCGTTCGGTTCTGAGCTGGTATCGAGATCGTAATCAGGCACTTACCAAACCTGTAATCACAAAACGGAACCTGGTTAACGCCAAAATCCGCCAAAATATTGAATGTGATTCGTTTTATTATCCTATCTTCAAAATGCATTCGCTTTCATAGAAAAGAACGTTCAAGATTAGGCAGTGATGACAATTTTGGGATTGATGATCACATTGGCTTTATACCATTACACCGGAAATCGGTGGAATATGCTTGACGCCATTAACAAATCACCGACTAAGACGTACGTAGAACATAGCTTGATTCGCATAATCGTATAACGAGAGCGTTGCGAAATTCTCGAGATTGGCATACCTATGTTTCTACAAATTAGGATAACACATTTATTTAGATATATGCAAATCCGTCAACACATTTTCTTTTCTGTTATTGCTAAAGAGAAAGTCAATATTTTCACAGGTTTTGTTGCCTTTCTCAATATGCCTTATATACAAACTACAAATTAAATATACAAATTTCTCAAGTAATGCAACCAATTCATCATTTTGATAGAATAGCCACAGGATGATCAAAACCCTTCTTGAATCGAGAGTTGATGATCAAATATTTTATCTTTTCATCACAATAAACCTTTATGGCCTTTTTTCTTTTTGCCAACCTTTAACCTCCAATTTTGATCTGTCGCTTTAACTTTAAAAAAAAAATGAGGTGTAGCCCTCAATGCCAAGTTTAATTATAGACAATCAGCCTGATGCCTGCGACTTGAAGCACTGCCGGCCGTGTTTCAGACGTTGTAGTGTCGTGATCGTCAGCCTTCTACGTCATGCGCGAAAATATCAAAATGGTGACGATCTGAGCTTTGCTGCCTTGAAAACAAGATGACCAACAAAATTGAAGTTATCCGGATGACACCATGGATTTTTTGTATGATAATTTCAAGACTTATTATCATGTCACAAGATTTGTTTTGTAAAATTTCAAGACTTGTATAAATATTATTATGAAAAAAACTCAAAATAACATAGCTTTATTGGAAAATAACTAAATGCTGGACAAAATTCAACACGCGAGTAATACCCTGAAAGAATGATGCACGCATGGAGAGTCAAGGTTTAGGAAGCATTCTTTTTTTTTTTGACTTCATATTGACTCAATAATTATCCACCATCATTCTAGTGAGTGGCTAAAGTCAAATATACAGAGTGTCTCTAAAAGGTCTATACAAAATCCTACCACATGTTGCTGACGTCAAAATAAGCCGATTAAACGCAATTCACCTTGGACCGAAATGTCACCATTTCCGAGATACGTGGTGATCAAGTTTGAAATTAACAATTGAATTTTGTTATTATTTTGGTCAGTGCTTGACATATCGCTTTCAAAATTGGTAAGCAAGGGTTTTGTTATCTGTGAAAATCGATTATGTAGTTCGTTTTACTGTGGCCGCTAGAGGGCACCCTATACTCTACATGTTGTGGTTTAAAATGTTCATAACTATTTTCTCAGTTATTTTTTTTCAATCTTTCATTGAATAAAAAGATTCTCTAGAAGATTTCAAGCGGATAAGGTACTCCTGTCAAAGTTCGCTCAAGTGAGCCGTTTTCGAAATATTTCTATTTAAAGAGTTCCATGCCAAACCGAAAAATTCCTTCTTTACACGAACTTCTTAGGAAATTATTTTTATAAAATTAACTCATGTTCCCGAGGTCAAAATAAGCCGATTTAAAGCAACTTGCCTTTGTCCAAAACCGCTTCGTTTTCGAGATACAGGGTGGTAAAGTTGTAAGTCGAAAACGGAGCAATTTTAAAGAAAGGTAAGTTGCTTCAAATCGGCCTAATTTGACTTCAGGAATAAATGATGATTTTGTAAATCACTTTTTGAGACGCTCGTATGAAGAAGGAACATTTTAGGAATTTTCCGATGTGGCATGGAACTGTTTGAATGGAAATATCTCGAAAACGGCTTACTTTAGAGAACTTTGGCAAGAGTACCTTATTTACTTGAAATTGTCTAAAGAATCTTTTTATTTAATAAAAGATTGAAAAAATAACTGTGAAAATAGTTGTAGACATCTCAAACCACAAAATGTAAAGTTTAGGGCGCCCTCTAGTGGCCACAGTAAAACGAACTACATAATCGATTTTCACACATAACAAAACCCTTGCATAACAATTTTCAAAGCGATATGTCAAGAACTGTCCAAAATAATGACAAGATTCAATTGGTGATTTTGAACTTGATCACCCCGTATCTCGGAAATGGTGACATTTTGGTCCGTGGTGAGTTGCGTTAACTCGGCTTATTTTGACCTAAGCAACATGTGGTAGGATTTTGTACAGACCTTCTAGAGGCACCCTGTATATTCTTATATATTGTGATTCTAGAGATTTTATTGCTATTTTTTAGTGTGTATTTGAGGATACATTATATGAGAAGTAATTAGTCCAGCACCATATTGACAAATACATTGTCATATCAAATATAAGATATTATGGGTTCAGAGAATTGTTTAAGTTCAAGAAAACCTGATTTGTTCGGACGACTTCAAGTCAACAGTGAATTAAATTTAAGTCGAAGCTATAAAAGGGTTGACGTGAGGAAATTGGCAATCATCATACATACATAATCAAATGTTTGGAAAAAGGCGACTGCAAGAACATACACAAAGGGGGGAAGGGGGGAATTTGGTACTGAAAAACTGTCCTGAGGCCATTAGACATAGAAATAATTCAATATATTGTCACGCAAGTTGTAAGACTGGGTCTTCGGCTGGACCCACAACACCTGTCGTGCTCTAGGGAACGTAGCTGGGCTGAACAGTAGAGATACTCCGTATAGGCAACTTCTATTTATTATCGTCCATGCATGGTACATCCCATCTATCCCTACCATAACCCTAGGACGAGCATGTTCTTTGAGGCTGAGAGGGGTTACACTACTCAGGGTGAGAGGGATTACACTACTCACAATGGAGAGTAGTTGGCTAAGCCAACCACTGACCATAATCTCGCTGAACGTGTCTATTTATAGCAACAAAACTGCTCGCTCAGCGATTTTACCAGTGGCAAATTGGGTAGATTTACACCAAGTATATTTGCCTCCAGTACTATTGTGACATATGCCCTCACCCCGTGAGCATTGGACCCCAATGCCAGAAGAGAACATGCTTCATCCCTTACAAAAAAAACTTAAAAACTATTAACAAATTTTGTGGCCAAAATCTTTTGCTCCGGTCCTGCCATCCATCCGTTTAGTTTTCCCAAACCCTGGCCTGTGGTACTGCACCGTCGTGCGTTCAACGCTTGTTCACTGCTAATAGTGCTGATGCTTGCGTTTGCAAAAAATTGTTGGCCAGCCGATCTTCCTTGACCTCGTTAATAGTTGCCTATCACAGGGTGTGTATATGGTCCCCTTACTCAGTTCAGAGGGCCGGTATCCCTGTAATATGGCTGAAGGTTGTGGATTCCTGGCCGGTTTCGTGTTTTGCAGTTGGATGGTTGTGGGGACCGGTAGCCGTTATATGAAAAACAGAAAGTCTATATAAGTACATCATCCTTTACAGGTCAAAACATAATATCAACAACATCTCAACATAAACAATAACATCTCATATTAAAATCGTAAACATATACCCCCTAAATTCTTATCTATATCAACTCATCATGAGGGACGGCAATAGGCGAAAGTATTATCCTGTCCACCATGTACATTCGGCAGTATGTAACGTATCCGATTGCGCTCTCTCTTAATCCCTGCTTGAATGGACCGTGTCCGTAGCAAGTTGAATGGGCCGACATCCTATCGGTCTCTTGCTCTCCTGCTCGGCTATCGTCAGCAAATAGGATCTCCTTTCCTTGGCTCTGTGCACCGTCTCGTGGGTCAGGCCACCATAACACTGGAGGAACGGACTGTCGATCCCTTTGTATGCATTCAATGCCTCGCCGACATATTCCAAACAGTAGACACACCAGGACTAGAGACAGTGCCACACACTTTGACACAAAACTACTATCGTGTCGACGCCGATCTGGGACGCCTTGTGCCAATGGAGGATGGACGGTGGCCAGAGGCATCCATTGGTTTCTGTGGAACAACATGTAAATGAGAGCGATCAAAAGTACCATGCTCCAAATCATCAGGACCCGACTCTCTTCAGGCCCACTACAACTATCGATGAGGGCTTCCATCTCCCATCCCTTGATGACTCCCTTGAACACTTCCGTTCAGATCGACGCTCGAAGCTTGGAGCGTCCAGCTCTGGTCCAGGCAGTCATCAAACCAAATTTCTTCTCGGGCCTTCCTGTACTCTACTTGGCAGCGGGGGTGATCGTTGGCGCCTCCACCAAATGTCACGCAAGTTGTAAGACTGGGTCTTCGGCTGGACCCACAACACCTGTCGTGCTCTAGGGAACGTAGCTGGGCTGAACAGTAGAGATACTCCGTATAGGCAACTTCTATTTATTATCGTCCATGCATGGTACATCCCATCTATCCCTACCATAACCCTAGGACGAGCATGTTCTTTGAGGCTGAGAGGGGTTACACTACTCAGGGTGAGAGGGATTACACTACTCACAATGGAGAGTAGTTGGCTAAGCCAACCACTGACCATAATCTCGCTGAACGTGTCTATTTATAGCAACAAAACTGCTCGCTCAGCGATTTTACCAGTGGCAAATTGGGTAGATTTACACCAAGTATATTTGCCTCCAGTACTATTGTGACAATATTTCTATGTCTAATGGCCACAGAACAGTTTTTCAGTAAAGATGGTCATCCAACAAAGTAGTTTTATAATTGAAAAAAATGAAGCTGCTGATACGGGAAATATGCTAACATGATTTGTTAACAGACTGGAACTATTCAAGTCGAACAGTTGTTCTTTATATAGGTTCACGGAGTTTGCTCGATTCTAATGCCCGAGTTACTATCAATTCCACTTCCAAGTGGAAGTGGCAGATTTCCGCTTGCAAAATGGGAATCATTCGCACCTTCGGTGCAACAAGGGCACATTATCATAGGAAATACATATGAAGATGTGCCCTTGTGCGAATTATGCTAGTTAGTTAAACTTATGCCAAATTCAATGTGGGTGGTAGCATATTATAGTCTGAGAGGGAGCTACGTTGGGTTGTTGGTGATCTGGTTAATGGGAAATTTCAACACTTGAAGGGTCGATTGTTACCAACACAGCGATACTAGAGAGGCTCCCTGGATAAATAAAGTAAGGAGGATACACTTGCCAATTTTTGTTGAAAAAAATTGATAAGGTAAATTTCTGACGATTTGGAATTCGATCCGGGAAAGGATGAGGATGTCAAGAAATAATTGTCAGAACACTGGGTGGAAGATTAAGAAACACCAGCAGGCCCTAAATTCTTAACAAATTTTGCAAAATTATTATGTCAACAGGTAAACTTCTGACAATTTCTATACTACTTGATCTGTAATTTACAATTAGACTACTTGCGAATCGTCAGAAGTCTAGGTTGAAGGATTAAGGAGATTCAGGGTCTTTTTTTTTTCAAAGGACAATTATTAGCCTTATAGAAAAGTGATAGTGATACGCTTATAAAAATTTGCACACAAAGGTGGTCGACCATGATCTACTTTTTCAAAATAGTTGCAGTTTTCTATCACTTTCGGTTATACCGGAATCGGTACTCAACTTTCTTACTTTGAATGGCAAACCCCATTATTCATTCCTTATTCAGATTACTTTTTCAAAATGAAGGTCAGTTTATCGAATAATATGTATGGCCAACTTTGACCGTTTTGGAACTAAAGAGTGTTCAATGAAAAATACGATCAAGTCACCAATGGATTGCAATTGTTTCAAAAAACGTATGTCTTGGCTAACATCGGAATTATGACATGACATCCACTTTCTAACCGTCTCAGATGCCATGATGCCAAGCCATACAAACTAGCCACGACCTACGTTCATGACAGAAAAAGAAATCCAGAGGTGACTTGATCGTATTTTTTATTGAAAACTCGTTATTTGCATTATAAGAAAAAGATTGACAGTTGAATGGTCTACTTTGAAGATTTGTATTTCGAAGACTATTTGAAATTTTGGGGGTATCTAAAAAACGCTGGTCACTGAAATGACCATAGAAATGTATCACTCGATTTTTCACAATAGTTTACAGGGTCTCCACAAATTATTTCAGAAAAAGTATTTTCTCCCAACACGACATTGAAACTGAATTTTACTGACGCCAAAAAAACAAGAAAGTGGAACTTTCTAAGGCTAGGCCAACAAAGTAGTGAAAAATGGCTGGACGGTAAATTTTTTTCTTAACTATTTCTAATAGAGGGCGTTACTAGATTATTTTTTGGATCCATGTGATCAAAGCATAATAGGTAAGTGAATTAATATTCAATGGAATGTAACATCATCTTATTCAGAGATTTCTTATGGGTTCTGAGTGAATTTTATCCTATACATTCAGGATACAAAGCAAAGTTCACACTTTTGTTTGTTTTGAAGTGACTAATACAAGATACAAAACAAACGCAATATGATCTTAGCCTGGCGTGCGGAAAAACCTGGGTTCAATTCCCAGCTCGAGAATGCTTTTTTTTTATAGTCCTGTACTTTTTTTTTCTGTTTTTCTGTGTCAGCAGAAAAATGGTGTGTAGTACCACAATATACTATTTCCAAAAGAAATCGAGTTTCACGAATGGAATGCTTTTTTCTATTTCAATTCCAGACAAACTTTTTTTCGATCGACGGTACGTTGCTAAAATTGATAGTTACAATATTCACACTTTTTTAAACAGAATTATTTCATAATTTATTTAAATACATGAATTTATTGGAAACCATCAATTTTAGCTATAGGACAATGTAGCGCCTCACGAATGCAAATTTTGTCTAGAATCACTATCTAAAATCAAAATGGGGCATTCCATTTGAAAAATCCGAGTTTTTCGAAAAAACTACGTGAAATCCAAATATCTCCAAAACGGTCCAAAATGGTCATTGATATTATCGAATTAACTGACTTTGATTTTCAAAAAGTATTCTAGATGTAAAATGAGAAGTGGGGGTTACCATTCAAAATAAGGAAGCTGGGTACCAGCAAACAATTTTCAATCGGCTGTCTGTCGTCCGAGCGCCTCTATGCCGCCACAATATTGTCTTTCGATCAATGGCATCCTGCGCTGGCCCGATTCGTATGTGCACTCGCGGCCTTTAGTCTTTAGCATGATACTTTGCCGGGCATCGCCGGCGAGGCCCATTATCGACCGCTTGACGGCAAGATACCGACAACCTGTCCTTGCCTACTATTTACCGTAGGTATCAGTTTATTAGCTGCCCGACGACATCTTTCGGTTGA
Source organism: Orchestes rusci (assembly GCA_958502075.1). Taxonomy (NCBI): domain Eukaryota; kingdom Metazoa; phylum Arthropoda; class Insecta; order Coleoptera; family Curculionidae; genus Orchestes; species Orchestes rusci. The sequence goes on from OY293304.1 coordinate 19,487,266, forward strand.
CGATTACATGGACCAGCCCTTAATGGCAAGACTTTTTTTGTACAAGTTGACCGTTTTATAATGATCCCCCTTTTTCTTTTTTGTTTCAGCCTGTAGAAAAAAATTTTGTACGCAAAAGTTTTATGGCTCAGTGTCAACACTGTCAACTATTTGCAGTATAAACTTTCGTACATACAAGGGGTTGGAGGAACGAAAATATATGCCGCAAATAGCGCTTTAAAACAACTTTATTTACCATTTTATTCTTCAGGGTAAAACAAAAATAATAAAAAAGATGGATTAATTATTACAAGCGATCACCCTGTACATTTGCATTAGATATATTCGTTTGCCAAGGTGACCTAATAAACAAAGATTCCAAAGATTTGATTAAGAATAATAAGCATAGTGATTGAATACCAAATTTTTGAAAACCTGAATACTTTCAAGTTAAAAAGCCAAAAGCTTAATTCCTTGAGATTTTTGTTTATCACGAATCACGTTATTGTGGCAAACCTGGTAAAATATTTGAAAAATCCAAAAATATGATACAAGATCTTTCTCATTTTATTAGAAAAATAGTATAAAGAATATAAGTATATAGCTCAAAAACTAGGTATAGCTGATTCTGGTATAGCCGGAGGTGATAAAAAACGACCACTATTTCAAAATAGTGATCCATGGTCAAGAAATTATTATGAGCTTATCACTATTACTTTTTCATATACGGCTAATCGTCCCCTAAAAAAAAGACCCTGTATATCTCCTTTATTCATCCACCAAGAGTTTTGACGATTGACAAGTGATCTAATTGTGAATAACAGAACAAGTATAAACATTGCCAGAGGTTTACCTATAGTGAGATAATAATTTTACAAAATTTTTCGCAACTTTAGGGCCTGCTAATGGCCGTTAATCTTCCACCTATTGTTCTGATTTTTTTTCTGACATCCTCATCCTTTCACTGAGGCGCATGCGCATGCGATTTAATCAGGGCAACTAACTGACAAGCAGGGCCGCGCTCACTAGCGTGCTTCTATTTTTGTCTAGCTGAGAGTACAACAAGGATAGAGCTCATGATACCATAACAAACAGATAGAGCTCAACATCAGACGTGCAATGCGTGCAATGTGAACGCGGAAGAGATGTCAAAAAAGTATGACTTTTGCTAATACTGAATTAGCGGTTCGCTTGACTCATTGTTAAAATTCACGTACACACGTTTTTTCTGTGTACTATTGTATCAACAAATATGTTTATCTTCATGAAACCCAATCAAAACTCACTCAAACTTGGCACTGACCATAGATAAAAAAATATATACAGGGCTTTTCACTTGAAACTCCCCACGTCAATATCTCGGAAACGAATAGGAATATTTCAGTTCTGTAAAAAGTAGTCAATGTATGGGGTCGAGTAGTTATTTTTCACAGTTAAAAAAATTCGACGCCTACCAAGAGTAAAGCGTCGCGACGCATCGAAAATATTGATCGATTGCAGGGACTTTGAAATTACGCGCATGCTAAAGTACATGTTATTTATAAACTTTTTTGTTATTCAGTCGAACTCATTTATTCTACACAGTTTTGAGATATACAGTGTGTCCAAGATAAGGATGTCTATCATGGGGATCTTGAAAACCGTGAGAGATACAAGGTCGGTTAAATGGAGGCAAAGTTGCGTATTTTGATGCTTAACAAAATGCCGTTTTAAAAGCCAAGAAATTCCGACTAAGTCCGAAATTATCCGAAAAAAACCTAAATTTTTCAAAATTGTTTTCATTTTTTTTTGACCACATTTGAAGAGATATTTTGAAATGAATGGAACTTCTTCATTGCCACTTTTTGCCCTTTACAAGATGCCCTTATTAAATTGAAGAACTGACGTTTCGTCTATGAGCAGCCATCATCAACTTTGTTTTTTTAAATACGGTCCTGGATTTTTTATTACGGATTTTAAGAGCCTCTTATGTTCCCAAACCAACGAGGTATCGCACTAATCAAAAAAGAGGTGGTTGTTTTTAATCCTATTAAAAATGTATTTTTTGTTTCTCTCTAACACATGATTTCTTATGGAAAAATCCATCAACATAATTTTTTTGAATAATTGCGATACATTGTTGATTTAGGAACATAAGAGGCCCTCAAAATCCGTCATAAAAAATCCAGGACCGTATTTAAAAAAACAAAGTTGATGATGGCTGCTCATAGACGAAACGTCAGTTCTTCAATTTAATAAGGGTATCTTGTAAAGGGCAAAAAGTGGCAATGAAGAAGTTCCATTCATTTCAAAATATCTCTTCAAATGTGGTCAAAAAAAAATGAAAACAATTTTGAAAAATTCAGGTTTTTTTCGGATAATTTCGGAATTTCTTGGCTTTTAAAACGGCATTTTGTTAAGCATCAAAATACGCAACTTTGCCTCCATTTAACCGACCTTGTATCTCTCACGGTTTTCAAGATCCCCATGATAGACATCCTTATCTTGGACACACTGTATATCTCAAAACTGTGTAGAATAAATGAGTTCGACTGAATAACAAAAAAGTTTATAAATAACATGTACTTTAGCATGCGCGTAATTTCAAAGTCCCTGCAATCGATTAATATTTTCGATGCGTCGCGACGCTTTACTCTTGGTAGGCGTCGAATTTTTTTAACTGTGAAAAATAACTACTCGACCCCATACATTGACTACTTTTTACAGAAATGAAATATTCCTATTCGTTTCCGAGATATTGACGTGGGGAGTTTTAAGTGAAAAGCCCTGTATACGGGAATAGATTGGAAACTGTCAGCCTCACGTCTGAACATTGCGATTTGCGCCACCTGGTGAGTTTAGGAAATAACACAGGCCGAAAATAATGTGGCGGGTCATTTAAAATCTGCGATTTCAATACTTTCAGTTCATTGAATAAAGCTTTTATCCTGTCTCCGGTATCTAAGAAGTAATTGTGCATTTGAAACGTGTATCGATTTATCAGTTTACGTATTTTGACCACTTTTTTCAATGAATGGTTTGATGCAGTTTTGTCAAGTTTGAAAAAGGATTAAAAATGCATTTTTTTAGTGTGATTTTCAATAAAAATAGCTAGAAAAAAGGGCAAACATTGTGTACCTTCTAAAAATTCAATAATTGAACAAAGGATAGTCAAGCTATAAAGTCTTCAACGAAAACTTGGCTAAAATCACCCGTTTATGATCATTTCTTCAAAAATAAAAGGCAATGGTGGGTTGAAAATGTTAGTAAAATTTCCACGAGGTCTAAATTTCTGTCTCTTACAGGTATTATAGTTATATCAAAAATTACACCGTGAAAAGATCAATTTTTGACGTGTTAAACAATGTTTTGAAAAAACTGGTTAATTGAGGAATTACCTGATGCGGTATAAATGCTTTATCAAATGTTGGGGTCTATATCACATTACACAAACGAAAACTAACACATTTTTTATGAAAATATCGACAGTATGACGTTTGTAGAGCTATAATAAGACGATCTATGTGAGGACATGTTGAGAAAAGTATTGGGAAATTAGGAAAATTCATGATACAAGCTAACGGGACTGGGGAGTGAATAGCGGTGCTGGGTGTGGTAATCACCTGGTAAGTATGGTGGAGACACATAATTTAAATGCCTTCTCATCGCTTACTTACTCACACAAACGATATTTTTTATCCCAAACGGAAAAAAATCACTTTATTCATTTTTTCAATTATCGCATTCCACTATTCATTTATTGTCTTGCCACATCCTTGTTGCTATGCTTCAAAGTCACCTGCCAACAGTGACATTTGTGGTTGTCAAGTTGTGAGTCTTTCGCGGCGTTGCCAACGATACGGATTTTTCCTTGTTTATACGAATGTTTATAGCATATTATACGGATGCGAAATTCATATCTACGCGATACGGAATTTTGCAATGGATGACAAACGTTGTATTTATTATCATCAGTTATCATACTATGGACAAGCTCAAACGATTATGATAAGGTTTTTATACGAACATTTCTGTAATATGAAAATCAGGCACAACGGCGGCGATGTAAGTTTGGCAGGAGTTTCATGTCCCACCGCCCCCACGTGTGACATCCACACAACCAGACAAACAAACAAATGTCAAACTCATGTGTACTCAAACGAAAGTGTAGCAGGCGGGGGCAGGGGGGGTCAAGCGTAAGGGCGGCGCGGCGGTTACGACGACGACGACGACGGTGTAAGTGTAGCGGAGTGCCATTACTTACCCAACAATAATAATTGAATTAACCTTTTGCTAACCAACAAACTGCTGCATATTTTTAACTGTATTCTGTTCACGCACTATGTGATGTCGCTAAGGCGACATCAAGTTTGATTGCCAACCCGAACTAACCAAAACTAACCCAAACTTAATTCACATTATACCTTTACACAACACGTCGTCAATTATCATGATTGACAATAATAATTTTAATGTTAACATTTTGCTAACCAACGAACTGCTGCATATTTTTAAGTGTATTCAGTTAATGCACTTTGTGATGTGACATCAAGTTTGATTGTACTGGACTATATACCTATTTGACAGCTCCTGTATAGCTCCGGTGCGCACTGAGACAACAAATGGAATACGTGATGAACAATTTGACAATGACGCAGGTGAAAGCGTAAGCGTAGCAACAAGGTTGTACGGTTGTAGCAGCACAGTTGACAAATATGGCAAAATTAGAAAAGATGATGGATGATAATATTTTATGATTTTTTCTTTTAGAATTAAAATATCGTTTGTGTGAGTTAGTAAGCAGTAAGCAATCATTCCAATTATATATATCCACCATACTGGGTACTGGTCAGGTTATTATTACCCCACCCAGCAGCCCCATTCACTCCCCAGTCCCGTTAGCTTGTATCATATATTTTCCTAGTTTCCCAACACTTTTCTCGAAATTTCCTCTCCTATATCGACATAGTATATGTCTACTAGCATCGTACAGTCGAAATCATCAAGGAGAATTTGTTAATTTATGTTTGTCTAAAGTGATATAGTACCGCCATTTCAATCAACAACGCAATAATGGCGTCCGTTATAACGTTTCTCAACAGCTGCTGGGATGAATCGATAGACCCTGCGCTGTCGCAAAGCTCAGTTGCGCTCCCTGGTGAGTTGAGGAAGAACCATTCACAGTGAACCGTCATTCTGATTGAAGTTGCCAGAGCATGGCACTGACACTGACAGTATTTTGGAGGTTGAAAATATTGTCACATGTCTTAACTCAAAATCAAAACTCTCAAGAATTAGACATTTCACAGTTCTTACCCCCATATGCACCGTAGAAATCTAATCCGGATGAAGACTTCATCGCGATTATTTTCCATTGGGTGGTATGGAAGATAATCGCGATAAAGACTTCATCCGGATTAGATTTTTACGGTGCATATGGGGGTTAGTTGCCCTGACATATTATGGGCATGCGCGGCCCGTGAAAAACAACCCTATTGAATGTGAATCTCACGCCTTATTGAAAGTTTTGCGATTTGTCCCAATTTTTGAATGCTTGTGTGGGGACGATCTGGTCGTCATTCTAGTATTAGAATGTTTCGAACGATGGTTTGGGCTTGAAATACGTTGCCGCTAAACCACGTCCAAAAAAATCTAACTCTTTTCAAGGAGTTAATATTATTTGGAGCAGCGCCTTCCAACCACTTAGTCTGCTATAGCATATCCAAACATACGAAGCATCAAAAACAAATTCGAAGAAGTTCAATGTTTAATCGCGGACAGACACAGTGATATTTTAGTTTTGGTCGAAACGTGGTTATTGGACTGTGAAACATGGCTTTACGAGATTGAAGGATACCAGGCTTTCCATTCATGCAGATTGAAAAGAGGAGGAGGTGCATCAATATACATCAGAAATAAAATACCAGCTAAGGAAATAACCGAATCTGAACCATCGGATCTGATGAGCTGGATAAGTATACAGGTCAGTGATTTGATAATTAGTGCATTGTACAAACCAACATCATACAATCATAATAAGTTCTTGGACACGCTGGAAAACATGATGGAAAAATTTCCTGAAAAGCATTTGATAATAGGAGACCTCAACATTGACTCACTCGCTACTGAAAATTCATTAGTTAGGTACCTAAGGAATAGGACTGAACTGAACTCCTTCATAATTAAAAATTATATAACTGACAGCCATGCAACCAAAAGCATTATTTAACTTCAACAGACTGACCCACACTGCAGACCTATACAGGGAGTTGGGTGTCTGGCAGCTAGATAAAGTATTACAATTTGAACAATATAAAATGATGTTAAAATTATAAATGGAACTCAAAAAGCTAATAGTAAAATACTATATTGTAGAGATATTCATGCTCACGACACCAGATCATATAACAACGTATTCCTCAATAATGTAAGGACTAATAAGGGATTATTTGATCCGATACACCGAGCTTCTAGTTTATATAATACACTGCCGGAAAATATCAAGGGTTCAAAAAACTTCCCAGAATATATCAAGAAAACTAAGTTGTACTTGGACGCATTGTGAATTGTAACTAAATTAATAAAATTATTCTCGTTACCAGTGCTCAATGCACTGTCTAGAAAATCTAGATAATAATTGTGAGCATAAATGTATAAATATATATGATGAATAAATTTTCCAAAAAAAAAACCAGAAAAACTTCGTTAAAGTCGATCTAAAGTCACGATAATGTTTACGGTTTTCTTTGATTATCGTGCACTTCCTGCCAGAACGTCGGGCGATAAATGGGGAATATTACCTGACCAACATTTTTTTTTCAAAAATTCAAAACCCAATTCACTTTTTGGAGTGACCTCTTTGATTTGTGTGTGTCTTTCTCATAAGTCATCAATTTATTTTTGTAAACAACTCTAAACATCAACGTCTTGTTCTGTCATGAAATTTTTCAAAACTTGATTTGACCAAAAGAGTAATACCTAGACGTAATGCAATAAAAAAAACGGTTTGACAATAACTCTACCAATAAGCTAGCAGACTTACATCTCACATTCCTTTTGAATATCGACAAACAATAATTCCCACCATCACAACTCCGAGCAGGCCGACAGTCTCATTCAAACTAGACGGAAAACCTCGAATTGCAACAGCTTTTTTCATAGGTTTCGCATTGGGATAGGAAATTTAGGCCTCAGTGTCGATCGCGCCGAGGCACCAAGGAAATGCAACCTTCTCGATGACGTATCAAGAGTTCGAGGTGAACCGAAAGACTGAAAATAGATTCTGGATTAATTGGCTTAATGAGGACACGAAGGGATCGCTAAAATACAAAATTAAGTCAGATATATTCAAGTTCCATGATTGGATCGTTTGAGCAAATCAAGAATATGGCATGTTAAGCGACATTAATTAGAGTTGATCCAAGACTCTCTCTAAAGACTCGCCAGATTGATCCACTTGAATCTTAGAATATAGTTTCTTTATCTAATTTGTAATCACATCAGTATGCAGATTGCTTTGATAATCCATTCAATACATCAATCAATGATAGTTCTCGTGAAAAATGATCAACAATCAATTCAGATGTACAGGTTGGTCATTAAAAAATGGCAAGGTGCCAGGTCTCAGAAATTATCTGAGAACATTTTTTTAACGGCCTCCATGATTTGTGTAGTTGTAGTTTCTATTAATGTCCTGATATCCAAGAACCGTCAACTATCCAGAGTACTATGCTAAGGACAAGAATATTTAACAAAATTTTTATTGGATAGGTCCAAGAAAAATGCTGACAATATAATATCAAAAGTTCTCAGGATGGCCACAAAATGGCGTAAGTACCTAATGGTGCTGTCAAAAGAGAAAATCGCTGTTTTCTCGAAATTTCCAAATAAGAAGTACATATTAATCGACTACCGCCATGGATCCTTTGAGAAATCCATGACTTATCTATCACACCCAGTGCGTGACTCATTCGTCATGTTTCATACAGATATGCATGAGGTCAAATCTGTAATTCATAGTATCAAGAATAAGAACGCAGCTATCGATCGAAATTTTTGAATGTCTACCTGATGAGGCACTGGATGCACTGGTCGCTACCGTCAATCATTCCTTTGATGTTGGAGTTTTTCCCGACTGTTTTAAGATGGCTGTGGTGGTGATTCTGATGATCCCCGGAAATCTTCGACCAATATCTTTGCTCCCTACTCTATCAAAAATCATCGAAAAACTCATTAAAACAAGAATGATGGCAATTCTGCAATTTTACTTGAGTAGTTTGAATCTTACATTTCCAAAAGATCTCAAGTCGTAAGAACTGCAGGAAATATTTCTGGTGACTCACGTATGAGGCATGGTGTACTTCAGGGGTCTGTATTGGGACCGATTCTATACATTAATGACCTCGCCACCATCAATATCCAGGGAAGTTACCATCTCTGCAGACGACACTGTCAGCTAGTGGTCTCACCAGCAGTGAACTGTACTTTTGGATATGGTGACAAAAGACTCCAGACTGGTCAGGCATTGGTGTGATTCAAATGTGCTATCACTTAATATAAAAAAAAACAGAATACTCAACTTTAAATTTGATTGTAAATCTATGGACCTTTTAGATTTTTGCGTGGAACAAGAACAGAGCATCAAATACCTTGTTCTTGTAATTGATGAAAGGCTCAGATTCAAGCATCATATTAAGGTCCTTGGTAAAAAAATGGCAAGGGGATGCTTTGCTGTTCGAGTTGTTAGCGCTGAACTAGGAGAACCCACCGCCAAAACGGTGTACTATGCACTTGTGGAGAGCCTACTTAGATATGGAATAGCCTTTTGGGGATTTTGCAACAGATGAAACTTCTCATATGTATTCATACTTCAAAAACGAGCTATAAGATACGTCTATGGAGTGAGATCAAGGGAGTCATGTGGGCCATTATTCCTGAAACATGGCATACTCACTTCACCATGTATATTTATCCTGAAAACCGTTTGCCCAATTTACAAGAAACATCAAAGGAGTTACCGTCATACCAACGCTTACAACACTAGACAAACAAATCTGCCTCTGCCTATTCCAAAGACTGCTCTGACCAAAAATTCAGTCATGTACGAGAGCATTAAAATGTTTAATCACCTTCCTGCTAATATCAGATCCTCTGATTTACTCCACATATTCAAGAAGAGAGTTCACATCATTTTGAAAGATGAAGCTTATTTTAATGTCTCCGTATACTTCGAAGATATCTTTGATACTTGCGTCTATGCGCAGTGTTAATTTTCCGATCTTGTATATTCTACCCATTTTTATATGTACAGGGTGTTACTTAATGGTATGTCATAATTTTAAGGGATAGCTCCTGAATGTAAAGGTCATATTATCTTGGGTCTTAAAATGCTTGATTTTTAAGATACAGGGTGTTAAAGATTTATCTTATTTTTGGTTTTTAATACATTTTCCAAAGACGGTTTTAAATATTGAACTGAATTTTGCCACAGGATATTATGGTTTAGGAACCGCACTTTTTTTATTTTAATTTTTTTATTTGTATTTTATTTTATTTTTTTTTTTTTTAGACCCAAGTTTATATGACCTCTTCGACCTAAAATGTATCCAAGAACTCCCCCTCAAAATCATGACATACCATCAAGTAACACCCTGTATTGTTCTTTATTTTTGGTAATAGTTCCGATTATTTTTCTCACCGGCTATCGATATTCTTGTCTGCGCTTACTCGTTTGTGCAGTGTGATATTATATTTATTCAAAATAAATAGGAAGGAATGGCTGTGCTGCTCATCTCGAAGTAGGAAGGAAAACAGTTTGAGTACTCAGAGCAAATATTTTAATCATGTAGCTTCAAGCGCTTTCGGTTAGTAATAGGCCATCATCAGTGCCCCAACTGAAAGTGAGACCGACATGAGCTACGTTCTTGAACGTTTAGTGGAGAAAAAAGAATTTATTCAAAAAAAGTGAAATGTCGATACTCACTAGTCAGTCGTGTACAGTGGACTAGTTCATCAATTTGACCTTCATCTGATCCCTTTTCAAAATGGTGTTTATTATTCGTACAAGTGGTCCGGCATTATACAATATATGTATTTTGCACAAGCTATTGTGGTCGATCAAGTTAAAATAATTAAAAAAACACTAAACACAAGCATGTTCAAGACATTTACAACACTTTAAAATGAGTTTTCAGTCTTAGCTTATCATTCTAGCGACGATTGACCACGAGGCGAAAGATGAGAGATGAAATGATACAGGTTACTAAGCGAATCGGGATAAAATATGCAAATCATCAAATAAAGTTAGGTAAGTTATTAGCAAATGGAGTGGACTGCACTGATGAATTGACCAACAAATCGTCAGGCAAACCAATGTCAGGCTAGTGGCAAAATGCAGTAAGTAATAAATTGAACGAGGGAGAAGTTGCAGTAAGGGGTATTTTTAATTTAAGTTTGTAATCTACTGTGAAGAGGAGTGTATGATCTATTTAGGTTAACTTGAATATGGAGGCAAAATGGGTTTGACTTCAATCCATTGGAAATGTAAATATTCTCAAGAAAATCCAGACAGTTAAATCCTTAGACGAAACCTGATGAAGAGTCTTTAAGTAAGACCCAGGGCTAAAATTATGATTATTCATTTTGATATGTTCACCGAAAGCAGAGTTAGGTCTGTTCAAATGTTCGGATATTCTCGTTTTTGAAGGTCTACAAGTGCGCCCAATGTAGGAGCAACTACAGGAGTCACATTCCAATTTACACATTCCGATTTACAAATTGGAATGTGATTCCTGTAGTTGCTCCTACATTGGATGCACTTGTGGACCTTTAAAAACGAGAATATCCGAACATTTGAACAGACCTAACTCTGCTTTCGGTGAACATATCGAAATAAATAATCTTAATTTTAGCCCTGGGTTTTACTCAAAGACTCTTCATCAGGTTTCGTCTAAGAATTTAACCGTCTGGATTTTGATTGATTGACCACAATAATAACTTGTGCAAAATATATTGTATGATGCCGGACCACTTGTACAAATGATAAACCCTTTTGAAAAGAGATCAGATGAAGGTCTAATTGATGAACATGTCCACTGTACACGACTGACTAGTGGGTATCGACATTTTCCTTTTTTTATATAAATTCTTTTTTCGCCACTGAACGTTCAAGAACGTAGCTCATGCCAGTCGCACTTTCAGTTGGGGCACTGATGATGGCTTATTACTAGCCGAAAGCGCTTTGCCAGCTGCATGAATAAAATATTTGCTCTGAGTACTCAAACTGTTTCCCTTCCTACTTATATTTATTAATTTTTTTTTTGTAAAATTATGGCGTATTTGATAATAATTATTGTTGTTTTTTTTGTTTTGTGAATAAATACTCTCTATTTTACACAATAAAGCTTATTTTGATTTTATATGATTTGAAATTTTCTTCAAATTTCTTTTCACATTTTTTCGAGTATATCAAATGAGACAGTGATCTAGTGCCAGAATTAATGTAACAAGAATGCTCATATCCTTGAAACAACTCAGCCGAATGACCGGATCTTGGTCTCGTTCTGATGAGGGGGTCTGGTCTTCCAATTCATCACATGACAGAAGAGAAATTCTAAAAGAAGTGAGTTTGTTATCATTCTGGAATAAAAATGTGTTTTGAGTTATATATCAAAATAATGTCTCCTATAACACGAAGTCACTTTGCGTGACCGCCAACCCAGGAGCTTTGAACTGAACTTTTCACGTCAATAAGCATTTCATATTCGAGAGTAACGTGTGATGGGCGATTATAATTCAATAGATTTTACGCTGGATGCGGATGCGGCCAGACCTTTTTTACATTTCTCCAAGGACCATAGACAAATATAATATTGTAGTTATCTTTGAAACGTCTATAATAATAATCAGAGAAATCTTATAGATTCTTGTTTTTTTTAAACTTGCTATACCTAATATACAATGCTATATTTGGCAAATAGTTTTTATTTTGATTGTTGCTTTTTGTGTGGTGCAATCGATCCAAAAAGTTCAAATCTGTTTGACTATAGGTGCGACAAACATTCTGGTGGAAAGCCACATTTCTCTTCCATAAGACCCAATTTATTCGGGGTATGGTTTTGTTTACTGAAATTATATAATATACAAGGTGGCGCAAAATGAAGTCCCCTTTCTGTTTTTTATCTACAAGTAAGATCAATTAAAAAATATATATCATATCATTAATGTAAAATATTTATTGAAACTCTAAACATTTGTTCACACTGAATATAATATCAATCAAATGGCTTCCCCAGCAATAATGAGCTCTATTTAAAACCTTTTTCATAACTTTTTCCGACATCTCAGGTGGAATGCACAATTTCTTTCTAGATGCTGTTTTTTTATGCTTCCAGTGTTCGAGGCTTATTTAAAAATACTCTATCTTTGAGATAACCCCATAGCCAGAAAACTTTGCAGTTGGAACACCGAGTCTGTCTTTGAACTAGGATAATCGAGGAATTATTCTGATGTTTTTTTTACGATTTTGGCACGTTCTCGAGGCGTATATCGATTAATTTCTCAAGTATCAACTTTGCAACTGAAAAAAAAACTCGAACAGATGAGAATTACAAACGAAACCATGACAACATTCCATAAGTGACTTGATTTTGTGCAATCTTGTATAAGTTTTATTGGCAATTTGTACTTCTCAGGGCCGATATTTCAATGTCATCACAAGTGACATTTTAGCTAAGGTATACTTGAAGTCGATGTGCATTTTAAAATTGACCACCAAAAATGCAGTCTTTCAATTGCATCACTTTTTTATTTGGCTAAGGATCTAATATGAGGGTCGCAATTAAAATACGGCACTCACGGCAGACAAATTCTTGGTCCAAAATAACCTTTAAGTGTACAATCTAGAATGGACTTTGAAATATCGGTCTTTAATCTTATGAATATCCTGATTGCTGATTTCTGTCATGAATTATTTTCTATTCACAACCGAAAAGTAGAAATAAGTTGTCTATATTCTCATTATTTGGAAAAGAATATAGTTATTCACCCAACAAGGGTAAAAGTGATACTTCACCACACGGGATGCCAGTGATCGACTGACGCAAAGTGGAGTTTGGTAACAACGTAAAGGGTCGTAGAGACTATTTTTCTCGATTTGCCCTGCAGCCAGTGACTTATTATGCTGCACCAATCTCGCTGGTCTAGACTAGTTCTTCTCCTACAATCAGGTCCAATAACTTTTACCAGCAAGTTTCTCATGGGAAAGTGGTCCTTCGCCGTGTTGCACCGAAAATATTGTACCTGCTGCGAGCTAGAGCTTCACAGTTAAAGATGATATGTGAGGCAGTTCCGTCCTCTTTACCACACAGCCTGCAGCTTTTGAGACCAACTTAGGGTCTCCGTCTCTGCATATTCACTCTTGGGTGGCAGTACCGCAGTACTTTGTCAGCTAGTTTTTTCGACACATACCCGATCGTATCCTTAGCCTGGTGTTGAATGCCAGTAGGTACCTGAGATGTTGTTCACACGATCATCCTTTTGATGTCACTTTAATCGTTTTTGTAGGAAATTCCATCAAGTGTTCAGCTCTTCAGAACGGTAAAGCTCTCTCGTCAGCTCATCAGCTACGCTACAATTTTCCCTTCTATCCCTGAGTGGCCGGGAACTCCGATTAGCGTAATTTTGTTTTTCCCTAGCGCTAACGCCTGACTATTCGAGAGAATGTAGGTGTTTAGGTTATTGCAGCCCAGTTCAGCGATATGTACTGAACCAAATATCTCTTCAAAAAAGGAGGTGCTTCTTCCTGCCAAATTGCAGGGTCACATATCACTTTATATGACTTCCAGAACCTATAAAGCATATCGTCCGATTTCACTCTCAGAATGCCATCATCAAACAGGTTTTTCTAAGGTTTGGAGAAGCATCTCCATCTATTGGTGGTGATGAGAAACCTACTATCAAGAACTATTACACGTAGTATTCACATGATGTAGAAAACTTGAAAGGGCATTTGCCACAATTTCAAAAGTAAACGTTACTATCCCACACAATAGCAACAATGCAGTTGAGGGGGCGAGAAATGCATGTCTTTCGCAACCCCTAGCCTTTGGGCTTTTGGTTATAAACAGGTTTTTGACTGTGACTCTTTTCCCAAAGATAACATTTGATAACATTGTGAAGACTCATCTTTCCCCGTCGTGTAGCAGGAATTATTGCGGTTTCAGAAGCGTTGTCTTTGAGGTTTGCATCCTCACACCACCACTGAACCATATTCAGAACTGTTCCCATCAGCTCTGATATCACGGTGGAATGGTTTCCTCTGATGAAGATGGCCACGTCGTTTGCATAGCTTTGAGCGTATACTCCCAGGAGATTCAGATTCGTTCATCCACTACAAGGTTCAACAGAAGTGACGACATGACACCCCTTTGTGGCATTTCTTGTGTAATTGTTGCCTCTAGCGTTTCATGGTGAAGGCTTATCATCAATTTTTGGTACTGCAGCGTATTGTATATCCTCGTACATGTGGTGTCGTCTATGCCAGGCTTCGCAGGCCTTGTGGATTACTTTGAAGGATGCGTTGTCAAAGGCAGCTTCTTATAATATCAATAAAGGCGCACAGAATAATGTCCTTCTTATGAAGGTTTTCATGACTGATGAGTTTCTCGTCCGGAAGATATCAATACTTGTAGATGCTATAGCGGGTTAGAGGTCGTGAAAATGAAACTCCACTTTTCCACAAAATGCCAATGTGTCGGTGCTTGCTGGGTTTTGAAATAAAAACAGCTTTTGCTCTTCTCCATGCCCTGAGAGTATATCCTATAGATAAACAAGCTCGGACAATTCCACATAGGTGCTGGACCAGCTGTTCCAACCCCTGTTGGAGAAACGCAAGATATATTTCATCTGGTCCTGGAGTCTTGTAGGGGTCAAATGTGCTGATCGCACATTTGATTTTGTCATTGCTGACTTTTTCGCTATCTGCCCTTAAGTCACTATCCAATTATAAGTTATTATTCCCAAAAGTTGAAACTAGTTTTTTAATTGTACCAAATATTCAAACAAGATGATGAAAAACTTTTAATATTTAACTGTACTTTCTGAGCATCAAATCACAACAAGATTTCATCAGAATGTGCAAACAGATAAGAGATATTATATTGACACAAATACAAGGTGAACCTTTTATGCATTGAGAGCTCAAGGTCAAATTACTCAGATCAGAGTGCTGATGTTGATAAATTACCAATAATTTTTTTTATGATAACAACAATCTGATTTCAGGTTGAAACATTGATCTTGAATTCAATATAGACTTATCATGGCTTCATAATAGTTCTCTTTTCAGGCTGGAAACACTTTTTCCAATGAATAGTGCTTTTCCTCATGGAATATATCATACGTACCTATACTTCAATCTTATACCAAATCTTTTTTGACCCTTCGTCTGAACTCTCATTGCTCATTGCATATAATTATGTTGAGTGATGTTATACAGGGTGATACTTAAGTTGCTATTTTCCTTACAACACTGTATATAATGCAAGAAAATAGAAAAAAAAACTAATAAAATTATGTTCGAAAATGCTTTGTTACCAAGAAACAGGGTGTTGAAGTTTTTAAAAAAATGCCTTTTTTATCATAACTTTCCTACCACTCCAGATATTTTCACAAAATCTGGTATACTTCTTTTGATCATTAAATTACATTCTTTGATGGTCAAGTTTTTGAATAATTTCTGCCAGTGGCGTTCGAACCGGATTTGTATTGAATTTTGTCAAAGAAAAGAAATAGCATTTTTGGACATAATTTTAATTGAAAAATGTTCTTATCTTTTTGCATTCTATACAGTATTGAAAGGGAAATACCAACTTAAGAATCACCCTGTATAGGGTCTCTCTAAAAGGTGCGGTAAAACTCTACCGCATACCCCTGAGCTCAAAACATATCGATCTACCGCATTTAATCCTAGTCCAAAAATGCATTGTTTCCGAGATACAGGTTGGTCCGAGGGGTGGTCAAGTCTAAAATCAAAAACTGTTTTTTACATTATTTTGGACACTTTTCCACATATCGGTTTGAAAATTGATATACGGTATGAAGTTTTGTGGTATGAGAAATTCGATTATTAAGTTTGTTTTACTGTGGCCGCTAGAGGGTGCCCCACACTGCACATTTTGTGGTTTAAAATGGTCATAACTATTTACTCAGTGTT
The DNA here is from genome assembly GCA_958502075.1 of Orchestes rusci. NCBI lineage: Eukaryota > Metazoa > Arthropoda > Insecta > Coleoptera > Curculionidae > Orchestes > Orchestes rusci. The sequence continues at coordinate 19,503,437 of OY293304.1, forward strand.
TTTCTCTTAATCTTTCATTAAAAAAGACGATTTTCCCGGATAAGGGCAAGTTGCTTTGAAACGTCTTATTTTGACGTCAGGAACATAATATGATAATTTTGTGGATATTTTTTTGAGACGTTCGATAAAGTGGTCGTTTGTATCCTCGGAAACGGTGGAATTTGAGATTAAGGTAAATTACTCCAAGACGTATTATTTTGACGCCAGAAACATATGATAATTTTGTAAATAGTTTCCTGGGACGTCCGCGAGAAGTAGTCAGATATTGGGGTTTTTTTTTGTGGCATGGAACTCTCCAAATTAAAATATCTCGAAATTGGCTCACTTGAGCAAACTTTCACAAAAGTGCCATTTTCACTTCAAATTGTCTGGAGAATCCTTTTCATAAATAAATTTATGAAAAACAAACACCTAAAAAAATGGTAATGATCATTTTAAACCACAAAATAAGCAATGTAGGGCGCCCTCTAGCGGCCACAGTAAAACAGACTCCATAATCGAATTTTTCATACCACAAAACCTTCATCATATATCAATTCTCAAAGCAATATGTGAAAAACTTTCCAAAATAATGAGAAGAATCGCTTTTTTATTTTAAAAATGATCACCCTTTGGGTTTTTCGAAAACGAGGCAATTTTGGACTGAGATAAATTGCGGTAAATCGACATAATTTGAACGATGCAATTTTGGACCAACATAAATTGCGAAAAATCTTCATATTTTGACCCCAGGGTTAAAGTTTTTTCCGCATCTTATAGAGACACCCTGTATAATCTGAATGCAGATGTTAACAATAAACAGAGTGTCGCAAATAAGATGAATACACCCCTGTATTTTTCGTATTTGAGGAAGTCGTCCCCGCCTACAACGTCTTCGCAAAGAGCCAATTCTCGATATTGAGCTTAGCGTCCGAAAAATCGAAAAAAGTTACAGAGAAATGTTGTTCTCAACTATATTCTTACCCTGGATACCGAGTTTTGAGAGAAAATCCTGATTGATGTTTATTTTCCTCGTAAATCAATCACCTAGTACAAATTATGTCTTTCCACAACCTCAAAAATTGTTTTTGAGACGCCATGGCATTTTATTTAAAAGGAGTGATATTTTTAGTTCGGAAAATGTAGACATCGTGCTAATTTTGAACTTCGTTAAAACCATGGTATGGTTTGGAACGATGTAGAGAAAGGCTGCAGGTCAAGACCGAGGGGACACCTCTTTGAACAACGGAACACAATGGGCCATTTAGCCATTTAGAGTGCAATACGAAGCAGGAAACTGCGAAGCAGGGCATACCCTTCGCAATCCAACCTCACATATTCTAATATGTTCGATTTTTATGGGACTCTATTGTGTCAAACTAAAACATAAATTCGTGAATGGACAAATATATTGAAAAAAAAATGGAATTTTTCAAGAAATTTGAAATTCGTGTCAAGAATGCAATCTAGAACATCTTTTTTTGATATCTCTGACGTGAAGCAAAATATTGAGAATTGGCTCTTGCGAGACGTATTAGGCGGGATTAAAGGTTCAAATTCTAGTTAGATATGGTCACGATAGGCGTAGGATTGGGTCTTCGACTGGACCCTCACCTATCGTGCTACAGGGACGTAGCCGTCAGTCGGGAGTGAAACTAGGGCAGCACATAACAACACCTATTGCCTCCGCAAATACATCCTACAGCACACACAGTGGGATGAGCATGTTGGACCTTGGCCAGTCCGGGTCCCAACAGTAGACTCGCTGCGGGGTCAGAAGTGTACAGTGAATACGAGAGGACTTGGTGTCTTGCGACTGGCACTGCTCGTGGGAAGGAAGATCGGAGTAAATCACGTTTCTTCCAACAATTTGATAAGCGTATCGGGCTTCTATTTAAACCAGAAAAGTGCCGAGTAAGCAAGGCCTGGTTGTGCGTCGTCCGTTTGGGTGGGTTGATTTACTCCATGTTTCTTTGAACCGTTCGTATTCACATGACAATATCATAAAAAGTGTGGCTCATCAGTCTGTATGACTGTACAAAATCTTGAACCCCGACTTTTCCAAATAAGGAAGATACAGCGAAAAATACAGGGGTGCATGTATTCATCTCAACTGAGACTCTCTGCATAAACATTTTTTCGAAAAAAACAGTCACTTACCGCTTATTCACCCCTTATCTCAAAATAGTTTGCATGTCGTGCACGACCATCAGTATCGTTATCAGTAATTCATTTTGATGTCTTTTATCACAAGTGATATTGAATTTTTGCATCCATCTGCCAATCTATTTTGCTACTTCATATTTTCACCAACTTGAAGAGTAGATTTATAGCTAGATCTTCATGTTTTCCTTGACTAGGCATGTGTATTTTTCGTGATTGACAGGTGTGGCAAATATCAAGAAGATTCAGAAGAGGGTTCTAACCCAAACTAAAGCCCCAGTCAGACTACATGACCAAAGTAAGCCGAAGTTGGCGGCAACATTTTAGAGCAAAGTTCAGTCAAAGTTTGGCCTGTGAACTTGCACTTTTGGATTGATTGGCGCACATTGGCAGTGTATACATCAGCCCCATGTACACATCATCCACACGACATGATAATCTACCCAATAGCCAACGTTAGCATTAGTTGGCCATATCGTCTCGATGCGGCTTCAGTTTGGGTTGGAACCCTCTTCTGAATCAGGCACATGGGCGGATGTCCATTTTTCTATGTGCTGTCCGTGAATAATGCTAGACATTCCCCATTTGTATATTAAAGATGCCAAAAAATTGCAAACCTTCTGCATTCCATCAGTCTCCAGTATAAGAGTTGTGGGTGATGTTCGACTAGGCAACCGCAATAATTTTCTGAAAAAATGCCCTTTTTACACGTGTCCAAAACCCTTAACATCTTCATTTCCAGGGTGTCGGACTAAGTCAAAATACCTGATATTTTTGTAGGACAATGTTATACTGACGCAAGAATAAACCTAGTTAAGCATTACTGGAGGTATCAGCTTTATTGGTCATCACATAACACAAAATCATGACATCGAAATTTCTTCCGATGTGCGACCAATATAATATAGCGTAGATGATAAGGAGTTTTATGAAATATTATATCAATATATTATTTTATCTCATATTAACTCGCTGACCAAGCAACTTCACATTACGTCTTTCCCACGTATTTTAGGGTGGCCGCTGCGTTTGGACCTACCTCCTCACGTGAAAAACTACTTGTACAAAAGTTTTTAAAAAATGTTTGGTGACCAGTTAAAATATTGTCTAAATGGTGACATCTTTGGAAATACCGGAAATAGGTGTGAGTTTCCTTATTTTGAACGGAGCACCCTGTATATTAGTACATTTTTGGATCCACTGAAAAATATTAGAAAATCTTTTGTGTATACTGTCCTAAACCTGAGTAGAACCTTATAATATCTTGAAATTGATGTCCTTATGACGTCTTCCAGCCCCCTTAGTAGGGGGCTTGTGAAGTTGTAAGTTTTCGAACTTTCGGCAGCTAAAAAGCTGAAAAGCGAAAATAATGACGTTTTCTCTTCACCTACATATTATTTATATATCAATCATAGTATAATAAACAACAAGTAGCGACAGCTCCATATACCCAAAGGTGGTCAAATTTCGTCTGTCTCAATGACAGAAATTCGCCTCATTTAATCACTGCTAACCTTATGAAATATGAAATAAAACCATACTGTAGCCGATTCCATGACTTCAATGATACTGATACATAGGTGTATTATCTATCAAGTTATACAATACGATTACCCACTATGCAGGATGTCTGAAGATTGATGCGAAGATTCAAAGTCTTGAGTTAGAAAACAGTTTCACATAACAAAATGTTAGCGGGGTATAAATGGGGCGAATCTCTTTCATTTGACCCCAGATATATGGAGCTGTCGCTACTTGTTGTTTATTATACTATGATATCAATCAAAATCGATTATTTTGGTTTGTTTTTTTTTATGGGCCGCTTTCATGACCAACTGAACAAAATTAAAAATTATGTAATTTTCGATAGTCTTCTTATAAAAAAATGTTTAATTGCCAATACTTCGAAAACTTCAAATTTGTGTAATTGTGAAACCGACACAAAGTTACCATCACTTTTATTGATTAATAGGATAAATTATGAAATTAGAGGGTTTGCATTTGAAAAAAATGACTTTTTGGGTTTTGTATGATTTAATTTTTGTGCTTCATTCTTGCTGCCTTGTAGTAATACTTGTAAAACTAGGTTTTAATCGAAGAGTTCATCTTACTCTTGGGCGCCGTGGATCTTAACAATGTATATTGACCCAAGTGTTGTCGACAATTAACATGAAAACAAAATGAAACGTACTGATCTGAATAGATTGATGAACAGTTGAGTCTAAACTTAAACCCGGTGGCAGTCCGCCCCCTAGCTCAGACTGGATCACATCAGCCTCCAATCATGGTCATAATATAATTCGTCAATATATCAATATCATCATCAATATCAATGATATCATCTAAGTCGATTCTTCGACGACCATCTACTGTCACCTGAAATAAGTAGAGGCTTCCCCAGACGCCCAACTGCCGCTAAACAGTTAGCATCTGAACGAATTGAGCAAGGAGAGCCTGCATATCACTCTCGAGGCTTATTTGTGTCAATCAAGCAGTATGTAAGATCCTGAACTTACACTTCACAATCAATCTAAGGCAGTAGGATTTTCCAGCCCTTCGGCTAATCAGGTCACACAGACCCCAACAAATATAGCCCAATAACACGTAAGCCCCTCTCAATCACAAAAACTCATCAACCTTTCAACGACAACTCCAAAAGCTCAGTCTCACTGACACTGACACTTATTCAGTCAGAGAACTATCATCAATCTAAGCTGCTTTTTATTCGCATCGATTCGACCCAGATCACCAAAATTTGACATTTGGGATGTTTTATTTACAAACTGATTCAATTTGTAAATGATTCGGTCACTTCCCCGTTTGCCCCTAACTGTATCACCAGCAAATTTCGCTCACTTGAGACGCTTTCTTTTGATTCGATTTTTTTGGTCATGATTCATTGTCACATGATTCGTTCTTAAGCATGTAACGTTGTCACGTGATCATTTGATCCAAACGCGTTTTGATTCGGGAATCAGTTGCGAAAAAAAGCAGCTTTGAGTGAACTGGTCAGAAGTAAAAGGTGGTTGTTGTTTTATGGATATTAGGCGTGAATTTCGAGATAGCGTAACCCTCAAACCACATAATAGTACATTTTGTATCAAGGGCGGAAAGTATATGATTTTGACGAGGGTATAGTCAAAATCAACTTTCGTCCGTGGTGCAAACAGTTCTTTTTGTAAAACCAGTTTGTAATCATTTAAAAAAGAATAATTATGAAAATCAAAAATTAATTATCGATACACTGCACTACACTGCTGACAAGTCAGACAACTAACAAGTGACAACTGTCAATCATGGTTACAATAAAGGTGTGTTCCCGTATTCTTTTGTGGTGCAGATTCATTGCCACCGAGATTGTCACGTGATTGGTTCCTTTTAGTATGCTAGACTGTCACGTGGTCATTATATTCAGAGGCGTTGGGATCCAAGGAACCGTTGCTAAGCGACCTACTTTTTCGCCCGCGGGCGCGAAATTACTTTTAGGCCCAGCTGCCAAAATTAGCGACTTTCCGACTGCTTTGCATGCATTGAAAAGTGAACTTTACGTGTAGGTTGTACAAAAAAATATAAAATATAATATGCCATTTATTTTCGGAGCAAAGAACTTTTTTTTGCGCAAAATGATGACACTGACGTGTTTTGAAACAAATGACAGCATAACAAATGCAGTTTTATTCGATAGTTTTTGGTCAGATCACTTCAAGGACAGTTCATTTGAAAGTGAACCGATCCAGTTTGCATATGAAAAGCAACTTGGCCACACCACAATGTTGCCAAGTGTATGTGTTGAGCTCACTATTATTTAACAAAACCTCATATTTGTTCTCATGCCCTGGGACCTGTCGAATGCTTTACCGAGTGCCTTGATGATGGTGAGGAAAATGGAAAAATATATTTACAATACAAGGGTTTAATTGAAAGGAATATGGATATGATGAAAATTCAAATTAACCCGCTTTTACATAATTTACAATTAGAATATCCACTCAGTATACTAAAGTAGGTCCCTATTCACAAGCAGTCCATTCCAAATTTAATCATAAAGGCTCTCATATAAAAAAAATGTTACTTATTATTGTCAACGTCATTTTGACATGAAATGCAGTATATTATTTATGTATTACCTCGTGTTTAACCGAAAACGATTATACCCAAGTATAGGTCATTGTACTAAAAACATGTCTGAAGTTTTCCGAGGAATTCAACAATGTACTGACATAATAATATGAAGGGTGTTTAATTTAAAATGAGAAAGTTGACTACATCCGGTATTCACGGAAGTGTCACCATTTTGAAAATATTTCAGCCAAGCTGCTCTCATTGACTTTGGGGATCAACCAAATATTTAAAATTTTTGTACAAGCAGTTTTGTAAGATAAGGAGGTGAGACAAAATGAATCGGCTGCCCTGTACATACATGGGTATAAATACCTCTCCTCTAATACGTTGATCAAAATGAAATCGTCAAGAAATATTGTTCATGAAGTTTGATGATAAACTTGATATCGCTTTACATTGAGTGGCTACCTGAGCTGAAAAGACGTCAATTGGCAAAAGATTGACGTAAATAAAGGCACTTCAAAGATGACAAATCAATTAAAAGAATATCACACTCCAGTTATAATATTGTTGTTCAAGACTCTTAGTAACACTTCTAATAATAGATAGCTGTATAATTTTGTTCATTATAAACATCATTTGACGAATTCAATCTTTATTTACAGATCCCCTTACCCTAGACAAAACTTGTAGGAAAGTTTACTTTTTCAGACTTTATCCTGTATACAGGGTTGACCAGAAATATTGGGACATACCTTTTTCAAGATATACTCAGTGACATGAAAAAAAAATCAAATCAACCAAAAAAATAAAATATTCAGAATGGATATTTCAGCTTAGTAGAAATTCCATTTCTACCAGGAAACTCTATAAAGTGTTTAAAAATTTTGTAGTCAAACTAGCAATGCAATTAGCATTGGGTGGAATGTGCTGGAAATTCAAAACACTCTATAGAATTTTCTGGTAGAAACGGAATTTCTCCTATGCTTGAACTTTGAAGTCTCATTAATTCTGAACATTTTCCTTTTTTGATTAATTTGATATATTTTTTTCAGAGGAGATATGAGGATTTGTATTAGATCATGTTTACATTGTGTCTTATGGAAAAAAAGTCGGTGTAATGTCACTAAGAATATTTGAACTTGGAGTAATCCATGTAATGTGGTTTTGAATGCAATTTTTTTAAAATAAACATAAGGGGCTTTGAAAACGGCGTTATCATGGTAATTTTGACACAGACATGAATGCTCAATGTTTCTTGTTTTTTGAAAAAAATATTCTAATTTTATATTTTTTTACAAAAAAGAAAAGATTTTCTATTTTTTCTCTCAGATTTGATTTTTTATTTCATGAGAACCATTGAACATCAAGACACTGGTCAAAATTACGTGACCACGGCGTTCTCGATGCCCTCTATGTTTGTTTTCAGCATTCTCCATTCCAAACCACATATATTATATTTATATATGTATAATATATTTATGCAGGTTGCTCCAAAGCTAGTTTTGATGGATTACAAATCATTCAAAATAAGGCTATGAGAGTGTGTTGTAATAGGTATACTAGTGTGGCCTTGATGACTGAGTACTTGTATGGTTTGGGATGGTTAAAAATTGATGAGTTTCTCAATTTGCAAAACACGATATTTATTTATAAACTCATGAATAACCTCTTGCCGCAATATTGAATCATCAATTGATTCCCATCGCACAGATACATGAAAGGTGTACAAGATCAGCAAGCTCTATGAATTTTCATGTCAAAACTAGCAATAAAACATGTTTAATGAGAAATTTATTTCATAAGGGAGTGGTACAATTCAATCTTATAACACAGTTTATAAAATCTAGTGAGAATTTATGAACATTTAAAAAACTGCTGATCGTACATTTGAAAAATAATCCTGCTAAGATAGTGTAGTGGTTCATACTTAGATAGCTACTTATTTTTGGTTAGTGTATTTTTTATTAATCATTGTGTATTAGTATTTTTTTAAAGTTTAATAGTTTTTTCTATTACTTTGCAATTTATCGGTTAGATATAATTTATTTTGCTGATATCGTTATTTATATGTATATAATATGAATTTGATATTTTGTAAATACTCCATTAAAGTATGGAGGTGAGATAGTTGATATTATCTTTTGATAAATAAAGCTCTATATAGAACATTGCATTGATTAATTCAAGTGCAAATATCTTGAAAAAAGTTACTCTTATCCACTTTTACAAAGTATTTACGTAAAAATGACGGAATCATCAATTTTTCAATTAAAAAAAATGTTCGAGTGCGTACAAAAAAGAGAAAATGAATGAGTGGAAAGATGCGTTATTGGCGCTCCCTACATGTTCACCAATGCCAGATATGAATTCTGCATGTCAAACAACCCCCATATACCAAATTTCAGCGAGATCTTGATTATTTCAAAAATTATCTATAAAAATAAAAAAAAACAAAATTCAACTCTGACACCCCGTATCTTTCTTAATATCAACTGCCGGAATAGACAAGTTCGGATCGATCGCAATATTTGTGTGTAAGGAATCTGCTGTTACCGTATGTCACAATATTTCTGGTCCACCCTGTATAACAGCGGAATTTATTCTTAAGCTCTCCAAAACCAAAAAATCAGGATTTTTGGAGACGAGATTTTGATTATAAATCCCAACTTTTTGTCAAGTGTTCTCCACGATACCTTTTTGTGTATAGACGTAGAGGTTTGGAAAAAAATCTCTGGTGAGTAAAGTGGGCGAGAGAAATCACTGGTGATTATGCGTTCGTAATTTGACCGCAAGGGAGCCAAAACATGAAATCACCGCTGTTCCGGAAAGATACTTGATCAGCTATAACTTTGGTAATGTCATTTCATAGCTTGGGTGATTGGTTTACCTCGGGTAATACTCTCCTTAAATGTTCCGGGGTCCTTTGTCTCATGAAATGTGTGGTCATGACAAGGTGGTCGATGTATGAGGTCAATAAGATCTTTTGAGGAGACCAAAAAATTTGACGCCCACCAAGATTTGGGCGTCACGTCACGAACGGAAACATGAATCGTTTTTACGGTCACACAGTTCATGTTTGTTATTCACTGTGATTGTTCTTCACTATTTTTGGGCTATTACTCCGGTTCATAGTAGCGTCAGGTGTTGTTATTGCTGTATCTAAGATATTTTCATGTTTTGCCACAAGAAATATCCAAATTTGGTCGGTTTAAACAAAACCAACGATAGTTATTTGAAAATCGGTCAATTTAACAATGAGGAGAAAATGGACGTCTTACTAGTGTTTCGAGGATGCAGGCACAAATATTGAAGAGAAGAAAAAGAGTTTTTATACAGCGTAAAAGAGTTCTCGATGCAAAAACCTTTCCAAGTTCATGTGAAAACTTGAGAGAATATGGCAGCCTCGTGAGATACTGGAATCCAAATATTGAAAGATGAATTGTTGGTCTTTCGCTCCCTCATCATGGAAAGGAGAGAAATATATCAGGCAAGTGCAAAATTCTACGAATAGTAATGAAAATCCTTGATAAAAAAAGTAACTTGATCCGGATCTCCGCAGTTCCCCATTTTTCAAGTTAAACCTTCCCATGATGTTTTAAATTCACCTGTGATATAATAATGACGCTAAACAAAATGTGAGCAGTCCAGTGGTCCAACCAGTCGAGGTGGCAGAAAACTGAACAACGTACCACCCATTGCTCATGACTCGAACGTCTCGGTGATTGTTTCCCCAAAAAATAGCTAGCATCATTCAAAATAGACGCAAAATGTATGTACTTTCCGAAAATTGCGCAAGAATAAACAAAGGATAGTTCATAAAATTTTGTCGATTTCTCCAAAAATTGGTAGTTTTTGCCCTTTTCAAAAGACCAGTGAGTAGAATGCCAAAGCTAACCGAGTATAAGATACGCGCTACCTGTGAAGGACCGTTGCCATAGAGAGATGAAGTTTTTGATGGAGAAAGATGAATCTAACGTCTCATTTGTGTCTACACTTGTTCACAACTTTAGGAAAATTCATGAATAAGGTCTGACGACCTCAATTTGACTTTGTATTCAATTTTTTGTGACAAAATAATCCCGACTTACAATGACAAAAATTCCCAAAAGAGGTGAAAAATTTGTACTGTCTGGAAATTCACCGAGAGAGTTCACCATCGATAGCAACCAGAAAAATGTCTACTCAACAAGGGAACGTGTCTAAACTTTGAATCTGGGTTGGCACCTTCTCTCACGTCGGGGACAACTCTTGTACAAGGAAAAACAAACTTGCAGTGTAAAGACTCAAACATCGCCTTCGAGGTATCTTGAGATTATCATAAGCCCAAGTTTGGGAACCAGAAATTCCAATCAAGAGGCACTATTTTGACACAATCAAACATTGCAATATAACGACAGCTTTTATAACGTGTGATGTGATGACAGAGTTGAAGGGTTTTGAGTGCTTGACAAAACTAACTGTGTTTCTTCGTGGCTAAATTTGCCAAGTTGGGCCCGCTGTAGAAAACACTCTATATAAATTATAGCGAATATTTTTTCAAAAATCAATAACCTTTCCTCTAACATTGAAAAATAAGCAAATTTGCAAGCTTCAATCCATAACCTTTGTTTTTGTACCCAATTTAACAACATAATGTCTTTTCCCAGAATTTTTGAAAATCTTCGATGACTGTACAGCGTCGCACGTTCTGGCAAATAAAATCACTTCACCATACGTAGAATCTCACGCTAAATCTAAATCTTTTATCAAAAATTGGGGATGCTTCATAAAAAAGTGTATTTTTTTATGACACGGTTACCTAGAACACTTTGTATACACGCAGTGATATATTTTGAATTGTAAGCCTCCTCTTTTGTAGGAAATGGACTTTCTCGCGGTAACGTCAACCTGTAGGTACCCAATTATCTTGGGTGATGGTTTATATTTCAATTGACGAGCTCAGATTTCAGTATTCGTTTGAGACACCGAATTGCAAGCAACCCCGTTTTGTCTTAATTTCTCAATCCTCTCTCCAGTCAAAGGCAGGAATTTTTCAAGGAAAAATCAGGATATTTTGCACTAAATGCTTTTGATCCTCACAATCTGAAACTTTCTTGTAAGGATCGTTATCAACTACCAGAGCATGTGTGTGATATAATTCTTGTAGATATTCCGTATACTTCTTCGCTAGATTCATAACGCTTCATCCATTCTACAGACTCAATGCATTGTGAAGAGTGAGATCGATAAATAAGCACAATGTCATCCCTATAAGTCGTTTTCGATAAAAAGTTGAGATTGCAATAATTGAAAACTTCTTGGTTCCCAGGTATGTAGGTACTTCTCCAGACTAAGTAGTACCTACCATCGCGTCATGTACTTTCTTAATGATGTTTCAAAGTGACCTTTAATTCATCTTTGAATATAGAATCAATTCTTATGAAAGATTTTGAAAACGAGTATTGATTTTGAGCGGTTGAATACATTTAGCGATGGAAAGAAAAGAACAATTACTCAGTGTGTTCTTATTGTGCGCAAAGCATAGAAACGGATAAATGCGTAGAACATTGTATTCATGATGTTTGTAAAAGATTGGTGTCAAACACCTTCCTAATAATTATTGTGTGTATCATATAATAATAGCTACCAGAAGGCACCTGAGAAAGCTAAGACACAAAGCAACAGTAAGCCAAATAAAAACAATAAAAATTAGCATGAAAACGTGAAGTGAATGATCACTCTAAACATTTTGTTTTTCAAATAGACATCAATATAGGAAACACGATGAACATGGAATTTATCAATATCGCAATATTGTGTCAATTAATATTATTAATAATAATTGATAATAATATATTATAATAATAATGATATAGCCGAAGGACAGTAATGGGGCTACTGGTAACTACGCAGTTAGGGTTAACTATTGGGATGGCTCCAAAGATTCTGGAAAGGAGGGTAGCAATAAGAGGTTGGACGCTCGTTTTAAAGTGTATATTGAATCTTATCCAAGATTTCGCTCTAAGTTGAGAGCTTCATCAGGACGAATCTAATCAAAGAAACATGTTATCAGTCCACAATGCACTTGTGAATCTGAAAAAACTTACAGATTGTTACACATTACGCTCCTAGCCCTTGTATAAGGGTAGAGATACATGGTGAGTATACAGGATAGTGGTAATTAGTAGTCAAATAGACAAAATCAGTTCACTTTGGTTTGACGCCTAACAAAGAAAGTTTTTTATGCTCAATCTCGACCAGCAAAAAACAGTGTTTGGTAGCAGACTGCCGTGTTGACCGTTCATTCGGTTTACAATTTATAAGGAGGGAAGAATAGTCTGTACTATATACACTTTAAAACGAGCGTCCAATATCTTATTGATCCCTCCTTTCAAGAATCTTTGGGTCCATCCCAATAGTTAACCCTAACTGCGATTAATGATGTATAATATTAATATTAATATGATAATAATAATATTAATATAATATCATAATATATGATAATATGATATTGATAATATTATTAATTAATATCATTGGTGATAGTAATGGTAAGGGTGGAGGGACAAAAGCCCAGCGAGTAGGCCCGTCACTTCTCCATTGTAAAGTGGAGCAGGTCATCCCAGCTCAGATTCCCCAACTCCTCTCGAGGAATGCTTTACGCTCCAAGGATCTTTCTTCCCAGGCGATCCCATCTATCGCAGGCTCCTAGTAGATAAAAGGAGGTTTTCAACTCCCTGCTACAGCGGGACATAGGAGTGATTCGCCTATTCCTAGTGGATGCAAGTGTCGATTGAGCTTGCGATGTCCTGTCAGAAACGACACGGTATTGCTCAAAGCATTTTTACTCTTAACTCTTGTTCAGCAACTGAGTCGTCCTCAGTTTGCTGAGCTGTACATCGGGGAGATCGTTTATAGTGTTCTCGATTCGGAAAACAAGGGTTGCACTGGGTTTGACCTCGGGCGAAACCAGTTTTGATGAAAATTTGCTCTAGGGCAATCCCAATCGAACATACATTTCGATCAAGTACCAAGAATGCGCTGTATCTCTGTAACAAGAATATGCTGTCTGTCTGTAATAGTGGAAGTGATTCTGAAACTTGATGCCAATTTTTTATGGCAAAAAAACAAAATCTTGAGGACAATCAATGTTCTGTGCACACAGATACAGAGGATCACCTCTCACAACGATCATATCCACCATTAATCAAATTTGGCTAGCGCATTGAAATTGCACTACACCAGCACGAGCTCAAGGACCTGAGGCCATGAAATTTGCTCTGAGAGCAAATTTATTGACTCAATTTCTTAATCGAACAAAAAAATCTGCTCGATTTCTACCAATCGAACATAAATATTGCACTTGTGCTGCTGCCCGATTATACTAATTGAAAACACAATAAGATATGGTTCTGGACCGAGTTGGGACCATGAAGACTCTAGTCTGGCAAGCTTTCCCACTCGTTCGTTGCTGACAATGCCCAGAGGTCCCTTAACAGTTTGACTATGCTCTCGCACAGGGCATGAAGAGCATCTCTTCCCTTTTGTACCAGCGAGCTGCATGTCGTTGGTGCCGCTTGGCAGTCAGAATAAAAAACTATGTTATCTTATATTCCTCCTTTCACCTTCTCCCTAGTCGCTTCCTCCAGGATAGCAAAAACCTCTGCTTCAAAGACCGTTGTGAGAAAAAAGCTTCTCTTGCATTCTTGTCCAATCTGTTTACATCGGTTCCAGTAGACTAAGTAGTGTAAGTCAAAGATGCCTCAGTAAAATGTTCCTTATTAGTGGGATACGGGGTGCTTAAGTTGTTTTTGAGATATCGACATCAAAAATCAGGGATTGGAGGTTTTTGAGGATGAGGAATATAATTTGATTCCATTTTTTGCCTCAAAGTTTAAAGGGTGGCTAATATCACACCATTCAAAATAACATTCGAAAAAATTGATTTATGGCAAATTTCTCAATTTCATTTTAAGTTTGACCACTCTGTATTGTTAGTTATTGAACCGTTGTAAGAAATCTATCGTAGTAGGTCTTCCTGAAAATTTTATAATAAAAAACAAAGTTGATGATGATTTCTCTGAAACGAAACGTCGTACGGAAAATCCGTCATGGCTGTTTTGTAGAGCTTGAGAAATGAAAATGAAAAAGTGTTTTCGGTTTTTTTATATCTTTCAAAATAGCTTTGAAAAAAAAAATACGAAATCGCAATATTTCCGTTTTTATCGGATATTTCCGGAACGGCTTGGGATTTTCAAATTTGTAGAACGGGATCTTGTTGGGTACCAAAATGCGCAATTTTTGTCCAATGTAGCCGACACTGTTAGTTTTCGAAATCCTTATCTTGGTCACACATAAGATTTAATTTATCAGCATTCAATTTTGTTACGTAATACACCATTTATTAATGTAATATAGCATTTTTGCTGAATAAAGATATCATTATTATATTATTATAACATAGATTTTTTATTTATTTTTTTTTCCATTTTTTTTGTTTTCATTTTTTCTATTTCTTTATTTATTATTCTTTTTCCCAAATCATCTTTGAGTAGAGGCTAATAACTGTGCAAATTTTTAGATGATTCTGTGCTACGGTTCAAAAGCCTTACGGAAAGAAACATACTGACTTTCACATTTATATACATATAAGATGAAACATTTATCTCTTGAATGGTTCTCATTCCATAAAACTGTTGTGAACTAATTTTCAACATTTTAAAATTTCCTTCTGATGTTATTTCTACATCAAAACTGAAAGTGTGTGGAATAAGAACTCAAACTGACACCAAATGTAATTATTTTCAAAATAAAAAAAGAATTTGTAGCTCAAAATGATAAAGGTCGTATGATAAAATTGCGACCTAGTTTTCCTTGTTTGGCATCAAAAAATGGGGCTAGTGAATTTGTATTATGTCAATTTTACTGATTTTGTTTATCTCAAATCTGCAATTCGTAATCAATACACGATTCAAAATATTTGATAAAGAAAGACTATGTATACCGACCGTCATAGAAAAATTGTTACCTACTTTGACAATGACGCCATTCTTCGAAGTCACAAAATTACTCATATTGCGCAGCATTCCATTTTTTCTCCTATCTAAGCCAAATAAGATTAAATGTTGATGCAATATCACGTAAGATTTTATAGGTCAAAAAATAAAAAATCCTCATACAATGGTCAAATTCATCAATTTATTTCAAGCTTAACCAAGTCCATCACTGAGAAGTATAGTATTAGCGATTGATTTTCAATTGATTTCCAATAATTTATCAATGGAATTCCCCTGACAATATGGTCATGAGAAATGTGGCTTTTTGTTATGAGAATCCACATGAATAATGAATTACTATACTTGTCCGTCCAATTACATTGGAACTTCTTTTGACCCATCATTTTCGTTTTTATTCTCAAATTATCCATCGTTCCATCGACACAATATTAATATTTAGTGATAAAAGTGATGGCGGGGTAAAAATTAATTGATGGTAAGAAACAACCGACGTGTTTTGCTCAGTAGTATGGTGAAAATAGGACTTATTTTTACTGGAGATGGATAAGAAGATATCTTCATATATTCTGAGGTGAGTTACCTGTCTAATACTTCCATTCCCCACACAATCGATTGTTTTTGTTATCACCTGTTAAATCCATCATTCAAAAGATTTTGTTTGAAGAAAAGGTATTTTATGAAAGAAACACGCAAAGCTTTTAAATAACAAAAACGGTTCAATTAATACTGGATGAAATAGTCGAAAAGATAATGAACGAAAGAATTATGTAAGATTTCACAAATAGCAAAAAAATCAAATTCATCTGGAATCTACATCATTCTCCTTCAGCAAATTGATGATCTGATTTTTTCAACAATATAAGAGGAATACATTTTAGAATACAGCTCAAATCTTATGAGGGAAAAAGTAGTGATTCTAGCGACAAATTAGAAAGAGTATTTTATAATGCTGATTTTTTTCCATAAGAAAGCCTTAATTATTTTTGATTTGAGCTGCATTTCTTGTTGGAAGGAACATATCTCGATGGATTGTGTATAACATCACAATGTTGCCATATCCCGGAAACTCTTAATTGTGGAGGCTTGCGACAAAAAAATTCATTACCAAAACGGAGAAGAGAAATATATCGATGATAACATTTTCATATTATTATGATATCATCGATATATTTTGACTGGGCAAAATTCTAAGGAAATCCTATTTCTATTCTTGATGCTGGTTTTTACGCCCCCTAGCGGCCATTTCAGAAACTTGAAAATATTTTTCAAGTTTTTCTCTTGGCCATTTAAGGACTAAAATTTTTGCAAAAGGGTTAACACGGTGAATAGTTTCTGGGATATGGCCGGTGACCACCCTCACTGGAATACCCTGTATAATTCTATTGTGAATCAGATTAACGTGCTTATAATGGTTGATGGTGATTTGATAACAAGAGTCTCCGTTCCGTATTACTATATCTTATTGAACATTGAGATAGGTTTGTAGAGGATTGTCGTTTCCAAAACTTCATTTGTCTGATTTGAAGATCTCAATAGGAATATCAAACTCAAAAAGATCAATATGGATGCCTAGGAATGTACACCCCAGAACTTCAGAGAGCACCTCATTTTTTGATGAATTTCATCTATTGTGTACCTCAAAACCACTAAATTTGTTTTCGAAACATCAGGTGACAGCTGATTGGAAACACACGGTTTCCTGATCCTTTTTGGATCTCTTGAAAAAACTTTCTTCACGACAAAAATAGTCATATCATCCGCAAACACTGTCAGATTTCCGGAAATGTCCAAATTTGCAAAAGGGTTAACTCACACAATGGGCTTCTTCCTGTGAATGTGAATTACTCTTCTTGTTATGAACAGATGTACACTAACTTGCAAAAAAAATGCGTAAACAGACAGTAAAATCATGTTTTTTTCTTAGCAGTGTAATGGGCTGTCAAAATATTCATATGCCATGCACTTGAACTTCTCATTTTTTTTCCAATGAAAACGATATATCGTGGGTACGACTCACTCAGTTCGCTAAGAAAAATGTAGATCATTTTCCTCAAAATCCGGTAGCAGAATCATTTCTAGCCAAAACTTCTTGCAGTCGTCGAACCATGAATTTTAATAAATTTTGACAATATTGAACATCATTGGCGAGCTCATTCCACGCAATAAGAATGGCATCTAATAGTTTTGCCTGATTTTGAGCTGAGGCCTCCAGTTTCTTTGATAAATAATTTTTACCAATGGTCCCCACACATTCTCCATCGGATGTAGATCTGGTTATTTGATCATTCAGTTATTTTTAGATCTTCTCATCAACCATAGGTCTTCACTGAAGCGTGTAAGAATTTGTGTTTTCACAAAAATGGATTATTATTGCAACTGACAAAACTTGACGTTTACTTGTCACCTTCATACACTGCCTAAGCCAAAGCAATTTCACCATTTCAATGTACGCATTTTTTTTGCAAGTTAGAGTACAGGGTGATTCATTTCCAGCGACAGAGTGACAGTTCCCGTAAACTATCTATCAACGAAACTCAGGAAAAAAAACTAAGAAGTAATGTGCCCAAGAGAAAATGCAGGAAATATATTTCGAGCTTCTGGGATCGCCGCAGAGTGACGTAACGGTACTGTGAAAACAGAAGATTGACATATTTTTAAAAATTCTCCCAGTAAGATACCAAAAAAAAAATGGAAACAGATTCTGGACGTTATTCTCAAGAAAATTGCTCCCCGACACTTCTCTCTATTTTGTCAAATAGGACAACTACAGGCAGTCAAACTTGATGGTACTAAATTGCCTATAACTCCGAAATCCCTTAACCGATTTGACCGTTCTTTAGCTCATTTGAAAAAAGAAAATCTGCTATTTTTGGTGCATGTACTCGAGGTTTATCTGCTTCAACCGACCACACAACATGAATTGTAAAAGTCAAACCTGAATTTGAGGATTTTTGGAAATTTTCAAATGCAAACCCACTAAATAGATGCCTCCATCATTTTATTTGGAAACTTTCTTATTCCTTTCATGGAAATCATGTTTCTATATCTTTCGAAATAGAAGAGGTACGGAAACTTGAATGTGTCAAAAAGATACACATCAGATTTGTTTTGATTCGCGTTTAATATTTTTTTGAGTTGATGTTAGGAAGAAAAGCCTATAAGTGAAAATGTCAACTATTTTTTGTTTCCTTTTACACGAGCAGCTGTCAAGTAGTATACAGTGCACCGCACGCCAAAAATAAAACGATGAACCAGTCAACACCTTATTCCAAAAATATTCAAAAAAGCTGAATTAACCAAAAAAAAACTATTACAAATGCTCAAAATCCCCACCCTTGGCAAGGCACTCCAATCTTTTTCACAATTTACGTTGTGAAGAAGGCTAAAGCAGATATGCCCCTTTGAAATGAGCTTAAGAACATTCAAATCGGTTAAGGAATTTAGAAGTTATAGGCAATTTAGTAACATCAAGTTTGACAACCCGTAGTTGTCTTATTTGACAACTCAGAGAGAAGTGTCAGAGGGCAGTTCTGTAAAGAATATCGTCCAAAATCTGGTTACATATTCTTTTTTGGTATATCAAGGGAAAAAATCCCGAAAATATGTGGATTTTCTGTTTTAACAGTACCGTTACGCCCACTTGCGGCAATCCTAGAAGCTTGGAATATATTTCCAGCATTTTCTCTTGGGCGCTCTACAGATTCTTTTCCCGAGTCTCTATGATGAATAGTTCACGAGAACTGGCACCCTGTCGCTGAAAATGAATCCCCCTGTACAGGGTTATTGATTATAAATGCCCTCCCTCCAACTTTTTGATTTGACATTTTAGAAAAAAGTGTTTCAAATAAAAGTTTCATGGTTAAGAATGAAATTTTTGAAAAACCTGTTTTCACATATAATGGGTGTTCCAACAAGTCTGGGCGAGGTCTCACTTTCTTATTTCAAATTGATACTCTTTTTTATTTGATATTTGGATTCTCCTTCAGATTCTTAACATTTTCTGACCAGCATATCCTTAACCTAACATCAATGTTTAAAAAGATATTTGATATTTTATAAATTGAATAATACTAATTTATTGTTATGAAAATGTGAAATATGTATATCTAGGATTTCGAAGTACTGACGCGAGTATTGACGTAAATGTTACGTCATCAAATACTTTCAAAGTGTCAAGGTATCAAACTATAAAATAACTCTGCATTTGATTCAATAGATTTTTTTTGGCAAATAAGATGTTATTTTATTTTTAGATTATGTGTCTCAATTTAAAATAAGACAAGTGTTGGTATATCCCACACAGACAGACACGTCAATACTTCAAAACCATAGATAAATCACACTTTTTCATAACAATAGATTAACATTATACAATTTTTCAATATCAAAAATGTTTATTCACATTGAGTTTAGGTATAGGTTATGCTACATAGAAAATGTTAAGAATTTAAAGAAGAACCCAGATAACTAATGAAAAAATAGGGTATCAATTTGAAATAATAAAGTTAGACCTCGCCCAGACTATTTGGAACACCCCTTGTATGTGAAAACTGGTTCTTTAAAAATTTCAATTTCAATAATGAAATTTTTATTTGGGACACTTTTTTCTAAAAAGTCAAATTAAAAAGTTAGAGGGGGGGCATTTATAATCAGTAACCCTCTACATATATTTTATTATTCATTATGATAGTGCCTGAAAAACGACTCGTTATGTTGAACTGTATCATTATACTCAATCAATTCTTGATTTGGTTCAAGTGCAGTTTTTTCAGTTTTGACAATTCATCTTATTTATCCTCCCTAAGGAAAAAAATATCCTTTCTCACTAGAGAATATTTTTGTTCGGCAACTTATATCTTGAGCCGTGCCATAATAGACTCATCGCTGTCATCCCTATAGAAAGTTGATTTGTTTGAAGTGATCTGTGAACCTTACTTAACGTTATTAAATAGAAAAAAGGGTCGAGTGCTATATAATTTCAAAGATCTTTTTATCCTCATTACATCCCGAAACCTTGAAGCCGCTGTTCCTTTCTAAGTTTCCAATATTTAAACAGTATTTGTTTCCAAGATGACGCCCAATTGCCGTTTTGAAATCGTCAACGGTCACTTCTGTGTAAAAAAATGCGTAGCGTGCTCATAACTTAGGTATCCAAATCTTGTTCTTGTATATTGAGAGTTCGGGGAAGGGGAAGGGGCAATTTTGCACGGTCTAATCGGTGGTGTTACGATGAGCACAAAATACATTGATTTTGTTCCGACTTGACATGCATCATCTAACTAGCGAGTTATCCATCACGTGACTAGTCTGTTGACCAAACATATCTTTTTGCCGGTTGAGAAATTGATTATTCCATCGCACCCATTTTCAAGGAATTGCAGTAGACATCTAACTGTTTCAAAGTAGTTCTCATATCGAAATAGTTTTGATTCATGGAATTTTTTGTATAATAGACTTTCATTGATAAGAATCGTAGTAGCTGTCGTGTATTGTTCGGTTCAACGTGAGACTATAAAACGTTTTAAGCAGTGACTCAGTCATTATACAGGAAATCTCATAAGTATGTACTACCATTATTGTGGAGGTGGAAATAATATCACAAGTTCATATAAACCACGATATAAACTATTGCCATCTGAGCTTAGATTAATACCCATATAAACATAAGTCCCAAATACAATACAGCTCAAGGTATTATTTATTGGAAATGATGATGAAAGATTATGACATACCTCAAATATCATTTTTAAAGCCTGAATATTTATTTTTCAGAGAAAGTACTCTCATTCATTGATAAGGATAAAATCAACGTTTTCCAGAAAATGCCGTGTTTATGTAATAAACCCTCGGATATATCGTCGTTAATCGAACAAAGTGACGTATCTCAAGAGATTCTATTTTGAGATAGGACCAAAAACATTTATTTTATAAAAAGCTCATTCATCTCACGAAGTGTAGTATCTCATGAAGTTATACTAAGACTTGGAGTTTAACAGTTTGAGATAAGACACTTATTGAGATGGAAAGATGGAAAAGCTTTTTATAAGGAGAAAAGTTCTGATCCTATCGCAAAATTGGATTTTTTTGAGAACTTACGTCACTTTGTAAGATTAATGACGATAAGTAGGTACCTCATCTTGAAGTGCATTATGAATTTTGTTGTGAGGAGTTAATGATAATGTCATATTTTTCGCTAAAGAAACACTTGTCCAGCTTCAATGTATTTATTTTAAGTCACTATGTACAGGGTTTCCCAGATAAGATCCTCTACTACCTTAACTCGAAAGATATGCGATTTACTAAAAAGGGTTGGATATAAAGTCTTATTGTTTTCAAAGGAACTTTATTATCATATATATTTGACATATTATGCAAGGTGCTCAGTTTTCTCTGAGCTGGACTCAACTTTTCAAAATCAAATAGAACACGCTGTATATTATTTCAGAAATGAATTTTACATAAAAGATAAACTCAACTTAAACGTAATAAATGTATAGGATGTCCTACACGAGTCTCCAATAGTTTGGGCTATAATGGCGATTTTATTTTTTTTATACGAAAAATGCATTTATTTCAAGTGGTGAAAACAAATATAAGTGTCTAGCATTTCGTGACTGCCAATTATTTTCCACATACTAAACTATTATATATCAATCCAGTTGGTAAGAATGGCACACAATTATACGGGGTGATGTCAGAAATTGAACCCAATGAGGACATATAAAATCACCAATAAGTCGAAAATGTTAAATAGCACATCCTGTATATCATCACGGATTTTGATTGTTCACCAAAAATAAAGGTTAGTTTGTATGAAATAATCTATGCCTATCCCCAGCTGTTAGGAAAATATTCGCTTTTAATCCTTTTTATGCAAAAAAATACCTTTTCAATGAGAAAAAATATCATGAATATTTTCAAAAAAACTTCAAGACATCAATATTCTTATGGATAGAGTGAGAAAAAAAAATCAATTCTCAACAGAAGTAAATTAGTCAGAGATGCCTTGAGAAAAGTGGAAATCATCTATACAACTTGTATGGCTCAGAATAGAGGACCTGTAGGACATTCACTTCAATTCTCTAACGGTGTTTTTGTTCAATCATCGTTATATGTGTAATACTTGTTCGGTTTGTGTTGATACATACTCATTTTTTCTTATTGAATTACCCTAGAATGTTTTCTTGCGTGAAAAATATAGCGAATATTTTCTGAATGACTAGAGATAGGTATCGACTATCTTTGATTTTTGTCGAACAATCAAAATCCGTAAAGATATATAATGTATTCTATTTAACATATTCGACTTATTGGTGATTCCATAATATGTCCTTTTTGGGTTCAGCTTTTGACATCACCCTGTATAATTGGCAGCCATTCTCACCAACTGAAATGATATATCATAGTGTTATGTGTAGGAAAAAATTGGCAGAGTCTTGAAGTACTTGGCACCTATTTTGTTTCCACTACTTGAAATGCGTTTTCTGCAAAAAAAATAGAGTCGTTATTAAAGCCCAAACTATTGGAGATAAGTATAGGACATTCTCCAGAAAATTACCTTTATTTTTTATGTAGAACTCATTTCTGAGATAATATACAGGGTGTTTCATTTAATTTTGAAAAAATGGGTCCAGCCAATGGAAAAATGAGCATCCTGTATAATATGTAAAATATTTATCAATAAAGTTCCTTTGAGAACAAGACTTCATATAAACCTTTTTTTTTAGATCGGATATCTTTCGAGATAAGGTAGCAAAGGATCTTATGTGGCACACCCTGTACAGCACTCCTATTTAAAAACAATTCATAATTTGGAAAACCGAATATACTTCTTGATTCTAGAATCTGAACAGTGGTTTGGACTTGTGAAAAACGGGTCAAAACATGAGATGTTCGACAGTGGGGCGCAATGATATTGATGTCATCTCCACTGTCGGCTGCCTTGGAAGTATGTACCACTGGGCATGTTCCGTGACATTGCTTTCTCCTTACAAAATTTCATCCCGAAATGTCTCCATGTCGATATTGGCAACTGTCGCCAAACCTGCAGTGTGATGTTTGGTGAAAATAGCAGTCCACTGTCCTCTGGTTCGTCCTCCGAGAAGGATAGCAGCATATTAGGAAGCGCTTCCAGCATGCCTCTCACCACACGTCAGTACACTCGGTCATTGGTCATCTTTGGAATAGCCAAATGAGTCAGGTCACAGCATCAAGTTTCGAAGATGATTGAGGGCTCTCCAGGTATTACTGTAGGTGGTCAGATCATGTGGAAACTTCTTCGTCACAATGTAGACCAGGCGTCGTGTTCCTTCCTTGATTTGGAGCACCTTCCCCACCTCTGGCCTTTGTCGTCGCGGATGGTCCAGTCATCCGAATTTTTGTTTGAAAGCAGCAGCAAGTCCACTACTCATACCGAGGTCTTCAGTGATCCAGTGAGCCAACGAGTATTCGGCCGGTACCCCTAACAAATCCAGCTGCCTCTCCTGAACAATGCCATTCTCGACTTTCTGGCCATTGGAGTAGAGGGTCATGAAGCTTCCCAGTGACATGTTTTCCTCGGGTGACCTGATCTGCATCACTTCAGCATCTTGATGATTATGGTTGTCAGCATACCAAGTCAAACGGTTGAAGTGAGCAACTCTCGGTTTTCCCCGTTGTGGAATATTGACCCTATAGACGACGTCCAGGAGCCAGGATCTCACACGGGCCCTCCCAAGAACTTTGCAGTTTTGGAAAAAAGCCACGTCGCCTCTGTGGGTAGTGAAGCCAAACCAGATCCTCAACCCAGAACTCGCTTTTCACGGCATTGACGTCCTGGGCCTCCTTCATCCTGTCGCTGGCACTTCACTTTGGATGTTCAAACGGATTCGATGAATATCGTCCATTTTTCTTCGAAGATCACTTGCGTAATCTGCCTCAGCAACATCTTGACCAGGAGCACAGTCAAACACCAAATCACAAGGCAGCCGGAGTTCACGACCCATGATAATTCCTGCCGGAGTCTCGCCCGTTAATTCGTGAACTGCGGATCGATATGCCAAAAGAAACAGATCAAGATGTTCGTCCCAGTCTCTTTGATGGTCAGAGATAACTTTGGTCAAGTGTCGATTGATGGTCCGGTTCATCCGCTCCACCATTCCATCTGATTGTGAGTGCAGCGCGGTCGTCCTCGTCTTCCTGATTTTCAAGACATTGCATATGTTCTGAAACACCGATGATTCAATGTTTATACCCTGGTTCGAATGCAGCTCCAACGGAACACCAAAACGGCGGATGCGTTCATTAACTAGTACATCAGCTACAGTTGCTGCCTCTTGGTTCGGCAAGGCATACGCTTCGGGCCACTTGCCGAAGAAGTCCATCACGACCAGGATGTATATATTTTCTCCGTTCGACTCAGAAAGTGGTCCAGCAACATCTATGGCGATACTCTCAAACGGGCTTTCAACAATGTACTGGCACATAGGAGCTATGGGGCGATTTTGAAGTCCGTTACTGCAGCGCATACGGTGCATTTCCTGCACCACTCCCTGACGTCGGCCTAACAATGTGCCCAGTAGAACCGTCTTGCAGCCTTTCCAACGTTTTGAGAACACCCAGATGTCCACCCGTGATACAATCATGGACATCCTTCATGACCTCTGTCTGTCTGCTACGACGAACCACTATCTGCATCCGATCTTCCGTGCCATCCAGATTTTTCAGTAGCCTCTTCAGGATGCCGTCGTCAAAGATTATACATATACACAATAAAAGATATCTAGCGCTTAAGGACAAAAGTGGGATTCCTCGTCCAGAACGACATCTCTGATGCATGTTAGGAAAGTCAGCTTCAACGAAACATAATAGAGGTCCCTCAATGTTATTCTGTAAATCCGATCGATAAAGGGCCGCGTCAAGAACGATGAGTTTTACGAGGGTCTTCTTCTATTCGTTGTTCATCGAGAACTGGGAGTACTCACCCTTAATGAAATAGGTACAGTTGCTTCTGATAGCAAGCAATAAAATCGCCCAGATTCATTTTCGTTAGTTTGCTCAGCTCCAAATAAAATTTAAAAAATTCTTGGGAATTTTTCGAAATCTAAAAATTATAAGCATTTGAATTTTATGTTACACTCATAACTTTCCCTGCTCTTTGTTTTGAAAATAATTTTGACAGTGTTGGGAGATCAATATTGTTGACGTACCTATTCACTCTATTTATTTATTCCTTCAAGAATTATAAGAGATAAGAGTAAATGATGATTTACGCACACTGTATCTATATTTTTTCTAATAAAAAAGATTTCGACTTAAAATATAAATCAAAATGTGAGGGTATTTTGGAAAAAAAGCAGAATAATGTCATCCACGAGTTACAAACTCTTCCAGTATAAAATCTGTTGGCATATTGAAATAAACATTTTTGTGCGTTGAGATGAGATATTCACACGAGACATAACAATACAATAATGGTAGCTATTCAGAATATATAGGTTTAAATGAAATTAAATGATGATACAATTTTATTGAAAGGAGATGATCTACATATTTATTTGGTACAATGTCGAGTCTTCTTTTTTTCTTGCATCTTTTTTTACGGCCATTTACACTCTTTGTTCAATTAACAGCGAATCATTAGGCTTATTAGAAAATCCAAAAGAATTTCACATGGACTTTCCCCAAAAAACCGCATTTTAGTTTGGAGTTGTTTGATTTTTTCCTTCAAGTATCTGTTCAAGTATACTTCTTGAGGACACATCATCATTCTGTTGATTATTGACAGTTCAGGTTTGTGTAGACCAGACAAAAAATTTTTGTAAGCCCTGTTCATTATTAATAACGAATGTTCTGTTAATTGTTCACAAATTAAATTATTTTGCAATCATCACAATTGAATTTGTCAATAGTCTTTTTCACCAAATAACTTTCAAAATATGTGTCTGAACATTCTTCTAAAGTGCCACGTTTTTTCCGTTTTTGTTCGTTGCAATTTTTGCTAGTTTTGCTGCTTTCCGACGTACCTGATGTTGAAGATGATCTGACCTGTGCTTGTATAATGAAGGTTTTCAATGCTAGATACTTTTGCCGGTGAGATTGGTATCTTCATCTTCTTCATCTTCTTCACAGTTCGATGATCAAGACGGTTTAAGCAAGATAACCTTTAATGACAGTCGAAACGTGGTTCTGAACGTTCGGACCGTTGGATTCATGTTTAATTCTCCCCGCTGTCTGATTGACGCAAATTTGTTTTCAATAGGATTTTGATTCAGCGTATCCTAGTTTTTTCTGGTGGTGGCAAACTCCAAGTATTGCCCTTAGTGTATGAACCATGCCATTAAAGCAATCTGGCCTAGAATATTTTCCTGGTGACATCTCCTTCTGCATTTCCTCAAAGATGTCAATTGCTTTTTCCAATGTTTGTTCCACTAATGGCCTTTCTGATGAGAGCGCGCAAGTATAATATGGATAAGCTGAGTAAAATTGCTTGCTGTTTAGACAATCAAACAGATTATTCATGAAACTAACAAACTTTGCCGTGTGCAGTGCGGTAGACGATGTCAACTCTCCTGTACCCAGAGAAGCTCTTATTTCTGCTGCGACAGAATTGCTGAAAATTTGAGTCGCAAGTTTACAATTCATTTTCTCAAAATTGTCTGGATCCATATGAGACCTGGAGAGTTTTGGCATACTCCTGCTTGTTGAGCTGCTTTGATCGATTAGGTATGCGTTTCGGATGTCGTCAAAATCGACAAACTGATTTTTGTACAAAAATCTATTTCTGAGCATGTTGTTTCTGAAGTTCTTGATCAAATGCAGGACATCATATTATACGTGATGAACACGTTGATCACCAATCTCAAAATACGGATGAGTTTTGTTTAGTCCAAACATACTCATGGCAGATTGGTTATTTTTGCCTTGATCGCTGACTGTGCAAATAACTTTGAGTCCCTCATCCAGAAGTTTCGTTATCCCCCCCTCCAGTGCTCTAATGAGGTCCACATTGTTCATTGTAGTACCAGAAACAAAATATGCGAACGACAGCTTCCAATTGGCGCGTATCAAAAATAACATGATCTGTTGACCAAATTGATTCTTTCTTCGTCCTTCCCTATGATCATGGAAGCCTTTGATTCGATCATATTTTCGCGAGTACTCCAGAAACTGCTTAATAGTTATTTCGTCAGATATTAAGGTGCAATATCTCTCTGACTTCTCCATTGTACTGACTTTTCTTCTGATCTCATTTGAAATTGTTTCATTGAATCCAGGCAAGCAATCAATGTCCCCTATCCACTTGTGAATTGTAGACAATGCAGGCATCACAATTTTTCAAATGATTTCGCCAATATTTATATGCGCCTGGTGATTTGTAGAAAGACAGTAAGCTGATTTCTTTTTTTGCTTTGCTCCATGATTCTCGATGTATTTTTTTTTATTGAACTTTTTAGAGATTTGACCTGCCGCTTTAATCTGGAGATCAATTTATTTTTCTTGTTTTCCATTAATTTTCGTTTGGAAGTTAGGCGTCCCTTTCCAGCTTTGGTCACCTGGGTATTTTTGCTGCTGAAGAGTGTACGTTTATCAGTAGTTTTTCTTGGTGGTGATTGTTCAGGCATTTTAGATACATTATCTACAAATGCTTTTGTTCTTGGGTGAGTCCCATTCCGCCTGTTAGTTGACGGTTGTGACATTTGCGAAGAGTATAAAGGAATGCTTGATCTTCCACTATAAGTTTAGACCGGTGTTCTCACTTCTAGCTCTGGCGAATCTGGTTGTGGGTTAGCTTCGTCGTCAACGTATTTTTGAGGAAGTGCATTTTTGATTAGTCGGTCTCTCGTATTTGGGTTGAGAAAATCTCCCTCCTTGAAATAAATACTGCACAAAAGTTTCTTTGATTGAGAGATCTTGGCGACAAATGAATGCGACCGGTGAATTTTTTCAACAGCTGACCGGCTTATGGGAAATTTGTACTGGGTTCTTAATGATATAATTCATTCTGTTGATTGACCTAAGCGAAAAAATGCATCAACAACCAAGTATTCTTTACTAGATGGCGCCTTCATTTCAACAATCTGAGTTAGTGAGAACCTCAAGGCACTGGTTTTTTACTCTTAGATTGTTATATTATTTTGATATGTTGAAATGCCATACATGAAATTTAAAAAAAAACATTTTTTTTCTGCAGAAGAAAAAACCATTTTTTTTTCATATGCCTAGCACACTTCTTCTTCTTCTTCTTCTTCCTTCTTAGAAATAGGCGAACCGCCTGTTTGTTTGCGTCGTCTCTACCCGTCAGACTGCCAAATTGTCGCTCCATCGCTTTCGTGGCCGCCCTAAGCTTCTTCGACCTAGCGGTGATTTGTCACGCGCAATTCTGACTATTCTTCCGTTGTCCATTCTGCTGATGTGCTGGTCCCACTCTCTCTTCCTATCAAGTACCCATTCGTTTACGTTTTCCACCATGCATGCTCTCCTTATGTTCTCACTTCTCTCCCTGTCCAGAAGGGTCTTTCCAGCTATTCTGCGAAGTACTCTCATTTCGGATGTCTCTAGTAGTTGTTTGGTTTTTGCCGTATCAGGTCTAGTTTCTGCAGTGTATGTCATTATTGGTCTTACCGCGGCCTTACAGATTCTGGACTTCGTTTCCACCGTTATATTTTTATTTCGCCATATTGTGTCATTCAAACATCCTGCTATTCTCGTTGCCTTTGTTGTCCTTTCTCTGACCTCCGCCTATCTATGCCTAGATATTTAAACTTCATTTCCTGCTGGATAATATTGCCGTCCACTTCTAGTTTGCATCTTAGTGGTACTTTTGATGTCGTCATGCATTTAGTTTTCTTAGTCGATATGCGCATATTGAGTGACTTGGCAGTGCAGCTAAATCGATGCAGTAAACGCTGTAAATCGTCTTCACTTTCAGCCAGTAACACACAGTCATCTGCATAGCAGAGAACTGTAATATCCTGGTCACCCATGCTGTATCCCTTTAGCGGGCGTACATTTCTTATAATTTCGTCCATGATGATGTTGAACAAAAGAGGACTCAGGGAGTCACCTTGTCGAATACCACGACCTGCACTTATTGGTTCGGTCAGTGCTCCATTAATTTTGGCCTGAATTTGATTCGCTTCATATATGTTTTCGATAGTTTTAATGAGATTGTGTGGTATTTGCCTATTATAAAGAAGATGCACAACGTCTTTCAACCGCACACGGTCGAACGCCCCCTCCAAATCAATAAAGCACATATACGCTGGTCTATTGTATTCAATTGATTTTTCTGTTATCTGTCTTATAACAAAAACCGCATCCGTACATGATCTGCCCGACCTGAATCCCTGCTGTTCATCTGCTAAGGATGTTAAATCGTTAATTTTGTTTGTTATAACTTTGGTTGTTAGTTTCAGGGTAGTGCTCAAAAGATTTATGCCTCCATAGTTTGAGGGCAGTTTCTTGTCACCCTTCTTAAACATAAGAATAGTGGTGCTGGTTCGCCATTCGCCTAGCACACGTGGGGTAAAATTCTAGCGACGAGAAAATCAGTCAGCAGAATATGTCATTTTCTGACGGTCTATAACATCGAAAACAAAAATTATCATTGGCCAACTTTGTCGTAATTTAACTTATGCATAGAAGTGTTCTAATTTTTCATTGAGAGGTGATTTCATGAATTTTAGTTGTACCTACGACATAGTTCATACTGCAGACTGATTTCCTCTAGTTTTGATACCCCACAACACATATTTTCTCAGAAACCGTTGTTGGTTGAATATTATGTATACGGGAATACATGGATAAAAATGAAACAGAAGATAGGGGAGGTGATTCGCGACAAAAAAATTCATATGAACACCTGTCCCCTTTTTCCTTTTTCAGAGTTATCGCTAATTTTGTCTGTATTTTCTGTTCAGTGTTATCAATTATCAGCAAACAGACTTTAGTTGAAAGAAGATACCACTTGAGTTTTCAAAATAATTATTGTTCACATGAGTGAAGTTATTTTGCTGCTACATTTATTCACATATTAAATCTGTAGTTGAAAAAAAAAAGAAAAATCGGAAAAAACTGCAATTTTGGTAACTGTACTTCATACATAAGCTGACATCTCCTGAGACAACCATTGCAATATTGATTTGGTCCAGTAAAAATGATCAACACCTTCGCGAAAAATCGTATTGCCTGCAAAAATAGAAAACAAAAATGGCGATAACTCGAAAACAGTAAAGAATCGGACAGGTGTTTATATGAGCTTTACTAGGGGAGAAGGAAGTGGAGTCCTCAATTCTTCACAAATTTATTGATTAACTAAAACCCTTGACGCGCTTCAGCTTATCTAGCCATCATCAAGAGGAAGTCTGCAGATAAAAATTGACAAAGTAATGTTAAAATGTCTAAAATAAAATAAAAGGTAACTTACAGACTAACAATTATTGTATATCACATTACTGTAGGACGGACGAAATGGAGCGCACCAGACTAAAATGAACATTGAACATTGAACATGAAAAACATAAAATGCAAATTGCACCCCTCAAAATTTTTGACAAAAGTGAACAAATCAACCTAACCTCAGATAAACATCAGCTGTTGTTGTTTGACAAATGGATCGGTTGTCATTAGGGGACTTGAGTGCGTTTAGATGTTCCTGTTCCCTAATGTTGAATTTTCTTCCCGTTTTCCCCACGTACTTTGATGAGCAATCATTGCAGGAAAGTCTATACACGCCGCTCTTTTGAGGAGTCTCAACCCTATCCTTAACTCTGCAGAGAAGTCCTCTAACGTTATTAGAAGAGCAGTACACTATTTTTATATTATTATACAGTTTCTTGAACGCGTTGCCAATTTTAGTTGATAAAGATCCAAGATAACTGATTCTCACGTATTTAGTCGGCTGCCATGTTTCAATTGACGATTCCTCTGGACTTAATAGAGTTTTTTATAGCTTTTTGTATTTCTTGTTAACTAAATTGTCTATTTTACGTGTTCTTAACCATTATTGACTGCTATTTGATAGATAGTGTTGAGTTCCCTCATAAAATTCACTGGGTTCAAAGGTATACTGAACATCCTATGTAACATGGAGTTGAAAGCTGCCATTTTATGTGGAAAAACGTGGCCAGAGTCATATGAGATCACATGGTCTGTGATTGTGGGTTTCCGTAAATGGAGTATGATAAATTATTCCTATCGTTGTTGATAGATAGATCTAAGAAATTGATTGTTTTCTCCTTTTCCACTTCCATGGTGAATTTTATACTGACATGGATACCATTCAAGAAAGTCAGAAATTCCCGAGTTCTTTCATGGAACCGGTCCATAACACAAAGGTATCGTCCACATACCGTCTCCAGAACAGGATCTAATCAATTAAACCATGGTTACTCCTGAAAAGCTCACTTTCAAAAGATGACATGGAGAGCTCTGCCAGGTAAGGCGAGAGACTAGAACTCATCGGGAGCCCATCTGTTTGACGATAAATTTTGTTGTCAAATTTGAAATGGTCAAAGTCGATACACCGTTTCAACAATATCAGAATACCCTCGCTATCGTTTGTCCTAAAAATTTCTTGACTGTCCAAAAGCTCACCGATAATCCTGACCACCTTCCCCCTAGGAACGCTTGGAAACAGGTTCATTATGTCGAAGGAAACCATAATGCAGTTTTTGGGCAACTTGATGTTCCTGAGATCATTGACCAGCTCCACCAAGTATTTGATGCTGATCCTGTTCGTGACGGATATATTCTCTTTGAAGAAGTTGTTGAGCCACTTTGCCAAGAAGTACGTAGAAGCATTGTTGAAGCTAACTACCGGTCTTATCGGATGTCCTTCCTTATGGATCCTCACCAAACCATACATGCTAGGCGTACTGAGATTAATGGGGACCAGGGGTGTGTTGTATCGTATGTTGTTGAATACCGATTGAAGTTTTTCTAGGAAGTACTTCAGATTTTTGACATACAAGTTCAATGGGTCTCTTTTAACTTTTTCAAACTGTTGGTTGGTTGTCAAGAAATTATAGACATTTTCTTTATAGTCATTTCTAGGGCATATGACTGAGAAACTGCCTTTGTCTGCTTTAACCATTATCAGGTCATTGATTTTGATTTTCTTTTAAATTGATCTCAACACTCTGCTCTGTTCCGCAGCCAATTTACTCCTGGAGCAGCCCTGTTTTGACCTGGTGCCTCTGATCAAGTGCCTGCAGTGTCCCCTGACGGAGCTAATGAAACCTCCACCCAAAGACGATAGAGCTGATTCTATGTCAGCTATCAGGATTCTGACATCGATACTGGAAACTTCAGACCCTTATTCAGCATTCCTTTCTCCTGATCAGAGAAAATTAATTTCGAAAGGTTCAAAATACGTGGATGAAAAACATGGTCCGAAAATATCTTGTCATCATGGAGGTCCTCCTCTTTTCTGGTTCGCAGATTGTTGATTTTGACTTTAAGTTTCTGGAAGTTTATGTACTTTTCATTTTCGAGATTTTTGTGTAATCGTTTCGTGAAAGTTTCAACCTCCCGTTTCTCGACTTTGGTATTTAGTACTATAAGAATTTAGCTTTTTTGTTGCAAATCATCTCCCCTATCTCCTGTACAATAGGTAGGATGATAATATACAGGGTACCAGTTTTTAAAGTGATACGTTAAAAAAAGTTTAATCATTTTAATAAAATCGATTTTTATCTTTTAACTTTCACCCAGTATCTCGAGAACGGAACAATTTTGGACTGAGGTGAGCTGCTCTAAATCGTTTTATTTTGAACACAGGAATATGTGGTGTGATTTTGTAAAGACCTTTCAAAGACACCCATATATTAGGTTTCATCAAATATATTCAGAATTTTCAGTTGAATCGGAATATCCAATAATACAGGGTGTTTATTAATTGAATGCCGACACTTGAGGACGATAATCCTTGAATGATTTTAAGACAAAAAGTTAATATGAACATAGGTCGGCAAGAGCCTAATTTTCAGGATACAGGGTGTTGAAATTTTAAAAAACAGATGATTTTACTTTGATACTAATCCAGATATCTGTATAGAAATTTGGTAAACTTCTTCTATGCATCAATATGCATTTTGTGATGTACAAATAATTTTATTATTTTTACCAGTGGCGTCCGTACAGGTTTTGCACTAAATATTTTTGGAGAAAAGACTTGTACGCCACTGCTTTCTTTCAAAATAAAAATTATTTTTGAAATCTCTATCATTTATTTCTGACCCAATTTGTTCCCTTGATTTTTTTGCGTTCTGCTGTGTCTTCCAATATTTTTGAATCGGTGGCGTCCTCTCTAACATTCCCATGCATATTGATGCATAGGAGACGTGTATCCAATTTCAAAAAAAAGATATCTGCAATAGTGTCAAAGTGATGATAAATAACTGTTTTTTTTTAAATTTCTACACCCTGTATCTTGAAATCTAGGCTCTTGCGGACCTATGTCCATATGAATCTTTTGTCTTCAGATCATCCAAGGAACATCACTCTTAAGTATCGGCATTCAATTAAAAAACAACCTGTATATAGGCAATCTATTCAAAAAAATATAAGTTAGGTTAATAATAATAGGAAAATTGTTAGCCTTTTGTTTTATTTTTCAAACAGCGTAAACTAATCGAACGTAAGTCTGCACTATTGCTAACTTTTTTATTATGAAGATACAAGGTCGTTTAAATGAGAGAACTTGTAGTATTTATTCTTATAAATAAACAATTGAACATCGCGTTATCGATTTATTTTAAAAAATCGTATTTTTGTCAAACGGGATTCGCGATTTGTATATTTTTATCATAATCGTTTGGCTACTCTTTTCTGAACATAAAAGGTTATCATGATTTTTTTCCTGAAACCAAAAATAATGGAGATGCGTATTTTTCTCGAAGAAAAATATTTTATAAACGTCAAAGTAACAATAAGTTTCATCTATGTATTATATTGTTTCGAAATTCAACAAACAAAATACGTTAAACACTATATAAAAACTTAAATAGCAAATACGGCAACCGATATGTATAAATTATTATGTCAAGATTTTTGATTTCATTTATTAGAAAAATTTAAAAAGGCATAACCCAGCTATTTTTGGATTCAAGACAAGATTCATAATAACTTCTATGATCGGGAAATAGCTGACAATCGATAAGAAGAAAAGTTTACCTAAATGGGACAATTTAAAAAAAGAGTTTTTTTTTTAAATAAATCAAGAATTGTTTTTCTGTCGATATCAATTTAATCAGCGTATCTTCAATAATAAAAAAGTTAGCAATTGTGCAGTGACACTTACGACCGATAAACTTATTGTCAAAACCAATAAGCTGAAATCAAAAATCATTTTACATTGATTTTTTATACGAAAGAGTAAGAAATCTATGCTGGGTACTTATCGGAATGTAAAATCCATTGTTTGCACCTTTCCTCATTAATTGGAAAACGAAATAAATGGACATCAGGATTATTAACAAGACTATTATTGCGGTTCTTGTATGAGCACTTGTTTCTTCGCACGTTTTTTATAAGTTTTCCAATGACACTAATTAACACACGATGGAATAATAATATACACGAACTACTTCTCGATCTTATTACAACTTTTCTCACAGATTGGCACTTCGACAAGATGTTCGAAAATGAGTGGATTTGATAAATTCATGATTTCTTATACAAGAATAATCTACCGGAAAGGTTTGGTTTTATTGTTGGCAGGTACCAATAAAAGATATATACTACTAGTTTGTGCAATGGGGCAATCAAGACATAATCCCAGATTACCCACAATAATCTGGGGCATAGTAATAATAATTTTCCGGAATATTTGTCTCAATTTTGCACAAATGATGTTTTTCCAAGAAACGCTCCGATTGATGTTTCATAAAACAGATATAAAAGATGCATTTCAATCATCAGAAGAATGTTTGGGAACTTTACACATATAATAGGAAGATAAACTGTAAAGGTACATAACATAAATTTGGAGCTTTTCACATAATATAAGAGGTGAAAAGGGACTTCATAATTTTTTTGTCTTATCAATAAATAAATCCCATCAACTCTATTCTTTTTAATACGAATTGTTTTCCGTCACAAATATTCTAGTCTTATCCTTTGCGCAAAATTTCCCAACATGAACAGCGAACGCAGAATGTATAGATATTGAAAAGTTCCCAACGTGTGCTTTTACTTAACGATACAACCACTATATAATCTCAATATTCTGGTCGAACAGCATGAATATCAAAAAACTGATAAAAATAGCTATGTCTGACAGAGAGCGAATGCGTACGCGAACTCGTTGGTTCCTCTCTCTTCTTTTCGCGTACGCCTAGCTGATAGTTAGGTGTACATTTCGGTAGGACATTTCAATGCATGGGCGCTGAATATCTATTGTGTATATAATCTTTGCCGTCGTTAAACAAAACTTCAATTCTTGCCAAGTTGGTCGTTGGCCTGTTTGTTTTCATTCGATGATCAGCTTTAGATCTGGATCTTTCTCCTGGTTCTCAGAAAGTGCCTTGAACTGCCAGGAATCAACCATCACAGCTGTCCTACAATTGATCGGTTCCTTTTCTCCGGCTCGATGACGGTGCTTGCAGAGTTCTGGACAAGGTCTTCTGGACCGGCCACCAGCGTTTTTGTGACTTGATCCTACTCGAACAAAATCGCCAGCGAACTACTCGACCATCCGTATTCTTGAATTGTAGAAGACTAGAGAGCAGCATGGTCGGTTCTTAACAGAAACTTCCTTCCGTAGAGATACTTGTAGAAATGCTCTACCCCTTCAACTACTGCCAGAAGCTCTCTTCGGGTGACGCAGTAGTTTCTTTCAGGCTTCGACGAAGTCTTGCTGAAGTATCCAATGACCCCTTCATGTCCTTGCTGGATCTAGGACGGCACTGCACCAAGTCCTACGTTACTTGCATCCGTGTCCAGGACAAAGTCTTTTTCCGGCAGTAGGTAGCCTGGGATGGGTGCGCTTGCAAGAGCCTTTTTCAAAGTGTGAAAGGCTTCCTGCATGGCAATATTCATCCCAGTGGAAACGTCTCTGTGCCTCCGTGAGCCTATGGAGAGGCCGGGCGATGTTGGCAAATCCTTGAACATACCGCCGGTAGTAGGTACGCAAACCCAGGAAACTTCGTAGTTCGTGAATGTTCTTTGGTACTGGCCACTCGTCAACTGTATCCACCTTTTACTGGTCGACAGCTACTTCCTCCGCCGATACGATATGACCGAGGTATCTAACTTGATTTGGAACAGTTGGCATTTATCCCGGCTCAGCTTCAAACCAGAACTTTTTAGTCTTCGGAGTACCTTCTCCAAATTCTTCAGGTTATCTCCAAATGATTTGCCAACCACGATCATGTCATCGAGAAATACCTGGCATGTTGACCAAGATAATCCCTTGAGCACAATCTCCATTTGCCTTTTGAACGTGGCAGGTGCGTTGCATAACCCAAATGGCCTAACAGTGAACTGCCGCAGCCTAGTTTCAACGCTGAAAGCAGTTTTCTCCGGATGTTCCAGAGTTTAGAAGATCTTTGATTCGACCAAGGTGTCCAAAGTATCTTCCATCCGTGGTAGCGGATAGCTGTCTTTCTTCGTCACGTTGTTCGGCTGACGATAGTCCACACAAAACCTAGTTGAACCGTCCTTTTTCTTATCCAGCACAACTGACGATGACCACGGACTACTGGCAGGCTTGATGATACCGCCTTGCTCCATGTCCTGGATTATCTTGTCCGCCTCTTCCTTTTTCAGCAAAGGTAGTCTTCTAGTATAAGTATAAATCTTTCTCACGTGACTTAATTTCAACATAATGCACTGGTACCATCTCAATACAAATACATAAGCGTCCACTAAGAGCAGTGATTCCGAGAGGCTATCGTGTCGTTTTTTTTAGAGTAGAACTAAGTCAGACATAGTAGGTTTTGTTGAAAATATCATTGTGCATATGAAATCGCATTCTACGACATTTTTTTGTGGTCGTGACAATTTTTAGAGTGAAAAAACTTGAAAAAAAATATTTTTCGTAAAACATGTTTTTCTTGCATTTCTATAGGTCTATCTTCGAACATATCAAAGGTATGAAGCTATTTTTTTTAATCAAAGGACATACATACGCGCTTATAACAGGGGTAATATGGCCTTGAAGGTCGTTCAGTTTTATGTAAAAAAATCATGTAAAGTCTGGAATTGATATTTTTGTATTGACATTTTCAGTAAGCGAGAAACTTTTTTATTTTGAGAAATTTCATCACACATGCAGCGAATGATATGTAAAGAAAACTTCAAGGAGAATTTCAAAAAAAAGCCTTGTCTATTATATATCATAGTTACTGAGATATAAGTTTTAAAAGTTGCGGGCGACCATGTCGTTTTTGGGTATAGGGGTATATACGTCGATGTTTAATAGATGTCAAAAATCGAAAAAAAAACAAATGTTGTTAATTTATTTGGTTATCAAAATCGATAAAATATGGAATAAAATAATTGAGACATCGGGCATAACAAATTTTAGCTGATATAATGAAATGCATTGACAATTATTATTAAACAATTATACGACCGTATTGATCTATATTCACGTATATATTCAAAAATATTATGAATTCATCAAAAATTTTGAGTGGGTGGATTTATGGCCGATTGCATCAACCAATTTTGAGGATACTTAACGCTAAGGAACCCTTAACTTGACAGTTTTACATGCAAAATTGTCAAGTTAAGGTTCCCTCAGCGTTAAGTATCCTCAAAATAGGTTGGTGCAAACGGCCAATAAAGGAAGAAATTGTTTTGTCTATAGATAAATTCCGAACTTTTTGCTTAAAAAGAATCCTACTAAACCGTCAGTGGACAATTTGCATACATTTTCAAATGACTTGAAATTTTTCTGAAATACCCAAAAATATACTAAATGAATGAAAAAGAAAACGCGAATTTCACTGCATTATCGCAAAAGGGGTTGGGCCATATTACCCTCCCGAGAGAAAGAGAGTCATCTTAGTCAATACGTCAGACGGATATAGATAGTGTATTCTGTGACGTATTCGATGTTGATTGGCGCTCTTAAATCGGTGATT
Source organism: Orchestes rusci (assembly GCA_958502075.1). Lineage (NCBI taxonomy): Eukaryota > Metazoa > Arthropoda > Insecta > Coleoptera > Curculionidae > Orchestes > Orchestes rusci. The sequence goes on from OY293304.1 coordinate 19,541,712, forward strand.
ACTACATAATTAGAGGTCGTTGGTTGATTTTTTAAACATCAATGGCATCAGTACTTACTAATCCTTATATTTTTCATATTTCCAAAAAATGCGCAAATTGTCCATTTCTTCCGGATCTGCTTCTAATTCCATGGTGATGTTATTGCAGGTACGGCACCTACACTCAGTACATCTTGAGCCTTCTTTGACACAGGTACATTAACGGTTTGCGCAGTTTTTGTCCGAAAAATGATTTTTAGCAATTCACGAACAGAGCCAAGAATTGGCTTGTTAATGGAGAAAATTGGATTCCAAGTCGGTTAAATTCTACTTTTATAAGGGGAGTTGATGAATTGCTACTGTACAATATTTTAAGTTGATAAATACAACTGAAATTCAATAATTCTAATAATATATTGAAAAGTGTATATTATCAATTTTGCGTTAAAAAATGCTGATGGTTTATCTGTCGAAGAAGCTTATTTTATTCGTAGATCATTCCAAGTTTCTATTTGAATGTCTTTGTTTTTGTTTAAAAATAAAATCAACTTTGTGACAATTGTTAACGCTTCTTAATTGTTTATCAATAATAAATCAGGCAATTTTTGTCAAGCCCCAATATTTCTTTTCAAAACTTCAATTGAAGATATTTTTCCTATTCTAGAAAAGCCACTGGTGGTATCACAACCGGTAAGAAAGTGAAGAGCCAGAAGACAAGAACAAATTGTATAGTTCCTAATTTTGGCACTACTTTCTAAATAAAAAAAAATCTCCTGTTAGTGCCGTGTGCCGTGTCCCAGTTGCATAAATAAATCAATTTGGTTGAAGTCCGATTGGGTACAACACAAAAGTGAATCGGTAAAATTAGTACATCTGTAAAACATTATCTAACTAATATCTGGTCGCTAAATGCAGTTTCGTGAATAGCATGTAAAATTATCGGAGTATCCGCTTCTTATGTGCTAAACAGATTTTTTAAGATTTTCTAATAATTTCGATAAAGCAAGATAACTTTTTCAAATACTTTAAAGCCTCAAGCTGTCACAGCATTGCCTCTCGCAACTTCAAAAAATTATATCTCAGTAACTATGACAGATAAACTAGCGCTTTTTTTGAAAATGTTCTTTATAGTTTTCTCTACATCTCGTTCGCAGTATGTATGATTAAATTTCTCGCTTACCGAAAATTTTAATACAAGAAATATTAATTTCAAACTAGTTTTTGATAAACAAAATAAATCAACTTGAAAGATTCACTACCTCTGTCATGAACGCGTATGTATGCCCTTTAGTTTAAAAAGAAATCAGCTTGATAACTTGAATATTTTGCATGGAAACGTTAAAAAACATGTTTCACGAAAAATAATTTTTTTTTTAAGTTTTTTTCTCCTAAAACTTGTATCGACCACCAAAAAATGTCGTGAAAAATGATTTCGTATATAAAGAGACCTACCTATTTCAAGTATTGCATCAAGTCCACTTTGGTTCTACTCCAATTTGTTTTTTCTCGGAAACTAAGCGACCCGAGAAAATAATAACAATGAGAAGCGACAAAAACTGGTTTTTCCCATTGGTTCAATGCGAACACATTTATTTAGCATTGAAATTGAGAGTTTTGACAACATTCATCGTATTCAAGTTATATTGATACGATGAAAGCTGTCAAACGCGGGGCAACGAGGATAAATAATAATACTTATAGTCCGGGCTAGCGGCCCAGAATTAAAATTGTGAGACATTCTGAAGTTTGATATACCTAGGAAGATTTTTGATGCTGTTTAACAATAATATGTCGTTGGCCAATCTTGGAAAAAGTGCCTGATATGTTTTTTAATACTTGGTACTCAAAAAAAATCAACAAAAACCCACATAAAGCATGACTGAAACATAAAACGTTTATTTCACATTGAAAAGTATTAACTCATGCGTACCGGGTGGCATATTCACAATGCCTCCTATGTGACAGCGATTACTCGTCTCTACCAGTAAGGGGTTGTAGTTGACAAACTACATTCCAATTCCTCATCGAGCAGGACGATTTTCGTTTAGTGATGGTCGTTACCACTCATATGTAGGTATAATTATCACCACAAGAATCTCTGAAACTTCACAATAAGGATATCACTATGTCATGATTCGTGTTATGATAATGAAGGTTTCTCCATGTTGCATGTGAGGTCCTTCATTGTTTTATGTATCTAATGACGTCCTTGTAACTTGAATATATTGTAAGTAGAATTATAGGTTAGATAAGTTTGATTGTTACTAATAGCCCCCTTTCTGATATTATAGCCTTTAGTTCCGATGACCTGAGGATGGGGTGCAAAGTGTAAACCCCGAAACTGGTAGTCACGTAATAAATATTTGAATAAACAGTAGGAATTTGTGAGATTGAAGACTTTTATTCCACATCATTTTTTCAATCTCCTTTATCGTCAGTACCTATAGTACATTTTGAAGTCAAATTTCTTGTGGTCAAAACTTCTGGCCACTTGGAATTAACGCCTACTATTGTCAAGTACTAATTTCCCTTTACAGAACCTGCATAGTCTATATGAAGTCTCTTCCAAACATTATCAGAATCGGCCAAGGTGATACTTCCCTCTTTTCTTGGCGTCTTTACAGCTTCTGCACATGACGAGCAATTTTGAACAAATTTTGTTATGTCATCAATCATCACCAATGTTGGTCCAATAAACATAACTTCATAACTTCATCAATTTTTCGCCAAACACAAACTAGCCCAAACTCACAACTTATTTTGTTTAATTTCAACTTTAAACACAAAAATAATAAACAAATTTGCATACGAGGCATTATGCTACCCGTGACGCATGATGGTCCAAATCGATGAGGGAATGTAATAGATGTTGCACATTTCCTAACTGATAGAGACGAGCAATTGCTGTCACATAGGGGCATTGTGAATATGCTAGCGGGTGACATCGTTTAAACTGACACCCCCCTTAACTTTTTTATTTTTTATCGTACAGCAAAAAAAAACCCTGACTTCATGAGGATTTTTTCGCAGTTCAAATATCAATCGTGATTTTCTAAAGCTTCAGAGCTATACGGGGGAGCGACAAAAAGTTTTTCTTTATGGAATAATACAATTATTTCTAGCCACAAGAAAGATCTCATTTTTCTGATTTGAAATATATTTCTTCATTTTGCCTTATGCACTCTTTCAACATTGATTTCGAGAGTTCTACTGCGTTTTCAATTTTCTGCCACAGTGAACACCATTTTCAAAGATTTTTCTGGAAAGATCGAATGAGCAAAATTATTATTTGAGTGGAAATGATCAACGGCAACATTGTTTCCATGGTAAACATGGCCACTTTTCGAAAAGTCGTTAGTTTCCATAGGCGGCAGCAAAAATTTGGTGGAATTACAAAACCAAATATCTCGAAAACGGCTGATCAAAATGTCCTTAAATATGAAATATTTGAAATCAGAAAATAGGGATCTTTCATTGGGGCTACAAATAATTAGGCCTTCCTATTTAAAAAAAAAAAAAATGTCGCTGCCCCGTATAGCTGTGAATTTATAAAAAATAACAAGTGGTATTTGAACTGCAAAAAATGTCCTCTTGAAGTCAGTATTTTTATTTCGCTGTACGATAAAAAATAAAAAAGTTGAGGAGAGTGTCAGTTTATACGGTGTCACCCAGTACAGGGTTTTTCCTTATAGTTTGCAACCCGTTTAGAAATCCTATCAACAGAGATGCAAGAAAAATGTCCAATCAAAAGTTGCATGACTTCTCCTGGAGACTTTATAATAACTGAGAGAAAGAACATATCACTGAAAATCGGGTTAATGTGGAGAAGTTTAACTTTTTCGAATAAAATGCCCTTTATTTTAATACAGATTCAAGATCCCCTAATTTTCCTCTTTTCAAACAAACATAGTTTGCTCATATTTAGACTAGCCGTTTTTGAGTTATTTCAATTTGATTAACATAATGTAAAGTTGCAATGCGGGCGAATAATGCCCGTTATTGGAAATCAAGGGAAACAAAATATTTGATGGCAGAAAAGTACTTGATATGAGTAACAATTGTTATTTTCCTTGGTGATTCATGGCAAATTTTTTATTTTATTATTCCGCACTTTGCAAGTTATTGAAAGTGGAATAGCTCAAGAATGGCTAGTCTACACTTGGGCAAACTATTTTTTTTTGAAAAGAGGAAAATAAGGGGATTTTGAACATGTGATAAAATATAGGGCATTCCATTTAAAAAATGAGACCATCCAAATTTTTCTGCTTTTCAATGATGATTTATTCTTTGGCTTAGTTATTATAAAATCTTCAGGAAAAATCATGAAACTTTTAAAAGAACAATTTTTTGTATCCATGTGGAGTTCCTGAAGGAGTTGCAAATTATAAGAGAAAACCCGGTATATCAAATGAATATACAGATTTTCTATAATAAAATTACATAGATATACATAATATCAAATATGCGATAAGATATTTAGTTTTCTAATATTTTTTTATCTTCTTTGAGTTCTCTATTGCAATACTTGAAGGTATAAAAAATTCGCATTCTGATAAATAGTTTCAACACAAAATCTTTGGGAAAACGAGGACATGGATAATTGAATTGCACAGGGTTCCTCAGATTAAATAAATTATGTGAAATCTGAAAATCACCACTACAAATTTGTTCAAAATCACTGATAAAAATGTTTTTCAATTGATATATATAATCAATAAAATCTTCTGACGGAGATTATTGTGGTCCACCAAAAATTCCCTTTCCGTTGTCAGATCCTTTGGAGCTGGATAATAAATTGTTAATGTCTAACTTTTGGAATTGTCTGCCAAAGAGTTGACAATTATAACAATTATTGTGGATATCCAGTGTTCGCTCTAAAATACCACACACATAGATCAACGCATTCTGTGTTCGAATGCTTTGTGTTCTGTAATTATAGTTGGGAAGGGGAAGCGCCGCTACAGGTTTCATCAGCGAGCCTAGGTCAATTATGTTGGTCATCAGTCTAGTTGATTTTATGTCAATTGAAACCTTGTCTAAATCATTGGCAGAGTTCATATCATGGCTGTACATATAGCTTTGACAAAAGAGTTTCCTAAACGCCCGCGCCCTCTGGAACTGTACGGGTGTTGAATTAACGTTGTTTTCACTCTGCTGCCTTATATTGTCAAAGAAGTTTTCGATGCAATCTGTATTCGATCGCCTTGTCTTCAAATACATGTATCTCAACGTTGACAGCTTTTCCCATAGCTTTTTGAGACTATTGATTGATTGATCTTCCAGCCTTTAATACATTTCTTCTTGTTTGTAATGCCTTCATTTTGCTTGTTTGTTACTCGAAGTTGATCCAAAAATCCCAATGTGTAATAATAAATGGTTACCGTGAAATTCGGCGGTTGAAACCATATATCTATTATTTCTATATGGGAACCTTCTCATTTGAACAACGAGCGACAGTTGAAGTTGACATGAGATAGAAGATCCCGTTATAATCACGCTGTACTGTATACTTTTTGCATAAGTCTATCCTTTTCTATCGCTTGGGGACAATCCCCAGGCGATAGAAAAGGAAAGACTTATGTGAAAAATAAACAGTACAGCGGGATCCGAGGCGGGATCTTCTATCTCATCCTGGCATCAAGCGTGTAGAATGGCTTCCCATATAGTTATTAATAGATATATGGTTGAAACTGATTGAACACTCGGACTAATAAACAGCAGACGAAGCTAATGACAGATATAGTAGGAGAGCCAGTGACATTTTTCAGTGATGATTTGGCTAAGGCCTATTTTTTGAGAGAGTGTTGTACGGATCCTGATCAAGTGTCATCCGAGAGGGGTTTGCCCTGATCGCGGTTCCAAGAGGTTGGCGGAACGCCCCCAACATGTTAAAAAATTTGCATCTTTTTATCATTTAGCTGAGGCTGAATTTTTAACCAGTTGTTCTTTGGTAGTCCACAATCATCCAAAAAAATTAGCGGATCGATTGGCCAGTCCCTTAAGGGTGGCGTATCACCCTCAACATGTCGTGGGACCGATGAACTTTTTATGATTAAGTTAAGGATGAAATTTTGACCAGCTGTTCTTTGATAGCTCACAATCATCCAGAAAAATTGGCGGATCGATTGGCCGGTTCTTTGAGGGTGGCGTATCAACCCCAACATGTAACGGAAATATTGAACTTTTCATAATATGATTTAGTCAAGGCTGAATTTTCCACCAGTTGTTTTTTGGAAGCCTACAATCATCCAGAAAAATTGGCGCCAATTCCAACATGTCGTTGGACCAATGAACATTTCATAATAAGATCCAGTTGAGGCTGAATTTTTTAACAGTTGTTCTTTGGTAACCAACAATCATCCAGAAAAATCGGCGGACCGATTGGCCAGTTCCTTAAGGGTGGCGGATCACCCCCAACCTGTCACGGAGACGTTGAACTTTTCAAAATATGATTCAGTTGGGGCTGAATTTTTAACCAGTTGTTCTTTGGCAGTCCACAATCATCCAAAATAATTGGCGAATCGATTGGCCGGTTCCTTGACGGTGGCGGATCACCCTCAGCATGTCGTGGGACCGATAAACTTTTTATGATTTAGTTAAGGCAGAAAAATTGGCGCCAATTCCTAAAGGGTGGCGGATCAACCCCAACATGTCGTTGGACCTATGAACATTCCATAATAAGATCCAGTTGAGGCTGAAGTTTTTGACAGTTGTTCTTTGGTTACCAACAATCATCCAGAAAAATTGACGGATCGATTGGCCAGTTCCTCAAGGGTGGCGGATCACCTCCAACATGTCACGGAGACGTTGAACTTTTCATAATATGATTCAGTTGAGGCTGAATTTTTAACCAGTTGTTCTTTGGTAGTCCACAATCATCCAAAAAAATTGGCGGATCGATTGGCCGGTTCCTCAATGGTGGCGGATCACCCTCAACATGTCGTGGGACCGATGAACTTTTTATGATTTAGTTAAGGCCAAAATTTTGACCAGCTGTTCTTTGATAGCTCACAATCATCCAGAAAAATTGGCGGATCGATTGGCCGGTTCTTTGAGGGTGGCGTATCAACCCCAACATGTAACGGAAATATTGAACTTTTCATAATATGATTTAGTCAAGGCTGAATTTTTCACCAGTTGTTTTTTGGAAGCCTACAATCATCCCAAAAAATTGGCGCCAATTCCTAAAGGGTGGCGGATCAACCCCAACATGTCGTTGAACCAATGAACATTTCATAATAAGATCCAGTTGAGGCTGATTTTTTTAACAGTTGTTCTTTGGTAACCAACAATCATCCAGAAAAATTGGCGGATTGATTGGCCAGTTCCTTAAGGGTGGCGGATCACCCCCAACATGTCACGGAGACGTTGAACTTTTCATAATATGATTCAGTAGAGGCTGAATTTTTCACCAGTTGTTCTTGAGCAAGTTCCTTAAGGGTCGCTGATCCAGTCGTTCCGCCAGGTGCCTATTTAGAACCGCTATTTTGTCCGCCAATTGACAACCAAACTTATATGGAATCACTATATTGGAATAACATTTTTGTAAGAAAAAAAACTGGTATGCCAGTTGAAGATGAGGATATTTATTGTTATTTTGTTGTTTCAAAAATGGATCGCAGATATTTAGAATTGGCAACTCTCAAGAACAGACCCAGGCAAAGTCGTCGAAGAGTTACAACTGAACAACAGGACTGGTTTGTGAGCCAAATTGCAAGAAGAAATCCAAATGTTTCTAATCCAGAGCTGCGACGACAACTTCTGCATGCCACAGGTGTGAACGTTTCCGTAAAAACCATAGAAAAAAGAATTCGTGCTCGGAGGTTGTATAGTGGGAGAGACTTACGGGTTCCACAGTTGTCCAGGCAAAACAAAATTGACCGGCTGATTTGGTGCTTACATCATCAAAACTGGACAACTGAAAATTGGCAAAATATCCTATTCTCTGTTGAGACGAGAATCGGCCATTAATCAGATGACCGTCGAATTCGTGTTCTTAGAGCTCCAGGAAGACAAGCTAGACTACAGGCTGCCAGATCTGTCCCAAAATATAAAGGAGGAAGTATAATGTTTTGGAGAGGGATTATGCTGGGAGCAATAACTCCTTTGTTACCACTTCACCAAACTTTTTAAGTTGGAGGTATGTTGATTTAGTGTTAGAACCTATAGTTAGACTTTGGAGAGAAGCAATTCGAGATAATTTTAACTTTATGCAAGATAATGCACCTCCACATACCAGCAGAGTCGCAAGAGAATATCTTGAAACGGAAGGTATCACAGTCTTGGACTAGCCCGCATGTTCGCCCGACCTGAATCCCATTGAGCCCTTGTGGGACCAGCTCAAAAGAAGGGTTAGAGCTTGTCGAGTCAATCCAGGAAATGTCGCACAACTTATTGAAGCAGCATTAGCAGAATGGGAAAACATTCCCCAAGTGAATGTTGACAATTTATTAAGAAGCAACCCAAGGCGAATTGGAGCTTGCATAAGAGCTAGAGGTGGCAACACCGATTATTAAAATCAATTTATTTTGTTTTTCTTTGCTTTTTAATCACTGGAATTTCAAATCTTGTTTTCTTTTACAAATTAAAAAATTACGGTTAAGTTTATTTTTCATATTATTTAATCCTTTTTTCATTGATATGTGAATTACTTGTGAATTATATTTGGTAAAAAGTGACTTTTATTTTAAAAATTAGAAAAAAAACTACGCCTTATAAATGATAAAAATATAGGTGATTCCATATAAGTTTGGTTGTGTGTGCACATGAAATGATTGCCCCAATAATATAATAGAATATTCAGCCTTTTACTGAATCATATAACTAAAAGTTTATTGTTCCCACGACATATAAGGGGTGATCCGCTACCCAGTAGGAACTGTCCAATTGATCCGCCAAATTTTTTGGATGCTCGTAGGCTACAAAAAACAACTGGTGAAAAATTCAGTCTTTACTGAATCATATTATGAGAAGTTCAATATTTCCGTGAAATTTTGGGGTTGATCCGCCACCCTCAAGGAACTGGCCAATCAATCCGCCAATTTTTCTGGATGATTGTATGTTACCAAAGAACAACTGGTGAAAAATTCAGCCTTGACTGAATCATATTATGAAAAGATCAATATTTCCATAGACTGTTGGGGGGTGATCCGCCACCATTAAGGAACTGGCCGATCAATCCGCCAATTTTTCTGGATGATTGTAGGCTACCAAAGAAGAACTCGTGAAAAATTCAGCCTCAACCAAAGCATATTATGAAAAATTCAATATTTCCGTGACATGTTGGGGTTGATCCGCCACCCTTAAGGTACAGGTTAATCGATCCGCCAACTTTTCTGGATGATTGTAGGTTACCAAAGAACAACTGGTGAAAAATTCAGCCTTAACTGAATCATATTATGAAAAGTTCAATGTTTTCGTGACATGTTGGGGGTGATCCGCCACCCTCAATGAACCGGCCAATCAATCCGCGAAATTTTCTGAATGGTTGTTGGCTACCAAAGAACAACTGGTGAAAAATTCAGCCTTAACTGAATCATATTATGAAAAGCTCAATGTTTTCGTGACATGTTGGGTGTGATCTGCCACCCTTAAGGAACTGGCCAATCGATCCGAAAAATTTTTCTGGATGGTTGTGGGCTATCAAAGAACAGCTGGTCAAAATTTTAGCCCTAGTTAAGGCCTTAAGGGTGGCGGATCAACCCAAACATGTCAGGGAAATATTGAAGTTTTCATAATATGATTCAGTCAAGGATGAATTTGGTAATCATGAAAAGTTAACCGGTCCCACGACATGTTGAGGGTGATCCGCCACCATTAAGGAATCGGTCAATCGATCCGCCAATTTTTCTGGAGGAGTGTGGACTACCAAAAAACAACTGGTTGAAAATTCATCCTTAACTAAATGATAAAAAGATCCACATTTTTTCTCTTGTTGGGGGCGTTCCGCCACCTTCTTGGAACCGCCATCAGGGCAAACCCTCTCGGATGACACTCGATCATAGTCCGTTCAACATTTCCTCAAAAAATAGGCCTCAACTAAATCTTCACTGAAAAATGTCACTGGCTCTTGGACTAACTAATACCATCGGATCCCCCACCTAATCTTTTTGACTTAGACGCTCGATTTTACTCCTCTAACTACACGTTTGACAATGACACTTCTGAGTTTGTTGATATGTTTCCATGATATTGATCAAAGAAGTTCTGGTTTCCATGATCAAAGAAGTTCTGCGATTGCAGGGCACCGGCAGTTTGTTAATATTGTTTCCATGAGTATTATTTAAAGGAATTTTGTGGTTAATCTAACAAAGTGACATGATCGTGGTATAATGAACTGTTAACATGGTTTATTATTTACTCATTTATATTTGTTCCTATTCAAGAATCACGAAAAAAGAGCAATTTTGTGTTTTGATGGCACCGTTACGCCATATTGTGGCTATCTTGGATACTTCTGATATATTTCCAGCATTTTCTTTATTCCATATTACCCAGTAATTTTTTTTTCGCAAGTTTCTAAGGTGCCTAGTTTCTGAGATCTGGCACCTTGTCATTTCTAAACAGACACCCTGTATTTGTTTTCATTTTTTTTTCCTCCTGCTGATCGTACCTACATACTACCAACGCGGAATATTTTTTTTTATTCTTTTTTTTCCCTAAACCAACTTTGGTTAGTGACTGTGCACATTTTCAGATAATTCTGTGCTACGGTTCAAAAGCCTTAGCGTTAGAAACACACAGACTTATACAGTGTGTCCAAGATAAGGATGTCTAACATGGGGATCTTGGAAACCGTGAAAGATACGAAGATGGTTAAATCAGAAAAAAGCTGCGCATTTTCAAGCCTTACAATATTCCGGTTAAAAAGTTTTATAATTCCGAGTAGTTTCGAAGATATGCCTAAAAAAAAACGAAACTTGCCAAATTCGTTTTTATTTTTTTATGACGTTATCTAGAGAGATATGGAAAAACGAATGACACTTTCTCATGGCCACTTTTCAAGCTCTACAAAACAGCGTTGAGAGATTATCCGTACGACGTTTCGGAGAAACCATCATCAACTTAATTTTTTTATATGGTGCGTAAAAAAAAGTGTACCCTGTATTAAATAGCATATTTCCCCACGAATTCAACGATGAATAACATAATATGATTCTGCAATATCCAAATTCCCATTTGGATATTGCAGAAATGGGTTTTTATAAAATCTCAAATGTTTTGGTGTAGTAGGCGGTGAAATGATAGCGCTGAGTATGGTGTAGTAGGCTATCATTACTCATGTTGCAAAATATTGAATCAAAATCACGTTATTGACGATTTGAAAACTTTATTCAAATACTTGGGTAGGTCACTCCATATGTTGATTAATTAAACAAATCAGTTAAGGACTACTCACTAGAAACCCAAAAAATCAATTAGGATTATAAAGAATGTTCGAACAAATTACCGTTATCCTCCTAACACAGATAACACCTTCTAACTGTCGAATTTAAGACACTTTTTTAAATATCAGGTGTAATGCTCTCGAACGCTTCATCAACTTTTCTCCTTAGCTGATCCTCAGATTCAAAAACACGGCTTTGAACATAATTTTTGAAATACCCCCAGTTAAGTTCGGCGAACGAGGGGGCACGGAACTGTTGAATGTGTACCTATCCATTTTCCCGGAAATCTGTTCGATAGATACTCGCGCACGATAAGAGCATTGTGCGCGGGGCACCATCTTGCTGAAACCAACAGTTTCCAACATTTGCAAGCGGTTAGTTGTCCAAGGATTCTTCCAAATCGGTTGCGATAATGCTCCGAGGTAAGGGAATTTTTGAAAAAAAAGATTCAGATTTGTTCCAAAAATCTCAACCCACATATGAAAACCAAAACAATGCTGATGTCTAGCCGTTCGGTGTACTCGGGGATTGTCCCTTGACCAATAATGGGTATTTTTCCGGTTAAAAATTCCATTATTTGTAACCAAACCCTCGTCCGACCAGATAATTCTATGGGGAAATGTTTCATCTTCCTGACACCTCCTGGTGTACCATTCAAAAAATGTTCTTCGCCTTTCCTCGTCACCAGGTCTGAGGGCTTGACCGATTCTGAATTTGCACGGGTGGAATTTCTCAAAATAAAATGGGCAGTAGATTTCGGTATTTCAATGTTATTGTCAATTTTTCTAAGAGATATTTCCGGATTTTTTTAATCCTTGATTTTTTTTTCTCAAACCATCTTTGCGTAGACGCTAATGACTACAAATTTTCAGATGATTCTGTGCTACGGTTCAAAAGCCTTAGGGAAAGAAACAAACAGACTTTCACATTTATATAAAATGAACAAGATTACCCTTTTTGAAGTTTGAGGCTCAAGCTATCCAAATTATTTTATTTCAAGTCTTTTCATACAGGTTGTTAAAAATATAAGCAATAAAATGTTGAACCTAGTCCACTCCTGGTAAACTAAATAAGAGTCGAGTTCGGCATTATCATCGCAGATGCGACAGATTTTTTGTCAAGTGATAACAGTCAAGTTATACACGATCAGATCACGTGCTTCAGATAGTTTTGATCGAACGCAATAGTCCGGCACGTGATTTGGTCGTATTTGTTTTGACTGTTCTCACGTGACTAAAAATCTGTCGCATCGGCGATGATAATGCCGAACCCAATTAAGGTAGATGTTTTTTGAGGACACTATTTTGACAGTCCTCAGTAGTGTTCATCATATCAAATTTTCATCAAATCATTTTGAGTACTTCAAAAGTTTTCTGCGAAAGATAATTTCCACCGGACTCCTTTGGGGGGCGAAAAGAGTTATAGGAACTTATAATGATCTTTTCTCATGTTCTACCTGTAACCTAGAGATTTCTCACATTTTCCGGGACACGCTGTTTATTAAGTGAGACACTTTATTTCATGCAATAGATAAAATAATACTTCGAGTTAAGTACACGAACATGATGAATCATTTCATTTGTTAAATCCATGTCTTAATAATTCAATCGATTGAATTATTAACATGGAATCTACTTTGGTCGTTCAGGTGTCTCATTCACACAATTAATCATTAACGACGGATTACTATTTGTAAGAAAGCAAAGATGAGACCTATTATTAGAACTAGAGCAACTTCTATGAAACAGATCGTCAATTTGAAATAGTAATAGAACCTAAGGGTCGTGGTTCTATGATTAAAGTATTTTCTTTTGATTAGCAAAAGTCCTTATAACTGATCATCATAATAACGAGTATTGCTCATTCCAAGGCAATACTCGAATAATTGTAGAACCGGCTCTGAGCGTCGTGGTAAATACGTCGCGATGGTTTTGCATTATGAAGGCGAGGAGAGTGTAACTTTGGTTGGTACTTCTGGAGCAGGTTCTAGAAGAAATGGGACGGTACTGTCTTGACAGTGAAGGTGAGTGCGGGGACTCGTGTGAGCTCATTAGATGATGCGATTCTTGATAATGTTGAGTATTATGTTGGTTTGTTGCGATGAGTTCTTCGCCGATTTTTCGATTTTCGAGAAAACAATCAAGGTGATGCACACGTCGAAACGCATCAACTCAGCAGTGTGCTGGCGCGTTGAATCGTCTGATTCACGAAAAAGCGGGAATGACGCACTGCATCAACGAAAGAAACCATCGCCCTAATCACGCACTTTGAGAGAATTTCCACCGAGTTTCAAAGCTTGATCTTTAGAGTTTCATCCTTTATTTCATATTACATTTTCGTGATTTGCGTAAAATTCAGATAGTTTTCAATTGTAATACCATAATCCTCATATTCAATGATTTTCCATTATTGGAATGATGTGATTGTCCGAATCAGTTTGCATAGCTAATAGCAGTTTTTATCTCGGATTTGATTACAAACACATTACATAACTCATTTACTGGAAATTTTTGGTTACTGCTTTAGACAATCAGATGATTAAATCTTTGAACTCGAAAAATAACGAGCTACTGTTTTGACATATTTTTGAAAAAAAATAACGATTGGACATTTTTTATCCCACGCTAATTCACTGGGTCGCTCAATGTTAGCTTCCAAATAGATTCAACCAACCGTTGATCTATAAGCGTCTCGATAAGCGTGGATCAGCAAATTCCATATCCCCATTACATATCCCCACAACGAATTGAATTGACCTCCATGGTCGTCTGATATCATAACCATGGACTACTTTTCGAGAGAAATCGCTATGCTAGGCAAATGAATAATATTTTATTAGTTTTATTCCAGTTCAAAGCTCGACAGCCCTAAAAAAGCACTCCTTAGTAATTAAGAACCATGTGTTACTTTAGCTTTCAAGATCATCATTCTATTAATAATATGATCTCAAATTATTTGATAAGAATATTGATAAAAATTTCACGATTCTGATAACGGCTGGACTTTATAAAGGATGGCCCAAAATTAAAATATTAAATAAACATGGGTCGAGAAATGAAGAGGAAGTCCGTAAACTAAGGTTGACTGAGAGTATTTTATAGCCGCAAATGCTTTACAATTGTCTCTGAGTTGTATCATGAAATAAAGCAAATGACCTTAACAAAAAAGAGTGTTCTTAATTATCTTTGAAAGTCCACGCGATTTTCGAGATAGCTTCACCTATTGTACATGTTCCTTGTCTATCCTAACAACCAAATGGTAAACTTCTCGGCAGTGGTAAGCAAAGAAGAAAAAATCCAAAAGGGACAACCTGTATATTGGCGGGTTCATTCATAATTGATATATTTTTGCCAATATCCCGTGTTGCAAATTTCTTGAACCAAAATTCAATTGTCATCGAGAGAGAAACCCTGACAAATGCTACGATGCTCATTGCTATCCTTCAGGTATTCAAAATTACTCGGTAGAAACCTTTGCACCATCCAATGAGACTCACCTGTTGAAGTTTCTATATAAAATATACGTGAGGAGAGAGGGATAAAGACACATATTTAAAGATGCTTGCATTAGTTACTCGTTACTTTTTCAGCGTCAACTCAATTCACTAGTGAGAATTCATAGTAGAGTTTAACTGAATAAGCCGGCTTAAAAAATGCGCACAAAGGTACCAGTTTTTCTCGTGAACATGCCTTCCAGTGCGAATGGTTGATCATATGAAGTTGAAATTGATATAATAGAGACTCGATGCGCCCATGCCTTGATACTTAAAGGGCGTGGACACAACGTCAGCAAGAGAACTTGCGTCTCTTGTCGTGGCTTCTTTAGTTAGTAGGTATTCCAACTCCAAATAACTGATGATAATAATATTCCGTGAGAATCCAAATCTAGTTAGCTTAAATTGTCATCTGATTAAGCTCAATCAGAACATTTGAATGCTGAGCGGAATATCATAGGTACATTTAGAACTGTTTGGACAAAGTTTACCTAATAAATGGGAGTTGAGTCACTCTCCAAAATCGTCAAAACACATCCCCTTACTCCACCTTGTCATTTCACTGGCAGCAGTGAAACTGCGCCAATCAACCCGAACGGTGTACTGCATAGAGGAGCGTGGAGTAGACTTGATCTCATTGATATTTATCAACTGGAAGGTAGCGTTATTTGTTTGGTGGACGGTTGCGAAAGTCGTATTGAAGGTGGCATATCATTTTCAAGATGCCAAGACATCTCAGCTAAACTAATATTTTGTGCTCTATCACCTTCGCTTCCCCTGCTTTTTTTCAATGTGCCGACGAGGAGTGACCCAACCTCTATTTATTAAGTAAACTTTGGTTTGAAGGAGAACCACATAATATAGTGGAGAAGATTATCCTTTAGCAATTTTTGTCTTGTCTTTTTCATCCAGAGAGAAGATACTCTTCACTTGAATGATTATATTTCAATATGTTATATGAGGGTTATGAGTCGATAGCGATATGACTGAAATTATCATCAATATTGATCATTGAATAAAATTGTATTGTACAATTCTCATTACAAACTCAGTCAATGCATTTTGTAGTGTAGTGTAATATTTACAGCATTTTGTCACAGACTCTCTGTCAACCATTATATTGTGGATAGATTCAACAGACGACACGGATACAAATCAACGGAAACCGTAAGATACCTCAGCCTTCTCAAATGCGAACAAGAATTAGATATAATAGACAAATAGATCATACATATCATGCTTTCAATCGATTTGATTCACATCTTTTTGTCAGCTTCCCAGTGAAGAAGGTTGATAACATTGCCACTAAAAAAAAAAAGAAAATAATACCTAATAAAGTCAAAAATTGGAACTCGGATGATGTTTTCCATATTAATTAGCTCACAAGGGCAGGAGTGAATTGAACAAAAAACCCTTCCACTGTTCAAATGTATCAACACAGCAAAGATAGTTATTGTTATTTATATTTTTTTTGCAAAACAAAAAATAGCAGTTTAGAAATATCCACTTGATTTGACAAATTTTTCTTCAATATCTTATCTAGTTCTTTCGTTTCAGATAAAAATTGGCCATCAATTTATATAGAACGTATGACACCTTTACGGAGGACTCATTCTGTCAGTATGCACAGCTCATTTGTGAGTGTTTGAACGATCCAAGTTAGTTCTAGTTCATGTCAAAGAATGAAGAGTGTCAAAAGTTCCATACCAATATTTATAGGAATTTTGATTGGACTATGTTCGACAGGTGAGTTTTGGAGGCATCAAACTTAATAAACATCGTATCACTTCGACTTGCTGCGCAACATCGAATTCAAGTTCACGAAAAATTCATTGATCTTGAACTGGTTTCTAGTTACATGTTGCACAAAGATGATCGTAAACATTTCAAAAACACTCAAGATTATTATCATCTGCAAACAAATAATACATGTAATTAATTTCCATCAATATAGACTATCGATTATAGACCAGAAGCATCGATTATCTTATTGTTGTCATAAAACACAACTCATGTTCATCCATATCTATACTTGATAGATAACGAGAATATTGCAAGATTTAACTCAAGTGTTCAAGGCTTTGGTAAAGAAATCTTCATCCTGTCATTATTTGTGTAAAAATCATGTACTTTTTAGTAGATATTCCAAATTCTGTCAAAAGGTAACTGATAATTTGAAAAGTTTGATTGGAGAGATTTTGTCTCCAAGCTGGCTGTAATTGAGTTTGTTTACAGTGCTCGATTGTGTTTTCGCAATATTCAAAAATCAAATCAAGATTTTGTCTCAAATTTTGAATCGCAAATACAAGGTTTTTTCTAACTGCGTACCTTAAATTCAGGGAAATATTCCTTTTTTCATGAAAAAAAGTCCATATAAGCATGGGTCCGTAAGTGCATTGTTTTCAAGATACAGGGTGTTGAACTGTTTGAAGAAAGGTGATATGAACGCCACTGACTCAATTGTAATTTTAATTTGTTTCTAGAATGAATCAACCAAAAATACAACTTTTTTGCTTTCTAGATATTTTTGTATCGGGCCTCGTTTCACTTGTTTTAAAATTCTTCACTCGTTTAAAAAAATAATACAAATATTTTGCTTTATTAGTTTGAAGGAAAGAGCTCAATGGCGTACATTTATTTAATAAAAATATTGTGCAAGATACTCCTCCGGACGACACTGGTCTTTATAATTTCTACCTAGCTAGGGCCAAACTGGGCTTTCGTTACTTGAAATCAATGTTCTAATTCTCAAAAAATTCGGTTCAAGGATATTATTTATGAAATTTGCAAAAAAAAACCCTTTTTTTAAAAGTTCAACACCCTGTATCTTGAAAACAATGCTCCCGCGGACGTATGCTTATATGAAGTTTTTTTCGTGAAGTTAGATCAGGACCACAATCTTCCATTTGGTGAAGTGAATAAGATGTTATTTTTGGTCCAAGCGTAGCTTTCGTTGTTCCAAAAATATAGAATTTGACAGTTTTCACGTGATGTGATCGTTCGCCAGCGAATCAGGGCTCAGGAATACTTCCTTGAATAAAGAAGTGGGACAAGATGACGATGCATGGTAAGGGAAAAATCTCTATAGAAAATACAGATACGTAATTTTATCTAGACAAATACTCTTATTCAATAGAGCAACGTTTTGGCTAACAAACAAATTGAGGAAACCAAACGAAACTTTGATTCTTAAAAAAAAAACAGAGAAAAAAACAAACAAAATACATTTTCATCATATTGCTCCACTAGTGGGGTGAGTTGACGAACCCTAAGTGAGCAAGATGATGATTGACTGCAGATATCACAGATGACAGTCCCCTAGTCGTTCGAAGTGCAAGCCTCATGCCACCAATCCTCCTCGCATCCTCCACCTTGGATACAATCCTCAATTGGAGGTTCAGTGTAGGGTTCCTGGCAACCTGCAGACAAAATATCTCTTCTTCTTGGGTAGGTCGGGTTTGACTCGAATCACTTAGCACTTCTAACTTCACTTCCGATACTTGAAAGTTTTGTTTTCAATTTCTTTATCAATCTTTTCTAGATTTTGTTTTCAATCTCTTCTATATTGGGAGTTGATGTGATAATCGCCATCTTGCCAACGTCAACTTGCCCTATGGAAGATTTTTTTTAGTAAAAAGTCAGAAATGAGAACAGAAAAGGAGAAATCGTGTTATTTTTCATTTTATCATAGTTGGGACATCATAAACGATCACCCAAATATCTCGTAAAGCGAAATTGGCAAGAGAAATGACTGGAGATCATTTTGAAGTTCATAATTTGACCGCGAGAAGCGCTCTGTACGATTGCTGTTTTTCGTATAGGAAAACTTAGGCTTATCTTCTTAAAAGACCCTTGGACATAAAAGCACTGGGTACCATAAAAAATTGCTTTGTCAATAAAATGTCGCTATTTTTCATGGAAATAAAGCATATTTATTTGATTTGATTTGTGTTGAGTTCACGATGGGCTATGACTTTGAAACCGCCATTTTGAAGTTTTGGTGATACCAGGTCATTTTGCATATTTTTTCGTATCTATGTCATGTTAAGAGAGGGGGAAACCAATGCATCTTTCAATATTTGAATTATAAAATTTCCTGGCCATTTCAATCGATTTGAATATTTTTGGCCTTGTTTAAACAGTTTCATGGCCCTTTAAACGGAATTTGTCGTTGAACTTCTAATTTTAAAACGAATGCTAGCGGTATTTGCGGCAGATTATTTATTTTTGCGATTTTTTGAATAACGTCAAATGGAAGGGTACTATTTTTTTGACGAGCCCTCAATCACCATAAAATCAGTTGAATTGTAGTGAAAACTGCATCACGATATCTCTAATAATATTTCCATCATTTATCATCATTGTGTAGATATCACGATGCGATTTCTACCAAAATTTAGCCAATTTCATGGTGATTAAGGAGCCCTTTAAGAAAATAGTACTGCTCCCTTTAACATTTTCCCAGTAGCCGCTGCAGATAAGCACCTCAAGTTTATTTGTTTTAAATAAAAAGATCCAACGCAAAATCTACTTTGAAAGATCATGAAATGTTGTTTCGAAAAAGTCCAAAAATACTCGAATCGGTTGAACTGGTCAGAAGATATTGGAATCCAAAACTTGCATTGGCTCCCTTATCATGGTGGATACAAAAAATGTCATGAGGTAAAATGATCTGGTATCACCCAGACTTTGGAATCGCTGATTCAAAGCTATCGCGTATTTTTCCGAAACAGGGCAAATTTTGTGTTTATTCATAGCTGTTACGCTTCCTACCGGTCGAACTAGGAGCTTCAAAATAGTTTTTAGTCGTTTCTATTGCTCGCTTTATTTGTAAAGATTTTTTTTCCCAAACCTCTACGTCTTACCATTGGTATATCGAGATACAGTCCTTCAGTATACCTGTATTCGTTCTCCCTGTGTTTTCGAGTGACGAATCGCTGAAAATATTATTGAAATAAAAGGTACCAGTTCGTTTTCTAAATTCGAAACAAGATGTCGATTTCATGATAGTGCCTTAGATAAAATATTTTATTAACCGAGTTTGAAGCTACCTCAAATAAGAGTATTGTGTGTTAGTAATCTCATCTGAGTCAGTCTAAGATGAATAATTCAAAATTTAAATAATGTTTCACTCGAGACTCAAGTTCAGTGGCTAATATTTACACATCAGACGACCTCGTTTTCCATAAAGAATCATTCAAAATATATTCAAGTCTCCATACTTGAAACTTTAATCTTATGATTAAATGTTGGATAAATTTTTGGAAAGAGAAAAAAATGATCAGATTACGGAATAATATTGCCATTGAAGATTGAAAAATTAATCCACGGCTTAGTGATGTAGTAATCCATTTCATATTGAAAATTACGTCTGGCTCCGCACATCATAATCGCGCGTGTTCCTTCGTGACGTCGCGTTCACATAAAATATGATTTTGATCCAGTTCATTCAACTTCACCCAATTTTTAATAGGTACATGTAAAAAAAAATCGCTGATGACTTTTGAATATTGGGTGAGGATCAATATAGGTAGAGGGTCAAATGAGGCAATTATGGGGCAAAAAACAAATCCTTCACTTATTGAAACATCAAAAACAATCTCAACATTCATACTCAACATGAATAATAACGGTCCAGGGATACTTACAAATAATCACAGGAAATAGCAATTACAAGAAGAGCACCTTGGCAACGTTGCATATCAGATATAAGATTACATCCCCGTCAAAGCGTCAACCAGTCTTTCATTCGCCATCTGTTTGGCAAGCCAAAATTTAGACGATTCAACAAAACCACGATTTTGTTTAATTGAAAATCATTGAATACTTTTTAGCTCTTTTAAATTATTGTATCGTCATCGGTTTTTGAAAAGTTTGTAAAGTTTCGAATCAATTTGGGGCTTTGATGAGTGAAAATTGAGTTCCAAGATTCCGGTCGGTTTACAATATAGCTCTTTTTCTCATTCTCACTACGTTATATCCTTTTTTCTCTCTCGGGTAATCTTAAAAAAAATCTACCAAAGGCGTTCGGACGAATTTGAATTGAATCCTCGTAAAGAAAAAGATTGTTCGCCACTGCTTTTTCTTGAGATCAATGATATTTTTCAAATAATCATATACTTTGTAGTTGATTTGATCTTCTGATGTTTTTTCGTACGGCTGACGGTTTTTGTTTAAAAAAATGAAAGACATTCTGATGCATGTCATAATCGCCAACATTTGATGTGGTGTTTTTTTATGTGAAATTCGTTTTTGTCTAACTTGTAATAGAGTAGGTTCAATTGCTTACATCACTACAATTCAAATGTAATTTTTATTTTTATTTATACTTGAAATTTTTATTTTTTTCTTAAAGCTTCAACAACCTGTATCTCGGAAACGAAGCATTTTCGAACATAATTTTAATTGAAAATGATACTTATTTTGTTGCATATTATACAGTGTTAAAAGGAAAGTACCAACTTGAAACTCACCCTGTATAACAACTAGTAACTGGGTAATTGTACAACACAGACTGCCGCGCAAGGCGCCAAATGATCTGCAATTCATTCTAAGCCTACACGAATCTCACTAATAAATTCAAGTTACACCATAGTTATCCAATTATTATAAAATAACGAGAACTAGGTTTGATTTTATCTTCAATACAAGATTAGCAGTAGTTATTTTTTTTAATATCATTTTTTCCAGTGTCTCACATTTATACCACTTGACCCATATGAAATTTCTTGTCATTCAAAAACTGTCCAAGTAAGGAGAGTCCCTGAACACTCTTTATCAAGTAGAGAAAAGTAACCGAATCAACCAAGACTCACCCAACTCAACATAACCAACATAGTATGTTGTCTAAGCGCTTACACCGCATTTATGTTTGACAAAACATACCCGAAGCCGTAGTGTGAATTCCGCAATTACTCTGCAACCTCTGAATCCTATCTCTTCTCGATCTCTATTTATGTGCACTCAAGTGTTGGTACATGAATTTCTGCATTCTATTGAAAGACATATCAGAAATCTCTCTATCGTTCACAAATCAAAGCTTTTCTCCCATATTCATGGGAAGCAGGCAGAAGAACATGGCTAGTATACGACAAGATTCTGGAGAAAACTATTTGAGCGTCGTCCAACTGGTCACTGATGCGAGAGTAAGCCGAGAATAATGGCAGTCAGTTGGAGCACTTCAATCTCAAATGATTTTACATACCCCACTTTGAAAATCACCATTTTTTCAGGGATACAGATTTCCAGATTTGTTACATGATCATGAACGTCTTTTGAATTCAATATCGAGTGAACATTTAAATCAATGCAATGATTTGTTAACACCTCTTATTATTTTCTCTGACAAAAAATAAACTCCTCCAATGCATATTTTTCTCTGTTTGATAATTGTGAACTGTAAATGATGGACCCCAAAGAGTAAATCCTGAATAAATCGTTATAACCGATGAAAACTCAAAAAATCAGAAAGCATGTTCTAGAATATGTCTGTTCTTTGAAATGAAACATGGATGTTGAACTGATTTGTAACATGTCCTCAAGAAAAAGAATGAAAATGAATCAGTGAAGTATAAAATTGTAAGTGATGATGACAGGAACAAAATATGAAGACGTCATGTGGAGTGAGACTTGTACGCTGGTATATGGGTAAAAGTCTTGTCGGGTTTTATCGTCGATACTCGTGACAGGAAACATGGACTAACTGGCGTTCTTTCCAGCGAAATTTGTTATTCGGGAAAGAGTGCTGATGTATAGGTAGCTTTGTTCATCATTCGTCAGAATCTTTTGAGAACGCTTTAAAGTATCTTCTTCAGATTCATCAACGTTAAATTGATCACATTCTTTATTTAGAGGATTCATCATTGAAATGCTTCACATCGGCCTACTGACTCAAAGGACAAAAGTTCAAAAAACGGGTTTAAAAAACTTTGATCGCGATATACAGAGTGTCCCTGAAATTACTGTACAACGCTTGACCACAGATTCCTTGATAACTTTTTTCTAGGCAAACTTACCCATGCACAAAATTGCTTCGTTAAGTCTACAGAGAGCGTCAGATTGAAAAAAAATGGTTTTTCCTAAATTTTCCAAAAACGTGCAAATCGATTATGATAATTCTCGGTATCTAGACTTGGGCCGCCATGAAAATACGTTTTTTGTTTCTATAGCGACCGGTTGGAATTAGCGGGAGTGTTTTGAAGGTGACGTCATATGTAGTTATTTCTTTTGATTTTTTTTGACTTTTTAATAATATATGTTTTTTATCTGAAAGTTCAATATATTGGAGAGTTTTTTTTCTGGTTGTGCCAGAAAAGAAATATTTACAAGTAGATACACAGAAATTTCATTATTGCATTATTTTTTTTCAAGCATCACCACTTATCCAAGTAAATTTTTTCAGAAGTGAAAAAAAAACTTTTCTACACACTACATTATTGGATAAAAATATCTGAATTATCAGAAAGTCAATTTCATCAAAAATCCGTAACGTCATAATATGCATTTATATCTTTTGGGATTTTGTTAGACTGTAAGTAGGTTGAAATGAGATATATTTTTCAATTGTAATTTTTTCATCAATAACATGTACATAGACATTTTTTTTTCTCTTATATACTTGTCACACTGTCACACATAATTAATTTTCCACATACAGATGATTATTCATCTAGGTGCTGGTACAAAATACTGCCCATGTGATTTTGATAATAAGGATAACTTATTTTAAACTTAGTCAATTGATGTGATAGATATGTGAATAAATAAATAATGAAAATAAAAATCTTTTGATTTTTTATGGAATAGATCGTTTCCAAGTACGTCACGAATCTCAGCTGATTCTTGTGAGTGACACATTAAAAATTATTGTGACATATTTGAGAATTTAAGGTTGAAGTTATGCCTAGGTTACATTCAATTTGATTTCGAAGTGAAACTGTAAAATTTCCGCTTGGCAAACGGGAATCATATGTCACCATCCACATTGAATTTGGCGTAAGCGTGACTTTGACAACTTTGACGACTTCAACCTAAAATTTTGAACTGTCACTGTACTTCTAAAAAAAAATCACTGTAAACGTGTAATGCTTTTTCAGGAATCAGATGTTTTCTAAGTCACATGGAATCGGTCTATTGACTTTTTGATGATTCAGACGTTCTCATCTACTAACGCAGTGTATAGGAAAGTTATTACCTCTCTTGAAAAAGTTTGCTGGGATATGTGGGTATGCTAGAAAAAAATAATTCAATGATAAAACAATGTGTGTATATTTTTGAAACTATGTTTTTTCTGGCACAAGAGAGAAAAACATTGAACTATTAGATACAAACATCTGAATTATCAACAAGTGAATGACGAAAAAAAAATCAAAAGAAATATCAACCTATGATATCACATTCCGGTTAATTACAACCAGTCGCTATAGAAACAGAAAACGTAATTTCATGGTCCAAACTAGGTACCAAAAATCATCAAAACCGATTTGCACGTTTTTGAAAAGTTCAGGAAAAGCTTTAATTTCTTTGAATCTTTGACGCCCTCTGTAGACTTAACGGAGCAGTTTGGATATAGGTAAGTTTGCCTAGATCGCCTTATTTTTGATCAAATACTTTGTAGTTAAGCGTTGTACAGTCATTTCAGAGACACCCTGTATGTTGAAATTCTTATTTTGTCGTACCATAAATTTAGAGTATCATAATCTTTGTACCAGTTAAAAAAACATCAATAATAAATAACTTCTGGGAATTAAATTATTGACACTTTTATGTTACCGTCTCATTTTTCGACGAATATTGAGTAGGCTTCTCATTTTCATTCCACTTGAGCCCAAAAAGGATTGCAAGGATCATATCGCAGAATTGAATTTTGATAAAAGACCACTTGTGGATTATCATGTAAAAAAAACGACTGCAGATTGAGTTAATTGGGATGATTTGATGTTATCTTCTAACGATGATAGATATTTTTCTGGAGAAAGGTAATGTGTTCTCCTTTATTTACAGACAAAAATTTGGAGTTGTTCATAACAGGCTACATGTTCCACCACGGAATTTTTGATAAATATGAAATATTATGAATTCGATATCCAATGGACGGCCAGGAATAATTGGCTGCTTTTCGTCAGCAAGTTTTTTTGACAACTCAGATATTCTAAATTATCACAGTACTATTGGTAACTATTTATGATTAACATTTGGCAAATCCGAGGGTAGATCAAAACCATTGCATGTGCATGATGTAGCTTTGCCCTGTAACCTCTTGTTTATTGGAAAAACCGAACTGGTCATATTTTTACAATATTGCGATAGGTTTGCTACCTTGTACACAATAAATCAATAATCTTTTCTTATCTTGAAATAATGTTTTGTGAGACATTGAGATAAGAGTATATTCTAGATTAGTTAGGCTCAATTAATTAGAAAATAATTTTCTGAATCAACAATTCGCAACGTGAATAGGCTGATCACAAAACCGAAAACCAACACAATAATACTGGTTTCTGTTTTTTTGAAATTCGCAGATAATGTCGAAATCGGATTTCGTATTTTCATCGCCTTCTTTTTTTAGTAACCTAGTCGTAGAGATGTTTCAATCATCAGTATCTTAGATCATCAGTTGTGAAAACTTGAAATGTATGGAGTCGTGAATGTTTAGCATTTGTTCAGTTAAGATAAGAACAATGCCATTTTTTTCCGTCACATCCATTCACCCTGTCCTGGAATATATTATTGACTTTTCTCTCGCCAAAATATATATTATTTCTGGATCATTCAACCAATTTATATTCACATTTCAATAATTTTTCTCAAAATAGTTTTTTCAACATCATCATGAGTAAGTTTACTCTATGTTGAAATATTTCAATGGAAGCTTCAAATAGTGTTGAAATTCTTGGAAGGTGGTTCAAGTGAATCAAACATGTCTCTCATGCCAAAAGCTAGGATAAGCCTGATTTAAGTATTTTTGAAGAAATTCAAATTTTCTGCTCAAGGTCTCGTATACAAAGCTCTAAAAACAACTATCAAACTATGAAGGAATAGGCATATAGTTTTTTTGTATTTCAGTGCAAAAAATAAGCTGTTGTTCCGTGGACCAATAAATAAATACGATTAATGAATAAGAAGTTCCCGAAAACCATCCCACAACAATAATATCAAATGATTTCACTACGTCAATAATAAAGTATATACATTGTTTTCCCTTTATGCGTGCGGCGAGTACTTCAGTCGCTGATTGTCCTCGAATTCTATTTTTTTTTTGAATCTACAGCACTTCCTTGAAAATTCTCAGTTATGAAAGATTCCATAGAATATATTCTGAAAGTCATACCTACTTGAAATCATAGAGTATCAAGTGGATTGATTGTTTTCGATAATTCACTGAAGCCCATTCAATGGCGTTTTCTTTACATATGATAATTCAAAAATTCTGATGTCATTAGCAGGAACGTAAAAACCTCCCACACATCAGCAGAATGAGACATTCATTATCAAATCAGTTTATGACTTAACGATAATTGTTTACAAGCTTGATACACCATCGGAGACTTGTCAATTTTATTTATTCTGAATATAGATGTTCGGGACTAAATAAGTATGTTTCAATTTTTATCAGGTGGGGAAGTTGATGGAGTCTTATTTGGAGCAGACCATGCAGTCAATAGCAGTCATGTGGTATCATACACAATGAATAAAACGAATTTGCTTGAGAGGTAGGTTTTTGCAATTGACAGATTCTAGAACACCCTGTATACTCCAGACAATGAGTAGATATTTTTAAAATCAAACATGTTATGGATTTGATATACTTGATTATTTGAGTCTGCACTTATATTGGAAGACATTGACCCTAATTGAAGCTTGAAAGCTTTTTCGCGTTGATAGATGATTTTTTCATTGTCTGGTACTGATCTATGATTATAATGATGAATCTGTCGGTATGACGTAACAGATCAAACTCTAAGATGGATAGTTTATCCATTAAGCCTATTTTCTAGATAAGTCAATACATGACAAATGTAATATACATAATTGATACATTTCAGCTTCATCCAACCATCAAGTTTACCTGATAACTCAACTGCTATAACTGACGAAGATGATTTTCCACCATTTCTGACTGAATACCAACAAAGGCATGGTGGTATTATCCTTTGTCTCTTGGTAGCTATCTATTGTTTCACCCTTCTGGCAATCGTATGCGATAAGTACTTCGTGCCATCAATTGAGAGACTATGTGAAGTATTGGACATTTCCGCTGTAAGTATGGAATTAAATCTACAATGAGCAATTTGAAACATCCGCAAATGACTTGGAATTTTATATACCTATTCTGGACAATATTAGAAAGTCATCAGCGATTTTTTTTCTTCAAAATACCCGAAAATATACTAAATAAATAAAAAAGAAAACGCAAATTTCACTGTATGATCAAAAACGTCGAGGGATCATATAACCTTTCCGAGAGAGAGAGAGTCATCTCAGTCAATACGCCAGACGGAGATGGATAATGTATTCTGTGACGTATTGGATGTTGATTGGCTCTCTTTAATCGGTGATTACTACAATAATAGAGGTTGTAGGTTGATTTTTCAATCATCAATGGCATCAGTTTCCTAATATTTTTCATATTTCCAGAAAATGTGCAAATTGTCCATCGGGCATTATCATGTGACGTCACTAGAAATGTTAAATATCACAAACAGCTGATTGGGGACAGGTGTGGTCATGTCATCACATGTCATAGATTTTATGTGGGTCACGAGGGTTCAAAGTTTCGTAGTTTTTTTTATGAATCAAAAAATCAGTATCATCACCGAACAAATCACAATAAGAAGGTTCACTTTGCCAAGCGCGCGAAACCAACCCGGGGAGTGCCAAAGTTCCCAAGACCATACCCCTTTTCGCTGGCCCGAGAATGCTGTTTAACGACCGACACTAACAGTTTATCAAAAAAACCGCTGTTAACTCGTGATTCTCAAATATCGAGCAAGTACAGCAAATGCCAAACAACTTTCGATTCACGTCATAATTGCCACCAAGCGAGCTTTTATGTGATTTGCTGGTGACCAAATTAGACCACCAGCAAACTTCATAACAACGTGCTTGGTGACAATTATGACGTAGATTGAAAGTTGTTTTTCAATTGCTGTATGTTCTGTGCTCCGTGAACGATTAGAGTGATGGTTGCCACATTTTTCTCTTGATAAACCTGATTAATTCAGTCTATAGTTTTCTATACTAAAATTACACAATACTCAGTGCGAACGTGAAGTTTGGAATAGATTCATTTGAAATTCAGAGGTTTGTTTTGTGGGAGAACGATCGGACACGTCAATTTTCATTTTTGACTGCGGTTTTTTTAATGATTATTTTATGTGTACAAGTCTCGGTACGAGTAGGCCAAAAATAAGTTACGACCATAAACTTTTTCGAAGGAAACCCCCATTTTTCATTTAATTCTTGAATTATATGTGAGACTCTGAGTAATATGATGATGATAATTCTAGTTTACAGGGTGGACCAGAAATAAGTTATGATCATTAACTTCATTTTTTCAAATAAAAATCAAGTTCTTTTATTTCATTTTCAACTTCTACATCAAATTCTGAGTAAGTTTCACGTACCATGTCTTTGACCCAACCCCAACAGTTTGAATTGAATTTTAAATGAATTTATTCCAACCTGTACAGGGTGATTCATTTTCAGAGTCAGGGTGCCAGTTCTCGTAAACTATTCATGGTAGAGGCTTGCGGCAAAAAATTTTATCACTAAAACGGTCAAGAGAAAAACCTGGAAAATATTTTCAAGTTTCTGAAATGGTCGCTAGGGGGCGTAACAACCAACACCAAGTGGAAAAATATGATTTTTATGGAATTTTGTCCAATGAAAATATATCTATGAGCTCATTTTCGGATTTACTGACTATTTACCTACACTTTTTGTCCAAAACGTTTTTTTCTATCTATCATAATAAAGTGGTGGAGGAAGTTCAATTGTCTTATTAAACAAACGAAGATTTCTCTCGTATCGCTTGACCGATTTAAACGAGCTTGGGCTCATATGAATGATCTGCACTTCAAAAAACTTTTTTGGTTTTGAATTTTTGACCTTCGCCGTCGCCGCTAGATGGCGTTAACTGAAATGGTAGCATGTTTTTGCGTTTTTTCCAAAAAAATCAAATGTAATGGTATATTCATTTTTATATATTTTAAAAGGGGATACATTTTCCCATAAAAAAAAACAAAAAAAATAATGATTTTTTTTTGTTTTTTTTTTTATTTTTTTTTTGTTTCTCTTTATTTTTTTAATAGGAAAATGTATCCCTTTTTAAAATATATAAAAATGAATATACCATTACATTTGATTTTTTTGGAAAAAACTCAAAAACATGCTACCATTTCAGTTAACGCCATCTAGCGGCGACGGCGAAGGTCAAAAATTCAAAACCAAAAAAGTTTTTTGAAGTGCAGATCATGCTCTTTCATATGAGCCCAAGCTCGTTTAAATCGGTCAAGCGAAACGGGAGAAATCTCCGTTTGTTTAATGAAACAATTGAGCTTCCCCCACCACTTTATTATGATAGATAGAAAAAAACGTTTTGGACAAAAAGTGTAGGTGAATAGTCAGTTAATCCGAAAATGAGCTCATCGATATATTTTCATTGGACAAAATTCCATACAAATCATATTTTTCTACTTGGTGTTGGTTGTTACGCCCCCTAGCGACCATTTCAGAAACTTGAAAATATTTTCCAGGTTTTTATCTTGGCCGTTTTAGTGATAAAATTTTTTGCCGCAAGCCTCTACGATGAATAGTTTGAGAACTGGCACCCTGACTCGGAAAATGAATCACCCTGTACGGTCGCACTGTATAAATTTTCCATTCAATTACTTCATTTTATAAACAATGCTATAGTCTGAATTCTGTTATTCTCTATTTTTTTCACACAGGAAAAACCGGAATAGTTTTCTATCTTATTTGAAATACTACAAACGTTCTGATTTGCTACAGATGACTGTCAAATATCCCGTGGCAACCGCTTTGGTTATTGGCGTAGGCGTAGATATTATTGTCTCGACGTTTTTGAGTATCAATTTGTTATGCAGGCAAATTTCAAATTCGTTTGGTGGTTCATTTTTGCCACTTCTAAGTTTTGAATGTCTGATCAAAATATCTTCACACCCTTATAAGATGACAAGTGTTTACACGCTTCCTTCTCCTCCGCCCCTTCAGACGTTGTTGAGGTTGAGGTTGAGGTATTCTGTTTACGGCTTCCCGCATTCAATGTAGTCTTGCTATTAGTTTGAGGTCATAGTACCACCGCATTGGTGACCGTTCTCTAAGACCCTTGAAGGTGTAAGGTAGCCAGGTTGAAATTCTTTTATGCCATTTACTAGGACCATCATAGGACCATAGGACCACTTCAACTTCACCGCCCTTTCGAATACATCTGTTATTTTGTTTGTTTGTCATTCATTTGTTTTTTGGTCGTTCACAGTTAAGGCCAGACCGGCCAGTCTGGGAAAGCCTTTAATCTCAACATGGCGTTACTGAGAGCTTGCAGCACATTATCTACAGAATGCACATGTCATATACTTTTCTCTTGTTCTTCAACGTTATTTTTTTGGTTTTTGAAAATAAAACTTAGTTTGTCAAACGCCGCCCAGGATTGCTGCATCCTTCTTTGTATCTCCACTGCTTGATTTTCTCTTCCACGTATATTTTTTTGACTCGAATATATGTATTCTTCCACTCTCTCCAGTTTCTGGTTTTCTACCTGGATTATACCCTCCTTCATGAGTACTGCTTTCGTTTTACTGATGTTCATCCGCAATTCAATCTTTAGAGATTCTTCATTTAGTTCATTTATCATGTTCTCAAGATCTGTAGGATCTTTTGACATTATGCTTATGTCATATGCATAACGTAGGTGGTCAATTATTGATCATTCACATCGATGCCGCGTTCTGACCAATCCAGTTTTCTAAACACGTCTTCCAAAGCCAATGGGAACGGAACAGTTTGGGTGACAGAGTATTTCCCTGTCTAACTTCTCTTTTCAGTGGTTTTCGTATTCAAGTAGTATATTGCTGTTGCCCCGTTGTTAATCTGTTATATTGGTTGTCAGTATCTTATATCCCTCCTGCAATTTCGGATCAATGTTCAACCGTGTTGAAAATAGACCTTTCCGCTCCCTACATAGAAAATAAAATCGACAAAATTGTCGTGTCCCACGAAAACTACCCGTCAACTGGGACAACGATGGTTCAAAAAGTGAATAAAAGCCAGTGTGCGAAACGAATGCTTCTATTCCAAGTCCGGTGTACAAAACCCGATAACTGACTATACGTACTTGTGAGACGGTCAATAATGTCCTTATTTTTCGACGTATCACAACAAATTCGAAAAAGTGTCCAATAATTATTAATAATGATTGATTACCGTTCGACCAAATTTTCAACAACCGACTCATCAATCATTCAACAGAATCAACTTGAAACAGACTGGAAAAACATAGGTTATGAACCAAATGTCATGATCATAGACTTATAAAAAGGAAAGGAACGCACGTCGCGTCACTAGTTGAGCCTGACAGGCAAAATACATTGGCGGTTCCTCACAAAAAGCGATCAATAAATTAAAATGTTATGGGGAGGCTCACTTTCAAATGGGTCAATCTGTATGTTTAATGAACAAAAATACTACTCTATTGGTATATTTTCAAGACACCCTGTATATTATTCTTCCTTCACGAGATGAATGATTGTGGCACAACATTGGTTGTTTTTAATCAGGTGAACTGAAATTTCTCAAAGTTTTGCAGGAGACAAGCAATCGATGCTTTCAAAAGCCGTATGAAAATCAGAACGACATTGCCCATGATCATGAAACTAGCCTAGACAACTTAAGATACAAGCAAAACATATCTTCGTCTCACAAAAGTAATAGTAATTACTAGCACTCACCGAAGAGAGTCTACTTTCAGGTACAGGGTGCAGCAATGGTTGTCGAGTCATATGCCAATCGACAAGCCAAATAGAATCTCGAAAGAGTAGGAGTGGAAAAAAACAAGGAATGAGTTCTTGACAGTGTCAACCACTTTGAACCCTGCAGCAGTACTCCGATAAATTTCTGTGAATGTATAAAATCCTGCCAAAAGCCAGGAACACACGGCAGGTATTCGTTGAAGGTTCGTCCTATTTCAAATCATTCCTCATGGTTTCCAACCTTCATAAGATTGGTACCGATGCGATTACTGAGGTGTGAGGCGACAAGCGTCTGATGAACAAATTTAAAATGGAGTTGCGGAGAACGAGGACCCGTTTTCCGCAAACTACTAAGGTACCCTCCACCGTGAGGCACCCTGTATTCTGACTACTTCCTACAGCTCTTATTACAAGATATAGAAAAAAGTTTGAACTCGAGGTCTTGTGTTTTTTGTCTGAAAATTTGGTCATTTCCATAAGCAGTGACGCTCTATCGATTTAAAATATTTCCAGTGATTTTACGCCTATTTTCATCTTCTCAACTTCACCCCCTGAGGAGCGGTGATACCTCATTTTGAAGGTCCTTCGACCCCGATCATAACTGCCGAGTCTCAATCCTCTTGAATTCTCATTGTTAAAATGTTGTTTTTGTTTACCAATTTCCAAAGAAATACGTGGAAAATGTCCAAAATAATGAGAAAAATCGTTTTTTGATTTTAAACTTGACGACCCTGTATCTCGGAAACTGTGTAATTTTGGACTAAGATAAATTGCTGTGAATCGACATATTTTGACCTCAGGGGTATATGGTAGAGTTTTTTCCGCACCTTTTAGGGACATACTGTATAATTTTGGAGAGTCCACATTCTCTACTACTATCAACTTCTTTATTTTGATACATCAACAACTGTTTTACATAGCCCCATGGAAAGAAAATCGCAGAAAGAGTGAACCCTATCCATACATATAATTATTTTTTTTCATTTTTTCAACTATTATACAGGGTGTTTTGGAAATAGTGATACAGAGTTTGACAGCAGTGTTATCTTGCAAAGATATGAGAGTTCCAATAAACGTTGGTCCACAAATTCATCGCTTTGAAGATACAGTCACTTCTAAATTTTATTTTGGTTTTCCTTCAAATAACTTTTGAAAAATATGAAGTATTTGCACAAAATTTGGTGATCAGGAATTTTTTGGGACTCAAACCATAACTTGGTATAAGTTTGTGTATGGAACATTTTTGAGGGCGTTGCGTACGCTCTTCTACATTTTTGTCCTGGAAACGCCGTTTCTGAACCTTGGATTACTGGACTTTATATGAATATCAAAAATTTGGAAAATAATCAGAATATACAGCAAAAATCCATCAACAACGGAATCAAATAATACAAATATTCAAACAAATTGCATAATACAAGTATGAAAAACTGAAAAAAATGCCAAGGTTTTCTGCAATGTTTGTTGTGAAGCCGACATCTGCAAGGTAGCAAACCTCAGATTTGGATTCAGCAGACCAAAAAGCATATAAAGCTTCATAGAACATATAGAACCAGTGAGCCCTTTTTTCTTGATGATTTTCTAAATTTAGGAATTGTTCATGGTACAAGCTGTTACCAGTTGACAGGTTTCTGAAATGGCGGAGTAACGAATTTTTTAAATTAACTTTTCTTCGCACTAGGGGCAAATCGCTTCGGCGGTATCTAATCAAGTAGTTACGTTATACCATGGATAATACTTTCAGTAACCAGAACGTTTTGGGGTTTGATCCCGAGCTGGTATCGATACAGTAACCATACACACCAAGCCTGGTGATAACAAATCGTTACTTGGTTAATGCCAATATCCGCCGAATGTTGACAGTTGACACCACCAAAACTTGGATCTCAACTGTCAATTGTCTGCTTTCCAGGACACAAATGTAAAAGTAATCCGATCACTGAACGGTATGTTGTCAAATTGTGTACATTTACAGAGAATTTTGCACAGTCTCATGCTATTTAATTTCAAATTCCACTGAAATTCCTCGAAATTTACCGAAATTCCCCTGTAATTCCCCAAAATTCCTTTGAAATTCTTTGAGATATCACGAAATGTCTCGAAATTCCCTGCAATTCCTCATCTATGTACAATAAAATATCCCAGTGATTTCCCCCTCGGCGTAAGTCTTCAGGAGCATGTCGAAGCAACAAAGGCGAAAATCTTGCGCCAAAGACAAACTAAAAAGGATTTGTTGTCGGTTACCTGCCAGCACCTGCCATGCGCCAGCGAATTGGCATTTGTTTTCAGAAATAGTTTAAATATCTCATGACCGTTATGAATAGGTAGAGTCTCACTTATTTGATTTGACTATTTTGTGTGATGTAATCTTCAAGTATTCCATGTTCTACACAATATAACAGGTATCCAGTTTGGGTTGGTAGTGGCTTGCGGCAAAAAAATTATCACTAAAACGGCCAAGAGAAAAGTCTGGAAAATATTTTCAAGTTTCTGAAATGGTCGCTAGGGGGCGTAACAACCAACAACAAGTAGCAAAATAGGATTTCAATAGAATTTTGCCCAATGAAAGTATATTGATGATATCGTTTGCATATTAACTGACTATTCACCTACACTTGTTGCCTTCAACGTTTTTTTCTATCTATAAAAATAAAGCGGTGGGGAAAAACAAACGGAGATTCCTTCCGTTTCGCTTGACCGAGTTCAACGAACTTGGGCTCATATGAAAGAGCATGATCTGCACTTAAAATCATTTTTTTGGTTTTAAATGTTTGACCTTCGCCGTCGCCGCTAGATGGCGTTTACTGAAATGGTAGCATATTTATAAGTTTTTTTTTTAAATCAAATGTTAAGATATATTCATTTTCATATATTTTAAAAGAGGATACATTTTTTTAGTTTTTTTTTTTCAATTTTTTATAGAAAAATGTATCCTCTTTTGAACAATATGAAAATAAATACACCATTTCATTTGATTTTTTTGGAAAAAGCTCAAAAGTATGTTACCATTTCAGTTAACATCATCTAGCAGCGACGGCGAAGGTCGAAAATTCAAAATCAATAATCTGCGTTTGTTTAAAAAAACAGTCGAACTTCCCCCACCTCTTTATTTTGATAGATAGAAAAAAACGTTTTTGACAAAAAGTTCACGTGAATGGTCATTAAATATGAAAATGATATCATCGGTCTATTTTCATTGGGCAAAATTCTATAAAAATTCTATTTTTCTACTTGGTGTTGCTTGTTTCGCCCCCTAGCGACCTTTCCAGAAAGTCAAAAATACTTTCCAGGTTTTTCTCATGGACGTCTTGGTTTTAAAATTTTTTGCCGCAAGCCTCTACGATGAATAGTTTTCGGGATATGGCCGCTATCCTTAGCTGATCACCCTGTACATTCATTACAATACCTATACTCCCCGAGAATAAATTCCGGACAAGAATAATTTGAGTCAAATTGATATCCCTATAACTTTTTTATTTGTTGTCCGAGCTTGGTGAAATTTGTACCAAAGTGTAGCCCTATGTCTTGAGATATTACCCTTGATTTTGGTTTTGGAAAAATAATGATGACTTGGTTATTATACAGGGAGGAACAGAAGCTACCTTTTAACCCTTGAGTTTTCAACACCCTGTGGAGAAATTGGGCGGCAAAATTTAGCTCCATTAAAATCTGTTGTGAAGTGCGATCTTTTTTCAACAAAATGATTTTTTGGTCATGTCAATATCTGCTTTTTCAGAGAAGATACAGATGTTTAATGAAAATGCAGCAGTTTTTCGATATTTCATAAACAATGAATGAACACATTTTTATAGACTTCCATGAACAGAATGTTTTTTTATTAATAGCGCGTATTGTCACATCGTATCCCTGTGACTTCTGTCATGCGAATGGCATATTTTGGGTGCATCTTGAAAATTATTTGTTATTTTTAAAGAAGTGCTTCTCGCAAAGCAGGCAAGGTTGAAAGATGTCTATTGCGAACATGTCTACCTAGCAATCCTAGCATACCTATCCCATGTGTTTGATTTCCCAGTTTCAATCTAAACAAGATATGTACGGCCATGTAGTGATACCCCAGTCCACACCATGATACTACCGCCTCCAAAGTGTGATCGAGATGAACAATTTGCCCAATATGGAACATTGGGTAGATTGGGGCAATATGGAATTTTAGAACATTTGTTAATGCAACTCTAGAAGAATGTTTTCTTTCATTGTTGATAAAATTTCGGAAAACTGCAGCATTTTTGCAAACATCTGTATCTTCCCTAAAAAAGCAGATATTGACATGACTTAAAAAACATTTTGTTGAGAAGAGATCGCACTTCACGACACAATATCATGGAGCTTAGTTTTGCCGCTCAATTTTTCCACAGGGTGTTGAAAACTTGAGGGTAAAAAAGAAGCTTCTGTTCCTCCCTGTATAATGACCAAGCCATCGGTATTTTTGGAAAACCAAAATCAAGGATAATATCTTAAGACATAGGGCTAAACTTCATGCAAGTCTATAGGAATCTTTTTATTCATTGTTGATTAAATATCGAAAAACTGCAGCACTTTATTTAAACATCTGTTTCTTCTCTAAAAAAGCAGATATTGACATGACCAAAAAAACATTTTGTTGAGAAAAGATTGCACTTGACAACAGAACATGATAAAGATGAATTTTGCCGCTCAATTTTTCCACAGGATGATTAAAACTTGAGGGTGCGTAAGTAGCTTCTGTTTCTCCCAGTATAATGACCAAGCCATCAGTATTTTTCTAAAACCAAAATAAAGGGTGATATTTCGAGACATAGGGCTACACTTTGGTAAAAATTTTGCCAAAATCGGACACAAATTAAAAAACTTACAGGGATAATTGACTCAAATTATTCTTGTCCGGAATTTATTGTCGGAGAGCGTATAATGTTTAAAAAAAAAATGATATTTTAGTTCGGTTTGATTTATGTATATTTCAAGATCCGTCTGTCATAAGACAAATTTCCAGATCTTGGCTGTATCGGGAATTCGGGATGTGGTTTGTGAATTTTTCGCTCTGTCGATCTGCACTGTAACGAGTTAGGTTTGGTAATTGATACGCTCTCGGGGTCCAATGTTATTCAGTAAGGTTACATGTAATATGAACAATTATCAGATTTATAACTTTTCGAGATTCTGTGTCGTAGTCTAATTCATTTTTGAGATGCATGTCATTAAACACACCAGTCGGTCATGGTTGATCCGAGAAATAAAAGAACCTCATTTTATGAAGTTTTATTCTGATCATGAAGGTTATTCGCAAACAGTCCATGGTTTTTGATTAAAAAGTAAAAAACTTGGAAGAAACTTGATCTATGACTTTTTTTTGGAATTACGTCACGAAATTTTGTTTGGGTTAATTTAGCCGCGAATGCGGGACTTCGGCGAACCGCGCAAATGATCTTGTGAAAGATCCGTTTGTGTGGTGTGTGGTATTCGATGAGTATTATTTTGAGAAGACATTGTTGAATTGGAGTTAACTACTCATATAAAAACATAAAAACATAAAAACCTATTACTCTCATTATCTAATAGTCGTCATATATCTAGAGGGAATAACTTTGAGGGTAACAAAATAGATATCGATAATGAAAATTATAAAGCATGTTAACGTCCCCAGACTCTCAAATGGTGGTAAAGTAACAGAAAAAAGGACAGGTCAATGGTTTTTCTCATTCATCAACTCATTAATGAATAAGAAGATTCTTTGACGTTACATTTTTCATGTTTTCTTACCACTGATGATACAAACGTCACTTTTTTGGATAAATGCTGTACTTAAACATAAATAATTTCACAATGATCTTGCAGGATGTTGGTGCTGCAACCTTCATGTCAGTTGCTACCTCATGTCCAGAACTGTTCACGAATATCATTGCCACATTCGTAACGGATTCTGAGCTTGGTATTGGAACGATTGTGGGATCTTCGATGTTCAATGCTCTTGGAGTGGCCGCCATTGGATCATTGGCTGCTATTAGAGTGAGTTGGCTATATTTTGGTTATCACTCTCCCCACCATTCCTACCAAACAGCTTATGATTAGTATTGATTAGAGTTGCAAACAAGGTTTCTATCAATAAATCTTATTAGTTCATCAACGTCTAGAATTAGAAAAAAATTTAAATAATCTAAAATTTGATCCATATCAAATCGTTGAGATTGTTTTGAAAAAATATTAATGTTTGTTTGTTCTCATGAATATTCATCTATAAAAATGATGGGATTTTGTTCACATGCTTCACTAGAACTGGATACGAAGGGTGAGTTTTTAATCAAATTTTAGAAAGGATAAAAAATAAATGTTGACGTTGAGATAGAAATTAAAATTGTATTTAGCCTAAGACAAAATGTCGCTTTACAGCCAATCAAACTTGACTGGTGGCCGGTGACTAGAGACATCATAATTTACATGTTCGCGATCTGTCTTCTTATTGGCATCGTGTGGGACGGCAAAATCTACTGGTATGAAGGTCTCGCTCTCTTCATCGCCTACTTCGTCTATTTCATGGTCATGTTCCAGAATCCCCGAATATCAAGATTTGTCAGGAAACTGGTTTTTAAGTTCCAGAGCAAGAATCAAATCGCAGCAGGTGTGTTAACAAAGTAATATTGAGCAACCAACCTCTTCATATTTATCATTTTTCAAGTAGAAAACGAAAAGGGCACCCAAAATGATTTTAACCGAGACTCAGTGAGAGCCTCAGTAGCTTCAGCTTTCGGATCGTATGCTGAGAATGTGAGAAGATCTGCTTTTGAACATCCAGATGAGTTCCGTAAAGCAAGAGAAGCAGAAGAACAAGAAGAGATTAAAGGTATTGCTAAAACTGTCGTTATCATAGAAAATAATCTTCTCATCTATAGCCAGTGCAAAAAGCCCTTTCAAGTTACCAGAAGGCGGTTGGTTCACTAAATTCGTATTCTTTTACACTTGGCCTGTGAAGATGGCTTTACGTTGTACTATACCAAATCCAAAATTACATCCTAATCTTTGGCCTGTGACGTTCGTCATTTGTATTTTCTGGATTGGTGGGAACTCTTACGTGGTCTCATGGATGGTCACAATTGTGGGTGAGTTAATGCTCGATCTAGACAGCATATTATGTTGCTTTAATATTTATCTTTCCTCTATTAAGGTACTGTCCTTCATATTCCACCTACTGTGCAAGGTATGACATTCGTTGCAGCAGGTGGATCCCTTCCAGAATCTATTTCCATTGCTGTTTTGACAAGAAGAGGTCAGTCTGTTTTTTTTTAAGTTCTGATCGTCTGGACTTATTGATCATAGCAAATCCAGACGCAACTTATAAAATGTTTTCTTCATAATAGGGTCCAAACTCGTCGACTCACCTCACTTTTTCTATGACGGAGAAAAGCACGATCACATCAAGAGATAATATTTTTTTGTTCCTTGGTCGATATTTTAGTAATGAATCCACTACTCTCGAGAACCTGAATGGTTTCTCAATAACAAAAAAAAATGATTTTTCGCCCCAAATAATCGACTTTTTTTTTTGTTCGTACACAGATTTATAGAAATGTCATAAGTTATGTAGTGGCAACTGAATAGAAAAAGAGTTTGGGAAAAATGATCGACGTTGAGGTTTTTATTCATTTAATCAATATCAATATGAACATAGTGTTAAGTTGTTCAGTCATCTTCACCCTAAGTCAATATATTTGAAGCCATGGATTTAGTTTTCTTCCATCATTTTATTATTTATCAGAAAATTATTGTTTCAGGTGAGGGCAAGATGGGTGTCTCCAATTCCCTTGGAGCAAATACAATGAACATCCTGTTTTCACTTGGCATGCCATGGTTCTTCAAAACCATCACAATGGGTTTAAATGATGATGCCGTGATACATATCGAGTCTGGTTCCATAGTGTATATCATCATGGGTTTGATTGCAGTAGCCTTAGTCCTATACTTAACACTATATTTCAATAAATTTGTGTTGTCAAAGATGACAGGAGGAATTTTGGTAACAGTATATGTTATATGTATAGTGATGGCCTGTTTGGCTGAAATGGTGTTCTTGAAATAGTCTTTTCAAGATCCTAGATCCTAGTTCAGATTTTTGGTTCCAGAGGCAAAGTGTATATCCTTTTATAGTTCCTATGTGAACTTTGTTTACGTGCCAAATTGAAGAGTATCTCTTTTGCAGAACAATAAAAAATATGAAGATTTGTAAATCCTGAAGACATTGGTTTTGCGTTGCAAAGACTGTTGTTATATTTACTGGCTTGTGTTATTTTGACTGTCACTATTTGGTATTACTGAAAAACATACACTTTTCCTGTTGAGTGGAAATATTACTGTTATTTGTTGTGAGTTTCTACGTGTAAGTAGTTGAAATTATGAATAACTATTCTTTAGATATAAGGTCGTTGACAGTATTAATAATTCTCTATGACTGTAATAATAATATTTATATTGTTTTGATAGATTTCAATATAAGACATCGATATGGAATCAATATCATGTTTCGTTTAAATAATTGAAAATGTGAAAAATCAATGAAGACGAATCTTCAATTATTATTTAAATATAATGTTTCAACAAAGCTGTGACTTAGACTATACATGTTGAATCGCTCTGATACATACATTTTTTGTTATCTATTTTTTTATATTCTGTTAGTTTTAAGCAAATGCAAAAATATAAAAAACAAGATTATAATAATATCGTAAGATGTTTCATTAATGATCAAATAGTACACTGTGAAATTCATAGTTGCAAATAGGTAAAGTCTGTTTTTTTTTTAAATGCCTGACATTTGCCAAAATTGGAGGTGAAAGGTTGGCAATCTTGTATAGATTACTCGCGATATGGAATGGAAAAGGTAGACTGGGTAAGAATTTATCGAACACCGAACTTCACCTTGACTCCTTGACCATGATAATAATATGTCAAAGTTTTATGAAATTTTGTCATGCCATACGGTAAACATTTATCTGCAAAGATAAACCTACGATTCACAATGCGTATCGGGCGTTTGCAGACATATCCAAGGACCGGAATGACTGCATAGATTATCAAGAACATTCAAAGTAATATTTATTGAAAAACGAGTTAAATTGTCTCAATACTAATTTTTGATGTTTTTTGTCATTGATTTTGCTTTGATCAATTATAGAATAATGTCTAGGCACTATAGAAATACATAATGTATTGTTAATATCACAGATCATTATATATTATTTTCTAGATTCATCAGAAGACTATTTCAAAAGTTCTTTAAAGAAAAAAAATCAACCGCAGAGAAAATTAGCGTGAAAAGGGGATGAAAAAAGAGAGGACCATGGTTTGACCACATTTTTTTAAAGGAGGCAATTGGAAGATTTATTTTTAAAATTTTGGAATAGGAAGTAAATTTTTGTTTGACAGATATATTAGGTCACGTGCGGAAAGTGGTCGATTTAGATTTTGATGGATCGAGAAGTCTTCTGCACAAAATTATTAGGGATATGGGTTTTGATTTAAAAAAAAAAACGATAGATGGAAAATTTTATTCGCAAAAAGCCATATAAAACGTTCTAAAATAACTTTTTTGCGAAAATATTTGGAATATGAAAATTCTAGTGAAAACGTGGTTTTTATTTTTTTGAACGAGACGTGGATTTACCGGAATGGAAGTCAGATCAGAAAGTGGGTGAAAGAAGATGATCGTAGGATGACTAATATCAAAATTTGCAGCGAGGGCAAAAGATTCACAATTTTACATGCTGCGTACAGGGGCGGGTTTCTTCCAAATTGCGAGTTACTTTTTTGTGGTAAAAATATTGACAGGGATTATCATAAAACAATAAATGGAGATATCTTTATGTACTTGGTTAAAAATATATGGATTCCGTATTTGGGCGAAATTAGAGAAAAATGTGTCATTGTGATGGATAATGCGCCATACCACTCAGAGCATTTGGAAAAAAACGGTTACCAATTTTTCAAACAAATCGAACTTTTCGGCATTTTTGGAAAAACATAAAATTAAATGTTGTCGCGATCGTACCAAAATTCAATTGTGGAATTTGGCAGAGCCTTTGATAAAAAATTCTTGTGGTAAAAAGTACGTTGTCAACAAGTTTCTTCAGTCGCAAGGCTATGAAGTTCTTCGAGTGCCCCCATATCATTGTCAGTATAACCCTATTGGAATGGTATGGGCATTTTGTAAAACTTATTACAACAAGAACATTACAAATTCTAAAGAAGTCGGTAGTGATAGAGTTTTACAAGTGTGGTCCGAGTCATCATCCAAATTCAGTATAGATATGTGGAATAATTGTGTTAACCATACAGAAAAATTCATTAGAGACGACTGGACAAAAGACATGGGTGCGACTAGTATGAACGAAGTACTTCCTATAATAATATCATTTGAAAAGGATTCATCATCTGATTCTGATAATGACTATTTATCTTCTGGAGATGAGAACTGATTCTCAAATGATATTATCGAAGATGTCTTTTGAAGACATATTTTCCTTACTATATTTTTTATTTCTGCCAACTAACAGTTCTTTTATCTTTTCTTTTCAACAATCGGTAATATTTTGTTTTATAACTGCTTCATCACTGCTCTTCCAACACCATTTTGTTTTATATACATTGCAAGTGAAATATTTAGCTCTTGAGAAAGATTTTGCTTTATAATGTGTACTCGTAACAACATTATTGAAGCAAAAATACAAAACAGATTCACATGGTTTCACGACAGATTTTGATATTGTTTCATAAACGTTCACACAACAGATTTTATACGATATTTTTGCTTATCGAAAATATTTGTTTCATAATATATTTTTTCTACGACTGTACGGTAATATCACTATTGTGCAATCGATATCGATTCGTAAATGTAGTACAGTGTAGAACTGTACGGAAATGGAACCATTCCCCAACTGTTGCCATGGAAACGAGCGCAAACTGATTGGAAATGAGAATGATCTGGCACATCCACCAAAAATAAATAAATTAAGAATCGATATTAATTACACGATAGTGATAAAAATTAATAGTCGTAGAAAAAGTATAGTGTACAACTCGCATGGAATGACCATTTCCTACATGTATGAATTGCTACAAACCTTCATACTCGTAGGAAATCGGTATCATTCCATGCTTATTGTACAATATACTATTTTCCACGACTGGCAAGGACTGTCGCTATTGTACAGAGTGATTGATTTTCAGCGACAGGGTGCCAGTTCTCGTGAACTATTCATCTTAGAGGCTTGCGGCCCCCACCACTTTATTATGATAGATAGAAAAAAAACGTTTAAAAGAAAAAGTGTAGGTGAATAGTCAGTAAATCCGAAAATGAGCTCATCGATATATTTTCAACCGTCAAAATCCATAAAAATCATATTTTTCTACTTGGTGTTGGTTGTTACGCCCCATAGCGACCATTTCAAAAACTTGAAAATATTTTCCAGGTTTTTCTCTTGGCCGTTTTAGTCATAAAATTGTTTGCCGCAAGTCTCTACGATGAATAGTTTACGAGAACTGGCACCCTGTCGCAGAAAATGAATCACCCTGTACAATCGATATCGAATAGGAAACGTGGCACATTGTGCAATCGTAGGAAATGAAAACATTTCTTACTCGTTGCCTAGCAACCCGTGGGAAATGGTTTCATTTTCTACGGTCTGCTACATTTACACCCAATATCAATTTCGATTACACGATAGTGATATTAATTGACAATCGTAGAAAAAGTTTAGTGTAAAACTCGCATGTAATGACCATTTCCTGATTGTATGAATTGCTGCACTCGCCTTCGACTTGTTCTACAAATCTTCATACTCGTAGGAAATTCCATTCCATGTTGTACAATATACTATAAACCTGTATTATCTGATAAATTGTTTTATTAGAGGTATGCAATATATCTATAAAACTATTTTATTGAGTTGGTTTTGTGATATTGCTGCTGCTGCATATTGCACTCTTCAGAATATACCTTTAAAACGGTTATTCAACTATCAATCAATCAATCAAATACTTTATTGACATAAATGCAGCACATTTCATAAACACTATGACAGTAAAAGCTTTATTTCATAATTATAAAACAAAATTATTTTTGTTAATGGGGATTCAAAAGCATTTTTTCGGGTGCATGTCATTGTCAAGGAGTGAAAACATTTTATAAAAATTCCCAAAATAATAATAGTACTCTGTATAACATGCAAGACATATTTTTTGTTGTCTTCACTGCCCAGTGAGTCGGCCATTTTCAGTGTTACATAAAATCATTTGACCAATGATAGAATGCTATACATAACTATTCAGTATTTTTTTAATGATTCAAGATGGATCATCTGAATCATTCACAATACACGCCAAATGAAAAAAAAAAACTCTCTCGAAACTCAAAAATGATTTATATATTTGTGGCGCTTGAAAAGTTTTCCTTATAAATCCCATAAACTATACAGAAAAATTTCTTTGGAAGTAAAATATTAACCCTCAGATTGCAAATCGAC
Source organism: Orchestes rusci (assembly GCA_958502075.1). Classification (NCBI taxonomy): domain Eukaryota; kingdom Metazoa; phylum Arthropoda; class Insecta; order Coleoptera; family Curculionidae; genus Orchestes; species Orchestes rusci. The sequence continues at coordinate 19,586,068 of OY293304.1, forward strand.
TTTTTTTGTGTGTAAAAACATGCAATATTTAGCTTTTTTGTCATGTTGAAGACCATCAAAAAATAAATTATTCCCAGTGTGTATAATTCCACAACAAAACTTTACTTTTATGATGTTGGTCAAAACAAAAAAGCTACCCACGAAATAACCTTTTCATGTACATGTTTCATAATTATTCAGTAAATGTTTATAAAACTGTCCGATCAAAGCTTTGGAATCCATAATAAAACAAACTAAGCAACCAAATTGCTGCACAAAAGTGCGCCCTTTTTGTGTTTATAAGCTTTGTATAAACGATTTTAGCGACACTGTTTTTTTATGGAAATAGTTCTGCGTTGACGTTCTTAGGGCCTTCATAGAACAGCAAATGATAATTGTTAGTTGAATGATTGATACGTTATACCGCATAGCTGTACGCCTTATAATAATGAATCATATTTTTTCTGGGAGTAGTTCGGCTAACTGAAATTACCTATTCAATTGTTTAATCATAGTTTGTTATCATAACAAGGCAAATCATATTCGAGAAAGCAGATACTCTATCACATGAATACGTCCTCCTCCCCACCAATCCCACCATGCAAGGGCTCCAGCCCACAGAGGTCTTCCAGACCGCAAAAAAGCCGCCTTCCGTTACCAGCCAGTCCACAGAGGCTCGCTGTTCAATCATCCATACAAGGACAGTCCAAAGAGGGTTGCTGGTCATCCAGATCAAGTTAATTATTGATAAAGCCACAAGACAAATACAATGGCAGACAAGAACGAGCTCGACCGCCTAGTGCAACAAGAAAATGTGACGATGAACAACAGCAAAAAAGACTCACAAACCAGAAGAACAAAATCCTATATCTAAAAACATTTAGAAAAACACCTGGAAAAATTATGGCAAACAAAAAACTAAAGGACTTCGAGCATCCTAAAAAAACCAAATCATATTTTCAACAAGTGTTTGCCAAATATGACGAATTCAGGACCTACTTGTTACTAACATGCCCAGAGACCGCAGCTTCATCAACCACCCAATCTGATCTCACTTTCTACAGCAGCCAACAAAAACGGATAAAAATAAAAGATTTCAAAATGGAACAGCTGAAAGACTCACTTATGCAAATACAATCAGATTTGGAACCTCGGTTAAAACAAAACAAAGCAGAGTATTAGTACCTGAAGAAATCTTAGTCAACGGAGAAGAACAAGAAATATTTTCCTCAAAGAAATCATCAGACAATTCGAACAAGTGGTTGACGGTCTGACCATCAAACTCTAGCAAAACGTCACAGCCCCGATTCAACAAGTACCACTCCATCAAGTCCAACAGTATCTACAGTTTCCAATTTCCGATGTCAGATATGATTTGTGATATTTTCAAATAAATCATCCATGAAAAATCCGCATTGACTAGAACAGATAAAATGAATTTTTTGAAGACTAGTGGACTTCTGGTACCTATCACACGAGTACATCGCAGACGAACATGACACTCAATTATACTTTTAGCTTCAAGAAAGTGAACTTCAACAGTGTACCCACCCCTTCCGCAGAAGCTCGTCTGCTCTCCTGTCTCCATATGAAGATTGATGAAGATGAAGATATGTTATCGAATACAACCAGAAAAATCCAAATACCCCAAGAATGCATCATCCAGACAAAGCCAAGCATCTTGACACCCAAAAGAAGCGGACCCGTTCCTGTTATAGGCAGTTACTCCAAACAGTGCCCATCATCTTCAATGGCAGCCTGATCAACCAGAAACCTCCATACCAAGTCACCAAGCCAATACTAGCTTTGGAGAGTTGATACAAGAAGAAATGGACCTCAAAGATCATCTCCATGACACGGTATGGCATTCATCAGCATTATCACGACAATGATCCACTGGTGATCCTAGGATGACGTGCAGTGAAACTGATCATCACGAAAAGACAAAAGAGACGAAACCAGAAAGCGGACAAACGACAATGCCAAAACGAAGACATGGTGTCTTTACGTTCGTCAACTAATTGTGGAGAGGCGGCAAAATGCTTAATTGCAACAACCATACATCAATTGTAACTATGTTTAACATATAATATCACTAAATGCATGTTTCTTTACTCCGTATTATATTATATTCCAAGCGAAAAAAAATATTAAAGTTTATTGTTGATATTGTTGGAAACCCCTTGATAAAATTATCACTATGAAGCCTTTTGGATGACCTGGTACACATACAATGCAGATTATTTCATTTTTCGAGTACGTTTTTAGTATCAGTAGTGCCAATACTTTAAAACTAGAATCGACGTATGTCAGGCATTTAAAAAAAAGGAGTTTAGGTATGTGGCGACATGTCAACAAACTTGTCATTTCACTTAATGAAAAGTTCAAAGGCTTTGAGCAATTCAAATTGCTGTTCATTATCATCTTCCATTGGAGCTTGAAACTGGCAAACTAGTATTATTGGGACACATCTTTTTTTTGCTCTACATATGACCGAGTTAATGACCTAGTGAATATCGAAACTACAGGCGAGCTCTTTTCATTCGATGATGATACTTCAGTTGTGTTTCAAAATAAAACGCAAACCAGCTCGGAGCAGATGTTATCGACAATTCGTTGGCAATTGTAAACAAGGCAACAAAGATCTTTAACATCTTGTGAGACTCACTTTAGGTCTTGGAATATTCTGTCCCCCATGACATCCATACTGATTCGTTTACTGAACTGCTCGTTCCTAAATCAAGTGAGCCCTATGCTGAGAAGAATATTTTGTATTCCGCTCTGATCGGTCCAAGAAGCTGAACTCATTATCATACGAACACTTGAGGACTCGAGAATAAAAGAGTTGTCCGTACAATTTATAACGTCTTTTCAATAACGTTTGAAAGAGTAAGTCACAGAATACCTTAACAAAATGCAGTCTCTTGGAATACTTGCCAACCTTGACTATGACCTCACAGACAGAAGGCAAATTGATGAGATTGAATGGATCACTCTTCATGAGTCATTCACTCTTCCTTCGATTGTATCTCGGGTCCCTCATTATAAAGCAATATTGGTCAATATCTGTTTCAATCACAGAACACATATACAAAGTTTAGAAGACAAGGTGACGTACAAAATTTTACGGAACAATGCGCCACGGAATGAATCGAACTATCAGACTTGGATAATGTATTATTGAAGATTTCTGTAATATATTATACAGTTCCCTTTACATAAAAGCACTGACATTGACTTTGACGTTGAAAATGTCTTTATTTCTTGAAATAAGACAAAAACTTTGAATAAATGTAGTTTTTTCGGTTTTTCTTGAATGTTCAGGACCATCTGGGGATGGGGTCAGTGTGGGCTTTCTATCCGCGGAAGCGCTGCGGGGCGCTAACCCTGTGTGATGTTGACTGTGGTACCCTGTTGAGCCATTCAGCAATCAGCGATAACACTCAGTATAGAATGCACTCTGTAATCAATCAACAGCAAAACAATTATATAAATAAAAAGCCAATAAATGTATAGACTTTCTTTCTTTTTGACAATCAACTTCCAATGTCATTTTTCACCTCTCTGGACAGGTCTCCACATTCCCTCTCTTATTATCAGCTTTAGTGGTGTTACGGGGGAACATTTGGAAGTTGAGGAGAAGGCCTCATCGGGTTGGTCTGTTTGTGCTAAATCGTCCCCGGTACGTTGTTCAACAGGCTGGTCTATTGCTTCTCTGTCAATCATTACGGATGCTGACGCTGGACTGGAAAAAGGCATGTCCGTATCATCTGGAAAATTAAGAATATCAGGCGGTTGTGATGTGATGTGATCCACATGATGTTTTGTCAGTTTATTGTCCTCCAAGAGTATTAGCTCGTTTCAGTATCTCTTCAGAATTTAATATGTATACTCGGTGTTGTTGAATCTTGAAACTAGCTTGTTGACCGACATCGACATCAAGAACTTGTCTCCTACTCCAATTTCATTGCTTTAAGACTTCCTCCCTTAGCCTTCCCTTCTCATTCGTTCTTGTTTCTTTTGGGTATCCCTATCTTTTGCTTTCTTACATCCATACCTTCTTCTGAATCTGCTGAAGATGGTATTTTATCTCTTATGCTCCTATTAAACATAATTGAGTCAGGCGATCTACCAGTTGTCCCATTGGGTGTAATATACACTGTGGGCTTTTTTGTTTGTTTATGGATTTGGATCCACGTTGCTATGAAATTTTTATAAACTTTGATCAAAATGAAGTGAAAGAGTTTTTATGCCGACAAGCACCATCATATAGAAAAAATCATAGTTTCTTAGGTTATGGTTCTAAAATATTGATATTATCAGGATACCTTTTCCCACTGATGTCCTTCTCAAAAAATATATCAGTTGGTCTGTACGTAGCGCAGTTCGTTTTTGCAACGAGCTTAAATGCACCAATTTTATAAAAACGTCGTAAGTCCGGTCCTGTCCAAAATTCGAAAACTCATTTTTGGAGGAACATCCAGAACATGTTGACCAATATCATATCCAAAATTCATCTAAATCAATAAACAAACAAAAAAGTTTTTAGGGATCAAACTAGGTTCTAATTTAATTTGGCCCACAGTGTATATTTTTGGGATTCTTTTCTTAAATTCAGTTAATCGGAATATGCAATTGGAAGACGTTTATCTCACATTATTGTGAGATTTTGTAAACTTGTAAAACTTTGTAAACTGATGGTTAGACCATTATGGGAGGTTTGGTCAGTTGCGTAACCATTAAACAATCCCGACACTGTTTCACGAATTTCTCTGTTTCTCTTTCCAAAAATGGCCACTATTCCTTTGCTCTTATGCGACGTTTCATGTCCGACTCTCCTGGGTGTCTTTCATGAGCTAATGCCAGAGCATGCTGTCTAAGCGCTTTAGGAATAACAAGCCTGTTACTCCTTAAAAGCATATGTCCGATAGTGGAAAACTTCATCCGAAATGGAAAATAAATATTTCCATCTTTGAATTTTTGGGACTCCAGAATAGCAGCAAACGTTCTATTCTCGATGAGTGTTTCGACGTTGGCTTGAAGATTGCCTCTGAAGGCTTATGGTCAATGAACAACTCAAATTTCAACCCAGCAGGAAAAAATAATCTTTCTACACTCCATACCAATGCCAAACATTTTTTTTTAGTCTGGGAATATCTTCGTTCCTTATCAGACAAACTGTTACTGGCAAAAGATATTATGTGAGGGTGTAAGGGGCGTAGGGTGTAAGGGGCGTAAGCAAGAATGGAGACATAATGCAAGCTCAAATGTCAACCTCACCTGCACGAGAGGTTGTTAATTCTACTAGCCGGTGCACCCTGCTAGAAACTGACGAGGCTCTGGCAAACGAGTCGCAGCGGTATAACTGCACATCCGGAATTGAGAAAATGCAATTTTGAAAGAGTAGTGTCTCTCCTATCATCCCGCACTGGCCAGCGTGATAGGGTTATTGGCTAAAATTCCCCGTAAACCAAATCAAAACATGGCAGGACAACAGCAGCAACGGCCCTCAGTCCCCGGCGGTTTGCTCATCCCTGATCAAGGTAGCGGTCAGACAAGAAGGCAAACAGAGGGTGCTTATAATCACCGGAATCGATTAGGCTACCATAGAAGACAACTGCTTCTCTTCACTCTGAATACTAGAACACTGTCAACAACAGAAAATCAGCAAGAACTCGAAGAAGAACTGTCACATGTCAAGTGGGATATTCTTGGCATAAGTGAGCATGAAAGAAAGGGCAACGAAGAACTAATACAGTCAGGAAATATGTTGTACTTTAACGAATCGTATAATGTCAACGACGGCGGTGTAGCTTTCTTGGTGAGCAACAAGCATGCACCAAATATAACCCTAATTGATAGTATTAGCCCAAGGGTTATCTACCTCGTATATAAATTGAACAGTAGATACAATCTTAAAATTGTTCAAGTCTATGCCCCAACATCCACTCACACAGCAGAAGAAATGGAATGCTTCTACGACGATGTAAAGACCGCACTGGAACAGACACCTACGCCCTATACAATTTTAATAATTGGTGATTTCAATGCCAAATTGGGTCATTGATCGGACGATGCAGAAATGCCCCTGGGTAAACACGAGTACAGACAAAAACGAAAGAGGACAAATGTTGCTTGAGTTCCTGATGCAGTACAATATGTTTGCGATGAACACGTTTTTCGATAAACCAACCCAACGAAAGTGGACATGGTTGAGCCCTGATGGAAACACCAAGAACGAAATAGACTTAATAATATCAGACAAAAGAGAGATTGTGTATGACGTATCGGTTTTGAATAGATTCACAATCGGTAGTGACCACAAAATGGTTCGAGCACGTATAGTGTTAAATTTATAAAAAGAGAGTTCCAAACTGATAAGAAAGAGTAATAGATGGAGACCCCTAGAAAGTCTGACAGACTTCCAGCAAAGAAATAAATGCACAACTAGAAACCTCTAACACTGGAGAAGAACAGGACGCAGAGTCGCTAAACACCCACCTAGCGGAGGCCGTGCTACAAGCAAAAAACAAACATCAAATGAAAAATCTCACAAAAAAAAGACAAACTCAGTGAAAATACAAAAAAACTTATGAAGGAAAGACGAGAAATGTCAGAAAAATATTCTAGGATTGCGGGTCGCAATAGAACACTGAACAGAGAAAGATCAAAGGGTGTCAGGAAAGATATCAGAGCGTTTAACACAAGAGAAGTGACAAGAGTAATAGAAGAAAACAAGGGTCTGCAGTCAATCAGAAGAACGCTCACGGAGGGCAGAAAAAACATAACTAAGTTGAGACAACAAGACGGACATATAACATCAAACAAGGACGAGATTCTGAAGGTGGTTAGGTCTTTTTACCAAGAACTCCAACACGAATGTGAACGCTGACAACATCAATATACCAACGATAATAAACCAAGGATCTGAAAATATTTCAGACGTGACTATTGACGAACTGAGAGCAACCCTGCGTGAAATAAAAAACAACAAAGCAGCTGGCGACGATCAGATTGAAATAGAAGCTATAAAGCTGGGCGGGATCAAATGCTCTGCAAGCTCTATAATGCATGCCTGACCAGTGGAACCACACCTTCACAGTGGGACCGAGCAGTAATAATAATCATGCACAAGAAAGGTGATATAACAAACCTGAAAAAATATCGTCCCATCAGCCTACTCTTCCATCTGTACAAGTTGTTCATGCGAATAATTACCAAGCGGATCAAAAATGAATTGGACTTCAACCAGACACGCGAACAAGCAGGTTTCCGATCGGGATTTGGCACCAACGACCATCTCCAAGTCATCAAGTCTCTTATCGAGAAATGTACTGAATACAACAAAGCCCTGGTTCTCGTCTTTGTTGATTATGAAAAGGCGTTGGATATGGTAAATCAACAACAAATGCTGTACGCACTAAGAGAATTCCGTATAGACTACAGATACATTATTATCATTAAAAACGTCTATGAAAAAGCCGAGGCTTGCATAAAACTGCATGACTATACGGAAAACAATCCCGTTGAACGAGGTGTGGGACAAGGTGATGTCATATCTCCTAAACTTTTCACAACCCTATTGGAGCACATGTTTAAAAAGATCGATTTTGAGGATATATTTGCGGACGATATTGTCTTGATCACAGATAGAGTTAATGAGGTGAGGGAGATGCTTGGGGATTAAATGCTGCTTCGGAAATGGCAGGTTTAAAAATCAATTTCAGTAAGACCCAGTTTATGACAATCGGAAATTTGTTTGCTCACTACCAAACTGAGCGAACAAATTTCCGTGGGCTCAAATCAAATCGAACAAGTAGTCTCATATACATATCTGGGACATGAAATTCTCATAGGCAGAGACAATCAAACTCGAGAGATAACGTGAAGAATCGGCTTAAGTTGGGCAGCTTTTGGAAAGCTAAGCAACATTCTAAAGTCACATATTCCAACCTGTCTAAAGAGAAAGGTCTTCAACCAGTGTGTACTCCCTGTGCTAACACATGGAGCAGAAACATTAGCACTTACAAAGAAAACCATAAATAAAATTCGCGTAGCACAGAGAGCTATGGAAAGAGCAATGCTGCGCATATCATTGAGGGACAGAGTCTCTTATATTAGACTCCGCCAAATGTCTGGAGTTACCAATGCAATTGAACGCATAACAACGTTAAAGTGGAACTGGGCCGGGCACGTCGCGAGAATGACGGACGGACGATGGACAAAGCTAATTCTGGAGTGGAGACCGCGACAGAAAGCCTTTCGGAACAGAGGTCACCCACCAACAAGATGGACCGACGATATTAAAAGAATAGAGCCAAATTGGATGAATGCAGCACAGCATCGAAAACGTTGGATTGAACTATGAGATGCCTATGTTCAGCAGTGGACGCAGCTAGACAGAGTGATGATGATGATGATGATGATGAGGTTAAATAACCTTTATGCCCGTTTGCACCGTTCCTCTCAACAACTGTTTAAGAAGATAAACAGTGATTATTTGAGAAACATATTGCACCGTCTAGTAAACAATGTTTATCGACGACTAAACGATGATTAAACTAAACAACCATATTTGGACGTTTAAATTTTAATCGTATGATTAGCATAGCAATTTTTCCTGTGCGTGCATCATTTTTTCCTGGTTTTAATTGGAATATTTTTATAGTTGTTGAGATAATATGAATCTTGACGATCTGGATATTTTCATAAATGATGATTTGGATATTTTTTGACATCATTGATAATGAATTTCTGGTCTCAAAAAATTTATGAGGGAAAAACTGTTTTTACGATCTGGATTATATACATTTTTCAAGGCTCCTTCTTTTCTTTAGCTACGAGCTTTTGAACTTCTCTTTTACTTTTTTCATATAATCATTTTAAAACGTAGGTATCAGTACTTCTGAAAGTATTGTTGACAACTGCAGAGTCTACCTCAGCCGCAATTTTATCCCAAGTCTTCTGCTTTTCCTCATTGGTAACGTGATTATGTTTATAAATGTTTGCTGTTAGGACTTTTTCATAGTTCAAAAAACGCATACACCGCTCTTCATTTTGTCTCCTGTTCCTTGTCTAAAAATCCACAACTTAAGACCCTCACTTACAAATATTTCACATAATCACGATGAAACCGGAGTCCGAACGGAAATAATCAGTGAAAATGACAACTTACTAAGTTAGGTTAGCTTCCACAATGAAGTAACACATGTGAAATGCGTTGTTGACAAGTTGTTTTCGCTGATTACCTAAACGGCGTTTAATTTTTCGCGGTACAAACCTCATGAAATCTAATCAATGATTAAATTAAACATATGTTAAGTTAATTAATGTTCAAGACACGAACGGTGCAATCGGTCATTCCGGGGCAGAGTTAGCACCATGCAAACATCTGCCTTTTGTCACTAAAAATACATTCATGTATTATGAAAGTCGTAATTTGTCGATCTGACAGTTCATAAACTTGTCATGAACGTATCTATAATTGGCAGAGGATGATTTTCTCGTAGTATGGCCTCATTGGCCAGTCTCATATCAACACAGATTTAAATAGCTCCTTCTTGTTTGAAAATTATCACCAATGAGAAGATCCAATCGCTGGGGCCCTCTACTTTTTTGATCATGTCCTTATCCAAGGCTTCTTCCAATTACCTCTCCACTGGAATTTCAACTGCAATTATTGGTATTCGATGCATTTGCTGTTTAACTTATTTGATTTCTGGATCAATAGTCAACTTAGCCTTGATGTTCTTTATTTCTGGAAACGTTTCCACGACATTTATCTCATTGACCTGTGCCAGTCCTAACTTGTGAATTCCCATTTTTTGAGCAGTATTTCTTCCCAATAGTGAAATTTTTCCCTTTTTCACCACATAAAAATACGCCAGTGCTTCAATTCCGTACATAGTTTGTATCAATGTTTGAAATCTATGCTCAATTTTCAAAACACTATCGGAGCCTTACAAGGTCTTAACAGATCTTTTCTGGTTAGGTCTATGTTCCATACCTCAGCTTCCTGATGGTGAGACTTTTCACAATCCTGAAGTTTAATGATATTAACCCGACAGCCTGAATCTATTAGCAATGTTATTGGAACACCACCAATCGAGCATTCGATCACGTTATTTTGGAGACCAATTTGCTGTTCAATGTCTGCCCTTTCGAAACATTCAAAGTTTTTGAAGCTATCGATTCAAATCTCTTTTCCTTGGATGGTATCCTTAGTCTCAATAAAAGGTACTCTGTCGCCAAATTTCCTTCGCTCACTAGCACCCATAGAAGCTAATATTTTATTTGGCATTGAAAAACCGCTTTTGCTCCCTCGAACGACAGCATGCTGAAAAATGGCATTGAAAACCACAACTATAACATCTGACTTTTCCAGCTGGACACTCTGTTGATGACCGGTTTTTCCACTACGGGAGCAGTTATCCATTACTAGCCTCATGGGTGCCCAGGAAATTTCATTCACTATAGTTGAGATTCCTGGCATGACATCCATTGCTCTCGACTGTTGTCCTGTTTATTCGTAGATTTCACAAACGCGATCATTTCATCAAGACTAGGTACGTTCTTTCTCGAATTTTTTTTTTCAGATCAAGTGACGCCCAAAAATCGATCAACTTATCTTTCAAATTTATCTCTTTTGATTCTTCTTGCGTGTATCCAGAAAAAAAACACTTTGCTGCTTGTTGACGAATTTTCATCCGGGTTGTATTCTGCGTTCTTATAGATTTTTTTATGAGGATTACCAGGGCATTTTTCACTTAGAGAGGAATCAAAGCATGAAAGACAACATGAAGATAAAGGGGGACGTTCAAATGACTTCATCTATCATCAGCTAATAAGCGGTCATGTGGCATTCCACATCAAGCCATCCTCTCGAAATCTAATGAACTTCAGGCACATCAGCGCCTCTCCGTGGATGCGAATCAAAGCTTTCACTTAGGCCCCGCCCTTCATTTACGTTATTCTTCGGAACTTTGTATTTGTGTTCTGTGGTATCAATGATATTTCAGTCTGTTTCTCCACAACAAACTTCCTGAGCTTTGCTGACGACATGAATATCAATCTATGCTGGTGATTCATTAAAACAGGATTGCCTGTATCTACACTCTGTTCGACAGTTCAACGGCATGAAGCTCAACGTATCTAAGTGTCATGTAGTTCGTATTTAAATCCCATCCAGTTTAATCAACGTCACCTCTAGCACATATTACAATTTTGGAATTATATTCAATTCGTTAGATTCTATCTTTCTCTGGCCAAATTTCTATTGTCACGGGAGACATTGGTAATGTTTTTGATCGGGTCAAACAATTTGCATATTTTTTGGAAATATAAAAAATATAAGAATAAGTAGGTACTGATGCCACTGATGTTAAAAAAAATATATAATGATAAAAAATAATGTATCGATCACCGATTAAAGAGCGCCAATCAACTACGTCACAGAATACATTATTTTTCTCCGTCTGGCGTATTGACTGTAATAGCTCTCTTTCTCGAGAGGGTAATGTAGCTCCACCCCATTTTTGATCATACAGTGGAATTTTCATTCTCTTTTTCATTTATTTATTATATTTTTGAGTATTTCGGTAAAAAAATTTTGCTGATGACTTTCAAATATTGTATAGAATACATATTATGAAATCTCAAGTCATTTGAAAATGTATGCAAATTGTCCATTCTGGAATTCTGCTCTGCAGTTGGGAGTCCCATGTATATGGCCTGGAGAAAGTTCATAGTTCATCTGTTATCTTGCATACAAAGCTGAATTCGTATAACAGGATAATTCTCTACGACACATTCGGACTTGAGCCGCTGATGTGCTGGAGAACAGAAAGACAGACAGACAGACAGACCTAAACAAAAGACAGTATTCAAACTCCTGCAAAAGCTTTTGTCTTTTGTCGATCATTTTATAAAGGTGCAAGAGAATCACGACATGGTTTTTCATGTTGATGTTCTTGTCATCTCTACAAGGTATTAAGAAATTCAATATCATAACCCTGCTTTTTTATACCGGAACATATCCTGATCATACTCGAGTTATCGTGTGAATCTACCAATCCCGTCTAGTGCCCTTATCCATAACTCATTAATTTATAAACATAGAAAAATTTTCAACAAATTACCTCAGATGATTAGAATGAAAAATGCCCTATTAAATTCAGAAAACGTGTCAAAACGTTTCAACTGGCCAAAGCGTATTATACTGTGGAGGAGTTTTTATGTGATAATTTTCAAACTGTGTAGTCATGTCGCAATATTTTTCTGCTTGTGGTAAGAGGTAATAGTTTATTTATTTTCATTATTGTTGTTTCAAAACAGTTTGTGGAAATAGCTATCATCAGAAAACGGATTTGTGAAATGCATTTAGCCAGCGCAATGCAATAGCTGCTATCTACAACCTTTCAAAAAAGCTGCTTTTTTAACTAATGAGTGGATATATTCAGACCAAAAAACTTACATCATAAGTTTAGTAGTTTGTTACACTACACAGAAAAACAGTTTTTTGGCTTGAATAATTGTTGATAACACAGAACTAGACCTACTCCTTCTCATAAATCTGACCTAAAATTCATGACGAACTGGCACATAATAGGTATTGCGACTCTTGTCGGCAAACACATTGTAGAGAATAAAAATATTGTTTTACCTGTGTATTATTAACACCGAATTTATCAACAGTTAGCAAGCTCTGCTGAATTATAAAGCTAACTACAGTAAAAGGTAATTTTTCGGAAAAATTACAGTAAGCAGGTATTGTCAGATCACCGTCAATATACATATACAGGGTGTTTCTTTTGAAAGGACAATAAGGCCTATATGAGAAAATAATAACGATACGCTTATAAAAATGTACACCAAAAGGCTCCGACAATGAACTACTTCTTTGAAATAGTGGCAGTTTTTTATCACGTCCGGTTATACCGGACGTAGCTAACAACCTCCTCATTTAAGATGACAACCCTAATTTTGATTCCACATTCAGATTCGTTTTTGAAAATTCAGGTTTAGTTTATTTTTATTGAATAATATCAAAATTTTATTTCGATTGACACCATTATCCCAAACCTAAAATTATTGATAGTTTTTAAGTTATTCATATTTTAAAATTACTTTATCGAAACAAATGTAAATAACATAAAATTTTAGCTATATTCAATTTGAAAAATCAGAGTTTCTTCAAAAAAAGTCTGAAGTTGTATGTTTTTTTTTCAATGTAGAGCACAATGTCATCTCTATCGAATGAATATTTTGCCTAGAATGAATATCTGGATTATGAAAAGAAGTATCGCGTTTGAGTAAGTTTGGATTAGTTTGTGAAGGCTCTGTACCTACTCGACCCCGTAGATTATTGAGAAATGATAATGATTTGAATAATCAGCATCTTTTATAGGTACTCACAAACTTTCATTGTCTTACGACTGATATTCTCTGAGATACAAAGCGTCAAAGGTGGGATACTTAATTGTCATTTTTTTTCTCAAAATGCAAATATTTCCAAAACCGTGAAAGATGGATGTTATTTGATAAACTGATCCTAATATCTAAGAAGAGATCTAAATAACTATATCCTGTATTTAAAATTGATAGATTTCAAGTTATTTACATTTTTTTCAATAAAGTATAATTTTAAATTGTTATTCGACAACCACCAATTTTAGGTATAGGACAATGAAGAGTCGATCGAAAGACAATTTTGTCAAGAATTAATATCTGAGATAAAAAATGGGGCATTCTAAGTATAATTTTTTCACATATTTAAACTTGAATATTTCCCAAACGGCTCATCAGAAAGGTATCAACTTATATACTTTTGAAATCAGGAGAATATGCTCTTTTATAATTAATGATAATATACAGGGGGCTTCATAAAAAAAAATGCAGCTTGTGTCAAAATATTGACATCCCGATAGTCTTTTTTTTATGAGATTTGATAGTCTTTTTTTTATAAGATTTTTGAAGTTCAGATGAATATCCAAAACTTTCATATTCACAAAATTTTCATATCTATAAATAACGCCGCTAGCATATAGGTCAATTTACAGGGTGACAAACTTCTGGAGGTAATCCTCCATAAGGAAATAATTACAGTTTGCTGTATAGACATATGTCCGCGAATGGTTCATTTTTTCTTTAAAAAAATTGAGATCATTATTGGTATGCGGGTCACTGATAAACATAAAATTCGTTATTGCACCTCAAAAAATAGTCAATAACTACCTCTTAAAACCCACTCAATTTCATTCGCATATGTCCACCGGTTTCAGAGCAATAAATTAATCTTCGGTTTTTAAGAAAAACTTCAATACCCCAAGAACGAAGCATTTGCGGACATGTATGTTTATGTAGCAAACTGTCATTATTTATTCATACGAAATCAGGTACCTCCCTCAGTTTGTCGCACTGATTTACTAATACTCTGTATATGGAGGGATCCTGTACAGGCTCAGAGGTCAGTGACATTATTTCACAAAAAACGAGGACAATACGGACAAGGGATCCTCTTGCACAACTTTCCAAAAACATATTTATCAGGAAAATCAGCGAACAAACACGTTATGTATTTGAATAAAAAAATGAATACTTAGTGCCAATTTCCTAATGAACGTAAGCGTAATACAACCGTAAACGTGGCCGTAAACACGTTAGTGTTCACATTAAACATAAACATGATTCGTAAAATCGTTACGTGCGCCGCGTACTTGCGTCTGTTATTCTTTTTAGCATATAATTGTGAACAGACATACCGATACAGTACATTTATCTTTACACATTACGTTTCCGTTATGTCTTTTTTACGTATTACGTTCATCAAATTTCAAAAAGTGATCATCAACCTCCTAAGCAAAATTTGTCTCTAGTCTCTACTACACTCACAACTCAATAATGACTATCAATCATCTCAAAAACGGGTGGAATCACATCATATACTTTGTTCCTATGCAGTTTTTTCTTACGAACATTATTGTTTCCGCCCGGTATAAACCTGACCATCAAACGGGCCACAGACGATGCAATCTGTCGTACAAGTTTGACGTTTCTTTTTTTTGGTTTTGTGATGCGTAGTTCGTTACGTAAATTTATATGGGGATCAATATGTCTTTTGAAGGAACCATTTTTAAAACACAACTCTCTCTCCGTTTTCACTCTGTCACTCAAATCATCCGAAAACAACCCGACTACTAAAGCAGCTGATGTTTCTTTTCAGAAAGTTGGTGCCACGTTGAACGATTATAGATACTGACTGAACATACTGAACTATAGTTGTCAATGTTGTCATGCATCTTGACACGTTGTACGATGTACAGTGACTCGATGAGTCACTGTAGTACGATGCAGTTGTACAATAAATTGCATCATCTGTGGCTCGTTTTGGGATATGAGTGAGTTACGACCATTCTGATTATCACAGAGGCAGATTAAGTTGACAATGTACTTTGAATAATAAACAATCAATCTTTTTTTCCATACTTACAGTGGAGTTTGGGAAAAAATGTATCTTATCTATTGTCATTTGTGAAAATAGCAAGAAAACAATGTATCGTATTATCTCGCAGTTATGTTTTTCGTATAACAATGATTTAGTTTTCATTCTATCAAGGATGAACCATTTCATCCGATTCAATCAGTATCATTACAGATAACGTAAATTCAGTTGCGTTGAGCGCATCCACCTTTCTGTAGAGAATAACTTTTGCTGTACAGAATTACCTGTTAAAGATAAGGTATTCATTTACAAAACGGTTTTCTATTTTGAAAACCTATTTTGGCTATTTTGGCATTCAATGCAATATTTTTTGCATATGTACGTTTTGTTGCTCATAAGGAATATGAATTGCGCAAACTCCAAAATTCGTCTTTTTCATCATTTTTGAGAATAAAAAAGAAATAATTCACAGGATTTTGGGAGAAAAAAACCGTTTTTTCAGGTTAGCTCAGAGTTAGGGTCAGATTGGGTCCGTTTTGGTTCGGTTTAGTTGGTTTCTTCTGGCGAAAATGGATGCCGCGTGAGCGACATCCCAGAACAGATTTGGAAATAATCTTCATGTTTTGGCGAATATGTCATTCGAGGTGTCATTGTCGATTGCATTGAAAGTAATGGAGATTTTGTATCCAAACAAAGGTTTTTTTAGTTCAAATAGATGGTTTTTCTGGCTCTATATAGGCAAAATTGCTCATTATAGCTTATTGGGAAAAACCGTTTTGTAAACTGTTACCAAAGATAAAAGTAGATGATAATCATACAATAATGCATGCGAACAAATTAATAATCAAAAACTTGAAGGGAACATCAATATTTCTATCAAAAGCATTTTTGTATTGTATGATCTGCATTCTATGTAGAAATAGCCCAGCAAACACCTTTGGTCGACAGGGTACATGATGATGGCATCGTTGGCATCATGATGGCAAATTATTGTTGTGCATTATTTGCAAAATATTAACAACTGCAAACATGCATTGTTTGTCAAATAAAAAAAAGCTACTGGCCCATTTTCCATAAAAAGGCAAATGTCAAATATCCAGTTTTCAAGTTGCCCGTGAATCCAAGTTACATTCTCTTTAAACAATAGCCAATGCCTTTTTGTTGCCTTGCATACAGCAATGTTCAATCACATAATAACTGTTGATCTACATGTAAAGCTTTTTTATCAATAGATTTGTAAATAAGAAACTATACGTTATATTTAATTCATGAAATGTACTACACCATTTCCAACAGTATTTCAGAAAGTATCATTTTGATTTTGGAAAGTATCATTTGTATTTTAGAATAAACATTTGTATTTTAGAAAAATCCATTTGTATTTTCGATTTGTCAAGTGTATTTTAGACATATTCAAAAGTATTTTAGAAATAACAATTGTATTTTCGATAATGCCAAATGTATTTTAGAAAAGCCACATAAATTTTAGATTGTAACAATTGTATTTTGGAAAGACCATATGAATTTAAGAAAACATCATTTGAATTTTAGAAACGATCAATTGAATTTTAGTGCCGACAAAAGGTATACTGATACGTACAGAAAAGATATCTAAGAAATAGAGCCATACATGATAATTCTAAACTACAATTGAAACTTTCTAAAATACATATGGTTTGTTCTAAAATAAAAATGACGGTTTTCTAAAAAGAATTGAAAATTCGAAAATACATTTGTTGCTTTCTAAAATTAAATTGGTTCTTCTAAACTACATTTTAAGCTTTCTCAAATCAAAGTGGTTATTCCAAAATCAAATGAAGTTTTCTAAAATACAATTGACTATTCCATTATTCATATGAAGGTGACTTAAATACAAATGACTATTCTAAAATACATTTGGAGGTTTTTAAAATATACTGTTGGAAATGGTGTGAAACGCTGTCCAACTGTCAATATTTTACAGTTCACAATTGACATTTGACAAATGTGCAGAAAGTTCAATGACATGTTTATTCGTGCAGTGAGTGATTGAACAAAAATGAGAACGTATTGAATTGAAACAAATTCATTCACAGTTTAGAGGTGAGTATTCGTGCACTCGATTACGTTCTAAAACTGATTGGAAAAAGAACACAAGAAGCTACATATATACATGCTATAAAAGAAGGGTTATGTCCAAACTCATATTAGACACGACTTGGCTCAGTTATCAACATTCAAAGGTGTGATCAAAACTGGACAGTAGGCAAGACGGTATAAAAACCTTCCCTTTCATGCTTTTAGTTGTATGGTTCGACTCATTTGTGGTTAGAAGTTTTCGTTTTATATTCAACTATTTTTATAGATGTATCAACTCGGATCATGTATCATCTTCTAATACTTGATCAAAGTACTGTATTTATATCAACAATGGTATGAAGCATAGGTAAGCGTTTATTAAGTCAACATAAATTGCTAAAATGTGCCATTCAAGAACATAAAAATGAAATCTCAATTTTTTTATTGCAGACTCAGTCAAGGCTAGTCCACTTCCAGTCAACAATTTCACGTTATCTTTTCAGGCCTCGCATAAGTGGACGCACAAACGGAAAAAGACAATGAATGGCATTTACTTTTAGTTATTGTTATCCTTACTACGTTTTTTCTATGAATGATGGTGAATTAATGATTTGCCACCAATTATCTATCATGGCAAAATTCCAGGCGGACGAATGACGGCCAGCGTGCCAAATGGATACTCCTCAGGTGATAACCGCCTGTACATTGCCAATGAGTATTGCAGGCGTTGCCGTTACTATAGAGTTTTATCGCCGTCATTTCATGTTTGCTGGGCAGAATATTGTTTGCCAAATCTCATACAGTATGGCATAAAAGTAAAAGAGATAATTGGTTAATCCGGGACAAACTGTAGTTATTTGGCACAATTTGATACTCATACTCATTCAGCATGTCACATGTATGAAATAATCAATCAGACCCACAGAAAACTCAGCATCTTTGAGGCGCCGAGACCACTTGAGAGACCATCAACAGTTGTTTCCAAGGCAATGCCATAAAAATAACAAAGCAGAAATGCTGAGCGCGTATTCTGTAACGATAGAGAAATAGACATAGAGAGGAGGAGGGAGATAGAAATGATATTTCTTAAACGAATTCTCCAAGCATATATCCGAGTTCGTTCGGGTCGACTCGATAAAGACATAATATGAGGTTTGCTCCAACCCGACCGAGGACCGTACTTGGAACGATCCACGTCTTGCGCACTTGAGAAATTCTGTTCAACTGCGTATGAATGATTCCTTGCACTGTTCCGTTACGCTTTTTAACCTAAATTGGAACCTTTTCGGAATCGATTCCTGGACGATTCTCTCGATACCTGACCAAAAGTGGGAATTGATTGGGATGACATGAGCACTCTATCCTTGCACCGCCATGTTAGTTTATTTATGTATGTTTTGGCTTTGTTTTTACTATGAAGTAGTACTAAATGTATTTTTTCGTTAATAGTGCAGATAGGATTTTCGTTTATTTCTATTTTTTAGTGAAAATATTTCAATATAATGAGTGATGAAGAAGGTTGAAAAACCGATCAAATTAATACCTAAATCCGTTCCAACTGCTGCGATTCTGGGATCGTGATAGTAATGATGAGAATCTAGATCATGCGCGATAATTCGACTCTAACAATTTCAATAACCGTTCCGGGACAGTACCAATTGTGTAGGTTGGAACCATAATACTAAAACACAAAATATATTATCAATTGCTGGACGGAACTAGGACCAGACCGCGCATGTCGTCACCTCGAGCCAAAAGTTAGATTGGATTCGAAACATCAATAACGTTACCTAGTAACCATTTGCTGGTCAAAATTTGAACTGGCTCACGCATGACGTTCCCGCGTGACATTGATAGTATAGGTTTGAGGTAGGTCACGTGTATGATTACTTTTACTCATTTCGTTATTCTAGGTCAGTTAATAGACAATACTTCTTGAAAATAAAATGCTGGTTCAATCACTCACTTGACAGCTATCAAGGCTATGTTCTATATTCTATATCTAGAGATGTTTGATTCTATACAACCGATATAAGATTCAAAGCGCCCTCTGACTTGGCGGGTATTTTTGAATATGAAACATTTTCTTCAACACTTTTCCTTGTGAGAAATCAAAAATAACATCTCAATTGACAAACTTGAAAATTCTATGATTCTATATAAAGCAAAATAGATGGTGTTTTTCTCCTTTGAAAAAGTCCAATCTTGTTGCAAAGAATCCGGAGACAGTATTGAGGATCGGCTATGTCATCATATCGGCGAGTTGTTCCTCAGTCGAGATTTGTTCGATCCCAAATTCCCCTTCAGCCATTTTTGATCTAATGAAGAAACGTTTGTTGCCTATGTGCTTGGTCCTGCGATGGAATTCTGGGTTTTGAGCCAGCTTCATGGCAGCAGCATTATCGAACTGAAGAATCGGAGCTCGGTCCAATCTTCGATTTCCTGAAACAATCTTTTTAGCCAGATCATTTCTTTTTTAGCTTCATTGGCTGCTACGATCTCGGCCTTTGTAGTAGAAACGGCCACCATGATCATGATCCCTGAGGTGGATCTCCCATTCTTTGTGCAGCCACCAAAGTCAGCATCACTGTAGCATTCAAGGATTCTCTTCTTCTGTGTCCGATAGACTATCCCAAGTCTGATTGTTCCGGAAATGTAACGGAAAACTCTCTTCACCTACGCAATGTTTTCTTTTGCAGGATTTTCAAGCGTTCTTGAAAAAAATTCGATTCAAGAAGCCAAGTCTGGCCTAGTTCCAAGCATGAGAAACATGAGAGCTCCAATGACTCGGCGATAAGGGAACAAAGTTGTCTCTGATTCTTCCCCTGCTGTTGAAATTCCCAAATTCTTGAGAAGTGGGGTTGAAACAGCTTTGCAATCCAAGAACCTGAACCGCTCAAAAATCCTTGTGGCATATCCTTGTTGACTAATTTTTGGTCCGTTTTCTTGTTTCTTGATTTTGATTTCTAAGAAGCACTCAGCCTCGCTTGAGACTATTTTCTCACGCAGGACGCCTGGGTTCGATCCCCGGTCAGACCAACGTCGAAGTTAAATTTTGGAATTTGGTTTCAAGAGATGCATCGTCTTTTGGAAGAGACGTTAAACAGTGGGTCATGGATGTTGGCACGGAAAAAAACCCCTTCCCTCTACAGAGAGGGATTCGGCAAAATTACCTGATGGGGTGAGACAAATTCCCTGGCGTCGATGATTAGCCTTAGTCGCAGAAATAGACCGACGAAAAATAGACCAGATAAAAAAATGTCAGAAAATTTGATGAAGCATAAGAAAAGGATGGAAACAATGTTTTTATCAATGCAAGACCAAAAACGGTGTTTCTATTTTTCTATGCCAAACGACCATCGAACGGGAGTCGAGAGCGGCCGAAGTGGCATACAGAATACTCTTTTGCCATAATAGAGAGAAATTTGTTTCATAAAGAGAAATCTCTATGTCTATGGAGCTACAGAATTCACCTACTCCAACTGATCAAATGATTCACCATCCTGAGCGCAGTTAAAAACCTTCCTCTGCTATTTTGGTTCCCAAGCAGAACAGAAAACGGATTTTTGCCACCACACTATATACCTCCCTGTTCTTTCCAAAGTGTCTCTTCCAAACTGTCAAGAAATCATCATTCCTTCCCATTCGATAATATAAGTACCATTTTAAGTTTGGTTCTGTTCTTTATGGATTTGTAAATAAATACTTGTATTGTAGGTACTTTTTTTTTATTATTTGGGAGTTTTCTATGCTTTGATTGCTTTGTCCCAAGGTGTTCATATCTTTTGATGATAATGAATATCTAGTTATGGATTGATTCGAGTAGCTCCTTGATGTTCAAAAGGCATTCTAACGGATTAAATCACATTGTTCACATTCTACTACAGTGTTTCAAAAACTACCATTAGTGTTATTAGAAAATGCTACCATGCAGTTTAAAGTATCCGCAGTGTGAGCGCATCCACCATGCTGTAGGGAATAATTTTGCCTGTGTACATTCATACCACAGATCACTTGTGATTCATACAGTTAACTCTGTAAGAAAGTACCAGAATGGACGATTATTTCAAAGAGTTAAAAAAAATGTCTTCCATAAAAGTTGTGGCACTTTTGAGCATCTACATATCCGTGATAACTTGATGACCGACCCTGTATATTCCAATCCTTGACAGATAGGTGCAGATTTTTAAAAGCTCCATAACTTTTATGTAAGACAGTTTTCTAACTCGTGTATCTTTCGAAATAAGCGACTGTACTGGTAATTTTTCCTAACGTTGTACAATTCTCTGTTAGCAGACAATATTAATAATTATTATCGCTGTAGGTTAAGAACTTATGTTAAAATAATATAATAATGCATTCAAGCAATGGAAGTGGACAAAATTATATTTGCAAAAATCTTTTTCCAATAGTTTCATCTAATTCATAGAAAATATCAGCAATTACTGTGACACAGGATATAGGTACAGTGGAAAGCATATGAATTCGCACACACAGTTATTTTTTTACAACCATCGTAAAACGCATAGGTGGAATAAACAAACACAACATGTGATTTGCTAGGTCGTTTCACTGTCTCTGATCACGTGTCGTTTGTTAACTTCGATGATTTTTGGTTTTAAACCATGAATAACAAAAACTATCAAGCCACTGCGTGTAGTATCCGCGCTGGGATTTATTTGAGATAATCGATATTCAGTAATCTGATAAAAAAGAGACCCAATTAATGTATTTTTCATTACATTCTTACATTTTGTTTTCTACATAAATATCTTACAATAATTCAATTGCCCTTCGCCCTTCGCATCACTGGATAATACATTTGAGCAACCGTGCAGCTTGTTGTATCAAGATTATTTGAACTAAGCTGAAATAATCAATCCCAAAACCAAAAATCAGCTTTTTTGTTTACTTATGACTTGTCCTTGTGACAAAAGTGATGTATTACTATAACACAGTTTGGCATTTTACGAGGATTGTTTAATATATTGTGTGCGAATTGAAATGCTTTCCACTTATTGCACTGTACCTACTTGAATTTTGGCGTTCAGTTTTCCCTTTTGAACTGGGAATCCAGATCTCTACAGTTTGGCTGTAAAATTACGATTAACTCCCTCGTAGTCATCGTATAATAATTATCTAATTGGAGTGTATGACGGTATTCACTCGATACTGGTAAAAATTTTGACTGATAGGTGATAGTCTAGTTATTGTATTTCCTTATACATGCGTACAGGGTGATTCATTTTCAGAGTCAGGGTGCCAGTTCTCGTAAACTATTCATGGTAGAGGCTTGCGGCAAAAAATTTTATCACTAAAACGGCCAAGAGAAAAACCTGGAAAATATTTTCAAGTTTCTGAAATGGTCGCTAGGGGGCGTAACAACCAAAACCAAGTGGAAAAATATGATTTTTATGGAATTTTGTCCAATGAAAATATATCTATGAGCTCATTTTCGGATTTACTGACTATTTACCTACACTTTTTGTCCAAAACGTTTTTTTCTATCTATCATAATAAAGTGTTGGGGGAAGTTCAATTGTCTTATTAAACAAACGAAGATTTCTCCCGTTTCGCTTGACCGATTTAAACGAGCTTGGGCTCATATGAAAGAGCATGATCTGCACTTCAAAAAACTTTTTTGGTTTTGAATTTTTGACCTTCGCCGTCGCCGCTAGATGGCGTTAACTGAAATGGTAGCATGTTTTTGCGTTTTTTCCGAAAAAATCAAATGTTATGGTATATTCATTTTTATATATTTCAAAAGGGGATACATTTTCTCATTAAAAAAAAACAAAAAAAATAATGATTTTTTTTTGTTTTTTTTTTATTTTTTTTTGTTTTTCTTTATTTTTTTAATAGGAAAATGTATCCCCTTTTAAAATATATAAAAATGAATATACCATTACATTTGATTTTTTTGGAAAAAACGCAAAAACATGCTACCATTTCAGTTAACGCCATCTAGCGGCGACGGCGAAGGTCAAAAATTCAAAACCAAGAAAGTTTTTTGAAGTGCAGATCATGCTCTTTCATATGAGCCCAAGCTCGTTTAAATCGGTCAAGCGAAACGGGAGAAATCTCCGTTTGTTTAATGAAACAATTGAACTTCCCCCACCACGTTATTATGATGGATAGAAAAAAACGTTTTGGACAAAAAGTGTAGGTGAATAGTCAGTTAATCCGAAAATGAGCTCATCCATATATTTTCATTGGACAAAATTCCATACAAATCATATTTTTCTACTTGGTGTTGGTTGTTACGCCCCCTAGCGACCATTTCAGAAACTTGAAAATATTTTCCAGGTTTTTATCTTGGCCGTTTTAGTGATAAAATTTTTTGCCGCAAGCCTCTACGATGAATAGTTTACGAGAACTGGCACCCTGACTCTGAAAATGAATCACCCTGTACATAATCTTTAATGCCCCTTCTAGTATCTATGGGAAAAAGGATTCAATGTGCCGCGACAGTTGCTGCCTTCGTGACTAGATGACGCTACATTGATGAAAATAGCAATTATTATCACATAATAGTCAAAAACTTGAGTAGAAGGTTCCCTCTTGAACAGATTTTCGCTAAATCCTTTGTCTCTTATGACATTATAAGAAAAACAAAATAACCCATAATCTGCCGGAAGACATTTTATTCGTCAATGTGTTGCTAAATTGAGATGGATATGATATTTCTCCTGTTTGCAAAATAGAATCAGACTGTTTTTCTTTTGACATCAGTACCCAGGTACCAATAAGTAGAAAAAAATGGATTTCCTCAAATATTGTAATATACATTCACAGACTCATTTGAATGTTATACATTCACAAACCAGTGATATTTTATTTTTCTGTACAAGATGTTTAATCAGTAATGCGAAAAAAAATCAGGTCGAGTTTTCCGGCCAAACATGAACAAAAACATTTTTAAATAAGGGTACTAACACTGTACAGTATTCATATTTTTTGGGCCTACCCTGTTTGCTGTTTGACGTGCAACCATTCTAAGTGCACCTAATATGATTATCGAACAACAAGTTTCGGAAATATTTTTTGTATTTTTGTTGTGAAGTTAATAAGAAAAATCCCATATGTTGCACATTCAAGTGACCACACATTATATTGAAGGTAAGTGATGATATCATTAAATCAACAGAAGACTTAACTATTCTAAACTCTTTGATCATCTGAATCATGATATATATGTACCACAAGCTTGCAATAGTTCTTAGTTCCCTCGTCGGTTCAAATAACAATGACCAG
This sequence comes from Orchestes rusci, assembly GCA_958502075.1. Classification (NCBI taxonomy): domain Eukaryota; kingdom Metazoa; phylum Arthropoda; class Insecta; order Coleoptera; family Curculionidae; genus Orchestes; species Orchestes rusci. The sequence continues at coordinate 19,610,798 of OY293304.1, forward strand.
CAGCTGCTTTACAAATAATTTGGCATATTATATGGAAAAATCGAATGATGAAGAGAATGCGATATTCAGCTTATCAAGAGACGCTGTTTATGCAAGTGATTCTCCTACATCATGAGGAATATATTATGAGATAAACTGAGCAAAAATGTCGAAACTATACCGATATTTTGGTATTTGTATTGAGAAATTAATGAAATCTTAGCCCGAATATGGTGATTTTATTGAACATTGAAATATTGTAGTATTTTCTTTTTTATTATTTATATTTGGTTATGAGTGTAATAAACATGAATCTCAAATATGCGATTCATTTATTTATCTAATGTACCAGATTTTTTGGATATTTCGAAACACTCTATCAAAAAACAATCAAACTAGTGTTAATATACCGGATCTTCCATATTACCTGAAAAAAAGTCTATTAAACAATAAAACCTATCAATATCGAACGTTTCGGAGGCGAATCTGCTTCCGTCGTCAGTGGAACCTAAAAAGGAAACAATCCAAATTCAAAAAATATTGTTCGTCTTCAAAGAATAAAATCAATTTTATTGTCCCCGTTGACTTGAATCTAAAATATTGGAAAAGGCATCACTTTCGGTAACATTTTAAATACATGCATTTTATTTGCGTACTATCAGCTTCCAACCGCCGATGAGAAACAGCACGAGACATAATAAAACTGGCCAAGAATGACAACTATGACAAGTAAAGCGATATGCCTTCGGTCGGTCTGCCACAAGATTCTGACGAACATGTTTTCAATTATATTAATTAATTTGAGAGATCGATCCTCGAGATAGTATTTTGTTTTATGGGCGGCTCTTCTTTCATATTTCATTCATGAAAATGTCACGTTTTTGTTTTGTTCGATTCTGGACAAGCAGATATGTATCGCATTTTGAAAAATTCAAATGAATGTGGTATCTTTGTAAAGTGCATAATGACATATTTCTGTCCGGCTTATTCTATTATGATTCACGTTAACAAAAATGAACCTTTTGAAGATTCAAAATTAAATTTTAAATTTGTTGGCCTATCAAATCATGAAGTGATTTACACATAAAACTGTATTCGGGTCTTTATATCATAGGATTCCGTGACATAGAAACAGCAACACTGATAATTCTTCCAATCCTTCATAAGATTCAATATTGTTCAAAATGCTCTGATACAAAGTTTCATATCTCCTAAAATGTTTTGATTTGGCGTAAGAGCGAAGTTCAAGCACAGTTGAATTTCACTACATTGAACGTTTTACCGTTTTATAATAAGACTATAAACAAAAGTATAACTAGTTTTCTCGAATTCCGGCTTACTATTTGATAATGGAATGAAAAATCTATTAATCATACTCAACAGAGATACAAATTGATTTTAATTTCATGATAATTGCAACATTTTTATGAAATGTAGAAAATCTTAGGTTGAAAATGTGCTCTAATGATTTTGGATATTTCCTTTTCCCTCATTCACGAAGCTGACACGTTTTTGAACATTTTAATTAGATTTTAACAGAAGAAATGCTTTTGATTCAATCTAATTATTATTGAAATTCGCTTTTTCCGCCAGACAATAATTCACTCCCTCATTTTCGTGAAAATCGAAAATGTTATCTGCTGCTTGATGCGAAGTTCACTTGATTATTTGATAAATTATTTTGATGTGTCTGTTCTTGTTTTTTCTTGTTGTTTACATTTTTGACTTTCAGCTAACCTCTATGGTTATTTTCATTATTGTAGAACAAAACATCTGATTACTTTTGATAGATAGTACCTCATCAAGATTTGAACAATATCCAGAAAGGACATTTTGTTTGTTTTTCTTCTAATACTATGGATATAGACATAGCCGGGCTGGTGCAACGTGTAAACCGTTGGGTCAGTAAGTGGGAACCGGCGGTGATCGGGTTCGAGACCCGAGGTGGGCAGAGATTATTATCTGCTCGACATTTAGTGGCACTCTCACAGAGGTTCGGATTCCACTTTAAAATGAAGGTCTCATTGCAAGGAATGTAAAACCGGTCCCCCTCCCTTCCCTACCCTCGTGCTAATCCTCGTGCTAAATTCTGAACTTCGTAAAAACCATGGAATGGTTAAAGAACGATTAGGAGAAAAAAGCTTGCAGGTTAAGACCAAGGGGACACCTCCTCAAATACAAGGGACTACAATGGGCCATTTAGCCTCCGAGTGAAAGCAATGCGCAGCAGGAAACTGTGGACCAGGGCATACCCCTTCGCAACCTAACCTATCCTATGGATATAGACCTCAGGCGCAAAATTTCTGATAGTGATTTCCCAAATATTTTCAAAACATATGAGTGAGAATAATAATTGGTGGAAAACCATCAAATTCGAATGAATAGATTGACTAAAATAACGCATTTGAATCAAAATGAGCAAAAAATAAAGATCAGGAGACGATAAAAGGAGAGCTGGCAAGTGATAATCTAAAAATAAGGACAAAGATAAGGACAAATTTTGTTCTTCGGAAAAAAGATCATAGACTCCAGAGTTTTTGAGAATATGGACAAGTTTGCCTAAAAAAAATTCTCTAGCTGAAGAAATAGCAACAACCCGATGCAAATTCGAAATCAATATTAAGAGCAACAAAAGTTTTCCCGGCACAGGCAATTCACCTATAAACCGTGATCAACATCGATCATTAACCAGAACTTTTACACAAAAAAAACATGACATTTTATAAGAAACTTCCGCCTTCCGAAAGAAAGTTGAATTTGGTTTTCCGTTGTTAGGATGTCTACTACCAAACCAGGAGACATCGAAGAAGCACCAGCCGAAAAGCAATACTTGCTTCACCGAATGTATTGGTATCGTATACAGGACCATTCAAGTGAAACAAGATCAAAATCTTACTGATCTATAGTCAATTCATGAAGCAGAGAAGCGTTGTTATGAAAGTATTGATAGATAAACAACAGACAGAAAGATTTCTTTCAGTCAAAGTGGAACAAATATTACTAATTGTACCAACATAGCAATGCCATAATTATTGTTAACAATTCTGACTTGGACAACACAGAACTCAATCCTATGTGATGAAGATCTCAATCATTCACCAGAATTAACTCAATCAGAATCCTTTGCCAGCACTTGATCTTGAACCATACCTAACTACACTAAGAAATTCCAAAGTTATGTACAAACCCTTAATAAAATTGAATATCTTGAAATCCGAAATGAGATTTATGAAACTCTCGATCAGGCACTAACTCGTGACGCCATACACATAACACAATTTATTTTACGTTGAAGTTGATTGTGGTCATTTGTGATTTTTTTCAAGTTTTGTGTGTTTTTTGAAATTGAAAATGTCATTTCGGGGATCTGGACTCTTATGACTCTTAGTTTCAAGAGCTATTACCTTTAAGTTTTGACAATAGGTAATATCGAGTAAGTAAATCAATTAATGATCTATAAAACACAAGTGCCAACATACTTGTGTTTTATAGATTATACCAAGGCCTTTGATTGCGTTCAATGGCACAAACTATGGATTAATTCAGTTAAAATGAGCGTCCTTCCGGGCTAAAACGACGCTAAGCTTATTGGAATCGGTTAAGCCAATCAAAACCCTTCATTTGACAGGTTACAAAAAAAAGTTTAATATAAAAAATGTTCATATTTCTTTTTAGTTATTTATCTGGTAGGTCACCGTACAATATTCTTAATAAAACCTATATTTCATATTTCACCATTGTATTACGCCCCCTAGTGGACATCGCACAAACTTGGAAATAATTTCCAGCAATTTCTCTTGGCAACTTTTATGAAAAAGATTTTTTTTTCCAAAAATGTGGGATGAATACTTACGGAGATATGGCCGGCGACCTCTCTAAGTTTTACACCCTGTACAATAGGATTTTTTTTTCTTTGGTTCAGAACCGCGATTTTCAAGAAACATTCACCAATTGACGTTTTATGAAAAACATCTATTGTAGGATTGTTATGCTGTATGTTATGGATATTTTGGTATACATTTTTTTCAAGACCATCAAGACCAAGACCAAGACTATCAAGACCAAGACCAAGACTGAACGAGTCCTGTCCTGGTCTCAAGATATCGAGACCAAGACCAAGACCTCATTCATTTTTCAAGACCAAGACCAAGACTAGCCAGTCTTGGTCTTGGTCTTGCGAAGCCCTACATCAGAAATGGAACTATGCGACCTGATAAGGCAAATAGAGCATTTCAGCAATGGGATTGGTTTGATCAATAGAGAAAAAACCAAAATTATGATGACCAAGCTAACAGCAATAGACCAGGAATAAAGAAAATAAATAACATCGACACAGTTAACACCTTCATTCATCTAGGCTCACTTATATCCAACGAAGGCGGAACCAGTAAAAAGATCAAAAGGAGAAGCTCCATAGCAAAAGAAGCTATAACTAAATTAACCAACATATGGAGAAGTCATAAAATTGTTTAGCAACAAACAAAAGACTGGCATGGAGCCTGGTCTTCTCAATCTTTCTCTATGGGTATGACTCCTGGTCACTCTAAGCAACCGAGAAAAAAAAACTACGCCCTTGCCGTATTTTTTTCGCATTGTCCAACTGATCCGGATCGATTGAAGTGAGGTGGACCGTGTTTGTTTGGGAAATGTCCCTGAACTGAAGTGGACCGAGATTCAGTCTTAAGTGATCCGAAGTAACCCAACGATTCTGCAAATTCAGTTGGTTCAGATCAATTAGATATACAGTGTATCCCAGATTCGTTTCTCTATACAGGGATCTTGGCTCCTATTATACCTACATCAAAGGTTATATGGAGAAAGTTTTGGAGAAAACTTAGTGCATTCGATATCCGGTTTCAGATTTGTGATCTTTCAATTAGGAAATATCGGCAAAAAACCGAAAATGGCGGATTTTGCTTTATGCCAGTAAATCCGAAAAAACAAATTTGACAGCTGAAAATGTGACATTATGTGGACACCCTTTTGAGATGGATAAAATGGCTTACATGACACGTCTCAATCGTCTTTTGTTTTCCCGCAACCCGCTTCATCTTTCATTTTTCTTATGGCCGCCTTATTGGTTTTTTCGATTTTTGGAAAGAGTGTAAAATTTCCAGTCTAGTGATTTCTCAAAAGTGCATATTAGATTTGAGTATCATCGAAATGTCACACTCTCCTATTGTCGCAAAATATGAATGAGTATTGAATCAGCTTAAGGTCAACGCATTTAGTGTGCAGCTAATGTGTTGAACGCATTGAATTTTCAATAGAACATGGACTTGCATCGAGACATTTTTGACAATTAGCGACTGTTTCGTACAACCCTTACAAGTTTTTATTTCTGTTAATAGTTGACCAAATTAATCACGGTTTTTCTATGTGACAGCAAATACAGCGCTAACTGGACTGGCTTTTCTTTATTTGAATAGAAAAATAGAGAATACCGGACATTTTCAACAGGTTCCGACAATTTGTTTATCAGATTTATCATTTTAATTTGAAAAGCGTAGGTAATCATTATCAAAACACAACTGTCATAATGAATTAATGAACGACAGATCAGAGCCTCCTTGAATGAAAAAAAAACAATTTTGCTTATAAACCAATTTTCAGACAAATGAATCATGTCTTTCTTAGAAAAGAAGGCCATGACATAACTACGAAATGTGATATTTCGATGACACTTGAATCTTTTATGCACTTGTGTGACATCACTAGTTTCGAATGTACTGGCAAATAATGAAATCCGACATTTTCGGTTTCTCGCCGATATGTCCAAAACCAATTGACCGATAGTAAATCTAAAGCCGGATATCAAATGCACTAAGATCCTCTGAATCTCTCAATTTAACCTTTGCAGTAGGTATAATAGGAGCCAAGATTCCTGTATAGAGAAGCGAATCTGGGCCACACTGTATAGAATCCTAACCTTAATATTTATGTTTTTTTTTTATATATCATGGCCCATATTGAAAATAAGTAATTGTGCTAGGATACAAAAATCCAAAAACTAGCTGGGTAACCGACTAGGGTTTGTTACCCCGTTTTCGCGAGCTCATATGAATTAGGAAAAAAATGTGGTTCACTGATTTGTGGCAATAAAATCAATGTAATCGAAAAGAATTATCTAGGACCCGGAGGACGTAGTCATAGAAGATGCAATAACATACTAGACATATATCTGTTCTCTTTTTTCAACAATAATTCCTACTGAATACATCAATGGTGTATTTGTTTGAAGGATAACAGGAAGGTTTTATAATGATTCTCGTTGTTTAAAAAAAAAAATTCCATTGTTTGGAAGATGTAAGTTCAATAATTAAATTAACAACATAAAACAAAAGCTCAGGCGAGTGCAACGTGCAATGTTGTAAAATTCTACAGGACGTTGTTCAAATTGTAAACATAAACAATGCACCCATGACCACTTTCAGATTCTTGATCCCAAGTGAACTGATTGGATCAGTTCAGTTCGTACTAATCCTTCTGACGAAATAAATACGCCTCTGGAAATGTTCTGTTGGTGTAGAATGCTGAGAATCCCGTGGACACAAAGAAGAACCAATGAATAAATACTTCAACAAATAAAACCAAAAAATAAACTGAGAACAATAGTGGCTGAAAACATCGCTTAATTTTTTGGCCACGTAGTATGAGGAAACGGCCTTGAAAGATTAACGGTCGAGGGCGTGGTAGCCGGAAAAAGGCCCTCTGAAAAACGAAATACCTATCTGTTGGTATAGAAATCGACCGAGTCCTTTTAAACGTCCCAAGTCCCTAGGTGAATAAAATGTTATAGTTCATTTCAAAATGAAACGTTTGTTATTTCGGAAAACAACGCTTATTTTTCATTATCTGCTTTGAATAATTTTGAAGGAGAAGGTGGTGGGGAGCAGTGATAAAAGAGAGGCCCACGTGATGCGTGAGTTCTCATGAAAAAAATTTCACGTTGAATGATTTTGTCAACTTTCATGAGAAACCGGATGAGTCTCCAAGAGGAGAGGTGTAGCTCTTCCGAACCATTGTCTTCAATCTCTAGCAAATTAATCTTAGGCGACAACATAGTCGTCACGTTAGCAAGCTAAGGGCGGACCCTCTGATCTCTCCCATATGCTGCAATAATTCTTACTAAGGTGCTGATTGAGAACATCATCTAGTTCTAGTATTGAACTTGCAGGATCCAATAATTTGGGCTAATCAATAACTTTTTGACTCTCAGTAATCAATAATACTACAACTACTCAATTATATTAGCCATCACTAACCATATAACCGTCTACCAAGCAAGTTCGTATAACCTGCCATACGAAGACGGAATCCATGAAATAAAATGAAGGGCCGAACAATCTTCACTACATATCAAGATAAAAGCGAATCCGCTTCAGAGGGTGTCTCCAGAGATTGGTGTCAGATCCTAATCGAGGAATAAGAAAACACTGGATATGTCTGCCACATATCACTCAAGTCTGCCAGGACAGAGTCAATGAGGAAAATTTTAACAAAGTCTTCACTTTGAAAAAGAATCCTAAAAGTTGAATAAAGAAATAACCAGATTGCCAGACTCAAACAAGAGCAAAGTCAAATTACCAACTTTCGAGCAGGCATCATTGCCGTACAAATTGAAATTGTGAGTACGAGAAAGAGCAATCCTACGAAGACGTCACTCACAATCATCACCCACTATATAGAGGTAATCCAGACGAAAGAGGCTTTTGAGATCAAGTCAAATACAGTTCTAGAATGTCTAAAGGATGTAACGGCTCTGATCGAAGTACAAGACAAAATAAATCTAATTCTTGTAAAAGGAGAAAGAAGAGGCAAAGCAGTGAGGTGATAATCAGAATTTGCTATTGGAAGGCGGCACTAGTGGGACCAGAGACACGTACGGGGTCAGTGGAGAATCGTACAGAAGAAACCTCTTATACTGGACTGTATCACAAGAATCGGAAAATCCTTCAGGCATGAAGCATTCAAGACTTACAACAGGACACAACCCAGAAAAGCAACTCATTTCATCACAGGCCATGCTACCTTCAAAAAACACAAAGGCGTAACGCAGATGGCAGATGACCTATTTTGCATAGGATATGGGAAAAAGGATCAAACATTTCTTCACATTATATTATGTTGATGTGAAGCGTCATGCGTACAACGCCACAAGAGTAGCTCACCTGAGGGAGTGCGAGCTTCGACCAGAGTGAGCAGAATCACTTTCACTGGTACAGCTTTGAATCTTCTAAGGAACAACTTGGGGAACTATGGAGGTAGGAAAAAGTGATGGTACAATAGGACTGCATTAGCGAGCAAGTTTTCAGGCAACCTCAAAAGGGAGTTTTGATGGGTATACACTGCCTAGGATCCTATGAGGTAACTGTGAGTTCGAAAAATTAACCCTGTATTGCTAATCACTTTTCTGTCCAGGTATCTTGTAGCAGTAGTAGTATGTGGTTACTTTTCTATGTGGTTGACCAGTTTGGTTACTCACTTGGGATCTACATTGTTCACATTGTTACTTACTTTACTCACTTGGCGTGCTGGATATGCTTTTATTTCATTCTGAAAGACTGTGGATATCTGACCATGCATTTATTGATCCAAGTGACAACCGCCTTAACATAGCGCCGTTGATTTTAACTGAAGCATAGATAAAAAGAAAATGAGAAAACTGTGTAGATAGAGGCATCTCCAAAATGAAGATTGCAAAATTTTGTGAAGAATAACGAGAATTTTCCCCATAGTCATTGGAGCAACGTTGTCTAGTACCTGTTATGATATTATTGGAACATATTCATCTACCTATTATGATGTAGATTTTCTAGGAGCAATTATAAATATCCACCGAAATACCTAGAAGAAAGAATGTAGAAGAGTCGGTGGAAGATGATGTTAAAAATATGATTGAACCGATGGAAAAACAAATTAAGGATATACAAAGCATGCTCACACAAGTATCACAATGCAAAACACAAACTGAACAGACCACAAATTCATCTGAAGCAATCGGCATTGTGGAAAGTGAATCACACGGTAATTCTTCTGAGACAGGTAATGATGCTGCCGTTAATTCAAGGAGTTTTCAAATTTCAAATGCTGTACCCGGACCAGAAAAATCAGTTGAAAACCTTGCTCTTGGTCAATTCAAAGATTGGCGACGAGAATACGGAAATTACACATTGTTTCAAAACTTGAATAATGCTACGGAAAGTCAGCGTATTGCTGTGATGGTGTACGTCTTGTCCTGAATGTAGACTACACAAATACCTCGAACATAGAAATTCTAAACAAATTTGAGAGTTATTTCAGCATGAAAGAAAATGGAAGAATGAGAAGAGCTAATTTTATGACAAGAAAACGAGAAGAAGGTGAGCCATTTATGTGTTACTACAGAGAAAAAATGAAACTGTTTCAACTAACGGATCCCTGCTCTCATTAATATGGAAGATGTCTAATTCATCATGTTATAGAGGCACTTCATAATCCAGAAATGAAGAAGATGTGTGAGGATCTTCCAGATACAGTTGATATAGATAAAATTGTTGAAAGTTGTGAGCTAGAAGATAAAAAAGCACAAAATGTTCTTACAATAGAGAGGAGACAAAAACTTTGTTCAGATAACCGAAAATGCTTCAAATGCAATAGAGAATTACATAAGTCGTTGGCATTTCGTAGAGCAAGAAACTTCAATAGTGAAAAATGTGGTCGAAAGGGTCATTTCACGGAATTCTGTAGATCTAATAAAAATCTATCTTTGATGAAAATGGAAGATGCCCAAATCAGAATAAGAAATATACAAATTTTGACAATGGATCAGGAAGAAATACAACACTTTAGATTAAAGTAATTTACAAAGATAAGCAGATCTGTATTGATGCTATTCCTGATACAGGATCTGAAGTTTGTGTAGCAGGTAAAAGCTTTATAGAAAAATTGTCAATTCCATTAAAAGCTTTGAAAAAATAAAATGATAGTTAACAGTCAGCAGATGGTTCCAAGATTGTGTTTTTGGGTACAGTATAGAGTGTAAACTTCGGTATGAAAACCAAGAGATGACTGTTATGATATATTTATATATATATATATGCTTTGGAGTTTAATCATTTTCGATGAGTGAGAAAAAAATGATTGATTTTCATATTTTACCTGAAAACTTCTCGAAACCATTAAAACATTATACAGTGCGGCTCTAAAAGGTCTCCCCTTTTTTTTTTTTAATGTGTGCACAAAAAATTTTGAAACTCGGCTCACTTTGATTGCTGTCGAAATACTACTTTTTGATGTTACTGACGAGCTTTTAGTATTCAAGATGGCGGCTGGGCGCCATTTTGAAACATTTTTTTAAATGGAAAGGGCGGTCGTGTGACACATCATTCGAAAGGTCTTATCAATTAGATTATTGTGTGAAAATTTCATAGGATTAAACGATGCCAAACTTTTAGTTTTAAAAAATGTCGTTTACATTAAGTTTCAATTTTAACGAGCTGACACATCAGATTCTGGAAAAATGATGGTGATCCTGAGCAAAACAGTACAGGTTAACAAATAGGAATGCTGATACAAAGCGGATAAAGAATTTCAAGATGATCAAAAAAATTGGAAAGCATTTATTAGCATTATAATACTAAAATCTAAATAAAGATGGAGATACAGTTTCCACACTACCTCGCCACAGCACTAAAGTCTAACCAAATGTGAAAATCTTGGAACGATATGAGCCAGTTGTTTGATTATTGTGTTAATTAGAAAGTGTTACAAAAACGCCTAATTCGCGTACCCTCGCAGAAAAAATTGAAGCAATTTTTATCTATGGCAGAAATCGTAATTATCATGAGACGGAAAGAATCTTCAATGAGCGCTTCCCGGACATTCTGATATGCAGGAAATATCTTCGCGAATTAGTGCAGAAATTTATCGAGACTGGTAGTGTTCATAGCTTGAAGAATCAAGGGCGACCATCTATTTCGGAAGATAAACAAATTGCAATCATTGGTGAGATGGTGGTAGATCCTGAACAGTCGACTTCTCAGGTTGCAGACATCTGTGATACTTCGTCTGCTTCTGTTTAACCATTGCTGAAAAAAAACAGAAATGTTAAATTCTTCTGTTAAACGATTGCTGAAAAAAACAGAAATGTTATCCTTATAAAGTCAAATGGTGCACCATTTGACTGAAGATGATCCTGACAGACGTGTGGAATTTTACGAAATTATGACCTATAGAATAGGCCAAGAACCGAGGTACGTTCAAAATATTTGTTCTAGGGACGAGTGTTAATTTTTTAAATGGCCGTGTACACAGGCAAAATGTTCGCTATTGGCGTGACGTAAATCCGCATGTTTTTAGGGAAACCCACACGCAATATCCCGAAAAGGTCAACCGATGGGCTGGCATATTTGGGAACCATATTGTTGGTCCTGTTTTCATTCATGAAAATTTGATAGGGGACCTGTATTTGAACTTGTTAGAAACTACAATAGAGCCTTTGATTGTACAAATACGTCAGAATAATCCCAACGAATTTGACATGGCATCAATTTTTCAACAGGATGGTGCGCCTCCTCATTTCAGCAGAAATGTAAGGCAGTATTTGGACATAACTTACCCCAATCTTTGGATTGGTCGTCGGGGTCCTACCGAATGGCCTGCCAGGTCGCCCGATTTAACACCATTGGACTTTTTTTTACGGGGATATTTAAAACAGAAAGTATATGCAACACAGCCAGACTCTCTTTTAGATTAACAACAAAGAATTACTGCTTTTTTTCAAAATAATAATGTCGATACTTTCGAAAAAGTCCGTCAGGAGTTCTCAGACAGATTATTTCATTGTTTGGCGGTCAACGGAGGACTTTTTTAACATTTTTACAATAAAAATTGAATAATGCTTTCTTTGTTCTTATTTCACGAATTTCTTTATCTTGTTAGTTTGACAGTCTGTCATATCCGCACGGATTCGTTTAGTCCTATGAAATTTTTCACACAATAATCCACTCGATAAGAAATCTCTCAGCCGCCATCTTGAACACTGAAAATACGTCAGTAACATCAAAAAGTAGTATTTCGACAGCAATTGAAGTATGCCAAGTTTTAAAATTTTTGGTGCTCGCATAGAAAAAAAGGGAGGGGGGGACCTTTTAGAGCCGCACTGTATAAGTTACGTTGAGGAGAAGCAATAAGATTACTTGAGAGTCCCAGAAGAAGAACAGCTAAAAAGAATAAAAGAAGATATTCTGATATAATATGCTCACGTTCTCAGTTCTGATGGTGAGTTGAAAAAAATGCAAGGTCCGCCAGTACATATTTATACATATATTGAGTGATACCATTTGCTATAGCCAGTTGAAGAAGGCATTTCTGAATATGTTATTCCATCAGTGGTGGTCCAGAAACCAGACGGGAAACTTGGAATATGTGTAGACAACACTAAAATCAATCAATTCATATAAAATGAATAAATAAGGAGTCGGTGTATTCCGTGCAATGGTATATATCTATCTACCCCTTTTCTTTGTTTTTTGTAACTTGTGTAAGGATTTGTGAAGTTTCATACAATTTTACCTGTTTGTACATCGTCGATGTGCCTGTCTTATGTGATCAAGTCGCCTGTGATCCTGACAAGAGTGGGTAAACTTTTTTTTTTTAATTAAATTCTTTCCATTTTACACTTCTAATTGTTTCTAATGTTAATGCTGAATTTTCTCAAACACAACCTCAGTGTTTGGTTGATTTTCTCGCTCTTTCAGGAAGCACTGATGATGGCCTAAGATCGAAAGCGCTCTGCATTTTATGAAATATACCCTTGCACGGAATACACCGACTCCTTATTTATTCATCTACTACCCCACGTGCACACAGTCTGAACAACTTTATAATTCATATCAAGACCTGTACACCCCTTCCAATCACTATGGGAAGCTGTTTGAAGTTCCTCATTTTTTTCAACAATGGATGCTATTTCTGGATACTGGCAATTGGAACTGGACGAAAAAAGCCAAAATCTCACTACATTTCTAACTCGCTGGGGACGGTACCAGTTCTTGAGAACCCCAATGGATCTGGCAAGTTCGGGAGATGGGTTTTGTGGAAGAGGAGACTTAGCTTCAGAAGCTATTGAGAATATTCAGAAAGTAGTTGATGACATTCTTATGATTATGATGATTCAAGTTTTTCTGAACATTATAAACGGGTGATTCATATTCTAAATCGGTGCAGATCATCAGGAATACCATTGTATCCAAACAAATTTATTTTTGCTAAATCTAAAGTAGCTTATGTTGGATATAGAATTAATAGAATAGGAATAAAAGCAGTTCCATCAAAAACTGACGCGATACAGATTTCTTTAAATCCTCAAGATATCTCTGAATAACGGTCATTTATGGGCATTGTGAATCAATAAGGATCATTTTCATCAAAAATAAGCAGTTGTGCACTGCCATTGAGAGAATTGCTCAAAAAGAAAATCTCCTTGTTTGGTCCAGAGTGCATGATGAAGCATTTGATAAATTGAGAAACGCGTTGGAGAGCCTCTTGAATTGCATACTGACGCTTCAAAATTAAATGGTTTGGGTTATGTTCTAATGAAGAAACAAGAAAATGTATGCACGCTTTTACAATGTGGTTCCCGATTTATAACTGACACTGAATCAAGGTATGCTATGATTGAGCTAGAGCTATTAAGTATTGCATGGGCTGTCTCAAAATATAGAATATATTTACTTGGCCTGGAAAGATTTGAGATTATCACTGATCATAAACCGCTTCTATCAATCTTGAACCATCAGACTTTAGACTTGATAGAAAATTCGCGTTAACTAAGGATTAAAAAAAAGCTAGCGGGATATAAATTGATTGGTGCTTGGAAGATAGCTTTAGACCCTCACATACCAGATGCTTTCTTCCGCAAACCACATTCAAAACCTCTTAATGAAGATTTGTCAGGTGAAGAATCACAACATGTCGTTTCGATGATACAGCATAACATTGGTCTTGTGGATAACACTGAAGAAGGTTCACAAACTTGCCATTTTCAAGATGTTGGAAAAACTCAAAGAAATGGCTAAACGGGATTCAAACTACCATGATTTGATAAGACAAATACAGGGAGGTTTTCCAAATAAAAAACGTGAATTAAATCTGGAACTCAGGTCATATTGGATTATAAGGGATCAATTAAGTTATGAGGATGAACTGGTTTTGAAAGGATGTCAAATGGTGATTACAAAAATTGCAAGACGACTTGTGTTAGAAAGCTTACATGATTCTCATCAGGGTATCGAAAGGACAAAAAGAAGAGCACGGCAGACAGTTTATTGGCCCCAGATATCGCATGACATCACTAATATTATTGAAAACTGTGAAAAGTGTCAAGCAATGAGACCTTCACAAATCAAAGAAACTTTAGAGAAAGATGAAATGTATCCTTCACCAAATCTTCCAATTCAAGATGTGCCTGCTGAAATTTTTAGTTGTGCGGGTAAAGATTATATGGTTTATGTTGATCGTCTTTCAGGATGGCCATTTGTTTGTCAGTACGGAAGTGGAATGCCGGATAGCCAAAAAATAAAAGGCCATTCAATAACTATTTTTTCGTCCAATTCCAATTGCTTCTTTTAAGTTTGAGCAATTTTCAAAAAAGTGGAATATCGATGGATGTCCTTTGACAGCTTATTATTCAAAAAGCAATGGACATACAGACGCAGCAGTCAAAGCAATGAAATATCTGATCACTAAATGCTCGCAGAATGGACAGTCAGATGAAGAACAGTATCTGGAATTTTGGAATGGAGAAATTTTCCAATCAGAAGAGTATTCACAATGAAAGTGAGAGGGATCTTCCTGTAATAACATCAGTTGGACAGAAAGTGAGAATTCAGGATAAATTGTCAAAAAGATGGAATTGTGTTGGCATTGTTGTTGAAAAGGGAACTTATAGAAGTTACACAATAAAAACTCCAAGTGGAAAGGTTTTGAGAAGAAATAGGATCTATATTCGACCTTTAGTTGGTGAAGAGGAAGAAGAGATGGAATAGTTGTTCAATAACGGGGAGGTGTTATGATATTAATTATTGGAACATATTCATTTACCTATTATTATGTTGTTAATTTGTCAAGTGAAAGTTTCAAATAATAAAGAATAGAATAGCTATAAAAGAAATGCAAAGTTTCACAGTACCAAATATAAGATATCATGCTGTGAGAGTGGTTTTAGGGGTACATTGTCTTTTCTTCATACAGAAGACTGTTCTTCTTCAAAGTGCGCACCTGGTCAGGAAGCTGCTATGAGGTCAACAAATTACTCCCAAGAAAAAAATCAAAGCCATCCTTCCTGTATGGCGTGCCCTCGATGGTATTTCATAATCCTAGGAAGTAATCTTGTGAGATAAACTGACATAATAATTATAACGAAGATAAGACCCTAGTTCAACAACTGGGTCAACGAAGCTGATTTGTACTCATTCAACTCGACAAAGCCAACCTAAGCAAAGAAACAAGTGTTCAACGTCACACTCAATCCACTGTCAACAGACCCTTCCGCCACATTCAAAATTTATTCAGTATGCATGACAAATTCGCAACAATAATTTTTTCACATCATCCCCCGAATATGATTAGCGTAACTGCATTAAAATTCGCCTCTTAATACTTCTATGTGCGAGATGGAATGATAAAATCGCCCCTATTCATTAGAGCAATAGAAAATGATTCAACATAAAAGGCACTGCCTGTATCAATCCCTTCACTGGGGCGACCGACCCTTCTATTCTATGTTGATTACGCAACAAATAAGGGGCTAAACAGTTTGGGTCATGCATTCTTAGCTACTCTTGTTCCATTCAATGATCAATAGTAACAAGATCTATTACGGTGTCATTATTGAAACGGCAAACGAAACATGTGGACATTGCAGCGCATTCTAAATGGTTTATTGCTTGTAATTGGCTTATTTTGTCGTTACACAACTCTGGATTGTTTTCGTAGTCTAGCAAGATATGTTACATATAAAATTGGAATATTAATTCAAACTAAGTTCATGGGAGTTTAAGTCTTTACCGTTGTAAGCCTTTGACACTCTGAACCAGAAAACAGAAAGTTACAAATACATTTTTCCACCGGTTCTTTTTACCCGAGCACTCTTTGAACATTCATATACATTCTGCACGGAAAGGGTTCACAAAAGCACATATGGATTCTTCAATATAGAATTTGCTTGTTAAATAATAATACGATTCACGAATAGAACATTTTGACTTTGCTATACAGGGTTATCAAAAACTTCAATAACCTGATAAGTGAGTAGAGTAGACTTCATTTTTATTTTTTAGCAAAATTCTAATTCAATTTGCTTCTGGACAGCATTAGATGTTGAAAAACATACAGAATTAATATGATTTTATCTTTGATAGAGGAGTATCAACAAATTCCAAAGAATGAATTTTGTTTTAGCAAAAATATTTATTTTAAATAAAACGATTCCGTGTTTTATCCAAAAGGTGGTAGAGATGCATTTAGAGGTTCAAAGTTAGAATCTACAGTCAAAGCGTAGATATTTACCAAATATTAGAAAAAGTAAAAAGATGCAAGATTTTTTTTAAATCTCGGATTCCACTTACAAACTTTATTCTGAATAACTTTTCTAAAATGACATTCTGATCAAAAATTAAAAATAAAGGTAGTTTACAATTGGAAAAAAATCAGGTTTTTGAAGTGTTTGCGAACACTGTATAGAAAATCAAAATTTTCACTTCGTGGATCGTATTATTTTTACAAGCATTTTTTTCATCAAGAATGAGTTTTGTCTGGAAAATGTAATTTTGTATATCCATTTGTGCTCTTGTAACCCTCTCCGTGGACAGTGTGTGTTAGATCCCTATAATTCTGTCATGAGAGATCAGAGATTGAGTTAGAAAACTGTCATAATCTCCACAATCTTCATTTATTTTGATTATTCGGTTCTACGCGTTTCGTGGCCCCATTTTCAATATCTGTGACAAAGTTTATGTGTCATTTTTTACTAATTTGCATAAACAGGATACATATTTGGTAATAAACAAGTAACAATTTGAACTAACAACCCTTCACGAACGTATTTATTTCACAATGGGCTTACAGACAGGTCATGCGAATAAATACGACAGAGGTTCCAAAGCATAAAAAAAATGTCCTATACACGAGGCAGCGGATTTTCAAACATTTTGTCAGATAACGTGTATACGGGGTGAGTCTCCGACTTGGAATAAATTCAGTAAATCAAAGAAAGTTTTTTTTTCGGAAATACGCTTGGACACTCTTGTTAGTATTTCAAATTGCGCTCTTTTTGATGTACACCAACTTGCACTAAAAATGCGTACATAGACAGCGAAATCTGTTTTTTTTAAGCAGTGTAATAGACAGTGAAAATAATCACATGTCATGCACAGAACTTTTTATTATTTTATCAAAAAATAAAAACGATATATTGTGTGTACGACTTTGAATTTATTTACTTAGTTCACAAAGAAAAATTTAGTTTATTTTCCTTGATATCTGAAAGCAGAATCATTTCTAGCCAGGACTTCTTGTATTCGTCAAACCATGGAAATTGATAAATACTTGATGACAATATTGAACATCATTGGCGAGCTCATTCCACGCATTGAGAATGGCATCTAGTAGTTTTGCCTGATTATGAGCTGAGGCCTCCAGTTTCTTTGGTAAATTTGTTTTACCTATCGTCTCCACACATTTTCCATCCGGTTTGGATCTGGTTATTTAGTTATCTAGTTATATAGTTCTTCTTACCGACCAGAGGTCTTTACCGAGGCGCGTAAAAGTATTCGTCTTTTCAAAAGAGTGGATAATAATAACAATTGTCTCGGCATATTATTGCAAGTGATAAAACATGACGACTACTTGTCATACACTGCTCAAACCAAAACAATTTTGCCATTTCAATGTACGCAATTTATGTGCAATTTAGTGTACAAAAATTCTATACAGGTTGTGCATAATTTGAGATATTACGACAGTGACAATTTTTTCAAATAGCAACCCCAATTTGTGTATAACAAGTTTTAGAGGATCAGGGCAGTTGCCAAATTCCAAATATCTATTTCTGTTTTTTTTCATCTCAATGATGTCATATTTCAAATCTGGAACACGTTGTAGATTTTTCCTGCTGATTTATAGTCGCTAGCAACCAATCAATCATTGTTCATAATAAACAGGGTCCTGCAATAGTGCGTCAGGCATCCATAGCTCGTAAACCATTCAGGTAAGGAATTTTGTTCATGCGCAGGAAAATATTTTCGCAAATACAAAGTAGTCCAAACAAAAGTGACGACATTTTTAATCTTTTTTTAAATGGGACACCCTGTATTTTTTTGGGTATAAAGATTTGTTTCGGTATTCTTTTCTATGTCCAAACTTTTCATCTGATTTGCTTTGACATTTTTCGAGAAAAAAAACAAAAAAATCGTTTTGCAACCTTTCAAAAATAGTATATTGTAGTCCTAGGCGGCAAAGCGATATTTTTTGAGGCTGAAAGAAGAACTGAACGGGCGAGCTTCAGCGAGGCCGGACACTTCTTGAAGCCTGGAAAAATCACTTTATCGCCGTGGTCTACACATTATTTTTCTGCTGACACAGAAAAACAGTAAAAAAAGTACAGGAATTTATAAGAAAAAAGCATGTCCGAGCTGGGATTTGAACCCAGGTCTTTCCGCACGCCAGTCTAAGATCTAACCACTTTCAAATACTAAGATCTAACCACTGAGTTATCAGGGCCAGAAATACTCAAATTTCAGATTTCAGCCGCCATGTTGCATTTGTCTGTGAAACAAACAGCGACGTAAAAGTGTGAACTTTACTTTGTATCCTGAATGTATAGGATTTCATTGACTCAGAATCCATAAGAATTATCTGAATAAGATGGTATTAGATTCCATTGAATACTAATACCTATACCTATCAATGCTTCAATCACATGCATTCCGAAAATAATCTTGTAACACCCTCTACACTGTGGGCCAAATTGAATTAGAACCTAGTTTGATCCTTAATAGCTTTTTTGTTTGTTTATGAATTCAGATGAATTTTGGATATGATATTGGTCAATATGTTCTGGATGCTCCTCCAAAATAAAGTTTTCGAATTTTGGACAGGACCGGACTTACGACGTTTTTATAAAATTGGTGCATTCAAGCTCGTTGCAAAAACGAACTGCGTTACGTACAGACCAACTGATATATTTTTTGAGAAGGACATCAGTGGGAAAAGGTATCCTGATAATATCAATATTTTAGAACCATAACCTGAGAAACTATGATTTTTTTTTATATGATGGTGCTTGTCGGCATTAAAACTATTTCAATTCGTTTTGATCAAAATTTCTTAAAATTCCATTGCAACGTGGATTGTTTGTTGAAAATTGTTAACATTTTTGAGATTCCAGAGTTTGCCTGTTTGATTTTGAATACGTGGACATGGTTTTATCTATGAAAGATAAAATCTCGATCAAACGATTGATTGAAAAGAACATTTATGCACGGCAATGTAGCGGTCCCTTTCAAATTATCGAGTGAAATTAAACAAAGTTTAAAATCGAAAAAAAAAAATAATAATTGGGTATTATTTTTTTTTTCCAAATAAAAAAATCTAAAATGTGAAAAAATCGACAAATCTCTAACAAACAATCCACGTTGCTATGAAATTTCAAGAAACTTTGATCAAAATGAAGTGAAATAGTTTTTATGCCGACAAGCACCATCATATAGAAAAAATCATAGTTTCTTGGGTTATGGTTCTAAAATATTGATATTATCAGGATACCTTTTCCCACTGATGTCCTTCTCAAAAAATATATCAGTTGGTCTGTACGTAGCGCAGTTCGTTTTTGCAACCAGCTTAAATGCACCAATTTTATAAAAACGTCGTTAGTCCGGTCCTGTCCAAAATTCAAAAACTCCATTTTGGAGGAACATCCAGAACATATTGACCAATATCATATCCAAAATTCATCTGAATCCATAGACAAACAAAAAAGTTATTAAGGATCAAACTAGGTTCTAATTTAATTTGGCCCACAGTGTATAAGAAATAGTTTAAAACATTTTACAGCTTTGCCATTTTTCACTACTTTGTCGGCCTAGCCTTAAAAAGTCCCACTTTCTCGTCTCTTTGTCATCAGTAAAACTCAGTCTTAATGTCGCGTCGTGTCGGCAGAAAATAATTTTAAAGATGGTCTTGGGTCTTGGGTCTGTTTTTTTCCAGCTCCGCAGTGACAATCCCAATACAGTGAGTCCGAAGATACTGTCACATTAGTACTGGAGGCAAATATACTTGGTGTAAATCCACCCAATTTGCCACTGGTAGAATCGCTGAGTGATCAGATTTGTTGCTATGAATAGACACGTTCAGCGAGATAGTAGTCAGTGGTTGGCTTAGCCAACTACTCACCATTGAGAGTAGTGTGATGCCTCTCACCCTGAGTAGTGTAACCCCTCTCAGCCTCCAAGAACAAGCTCGTCCTAGTGTTATGGTGGGGATAGATGGGATGTACCATGGACGATAATTAATGGAAGTTGCCTATACGGCGTATCTCTACTGTTCAGCCCAGCTACGTTTCCTAGAGCACGACAGGTGTTGCGGGTCCAGACGAAGACCTAGTCTAACACCTTACGTGACAATACTCCAACATCAAATGGTTTTCTTCTATTTTGTACAGGGTGTCCAAAATTTGATTCCGAATGTGACAACTTTCAAAGCAGTTTTTAAGCTGTATTGAGAAATTTACGATTGATCAAATTAATAACTAAGACTGTGTTTCTGAACAAATCTTGATATTTTTGATTGCCGATTTGTGACTGCTCACATGGAGACTGGTACAATAATCAGATGCAACTGAAAAGTTTGAAAAATTGATCGTTTCACTGAGAATCAACGGATGGAAATTCTGATGATGCTAGGATTTGGCGACGGCGACAGAAATCGAACTAATTTGATGAATTCTGCGAATTTTCAAATTATGAGTAATCATATCCACTTGACAAATTGACTCACAAGAATGATGGGATTAAAAAAATGTATTATGCCGCAATTTTGCATACCTATTTATCAAGGTATATGCATCAGTATACTTCAAAATACATTCTAGGTTCATAGCCATTCAACCAATCCTTTAAGAGCATGTTACGGTTCATCATTATCAAATCATACCATCTCATACGCCAGATGATTCGAACGCATAAAATCCTCTGCCATATAAATTCAATCATATGCATCCAGCAATTTTAACGATAAAATTCAATAACCACTCCTAACGCAAACGCTATTAATAATTAAATACACATTAGTGTCCAATTTATTCACGTAATGAAACTGATTTTCTATTAATGGTCACCTACAGCCGTCCATTTATACAACTGAAATTTGATTACACGACTAAAAAAAAACATTAATGACCAATTGGTGAATAGACCGATAATTTTCAATAGTAGTTTATTGTGATTTGTGCGCGTTATGAAACATACAAACACACAAGCAAGCCGGTAGCTGCATCTTACTTCTGATCAAAGTCGGAACGTGATTTGAAAAGATGGGTGACTGTTGAAATTCTTTCAAGCATTATGAGGCGGTTTTGCTTTTCAAACAGACTACTATATACCGCCTTTTCTTTGCTATCTTCACTAGTATATTCATTCAGAGTTTATATATGACCGCTGTTATGTACAAAGTGCGCAGTGTACTAAACGCCAAAAGTGTTAATATAGAGATATGACCGCTGTAAAAAGTGAGAGTGCTTTGTATGAAGTATTGAGTTCAGAGTAGCACATATGGGTTAAACAAATAGAAACAGCCAAACTCTTAGTAGGAGAGCCAGTCACATATTTCAGAGATGATTTAGTTAAGGCCTATTTTTTGAGAGAGTGTTGTACGCAGCCTAATGTAGTGTCATCCAAAAGGATTCGCCCTGATCGCAGTTCCAAGGGGGTGGCGGAACGCCCTAAACATGTGAAAAAAATTGCATCTTTTTATGATTTAGTTAAGGCTGAATTCTCTACCAGTTGTTATTTGGTGGCCCACGATCACCCAGACAAATTTGCGGATCTATTGGCCGGTTCCTACAGGGTGGCGGATCAATCCCAACATGTCGTGGGATCGATGAACTTTTTATGACTTTGTTGAAGCTGGATTTTTTACCAGTTGTTCTTTGGTAGTACACAATCACCCAGAAAAATTGACGGATCTATTGGCCGGTTCCTACAGGGTGGCGGATCACCCCCAACATATCGCGGGAACAATGAACTTTTCATAATGTGATTCAGTTTAGGCTTAATTTTTCAACAGTTGTTCTTTGGTAACCTACAATCATCCAGAAAAATTGACGGATCGATTGGCCGGTTCCTCAAGGGCGGCGCATCAGCCTCAACATGTGGGAACGATTGACTATTCACGATAGCATTCGATTAAGGCTGCATTTTTCAACAGTGCCTCTTTGATAACCTATAATCTTCCAAAAAAATTGACGGACCGAGTGGTCAGTTCCTCAAGGGTGGCGGATCACCCCCAACATGTCGCGGGAACAATGAACTTTTCATAATATGATTCAGTAAAAGGCTAAATATTGTGGTATGTTATTGTGGCAACTATTTCAACTGCATAATATGTCAATTAACGGACAAAATGGCGGTTCTAAGTACCTGGCGGAACGACTTGAATAATACGATATACGAAATACGAATGTTCTCATTTTTTGAGAGTCTTCATAGTAATCAAAGCTCTCCAATTAACTAATATTTTGATGATTATGCGATACAAATGCAATCACAAAATAAATATATTTAGCGATATAAAGTTTTTAAAAAAATGTACCAAAGTTTCCGTGACTTGTATAGTTGCAAAGCTATTTTCTAGCTGCCTTTCGAATAAGAGAGACAATATTATCTTCGCTAGAGGTAACAGGCTGTACAGGGTGTCCCAATCTGAACGCGTTCTTATGGGAGCACCCCTCATTTCAAGATATGGAAGAAAATCAACTAAGGAGCTCAAATCTGATGAGAAACCCATTGGTCCAAAGAAAACTTCTCTTTTATTGTTTGGCCGCTTAAGGGGCGTTTCTTCGATTTTTTTATATCCTATAGGTAACCTTTTTATTAATAAATATAATAAATACTTTCTCAATGAGGATTCTATTCTATCCATTGTAGTGGGCAGTTCTTTAACAGAGCGCTTAGATAAGTTTTTCAGATACTTTTAGTTCCCATAGGAACGCGTCTAGTTTGAGATATCTAAAAAAGTATCTAAACGCCCTGTAAAAAAAGACTGCATATTGCTTTGGATTCCACGGAAAAAAGTGCCTCGAGAAAGGTTTCACCAAAATCAATCATCTTCATTGATAAAAGAAGTTATAGGATATAAAAAATCGATGAAATTCGAGAAACGCCCTCTAGCGGTTAACCGATCAGAGATACAGTTTTGTCTGTGCCAGTAGGTTTCTCATTAAATTTGAGCTCCGGACATGCACATGAGTCTATTCTTTTCAAATAAGGGGTGTTCCCATAAGAAAGCGTTCAATTTGGGACACCTTGTACATAATATTATCTTTGACCTGCGTAGTCAAACATCTTTTCCCATTATTAGCGCAAAAATTAATTTTGGTATGTGCAAAATGTGCCAATAGAACAAGTTGATATTTGGCATAAAACTTACCAAGACTTTCAGTCTCATTTTTCCTAACTTGATCTAATACAATTTATATGCCTATAATGTGAATAATTTAATTTCACAAAAACAAGCATTTAACATGCAGGATTATACAAGCGTATATACCTTTTTTTCTTGAGAAGGTAATGGAGTCTTGGACCCCATTTATGTACACGGCGTATATGAACAAAATATTGACAAATCGAAGACAGCACAAAGAGGTCCAATATTTGAACAAAAACGGACATATCTGAACGTTCGGACATCCATTGAACGTCCATATGCGATACAAATCACACAATATTGGACGACAGATTGACGACCATCCACCAATCTACTTGTATCAAACATGTACTTTCTGTTAGTTCTGGACCATGAATGGACATAAAATGGACAAATTATGTACACACAACTCTCTACATGAGCAATCTGAAAATTGAGAAACTGTTGACAACAGCGCTTAAAGAATCAAAATGTCGGAGCCAATTTTTACAATTTCAAATAATAGGAGATCTAATAGTGAAAAACTAGAGTTGCATCGGATAATAATCAGGAATCCTTCTTTTTATTTATTCTTCTTAAATTCTATCTCCAAGGGGCGTTGCAGATTTGTAGACCAAAACTAGCTGTGAATTTGGATTCTTCGTCTTAAAAAAACATGGGTACCTAACAAAAGTTTCGTGCCAAAATAGCAAAAAATAAGGGTTTTGCAGCTTTTGTAGGGTTTGGGTTGGTGCAACGCCTGTCAAGGTGGCAATCCTCAGATTCGGATTCAGCAGATCAGAAACTGATAGAACCGGTAAGAAAAAAAATGATTTTTTTCCGGATCTGAACCTTGGATAATAGATAATTTTTTCGAAACGGACACATTTTTGCAACTTAGCCCTGCGCCAAAAATATTTCTAAATTTTTTGCCTATGAAGATTGACTCCAGCCTAGATCCGCCACTGATCATCATATCATGAAAAGCGGTCCCACGACATTTTGGGGGTGATCCGCCACCCTTAATCAAGGAACTGACCAATAAATTCGTCAATTTTTCTGGATGATTGTAGGTTACCAAAGAACAACTGGTAAGAAATTCAGCCACAACTGAATCATATTATGAGAAGTCAATTGTTCCCACTACATGTTGGGGCTGATCCGCCACCCTTAAGAAACCAGCCAATCGATCCGTCAATTTTTCTAGATGATTGTAGATTACCAAAGAACAACTGGTGAAAAATTCAGCCTCGATTGTATCATATAATAAAATTTTCATTGGTCTCACGTCATGTTGGGGCTAATCCGTCACCCTTAAGGAACCGACCAAACGATCCGTCAATTTTTCAGAAAGATTATAGGTTATCAAAGAATAACTTGTAGATAATTCAGCCTACACCAAACCATAAAAAGTTCATCGATCTCACGACATGTTGGGGTTGATCCGCCACCCTGTAGGAACCGGCCAATCGATCCGCCAATTTTTTTGGGTGATCTTGTACTAGCAAAGAACAACTGGTGAAAAATTCAGCCTTAACTAAATCATAAAAAGTCCATCGATCCCACGACATGTTTGGTTGATCCGCCATTCTGTAGGAACCGGCCAATCGATCCGTCAATTTTTCTGGGTGGTTGTGTACTACCAAAGAACAACTGGTCATAAATTCAGCCTTAACTAAATCATAAAAAGTTCATCGATCCCACGACATGTTGGGGTTGATCCGGCACCCTGTAGGAACCAGCCAATCGATCCACCAATTTTTTTGGGTGATTGTGTACTACCTTTTTATAATATAGTCTTATTATAAAATGGTACTACCAAAGAACCACTGATAAAAAATTCAGCCTTAACTGAATCATAAAAAGTTCATCGCTCACACGACATGTTGGTGTTGATCCGCCACCCTGTAGGGATCGGCCAATCGATCCCCCCATTTTTCTGGGTGATTGTGTACTACCAAAGAACAACTGGTAAAAAATTCAGCCTCAACTAAATCATAAGAAGTTCATCGATCCCACGACATGTTGGGGTTGATCCGCCACCCTGTAGGATCCGGTCAATCGATCCGCCAATTTATCTGGGTGATTGTGTACTACCAAAGAACAACTGGTCAAAAATTCAGCCTTAACTAAATCATAAAAAGCTCATCGATCCCACGACATGTTGGGGTTGATCCGCCACCCTGTAGGAACCGGTCAATCGATCCGCCAATTTTTCTGGGTGATTGTGTACTACCAAAGAACAACTGGTCAAAAATTCAGCTTTAACTAAATCATAAAAAGTTCATCTTTCCCACGACATGTTGGGGTTGATCCGCCACCCTGTAGGGATCGGCCAAGCGATCCGCCAATTTTTCTGGGTGATTGTGTACTACCATAGAACAACTGGTCAAAAATCCAGACTTAACTAAATCATAAAAAGTTCATCGATCCCACGACATGTTGGGGTTGATCCGCCACCCTGTAGGAACCGGCCAATCGATTTGTCAATTTTTCTGGGTGATTGTGTTCTACCAAAGAACAACTGGCGAAAAATTCAGCCCTAACTAAATCATAAAAAGTTTATCGATGTCACGACATGTTGGAGTTGATCCGCCACCCAGTAGGAACCGGCCAATCGATCCGCCAATTTTTCTGGGTAATTGTGGGCCAACAAAGAACAACCGGTAGATAATTTAGCCTTAACTTAATCATAAAAAGATGCAAATTTTTTTACATGTTGAGGGCGTTCCGCCACCTTTTTCGAACCGCGATCAGGGCGAATCCTTTCGGATGACACTACATCAGGCTGCGTACAACATTCTCTCAAAAAATTGGCCTTAACTAAATCATCACTGAAATATGTCACTGGCTCTTAGACTATCTATGCGTCTTGGTGATGATGTGCTTTGAGTAATATTTTGACAAATCAATGGAGAGTTATTGCCAATTGCGATACCGCAGGCGTTGCGGTATTTACGCCGCGCTATCTTATTACGCCAGGCGTTAAATATGAGCTGAAAACGATAGTAGTTGTTACCGTCCACTTAAATTAGCGCTACACAGGCATATAATAAATAAAATGTCAAATGTCTTCATACAACATAACCTTGACTGACATGAAAGATAATCATTGTAATTGTAAATTGTTTGTAGTAGCATGATGGAGAATCACTGAAAACAGTGATATTATCCGGTGCTTGCTGATGAAAATGACACAGAATATTTTATTTTGCACCATAATAAACTTGGCTTGGCTTGGTTCAGGAGGGTTGTTATAGCATACGTATCAAAATATAAAACAGTACAGAACAATCCATCCGTGCGGTATTCGACTCAACGCTAAGTAATGTAAATAACTCCATGCGGTAACCTTATTAACGTAAACGACGCGACGCTAAGCACCATCCAATGAACGACGCATGCGGTATTGGGGGCTATGATTGAACGTTCACGTAAACTTAACGTTTCTGTCAGTATTGTTCACTGATGCAAATGTTTCATTTGTTCAAAGCGTAACCATGGTGAAACAGACATGTTAAGTTAATGTAAACGTTCAATCATACCCCTCACTTAAGTTAACGTAAACGTTCAGTCATAGCCCCCTTAATGCTTGACATTTTCTGACATTGACAGTTTTTGATTGACCGTGATTTTGAAGAGAAATTGCTCCAAAATCACGATCAATCCTTCTCATTCATGAACATATTCGAAGAAGTAGTTTCTCTTTAATCAGGTTTTCATGAATAGGACTATTTTTCAAATACTTTATCCAACGCATGATTATTATTATTGATAACACTTTAGGCTGGTAAACTTACAAATAACACACCAGTGTGCTATAATCTATGACTCAGTAGCCAGCTCAGTAAACACTAGTGAGTCAGGTTGATCATAGCTCACCTTCCCGTGGCAACCAAACAAACAACCTACTTCGAACAAAATGTAAAAAAGTCATTATCTGATACTTAATATGATATTTGATGATAATTATTATTTCATAAGAAACGATTTCTTCCACTCATTGAAAAAAACATTGTATGTCACGCGTGCGTTATGATTCTCGAGTCACTTGAGAATATAAATCTTTCTCGCGAGACTTCAACATAACGCACTAGTACCATAGATAACTATTAATATTTGAGTATTTTACTCAATGGAAGTTTGTTTTTCCCTATTCAACTTTGTGACCAATAAATTTGCAAGTAATAGGCACAGGTCAATGACAACAAGAATAAGAAATGCAGAGAATAGTAAGAATAAAACTCAAAAGAGCAACTTATTTTGAGAAATTACAATTCCAAATTTATTTCGCACAATACAGAAGACTACAGAATTGATATTTTGATTCTGTAGTCTTGCGTTAATATATAGGGTGGCGCACGGAAAACTTTCCCTTTCTCTCAAGTAAAAATTGCTCGGACACGTCAATATTTGCTTTTTGTGGGACATATTTTGGTCCTTTTTTCACCCCCTACCCCTAAGCAGGGTTACTGGTACATAAAAAAAACAATAAATATGTAATAATAAACTAGTTATTTATGGTTCTAGTGCGTTCTGTTGAAAATAAGTCACGCGAGAATGATTTGTACCACGAGGTCGTCAGGCTGAGTGGTATAGATTCTCAACTTACTTGTGGGAAATAAAGGACGAGTGATTAACATTGTTTTATCTAACAAATGGGGAAAATCGTTGACGTAGATTCAAAGTTATTTGGCATTTACCATATGTGTTTGGTCTTCATGTAGCCTCTGCCTGAGAAGGATAACTTTAAAATCCGATAACACAATAAAAAAAAACCAACCAACAACAAAAGGATTGCATTAAGTTCCCTGCAAGTGGAATGGATCCTATAGTTGTTGAAACCAAGCTTCCAATAACTATAAAACTTCAAGAACACATAACCAGCACCCAGAGAGAAAAACCACAGGATCGGGAATCGCAGAATACGTCTGGCTGCATCAACATCGTGTGAAATGGTCGTGAACAAGAGTACTCAGCTAGCAACCTAGGAAAAAGTCTTAGAAGCTGCCTTCCTTGAACAAAATGAGCGATTTTTCAGTAAGAGCAGCGCGGAAGTCCCCAAAATTAGAAAACCCGTACTTGCTCGGATTTCCAACCTCAAGCTGCCTTATGGTTGGACGCACACAGTTGGTATTTGGGTATGTGTCTATAAGATAATATCTTTTTTCGCACCTGGAGACGTTCAAAGATAGTATTGATCGAAACTTGGTCGTCGTGTGACCACAAAAACTCAAGGCGATGAAAATCCGAAGATCTGCTTCAAGTTCCGCATCGTCTACCACCTTTGAAAAAGTTTTTTTGTTATCAATATCTAGATATACAGAGTGGTCACTTAAGTGTGCAACATATTAGATTTTTTTTTATTAACTGCACAACCAAAATACAAATATTGCCGAAAGTTGGTGCATGGTCGATAATCGTATGAGGTGCACTTAGAATGGTTGCAAGTCAAACAGCATACAGGGTAGGCCAAAAAATATGAAAACTGTACAAGTGTAAAGTACCCTCATTTCAGAAAATTCGGCAAAATGTTATAAAGAAAAGTTGTTTAGAATTAAAAATTATGCATAAATATTAAACCATGTCCTCCTAAGAAAAAAAATATATCTTTTTAAACATTTAATTATTTCCCAAAAAAAAAAATTCTTTCATATTCACTCTAAACAATTTCATAAATTATTCAAGAATAAATCAATTTCGCGCAACTTGGTTCAAATTTAAGCATATTTAGAAAAATTACCTAAATTTTAAATTTTTTAGGGTATCACAAGCTTCATGTTTGTTGCAACGATATTAAACACAACTTTAAAATATCGCAAACATTCTTTTTCACAAGGTAAAACATTATTAATGATAATATGCAAATTAAAAAACTCTCATTTGAAGTGAATTTTTTTCATTTTGAATGTTTATTAAAAAAAAATGTATTTTTTTTTTCTAAATATGCTTAGATTTGAAGTAAGTTATGCGAAATTGATTTGTTTTTGAATAATTTATGAAATTGTAGGGTGACTATAAAAGAAATGAGATGTTTAAAAATATATATTTTTTTTCTTAGGAGGGCATGATTTGGTATCAAGGCATAACTTTTAATTCTAAACCACTTTTCCCTATAACATATTGCCAAATTTTTTAGAATAAGGGTACTTTACTCTTGTACAATTTTCATATTTTATGGCCTAGCCTGTATGCTGTTTGACTTGCAACAATTCTAAGTGCACATCATATGATAACCGAACATTCGGGCAACAACTTTTGGCGATATTTGTATTTTGATTGTGCAGTTGATGAAAAAAAATCACATATGTTGCACACTTAAGTGACCACACTGTAGAGAGCAAGATTTGTTAATTGGAACCAAATACTTATACCAATTTCTTGTAATGGTTGAGTGTAAATTGATATGAGTCGTTTTTTTTAAAATTTTGGTCAATTCTGTAACAAATAATTAAAAAAAAAAATGTGAATGAAACATTCCGATTGAAAAAACATGCAAATTAAAAAACTCTCATTTGAAGTGAATTTTTTTCATTTTGAATGTTTATTAAAAAAAATTGTATTTTTTTTTTCTAAATATGCTTAGATTTGAAGTAAGTTATGCGAAATTGATTTGTTTTTGAATAATTTATGAAATTGTAGGGTGACTATAAAAGAAATGAGATGTTTAAAAATATATATTTTTTTTCTTAGGAGGGCATGATTTGGTATCAAGGCATAACTTTTAATTCTAAACCACTTTTCCCTATAACATATTGCCAAATTTTTTAGAATAAGGGTACTTTACTCTTGTACAATTTTCATATTTTATGGCCTAGCCTGTATGCTGTTTGACTTGCAACAATTCTAAGTGCACATCATATGATAACCGAACATTCGGGCAACAACTTTTGGCGATATTTGTATTTTGATTGTGCAGTTGATGAAAAAAAATCACATATGTTGCACACTTAAGTGACCACACTGTAGAGAGCAAGATTTGTTAATTGGAACCAAATACTTATACCAATTTCTTGTAATGGTTGAGTGTAAATTGATATGAGTCGTTTTTTTTAAAATTTTGGTCAATTCTGTAACAAATAATTAAAAAAAAAAATGTGAATGAAACATTCCGATTGAAAAAACATCTCCAGCGCAAAATCCCACTTGTTTTCTCATGTGTATGGATATTGTAGATGCGCGAACTATCCGATTTTGTTTTTTGCCTATTTATCGAAACTCGATTTTTTGACCTATCTCAGTTTTCACCATCACCCGTCAAATATCTATTATAAAAAAAATCGAATTCCAGTTCAGATATGTCTTGCGTATTTGTATCTTGGTGCAATTTAGTGCAAAAGTTCATGCACGAAATTCATGAAAAAATGTTTTCTCAGAATTCTTAGGATTTCAAAAGATAATAGTCTTATTCATTCAATTTTTTTGAAAATAATCCAAAAAAATTTTCTTTTCGAAATTGCTATTTTTCATAGTTCTGGAAAGTCTTTTCGCCAGGACGTTTCAATGAAAAAATAAAACGCATTCATGTTTCATTCAGTTTTGTGATTTCTGAATAGTGTCAAGAATTAAGCTCGGTCAGTGGAATTTTGACAACAAAGTTTCTTGGCATTTGTATGTGTCACACCCCACATTAACAAAATGTCAGCTCGATTGCATAATAATCAGATAAATTACGGGCCTTCAAATATCAAAATATTTTCAGCGTCGCTGTGATGCCACTGCAACTCTCGCCTCAATATCGGTTACCGGTTGAGCAAGGGCACGCGTAGGTTTGAAATTGTTTTATTGGATAGTTCATTGTTTTGATATGCGGTTCTGCTATTGATTTGTGATAAAAAATGTGTGATGCGAACAGACAAATATTCCGAACTGACAGTCAACAACGTTTGTCTCGACCGGCGGCAATGTTCCCTGTTCAAGCAACGCCGGTTTGACGAGACGCATGATACTATAACAAACAAGATATGATCTCGCGCAGGTTTCGCTGACTTCATTGCGTGTTCGAATCTCAAAATTCATAGGTTTCCTAGGTAACTCCGTTACCATGATACTGAAACAAACAAGATAAACTCTCGCACATCTCTTTTCAGAAATCATCATGTGACCTACCTCAAATCTAAGCAATCAATGTCACGCGGGGACGTCATGCGTGAGCCAGTTCAAATTTTGACCAGCAAATGGTAACTAGGTAACGTTATTGATGTTTTAAATCATTAAATATAACCTCACTTTTGACTCGCGGTGACGACATGCGCGGCCTAGTTCTGATCTCGTCCAGCAATTGATCATAATATCTTGTGTGTTCAAGTATCATGGACGCGACGGGTGCAGTGACGTGATCGTTATAAAAAAAATATGCTGAACGAACCTATTCAACAAATTAAAAGGAGCTCATATTGAGATGATAATTCAACAAAAACCGAACTGACTTTAACATTAACTGCTGATGAAATCAGTCACCGCCTGCGAATGCATTTGCAAAAAGAAATGAATATAGTATATTATTCAACAAGCGTGAAATGGAGGCTATTACTCACGAGGATAAAGTTTGCGCTACGAGCCGTATACGCAAGTAAGCGTAATGATCTGAGTGAGTAAAGTGAGGTTAGGTTGTCAACACAATGACTATAAAACAAGTATGGACGGTCAAAAGGGCTGTTTCAAAATGATGGATTTGAAGGTTGACATTTTGTCGAATTTTCTGATTGGCTCAAAAACAGTGGAGTAATGACATTGGATCATTACATTGGTTGAAAACAATTGTGTAATGAAAAAAAAGTCACCTGTATGTGATAATTGGTCGTTTTAATAATGAAACTCTGAGAAACTTCAACACAAATCTATTTAACTTTCTCGTGATAACAAAATATCAACCGACTCATGCGGCTAACGGCAGAATAATGCCTCCCTTATTCTACCTTTTCTCTGAAGAAAACAGTGAACTAAATCCAGAACGCAATTCTTAAAACTACGCAGTACATAAGTCGTAAATCAATCAAATATTATAATAGAGAACTAATGGGCAATGGGTTGGGGTTTGAGTTCCTTTTGAATACCACCAATAAATAAAGATGCAGGTCTGGTGTCTGCTTATCTGCTAAGAATTGCAGAATTGCTCACACGGCCTATCCTGACCGTAATTCGTTCTCGAATTACCATCCTGCATACTTTGAACATCTGAAACAATGAGAAAAACCAGCAGAATGGAACATAACCTTTTCATAAATCAACAATATATGCCTGGCGAGCCATTACAATACCAAACTTAAAATCCTCGTTTCTTATTTTCCATAATTTAAATAATGATTCAATCTGTTGGTATGCAAAAATCAATCCCAAAATTCAAAGCATTTTTTTTTTTTTTTTTTTAACACATCGAATAAAAATATGTGCAAAGCGTCAGGCTTTCAACTCAACAAATATCAAAACATATGCAAAGCGTCAGGCTTTCAACATAACAAATATCAAAACAAATGCAAAGCGTCAGGCTTTCAACATAACAAATATCAAAACAAATGCAAAGCGTCAGGCTTTCAACATAACAAATATCAAAACAAATGCAAAGCGTCAGGCTTTCAACATAACAAATATCAAAACAAATGCAAAGCGTCAGGCTTTCAACATAACAAATATCAAAACAAATGCAAAGCGTCAGGCTTTCAACATAACAATTATCAAAACAAATGCAAAGCGTCAGGCTTTCAACATAACAATTATCAAAACAAATGCAAAGCGTCAGGCTTTCAACATAACAAAATTCAAGACAATGTGTAAAGCGTCAGGCTTTCAACATAACAAAAACCAAAACAAGTGCAAAGCGTCAGGCTTTCAACACAACAAAAATCAAAGCAATAACGCTCGAGTCAATATCCGTAATTGCTCGAACAGGTCAATGATAAAAATTATGTCAGTTACCTAGAACACCATACTAAGAATCATCGGACAATTCTCCGGGCCACAATCTCAGCATATCTTTAGCGACAACTCGCTTTCGATTTGTAACCAAGCTCTTCAACTCGAATCTATCAGCAGGTAATATCCCGGTTACTTCGAAGGGCCCCTCATACCTAGCGTCCAACTTTGACAGGTGGCTATTGCCCGAAGGATGATAAACATAATCGCCCAATTGAAATAACTTATTTGACCTTCTCTTTTTGTCAAAAAAGGTTTTTCGCTAAGTCCGCTTGCTTTTTCATACGCTCATATGCCAGATTTCTGTCTTTTAATAAATCTTTCGAAATATCTTTTGGAAGAAACTCAGTGGTTATGTTTTGTCGGTAAACAGCTAGTACACCCAATAATTCTTCTAAGAACTGACCTGTTACTGATGTTTTTATAGTATCTGCAGATAGCGAGAAAGTATTTATGGCTGGGGGTGCACAAATCACATCATCTTTTAGATAAACGCAAGAGCCGCTACTGTCTGTGTGAATTTGAATTCCATTGTGACTAAAAAGGTCACGACCCAAAATGCAATCTTGTGAAATGACAGTGCTCTCAACTACATAAAAACAGATTTCGAATCCTATGCCATTACTCTCGATGTTCAACAATGTTTTCGAAAGTGCACCAAAAGAACCACCACCTATACCTTTTATCGACAAAAAAGCTGGTTCTAGCTTACAGTTAAGATTATTTACAACTTTTTCCGTAATTAAACTACATTCGGCGCCCGTATCTATTAAACAGGTAACAGTGGCATCCTGTATCTTAAATTTGGCACAAAAATCACTGTTTAGGGTAACACCAAAAAAATTTACTTGACGAGACGAAGACGGTTGTTCTCGTTTTCTAATGAAACAGTCGTCAATTTTGTGACCAATTTTTTTACAATAGGTACAAGAAATCTTATCTTTGTAAACATTGCCCCCCGCTAGTCCAAAAGGGTTTGAAGTTTTATAATTTTTAGGACAGTTGCGTCTTAAGTGTCCCGGTTCATTGCAAGAGAAGCAGTTTCTACGGTCGTTATGTTTTTGTTCAACTTTTTTTATCAAACGGATATGGCCTTTTATGCTTGTTTGCATCAACAAATTTTCGTTTTGAATAGTTGCTTAGCAGTATAAGCAGTTCACTAACAGAAGCCACTCTACTATTAAAAGCCGCAGTTTTAACCTAAACATCAACAATATCCCCAATTACAATTTCAAGCAGATGACTTTCAGAGAGATCAAAGTTCAATGACTTAATTAAAGAAACCTTTTATCTGGCATACTCACAAAACGAATCAGCAAGGTCGCTGGTGAAAAGGCTAACTTTTCGGAACTTTTCGCTCAAGTTTCTTTTCGCTGGATACATGCTGCACAAGTCCAGCTTCAACGTCTCCCATGTTTTTTCATTCGGCTGCCATGACAAAAACCATTCTCCAGCTTCCCCTTTTAGTCCAGAAGCACTCCTAACCAGTAACTCGTACTCAGTCCAGTCAAACATCTCTCCTAGTTTTTCTACCTCGACGCACCACTTTTTCGCGTCACAATCGTCCAACAGGGGATCAAAGTTTGGCATCGTCACGGTAGTAGCTACGGCACTGTTATTTTGCTTTTGCATGGCTTTTACGGAGTCCGCAAACATTTTTACAAACTCCTCCATTTTTGTTTAGTCCAAAATATAAAAATGTCACGTAATAAATTTGATAAAGTCACGTAACACTGCGTAACACGCACTCTGTGGTACTTCTAGTAGTTCGAATCCCACTTCTGATGTGATAAGTGGTCGTTTTAATAATGAAACTCTGAGAAACTTCAACACAAATCTATTTAACTTTCTCGTGATAACAAAATATCAACCGACTCATGCGGCTAACGGCAGAATAATGCCTCCCTTATTCTACCTTTTCTCTGAAGAAAACAGTGAACTAAATCCAGAACGCAATTCTTAAAACTACGCAGTACATAAGTCGTAAATCAATCAAATATTATAATAGAGAACTAATGGGCAATGGGTTGGGGTTTGAGTTCCTTTTGAATACCACCAATAAATAAAGATGCAGGTCTGGTGTCTGCTTATCTGCTAAGAATTGCAGAATTGCTCACATGTATGAGTAACAAGTCACATTAACCAATGGAAAGTGGATGTATAACACATTTATTATTGAAAAGTCATAGAAAAAAGTGATGATTTTCAATTCGAAATAAAACAAAGTACCTATGGCGTAGCATTTGCTTCGATTGCTATATTCAATGTACTCCACTCAGAAAGTAGATTTTTTCAAAAGTGCTTCGGAGTACATATTATCGTCATCATTCTAATTTCAACAAAATATCGAAAGCAGTCTAAATGTGTAATAAAATAATAAGAAATCTAAATGAAATCAAGACATAAGAAGACATATGGATTTTTTTTTTTTATATTAATTTCAGAAGAAAAAGGTATCCTTCATAAAAAGTTTTGCATGTCCTAAAATCTAAAATACAACCATCAAATTTTAATATCAATGTTGTGAAACAAGTTGATCAGAACTAAAAATCACGTTTAAATATGAAGGGTACAGGCAAAGAAGGCGATATGTCAAAAATTTTAGTTCGTGTTCGTGATAAACGCGCTTAAAGGTTTAAAGAGTTCTAAAAAGTGATTCATAAAAGTAAAATAAGATACTTTCTTGCATACTTTTATCTAGTCGGGTATTGTCCCCAAAATACCATTCGGGATTGATTTTGTGACGAATTGTTCAATCAAAAAAATGCATTTTCTCACGTTTTGTCATGAGATTTATTTGAAAAAAAAAAAACAGTAGTATTATGATAATTGCCTTCCTGCGTCCACAGTCCCAAAATTCAAAGGTTCTCATGGTCTGTCCTTATCGTATTAATAAGATTCATGGGCAGAGTATCTAATAATATAGCTCAAATAAAATAATACGGACTTGAAAAGATGGGTTTGACTAGTTCAAAAAATTATTTGAACTTGTTTCGACAGCGTGATTCTTGACTTGGCACCTTTTAACGTGTTTGCGCTCGGATATATCGCTTTTTTAGCCTGTATGGTCAAAATAAAAATTGTGATATCTTCTGGCTGATCGTATTTTTAACCATGACAGCTAATAGGGAAAACGTTTACACCTTTACCTGAAAAATGGCCTGATTAAGTCGATTTGTACAAAAATTGACATATTATCGCCTTCTTCGCCTGTACCCTTCATATGCAATTACACTATTTTACAATTTCCACTAATTTTTCTTCATTTTCGATAATGAATAAAGATTTGGCGATATAAACTCGAAATGAATGTATTGCCAATAAGAAAATGCATACAAATGATCTTTTCAAATAAAATGGGTCCAATATCATATTTAGACATGGTTCGATATTGTCAAAAATGAAGGTACTTCACTTTTGGGCAAAATTCATATTTTATCATAAACCTCGTATACGGCTGAAGAAATTTGATATCTGTTGATCGTATTTTAGATTTTAGAGCATGAAGAACTTTCTATAAGACATTTTTTTTTCTCCTAAAATTGATAATGAAAAAGTTTTTCATATGGTTCCAACTTGGTGAGACACACTGTATGAAATCTAGCATTCTTGTAACAATCATTCGATCTCTTACTCATTCTCACTCCGTTATAACTATTTTTAATTTGTTGGCCAAGTATAGGCTTGGAGATATTATTTTTGATAATATTTTATTAGTTTTCACATAAGAACGGTTCAAGGATGTTATCAAATAATCACTGAACACACCTTTGACAAGAATAATTATCTTGGCAACGTTGCACAGGGCACCAGCTAATTGAATCACAAGCTGCGTTCTTTTTGACTGAGATGTCAGTATGCCCGAGCTACATTCAATTCCACTTCGAAGTGAAAGTGACAGATTCCGCTTGTCAAACGAGAATCATATGCTATATTCCACATTGAGTTTGCCATAACCTTGACAAGTCTACTGGAGTGAGCTGGGATTAACTGAGGTCTTAGTCAAAAATATCGCACCTTCTTCGGACAAAGCGTCAACGTCAACCAGTATTTCATTCAGCTTGACAAGCCAGTCAGAAAATTTAACTAAACCACGATTGTGTTCAAATGAAAACTATTGATTTAGGTCTTTTTCAATTGAAATTATTGTATTGTCATTGATTCTTGAAAAGTGTGCAAAGTCTCGGATTAAATAATTGACAAATGACAAATGACAAATGAGCCTTTCAAGATCATATATTTTTGACAAGCTCATTATGATATTATTAGAAAATCAAAAAAATCACGAAATAGACGGTTCAGACAATCAGAAGTACCTGTGCCGATGATCTCGAGTACGTTAGCAGAACAATATGCTAATTCTCATATCAAAAAGCTAGTCTTTATCACCTACAAAACAGTATCAAGACTCATCTTTGATTTCTCTCTTTTTTTGGAACTGAATTCAATTTTTGTTTTGAAGCGATTTGAGCAAGTGCGGCGGTCTTCAGGAAAAGTACTGGATTGGAAGAATGTAAATCGAATTCCACTCTGTACTCACATGGACACTTCTCTTTGAAACAATAAGAAGAAAAAAATGGAACCTGCAAATATGAATTCTCTTCGAAAGTAGTTTGAATTTATAGAAAGTAGTTACATGCATCCATTTTGGACAGCACCCTTATGCGGGCAACCAAACCTGCCATATTTTTGTGAGTTCTGTATCGGTGCCTTCAAATGCAGTTAACATAAAATAGAAAAAAAAAAACACCCATAACAAGTCTATTGAGCTGATGCTGATCTATAAGGAACGTGGGCTTATTTGGTACATGTTATACGGGGTGTCCACCCTGAAGTGTCCCCACCCCTGCAAAATTTGTGTTTATCAACCGATTTCAATTTTTTTTTATTTGATAGGACTCGACAAACACTTTTCGAGCATAGGCCAAATTTATTTCAGGGGCGTGCTTATGGGTAATTGTGAGG
This sequence comes from Orchestes rusci, assembly GCA_958502075.1. Lineage (NCBI taxonomy): Eukaryota > Metazoa > Arthropoda > Insecta > Coleoptera > Curculionidae > Orchestes > Orchestes rusci. The sequence goes on from OY293304.1 coordinate 19,649,315, forward strand.
GTTCATAGGGTGTCAAATTCCCGAAAATGAGATTAGGACATTTTTCAGAAAAAAATTGACAACTGAATCTCAATCAGCATCTCCGAAAGCCACTCTGTACAAAATTTCAACTCTCTTATCTACGAGGTACCCGAATAAAATTGTCCTGAATTTAATAAAAATCGTTTATTGAATCCCATTGTCGCCCACCCAGTATAAGGTATCGATGATTTTTGTTTAAAACACACATTCAGGGATATTGTTAACATCTTTACTGTGAATTAGAACGTACAGGAAGACTCAATAAACAGTGTAATAATCAAATTAACAAATTAACAAAAAAAACAACCAAAACAGTAACATTTTTTTGTTGAAATTTTGTACAGGTGGGTTTTTGGTCATGCTAATTAGGATTCCGTTGTCAATTTTTTTCTAAAAAATGACTTAATATCATGTTCTCAAATTTGCCCCATTTTGAACCTTCACAATTACTCATAAGTTCTCCCTGCAACCAATTTGACATATGCTCAAAAAGTGTTTGTCGAGACATAGGTATCAAACAAAAAAAAAATTGAAAATCGGTTGATAAACAAAATTTTTACGAGGGTGGGGACACTTTATGTCGGACACCCTGTATAATATGAAAGATAAGGCGATATGTTATTAGGATTTTTTTTTTCTTGAAATTGACAAAGGATTCACCTCCAGAATCAGCATCCACTTATGAAACACCTCGTAAAATTAATAATCCTACCAACTACGGATTAAAGGGTGATTCATCTTAATGGTTCCTGATGAGAAGTCACAATAGATTTGAAAATAAATTTCTCAGATCAACTGCAAATCCCTCACTGCCCCTGAATTCTAAACAACACAGATCTACTTATAAATCTTTTCAGGTATTTATCACCCACAAATTAACACTTGTAAACCGAGAAGTCATAAAAACATTTACAAACCTCCGTTAACAAGAACCGATAATCACCCTCTAACATTTATAGTAAACAATTCCATGGGCGATTATCTATTCTAATAGTCGATGACCACCATGACGAATTTTGAAAGATACTGATCTATTCTTGTGCTTTGTAAAGATATTTCATGGTAATTATTACCGGACCTCCCTTGGGCTTTCTTTAATTGATCTGCTTGGATTATTTGGCTCATCTCGAGAGAAAATACCTGCGTTTGACCCCCGTTGGGAACGTCAGCGTCGGCGCTTTTGATTGACGTCTCGGATTAAACCAGCCAGAAGATTGGTGTAGGCTAAATAGTACAAAACCAAGAGGAACGGGCTACTGTTTGGAGAACCTGTAATATTTCATTTTTGGTATTTGATGAATATGGGATTATTAATGAGGACGGGTTGGATTTAGTTTGTTTAGTAATAGTAAAGGAAAGAGCTACTCAGTATTGACTAAGGTTGAGTTCCTACAAAAAAAATAATCTTTTGGATCCGTTATCGGATAAAAAGTGATCTGCTGGACCCAAAGTATAACATTTTCAGATATGTTTTCATAATATTATCATAATTAAGTAAGTCAAGTCTAAAATATTTTGTCAACTCATTCTTGATCTTATGAAATTAATACACAAGAAGGAGTTGTCAATAAAAACGATGATCCCAAAACCCTCGGAAGAAAAGGCTGTTTTGAAATAAGGGAGACCGAAATGCTGATGTAAGCGCCACTAATGCAAAGGATCCCTATCTATTAACACCTATTTGTAGTGCTCAAGAATAAAGGCTCCAAACTACGAAAACTTGACGGTGAGAATTTTCTGATGTTTAGAATCACTTGAAATTAATTCTAAATTTGACAACAAATTTTAAACTGATTTCCGGTTTCATGATAAACGCATTTTTTTTATAAATTTTGATAAAAGATGGCTTTATAGAAAAAAGTGTGAAAACTATTTTTCAAGACATTCTTGGAACAGCCCTTCTATATAAAGGTGAAAATTTAGCTCAACTAGAAAGATTGCTGGCATTTTTTTGGGCTAATATTATTTTATGAAGGGAGGAAAAAAGTATTAGATCAAATTAGCTCATCGGAATAAACCATTGGATTTATTTAAATGAGGATTCAAGCTCGCAATATTTCGAAAAAAAAACTATTTCACTATTCTACAGCGCTGTCAAGCCTCTCTTCATCGAAGCATTTCTAAGAGAGCAACACACCATTACCTTATAAATAGAATTCAAGAAAAGTCTCTTTCGATGTGCACCCTACAATTTACATTTTCAAGAACAACAATATCAATACAGTTCTCAAAACCTTGAATTATTCAAAACACCATTCGGTGAACATCAAAGTCACGGAGGAACCTTGGCCTAATTCAAAAGTGGTGTATTCTCTTATTTATGTTGTTACATTGGTTGAACTTGACAATCATTGCTATCTGATTTGGAGAACACCTCAGTTTAATAATAAAAGAAAGATTAACAAATCTATCTAGTTGTTGGTAGGTACCTATTTTTTGTGATGACTCATAAATATATCCAAATATAATTTAAGCGCGCTGCTTGTTTTCAGTAATATGTGCTGCCTGAAAATACAGGGTGTCCCTGAAATGACTGTACAACGCTTAATCACAAATTCCTTGACCAAAAATAAGGCGATCTAGGTAAAATTACCCATATCCAAAATTGTTTCGTCAAGTCTACCGAGAGCGTCAAAGATTCAAAATAAATTTGGTTTTTTCTACTTATTGGAAAGAAATATTTTCAATAAGGTACACAGATATCTTATTTTTGATTTATTTTTTACCAGCATAACTATTTATCCTGGCAAATTTTTTCAAAAAAAAAAGACTCTTATTTGAGTAACCATGCGCGGGACGGTTCTTATTAGTATCATGAGTAACAGTCTTGTCGGGATTGAACGTCGGTAGATACGTACACGGTGATCAGTTAAGGATAGCGAGCGGTCATATCCCGAAAATTATTCATCGTAAAGGCTTGCTGCAAAAAAAATCAATACTAAAACGGCCAAGAGAAAAATCTGGAAAATATTTTCAAGTTTCTGAAATGGTCGCTAAGGGGCGTAACAAGCAACATCAAGTGGAAAAATAGGTTTTTTATAAAATTTTGCCCAATGAAAATAAACTGATGATATTATTTTCATATTCACTGACTATTCACCTACACTTTTTGTCGAAAACGTTTTTTTATATCTATCAAAATAAAGAGCTGGGGAAGTTCAACTGTTTTTTAAACAAACGGAGATTCCTCCCGTTTCGCTTGACCGATTCTAACGAGCTGGGGCTCATGAGAAAGAGCATAATCTGCACTACAAAATACTTTGTTGGTTTTTGATTTTTGACCTTCGCCGTCGCCGCTAGATGGTGTTAACTGCAATGGTAGTATATTTTCGAGTTTTTTCCAAAAAAATCAAATGCAATGGTATAATAATTTTCATATATTTTGAAAAAAGATACATTTTTCTTTTCAAAAATTTAACAAAAAAACAAAAAATAATGTTTTTTATATTGATTTCTATGAACAAAATTCAAAAATACGCTACCATTTCACTTGACACGATCTAGCGGCGACGGTGAAGGTCAAAAATTCCAAACCAAACAAGTTTTTTGTAGTGCAGAATATGTTCTTTCATATGAGCCTGAGTTCGTTGGAATCGGTCAAGGGAAAAGGGGGAAATCTCCGTTTGTTTAAAAAAACAATTAAACTTTCCTCACCGCTTTATTTTGAAAGATAGAAAAAAAATTATAGACAAAAAGTGTGAGTAAATAGTCAGTAAATCCGAAAATGAGCTCATCAATATATTTTCATTGGGCAAAATTCTATAGAAATCCTATTTTTCTACTTGGTGTTGGTTGTTACGCTCCCTAGCGACCATTTCAGGAACTTGAACATATTTCCCAGGTTTTTCTCTTGGCCGTTTTAGTGATAATTTTCTTAGCCGCAAGCCTTTACCATGAATATTATCCGGGCTATGGCCGCTCGCTATCCTTAAATGATCACCCTGTACATCGTGAAAGGAAAAATAGTTTGCGCGCTAGACATCTTATTAACCAGGAAGGCTATAGCCGGCGCACGACGTTCTTCCAAGCGAGATAAGACGGCGGCAAAAATAGTCCTACCCATGTGTAAAGGTTACGAAAAAGAAAAGAGAAAAAATTAAAAAGGGGTAAGAATCTGGAGCCACTACCAGAGGTGAATACACGGTTGCGACGAGTTTGTCCTAACTCCGCTCTAGCTACGGTGATTTCTGGACCGCTGTCTAGTTGACTTTTTGTGCAGCCTGAAGGGCTTTCACACTTTTCTTGACTTCTGCGTCGACGCGAGACTCAAACGCAGCCTGGGCTCTCTTTGACCAAAAAGCGTTTGCTTTTGTCTTCTCTTCCCCTTTTTTTGGGTTCGTTCTGCCCATGTACGATGGGCAGCCACGCCAGCTTGCGGGGTGGCCTTTTCCCCCGCAAACCACGCAGCTCACGTTTCGTTCACCGCTAGCGAGTCTCTCGAGAGAGGAAAGAACACTGGTCTATGGGTAGCAATAATTTATAACGGACGATATAATTCCATGATAATCGAATGAGGTGGAAAAAGAAACACGCTCCAAGTATCCACTATTTGAAATGACTAATATTCCACATCATCTGGTCGAAAAAATATTTTAATATGATCCACCACTACATCTATTCGTCTTCTAACTTTAAATGTTTCAAACATAACAACATGAATATTTTGCACAAAAATTGATCTTTCAATACATTGAATACTGCACCATGTGGTAGAAATAATCATATGACACCCTTATACTTACCAACATAAATTGAAAAAAAACTGCATTTTGTTTCTCTAACAATTTATTTCTTTTTTTCAAAAGTGTAATTCTGTATAGCTTCTGTTTTTTTTTTAATTTTCAAAACTTGTCTTTTTCAATCTACGATTTGGCATTCTGGTATCCTCGTATCCTACTTTATTTCTGCCAGTGTTAAATTCCTGTTAACAATAGGAGTTCTTTTTCTTTTTGACCTCGCTTCAATCTTGGACTTTTTGTAATAGAAGTCGAGTTTGTAGTTTCTGATGAAGAAGGTCGAGTAGAAGCTTCAAAACTTGTACAGCGATCGTGATCACTTTCTTGAACAGACATCTCTTCAATATCATTCGATAAAAGCAAAGCCGGTTTCACATTTCTTCTTCCTTCCAATATCTTCCATTTTCTCGAAATATTTTTGGCTCTGTCCAGTTTTATTTTGATTGTCTATTTATTATTTTATATGCACTTTTCAGTGGCACTCTCCAAAGAGAGAGTTAAATTAGAATTATGAGTTTACTTATTTATCTAATACCTTTGTCAAATTTTGAATGTGAATTTAACTTTGGTTTATATTTTTTGTACCGGGTGTCCCACTAAAAATGGCTCTCAAGCGTATCTCGGAAAGTATTTGCGACATGGCCTGCGGAAAATAGTTTATCAGCAAAGCAGTGACGGCTCGTGAAGTGTAGGTATGGGTGTGCGCTACCAAAAGGAAACCACACCAATAATGGTTATTCACGTGCGGTCCGTGACTCAATCAAAATGAGATCCAAATAAAATCGGAATAAACCAAATTAAAAAACCGATGTTAGGCTACAGTTAAAAAAAGTTTACCTTGGTAAAAGTAGTAGAGATATCATTTCACACGTGGTATCACCACTGCGTGAAACTTTCTAGAATACCGTGGAGTGTTAAACTTCCCTACGTTTTATTGGTTTTGAAAAACTCTCAACCACGTCCATTCATAGCATGATTATCCCCACTCGTAAGGAAAAATCTCTACTTTTGGCAACACTGTTTATCTTGAATGAATACACGCAGACTGACTAGACAGGGGACAATTGTACTGGAAAATGACAAATGTACTAGAAGTGGTCGTTTTGAACCACGCTTTTGAACGAAGATATCAGTAGAATCTGTACAATTTATGTACTAGGTTTGACACACGGCAGAAAAAGTAAAAACGCTTCCCGTACCTAGTGTGTATTCAAATAGTGCACGGGTGCGCCCTTACATCGAGTGATTTTCCGAATACTTCCGACAAATTTCCATAGCGAAAATGGATTTGACTGGAGCACCGAATGCATACACAGATGGACTGGGACAGACTGAGGAAACTGTGACTATGCAACGGAGAAGAAGATGCTAGAGGCGCCAGAGGTTTGTGTTGATGGATAACGATATTTTTTTACTTCTGTGGGATTTTGGGCTATACAAAAATAGTGAAAATGCACCGTTATTCAAAATTGCATTTTTATAGGGATTCACTTTTTGAAATTTCGTTTTTATTTCTTCTTTTTGTTTTTGCTAGCACTGCGCGCGCACGGGCGCTCTTATGAACGAGCCCTTGCCTCCTAGCAGCAAAGAGGCCTTGAAAAATTGCACAAAACTATTTTCAAGTTTCTAATACGACCGCTAGGGAGCGCAACTGATAAAGCTAATCGGAAAATGAGATTGTTACATCATTTTGTCTTGATGGAGGGTATTTTCAATGAAGGGCATCATAATCCTCTTCATCTTTTAACTTTTTTTGAACGATTTTACCACAACTGCCTAAATTGAGTGGTGGTGGAATGTTAGATCTGTCTTTATTTAAATGTTTATGAATCCGGAATCAAACAAAGGTCTTGTTCCTTACTCTAATATTCTGATTTATTAACAATTATAATATGAAGGGTCAGGGGAAGAAAGCAGGTAAGTAAATTCTTCTCGAAACTAAAAAGAACACAATTTGGTGTCCAAACCAGTTCCGTAATGGAACCATAGTACAATAATTTGTTACTTTTACCATTGAGCTTTTCCCGGAGTTTTGAAAATGAGGAATTTAATAGATTTCGATGTGCTCTTTCCAAATTTCAACTGCCCCCTCGTATCTTTGCTGCTCGCACCGCGAAATTCGAAGAATGGTACCCAGAACTATTCCGACAATATCTCTTTTCCGTCTCATTTTACGATGATAACATATGTATATATGTCACGGCTAAAGACGTAATATTGGGTAATTCGCGAATTATCCGGATAATGTTAGAATTATCCATACAGAGTGGATAAAGCCAGTTATTTAAAGGAAGCACGTTGCTTTTTGGGCATTAACCGGTTCATACTGGAATTATCCAACCTCCCTTGGATAAAACCAGAAATATGAAATAGTCCGCATCTGGTACTCGCAATTTGGGTTAGTTTGGGTTGGTTTGGGTTAGTTTGGGTTAGTTTGGGTTAGTTTAGATTAGTTTGAGTTAGTTTGGGTTAGTTTGGGTTAGGAACCGATGTTTTTTCAATCTTCTCCATTACTTATAAGTACAATTATATCGATATGTGCCTCGAAATATGTTTGTTAGAATTGCCATTTTATGTTTGTTTCAGCGAATAATAAAAATTGATTCTATCAGAGTCTATTAGTTATCTCGAGAACATTACAGAATACTTCACTTATTGTGGAATGAGTTTTTTTTTCCGTGATTTAGCCATTGCTTCCTGGCTAAAACTAGAACTACCCGGATAATGCCCGAAGTCATTCAGTTCTTCGCGCTTTATCCAGCAGATTTGGATAAAACGCGAAGTATCTGGTCAATACTAGATCTATCCAATAACGGGCTTTGGCCGTAACATATATACAAAATAAAACTATAGAAAATTTTCTACAATCTATGTAATAACTTATTCCTATAGTTTTGACGTACGAGAGCCGCAAAGTTTAGTTCGACAAACGTTTGGGTCAAAAAACATATTTTCACACCACGTTGAGGTAGACTGGTAGAGCTTTTCAATCAAATAATGAAAGCTCCAAATATATTTGATCAATTTATTGTATTACTATTAGTGCATTATAAAATGTGAATTTTGAATATGCCAACTACTGGGTATTTTAAATTACGGGAAGCCAGACATTCGCATCAACTGCTAATAATTGGATTTCAATATTTCCTTTGTGATGCAATCATTGCCAAGTTATTTTTTATGCGGTTTATGAATACTCATTTTATGAGGTTTTGAGAATTTATAGTCGAATTCAACATAGAATTGACGTAGGTTTGGAATAACATGTTTGCGTGCCAGTCAAAAAGATTGTTTTTTTTTAATCTGATAATTTATTTATTTTTCTCATCAACTTTTGATCCTATTTTTAAAAACAGGAAAACTCCCGGAATTTTTTTTAACTCGTCTAAATGGTCTTGTGAGTGTGCTGGAATATGCTGACAATAACTCGTTCTTTTTTTGCCAATCTCTAGAGATCAGTGCCAATAACTTGCTTTTTCTTCTGCCAGAGCCGTCTATATTGTAATACAAGCCCTGAAGTAATGGTTTTGGCAACACCGCGTGTGGTCTTGATTGAGGTTAGGTTCACTTCTGGTTCCAACTATAGTACTCTAGACGGCTCTGCAACTATTCAACCAGGTTCAACCTGCTTGCATTCAACTTCAAGTTGTATTTTGAAAAACTGAGAAACACGGTGAAAAATGAAGTGATTTTTGCGTTAAGATCGAGGTGAGTGTGTAGGTAATAGTAGGTAACAAAGATATCGCGATCTAACAGTCAATATTTTCATAATAGACTGGTAGATAGTTTCAAATTATGGTATGTGTGTGTCTATGCCTTTCTGGGAATACTGGATGAGAAAAGTTTATTATTTGAATAAGAAAACTTGATTAATTATTGCCTCATTCTGGTTTTCTCACACATATAAGCACCAGCTTCAATGTCATTCGGAAAAACCAAAATAAACGAGTTCTGTTTCGTTCACTTTGGAAAAACAATATGGCGACGTAGATAGTGCTTTTTGGTTAATCAGTTTTAAACATAATTATCAACTTCAGTCCTCCAGAAACTGCTTCAATCACATCCCAAAATCTGTAACCATCCACCTTTTTGTCGGTTTTAATGTTTTATTGTTTGGAATTAATATTTTCTCCCAACAAATTATGGAATTCTTGTTCGGTTCGGATATGTTTTATGTAAATTGTCACGTCATGAGGTGATGAACATCATACAGTCTGTTCATGGCTTTCCTGCGGTTACGTCATACTTTTCCGTCTCTCTCTTAAACATTGAAAAAAAAATCACGTACGTCTGGACGAGGGTCTTTCGGATCAATTTCACAAATGTCACATGTGGAGCGATCAATCTACGACACACTGCCAAACGTCAAATACTGTGACGTGACCGCAAGAAAGACATGAACAGACTGTACCTGTTGCGATAATATATAAGTAATCGTAATATACCTTGATTTTCAAAGAAAGCCCCTTCAATCAATGCTTAATTTTGACCACCGTTGACGTTGTAGATGCGACGTTGCAATTGTTACTTCATGGCTTGTATCACATTTTGGACGGCTCTGCTTCTGCCATTCTCTTGAGATGAGTGCCAATAACTGGGCGATTTTTGGTGCCAATCACTGGAGAACATTGCCAATAATTGGGAAATGAGACTATTGTGCGTGATAAATGCAAAATCATCATTCAAATGTCAAGTCTAAAGAAACGGTTCAAAATTGTCGCACAAGGACTTGTTTGATTTCTTTATTTAGCGACGTAGCCTTTATGTTTGGGTTTTCAAGAAGATGTTATTTGAGAGATCTGATTTCAAGTCTTCTTCCATATCAAAAAGAAAGCCCCAACTTAAAACTCAGCCTATTATACTATGAGTAAAAATAAATATAATAAAAAGTGATTTTTACATGATCACATTGATACTCTTTCCAACGAGTGTAAAAAGCTCATATTATGACAATTTGTATTCTTCATCTTCACGCCCATTTCACACTCATGTTCTTCATTATTTAGAATTATTATAGATTGTACCTATCATAGATAAAACCAAAGTCAATATCATAAGCCGATCTTCAAATCAACCGCGAAAAACAATGACCAATTAGATGCCGTAAGTCATTAAAGGTTCTGTATCCCTTGGAAATTTCCAATACGCCACCGGAATCTCTTTTATTTGTACCGTGATTTTACCGACAACGAAGCAAATTCCGACAAACATGACCAAATCGCGTCAACTTCCGACAAACAGACACATCTGTGTTGGTCGACGTTTGTGAGACTTTGCCCAATGTGCATGACCAGGATAATATGTTACTTGAAGCTTTTCACTTTCATCAATCATCTGCCTTCAACAATTTGTTTGGAAAGCAGAACACACTGTTTGAAACTTTATCATTGACGAGTCAATAATTTATTTTGTATTTATTTCAAAATTAAGGCTGTAGAAATGGCTTTAGTTACTCATCAGTACAATATCACTCGTGTTAGTCCTAACCCTGTTGAACTGAACTAAAGACCAGACCCTTGAACTATAAGAACATTGACAGGCAATTTTATCTCCCAGAAAATCTAAGCTTTTGACAGTAGAACTACAAAACCGTCGTGAAAGTTTGAATTATCGCTCTAGCATGTGATCTTGGTCTCATAATAGTGCGAACCATATCAAAATTTGACTATTGACAAATGGATCAAGGTCGAAAACATACTAAATTCAACAATTCACTTTTTACTCCATCCTTCTCCAGATACTTATGAGGAATCTAGCGGATTAGTCAAAATGGTCAAAAATGTGCTACCTTATCGCAGGATACTTTAACTTCTCAATGATCCAACGTGATTTGTGCGGTGATGCGATTGCGCAATCACCAAATCATCGTTTACTACTCCACTAATGAGTAAGTTACTTTATTATCCGTACCAAGAATACAGCATGTATATTTTCAAAACAAATGTAAATATTTTACAAGGTTGTCAATAAAGTAATCAAAGCGTACCTTGACAACATGACTTAGGTCACTTTTTCAAGAACATCAAACATCGTCAAGTACTAGAATGGCTGATAAATAAAAAGAGCTGAGTTGGAGACCAAGATAACTTTTGATCATTAAAAACGACAAACTTACTAATATTGAGAGACCAGGCAACAAAATGACCTGTGTAAGATGGTATATTATTATTATGTTTGTGAGTACCTACATGTTTTATATAAACAGACTTTCACAAAGACAATGTTATTTCTATCATCGTTAAGTTACAAGGATGTTTTTGCTTATCTAAGCCCACTATGCTCAAGACATTACTGTTACTATGATTAAGTCAGGTCACCATCCAATATTCTTTTGCATCTCTCTACACAGAAAATCTTTTATCAATATGTAAGCACAGTGTAACCACAGTCTTTTTCCATTTGAAATTGTGGCAATCCTAGTCATTGGGATAACTTCAACTTATATTATATAAAACTTCAAATGTATAGCAATCTTGAAATTTGGTTATAACTTCAGAATGGCATCAATTTGCTCATGGATCTAAAAATACTTCATAAGAGTGATTCTTCACAATAGATTCATTTACGATATACTTTTAGTCTACTAGACTCGTCTGAATGAAAGCAACTGTCTTCGCTTGAATAGACTATAACTTCTTTTTGCAAACTATCAAAATACCCCTCAGAAATAATCATATATCGACAATATACAGAAAATAGGTTGGACAGACAGATATTATGGGAAAAGCTTGTAATCATAATAAAATAATCCCACTGATTAAATAATATACCTCAGATTTATGTCTAAATGCATATTCGTTGACGTGAAAACCAGGAAGTTCATGGAAATAGTGAAGACTAAATTGATGTCGAATAGTTAAGAAACATAACTCCAGTTATTATAGACGGAGGCGAATTTTCACTAGTGTATCATCAATTTTCATTTCATGCGACCACCTCTCTCAGCTATCATTTGATTATTCAACTACCAAGAAATCAAAGAAAAATCGATTGAATGAATGGACCGCCAACATAAAGCAAAAAAATAAAATATATGGGTATATCTATATCACAGAAAAGAATGGCCACATAATTCTCAGATAAGTCGAGGCAATCTTTCTTGAAAACCCCGAAGCCACAATATTTGGCTTCGGCTTCGATACCTGGTGTTCCGTCTAATCCTTATAATGTAAAAAGCTGGTCCTTTCTTCGACTTAGTACACTTTTCATTCTTTTTCGCTTCAAAGCGTTCCGCCTATTATATGTAGTTCATATGAGATATAACTTTTTTAAGGAACTCGAATAGGTAACGATTTTATCTTTTTTCAAGTTGCACACATCAAAGGGTACCGACTGGAACGATTATTCGGACAATAAGTATGGGAAAAATGTAATGGAGTTGGTATTGATTCGATAAGAATTTATGAAAAAACTCACAGGTGGATGATCGGATTCTTAAAAAAGGAACAAAAATATGTTATCATTTCCAGTTTCTTCAGTACAGGCATTTCCCTTAAGCCCTCTAACAGAAATTGGATACTTATCAGATTAAAACAAGTGGAGCATATGACATTTTCATTTACTTAATATGTCCCTTGATCAACTTGATAATGATTTATGAGGTGCCTGATAACCTATAAATTAAATTCAATTTGGTTGTTTTGATTGCATATTTTGATCGAGTTTGTACGTTAACAGAGCTACGTTATTAGTTCGGAATTAGAAAAAATCTATCCTAACGTTTTTTGTGATACGGACATAGGTTCAATTTTGGGCACAGATAGAATAAGATACATTGCCATAATATCAAATTTGCACTGTTAAGATGACAATCTACTCTTGATAAGGCGTGGAAGCAGTGATATATTGAGATATTCTGCCAAATCATTAGGCTCAAACAAATGAACCAACTAGCGTTTTGCTTGTAAACAAACAGCATCGACAGCTCTATGAACTTGCAAACATAATATAAAGCATGTACACACACACATGGCAATTCAATAAATAAATAGTTGATATGAATATCATGTGAATTTTGTTCATTTCACTGTATGTAATTTCCATGTTTATAAATTTAATTTAATTTCATGGGTCTGCATTAATGCTTGCCTACTTTTTAGGGCTTAATGGAAATGAGTTTCGTTTTGTTAGTTTTTACAATTAAAGTTAAATATAGTGGCCTGTTTGATTTCAAAATTACATTTAACTTTTAATGGCTTTTGCTGTTTGTGCCATATAACGCAAAAGTTATTGTGTGTGATTTTTGGCAGATGAAGCTGGTTACGTTTTGTTTGGATTTTCCAGAATCTGCATTTGTTTAATGCTACAGATTGATAGGAGATGAGGTTTATCAATACATGATATTATGTGCAGTTTTTGTTTATTGATCGCATATTTGTATATTCATAAAGACCAGAGCTTTTCTAGCAAGGTGTCCTGCATAACAGTCAAGGAGCCTTGCACCCTGATCTCCGCTACGTTATTTCACACCTATCCCCGATACTATCAGTGAGGATATTATTGTTCAACAGAAAATAATAATATAGTCCAAGTATAGACCAATAGAAAAATGTCGCGAAATATTACATGAATCTAGAATATTTTAACTAAGGCTACCGTTAAATCATGCAGCAAAATACTTTTGTTATTCTGAATGTGAAGGTTCCCGACAACGATCAATCCACTACATGTTCAAAAAGGGACGTGCTGTATGTATCTCTACGTGACGTCATTCCGTTTACCAGTAGTACGGAGTTCAAAGCTGCGAAGCACTGACTTTTCAAATTTAGTTGTTTGATCTGAATCAAGGTTGAAAAAATCTGATCCAAATACTAGTGAAAAGAGGAAGAAACATGATGCAGAACATACTCACTAATGGAAAAGTCCAGACCACGCTAGTTGAACCCGAGAGAAAACTTATGAACTGTATAGAATATCAATAGAAGAATCATCGGGAGGGCCTTTCATATGCTTGATGTATTTTCTCGGAAAAGCAGATATTATGAAAGGCAGACTGGGACCCAACTGATCACAGGCCATGCTTTCTTCAAAATACACGTGAGCGTTATGGGGATGGCAGATTACTCCTCATCATGCAGATGATGTGGGAAAGACGCGTACAACGATACAAGAGAAACACACCTGACAGAGTGTAAACTCCGACCAGCTAGAGCCACCTCCACAGGCAGAGAGAAGCTTTCTCAGATGTGGCTGGCACTGTGAAGGTAGAACAAAACAAGGGTACAATAGGATTGTGTAAGCAAACCGCTACGAAAGGCTTTGAACAACCTTGAGGAGATTTCAAGTGGGTATACCTACATTGGCAAGATGTAAGTGTGCATGGGACACTCTCTAGGCCTTTATGATTGAATTTCTCTGTAGAAAGGAGAAGTACACACAACGTCAAAAAGACTTTGCCCTCCATCTTTAGAGATTTCAAAAATCTGGTCACATAAATAAGTACTCTATTCTTTTTCCCAGTTCAGGTGCTTAGACTTTTTCTTTTATTTCTTCATTGTGTCTTTTTGAGCTCTGAAAAAAAACACTTCTCACGGTTTTTCAAAGTGGTATTGGAGAAACATGGACATCTTTATTCAAAAGAGAGGCAAAAATTATACCGATCCTGAAAATAACACTACGATTGACAATTTTGAAGCGTGGATATGCAGTTTTGAAGTTGCCAGAAATGATACATTTCAAATAGTGAAAAATCATGGGTGTCCAAGTCTCTTGTAGGTGTGTGTAGTTGAAACATATTCTTCTTTCGACTATCATGTATCTTCGAATGATAACTTAAAACAACAATGACTTGGAAAACACAACAAATAGTTCATAGGTAATATTTTTTTTGTAACCAGTTCAAGACCAGCAAAGAAATGGGTGTAAGTCGAGCGCTAACAAGATCCTATAAATATCGAGAAAAATGTGTGAACAGATTATTTGTGATAAATCAAACCTGAACAAACTACCCTAGTAAAGATGTCGGTTTTCCAAAAAAAAATCCAAACAGAATGATATTTTCAGGAGTGCTTGTCGACTGCCTCCTGAGCATCCAACCAAAAAATCTGACTCGAAGTCCTGGTACGTTTGGCACTGAAGAGGTGGTTCCCTAAATATTGTTTTAGAACAAAATGACCTGGTTAAAAGTTATAGAGGACTAAGAACTGAACAACTTTGCTTGATAATATTTCATTGAAGCTCTGATACTAAACGAGTTACAGCGCATCAAATGACAAAAATAAGCTGTCAAGGTGTGGTTCTAAATTTTTTTTTGCAGAAAAATACCTGGATGAGAGTTACATGGAATCAGAGGCTGAACAGAGTTTCTCCATAACTTTTTTCATGATTCTCAAAATGTTTTTAAAACCAACCCTGTTGCTAGCGGAAGCTTGTCATTTGATGCGCTGTAACTCATCGAGTGTTACAGCTGTAAAAAAATGTTATGAGGCAAAGTTGTGTAGTTTTTGATCCTCTATACCTTTCATCCTGGTCATTTTGCTCTTAAAGAAATGTTTAGGCAACCACCTTTTCAGCGCAAAACGTACCAGGACGCGTATTCCGTGTACTGTGGAATTCCATAGTAACACGTCGCTCTCTGTGTAAAATGATGGGAAAGCGAGATGTTGCTAGAATTCCACAGGTACACGGAATACAGGTCCAGGACCCGTATTCCGTGTACTGTGGAATTCCATAGCAACACGTCGCTCTCTGTGTAAAATTATGGGAAAGCGACATGTTGCTAGAATTCCACAGGTACACGGAATACGGGTGCAGGACTTCGAGTCAGATTTTTTGGTTGGATGTTCAGGAGGCAGTCCACTAGCTTTCATGAAAATATCATACTGTTTGGATTTTCATTTTGTTGACCCCTATAAGCCGACGACAACTTCACTGGGCTTAACAGACAAAGTGGATTTCCAATAAATTAATCAACATTACATGATTTTGTGCTGTCAACTTTGCTTATATCCAAATCAATCAAAAAAATGGGAATTAAGAAAAACAAACAACCAGAGGTCGATAGATTGAGAGAAAATATATTCTTTATTGAAATTTTCCAAACTGTCCCAGCACAAGAAACATTCAATCTAGTGCGCTGGAACCTTTTTCATGATTACCAATAGAGAAAAGTCACAGCTCTATACCTATGATATTCAATTTATTCTAAAAAAATCAACTTATTTCATGAAAAATAACGATTCGTGGATGAACGGTTTATTCAAGATATTATGTGTGGTAGATTAAGTCTAGCTTAAAAAGATTGAGGAAAATGAATAATATGAAATGATCCACATAGAGCTCCATTTTGGAGAATGCAATCATACGAGGTGAGTCGAGAGGAAGGAGCCTAACTCCAAGGGTTTTATGATCAAAATAATAAGACAAAACTCAAATGTTGTTATCCATTATTTATTTGTAAAAACCTTGCCCGTGAAGCGTATTGATCAATCTTTTTTGGGAAATCCTCAACTGAGTCTCATTTCTTCGTGAGCCCGTCGTCGCATCTTCTTTTACTAAATCTAGAACATGTTCCATTTCTTTCAAATCCTGTCGAATGGCTCGTTCCGATGTAACATCAACACTTGGAAGCGGCTTATAACTTTGAAACAAACACATAAGTTTTTTCTTATCATCTTGATGCATGGATCACACACTGTTAGAATAAGGTCCATTCGTTTCAACACACCGTGAAAACAACACCCAGTATACGCGGTGCGAATTTGGTGAGCATAGGTCACATCAGTGACAAAGATTCAAAGTTTTCGCCAATAAACTCACAATATTCCGTCTAGACACTGTTGATTCAGGTTTCACTCAAAACTATCCAAATGAATTGAATACAAAAGCTATGATAGATCAAAAAAGGACAAAGTTAATTTTCTTTTATCACAATTTTTCTTCGAAATACTACAACACAGGTTATAATTTTCAAAAAAATAATTCTCTACTCCTAACCTTCACTCACCGCTATCACCCCAATAAGTGTTTTGCATGTTAGAGAGGTAGTGATGTGAGTGAGCATAAAAACAAACATATCACTATCACTTGTCACAAAATACAGTTCACTTGAATGAGGTTATCAACAGATGTAAACTTTCAAGTGGCTTGAAGTTTTGTTTTTGAATCAGAACCACTCTGGCTTTGAGTTGAATTGAGCATAATCTTAAGTGAACTCTACCTTAAACCCGTTCCAGGGATTCTTCAACACATCACACTATTCATGCAGTTTCAGCGAAGGAGCTCTGGGGCATATAAAAAAGGGCTCTCCGCCATGAGAGTTAGTTCAGTAGCGTTAAATTGAATGTAAACGGGCAGCTAAAAACATAAATAAGTGATTGAGTTGAATCTAAATAAGTGTTTCTATAGCCGGAAAACGGTACAACTGGTGTCAGAAGTGGGATTCATTTTGCGCTAAAGAATCGGATATGAATAGTGGTTTCAATGGCTACGAAACAAGTAGCGCTGTTGTCTGGATTGAAGGTTGCCGAGTTGATGAGGCAGTTGGAGGAGCGTGATTTGGATACAAGTAGGAAGTCGGCTGATCTACGACAAAAACTTCGTGAGGCTCTAATTGAAGATGTCATTGATTCCGATACGTTCCAATTCGAGATTTTTTATATCCTAGCAGTTGTTTGAAAATTGGAGAAGTTCTCCTAAAGCCATAAAAGCGAATTCGGAGAAAATGGAGAAGAAGCTCGAAGAATTTTCCAGAGCTATGGAAGAGAAGTTGGAACAGAGGTTTGAGGTTTTGTGTAGAATCATGGAGGGGAAGATCAAGGGACAGCTGGTGGATATCTACAACTGTTTAAAGGATCATGTAGCAGAAGCAACTTGGAGACACGACAAAGGAAACAAAATCGAGAAAGTGAAAAGGCAAGTTCCAAGAAGGCACAGCAACCGGAAGTGACAATTGTAAGCGAAGGTGCGGGTGCTGAAATGGAGGCTGATACTGTTCGACACAACATGAAAGCCCCTCAATACTATTGCAAGCTGTCATGGACCAATAACCGTGGCCAGTTTGCGGCAGCAGCAAGGACAAATGGATCGAGTGATACCGCAAAAGCCCTGGCAATAGTTCTGGTACTCCGTGGAGAAGAAACAGAGATCCCACAGATACTGAACACCTGGAGCTTTGATATCAACAAGCTTACTTGGAGCACGTTCACCACTCTCAGCTGAGGAATCGCTCCCAGAAGACCAACGAGAGCCTGCAGGAGTTTCAAGCTGATGTAGTTCGCCATGCACGACTAGGACTAGCTTATCTAACCACGCTAGAGAATATGATGGAGAGGCTTGCTGTACAGACCTTCTTGGATGAACTGCGGGACCAAGGGATGAACTGCGGAAGGTAAGGATGTCCCTGATTGGTTATCGATCCGACAAACTGCTGGATGCGCTAGCCAAAGCATTGGAACTCGGAGTAGCGGAGCATTGCTGCCAGATTTCTGTGCTCGAGCAAAGGATGGATGGACAGTATCCCGCAAAAAAAACTGTCGAAGCGACTGTAAGACGGTTCATCAAAGAAGTACAGGCCGCCAAGTCAAGGGAGCTGCTGTGCTTGAAATGTGAAGAACCTGGACATATTCGTGGTCGCTGTGAGCAAAAGATACGGGTACCTGCTTTGGCATCGGAAAACAGCAATCATCAAGCAAGATCAAGCCCCAAAGAGTTTGATGGCTTGTCTAGGAAACCAGAGCTCTGTCACAAAGCCCAAGAAAAGGAAGGAAGTGTTCACAAGACAACTGTGCTGGTTGATCCCTGGCGATTTGGAGCGCTTTGCGAGAACCAGGAGAAAGATCTAATGCTAATCATCGGATGGAAGCTAGCAGGCTAACCAACTTGGCAGAAAGTCGCACGATTCGACTATAGTGAAGGTTATTATCGACGACATCCTGATAAGATTGGTGAAAAATCTTGATGGCACTAATTGGAGGCAGATGGTGGTTCCTCCAAGCAGACAGGCCAAAGTGATGAGATGGCGTCACGGGTAGACATCTCGAAGTAACCAAGAAAGCTGTGGAAAAGCTTTTCTGGATCAACTGCCAGGCTGATATCCAGAAGTGGTGCTGATGTTGGGGAGAGACAGGCAAGATGTCATACAATTATGAAATAATGATAACATTTATATATGGATAAAAACTAAGAAAAAACATGTTATTTGGTTTAAAACTAGTTATATTATTTGTTATTGATTTAAGAGGAGGGGAATGAATTTGATAACCCATATAAAAATAATAACCAAAAGTATGCGAAAAACCATCATGCCCACATGTTGGGCGAGATGGCGTACCTTAAAAAATGAAACCCAATGACATAAAAAAAGCAAAATAAGCACTCAAAAATATATTTTCAATAAAAACAAAATCATTCGATAGATATTATAAATCTATTTTTATTAGTTAAACAAGTACATAAACCAAATACAAATATTTGTAACAACGTTTCTATCGAAGAAAACGCAAATACTAACAAAAAAAACGTTGGTGCTTTTCCTTTCGCAAGAGTAGACCATCCGAAACAACAATATAATAGCTGTTATTATCTATTTGGGCAAAATGGCAGAACTTTGAATCAGCGTTGTTGACGAATACGCTGCACTGACAATCGGATGGGATGGTGGAGTGGATGAACCGGACTATCAATTGACACTTGGTCAAAGTGGTCTCTGACCATCAACGAGACTGGGACGAACATCTCCATTTGTTGCTCTTGGCATACCGGTCCGCGATTCACGAGTCCACAGGCGAAACCCCAGCAAGGTTCATCATGGGTTCTGAACTCCGGCTGCCATGCGATTTGATGTTAGAGTATTCACCTGGTTAGGATGTCGCTAGAGAATACCACGCAAGCGATCTTCGCAGAAGACGATAGAAACCAGCGAGTCCGTCTGAACATCCAAAGTGCAGGCGACAGGATGAAGAAGACTTATGTCGTGAATGCCGTGAAGGGCGGTTTCTAGGTTTGTAACCTGGTTTGACTACACAACCCACAGAAAATCCACATTTCCTTGTGGCTTTTTCCCAAAGCTCGCATGAGATCCAGGAGTGGATCAATGACGTCGTCTATAGAATTAGGAAGCCACCGCGAGGAAGACCGAGGGTTGTTCATTTCAACCGTTTGACCCGGTATGCTGGGAACCATGACCATCAAGACGCTGAAGTGATGCAGATCAGGTCACCCAAGGAAGACTCTGGAGACCCTCGTCCCTCTATTCCAATAGTCAGAAAGTCGAGAATGGCAAAAGTCCGGACGATTGGACCATCAGCGATGACAAAGTCTAGAGGTGGGAAAAGGCACTCCAAATCATGGAAGGGACACGACACATGTTCCACATTGTGACCAGTAATCGTCCACAACATCTGACCACCTACAGTGATATTCAGAGAGCCCTCAATCATCTTCGAAACTTGATGATGTTGAAGGATCAGACTCAATTGGCAATCTCAAACATGACCAATGACCGAGTGGATTGGCATGTGGTGAGCAGCATACTGAATGTGATCTTCAGGGGGAGTGGCATTGACATCCTGGTGTGCTGCTATCCTTCCAGGAGGACAAACCAGAGGACAGTGGACATGAAGACATTCTGGAGCGCTGTGGTATTCAGGGTGTTTCATTAATATTGCGGAAAAATCAAGGAGGAGTTTTGACGCCATACGTGTGGAATTGAAATAAAGGGATTTATCATCACAAAGCTATACCATGTGAAGGATTTTGGGGTACCGTGAAATTTGTTGAAGCCACCGCAGTTGAATTCATAACAAAGGCAAAACATTAGTTACTTCATGAAAAACACAGCAATCACTTTTACTTTCTGTAAACTTTTTACTGACCAAGTTTTATTAATGCAAATTTAGATGTCTGGTTGAATCGTTCCATGTAACACAAGACAACTATATTTGACAGGAATATATCTAATTTCCTCCTAGTCTGCAGAAAGCTTGAGGCTACCTTTTTTATTCTGGGTATAGTAATACCGTAAAAAGCCATCAACTTATTGACATTCTACTTCTCCGGCAGATTTTAACACTAGATAAGCGCGTATAAAATTACCTGATCCGTTGGTATCAGAGCCGAGATACAAAAAGATTCAATTTCACCTGTCTTTTGTCAAGCTACGTGAAGGGGGTATACACAATGCTATCAAGATATATCTAGAGCGGGTGTCCGTTTCTGTTCCAAAGAAAGACAGATCTAGATGATTGTGGGCGTGCTTATTGATATTGGAGAATTGACTGTTTTAGCATGACAACATAATCATCAAAGGAAGTTTCAGCACAGATCAAAATCAATATCAATGAGTGATTATTGTGAATATATCTTATGGTTTCTTTCGAGCAATACATCAATTGATTTTTTCTTGTTTCAATCTTGCCTTAAAAGAACTATCACTTTTCTCCCTTTTTGACTTGGCTGTTCATCGATATAAAATATAGATGATCCCTAGTTCTCCATTTATACATAAGTTCCTCAACCTCTTTTTTTTGTGTACAGACTTTTCTACCTATCAAAAGATATCAAGAAAGTAAAATATAAAATAAACCAAATCGCTCTTTGTCATGGTAATGTCCCCTCTGTCAATAATTTTGCCGACAATCTCTACAAAAATAGTATCTTAATATCTTATATATAAATGTTAAAGTCTGTGTGTTTCCATCCCCAAGGCTTTTTAACCGTTGCACAGAATTATCTGAAAATTTGCACAGTAATAAGCCTCTACCCAAAGATGGTTTGGTAAAAAAAATAAAAAAATAAAAAAAAATGAAAAAGTCTGTGTTGTTATTATGTAGGTTCTATGAGGAAGCGGGAGAAAAAAAGTAAAACACAAAAAAATGAATTTATGAAAAATAAAAAATTCTGTATTTTCATTATTTTCTGTACCTATATAAAAATGATTTGCTGTTCGTTAGTCTCGCTAAAACTCGAGAACGACGAGACCGATTTGGCTAATTTTGGTCTTGAATTATTTGTGGAAGTCTAGAGAAGGTTTGCATATTGAATAAATACAGGGTATTACTTAATGGTATGTCATAATTTCAAGGGGGAGTTCCTGGATAAATTTTAAGTCGAAAAGGTCATATAAACTTGGGTCTCAAAATGCTTGGTTTTTAAGATGAGGTCAATTTTTGAGCCTTCGTATTGAAACGTTTACGCAATTGTGCGATCAGCATCATTTGAAATATATGATGATCGCATTTTCGCGTATACGTTTCCAATTTGCGAACGGACAATAATTGACCCCTAGGGTGTTAAAGATCTATTTTATTTTCAGTTTTTGATACATTTTCCAAAGACGGTTTGAGATATTAAACTGAATTTTGCCACAGGATATTCTGGCATAGGGACTCATTTTTTTTAATTTTTTTATTTTTAATTCATTTTATTTTTTTATTTTTTTTTTTTTATTTTTTTTGGACCCAAGTTTATATGACCTTTTCGAATCAAAATTTTTCCAGGAACTTTCCCGTAAAATTATGACATATCAAGTCTCGGGTCCCAGGAAAGAAGGGCTTAAGTCAAAAAAGAGCATTCTTCAGAAATCGAAGTTGAAGTTTCAAATGACCACTGTAAATCCGATTGTTGGCTAATTGATTTATAATTTGGGAAACTTGGCCTTCATTCAACAATTTTCCAGACCATATACGTTTTATCACTTAAAAAACTCTGAAAAGAGAAATTTGAAGGACTTAAGTCGTTTGGACCGTATAAAGGAATACTCTCGATCTCAAAACTATGTACAAAGGATTCAAGTCAAAACAAGATTTATTCAAAAAAAAAATACAATTCCCATGAAACAAAAAATATCAATTCCTTCTATAAAGACACATAAAAAACACACTTCTTCCACAAGATCTGGATCATTGTCTACAGCGTTAGAAGCCGTAGGAAGACTTTTATAAAATTCGTGGAAAACGGGTGGCACGAGGTTCAACAGAGAACACAAGTCTTTTTTTTTTCTCCACAGATATTGGAATAGGGCCATCCTTGTACTTACGATCAATTTGTACATTTCTCAAGTTTGGTGTCTTTCCTTTTCTTAGGAAACTGATAACCTTCGATCTTTTAGCTTTGCTCAAGGACGATCTGTAATGAATCAGACCGTTTTATTTATATTGTAGCCACTGGACCTTAGGTCACAAGAACTGTTCGCCCGAAGTATTTCCGGCTTACCAAGCCTTTTTTCGATAAGCCGGAAAAATTCAAGAACTCTTCTTGGGTCATTTCGTGGACTCTGAATGGATTTCTACGACCTGTTGTCCTCACCAGCTGGTACCAGTTATGAGGATGGTAGATAGGAATAACCACTCTTCTTTTCCGTTTTTCAATCATAGAGTGGTCCACGTCACATTCCATATGCGTGTGGCCAGAGACTAAAAACTTATGATTAATAATGGTGTTTGGGTTCTCACTTTGTGCTTTGATGAACATGGCAGCAACGTGTGTATTTTTATTTTGCCCTCCACAAGTGTCCGAATAGAACGTAACTTCTTTTACATTGTCAGGCAAACTTTTAAGATGAAGATATAAACAGGAGCAATTTCATTACCACCTCTAGCAGCTAAAGCTTCATGCCACATATAGTTGGTCGACTCACCAGTTTCATTATCGTGGATAGTCAAGTTATAGGTCCACAATTGCCGTTTGTGAAATGCCACTGAGGATGTAAAAAAGGGCGTCGGAAGACACTGTTGTAAGTCGAAACTAAAACATTTTTTTTCGGAATTCACTCTCGCTTCTTTCTTGTCTTCTTTTTTCGCAGCGTATGCTGCAGCTGCTTCTTCTTGATGAAGCTGAAGTTTTCTCTCAGCACTCAATTTTTTTTCATGATTGCCTGAATGGTTAGCGACCTGTACTTCCATTTTCAAAGTATCGCATTTATAACACGTGTCCGCACGAGAGCTTCAGGTTATGGAATTCCCTCTCATAGATTGTTCTCCCAACTGGATTTTGCCCATTTTCTTTGTATAGATCGTACATTATCCTGAGGTTCAGATGTGATGGAAGGTATTTTTTATCATTATTTCTTCTTGAGTAGTGGCTTTCATGAGATGGAAAAGACAGAATATGTGCACGCTCCTCGTTCAACTCCTCTTCGGTTTTCTTATTAGCGGTAGACTGCCTCCCTCTCTGGTCGTCCCTGGTTATTCCAGAGGTATTCTGGTTTTAATTCTTCAATGCGATAGAGATGAATTTTTCTTTTTCGTCCAAGGAATTGCAGAAACAGTTTTTGCAAACCGATATTCTCCTACCATTAACTTCCAAAAAGTATTCGTAAGTCACTGTCCTGTTCTTTGATGAATCGTGCTTTCTTTTCCGTGAAAACTTCGGTTCTTTGGTATTTATTAGATTCGCTACGAAGGTCACCCTTTTGTCGTGTGTTCCCAGTGACCAATACTCCTCAAATTTTTTTTTTCTAGTATCATCAGTTATAGATTGAGAGCATTTCTTTCGGCACATTTTGAGAGGTTTCAACTTTCTCGCATCTTCCGCTTTACCGGATACAGTTTGGTAACTTTGACCAGTGTGCATCTTTTCTTTTCTTTCTTTTCGAACACATCGTGCCCATTTTTTCAAAGATTTCTCGACCTCTCTTTCTTCCTCACTCTCTTCATCTCCAGTTTGCCTTGTTTGAGGCCTCGGGCTAGGTCCAGCTTTTTCGATGTAAGCCTCCAAACGAGCTGCTTCTGCAATGAACAGGAAAAACTGATCGTGCTGCAAAAAACATGAATTAAATTCCTACCTTTTGTATTGGTCTTACTACTATCGCTATCAGATTCTTTTGGGAAATAGTCTTGGTCAGCAATGCTATCGCAAGAATCAAGAATATTTGCGAGGTCCGAAGTCAACAAAGGAGTTGGTGACGAGCCTGCTATACTGGATTGTTCTGGCTGCTCCGTAATCAAGGTCTCAAGCCTTTTTGGTCTTTGTACTGATAATAAAATATTCCTCTGTAAAAATTCACTCCTTTGTAGAAAAAGCTTTTACCTTCAATACCTCCATTATATCTTTGAATATTGGACAGTCTATCAGATCCGGAGTAAGTTTCACTGGTGTCAAGGTCGCATAAACTGCATTTTTCTCCGAAACATGATCATTCACTTCAGCAACTGTAAAATATCAATTTTTAGATGCTCAATGTTTCACTAGTTATTGCATCATTAAAAAAAAAAAATAAATCTGAACAAATATAACTCACTGACCTTTATAACAGCCTCTTGAGGCCATCTGCACTATTTTTTTACTT
Organism: Orchestes rusci; assembly: GCA_958502075.1. Lineage (NCBI taxonomy): Eukaryota > Metazoa > Arthropoda > Insecta > Coleoptera > Curculionidae > Orchestes > Orchestes rusci. The sequence goes on from OY293304.1 coordinate 19,674,296, forward strand.
CTGGCACTCATTTTCACGAAAAAAGGGCAAAAACAATCATTACATTGCACGACTGAGACTAAGCGAATGCGAATATCATACGATTAAAGCCTTGTCAGAAAACTATCTGCCGCATGCGCATGATGATTATAGCGTTTTAGAGAAACACCGACGATCAGCTGATTGAGAATATCATGTTCGTAGAACGTGAAAATTCCGGTTGCGTACGGTAAGCAAACCGTTAGAACAGTTTGCTGAATTAAACAAAATTTTTAATTAGCTTTTTTTGTTTTGTCTCCACAATAAATCCCGGAAAAAGCGACAAAAAGACGTAAAACATCATCTGCACCGAATTCAGATAAAAGACGCGTTGGATACAAAGGTCTTAAGTTGATTTAACTCTTTTTGATTTGATTGAAATTTCCAATAGACTAAAGTCAACTTAAGATGTTAATACCAAAGGTAACAATTGCTTATACGGTTTTCTGCTATTTTTCGATGATTTCCAAAGTTTCTTGTATGGTCACATTCTAGTGTCTTTAGGGATTGCAAATTCACTGGCGAAGGGAAAAAATTATGTTATTTAATTTTTATTATAAATAACGTATTAAGGATGCCGCTCACGCGGCATCTATTTCTGCCAGAAAAAACTAACTCAAACTAACCAAATCTAACCCAACCTTACCCAAACTAACCAAAACTAACCCAAACTAACCAGACACGACCTTAAAAAAAAACTTCTCTCCGCCAGTAAATTTGCAATCCTTTATGGCTCTAGAATGTGTCTATATAAGAAAATTTTGAAAAAATCGAGAAATAGCTGAAAACCGTATAAGCAATAATTACCATACCAAACTATTTCATGATTTTTATAAATAAAGACTATTGTACCTGTTGATTTGTGACTAAACAGGAGCCGTTAGACTTACGACTCTTATACCAAACGATGAATCATGAATTACTGATTCAGAAACACACGAGAAACATCCTGTATAAAAATGCCCGGAATTAATCAGAAACAAAAATTTTGACTGTAATATAAATGTCATCATTTGTCAGCATTTGCAATTTTCTCTCAGTTAATGACAATTACAGTAAGTTGAGGTATGTTCCATTGCTACATCAAGCCGCGTTGACATTTATTAAATATTATTATTATAAGCGTTGTATCGTGGATGCAAATGACGGCGAGTAGAATAGTGATATTGTATTAGATAAATGTGTGAGAACAAATTATAATTTGTAGTAAATTTACCTTTTGTTTTATAAAAAATATTGAATCGAAAGTTTTTTATTCTATGGTATTATCTTACAGGTAGGCGTGCGGAGTCGCAAGTTTTTCAGCTAGTATACAATAATATAATATTGATGTACCTACAAGCTAAGGATGTCATCATGCCTGACGTATTCTGAAAATATTTCGAATCGGATAGGATTCTTAAAAATTTATACTGAATTTGAAACTGAAATCTCCTTCTCTAGAATATTATGTTGGTCTTAAAACATATTCCTTATAGTTTTGAAGATATTTTGTGGATTCGGTACGTATATTCACATTTGAATATTCTGGTACTGAATAGTGATTGCACGTGAGTTTGTAGTGGACTCTCAGTGGAATGCGCTTTTTCGATATAATTCATATCAGCTGCAACATGAGTCAATTAGATCTCATCATTGTCAGTGTTCTTGTGAATTTGGCCCCTTTTTAACCCAAATTCGAATCTCGAAACAATTCAGTGCCATTTTCTAGTCAGAGCCAGAGGCTTTTGTCAAACCTCACCTAGGGTTTCACAAATTGATGTTGACCCTGTTTCACGTCCGATAGTGAAGCTTACTATTCAAGTTAACTAAAGGTTAAGTTGACCAAAATAAAAATTACTGGTCAAGCACTTGTTAAACACAAACCAAAAGAACATAACCTTATCATGACTATTTTTCACATTTGTGAGTTTTGTCTCCTGCTTCCTGAATGATTTTTGAATACTTTATCGAATATTTCCACCAATCATAATAAATAAGCACAAGTAGACTAGAGTAGAATGGATTTATATGACATCAGTACTTTCAACGATGATGAGAAAGATATAGTACGCCGACCTAAAATAATCAGGTCCTGGACCAACTTGATAGCGAGAACTGGGAAGATGTATAACACAAATATGGCTCAAGTTGCAATGCACAGAGAATTTCGTGCATATAAACCAAAAGTGTACCTAATAAAGCTAACCGTCAAAATACAATCTGAACTACAACACCAAATATCATTAATTAGAAGGATTTTCGGAGAAATAGTAGAAATGACATCCAATTTCGAATTTATTTGAATATTTGAAAGACTTCAATCGTTTGTTCTTGTGACATTATTTGTCAAAATTAACTGCGACTTCTCACATTGAAATCTTCGATACTGAAAACTCTGATCATAACCCAAGAAAAATCAAAACAAACTAGTGGTCACTTGACCAACACACTTTTTTTCGCTGTGAAACGATACACGCCTTAACCATTGGTTACCGTGATCGCACTTGGTTAGATAACCAAAAAGGTGACCATACAATAGAGACTTTTTGCACATCTTAAGATAAAATCAGTTATTTAATCCGTTATGGTTAACTTTATCTAAAATGACATTTACTTCATCCGTTATCAAGAGGGATTTTGCTTAACAACAATTTCACTTTATCTGTTATCTTGCGTCGGCGTAACAGGCAAAACTAATGACAGTTTTCGTAAACATACTTCGTGTTTATTGTACTTATTTCGCTAGTATTTATTTCTTTATCTATAATCAATTGTTTTTTGAAAAATCAGACATGCCCAAACGATACCAGAACCATTCTTATAAGGAAATTGATAAAATGATCTTCCAAAACGCACGCACTTTGGAATTCACAGCACTAGTGCTAAAAATCGAGTTTCACTTCCGACAGGCCTCATTACAGCTTCGGTGAGTGAACTTGAATGTTTCATCCTATTAAATTCAGTTAAAAAATACTTAATACTCACAGAATAGAGTTTAATTGCACAATTCAATCCCCCAGTTGGCTTTAAGTCTCTTCAAGACAAAAGTTCAGTTATCTTGAACAAAACAACCCCTATGCAAAACACATTTTTCTTTTTAGTGAGTAATCTATAACTTGTAAGGTAATTCACCTATGTATCAATATCATTGAAATCATGGAATCCCCCACAGTACTTATAGTTTTATTTCACATTTCATAATGTTGGCAGTGTATAAATGAGGCAAATTTCTGTTATCGAGACCGAACGAAATTTGACCACGTTTAGGTATATGTAGCTGTCGCCACTTGTTGTTTATTGTACTATGCTCCATGATAACAATTTAATCGAAAATACCAGTTAAGACAATATCCATCTCAAATTAGCTGATGCTGTTTCATAAGAAATCATCAAAAAACATAACATCATTACCCGTCACCAAATTACAAAACAACAACTTTCATGTGAGACCACCAAACTTCTTCGCCTCCTTTGAGTCCAGCAAACAACTCGAAAGAAACGCTCCATCTTGATAGGCGCACTCGATCGATCATTTTTTTCATGAGGGATACATCCTTAATGAATCGACAGCCGCCCTCTACATCAAGACATGTTAAGATAATGATAAGAAATATTGTTAAATACTACATAATTGCCCGGGTCTTAATTTGGTCTCTGATCAATGACCAGAGATATTATCGGAACTGTCAACCCGTTAAAATCGACAAAAGGCTTTTTGTCTTTTTGGGCTGATTTTTAATCGTATTGTTTCTGCACTGGGGTTAGCCAAAAAACAATTTTTAAAATGGGGCGTAAGTTGTTCTATCTTTCATACTTTTATTATTTCGACACATGTAAGAAATGATGCATTTGATGTAATAATAGATATAATAATCGATGCTAGAAATGAGTCATTTCAATGTAAGTTTAAGTAGACAAATAACACGTGACACCCTCGACGAAACACTGACGAATAACTTTTTTTGGAAAATGGCATATTCTATTCAGATACGGTAACTAGCTGGTTCATTAACTTGTGTGGCACGTGATTCTGCATTACCCGCCTCATAAGCGCCCTAATGCTTTTAGAGCTGAAGTGAAACATCCAAGTCAACTCATCTTGGGCGCAAGCTTTGTGCATTGTCTTATTTGATATCTTGAGAAGGATGGATGGTGAATCTCCAAGAACAGCTTCAGATATTTTGCTTCCGAAACGACTCTACTGAAACTTGAATATATTATCAAGGAGAGATTCGAAATCTTATGTGGATACATTTTACTCCCTCGTGATTCTCAGAAGTAAATGATTTTGAATTGATAAGCAATCAATCGTGTTGGTTTATATTAGAAAATTGGGAACCAGTGGCTAAATATCACGATTCGTCGAACAAAAACACATTGCATGTGAAAACGAGTATCACTATTACACGACATATTTCTCCATTGATCAACGCAAGAGGTTGATTGTATTTTCCAAGAAAATGGGCAGTAGAGTTAGCGACAGTGATTATATTTGAACTATTATGTACTAACTGGAGTTACCGCCAAACCGCCATTGTTTTGAGAAGGGAAGTAAGCATTGCGAGGAGTAGCATCAGTGGCTACATGGGAACCAGATCAACCAGACAAAATAGGAAAGAGGAAAATGGGAAGATCAATGGAGCAGCGGTAGGATGTCATTGAATCCCTTGTGATGCCGTGTTTTTGAACAACTGCGCATGCGAATTGGTTTGAACAGATAAAGTCGAGATGGTGGATGATTATATTACTACTTGATTATATTACCAAAAAAACAAAAAGTATTCTTAGTGGTCATAACATATTGTCCATCTAAGTTAAAATGGTGCATTTCTCCGTCCCCCACTTGAACTTTCTAAACATTTTTGATATACAATCATAAGTTTCACAGTATTTCACCATTTTAGCATTTTTATTATAGTATAGTAGAGACTGCTGGAAATCATAGACTGACATCTAGGCAATACTTAAAAAAAAAAGACAACGTTCGGATCGACCCCCGCACAACATGAGCGTACTCAGGGCGTTTGTGAGTCCCGTCCAAATCTAACTGTTCATGTGGCGCAAAGTGCTCATGCGTTGCGTTTGCTCAGATGTGGACGGGGCTCATGGTGATGGTCACCTTAGTTATTGGTTACCGCAATCAATTTGTCTTGTTAACCATCAAAAGCTCCGTTCCACATGATAATATTATTATCAAACCATAAAAACTGCAACTCAAATGGCGTCATTACGCAATAGAAACGAGTTTTGTTCGCGAGGCTAACATAGCATATGTAGGTGAGTGGGATAAAAAAGTGACAGCGGCTTCAAACTTTCAGGGTGTCATAAGAATAAAGAGTCTTTAAAAATGGGGGAGGCAACCCCTTTCAGTTTATTATTTTTTAAAATGGCACGCAGCTCATTTAAAAATTCCACTGTACCTTTACGATCTATTGATATAGAAGAGAGATGTCCAGTGCTGACCATCTTTACACGATTTCGAGTCAACAGAAAAAAAATTATTGTCCGTACTCTCAGTCATATCGACACTTTAATTCACTCAATCTGCTATATCTCCACAACAGAAACATTCATCATCTGACCTGTTATGACAAATACTTACTTCGCCTTAGTAGAACACGAAGTACAGACATTCGTTATCTTTGCAACAATAATATTTCATATTATCTTTGAAAAAACATTTATCAAGTTCACTCAAACATTGATTCGCAAAGAATATATGTAGCTGCAATATTTTATTGCCAGAAAATGATCTTTTTGAAGCTGTATACTTCACAGAGTGTTCTAAAATAATAGAGACACTCTGGTCATTCACTTTAACCATTGGGTGAAATGTTCAGGAAATGAAGATCACTCTGTGAAGTATGCAGGTGAAAATATATTTTTTTGGTGCTCATTCATCCTTCGCAAATTGATATTCGAGCTCAAGATACCATCATCTTGAAGCTAACTTCACTTGCAATTTGATTTTGTTTTCGCTTTATACTTTTACCGAAATTGGTCAGAACGAAGAGATCGTCAGTAATTGATGTAATTATCATGATTGAATTAACTTATATTTCTTACACAAAAAGATGCACAAACAAAAACGTGTACAGTAGTTAGTAGATAAACCACTTGTGCCTTCTCTTTTTAAGGTGCATACCCACTTGCAACAAAACACCGAACCAAATGCCGTCGCGGTCCACCGGTTGTCACATTGAAGAAATTGGTTGGTATAATTACCCAATTTTTTTAAATAAACCCGTACACTTCACCTACACTTCCAATTACGAATAAGTGCACGGGATTCGCAACGGCGTTCTCGACGGCTTTTGGTTTGGTGTTTTTTTGCAAGTTGCGGCACGCCTTTACGAAACTACTCTGCTATTTCTGTTTATTTTTTGTTTATAAACTATACAAATTCAATGATAAAACTTGTTTTCAAATAATCCTGTAGCTTTCTTTATGTCCAATCACCACGGAATTCCAATATTTTAGCTGATGATGGCCTACTAGGGGTAGACCGAAACCTAAACAAAATTATTGATTCTAGTTCTGTTTCTATTGACCTCTGACCTGAAATGTACAGGGTTATTCATTATATTTTGACACCCATCTACAGCTCTTATTGCGAGTGATAGAAAAAAACTTTAAATACAAAAGTTTTGGTTATGGGGGTTATGTAGAAAACATGTAGCTTCGTTTTTAATGGAATGTTGATAGTTTATATGATTAAGTTAGTGTTGTGAATATTTGTTGTAGTTTAAAAAAATATATTTTTTGAATTCAAATAGTTTCAAAGTGACTGAACCAAATGCCTACAAACCATATATATTTGAAATCAGATTAAAGAGATCTTTCATTTTAGTCAATAATATACAGGGTGTTCCATTTAAAAAAATATGACTTAATGAATTTTTTCTATGTTATGATTTCGATTTGTTGATTCCGCTATCACCAGAAGATACTACGTGAAAAAAACCAAAACTTTTGTATTTAAAGTTTTTTTCTATCACTCGCAATAAGAGCTGTAGATGGGTGTCAAAATATAATGAATAACCCTGTACCTCAAAGTGCAGAAAATCGGGAAAAAAATATTATGATTTTGGAATGAACATCGAAGAAAGTGTGAAGACACTGGATTTGATAAAAACAAGACTTGGATCTTGATTATTTAAAAATTCTACTGTATTGAAAATGCAAACCCGAGATAATTTCATAGTCAAAGAAGTAATATGTTTTTATTTTACATTAGAAGTACCATATCTATTTAATAGCTATTTGTGTATTAAGAGCGCAAAGTGATACATTGCCGCTCTGAGCAAGGAGATGGGCTACCTTGCGAGAGCGGCAATCTCACTTTGCACTCGAATTACACACAAGATTTTTTCTACAACCGCAGATTTTAGAAAAACATGAGTTGTATTGAAATAGATATTTTTATTTTCGATGACGATCTTCGAATACGCGTTGTTCATGAAACTGTTGACATAATCTGTTAAATGCTGTTCAGTAATTTAGATTGGGAGAAGTTGACAAAAGGGGTGACATCTAGTAACGCATTTTGAACTTGCATAGCGGTGAACAACAACAAATATTTGGTTATAATTAACCCTACTTGTATTTCTCAGTTTTAATTTCATTATCATTTCATAAAAGAAGTGTTCTTAGTGATACATCTTTAATCCATTATGTCGTTCAATGCCCACTGTGCTGTCAGCGAGCGACAAAGTTACTTTGCCGCTCGGCGAGCGACAAAGTAGACTCCGCGGAAAAGTGACACTTTGCGCTTCCTTTTTGATGCGCAAACATGGTACTTTGCTCTCGGTTGTAGAAAAAAAACTGTTTGTCTCATTATACATCCAAAAGATATATATGCCCAGTAGCTTTAGATGCGACATTTTAATCAGAAATAGGATCGCCTTATTTTTTTGTCATGATATTTCCAATTTTGTCTCAGATATTTGTCACAAAGATATTCTTCTCTTAACAGTCCTGTTTCTGATTATTTCGAAGGCATAGACAAATTTCACATAGTATTATATACATAGAAACAGAAAACTTGTTTTTTCATATGTGATATCAGACAGAGATGATAATTTCTGTTTACGTGGGGTTCTAGAACGTAATCGGTGCTATCGACTTTGAGCTGCTGTTAGTAGCAAAGAACAATGCCCTGAACCCAAAGACATTGGCATAAAATACGGCCGTTTTTCTCGCCCATAGCGTAAGGCGCAGGCGTTCTAAACAGGGCAAGTGACAAGCAGTATCACGTTCACGACCGTGCTTCTATCCTTGTCTTGCTGAAAGTAGAAGAAGGATAGAGCATAAAGGCTGTTCTGCAATGTTAACGCGAAAGTGATGTCAAAACAAAAATATGACATTTGCTTGAACTGAAATGGCACTTCTTGACTCATAGTTAAAATGCACTTACTCACGTTTTATTTATGTATTGTTGAATCCACAAATCGGTATACTTTTCTTCATGAAACTCAATTAAAACTCATTCAAACTTGGCACTGACACTGACAGCAATTTGGAGGTTATAAATATTGTCACATGTGACATCACTCAGCCACCAGTTGCCCTGATCCAACGCATGCGCGGCCCGAGAAAAATAACTCTATAGAGCTGATTCCTTCAAGAAACAATGCTCAATCAGTTAGATATGAGATATCTTCTATATCTTATTCCTTAACTGATCAATTTGCTAATTAAAAAAAAACGGTACACTCGAAATTTCCAACTACTGTTTGTTCAATGCTTTTCTGCGGTAACGTCACAGTATTTGACGTTTGCCAGTGTGTCGTAGATTGATCACTCTAGGCGTGACATTTGTCAATTGATCCGAACGACCAGCGTCCAGACAAACGTGAAATTTTTGTAAATGTGCACGAGAGAGACAGAAGAGTATGATGTAACCGCAGAAAAGCATTGAACAAACATTATACTTAATAATTTTTAGTGAATCATGTGAAAACATGTCATCACTATTGAATTGATAAAACCATTTTTACTTTGCATGGTAAATGAAGCAACCGTAAAGGTGATTGTCCGTTCAGTATTTGAGTACTTTGGAGAGTATTTTATCCCAATACACCGAATGTACGGAGTAATAAAAAATGCCCAAGGCATTGAAAGATGTTACGACTTACACCGACTCACGTGTCGTGTAGGTAGTATATTGATTACCACACTCATAAGTGTTCTCTATACACCACAAACCACATAACTTCAAATATAAATAGAAGACCATTGCCTCCGCTAGTGTAAAAACCGAACCTCTCATCTTCCATAAAAAGACCAATCGGAGTGAAAGGCGTGGGGGTCAGGTAATTTATTTTTCCGTACCTTCGGCCAGCAGTGTTTGAGGAAAATTTCGTGGGTTACTCAGTGACTTGAAAGGTACAAAGTATTTGAGAAATTTGCTCTTTCCTTTAGGCGACATCCACCAAACATATTTTACAGATGAAGATTCAAAACAGCAAAATAATATCAGATCAATGTGGGTACTGATTAGTTCTCGTTTGAGTTGTTAGTATTGTTGCATTCCACGTGATAATATTTTGCTCTAGTACACAACATGGGTGAAGTTTATGACGACAACATGTATCTTATTCATATTCCTCTATTCCATAGTTCACAATTATTTGAAACATTCAACATAAAATACGTTCTTTCATCTCTGCTATAAGAAAGCAAAGCGAAGATACCTATTACTTACAGAAATGAAAATAATGTCAACAATAGAGTTCATCATTTCTAAACGAGCATACGCCTTATATTACTGTTTTCCCTCCGTTCAGAAGTTTCAATATTATCTCAAACAAAAGCTTTTTGTTTTGAATAATACGCAGCGTTCCCCCGAGGTTTAAAAATACCGATAATATTTTTTGTCTTGCCGTTATGATGGGCCGTTGTTTGTGTAAAAGGCCATTTTTTGCTGAAACTTTTCTGTTGAGGGGGTTTGAATGGAAATAGATCCAATTTTCTGAATTCAACATACGTGCTCTTTAATTAAAAGCCGCGTAGATTGCTGATGGTAGATAAATAACAGAGAAAATATTTATTTAATCCAAAGCATGCAAGGGAATTTGGAGCCATGAAAAAAGTTTTTGTATAAATCTGGCGCACTAATCTTTAGTTTTTTCAATATTTCTGCATTGCTGTGTCTCGGAAGTACGAGATATTCGAATAATATCGTTCAGAGGAACCAAGCTGAGTCTTCGAATTTGTGTTAACAGATTTTGTGAGAAGGATCAATTGGAAGACGGGTAGTCATCTGTAGGCACCTTCGATCATTGAACCACTAGAACATGCATAGCACCCCGAACGTACACGATTTGTTTGAGTCGATAACATTCTGTTTTTGTTTATATTCATGTGATTCTATTTTGACACATTTGTGATAAGATCTCTACAATCCAACCGTCCATGAAGAAGCCCCACAAACACAGCACTTTTTCGGTATAATTGCCACACTAAATTCTCTTCTCGAGCACAAATAAATCATTTTCTACTGGAAAATAACAACAACCGTCACATTGAAGCATCTATTGACACCATGGCAACGCATTTCAAATTGCTCGATTGATGCCCAACGTTGCCGTTTGTGAGGAAAATTCCTCTTATCAACTTTTTAGTTTAAAAGATCAAGGAAAATCGTTCGATTATTCAACGGTAAGTAGTGATGGCGATAAAAAAAGGCTACACTCTCCTTGAATATTGAAAAGAAATACATTTATTTGATGATAGTGAACTTCAAGTGATTGTTATTGAGAATAGGTGACAGAAAATCTGGTGAAAGGTATTTCAAAAAAGTAAATATGGCAAACCAGGAGCTTGCTTTTCCCCTTTCCCCCCATGTTCACATCGACATGTTCGACTAACACAATATTGTTTGTTTATGCTTCTAGTGGTTCATTATTCGAAGGTAGGCACTGACATCAACGAAAAATGTCAGTTTCTCAATCGGTTATTTAGATTTGTAATTTCTCATTTCATCATTCATTTCCACTTTTGCTGCGCTCTAGAACCGCATCTTTCCATGCCATTATATAATGGGCGGAAAATCGCAGCGTTTTGCGGCTTTTAGCCTAATAATAACATCCAGCTTCGTACAGACCTTATCATTTAGTCAAAAGACCGAACGTTTCCCACTATAGCGGAGCTAGCTCAAACTAAATTGACGATCACGATCTGCTCGCTGTTTTGTTCTGACCCGTCCACACCTGCAAACTCTTTCGCTCGTATTTGTTTTTGATTTCGAAAAAAAATCGATAAGTGGTGGTAACGCCGGTGCTGCACACTGTTCGCCGAACGGCTGGGAATCGCGGAATGGTTTGCAAATACGTTGGTTACCCCGTAACCAGAGTCTAATTTAAAGCTTGGCTCAATGTTCTGGGAGGAAAACAAAATAAATTCAAGACAAAGATCTGTTTCTGAATCTGTATTAATCAATTTCTATTCGGTGACGATTTATTTTTGAGGCCGGTTATTTAAGTTTTTTTTCCATCCGCGTATTACAACAAACATAATATTATTATAACGAGTAATGTGTCTATAGCAACGATTAAGCGCACGGAAAGAGGGATCGGGAAAAAATTGTATATTTCACGAGCGATTTCCGAAATTGTACAAAGCTGACCATGTACAGGGTTATTCATTATATTTTGACACCCATCTACAGCTCTTATTGCGAGTGATAGAAAAAAACTTTAAATACAAAAGTTTTGGTTTTTTTCACGTAGTATCAGTGATAGCGGAATCAACAAATCGAAATCATAACATAGAAAAAATTCATTAAGTCATATTTTTTTAAATGGAACACCCTGTATATTATTGACTAAAATGAAAGATCTCTTTAATCTGATTTCAAATATATATGGTTTGTAGGCATTTGGTTCAGTCACTTTGAAACTATTTGAATTTAAAAAATATATTTTTTTAAACTACAACAAATATTCACAACACTAACTTAATCATATAAACTATCAACATTCCATTAAAAACGAAGCTACATGTTTTCTACATAACCCCCATAACCAAAACTTTTGTATTTAAAGTTTTTTTCTATCACTCGCAATAAGAGCTGTAGATGGGTGTCAAAATATAATGAATAACCCTGTACAAAGACTATTGTACAAAGTCGGCATCACACACCTCATCCATACAAAGTATATTATTACGCCAGTTTTGGTTGGTTTGAGTTAGTTTGCTCTGGCATAAATGGAAGCAGCGTTTGCGAGATATACAAGAAAATTTGGAAATCTTCGAAAAATAGCAGAAAACCGTATAAGCAATAATTGTTGCCAAGTAAGTACTATTTTTATCTTTTCAATATACATCAAGCAACGCCTTTGTATGGATGAGGTGTGCAATACCGACCGGCCTCAAAAATGAATCTGTACATTGCCAGCTCTGTACAATCTTAGACATTGCTCGTAACATATATATAAACGGTTTCAAGTTTACAGGGTTCACCAAGATAAATAGACTATCAGAACCAACGATAGCTTAACAATATAGGGTCAAATGGACATTGACCTTTAAATGGTCATCAAGATCTCATATTGATAATTAATATACTTTGACAATAATGATTAAGAAAAACTCTCATAAATACAACTCCTAATGCGCACAGGTTATAAATATAATACCCGAGAAGATCCTCACCAATACATCACAATTGTCGCACAGATTATTTGGGCCAAAATTCAGCTTTGACCAAGAATCGCTTGCATATTTAAATGCAATATCATCACGCATAAGCGGCTGGATGAAGTGGAAAGAGAGATAAGTAACAATCGTAAGATCAGCGTGCTAGAATGAGTCAGGTTGGGCATTGACCAAGGCTCTCCCACCAGGATAGGGTAAATTTGCGACCTACGCTCCCGTTTTCGAACATTTTCCTTCTTCGTTACACCTTTTACTCCATTCCTTTTACATGCCGGAGCAGCTCCGTGTGACTCCGAGCCGTTCGGAGTGACACAAAGCTAAAAATCATGTGAAAGGAATGAAGTGATTATGAGAGGTTGTCGAGTAATGTCAAGTCAGCTGATCTGATATAGATTTCTATTGATTTTATTCTGCCGCCGGAATGTTTCAACCATAGTTCACACAACATCGGTAATCGCTAGCAAATTTTGTTTTTAAAATGTTGGATCCGTCGGATCGTTGTGTTATTGTGTGTGAAAATTTAAATTTGAACGGATATGGTTTGACATTTGGAAAACGCCTAGAATTCAAGTTAATCTCATGCTAAACTTTGTATAATGAGGAATGATTCTGACTAGGTACATAACTATTATGAAGTTTTTAAAATTTGCCAAGTCTTTATACTAGTTCTTTTTGATTTTCTACGCTCAGTACGATTTATTTTAATTATGTATTTTTTTTTTCGATTTGTTTTCAAATTTGAACATGAGATATTGCGTTGAATGGATAAATGATGGGGTCAGGGGTGGCTCTTGACATTTTTTTCGTCTCCGAGTGTTCGCGTTGTTCCACTCCACAAATCATATTATTTTGACCTTCCTTATTGAATTAAGCTAGATCCGCCACTGATTAGAATATCTCGGGAAATAAAGCGATTGGGATTCTGAAAATGTGTAAGGAGAAATTGTTGAAGATGCTCTCTTCAAATAAAATACAAGTGACGTTACGCAGCTTCCGGATACATCGGAAGTAGGTGTCAACTCGCTTGTTTTAAAAGGAACATTCTTTAAATGTGTCCGGAAAGTCAACGATAATACTGAAAGGGGTGATGGACCAACTCATAAGCACCAGAAAAACATAATACGATCTCAGTGAAAACTCGATGGTTTTCGAGATATTGCCACTAAAAGTTCAAAATATTCAATAAGAAATCTTATTTTACAAAGAAATAATTCATTTTTATTTCCTTTTTTACAAAGTACGTGGATATCTTCGTGACTAGCTAGTAATTGCGAAGGAAAAAGAAGTGAGAAAAAAAAAAGGTTTTTTTGGGAGCTCGTTGATTTTTAGGACACCCAGTATATTATTACATTTTCGGATTCTTGGTAAAATTCTAGGCAGAATTCATATATTATGTCACATACCTAAGTGTAAGCGTTTTTGAAATATATTTGTTTTTTTTTGTCAAAAATGACGTTTGTAGGCTCCTATTTAGATGAAAATTTTTAGAAGGAGAAAGCCTTCATTATTTGATTTGTATTGGATTTCTTGTTAGGAGGGACCTAATTTGAATTGTTTTTCACAACATTTTGAAAACTATTATTACATAGTAGTCCAAAAATAAGGTCAAAATTTAAATCAAGAAAACTGCCAGGAATCTTTTTTTTTTTTTCAAAAAGAAACCACCAATTTTTATCATTTTTCGGAAATAAATTAGACAAAAATTATTAAAAATAAGAATTTTTCAATTGGACTTACGCAAACTCACCTTTATTCTCAATGCTTAAAAGACAAAATGATAAAAATTGGGGGGTTTCCATAGTTTTCGAAATGTTGTGAAAAATCTTTTGAAGTAGGTCCCTTCCAACAAGAAATCCAATAGAAATTGAATAATGGAGGCTTTGTTATGCGAAAAATTTACATCCCTGTTTACATCTAAATAGTAGCCCACAAACATCATTATTTCCAAAACACATAAAATCTGCCTAGAATTTTACGTAAAATTCAAAAATTAAATAATTTATAGGGTGTTCCATTGGAAACACGCGACTTGACACCTACTTCCGGTATTACCGAATGTCGCGCAACGTCGATAGTAATTCATTTGAAGAGAGCATCATTGCAAAATCCCACCTTACAAAATTTCAAAATCCCAATCGCTTTATTCCTCGAGATATTCAAAAAGGCAACTTACTTTGGCGGACCCACCACACACCAATATAATAGAGCGTGATATGCTTGGCATAATTTGTTTTTTCTTTTTTCCAATATTTGCAGTATTTTTGGAATTAATAATTCGATATGTTCGTCTAGCTTTTCTAGCAATGCAGCCTTCATCTCCGCAATCATGGTCAACCTTCATCCGTTAATGGTTCATTGTTCTTTCCAATTTGAGGAATAGAACAAACTTACATAGGGCCAAATCCAGAAAATACGGTGACGGATATAATAAAACTTTTTATGTCATTATTCATATTTAAGTTATATGAAACTAGGCTCCACCCCACTTCTTTAGTGGAATTTACCACTGGATCTCGAGGATGCATCTTGTGGTTGACTTTTTCAATTTGCCTCGAGAAAGTGGCTATGTCCGGCAGGTGTATGATATATTTTTATGGTATTGTTTTTTCACCAGAAATCCACAAATAAGCAACGATGAGAATGAACGATGCTTGAATTCAAGGAAATCTTCCTTATTGACTGTAAGACCTTCCAGCAGAAGTTCACGATTCTGAGCGATGCTCATGCGACGCCGACGTTTCTTATGACAAAAATTTAGCATTGTCGGAACAAATTTCGCTGTCTACGTTTCAAGCATTAGAAATCCCTTGAGAAATCCCAAGGAATTGGCATGAGTTAACTGATATGCCGACGTTCTCTAAACAAAATCATGATGAGAAATTGTCAATTGATCTAAAAAAGTTTTTGAAAAAAATAAATCTACTTTGTTTGCTTCTGTGATGGTGATTCGACGTTTCTTCATGAATAAATGTTTTTGCCGTTCTCTATTTTGACCACAGAACACATGTAGCGTCCAGGGCATAGAAAAGTGAATATGATATATTTCAATCACTTTTCTATGGTCCAGGGTAAGCATCGTCCTCAACTCATGGAGCTTCCGTGAAGGGCTTACAGTTGCATTTGAGATATCTGAACAATCGCGCAATGTTTCTTGAGTTCTAAGACGGCATCTACTGTCAAATGCATATCATTATTGTTCATAACGAAGAATTTAGAAAGAAGAACACACGTTTAAACCAAACCCCTTAATTGATTCTGCATGGTTACCCAGTCCGGAGTTATCACATTCAAATAAAATCAGATCTAACTTTCCCCACCACTCAATTTTGGAAGTTAGGAGAAGATAAAAAATCATCAGCAATTTGCCATGTTTTGTAAAAGCCTTCGACTATGAGATTTCGGGACTTCTTCCACCTATTTTGATGTCACAGGCCACAGTCTAAAAATGGAAAACGTCAACATTAACTAATGACCAAAAAATTCCGATTTTCATCAACACAAGGTATGGTGGCAGTTGTCTCAAGTCCTTATTCCATAAATCTTCACCTTATCGTCACACAATAAAATTAAGACATAACTGAACATCTCACCACATTCTATAGTCATCGATTGTATGGCAGTGGTGATTCGGCACAGCAAAAAGGTCTTTCACAGTTGCCGGCAATTACTTTTAGCACAATGAAGCACAATGGAGTACATAAGACCCATTTTAGCCTAGAGATCCGTATCAAAGGTAAGCTGCCGACACGAAACCCAAATATGCTATCAATACCTTTATTGAACTGTTTTGAAAATATTGGTTTTTGTAAGAGATCGGCTAAGATGAGAGAATTCTGTACTGTTATCTTTTTCGAGTAAGGTGATACTTTTGCATATGGCGTGTCAGCGATGGAGGCCCACCCTCAGTGCTGCAGGAGATGATTGGATTCAGGTTTACAGGTGGATCTCAAAATATTTATTATGTAGAATTTCGAACTAGATTTACCTACTATTGCATCCGAAAATTACTGATATCTCGACATTACGATTGGATTATATCAAAAATTCAAACACAAGGCCATACAGCCGGATAGTGACATGAAATACCTCACAAAAAAAACACCTTAAACTTATAGACTCATAAATAAGTAGCAAATCATTTCACAATGCTAATTTCCAATTATTTATAGTTGTTTGACAGTTTTTAATTTTTGGACAACTGAAATAGCGGATGTTGCTCTTTTCAACTGATTCTTTCAAGATGTATGAATATTATACTTGGGAGGTACCTTACTTACATGGCAAAACTAGTACGTATAACAAAGTTAATGGAGGGTACCAAGATAATATTATGATCCGTAGGTACCTAGATAATATTATGATCCGTAGTTTTATGGTGCAACTTATCTTTTTGGGCATTCGAACCACATTCTTGAAATCGTAAATTTCTTCATATTATACAATTCCGCATGATTCTTGTATAAAGATACAGAAGGTTCATTGAGGTTCTCAATAGTGGGGTGTCTCTGGAAAATGGCAGTGTGGATGTTTCCTAGTATGTCCAGTTTTTTCTTCATTGTTTTGTTGGTTGAGGATTCTGAAGTTTGAAGAGATATCGAAGTTGTGAGCGGAATTTTTGAGATTTTTTCAAGAAGACATGTTATCATGTCATAATAGCGTATATCCTGATTTTTGTGAGTCTCAGAAGTTCTTTGATAGGAGGATCTACTTGGCCCACATATTCAGCGCTACAAGAATCACAGATCAACTTATATAGGGTTTCCCGATATTCAACCAGCAACGCTTAAGAGGTGATCGACCTCGCATTTTGATGAAACTTGAGATGAGAACATACAGCGTTAAAGTGCTTAGTTTTGAAGATACAGGATGTCAAACTTTCATTTTTGTCAATTATTCCTTTTCACGACGACACAGTGACACAAAATTTAGTACAGGATGTTTTTTTTTACGACAAATCCAAATTAATATATGGTTTGGATATCACTAGTAGTTGGTGCGGCACATCGATCTTATCTATATTATCAAAACCTCTTTCCAGTTTGGTGCATCGACGTGAATATTAAAAAAATCGATTCACCAGCCCTTTTAACTTAAAAAGGTGTATTTTTATTAAGCCTTTGGAGATAACCGTTTTCGAGATAGCCTTCATTGAAATTTCCAATGCAACGGAATTTGAAGGAAAAATAATGAAAGAATCAGAAGGTATTTTCGTACGAATTGGGGTCAGTAGAGTAAATGGATCTTTAACATACCCACTTTTCAAATATTAGGCATGAATTGAGATTGCCTTCAAGTCTTCAAGAAGAAAGTAATGGGTTGTAATAAACTGAACAGTATTTAATTCATTATGTACAGTATAATATCACAAGCAGTCAGTATAATATTGTAGAAGACTCAGTATTTCTGTTAAAAATGATAAGTAAAAATGGAATTTTTGAGCAGTAAAAGTACTATTTGGTCTGTATTTCTATGTTCACTATTGTGATTCTAATGGTCAGTAAAAATTTATAAAATGTCAGCATAACTTGGGTGATAATAATTCCACAAATGTACAGTAAGAAATAATAAATGGGCAGTATGCAATAGTCAGTAATAGTCTTAACTAACTCAAACTAACCCAAACTTGATACACATAATACCAATACAGAACACGTCAATTATGATATATAATAATAATTGTAATGTTATCCTAGTGCTAACCAACGAGCCGCTGCATATTTTTTATCAATTTCGATCACCAACACAAACTTACCCTAACTAACCCAAACTAAATCCGCCTCTCAAAGGAAATCATCTGACTACTTCATCATGACATAAAGGCAGAGTGTTCTCTCTTTACTAAGTTGTGTTTCGTTCCGTTGTAAATATTTTTGTATTTATACGAAATAAAATATATTATTATTATGACCAACGATTCATTATTTTTCTGTCGCTTTATCAATTTTTTGGACAGTCCATTATTTTCACCTGGCATTTACTAATTTATTTGATCGTTTTTTTATGATACTGACTCTTGATTATTTATATCTACCATTTATTATTTTTACTGACCACTTCTTTATGTTACTGACCCTTCATTATTTTTACTGACCATTTCTTTATATTACTAACCGTTACTTATTTCAACCGACCATTTATTATTATACTGACCATTTATTATTTTTACTGACCACTTCTTTATGTCACTGACCCTTCATCATTTCAACCGACCATTTATTATCATACTGACCAAGGAAAATAAAATAATGGCAAAGAGTACTGTCCATAAAATTGAAATACTGACCATTTAATTTGTTTCCGAAAGTAATTCGCTTATCAGTTTGGAAACAATTTTTCTGAGCATTTTAGAGAATTGGCTATGTCAAAGATATATTTTTTCACAATGTGTCGCAAGTGGCGTCTCCTGATAGTGATATCAATACCGTGAATTGATTTGGAATTCTTGTCAGTAAAAAAACTCCTATGCGTAATTTCGTATCGCTATGTCGTCTTGATGAGGAATATTTGACAAAAATCCAAATGAAAAATGAAAGTTTGACACCCAGTACCTTGAGAACTAAGCACTTTAAGGCTGTATGTCCCCATCTCAAGTTTCATAAAAATGCGAGGTCTATCACCTTTCAAGCGTTGTCGGTTGACTATCTGGACACCTTGTATACTCCATTTTTTGAGATGCGATAACTTTATCTTCAAGGTTGGAGAAAAGTGATGACAACATAGATTGAGCTCTGGTGACATTGATTATTACTATCGACTATCGCCCACTCTCCCATCACATCATTTTGGTCTACGATTTCTTACAATTGATGACACTTTTGTGTTTTCTTTTCGTTTGGGGTTCTTGTTTTAAATATCTGAGATATTGACTTAACACTTGAAGACCCTGATTTGTTGTGTTCAATGGACCTTTTCGAACCATTTTCATGTAAATCTTCTTCCATTTCACTGTTGTGAACATTCTGAACATAGGTATGATGATCAGTCCGACTAAAAACTTCTTGAATCATAAGAAAAACTCAAGCAGTAGCTTCCATTGATCATAACAATATACAGGGTATTTCAAAACCTCACCATCCACGGTCTGCGAAACTAGACTGATTTGTGACATTCACCGAAACACGTCCACAAATGTATTGAAAGGAAAGTTTTTTTCACGAATTGAATGGTGCTATCTCGACCTTTCCATCAGAACGAAATTTTTGAATGAGACTCGAGTGGTTTTTTAATTAATACACTGTATACATCTTTAGAGGAGCCAGGGACTATAAGAATATTTCAACTATAATTTTGATACGAATTTTATTTGAGATTACATCCTCAACAGAGAACACTATTATCCATATTAGATCAATTCATCTGCATTCTCAGATGAATAATATTTATTAAATGAAATCAGTATACTGAGGTTTCAATAAAAAAAAGAGAACATATAACCATGTGGTGAGGAGTGCCCGTGATTGTCATGCACCTTCAACTCACCATTCATCAAATAGCTCATTTCGTTCAAGGGCTAACCTCAAATATGAAGTATGTTTCCTCACTGCACTCATGTAGCATAAACATAAATCAACAGAGATATAATGAGAAACACTATAGATTTCCAATTATATTACAGCTTAATGTATCGAATAATGATCAACCAATCCAAATTATATGATCACCTAATAAGGATATTTAGCCAATTGAACAATCAGTACTAAGATCACAATTTGATTTAAGGCCAGTAACCCACTATTAGAGACGTTCATAATAATTTAAATAGTTCAAGAAAACTTTTAGTTGAATGATCCAGAATAAACATGAAGATTTGGTCAAAAGATCACAAGAACCAATACAGACCGGAGTGCAAAATGATAAAAACATGACAATCGCTATCATAACAAAAAATAGCATTATTTAAAGTGTTTTAATATCTAATAAATATGCTTCAGAGATTTCCAAATTTTATGCCATAGCAAATGAGGATCGAATATATACAAATCAAAACAGTTGTTGCAAAAATGTTTCAGAAAAATCTATGGAGATAAGCATATAGTTAAGATTAGCTAAGCAATGTTTGGATTTGTAGAGCCGCGTTTACATAGCGAGAGCATCAACGAATTAATTCGTTTGTTCGCTTGTGCTCGCATGAAGTGAACGATAAACCAGCGAATAATCAAAAGATATTCAAATTCAGTGTGAACGGCGTTTTTTCTTTGGCTTGTTGCGAATGTCGAAAGAAAACATTGCAGGTCTGTTTGATTTCTCATAACTTTTTTTACAAGTGATATAGTGAATGCGTGAAAAGTATTATTCAATTCAATCCAATTTTTTATCTAAAGTATAACATGATGTCGTAAATTTTGATAAAATACGTATAAACATGAAGCTACAGAAATTTTGGTTTTGTATAGTTCAGTTGAATATACGCAGTGTACGATGGAATATTAAAATAAAACATTTTTCTATTGAATGGATGAATAAGACTTGGACTTGTACCACCACATGTATTATGTTTTTTTACTCTTCAAAAATTCTTCTAATCGCCATTGCTTACGATGTCGTATTTATTAGATGCCCAAGTATTATGAAACTAGCACAATAAAATATTGTCTTATTCCTCCCTCATGTTCGCGGAAATTCACGAAAATCAAGGAATGCAAATGTTTTCTTTGATGCTCCTATCAATGTAACGTGCTGCAAGCACAAATGAACGAATTTGTTCGTTCGTGCTCTCGATATGTATATGCGGCTTAACGCACATTACCGCTTGTGAAATGATTCAAATGTGAAAAATTTAAAAATGAAACAATGTAACATTCTGGAACTGAACACAATCTTGGGGCATATGATATACGGATCATATTATGAATAAAAGCATGTTTCTTTTTGTTGTGAAAACTGCATTGTTTCTCATTGATCGACATCAGTTATTTTACTTGTTAGAATATGATATTTTGACTGAATTTTCATTTTGGTTACTTTTGTTTATAGTTGGGTAACGACTATTTTTCAATTTCTTGAAACTATCGGAATGCAGTTCTGATTTATAGTAGATGAAAGCGCAATGTTTCAGTCCAGGTTACTAGAATGTCAACGAGCTTCATCGTGACATCACTTCAATACAATGTCATCTAAAATGATATTCTTTGCGCGTGATGATATTTGATGAAACTTGTTTGCATTTTTGATATTCATGACGCATTTGGAAGTACTACTGAAAAAAAATTATCAATGGGTGGAAATCGAACTACCAAAGATGCAACGCCTGCAAATTAAAAAATACTCATTGATGTATTGATTCTGAAAGTGAAAAAATTAGTAATTGAAATGAGCAAAACTGGGCTTGTTTGACGCCAAAACCATGAAATATCCGACCTTATGTTTTAAATGTAGCACTGTAGCATGAAAAATTATATTTATTGGAAACGTTTTTTCAAAAAAATCATCACTCATTCTAAATGTTCAAAAAGCACATATCAGTGAGAGATAAATAAAATATCCTTGCCACTCTTGGTAAAAAATTTACTCATAGAAAGAGATTGTTCTGAACTGGAGACAACGACAAGCGAAAAAAAAATAGGTCAGATGGTGATTCTAAGATCCTTCGAATGTAAAATAATCACAAACCTAATGAATCAATATGAAATATCGACTACCTATTTTGTATTGAAACTATCTATTTTGTTGAACAGAGCTGTGCTTTTGAAGCCCATGCTTTCACATGTTTTTCAAGTTGCTAATTTGAATGCTAAGCATTTCGCATTTTTGTATCCGCACATTGAGTTGCATTTGCAAATAAAATATGCCACAAGCACATCAAGCAAGCGTCAACTGAAGTATCAAGCATAAGCATACTAGCTCCAACCGCTCTTACCATGCAGCCAAATCACAACACAAACAAATAAACAAATTCCTTAAAATGCCGATGAACAGCATAGTCATGAACTTTCAGGCGTCAAGACGGAAATGCCGATCGGCGACTTTCAACATTGAGCAAGCGTCGTTTCAAAATGCGCCGACCGAACAATGGCGCCCCAGTTTCAGCCAATCCCTGGGCCGTATTTAAGCCGACCATTCAGGCGAGAATAATTCTAGAATCTCTTGCTACGCCTTCTCAATTGTATCTCGCCACTTTTTGACACCTAGCGAAGTTAAAATCAAAGGAGTTCATTGTTTAACTTTAATTGTCTTTTGCCTAGTTGGATTTTGTTTCGGAAACTTTGGTTGGTTAACTGGGAGTGCAGACGCGTTTTCTAGTATCGCGGCAGAATGGTGAGGTAGAGCTGTCGAAGCTTGTATCGTAAAAGATGCCTCGTATGAACTATAGTTTCTGAAGCAACGTGTATCAAAGACTTGCAGGGATAATCTTCCGCACAGATCTGCTTATTTCTTTAGGCCTGTTAAACATCCGTGCCGTGTGACTGTTAGTGTAGGCGTGTCCGCCATCAAGTCCCGCCCTAGTGTACGTAGGATCAAGTCACCCTTGAACAACACAGTGACATGATGGTGAAGCCAGTCTTCTGTACACTTCGTATGGTATAACACATAGGGTTTGGCGTGTTGTTACTTGAAACACGTGCTCGTTTAGGCCGAAAGTTCAGTCGAGCAAGTGCAAACGTGTAATTATCCATCAAATCAACCGGAATAGGTATACGCCCGCGGGTTAATCAAGTATAAGTTGATCATCGTTCTTTTACTGTTTGTTTTTCGGGTAATTTGATTTTCCGGTGATATCGGAACTGGAGCGTCGGTGGTTTGTTTGGTTACTTCGATCAAGGACTTGATTTGTGAAAGAACATTACCAGTGATTGTCTGAAATCGTTGATGAAAATTGACCTATAAGAGGTAGGTCAGTTCACTTGAGTGAAATAGATAGCCTTATTTTTATGTAAGAGTTATTATAACGCGGATACATAATTTACTTGAAAGTGGAAAAAATAAGATAATCCAGCTGAAGCAATCTACGCGATTCATTCATACGTACATCTCTCACGTGAAATGTATTCACCAATATAGGATTTATGATATCCACTTTTTCAATTAAATATCAGCATATTTTAACAACATCTTGATAACATCAATAAGCTCATTATTTGGGTCGCCACTATCAAAACATCTGATATTTTTCTCATATCATTAGAAACAATTTTTCCATACTGTCAAAGAACTATAGTTACCTATAATTACCTAAAACATTCACGCTCATATTTCAATGCTGAAAAATGTCTCAATCTGAAATAATAGAAGAGATATCAAAATAGCAAATAGCAACCAAATAAAGATGAAACTCAAACTCCCAAAGTGTTGATATTCTCATGAAATTGATAACACCAAAGGGTCTCTGTTGATCGTGGGCTAGAGGATAGCAAAAAATACATAATCACATTTTTTTTTCGATTGATCCAAAAATAATATAATATTCAGTTCTAGGAAAATGTTTCAATAATTTATTTGACTGTCAACTACATCATTTAGACAATGAATATTAATTCATTATTCTGTATCGTTATATTTACCCCACAAAGACACAAAAATTACCCTTGTTTTCACAAGATTCATAGATTCTCTTGAATAAAATATGATAAATACAAACATTGATATAGCTATGACTATGACATTTGATAAAAACTTTGAAACAATAGTGCTAACGGAAAATTGCTATTTGGACAAACTTGCGGAAAACTGTCGCTTCATCTAAAGTGTTCTTTTTATGCTTTGAATCAACAGGAATAGATCACAATATTTTTTGGAAAATCCGATATCCGAAAACTGTATTGTTCAGTAAGGAAGCATTTTTCAAAATTATACTCATTTTTGTTTCTATTATAAACAAAGGAATACATTTTGAACTCAATTAAAATGTGCATATTGTCATATTTCAAAAGGGGACATGAATGTGGTTGATAAATTGATCATTAATTACCAATCTCTATATTCAAAAACAGATAAATTTTTGTTTAAATATTATTTTGATTTTTTGTTTTTTTTTCTTATTTTCGAGCAGGGAAACTCAATTCACATATTGTTTAAACGTCTTGTTGTGATGAGATAGTATTATTCTGAAAATTACTTATTGGAAGTCTAGACAAGAAAAAAATTGTCATCCGTCCAGATTTGGGATTTTAAAATCAAATAATTTGATTCTTTAGAGTAGGTGATATTTTTGTAGCGTGTTCCGAATCACATTGTTACACTTGGGTACCTTACAGACCAAGTGAATTGTTCAAGTATCATATATTATTATGCACCCCGCCCCATATTATTTCACAACATAAAACTACAGCTTGTATTTAAAAATGTTTGTTTAATGTAACAAAATGGATTTTCGTCAGAATAAACGGAAGAACAAAGCCACATAGCTCAAATCACAACTGGGAACTTTAACTTCGAAGACTTGTCACAATTTTATCAGTAGACGAGACTAAAAAAGAAACTGCGTTTTATTTCTGCAAAGCTTTCTATTTTCTTCAGGACAAAATTGCAATTCCAATATTTGTTAAATCCAAAGCCAAAAGCCTCAAAAGGAAATCAATGTTCTTTCTCGAACTAATCTGCTTATATCGTACAGCTGTCAATCTTATTAGAGCCAATCTTTCGCTATGCATGAAAAAAACATGCGAATCAAGTTAGATATCAGGCGTTTTTATCTTGTACATTATCTTAGTCATTAGATCATATCAAAAAGAAATAATATCTTGTTCTTTGGACAGCTCTACCCTTTTCTCTTTTTATCACCCGCTTATTATGCCGTGCATGTTAATTATTTGATAATTATGTGTCATGATCTTCTCAATTCCATCATACTTTGTATCAAGATTGTCCAGTTTTCTAAGCAGTTTGATCCTTGATGACAGAATGTCACGGGTTCCGGTACTTATTGCAGAAAATGTTGTCTTTTCGCATCTGTTGGATCTGAATTATGACATGGAAGCTAATTTGGTTGCTGGTAGTTTAAAAAATGTCCATCGCATGAAATGTTGTCTGTTAAGTAGTTGGCGAAGTTTGAAGATTGCCCAAATCTTACCAATGTCCACATTTTATGCACAAAATGTTCAATATACTTTACTTAATTTGTGAATAAATGCTAGGTTGAAGCATCTATGCATCTTTTTCTATCTTTTGTATGACCAAGGGATGGCGTAGTGTAAAAAAGGTTTTCTTTGAAACAGTCACAAGTAGTATGATTCAAAAACATTTATTTTTTCTCAGTCTTCAGTTTTCTTGTCTTGTTGTGTTTGTTTCTGTTTAACCATTTCTACTTTAGCGACAAAAGAGGTTGTGTTGCATTGTATCAGCCTTTCTCTTTATCGTTTCCATTTCATTTCGATTTCTACTTGATCTTCTTTGTCGTTTTCCGTTTTTGATCCTATTGGGATTTTTGTGCATTTTTCGCTTCTACTCAGTCTCAGAATAGAAAATGATAAATACTGCATCGACAATGAACATGACCTGAGATTTTATCCGGAGCTTCTTGCTTCGGACAACCTGTTCTATACTGAATGAATTATTTCTTGCACCATCCGTTCATTTTAACGCTTCACCATCACTGGTGCCTGTGAAAATGTATAAGTTTTCAATGTCCAAATGTCACATTATCCAAAAATATCAACTAAGTTTGAGTGGTCCTGCCGTGAGTTTATCCCGCTACATGACTTCAAATTTTGTTAAAAATCAATAAACAAAGTGTTTTTAAGTGGGACGCGATATCTCACAAGTAGTTTTGATGCCTGCTCCACATTCAATTCCGTTTCGATGTGGAACTGTCAAATTTCCGCTTGGCAAACGGGAATCACATGGTACCATCCCCATTTAATTTGGCGTAAGCGTGACTTTGAACACAAATTGAATGTAGATTGTAGCAAACGATTCCCGTGTGATAAACGGAAAGTTGACAGTTTTAATTCGAAAACAAATTGAATGTAAATCTGACATAAGTAAATCATAGAATACAGCCCTCACATTACTAGATTATAATTGCCCTCAGTTGCAAAATGGTAATAACCCACCCAATGCCGTTGGTATATGAATAGACAATTCTCCTCATAAGAAAGATAGGAAGAACACTCTTCGTAAAAAAAAATTGCAGTAAACCTAGTTTGCCAAAAGCACGTGACTTGCATTTCCCTGCTGACATGACAGGTCTTTGTCACTTCCCATTTCAAAAATAGAATCAGCTTTTCAAGTCTAGTCAGCAAGAGACAAACTCAGAAAATAATGTGTTTGATGCGCAAAAATTAACTGGAACAGAAGTCAAGATTGTAATTAGGTACGTGATGATTATTTATCTCAAATGAACATCAGCAATGAGTGATCCTCAAAACAATTCCGAATAACTATAGCTTTATTGAAAAGAATCATTTGCCTTCCCCTGCTGATTGAAAAGCATGCACCCACACACTTACATACCCATTGATTCGACCCAAACGGATAATATCAAAGGTCCACCGTTTCACGAGCATTGAAATCGGCAGAGATCACTCACAGCACTTGACATATAATTAAGAGTCAAGTTTTTCAAAATGATTTAGACTTAACGACGTACGTTTATATAATTGTAAGAGGCAAAGAAGATCAAAGAACGTGCAGCAAAAGAGTAAAGTACCCGCATACAACAAATAGGAGATGAAAGAGTCACGAAAAAAATGTACCGCTGTGAGCTTGACTATATATAGCGTTTGAAAACTCGGAGATTTATAAAGGATTTCTTTTATGAGAAACTTTCAGGGGCTTTGCGAACCGTTATAAAAGTGTAACGTTATAACTTTAACTGGAGAAGGAATTTCGTTTTAAGAGAGGGAGAAGGGAAAAATGCCAAACGGTAAGTCACTCCGCGCTTTGACCAAAAGCGAACATGAAAAGAACTGGAGACAGTTTTGAGGTCTGAATTGAGCAGCGGAAAATCTTTTGATCTTTGTCTAATTACTAAACTCTGAAGAACATGTTTGATGACCATAACATGGAGGTTTGATATCACCCATTATGCTGAAAATAAATTCATCTATTGCAGTATAAAAAAAATGAAGAATGCCTAAATAGACTAATCCAAACTTATTATTGATTTATCTCTGCACACTTGATTTTGTCCTCATTTCGATATGTTTTGAGCCAACCAAAAAGGAGATTTTTTTTAAATAGGAGCCGTATCAAGAGAAAAATTTGTTCATACACATTCAATTGGTCATACATGAGTGAAAAGCACCAAACTCTTTACTTCTTGGTAGACTCCACGATCAAACTATAGAAACCCATAAATAGATGTCTGTACTGTCAATCACTAATCAGAATAGTTTTTGCAAACATTTTTGATACAAACCGATATTTGGATAGATGGATCTGTAACGCTCATCACCACTTGAAGAATGATAATGATTGACAATAAAATTGAAAGATAGAACATTACATCATTCACAGGGGAATTATACTAAAATCGCCCGATATGATCTAACCTATGGGTGATGTCATTCGAATGTCACGTGCAGGAAAATTATAAGACATCCTGGTTGATACGTCCGACAGGATTCCAATTTCAACCCGGAGAAAATATCACATCGCACACAGAGCATGCATTCAAGAAAACATTTTTTCTACCGAACGAGGTTGATGTGATGTGAATTATCGCACAAGAGAAGTGACTCCTCACAATCTCCAGTATAGGCGTCCTAATGCTGAACACAGCTTTAACACAATTTTGGCGCGTATAATATACGGATAATCAGCTAGTAAGTGTTTGTTTTGCAGGAAAAATAATTTCGAATTTTGCCAGGAAAATCTGGAGTTTCTGCAGCCGGGACATATTAAGGTCGGTTTTTGCGTTCTTGCATAAAAATTTATTAACGTGATAAAAGTGAGAGATTCTTGTACCTAAGCCTTTCTTCGTACGTTACAGCATTCCAGCGCTTCAATGCATTTTTTAATTTGAAGACTGTTGACGAGATACCACTTCAACCAATCTTATTCCTTCACCCCTTCCAAAATTGTCGTTATAAAAAAACAAATTTTTCAGTCGATGCTTTTATCAATGTCATGATCTGAATTTTGGTGGCTGTATGCATTCAAACTAGATTTTTTTTCTTTTTTACCATATCGTGATATTGTATGTAAACTTTTGTATCCAGTAATAATTATTCTATTTCTGGATACTTTTATCAGTTTATAAAAGCTTGTCTACCAAATAAATCATGTTCTCATTTGAAATAACTATGTTCAATCGAGATAACGGAGCACGAATTTCCGGAAGAACCAAATATCGCTACTTTTCAAAGTATGATTTTTTAATGAACATCATAGAAATAAAATGCGGTTCTAGTCTATAGGACTTGATAAGATACAAGATGTTTATCCATTATTGATAACGATCAAAAGTTTGTGATGAACAATGTGATTTTTTTCCTTATTGTAAACTGAAAAATTTTGTCGCGTAAATTGCAATGAGAAAAAGTTAAAAAACTTGAAATATTTGAAGCATAGAAAATGTACGAATATCATAAGCCCAACGAAGATGATAGAGACTTTTGAAAGAAGATAATGGGGAATGAGCAGAATATTGAGTTAATACCGTCCAATCAAGCTATAAGTATCAGGGGACTTCTTTGCTGACATGATATTTTCCAATATATACCGTAGGCGCTTCTACAAGAAGATCTTGATAAACAGAAAGTATTTACACAAAGCATGATACTACAACAAACATGATCAGCTCACGATCTTTCCCGGTGACCGCCCATTAAGAAAGTAGAGGGTGTTCGATGGCCATTGCTAGGTTATGTTTTCCACACCTATTTTTCCATATCTTTCCTATGCGTGGTGACTCGAATCGTCACCATGCGCGAATAGGTTTCAAATTCGTCCAGGTATTGAGTTTATCTTGTGTGTTTCAGTATCATGTACAAAAAGGATTCCACTCGAGTAGGCTGGCAAATAAGAACAAGATAAGAATCACTATTTACTCAAAATTAGCATATTATCAATAAAGGAAAATGCCAAAAACAATGACAAAACAATAAAAAAACAACTGATGAAGTTTTGACCATTTCTTTGGATCTTTTTTAATATCTGCTTCTTTCGTATAATATTATTTGTTTTTTTTTTTTAATTTTCCTGGTTTTTCAGGTTCTTTCACTTTCTCTTATCTTTTTTGATAATTTGACTGTTACTTTGATTTTTTGATGCATGAAAGACATAAGGAGATTTCGTCATGGATTTGGTACCCCGTTTGGTTGGTCAAAATAGACCAATTGGTTAATTTTTGTCATTTTTTGGTATCTGTTAGCTACATGTGACGACACCGTTTTGACGTATCATACCAAACTTTGCCGGAATCGTTTGGTATAGTGGATTTGTTATTAGTTCGAAGCAAACGGCATGTCTCAATATCTTCCATAAATCACAACCAAACTGGGTACCAAAACCATGACGAAATCGCCTATAATATACCAGTGTCGGAATGTCGAAGATCACAAGATTTGCAGACACGTCGTATACTCGCACTGTAACTGTTCATCTAATTATCATCATTCTCAAGTTGTGACGTTTTCTTGTACATGAATTGAGTTGACTCACAAACAATACCAACCAACTTGATATCTCAAATATCCACGGTTCTGTATGCTTAGATCGATATAGTAAGTATAAAAACAGAAAAAATATCAATCTTATTCGATATGTCAAAATTAACAATATTAAATAGCTGCAATTTTTCAAGTGATTTCACAAAATATAGGTTCCTACGATTATTGCTTACAATCATTACGACTCTCATAATTTTGACGACCTCTCCAATGAAATATATACATCACAAATCTACGACATATTTTTTGAAAAAATCAATTGGATAAGGAAAAAATGTTTAATTTTTGTGTCAATCTACCAGGTTCAATTTATTACGGGTAGAATTATTTGTATTCTGCTATGAGAATGTTGAAAATTGCTGCATAACTATGGTCCTCAGATTTGTATCTACTCGACTACCGAATCATCACCACAACTACCGTGCATTACACCCATCGTATACAATATATACCAGTCGAAAATTTACGATATTTTTCCATCAAGCAATCAATCAAACTAAAAAAATCCATGCAAGAAATCACATTAACAAGCACGTCATTCAAGCGCGATGTGTTTGACATCTTGTTCTGGCCGGGAGGCCGCTACCTAGCGTGCATTGTCCCGCAAATGGAAAACAAAAAAAAAAGAAGATGCGGTGATATATGAACATGAGTAGCCGCTGAACAATGACAAGCAAAAAGCATTGTTCACCGTTGTGGTAATGAAGACAAATTTTCCACGTTTCTTTTTCTGATAAAATGCCGCCCGCTGATTATGTTTGATTGCGTTCGGACATCTGAATTAGAAACAATTGTCGGATATCAAGATATCAAATGGTTGCGATTGTATCTGTTGGGTAATTGATTGTACTTTAGGATGACATCAATACCCATGTTGAAAAAGACTTCCGCCTGCCTTTTATAGCCATTGTTTGAATACGTTCAAGCAAAAATTATTATCGCCCGATGAGATTGGCAATTCATAATAAATATTTTTATTTGGACAATCTGAACATGCCTTAGCCATGGCAAGCCATAACTTGTATAGGATCCAAGTTTGAATTGGATAATAACTAGGTGAATGAAAACTGTGTTATTGTCTATCGCAAAAAAAACCACATCATCTCCAGAAAATGATCTTTGTCTGCTTGGAACTTCATTAACTAATACAACACAAAATCATACAAAATATTGAAAATCCATCATCAATAATTATTGACAATTGATGACACATATTCTTCCTATAAATTCTGTTTACTGGTTCACATTTCCATGGTAATTCGCCTTTTAATACTTTAGAATAGCAAACAATAATAAATTGCAGAAGTAATGACTGTATCATTAATTATTATTATCATTTGTCGATGGTATGATAATTTATCTCATATAGGTTGTAAAGGTATTGGTACTAACTATCTAACATCAATAACTATGGACATTAATATTATTATTACTATGCAGTTATTTGAACCTGAATTCTACATATAATATTTATTTTTGATGTTTTTTTAGGTCCATACGTTTCACAATAATTGTTCGAAGGGTCACATTCATCTGGGTTAACGTAGCTGATTCTGCTTATGTATCGCTCAGACGAGACTAATATGTGGATCCAAGAACTATCAAATATTTATATTTTTGCGTTCGTATTTGAGTGATAGATATATGTATGTATTGGTTGGTTATATACTAATTCTATCTCACAACATTATTTGTTGACAACTTTATTTAAAGCCTTGAATATTGCAGGTTCTCCTAAAAGCTCAACCTGGGAGCCACATCCGGACCCGTCCCGAGTCCGGGCGGGTTTTCTCCAGTCATTTCCGCAGCAAAAACGCTTTCCCTACGGGACTCAACTTGCGCCGAGTCTCTGTGGAAGATGCCACACAAAGGTAATTACATTTGTCGTTATACTGATTGATAGACCATAATATGTCATCAAAGAAAAAGGTTTTGGTTTGAGAAAAATGCAGTCCTGTATTGTTTTGATATCGAGATTATTTATATTTTTGTTGGACAAAATTACTTCGAATCGACAGGACAATCGATTCCAGAATGCTATTATCCATAATTCGCTGTATTGTGCCTTTGAATTTCGCACACCCCCGCCGATTCAGAAGTTGGAACGTTTGTCCTTTTGAGTGGCATAAACCCGCTTAGTCGCACCCCCAATTATTCTATAGCGGTCTTTAATCAAGCAGCGGTTAACTGGAGTTTTTCCCATTCACCCTCTCCTGACGCTCTGTAATGATCCAGTTAATATACAAGGCACGTCGTAGAGTACATCGAGTCGATAAACCGCAGCCTCAGCGGGGTTCCGCGATCAAGAGGCTGCTTCTAAAAAGCAGGAAAATTACTCGAGTTAATTGTGTGTTTTGTAAAGACGGTGGTCAGGCTATTCGTATGCTATTCAAGCCTTTGATTTGTTCGTTATGATCTGAAAAACGGCTTGATTGGTGTGGAATGGGTAATCAGGGCGCATTTCGAATCGGTTTGTTGGAATTGAAAAGACTGATAGGACTGGGAGTAAAATATATCACAAGTTTTATGGCTTTTTATCTAGCAGCAATGTATCATGATGACATCAGAAATAGCATTTCCCTGGCTCGGGATTCAACAAGTCAAATGTGTTACTCAAGCAAACCTATATCATAATTAGATTCCAAATTACAAAAACACATTACTGGTTTCAAAATAGATTATCCAAAGTAAAGAATCCCCATCAATTCAGGACAAGCTGTCACGATCTTGCGAGAAAGCTAAAGAGATCTACGCGGAGTACGAAGGCGTTCACGTCTGGCTACGTTCTCAATCCTCCATGTAATGTTAAGTTTAATGCAATTTGGAGCACGCGATGTGCGCCAAACCGAGCCGGTTACCGAGTCAACAAAAGGGCCGCCATTTTCACGAGTTCGGTCGGGAAATAAAGCAAATCACTGGAGAACGTTCTCCGCGGTAGATTTTCGCTTTCGCGAGCTATCGGGGTTTGTAAATTGAATTATTCTGATGGGTCTATTTTCAGAGCTGGTGAATATTGTCTTGGAGAAAAGATTTTTTATTTCTTGTTATCTAATGCTTTCAGCTGAATGGGAACTGGAAATAATTTTCTAATTGGATACCATCAATGCTTTCAGATATTGTTTCACAGAAGCTCAAACATTTACTTTTCTGATATGTAATAGAAGCATCTTTTCAACAACAAACAAACAAGTGTTCGTCAGTTATTTCATGTAGTGCACAACTTGTTCTCAACTACGCTACCTATTGCTAAACCAATGTAGTAGTTTCAATCAAAAACCCAATCATTCCGATCCAAATCATTTCACAATCATAAAAATCAATCATTGCATTTCTGCGAATCCCGCATCCAACCATTTTGACTATACCCGCGCCGTTTATACTAGCGTTCTCGGCGGACGGATATTTGGAGAATGTATGTAGCCCGGGATTTTAAAGAGGATTTTCCGGATTTGATAAAAGCTAACATTTAGGTGCGTTATAATCCTTGATGCATTAGCGAAAATGGAAGTTGCAGAGTAGCAGGGTGTTATTCAGTTGGCTGTCGGGAAACTTGTTAGCTCATTACAGTATGTTCATGTTAAGCGTCCCATTAACTCAATTTGCCAATAAACAGGCATATGGCTCTATGTATTTGAAGTTATTTGTGTATTATTATTCTTCAACATACTTAGCAACTGCCAGATTCTAACTGAAACAGACTTCTCCTTTTCAGAGGAGGAACTGATGCACCACTCCATGAGCCAAAATACCATTTTTGGGTGTTCCACGGCTGGTCACAGTGGCATTAACCAACTAGGCGGCGTTTATGTGAATGGTCGACCTCTTCCGGATTCTACCAGGCAAAAAATCGTGGAGCTGGCTCATTCTGGCGCTAGACCTTGTGATATTTCTCGAATCTTACAAGTGTCCAATGGATGCGTGTCCAAGATACTTGGAAGGTGAGATCTTTTTCAAATGATGATCATCTTGTCTCAAAACAATTGGCTATTTGAACCTTTCATAAAATCGCTTATGACTGAAACAAGCATTCAACAGCGATAATTCTATTGATCCTGTACTTACGGTAGATGGAATCCTTATAAGGGTGTCAAAGTCGACAAATAAAATACCTTCTCGATTAATTGATTCAACAATCAGCGTTTTATTTAATTTTAGATACTACGAGACCGGTTCAATCAAACCAAGGGCCATTGGTGGTTCCAAGCCCAGGGTAGCCACCCAACCAGTAGTACAAAAGATTGCTGAATTTAAAAGAGAGTGTCCATCGATTTTCGCATGGGAGATCCGTGACCGACTGTTGAGTGAAGGAGTCTGTAACAACGACAACATTCCCAGTGTAAGTATTAGACGTAACAACTTAAAATCTGGTGTTGTTTTCAAAAACAACAGACACATTTACTAACAAGGGGCAAAAATGAGGCTTATACAGGAGAGATGTATAAATCAGAGCGAGGCAAAAATCTTTGGGGGAGCAGAGCCGCTCTCCTGTTGTCATGGCGACAGAAACACAGTGGCAGGAAAAGGGCGAGAACGATGGGGATCTGCTGGGTGGCAATAAAAATAAGCGGGGATTAGGGAAATTATAAAATTTCACGCGCATGAACGGAGCGTGAACGTTTTTTTTGCTTCGTTATTTTTTATTGAATGTCTTGAAAAATGACATTGTTTCGTCCGTCTGCCAGGTATATTAACAGTGATTTGCCTCAAACGGGATCATTATCATGACAAACTTCCCCCTACAATTTCATCACCTTTGAAGGGATTACACTGAAGGGATGTTCAGCACAGACAGATGAATATGATGATAAAATGGCGCTCACCAATACGAGGCCGTCATTGGGCCGTTGTTTTTATCATAATAGGGCGGGATGCACCAAGTTATTATCAAGTAAATTGGGCGCCAGGTGACGGGATAGGCTCTGCATTGTGTGTTGCGGCATTATTTGGGGTTTTTGATTAAAGGGATGCATCCCCTGGTTTTGATTCATGCTTGAATATCAAGCTGAATTTATAACTAGTTCGACTATTATGTGATGTTGAAAAAAATGAGTGTGCGATGATGGGTAAGCGACAATGCAGTTATGGTCGGTAACAGAGGTGGGACTCTATTAAATAGAGTGGATTAGGATGCGTTCGAATTTGTGTTGTAGATGTAACAATGTATATAATGGATGAATTCATGGTTAAATGGATTCTGGTTTTATATTAAGAAGGGGATTTAATTTGTAAAAATGGTCCGTTATTAAGTGAAGCTCTGAGATGAAATAGTGCGGGTAGATAGGTATCTAATATCGTCACTAAAAACAATATTGTATGCTAATTATTGTGATTCAAAACATATAAACCAAGCACGTCCATTGAATGGACAGTTGGAATAATTAATACCGCTGAAAAAATAAATATTGCGAATATTCTGGTTTGAATACATTTTCAATAGGAAAAATGCAATTTCGAAATTGGTATCAAGTCAAAATACATTTTTATCACAGATGTATTTTTTGACAGCGATTCATAGTCAAATAACTTTTGCATTTTATAAAATGCGTCCTGACGCTGGCATTACGTGGAATATTTTATTCGAAAGAGCAAATATTTTCGAGCCGTTATGTACTCTGGGAAAATCATATTCAAAATCAATCTTGCTATGTCATACACCCCCTAAACTGGGCTAAAAGCGATGATAGCAAAATTTCACGCATGCGTGAACATGCTCATCGATATGAAGTGCGATACGCATTGCGTGCTGATACACTCGCCTCGTTTTCAGCTATGGAGGGATTTTGATAAAGCGATGGCGGAAAAGGGAGGAGATGTGAAATTATTTGAGAAAAATGGATAGCTTTGTATGAGTGAAGCAGAAATTAGTTTTGTTGATTAGTTATGCTTTATAATTAGCAAAATTAACTTGATTATGATCGAGTATAAGGTGGGTGTCAAATGATTTGAAATTTTGTAACCTCGACAGTTCAGAAACATGTTAATTATTATTATAATTCATCCTAATATCGTTTTCTCATTGTCTGGTTATCAATTGCCACTCAGACAAAAATATTATTATCCATTTTGAGCCTCACAATAGTTTGATGTCTAAGAAATCTATAGTAGAGCCCGTATAGTTTGGCCTAATTGCCAATAAAATTCCAAAACCATTCTCAATGAAGAGAAACGCCCCAAAAATGCGACACACTTACGTTTTTGATGTCACGAGAAGAGACAACCGCTGTTTCTTTTGGCTTTTTAAAATCGTACCGTCATCCCAGGTAAGGTAATCATAAGCAATAAGAAACAATAGTTTTCTCTTTTTGTTACAACAAAACTGTATGCCTCGCATTCTTAGAGCGTTTTTCTTCATTGTGAATGGTTTGCATACATAAAGAAGTAGTATATCGATTTAAAAAAAAATTGAGATCATCAATAGTATAGAGCCAGTATTGTTTGGCCTGATGGACAAGAAAATATGAAAACCTTTGACAATGTAGAAAAGTGCCCTAAAATGCGAATGGCATACGGTAGTTGTCTCTTTTCACTTCACTTTCTTCATAACATGTGAAATCAAAAGGTTTCGCATTTTAGTGCGTTATTCTTAATTGAGAATGGTTTGCAAATTTTATTGTCTTAATAGGTCAAACTATACGGAATCTACTTTACCAATGCAGCTAGCTCATTTGAATGAGACGTCAAGTCAGTCTACAAAGCTAGTCTCAGGTAGACTCAATAACTTACCTCCCAATAAAAAGACTCCATTGCCAAAATTCACATCTGAAGTGGAACCAGGTGATGGTATCGCACCATTGTGGCAAATTATGATCAACTGATACGCATTTAGGGCTCAAATAGGGCCCAATTCGCTAAATAAAGACACCACTTATAGTATTAAAGTGGTGCGGCATGTATCTTTTGTGAATGGGAAGTACGTAAACCGGAAGTCGAGGGCTGCTATACCATAGCAAATTGGCTCATAATGGCGTGTAAGTAGTTTGTTCCCATAAATGGAGATGTCAGATGTATTTGGATGGTTCAGGTATATGACTGAATAAACATAGTCCACTTATGGTCTTCTATGCGGAATATGAAATTTTAGAGAAAATGAAAATCATTATGATTATCCATAGATGTGGTGTTCAGGAGAGAAATAGGATTTTATAAGTCTAGTTCTTTTATCAAAAATCTGACAAAGTTAGAAGAGTATATGAGACTGAGAAATGCAAAATCATCTTCAATCTTCTCCGTTATAACATTTCGAAGACAAAACTATGTTTAAAAACAAAATTATTGTTTGTGTGGAAAAGAAAAGAGATTGGAATCGAAACCAATACTATCAATTGGTTATCTCTTTTTTTTTACACAGTTGCTCTACTCATGTTATCCGCGTCGATTTTTCTTGATAAAGATGTTGACTAACCTGAGCTCCTTGCGATAAAAATGTTCTGCTTGAGACACCTTTCTTGGTCCAAAACGATGAAGTTTGGGATAGCCCCTGTTGTAATTGATGTTTTTTTTGTGAAAGTGAATCAAGAACGATCATCGCACTCGCATGTTCTAAATGACTTATCATGGCGTTAGATGCGAGTCTAACGAATTCCAGATGTGGACCAGCTACTCTCGACTGATCCCCAATAAGTGTGCAGTATGTTCTAATTTAGTACCTTTTATGGTAATCGGTTGATCAGGATGCAGGAGTATGGCATACAGAATTGTTTTTCAAAACCTCTCTGTACCTGATATTTACTTTTTCTCTGGCAGCATAGTCCAAAACATAGTAGTTTGAAGGGTTGATTTGATTTTGTCTGCTGGATGTGAGGTCAAAATAATATGAGGTGATATCATGAGTCAATGGTTTGTTTTCTTGGGTTTCCAGATCTTGCTTATTGATAATATTCTGGATTTATTTTAAATTGTTATTTTGTAAAGTAGAAAAGTTATTGTCCAACTTTCCAATGATCATGGAGATGATCAGTCGTGTTTATTTCTTATTTTCGTCTTTTCAAAGCTCTTAGTTATCTTTGTGGAAAAAAATCCACTTATATCATCTGCATACTTATTTATCAATCTATCAGTTATTCTATGACGACTTATTCAGAGAAACTATTTCTTTCTCTGATATTAATGTTGTGAAACTGCAAAGGCAAGAAGTCCAGCCCCTGGCTTGTTCCACTCAGCATCAGTTTCAATGACAATTGCCTTTTGTCCACTGTTAAGCCACTTTTTCAGGTTTTTTATCAATCAAATCAGCTTCTACCCTCTCTTGCCGATAGACCAACTGACGCAGACCAAATCTATTTGATGCAAGAGCAGCTCGCAAATCTATACGATTTATCAGTTTCGACGATCTCTCTCCTGTCAGAAACAGCAACACAGGAGAAAGGAGGGTCCAACACAATTCGACTCGATGACATGTGTGGCTACAACAATACCACATGCTCTACATATATTTACATCAATTCAATTAGTCTAACAGCTATTGTTTGATTATTCTGTGTGATTGAAAAAGTGATTGCGGCAGAGATCAGATTAATAATGCAACTCAACAAAAAATGAATCGATATACAAACTCTAAACAATGCATGGACAATTCGATATTTTATTTTATTTTTTATTACCGGGATAGTTATGAATCAAATATTTATCATCAACTTATAAGTTAACGTGAATTGACAACGAAGTATTTTACCAAGTTTCTAATCCGCAAGCTGAAGCAATACAATGACATCGTGCATAGTATAGCTCCTGTTGGGAACGTATCAAATAGGTTCGATTACACTATTCCCGTATCATTTGCATGTGTATTGGGAAGGACTTTCTATGGCTTTAAGGGGATATTGGAATTGAGTGGACATTTATGAACATCTTCGAATTTAGGGGAATTCCATATTCTGCTGATCGTTGCTCCTCCCAAGTGCTTCAAAGGTTTTACGTCATTCGCTTTTCATCAAAGGGGCTGTTTATCAATTAAGTCAACTCCTGGGTTAACGCAATAACTTTAGGATAACCTCAAAATATTTGACATTTGTCCATTGACCATTCTAGTATGACGTCAATACTGTCATTTGCTGGGTGGCATACACAATAATTTATAGGTTGAACCTTGTTATGTCAGTAATGTGTACATAAATAATAGCGGGTATGATTGAACGTTTACGTTAATTTAACATGTCCATTTAACCATGGTAACGCTGTTAGCAAATGGAAGCTTTGCATTGGTAAACAATCCTAACAGATACGTTAACTTAACGTGAACATTCAATCATAGCCCCCAGTCTCCCTTATGCTGTATCCCACATGTTGACTTAACGTGTACGTTTCGCCATGGTTACGCTCAAATGAAACGATCCATTAGTAAACAATTATAACGTTTACGTTATCTCAACTTAGATGATACAGCATAGGAAGGAATTTGTTGTTTTTGATAACATATTTTTTCGAGTATTTTCTGATAAATACTATCCAATCTTATCCAGCGATCAGAATGATCCATGATTCTCATCTCAGACATCACAACAAATGCTTTTTCGTTGATTTGTTTAGCAGCATTTTTCTGAATACAGGATTCGTATTGCTTAAAGGCTTGCAAACTTTCATAAGCCTTCATCAGCTGCTCAGTGTAAAAACTGTGAGTTGAATCGATAATTTACTAAATTCATCATAGCGATATTGGATAATTTATCAATTCACTGATCGAAAGAGCATGGTGATCAATATTGTTTATAACGCCGATTTTCTGGTCGTATTCTACCTTCACATCACCACTTGACGTTGAATAATAATTGCTGTGAGCCATTTCAAAAAAAAACTGATTGAAAAAGCATAATTAACAGATTTGTTTGCTACCTAGCAAAAATGACATCGCTGTCACGTGTTCTGGAATGGTCAATTTGGCAGGGGCTTAGTTGTCAGAGGGCTTGGACCGAGGGTCAGCTTACAAATGCGTTAACTCTCAATTGATAAACAGCACCTAAGACATGTTATCATCTACAGGGTTCTTCAATAAATGCAGTTCGATTTTCAAATCGAGTAAAACAAGTTGTATTCAAGATAATCGATCTCATCATATTTGAAAGGCTCATTTATGCCGAGAAACATAAAGCGGATTTTGGCTTCAACCAGGTTACGATTTGTCGTT
Source organism: Orchestes rusci (assembly GCA_958502075.1). NCBI lineage: Eukaryota > Metazoa > Arthropoda > Insecta > Coleoptera > Curculionidae > Orchestes > Orchestes rusci. The sequence goes on from OY293304.1 coordinate 19,714,625, forward strand.
ACCAGGTTTGGTAAGTAACTGGTTACTATATCGATACCAGCTCGGGATCAAACGCCAAAAAGTTCTTGTTACTTAAAGAAGTGGTCAGCAGAGTGACGGCATTGCTCTCAGGTTAGTTCAATCTTCTACGGATGTAGGCTAAACACCCAGCACAAAATCCCTGAAGTTAAAATCTGCTCTTGCACGGCGAAGAATTGACTGACCTGGTTTCACTGCCATGAGCGATGTTCTTGGCAAATATGTGTTTCCATTGACGTACCAAACATGCCATCCCGAATCTGGTCGACAAACGTTGGAGGGTCAACTTGAAAGGGTAAAAAAGAAAACTCATTCTGGCGGTGAATAATTTTAATCATTTGGAAGTGCTGCTCAACTTTCTATTTGCATCAGGTATCACCAGTGAAAATTACAGTGATATTAAGGACAAAAAAGTACGTGAACTGGAGTCTCCAGTGTTTGTGTTGTATGGTTCCGTAAAACCCTCTAAAGATTTACAGTTTTTCGTGCATATTTGAACCACGCAGTTCAAACCTTGAAGCCTACACCCAGTTGTCGAGAGATTCCGAGACCAAGTAGGTTGGAGAGTATTGAGGAGGAAAAGGTATTTACGAATGCCGACACCGGAGCCAACGAGTTCTCATTTGGTCTCGCGAGATTGTGGAGCTCTCATAAACGCTTGGACGGTGCAGTCCAAACCTCTACGAAAAACTGTATGCACCTGGGGAGCTCAAAACTAGAAAGTGATTCATTCTAAAAGATGATACATCACGGAAAAATATTCATGAAATGCGAATACTCATGAAAGTTAAAATCCAAGAACGCTGCGACAACATAAACATGATCATCCCCCTGACCATCTATCGAAGAAAAATCCAGGGCTAAAAAGGGCGCGAGGGGTATAACTTTTTGAATGTGATCAGCTAAGCGTGTGTCACAATTCAAGTTCGGTCATATGTGAAATAGCCGAGAGCTGAGGGGCCTTTGCCGGCAGTTCGATAATAATGCGAATTTCAAAATGAACCTAAAAGAAATATCCCCAGCCCTATTCGAATTATTATTGTGTATTAAATTGTCCAATTTATAAAACCACTATGATTTCCTCTTCTGAGGTAACGCCGCTATTTTCTTTCCGGCCGCAGCGGACAAAGGACGAAGTAATGATAATAGTACGTTAGTTTTTGATAAGTATTTAGAGTTGTAACATGCCGGGGAGAAGGGTGATCGGATTTGCACGAGAATTTGTTTTCATCAGTGTTTCTTTCTACCATGTCATCAGTGGAATTTTGAATATAAATGGTTGCTAATGAACTGAAATCAAATAGTTATTGTTGCAATGATTTAACGTAAGAATTTTTCAAGATCTAAGCTTTTTTGTTTACGTTTCCCATTTTACCGTTAAATAACCAAACAAAATATGTCCCGTTTTATTAATTATTTCAGTTACATGCGTGTTAAAGCTTGAGTTAGGTGAGTTAGTGTGAGGTGAAGCTAGGTACTCAAAGCACGTTGCTCAGAATTCTAGCTTGAACCCACCACGGACGTACAGTTTTTTCTCAAGTATTGAACTGCGTTGTATAAATCTAGAGATTTTCTCAACGTTCTTGAGACCGCGGGTGGACTAGACAGTCCAAAATAACCCATCAGGTTATCAATTCATGCATAAAAAAAATCCTATTAAAAAAATCATTCCGATCACTTATGCAGTGCAGTATCATGAGCAAGTCAAATTTGACCTGACCTTGAGATAATTTTGTAAGTTGTGCACCATGTATATGAAGAGCTTTGCCAATCTTTTAGGAAAATCTCAAATTCCGAGATTTAGGTATATAAAAAAGAATTTGCTCCTCGTGATTGGATATCCTTTACAAAGACATTTCTCTTGATATGCTTTTTGCACGAGTTGAAGCCCTATTTTTCAACATGAACCATCATCATACCCAAAGCATCATCATCGATGGTTGCGATTGCTTTCATGCCTCGAACTGACAAAAAATCGGTGTCAAGGGCACGCGCACTTAAAAACCCCAAGATTTTGACTGCTCACTCCAAATCCTGAGGTTAAACTGTATGTTTGTGTACCGTACCGCATTCGAACCAAATCCTCAAGATTTGGACTGCTCAGTTTGGTCTTGAGAAAAAACTGTTTATTTGTGGCTGCGATAATCAAATCAGTATACAGGGTGGCCCAACGAAAAGGTCTCACCCTTATTTATGACTTTCCTGGTATATTTTGAAAAACGCTCGGACACGTCAATTTTTATTTTTAGGGGGAGCCAACTACCGTCAACTTTGCTTAATATTTTCATTGTAGACAGAATTCAATTATTTTTTTTCCCGTTCGCTACTCGGAAAGTCATCCAAAAGAAATCGATTTTAAAAACGAATCCAATAAACTCTGGAATAATAGGCTGAGGACACTGGACAAAAGCCCTGGACTCGGAACGGGATAAAAGGCCACCGGAAATATGACGGCAATATCAATCGAAAACTCTATCTGCGAGGCAGCTCCAACAAAGAAAATATAAAATAACTTTTCCGCGATTTTTTCTCGTCTGCTCATTCAATGTACGGCGTCGGAACGAGGCCATTTACAGACGTTTTCCTCCTTACATTGGCATTTCCTGTTCACATTCGAGCGCACCCGAATTGTTTGACCTATCATGGCTTGGCCATCAACCGTTTCCACTATCTTTGAGTTTCGATTCGATTATTTATACGAAGGTTAAGGGTCGGGAAAAGAAATTGTATGTTTTGAAGGATAATCCAGAGATGGACTCGGCTTTAGACATCATTTTTGGATCAAGTCTTTTTGCTTGTCATAGGAAACAATAATTCAAGCTGCCCCGCGACTCGCCAATTCTTCTTTCTCATATCAGAATGAATATTGTTTTCATAACAGCAAAAACGTTAAACGTATTGTCTCCAAACAGTCTGGTGAGCTCCTCAACAAAATAATCAATACAGGTACTTTCCTAGAAAAGTCTATTCAATTTTCTGACCAGATGACCATAGCAAATCATTTGTTCAAGTCCTTCCATTCACTTTTTTTTGTCATGCGGCAATGGCTCTCAACTATTTGACATATATATTTTCGAATTAATCATCCTTTTCAGCCAGCTTGACAACAACATTCCAATTTTGATCAAGCTACAGCGGCAGCTTTTACAATTTTTGCTTTAAAAGTGTCCTTTTCGATAAATCTTTTCAGTACCGACATGGGATATTTGTAGTAATACGTCGTGAAAATAGCCTATTATATGTTTGAAGTATCATTTTAGCAGCTCAATAGACCGGCTACCTGCCCTTAAGGCCCTTTGAAAGTAAACAATAGTAACATATTGTCACTAATAGAGTTTGCCATTGCGTTGACATACGACATGTTACATAAACACAGAAATTGAGAGCTTCTACTTGAGATCTGCAAATTATAAGGGTGTGTTTGCTTTTCCATTCTGAGGATCATTCCTGGCTTCAGGGATGTCTTAACGTGTGTATTTTGGGACAGATGTAGAAATCAAGATTTAATTAGTTTTGGATATGAGGTTGAGTGAAGTCAAGAAGAAAGAAGGTATGTTGTTTGTTGTAAACATTATGCCACCTGTCTTCACAAACAAATAGGTATATATAGGTATAGAATCGTGATTCAAAATATCTCTGATCAAATGTTGTCTGTTTGTTCTTCATCAATTTGCTGCTTGGGTGAATGACAAAGCTAAGAAGTGGTCTTTTAGTTTATGTCCAGGAAAAAAATACACCACACAATGGTATTTTTGAATGAATGTTTGTACAATTTGCATTATCCGTGACTGCAGAGAAAATATGTATCCAACGCTTCACACCGAAACAAGACAGCAATCAATGGGTTAGTGCCGATACATTGACTGAAAAGGGTTTAATTGGCAAGAAGAGTGCTATGGACATTCTTTTTCTAGACAACGTGATTGGATTGTTTGAAAATAGTATTTGACTTTTTACAATTCTCCTACTTCCTGCTTCAAAACGAAAAAAAAAAAAATAAATAAAAATTGTTGAATAGCCTTCTGCTTATTTCCGCAAAAGGTTTGCATAGGGGTTCTAACCCAGTGAAAATGTCATGACGGCAACGTAACTTCATAGTAATGGTATGCCTGCTATTCTCATTGTATTGGTACAGGCACTTATCACCTGAGGAGTATCAATTTGGCACGCCGGCCGCAAGGCATTTTGCCATGATGGAAAAAAATGTGGTTAGAAAAACAATAACTAAAACAAAATGCCATTGATTGTGTTTTCGTGTTTGTGCCAGTGATAAAGTTGAGGGGGGGCTTGAGGAGGCTCAGCCCCCCATACTGTGTATGAGCCCCCTCAAAAAAGTTTGGTGGATTCAATATTTTCACATGAGTATTAATTATGAATGATAGCTGAAACTACAAACATCATTAATGGATCATAAATTCATCGGAGTGAAAACGTTACCAAAATGTGTTTGAACGATTGTGGTCACAAATACAAGAGTTGAAGTTAGCCAATAAAAATGACATAGTGGTAGACGTTCGTTCCTCAAAACGCAAAAAAGCTGGAAGCGTTCGTTCAAGTTCTCAAGGAATATATGGTTTCTATTTTTATTTCTTTATGTCAAGACAAATAGATGTGGATTTTTTTTTGGGTTTTCATCTAGTCTATAGTTATTTATACGAACACCCACTAGCACATGAACACAAAAAAATATCCACATCTTTCGTTCTAGCCAGAACCCAGAGTAGATAGGATGTTGGGGCTTTCACGTTTTAGTTATTTATCCTGATTTATGGCTGCTAAATGATAAATGAAATTATTCTTCACTTGACAGTATTTGGTGAAAAGTTTGGGCGAATTGTGATAAAATGGCGAAGGTGCAGCGCAAAAATCTTTCTTCTCTGGCGCTAGATAACTTAAGCCCTCTCTAAGACAAAGACCTAGCTTCGCCTGTGTCCACCTTTGCTATGCCTTCAAAGAAAATTTCATTTTTGAGTGCTTCAATGGCAAATTTTAGCAATGTATGTTAAGCTAATAATCGCTTACCTCGCTTACCTATGCGTCATACCATTGTTGATATGAAAACAGTACTTTGATCAAGTATAAGAAGATGCAACATAATCAATTGATGCATTTTTTATGAATAGTTAAATATAAAACGTAAAATACTCACCACTAAAAGCATCGAAAGGGAGGCTTTTTAGTTCGTCCTGCCTAAACTGTCCAGTTGAGTACACTTTTAAATGTTGATAACTGAGCCAACTCGTGTCCAATGGAGTCAAACATAACCCTTCTACTGTAGCATGCATGTAGCCTTTTTCGTTCTTTCCTCAACAAGTTTTAAAACGTAATCAGATTTACAAATAACCACCTGTAGGTACCATGTGAATGAATTTGTTTCAATCAATCGTACTTATTCTTGTTCTACCACCCACTGCACGAATAAACATGTCATCGAACTTTGAAACGAACGAAAATTGAGATCTGCGTCTGCGTGTTTGTCAAATGTCAATTGTAAACGAAAAATATTCTCAGTGATTCAGTCTAGAAGTATCAACCCAGTACATTTTATGGACTAAATATAAAGTATCGTTTTATATTCACTCATTGATTGATGAAAACGCTTTACATGTAGATCACCAGTAAAATATCAATGTGACTGAACATTGCTGTATGCAGGGCTATCAAAAGGCATTGGCTATTGCATAAAGAAAAAGTAACTTGGATTTACAGGCATCTTGAAAATTTCACTTTACCCTTTTTATAGGTGATGTGCCAGTACCTTTTTTTCAGTTGGCAAACAATGCATGTTTGCAGTTGTTAATATTTCGCAAATAATGCACAAGCAATGATTTGCCATCATGATGTCAACGATGCCATCATTAAATATGTACCTTGCCGACCTGACGTGTTTGCTAGGAAGATATTATTATGGTCATCACAAAGAAGAAGTATTGTAAGAGAATTTCAAAATACTCGTCGAGATTCTCGGTCATGATTGATTTATTTCTCTAGTTGGAAAAGTCTTGGATGACTACTTATTCACATTTCTGCTGCTCGTGGAATTAAACCACAGATAATTTTATTTCTGTTCAAAGCCTTGGAAGTCGCCGGATCATATTCACTAATACTTTATTATGGATTGTGACTTATGGATGCGCGAAATATACGTAACAGAAAAGTAATCACTCTCACAATATCCTAGTGACTTTTTTGTTTGGGTACACCAAGCAAGACTTGATCTGTCACGTTTTTCAAAAATGTCTTTCCTGGGTCTTGCTTTCTGTGTGGTGAAATAAATGTCGAGTATAAAACAATAATACAATAATATAACGGGAGTCAAAGAATATGACAATAATAAAGCGATAATAACAAAATCGTTTAAGCAGACTGGTACAAGAAAGATCACTTTTCGTCAGACCTCATTCATTATAGGCTTTCTCATAGTGAGTTTGCCTCAATAAAATTGATTTGGATTCAAAAAGAAAATAGCTCTTTCGTGGTAAATATTATAAAAGTTTTGTCTTTCGAAAGAAGATCTTCCCAACTTATCTTCGCATGCAGACTTGAATGAACTTTGCTGAACATGCTCATTTCTAATGTATTTTGAGAGAAGTTTATACTTAAATGTGGATTTCACTTTAGATCTTTTGAAACCATAATTTTCTGAGTTACTAATATGGACTAAACTGAACAAAATATGATTTCCATTAATTTCCGACACGTAATAAAAGCTACACTCAATTGAATGAAACTAATTTGTACGACTTCATGCGCGATCTAATAAAAAGGGTGGTCGGGAATTCAGTGTGTGTCGCTGACGTACAGTGACGAGCTGTTTTACTTCCACTTGATTTAACGCGAAGAATAAGGTCGTAATAACATCCAAAGGGAGGATAGGGATAAGCCAGTTATGTTTTGCGTAAGTTGCACCGGACTGCATCTGGCGAAGCTTTTGTATATGCGGTTTAAATTCCCACAGTCTTATATATGTTTGAGCTTTGGCTCATAAAACGTTTCTGCAAATATAGTGCTACAAATAGCAGGGCCAGGATTCAATCCTGATGTTATGGATAAAGTCAATTGAGGCTTTTTCGTGTTATAGTCAAAGCATATTCTGACAGCCATTTTTCTTGCAGGTCTCGTCCATAAATCGTGTGCTCCGGAATTTGGCTAGCCAGAAAGAGCAGCAAGCCTCGGCGCAAAATGAATCAGTGTATGATAAATTGCGGATGTTCAACGGGCAGGCGCCCGGATGGGCTTGGTATCCAGGAACTCCCACTGCTCCTCATCTTGGATTACATCCAGCGCCGCCGCTTGCTACACAGATTACCCGAGATGACATCCAAAAAAGAGGTGAGTCATGGGAACATTTTTTAAAGTTAATTCTTCTGATGGTTTAGAAGTCAATTTCTTGAAGAAGTACGTTTCCGATTTTTTTTAATTTTTAAAAATTCAAAGGATATTTATCTTTCTAAATTAGGCTCATGAGTTGGATGATTACTCAAGCAAATGCTATGAACCAGCAAAGCTTTCGTTAATCTTGATCGCACTATTTTGAAGGTTCTATAAGGATGTGTCATTCTAGATCTGATCAACGCAAGTGAAGTGCTTTCAAAGTTTTTTAGGAGAGTGATATTATTATCAATGAAGTTGTGGTCAGAATCAGTATTCCCTTTTTGTTTGATGTAAACCCACATGCCGCCATTGAATTTTGAACTATCCTAATCAGTTAGCAGCTATGATGAACATTTTATTTATCCACTGAACATTAGTTTGACTGGTGAAAAAAAAACTGTCTTTGGTGCTTGGAAGGGTTGACGACCAGTGGCGTAACAAGATGATTTGTGTCCCTGCTGTAAACACGCTTATGGACCCCAATCGATGAACTTCAAAGTTGATCTTTAGTCATTTTAAATGAAAACTGTTGACGCGTAACCTGAAGTGGATTCCAAAACAAACAAAACACAATCTGACAAAAAATACTCATTGGCATTAATTTCCCCTGCCTAGAGTGCTTATTGATCACTCTGTAAAATGTGTTAAATTCCCGCGAGTGTCTTGACGGATTCTTGCAAGACCCCTGTTTTTTTGGTGTTTGTGCAATACAAAAGTGTTCTAGAAACATAAATCATAATTCAGTATAATAAAATTATTGTATCGCCGTATACATAGGATAAAGAAAAATACGGAGAAGCTCATTTTTTCAAAGTTTATCAGCGACTGTCTTCCGAGTGAAAACTGACATGATCGGAATCATTTTCCTTGTGGTTTTTGAGCAACAGATGATTTTCTCTTAGATGTGCTACAACAAAATAATCAGGCGCAAATGTACATGAAAATATTATCTAAAAATCTGCGTTATGAAGTTTAATACATTTTTTATTATGGGTTTATTATTTCCGGACTTGGAGACCCTTTGGGGTGATCTTCAAAAAATTTGTTTAACAGTGGATTGACCCGTATGAGAGTTGTTCATGATCATTTTTAGTAACTTGATTATTCTAGAAGATAGCGCGCAGTTCATGTATAGATTGGGGTAGTCTTCAATGTAATTTATTTTGTCAGCCTCTTCTTTCAGACATCATGAAACTTGTTCATGATAAGAGAACATAACAAGTAGAATATTCTCATGTACAATTTGCGTCGTATTATTCTTATGTAGCACATACATATATGACTGTGTACGTTTTTAATGAGATTTCAATAAAGAGAAAGTATCTCCATTCAACAGACATCTCAATATTATATTCTCATATCATACAACAATAACACTCACTTCGACATTGGCGGAAAATGTTAGTCATATGGAGGCTCGACAAACCAAGCAGAGCAGTCAGAACCAGAGAAGTTGGCATCTCTATATATTTCCCACCCTGTTTCTGCGCGTCCCTATTTACTTCCGCTTCTGTAAACTCCACCCTATTTTGTATCCACCCTCGCTATTTCATTCTCCTTGTTTTATTTCATCTTCTGATCCTTTTCCCCGGTTTCCCCCCTTGATGCCTCTCACTCCGCCGCCCCTTCAGCACCGACCGCCTGGGGAGGCATTCCCGCACTGTTCGTTGTTTTTATTTTATAGCGGGCTAAATCTCTATTCAGAGGACTTTGCATAATTTCAGGTTCTTGAAATTTTTAGCTTATATTATTTTGTGAAGAATTGTATGAAAGCGCAGCGTGACTTTATGAATATTAGCTCTTTTTGCTCGGCACGTAGACGAGGAAGATGACATGTTTATTCAATTCTTTGTTTTGCAATGATGAATATTTGATGCAATGAACATGTATAGTCTGTTAATCAGTATCCATTGACAAAAATGCTTCTGAAAATCTAGCGAGTAGTTTCAGCAAAATATCCTTTGATAAATTGTTTAACATATAAACTGATTTCTGTAATTTGCTGCATATAGAGGGAACGGATATTCTAGTTGAAAATGTTATTACGAGGCAAACAAAATGTGTGTGTGTTTGTTTTTCGATACAATTATATATAGATGAGGCTGAAAGTATTCTCGCAAAGCAAATTTGAAAATGTTTCAGCTCTTGGTAGCTGCTGGTCTGCTCAAATTAATTTTGTTCCAAATATTGCGATGACCTTTTTGCTCTACATTATAATTATATATTTAGATCAATAACATGAATAATTCTATATTAGCTCATAGAATGATGTATCAGATTTAAATACACCAGAAAGCCCGACTATTTTGTCCAAATGATCATCATTGTTTGCTTAGACTACAAAAAAGAAAATGCTTTATTATGTATAAATGTCGAAATTGCATACAAAATTCAAAACCAAATCTGCAACATTTGGAAAACGCTTTGAAAAAAAATGATTTTAGTGCATATGGGATTCGTTGTTCTGGAAAGAGCATAGGTTCCGCCACAGTGATTTTGGGCCTGTCCAATGCAAACTAGTAATTATTGTGTTGGCGGTAGATTTCATCGAAACTGTCACAATTTATCGGGATATAACTCGATTCCATTCATAGGACGTGAAAATATTTGGACATTTCATAATATACTTTCATTCTTCACAGGAATAAGGTTATTTTTGTTTTGATTACAAAAATTCACTCACTTTATTGTTCACACGGGTAGTATGTAACCATTGGTGTCAGCAGAAGAAAACCTTGAGCATTTCAAATGATTTTTATCAAAGGTTTTTCATTGTTACAGATATCATCCATGAAAATACATCCGACGGAAACTCCGAACACAATTCATCTGGAGACGAGGATTCCCAACTTAGACTGAGGCTCAAAAGGAAACTTCAGCGAAACAGAACATCATTCACCAATGAGCAGATCGACAGTTTAGAGAAAGGTAGAATTTTGATCAAAATAATAAATTCCGAACAAATTAGACTGAATTTATTCAATCGTAAATTGCTATATCATCTTGGCGTATCGCTGCAAAAATACATATTCCATTTTCAACATGAGCTTATTTCCAGAATTTGAGCGGACCCATTATCCAGACGTTTTCGCGAGGGAAAGGCTAGCCGAGAAAATTGGATTGCCTGAGGCACGTATCCAGGTAACAAGTTTTTTACAAATAAGTAGTGGGAAAAAACAAGAACTGTCAAAAAAGGACGAACATTTATTATAGCATTCCTTCTGTCGGAACTTCTAGTGTTGTATGTATTACAGCATCGGAGTAGAAACACAACAAACTAAATTCGCATTTGGAAAATTTCTCGGTAATGTTTATTTTTGGAAAAACGATGCATTTTCCGACTGCTTTCAGCAAATGAAAAGCCGAAGTTTGCAATTTCGAGTGAGAGCAGATAGAAAGCTCAGTTCGTGGACGTCGTTTTCGGATTCAACCTTTCTCCAACGTTACTTATCTAAATTGCTACGATTTCTATGCCGAGAAATGTTTTTACCAAGATAGGAATCTCTTCGTGTGCACTCTGCAGCAGTGCAAAAGGTATTTGGAGTGGTTTTTTTTTTTAGACCTATACGATTTCTTGGAAAGTCTTGCAAATACCTCGTCCCACTTTAGACCTCTCTAATTATTATCAAACGTGGAATGATAAGTTCGTTAATGCGTCATTTGGTTGGATATTGGATTCATCAATCTCTTGAAAAACTAGACAATTCAAAAATGTCATGCAGTTATAATGAATATTTTCAAAGATGATATATAAGCAAAGTAATGAATTTCTCATCATTTGGAAGCTTTCGTCTTGTTTCTCAACTCCAAGATATTCATTGATTGTGGAGATGTTTCTTTCTCATTGCTTCTAAAGGTATAGATGTTTTCAAAACCAACCTGAATCTATACTTTGCTTTCTATTTGTGTTGAGGTTGATAATGATTATGAGTTTTCTAGGCCACTAGGATTGTCTCATTTGCTTGCTTCGCATCCTCATAGCTTTTCAAATCATCATCTACTGTGCTCTATAATAATATGATGTTTGGGAAAGTCAAGTAATTCAAAAGCACGGCCAGCGATGCTCAACTCTTGGTGTATCAACATAAACACAAACTTCGTCCAGGCTTAAGATACATAAATCATTCTCCATAATCGTTCCAATCAATAATCACAATAACAATCATTCAACCTACAGTTTCGTCTTGTGCCCTTCCCTTAATCAAAGTTATTTATTGCAGGGTCGTTTTTGTCCTTCGCCCTCTGTTAGCCGATGTAAATCGGCCCCATTTATTTATAGCTCGGGGTGCGATGACACCCGCAATATTGTGAGGACAATATGACAGATATATGAATATTATTTGTTGTTGGGATAATATCATTATGATAAAGAGAAGGGTGTGGAATTATTTCGTCCCTAGAGAAGAAAGATGGATCACTTTATTAACAAAATTGCATACATGAATTTTAGGCGGTTCAGCATACATTTATTAACAAAAAGGTTATAATGACAGTCTTCTGCTAACCCAATCATATCTTCAATGAACAACATCCTCATCACTCATCTTGCGTCACTCTAATAACCACTCGCCCCCAGAAAAAGCCTCTTATTGCACCCTCATATTTACTCCCAGCTATAATGAGGGGATTGCACACAAGCAACAAAAGTAAACATAAACGCATCAATTTGTTAGGCATTCAATATGGTGTTTAACTACTTCATGTTGGAGGAGTTTGTTTACCCCCCAGAATACGAACGGGTTGCAGATCTTTCGTATCATAATATTATTGTGTTGAGTTGATTCTATGGGCTTTGGAGGTATATTATATCGTTTTCCTTAGGAGTAATTTTGACATGCTTTTTGAAGATTTGATTAGAAAAAGAGAATCCTCAGAAGTTTCCTTGCAACTGGTTGTCTGTTGATATATTCTCTGTAGATAGGATTCCAAATCAATTATTGTAGATACAAAATTTGTTCAGCTTTGTCAATATTGGATATTTTGAACATCTTAATTGCCAATTAATGAAGCCCAATATTTGAAAACTTTCCAGGCGAATGAAAAATGAGCTTATTACCAAATACTACTTTCCTTTCTTTACATTTGTCACATTTAGTATGTATATATCGCAAGAGAAATGTTGACGTCTGAATATGAGACCATCATCATGGACGTGAATTATTGATCAAGCATAGAATCTCAGCTCATTAGCGAAATAGACAAAAAAAAACGTTGAATTACTGGTTCACCTTGACTATTTGTGATAAAGAAAATCAGATTCGTATCATTATTCAGGTCTGATTGATTATCTTATTTTGGCAAAAGTCAATAATAGTAGCTGGTAACAAACACAGAGATGTTTTAGATTATTTTATTTAATTGGTTTAATCAGTCAGTGCAAACAAGAAGCAAGATATTTTAATATCAATTATAAATTTTCCTTTGGTTCTGATCATTTTGTTGGAAAACTTGCAGTTTATAAACAGGGATGCCTTGTTTTCCATACCTACTAAAAACGTTGCAATCATTGTGTTTTATCTTTCCTTTAATGTTATCCTTCAAAGTTTAAAGTCCAAATTGAGATTCACATTCATATGTTGATAAAACTGGCTTCTAGTTTTTCCAGTCATGGTTATTGGAAACCTTTCTTGGAAAAAAAGTATGCACCCCTTTAAATATTGCTTGGATAGCTGATAGCTCGATCATTCGATTTCTTGATATTTGCCTTGAGGTCTATCAGTGAGCCCTAACCACGAAATACTGGAGAATTGTAGTAAACATGTCACTATCTATAATAAAATCCGATAGTTTCGTAAATCTCTCACAGCCTTGGAAGAAATTGACATCAGAGTCAAATTTAATAGTAGATAATTGGAAGAATACTAAAAATGTCAAAACTTTAGGAAATCGAATACGAAAAATGATCATGACATATTTCTTGTTTTTTAAATTCTACAGAACTTTGTATTTTTTTTAGAATTATGAAGCACAAAAAATTGAAGACTACATTATACATTTTTTTATAATCAAAATTTCACTTCAGGTCTGGTTCAGTAATCGGCGTGCTAAATGGAGACGAGAAGAGAAACTACGCAACCAAAGACGCACAGTGGATCAAGTGGGTAATGTGAGCCCACCAATACCCACCAGCAGATTAAGCATCAATTCTGGTTTCAATTCAATGTATTCATCGATACCTCAACCCATTGCTACGATGGCTGATTCTTACAGGTAATAAACAGTCAGTATAAAATACGCATTCATTCTTAAGGCAAGATTATTGACTACCAAAAGTTGATTCTATCAAACCCTTATTAATCCATCAACCCCCAGCAAAGTATACACCTGATGATAAACGCCTTACGTGACCTCTACCTAATCACATAATAATAGGATTTATCAAGTTAAGGTCGGTTATATCAACAGATTGAGCTACTTTCCGCTTTTTTTTTATGAGTAAAATTCCAGGTAGCAAAATTTGTTGCTCGTATGATACTTATCCACTTTATTAGTTAAATACAGCATTTAAGAACATCCTCAAACGAAATTTCGAGCAACAACTATGTAGATTGGTTATAAAACATTGGAAGGAGAATCAGATTCTCTTGATAAAATATCGCGGCACATGACAGAATACTCAAAAGAGAACGAGAAAAAACGCAAATACTCGTCAGTGAACGTGTTTTTTGTAATTTTTTTTTTTTTAAGTCTACCTCCTGCACAAACTTGGCTGATGTTCATCAAATTTTTGTGGTTTATATATGAGTTTCTCAAGTGAGCCTCAATTGTTATTTTAATATGAGACGACCATCTTATCACGAAATATCTTCGTTATTGTTGAGAGCTGACAAAACCCACCATCCAAATGATGAAGCTTCCTGTGTAATATTAAAATGAAAACATAACTCCTATTCTTTGGATCTCAAATACATTTCAATTGATTATAACTTATAACGGGTCTCATTTTCTCCAAATCCCTAAATACGACACCGCCGCGTCAGTCAGGTATTAAATTCTCCTGTTACGGGTTAACCCATCAAATTGTCAGGTATACCAACATCACTGAGAGCAGAAAGAAAATAAACCGACCGACGGGGGGTCTGAAGCCTTTAAATGCCTTTTTGACACTTCATAATTCCGGATCTCGACTACTGTTTCATATATATACATTCTTTCGTTACTGACAAGAAGACAGGTCGGTAGATATTCTTAATTAGATTTTTTTACTATGCGTATATTATTTACATATGAATGTTTTCACACTTTTGTACCTTTTTCAGCTCAATGACGGGTGGTCTGAGCTCCAGCTGTTTGCAACAAAGAGATGCTGCCACCGCAGGATACCCCTATATGTTCCATGACCCCCTGCATTCTCTGAGTTCTTCGTATAACTCTAGGGCGGCTGCGGCGGCAGCCTGCAACTCTGCGGTAGCTCATTCTCAGCCACCTTCACATCCCTCTTATGGTTCGGCAGCAGGGGGATCCGCAGCTGGCACGCCCGTTTCCACAGGAACTGGTGAGTGACTTTTCACATTCTTCAAGCCAGTTATTGGTTTCGAATGTCCTTTTCAGTTGTATATAAACATGAATTGCAATCGGACTAAAGAAATTTAATTCACAGAATTAACTCTTGCTGCACTAATGCCTCTTTACTAGGTAGCTAAGCTTTTCAATGCATACGTTTACTAGCTTCAAAGCTCCTTGAACAAGCTCCGCCATCAATTGTTGACTAATTTACTGACTTGAGCAAAGACAATATACCCATTCATCCCTTTTTTTTCCATAAGCTGCTCATACTTTAATTTCACCATTTCAACAGTGCGGTTAAAGCAAAAAGGGTGACTTATTAGCGTCGACAAATCATTGCACAATGCACTATTTCACAAGCACGGACCCTGTGTGATTAAAAGGCATGTAAGCTGTGTGGTGCTGTTCCCGAGAGAGAAGGTGTATCAAACGAAGCTTGCAACCCGAAACAACGGGGCTGTTTCCCCACTCCCACTCTCGCCCCCATAGTTCGCACATTATTGAACGTTCGCCGAGTCGAGAATTGGAAACCACCCTTCTCCGACACTTTAAACTGATCGTCAGAAATAAAATTTGGGTTCGTGGATTCACGGGACGATTCCCTGGCATCGCATTCAAACTTGGTTTTGCAGAGACGGAATCAAAATTTCCCCGTCAGTTTGATGTCATAGAGTTTGATTCATTTAGAGAATAATCATTGTAAATGATTGTTTGAGAGTTCATTTGATAGATTTGCAATGATTGTATTATATTGTATCCCTTCCCTCTAATGGTCAACGAATCAACATATTTGAATTCATTAATATTGCGAAAAAAATCCGGATGAGTTTTCCCGTTTCAAAATAAGAACAAGACTTTCTACAAATATATATCCGGAAATGCTTCGTTACAGAGCCACAGGGTGTTAAAATTTTATTTTCATTTTTATTTTCTCTTAATAATATTTGAACTAATGTCAATCTTTTGATGAAAATTGAGATTAAGAGGTTTTTAATCATGCGAAATTCGCATTTGATATTAGTATGGGTCTTATAGAGGGCGCTACCGAAACTTTTTTCTCAGGATATGAACAGCCATAACTTTTTTGTTACGTATTATATATTAATGTATTATATATTTAACAGGGGGCCGATATTTCAATATCCATTCACGATTAAGGTACACTCAAAGGTTGTTTTGCACCTTGAATTTGTCTCCTGTGAGTGCCATGTTTCAATTGCGGCCATCACATCAGATCCTTAGGTAAATAAAAGGAGTCGTGCAATTGAAAAACGTCACTTTCAGTGAGCAATTTTAAAATTCAGGTCAACTTTCAGTGTACCTTAACTTAAGTGTCACTGAGGTGATATTGAAATATCGGCCCTAATAACGATTGTTAGAAGTCGCTACGCGCAACCATTCTCAAGACATTTGGATTTGAAATAGTGAATACCAAGCATGATATTTCATTGATAGTGCCAAAAAATACAGGATGAGTTTGCCTGCTTAAAAATAAGAAGAAATTTTCCCATAGACATGTGTCTGGGATTGCTTTGTTACAGAGCTACAGGGTGTTGAAGTTTTTATTTTTTTCATTTATCTTTTTTTTGGTTTTTTTATTTTTTTTTGTTTTAAATAATATTTGAATAAGAGTTGTTGATAACATTACACACAGGTCGACTTTTATCTTTTTTACAAAAAATATGAAGCGATCATACGAAATAATATGTTATAAGTTGTAGCAGGTTATCTTCGCCATTATTTCAAAATTACATGTATTAATTATTTCAAGTCCAAATATCTGGAGAATGGTTGCACGTGACGACTTCTTACAGGTATACATTTTCTGCGTCAAAATTTTAAAGAAATCTGTTTCTACTTAAAAATATGATACATGTTCGTCCAAAAAAGTTATGGCTGTACATAACAGAGGTAAAATACGTGTAGGTAGCGCCCTTTGCAGATTTCTTACATCAAATTCGACATTAGTCGGTATTATTGAGAAAAAACAAAAATGAAAATGAAATTCCAACACCCTGTAGCACCGTAACGAAGCATTTTCGGAAACATATTGTTGGGAAATCTTATTCTCATCTCGAAGACGTTGATTGAGATGTGTTATTCTTTCTGAAAAAAGCGCAATAGTCATATGATCTACTGGGCACAACTAAAACTATGTCGCGGTTCACGAATCGAACCAGCCGAAACTTGATGTGTCGCCATCTCTCCAGAACTACTGTATATTTGGAAACGACGTTGTTTCTGACTGAGTATGATGATACTGTTGTTATTTCAATATTGATAATTCTCAAGTCGTGCCGGTATTCCTCCAAATGAGCGTTATGTTATTATATCCACACTCTGTTTCAACTCTTATCTTGGGATGATTGTCCAAAAATATTTGAATTCTCGTCGGAATAAGGATCACAGTGGAGATCTTTTTTCGGTAACCGACCATTACCTTTTGTTCGACATTCAACACATTAACATTGCCGAAAAACAATCACTATACTATGATTAAGGATTTTTCATGTCTTTCCATCCCATAACCGACATGCTGGTGGTGAAATACCTGTTCAAAAACGCAGTATCAGACAATATTCTACCTTGACCTTGAAAATTTTAAGTCTCCAATGATCAATAACATGCTTAATGGTGTGTGGTAACATTTTCTCTGAACTATATGGTTGACATCTTCAGTATTATATTATGGATAACTGATCAAACATGATGGTAAGCGCTGTAAGTCAGCAGGGGTCTTATACTGGAAGATATGATGTATGTAGTCATGGGAATGTGGGCGGAGTTTAACAAATCATGCGGTATTCTAGAGAATCGTATACTCGGAATTAATCATTTCTCACTTCGTCTGCTTCTGATATGAGCTTGGTAAAATTCAAGCAAAGTTGTTACACAAGTAGGTTGACTGTTAATGTTTAGTGAATTTCGAATTCATCAGACATCTCAATGGGCCATTTTGTGGAAGACAAACAAGACGCAATTCAACCCATAATATTGGGGCTTTTTTTTGGGAAAAAGTACTGGAGAGTGTATCCATTTTTAAATCATAATGTTCGTTGATATACTGTGTTACTATGTGGTTTCAAGATCGCACAAATTCGTTCTCGACCTGTTTCAACCTGCTCCATTTCTCTAACGAAGTCTACTCACGAAAAAACATAACGGACGAAACTTTGCCGTGACAAAGCTGAAAACATAGTATGCCTATGAACAGAAAGGTTTGGTACAGAACCGTGATAAATGCCGAGAGTTACATTCATGTGTGTAGCGCCCCCATGATACCGGTCTCATCCCGAACAACACCGCAAATATAACTCTTAACCTATATTATCCTATTGCACACACCGCATGAATTCCAGAATACATTTTTTTCCAAACGAACGATGTTGGTGTCAGGAGATTTCTCGCTCAAGCGTAGTGACTTCTCACTTCGCACTATCTCCAGTTTGAGCTTCCTGGATTCTCCGAACGATTCAGTTGTTGATTGACAGATTGATCATTATCAGATAGGAGCTTATGAAAAATGTCTGTCCACAAAAAGTAGTGATGCCAAATGATAGAGGAAACACAGGTCCACCAAACACTGCTTTCTTGTTATGATGAAAATAAAAATCAATATCAAAATCTTGGGATATCAACACAAAAATAGAAGACTATATTGAAATTTGGATAACATTGCTTTAGAATAGTCATATATTATTATTTTGTATGCTCACTGTATTTGAGCAAATTTGGAAAAGAGTTATTTGTAAACCCATTTTAGGCAATTATCCCCTCATAAATTATAATTGGGTGATAACGGGAAGGTTCGCATTTTCTAGAGAAATTGTGGAAAATATTATTTGTTTAACAAATAATATAACAAACAACAAATATTTTGTCAGTCTATTCCGACCCTGTGTTTGAAAAATAATAGATCGATTTCGCGAAACTGTGTCGATGTTTGATTCATGGATTCAAATAGAGAAGCCATGCAGAGCGCTCATGCTAAATGAATACGACTAAAATTACTGTATGAAAATATGATAAAACAAAAACGTTTTTTCTTTTTTTCAGCAGATTTAAACACTGTGAATAATTAAAAATAGTTGATCTTCATATAATTATAGAAGGTGATTTAGTGAAATACAGGATGGTGCAACCAAGATGAGGTGGACGATTGTGGAAAAATGGTGACGAATTTGAATATTTTTTTTTGTATATCATAGTTGGTCAAAAAGGCTATGTTTCAATAATAAAGTCATAGTACAGGGTGTCCCAAAAAATTTGTGGCGAACCAAACTTGTATTTTTTTAAATGGAACACCCTGTATATAATAATTCTAATAATTTCTCCTATCTCGTACGCTCATTTTGATATAAAGTTTGTTGGGTCTAAGACTTATAATGAAGGAATGGGAGGCGATCAAAGTTGAAAAAGGACTCATAGTTGGGCAATTTTTAAGCGACATGGGTAAAAGTATCGAAAAACCAACTGACCCATAATACATTACTTGAGCACAATAATAATCACATACACTTTGAATAAAATTATTTGTTCAAGTTTCGCAAACACGACCTGTACACTGTACACAATTTTTCAAATTGATCACCCTGTATATAATATTTCCATCTTAAAGATAACATCATCAGCTTTCCAAAAACACATACATCATGCCTTTCTGAAAATAATTTTTGTTCAGAAATCACCCGCGAATACAAAGTTGCATCATTATTTACTCAGTTTAAAAAATTGTGTGGCTATGCAGCCCTGACAATATCACGAATGAAACGAAATATTGATAAGTAGTCAAAGCTACCAGGTATAATCATCGAACAAATAACAATAAGAAGGATCACTCTGGCAAGCGCGCGAAACCGACCCGGGGAGAGCCGAAGTTCTCAACACCATACCAGATCCACCCGGTCCGGGAATGCCAGTCTATTCAACGACCGACGTTATCAGAAGCGCTGTTAACTTGTGATTTTCAAATTTCGGGCACGTATGTTCTGTGCTCCGAAAACGATGTGCTTCCGAATGGCTCGGCGGGCTGACTTATGATGCTGCTACACAACAAAGTGAAGAGTGAGCCTTCTTATTGTTACTTGTTCGGTGGTATAATCAAGCATAATCCATTATTTTCAAGTTAAGTATCTATGCCACATTAATTAGAATTGTGGCCTACGTTTTGATGTTCCCAGTTGGCTTCAACAAATTTGGCTGCGGCAGCTTTTGTAGTCGTTGGCGATGGGTGGTAGAGTAGGGTTTCGTTTTGATTATGTCTTAGTTTAATAAGAGGGCGCCATTTCATTTTTTTTTAGGTGAAAACAAAGAAACCTTTTGTTAAACAATTCAGTGTGATGTCTGGAGTGGAAGAAAACACTGTGTGTCCCAAAACACTATAACTAGCATTTATTTACATAAATATACAAGTTGTCGAAAAAAGTTGAAACATTGGTGGTTCTCACACCAACCCACTCACTGAACTTAAATATAGTTCAAGTGGTTAAGTAATGTTACAAAGTATTTGAAAAAGTTTACCGATAGGTACTCTTATAGCTATTAAAAGAAATAAGAATTAAGTATTGAAAAAGGATTTAAAATCCGCAAAAGTGAAAAGGGTGAGTTAAGTTTAATTTAAACCGGTACTACAGGGAGTAAAATGTTCATGAACCTTTTGGGGTGTAGTAATACGTGGATATCAATATACGGCGCAAGTACCATTTAGTTAATGTAAATAGTGAAATGTTTACAAACTCGAATGTGAAGGGTTTCAAGAAAATCGTAATTAGTATTAAAAGTAATTGTTGATAAAAATATTGAAGTAGTAGTATTTAATAAAAAAAAAAAACTGGCCTGTTACTGTTGCTGCCTCAAGACCATCAGCCATAAACGGTTTCTGTTCGCTTCGGCGTTGCGGGTAATCCCAAAATCACAAAGTGCCATTCCTGCGACAGATTCCAGCAGCATATGAGGACTCATACAGCCAAGTTTACGACAAGGTGATAGTCTTCAAACATCAAACGATTTAGCCAGCAAAGCATCCATATGGTATTTTAGTAATGTAGTTGACTGGAAAGATTCGAAGAAGCAAAAAAAAAACCCCAAAATAATGTCTATTCTCAGTAACCAACTCATGGTGAAGAGTGGGGTTAAGTCACCTCGTTAGGTTTAAAAGAATTCGGCAAATATCTATGCCATCACTGGATAAATCACACCCATTTCTTCAGGGGAGGTCCATAGACATTATAAATGTAACATATCGTCAAATCTCAACGATACATTCGAATATTTAAAGAGAAAAATGCCGCCCAGCACTTTAAAGTCTACCACTCCTGGCTGACGGGATCAAAGTCAAGGTGGGGACAGGAAATAGTACCATGTACCATCGACCAAAAGTCAAGTTGACATTGTCAAGCTGTCATATGTCTGACATAGAGTAATAAATCAAATGGACAAACAGCAAATGACCCCAAAAGATTACACCTAATTGCCATAATGCAGACCGAAAATGGGAAACATTGAAACATCGTGCCGGAAAGTAACAGCTCTGAAATATGAAGGTTAAAGTAATTTGTTGATAAATAATGATGACAAGGATTTAGAAGATTTTTTGAGGAGTGGAATTTTAGTGGAAAATGTGAATGCTACAGAATAAAAGAGAAAACTTTCGGATACCTACTTGCTAATCAATTGATTGCTGATCAATTAATCAACTAATTCCTGATGTTGTCATGGTTTCATGCATGGCCACCTCAAGATCAGTATACAAGAGGTTGCCTCACTTCGCCTGAGGTAAAGACGGAAGGGGGGAAATATGACGTAATTTGTGGATAGCGGTCTGAAACAGTCCGCGTTCTGACATTTGAGTGTCATTCCTGTGATGCAATTGAATCGGACTGCATCATGCGTCGTGTCATGTGTCATTCGATCAATGATTGATAAAACGTTGAATTTCTTGCTAATTTTATCATTTAAATCGAAATTAAATATTAATAGAGGTGTAAAATTATCTTTTGGGACATTATTATTGTATATTATTGGTCAAGGAAGCGAAAATACTGTTCCAAATGTGAGTATTTTTTATATGTATATTCAAAACATCAACCCTCAGATTTCCACAACTTTTTAACTATTATTTTATATTAGTCCTGCCTAAATATACTGAGAAATCTACTATTGAAATATAAGGAAAGCTAAATTTAGGTAGAATAGAATAAACAGTTGAACACATGTAAACAAACTCTATTATGATCATTTGTAGACACACCTACCTTTAAAACACTATATTTGATAGATAAATCCAAGGATAAGACACTTATAAACAGTTTTCAAAACGTAAATGGATGATTTCACAAAAGAAAAACCATCGACAGCAAAAAATCTCTCGTCCACCTGGAAATAAACAGGTAGTGAGTTTATGATATTGATGAATGACATTCTTGATTTTATGATGGAATGGTTCGAGAAATGGCCGCAGTGGCGCTACAGTAGACACAAATGACGTCATGACCGTAAAAGTGAGGCAACCTCTTATACAGGGTGTCCGGGAAAATGTGGGAGATCTCTCGGATTTTGATAGAATATTAAAAAATAAGATGACAAGTTCCCATAAATTTTTTTCCTAGCGTTAGTTTCACAATTTCATCAAGATCACCACTTCGTCATGGCTTTTTTCTAGGTTTTGTTTAATAAAAAATGTTTTTTCTCGAAAATGGTTCATTTTATCGACAATGAACAAGAGTACCTTTTCTTTAGCTTAATGTTCAAGGTATCCAAATTTTTTTTTTCAACTCCTTATCATACAGGGTGTTAAAAATTTGAGCGTTAAAATGTACAATCTAGTCCGTCCCCGGTAAACTAAACAAGCTAATTATGTTTTAAGGGAAGTATTTTGAGAGGTCCTTACCACTGTTTATCATATTAAATTTTCATTGAATAATATTGAGTCGTTTAAAAGTTATTCAAGAAAAACCGATTTCCAGTGGGGTCCTTTAGGGGGCCGTATCTCCGTAGGGAGGGCCGCTAGGAAAAAAATTTATGGGAACTTGTCATCTTATTTTTTAATGTTCTATCTGAATCCGAGAGATCTCCCACATTTTCCTGGACACCCTGTATAGAAACCTTGTGACCACCTATGGTTTTATAAACTGGGTAATAGATTGTAGGACAATGAGGAAACGTTGTATTCGCGGATGATTTCTGAAGAAACTATTGATCAGAAAGGTATGATGTATGTGTTTTTAGAAAGCTGATGATGTTATCTTCAAGATGGAAATATAATATACAGGGTGTTCCATTTGTAAAAATTGTGTACAGGCCGTGCAAAACTCGACCACCCTGTATATTAACAAATATTTTTATTCAAAGTGCATGTGATAATTATTGTGTTCAAGGATAAGGATTTTATGAGTCAGTTGGCTTTTCGACACTTTTTTCTAATTCGCTTAAAAAATGACCCAACTATGAGTCCTTTTTTTACTTTGATCGCCTCCCATTCCTGTGTTATAAGTTTTAGACCCAATAAACCTTATATGAAAATGATTGTACGAGATGGAAGAAATGATTAGAATTCTTATATACAGGGTGTTCCATTGAAAAAAATTCAAAGTTTAGTTTGCCACAAAATTATGGGACACTGTACTATGGCTATATTTTCGAAACATAGCCTTTTTGACTAACTATAATGTACCAGAAAAAATATCCGGACACCTCACCATTTTCTCACATTCGTCCACCCCATCTTGGTTGCACCACCCTGTATATAATTATTTTGGGTACGCAGCCGGAAAGGCAAAATAAATCTTATCTTGAAAATGGGGTCTTCATTTATCAGCCGATACGAAAATGAAGTATTGATTTGTTTGAGATCTGATGAATGTAGTATAAATATTGGATGAATATTTGTCAAAACCAATTTTACGGAAAAATTAACGATGTTATGTGTTATTAAGATCGTATAAACATTTCATTTATCCGTATTTCTGTAGGTAACTGCCGAGGTAACTGCTGAGGATAACAACATTTGAAAAAACTTCTATTTTGAGAAAACGATGTGTATCTGAATCTGTATAATAAGGTATCACTCACCTCCCGTTCCGTTTAATATTTTGGAAGTGGATATCACCCCTGTATGGTAATCTTTAGTAGAGTAAATGAAGAGAAGACCAGCGATATTTTGAAACGAACAGAGACAATTCGGTATCGGCTAAATCAACAGTTCAAGACCACCTATTCTATTTGATTTTATTTTTATTTGGTAGGTAGTTACTAGCTGACCCGGCAGATTTCATAGTTTCATACCTCCCCATATTCAACTAATGTTTTATTATATTATCTTTTTTTCAATTACTATTCAATAATATAGTTATTATACATCCACTTTCTATTGGTTAATTTGACTAGTTACTTACACCAGTGACTTTTTTTCATTACTCCACGTTCAAGAGCCAATCAGAAAATTCGACAAGTTGGGAACATACGTCCTCCTTCAAATACATCATTTTGAAACTGCCCATTTGACCGTCCATACTTGTTTTATAGTGATTGTGTTGACCTAACCTCACTTTAGCCTACATTACAGTTGTCAAAAACTGCCCTGCAAATGAAATTAAATATTGCATAGTTTGCTTCAATTTTTAAATAATCATAGAAAAAGTTTAGTATTAAAGTTTAGTAATTCGCTGGTAATGGCAATCACTGACTCAGATGATTAAGCTTACGTAAATTTTATCCGCGTGAGTAATAGTCACCATAACCCACCCGTAAAATAATATACTATTTAATTTTTTTTTTCGTGAATTGTTGCGATGTTTCAAAGTTCATTCTGCTATTCAAGGCTGAAAAATTCAACAAATAAAAAATCATAAATATCGGACCAACGGTCTTTGAGTTATGAATGATGGAAGTAGCCCAAACTAACACTACTTTGACCACTTATACCACGTAAGTTCCAAAACAAACCATTTGAAAATCACCAAAAGAAAAAAGAATACCATAGAATCACGAACGAATTCGCCTGAAAAATCAAAAAGAAATTCAATGATCATCGCAACAGAAATACAATCATAATTTATTGTTGATGCACGCCACAAAGACAATGACGTTTGTTATCTGACATACGGTCAATTTTTTTTTCCTCAATAATTTTTCTTCTCGTGAATTTATTCAGATACTTTAGTTATTCTGCTATTCGGGCTATAGACAAATCGAGCAAATCAGAAATCATGAAAATCGGTAGAACGGTTTTTGTGTTTTGGATTTGTCCCAATCAGATACAATCTTTTTCAGATTTTATAACAGAAGCTTTTTATCTTTTGAGATTTTCAATAATTATTATTAATCATTTATTATTTACGAAATTCATTTTTTCCACAAATCATCCAGTTGTAAACTCAAATTATTTCGAAAGCAATGTGCAATATTATTACTAAACTATCTACTATCTTATTACTAAATAGTTTTTTTTGCTATAGGTACTATCTACTGGGAATCAATTTCTTGTTATATTTTTTAATGTAAAGTACCTCCCAAGAGTGTTTTTCTTTTTGGGTTATCCTATCTGGACTCCTCGCTAGACTCTGAAAATACTTGATCATATAAGTTCATTTCTTTACTTCTTATAGCTGATAACATATTCACTCGCATATTCATAATAGTCCAAGAAAATGGAACTAAAATATATTGAACCAGCAGCCAAATGAACCGATTACATATTGTAGTTTTTTCTTACCTTTTATGTAATGGCAATATTATTTTGGCTCTTTTCTTATTCAAAAAGATATAAGCTTCGATCAATAAGCTGAAATATTACAAATAATGTATTTTAGTTTGTTCAAAGTGAAATATTTTATTCCAATAAAACCGGGGTTATATGCTATTTTACGACTGGATCTTTTTTGTGCGTATCGGTTTGGATTTTTTTTGTCGGTGCTCGCAAAAGCTTTTTTGTCCCTTTTTTTTAAATAATGTGAACAAAATGAATTGGAGTTGGCGGCTATAATACCTTTAGTGTTATTATATTCTCTAATCTTCCTGATCAAAAACCAAGTTTTCAGTAAGACCTCACTAATCAACAAGGTATACAAGGTAGCAGTCGACAACTTGATTTCTTAGTTTTGTATTCACAAAACTTCCCCACCTCTTTCTTTAGCGTTCACGGAAACTACTGAATTCCATGCTGAAATGATAACCTGCAGAAATATTCCATTTTTCAACGTGTAAATTTGAGGTTATATATAAGGAGATACAGGTTGAATTTCCGCATTACACGAATATCCCAGAAATCAACAATGCCATTGTTAACAATCTGGTTTGCAGAGAAGGGGGAATTTCAATTTAAACCGATGGCTCCAAGTCGAGGGACCGTGTTGGTTCCGCATTCTGCATTTCATCTGTAGATGTTTTTCAAACGTTTGTTGAAGGGTTCGTGTATCTGACACAAACTGACAAACATATTAGCGAAATGTTTATGCGGTCTGTAAAAATGTATGAGAGAAAGCTTCAAGGCATGGTGAAAACTCCTTTATTCTATCCAATCGTGAAATTTTTTTTTATCCGTGGTCTAGTGTTACCTGTGTTTTAAGTCGTCCTGAGAGACCCCATCAGGGCGTGAAAAACGTGTTAAACCCTATTTCTATCCTTATTGATTTTTCGAAAATTCTCTCGAGTCGCTATAGTGTCTGTATGCTTGAGATGTACGTATGCCAGTTGAACAAATGTTCGTTGCGTTAGTGTAGTGGCTGGGTGCCTATGTGGCAGAGCAAAAAAAAAAATATCCCCTGATTAGGTATAAAATTATTTTTTGAATTTCAGTAAACATTAAATTTTCTTTGACAGTAAGAAGCTTTGTGTCTGAAGATTGAAGTATTTGATTTTGATGTCGAGCGTTTGAGTTCTTTTTTTTCCACGGTCTTATCCTACACACAAGAACAAACTTTGTATTGGCATAATGATAAGACCAATGAAAAAGTGGCTCTTCAGATCCAAACCTGCCATTGCTTCATGATGTTGGGGTTATTGTTAATGAAAAATAGAACTTATGATATCTAGCTACATTTGATAGTTCTTTTTCCTCACAAAGAAACCGTTAGCCCGGGCTTTTTTCCCTAATGATCCAAACATGTGTTTTTCGAAGATTTTGTCCCGTAAAACAGTTGACAAATAACATTCAAGAAATATTTCCAGAATAAGACCACTTACTCCGACTCATTTCAATAACATTGGCACATACAAATATACAACCCTATTATTCAACTCGCAACCACTTTCACATGACAAAAAATTTCAAATAAGATATTTTCTTTCGTTACAGGTGTTATCTCAGCTGGAGTGTCAGTACCCGTACAAATTCCCTCACAACCGGCTGACATTACGTCCAACCTCACCCCTAACTACTGGCCCCGGATTCAGTGATCTCAACTTTTTGGGTTTCCAACAGCAACCAGTTTACTGATGCACCAGGAAACCCAGGCTCTACACCATTCAGGCCACATTGCGTCACCACCTAGTATACTTCCGGTTCAAACTGTCACTCCTCCAGTTCGGGAAAGTTCTTAAGTGTCAAATCTGTGATTCACATGTCATTTGTCTTTTCCATTAAGATTTGAGAACTGACCAAGTAACAAGTATACGAAATGACAAACTTGAATTTGCAGGGTAACTTGTATAAAGCGGAACGTGTGTAAAATTATTCCCATGTGTGTGTTTCGAAAAAGTATCCAGATCGATTTAAAGATAAGCAATGTATTTTTGGTAGAATTGATAATAATAATAATAATTGTAGAATCCATATAGCAATAATGAAGAAAGCTTTGCTTCATAATATGTACGATACTTTGTGGATAAGATACTCCCAGCATTTTCATAGTACCTATTTTCAAATGTTAATCAACGATTTTGTACAAATGCATACACTCATATTATATTATCTACCATTCATTATTGGTTTGTCTTCTCTAATCTGGAATTAATTCGGCAATAATCTACCTAATTGTCAATAATTTTTCAAAGCATTCACTGTACAATTTGTAATAGATCATAAGTTGTAAATACCTTCAATGTTTGTATGTACTTATAAGTTATTGTTGCTGTGATTAATTTTAATAAAAATAAAAATTGAATAATAAAATGCACTAAGTGTAGCACATTTTCCTGTGTAGGTGTGTAAGATAAGTTTGTGGAATAAATTAGTCAATAAAAGTATGTATGGTGTTTATTTCTGTCAACTACAACCTAACATACCAATCATAAAATGATGAACAATAAAGGAAAATATCAACAGTTCAACAATTTATTTGAATGGTCCTATCTCTCTAAGTTATACTGGTTTGGTGAAATGTTGGTAAATATACATTTCAAATTGAACCGTTAAAATATTCGC
Organism: Orchestes rusci; assembly: GCA_958502075.1. Lineage (NCBI taxonomy): Eukaryota > Metazoa > Arthropoda > Insecta > Coleoptera > Curculionidae > Orchestes > Orchestes rusci. The sequence goes on from OY293304.1 coordinate 19,742,883, forward strand.
CAAAGGCTGAAAGATAGAAAAACAGGTTGTATTTCTATACCTCGATTTTCAACATTGTCCAAATGTTCCTTGTTATCAAGTTCACAAGCAACAGTAAATCAAAGATCAAAAAAATCTTTATTGAAAGTTTTTGTTCGATGTGGAAACATTTAAGAACGCGGTATTTGATGATAAAGTGTCCTGATTGATATAGATCTTTTTACACTGGATTGGAACCATCTTGAAAACCGATCTCTGAGAGCTTGTGTCAAAACCAATCATCCTACTCTTCTGTGGTCTCATCTGGAATCACGCTCCAAAACATCTCACACAACGAAGCACTACAGCTTTAATTGAAGATAGGTAAGAGTTATGGTCGTAAAAAATCAAAGATATCAATCAAGGTGAAAAAGGAGCGTAACCTATAATTCCTCAAGATATATCCAATTTAATTCCAATGAAATCATGATTATGATAAGAATTATTATAACTGTATGTTGTATACTAATAGTAACACTTCGTATTTTCAGACTTTTCGTTTAACACAGTAAAAAATTCCTTATACTAATTTTTTAAAACAATCCAGCGATCCAATATTTCTTTAGATTGATGCTAAAGAATCATAAAAAAGTCATGAAATAGATTCAAAACATTAAAGAAATATTTTTTAAATAACACCATATCCCATGGCATCCCTATTGGAAGTAATCAAAGGGGTTCGCTCTGCGTTAGACCTGGAAGTACCGCCATATCTATGCGGTGGAAAAGGAGGTCTTCCTACAGAGTGTTTATGTTGAACGTAGATTCCCACACCAAAAACGAGAATCCAGAGAATGGTCTGAGTTATATCTGGATGAAAAAATAATTGGTCAAAGATTTGATTAAAAGCATGTCAATATTTTTTTCCAAATTGATAATGTTTGATTAGTTTTATAGTTAGGTACTCACCAAACATTTGATATGGGGGATCAATCACGGCCCTTCCAAAGTCTTCAACCACAATTCTCCTATAAGTATTTATGATAATATACTGAAAATTTCCCCCAAAATAATAATTCATTGCTACAATAGCAGCATAAGATCCCACCAAGCTCAAGGCAATTATATGAAAAAGAGGCCTAAGATAAAGCAGAGGAATTTGACTTATCAAAAGGGCGCATCCAAAACATGACCAAAATGCCACGTTGTCAGAAAATATGAATACATCTCCTGAAAACCATTCTAATGAGTGAACAGTTTGATTTACACTAGTGAGTTACCCAGTTGTGTGTAGAAACAAATTGATGCCACAATCAGTCCTGCTAATAAAAAGGCCAATTGTACTGCTATGACAGGAATACCAAATCTCCACCACAAGAATAACCAAGTTACAGGAACTAGAACACCTAGACAAAGTGAATAGATCGAATTTCCTGAAAAATTTATTCCAATAAATAACACATTCTTGATCAAATAATACTGAACTTACCATTTCTAGAAAAGCTATCATCGATATTTGATAAAACCAGCATTGCTATAACACCAAATGCATAGCCCACAATAAAGAGTCCAGCTCGAAAAAATCTGTGTCCAAATAAACAGATGAATAAGCCAAAAACCAGCAGCATTGCTGTAATGACTTTCCAGTGTACCCCGGCTGAAAATTGAATTATTACGCGCTTATAAAATAGTCCTGAAGGGGTTGACTGATTCCATTAACGATTATTTGTTTTGATAATTGATTCGATGGAGATGATTGCCAAGGCTTGATCTAAGTAATGATTTTGATGTTAGCCTTATCAAATTAGACATTAAAGAAAATTTGATCAAATAGGCAGTCATCTGATGCCTGAACTTCACATATTCTCAATGAAGCTCATATTGTCCAAAGAAAAGTTACAAGTGAGGAAAATGAAACGGAGCAAATAGAACAATAGCCAATAATGGAGAAAACTGGTTTTTCCAAATCAAAAGCAATGAGGATTAGAATAATCGGAGCCTTATCAACAAGAAACATACAAGTCATCGTGAGAATCAGATCATTCAAAGGGTTGATCATTATGATACTACAGTCTTCACACATATTTCTTTTAAATAGAAAGAATACGGATGGTAATGAAGCTTGCGCTCCCATAACAAGAGGCTTATCTAGGAATAAGTCAGAATAAAAAGTATGGAGCACCATGTGACCACGACAAGGACTTGGTAACGCTGGTAGGTGAGTGAAAATCTCACACAATGGTCGCGGCTGACCCTTCGGATTCTGAGGAGGGCAGCTCACGTTTCCAATGAACAATAGCCGCTATGAAGCCGCGCTCCTTGGACCATCTGCCATAAGAGAAAAAAATACGAAAAAGAACCTGAGCCTTTGAGATTAACTTGAATCGCAGCGAAAGAAAAGCTGATTCGTAAACATAATTTTGGAAAGGGAGCTCTTATCATGCCATGTGATAACAACAGGACAACAAAAAGCTGGGTACAAATCAAGATCCCCCAATTGAACCCCTCGAAGGATGCAGCACTGAAAATGAATCAAGATACAATATTGAAACTACTAATGTGGCACCAAAAAACCACCACAATATAACCGGCCTATAATCTGTAATTTGTGGAAACCAAATCAGAAAAACATTAATTGATGACTGGCATGCAATGGGTGGTAATGAACCAGAGTTGGTTCGAGTACACGGCCTAAAGTCACAGTTGAGGTAATATTGGCAAGCCTCATCAAAAGAAAATATTCGGATTTAAAGGAGAAAAATGAGAGGCTATGACCCAGGATTTATTCTTGTCTCAGTTGCATGAGATGGGGCTGGAAGATGCCTGGTTTCAGCAAGAAAGGGGCCACAGCCCACAAAGCAAGAACTTGCATGAACTTCATGCGAGAGAGATTCCTCGAGCGCCTCATCTTCCTGAGAGGCGATTTGAGCCAAACCGCGCTCTTTTGATTTGACCCCTCTTGTTTTTTTTTCTGTGGGGATTCCTCAAATCATTGGTTTATCGTTCCAGGACTTTTAGAAGTAGAACAATCGTCGGGATCGAATCGCCGGAATGCTTTAAAGAGTGCACGAAAACTTCAGAAAAAGGCTGTTTGGAGTGTGAAGGACGCCATTTGACCGATACCTTATTTGAAACGCTGTATACTAGATTTTCCGTGTTAGTGGAAAACATTATTTTTTTGTAACAGTTCCCAGAAAAAAAAATAAGCTACTCGTCACTCAAATCTCCAAATGGACAGTAAGCATATTACTCAAACATTTCATTATGTGCACCAAATTGCACTGAAAAATTGTTTGGCAATACTTGGTAATAAAAAGTGTATGCATCATTCATTTTCTATTTCGAAAACAAAGCGACATCCGAAAAAGTTTTATACTACACTAGCTGTGCCCGCCACGGCTTCGCCCGCTTCGACAGCAATTTTAATTAAATCAATAAAGAATGTATTTTTGGTCACATCTACTTCAAACTTCATATTAATAATCTCGCATGAAATCAATGAAGCCCGTGTTTCGTCGTTTATCAATTTTTTTCCCTAAACGGGGTGGGAGTGTGAAAAATCATAAATCAATGGGAAAAAAATATATTTTTGGTCACATTGACTTGAAACTTCATTATGATGATCTTGGATAATATTAATAAAACACGTGTTACGTCGTTTTCTAAGTTTATGAGTGTAGCTTCCATTGCTTTCAACGTTATCCGATAACATTGCGGGCGAAGCCGTGACGGGTGCTGCTAGTAAAATGAATATGATCCGGATGATCTCCCATAAGAAGACTATATACAATAGCTCAGGTGGAGGTTGCACTGGATTGAGGTGGACTTTACCGGAACTGCAGCACATACCAGGCATTTTGCCTTTCCATTGTAGTACCTTGCAGTACTGACATTTCAAGATCATAGTGCCAATGTAGTTCTCGTAATCGGGTTTTCACATGAGGAAGGCATATCACTTGCTTGTGTGAATGAGCCTGGGTCTGGAGTTCTGAATTTCAACTTTGAAATTCGATCTTTTATTTGTTTCGAAGCTTTATAAAACCTTGACGAATGTTTATATCGCTGTTTTCTACCTATGATTTTAAAACAAACGTTATAAATGAAATGTTTGAATTATTTGGTGTCAAAACGCGTCGAAAATGTTTCTTACATTTGTGTCGTAAATGTATCGAAATGTTGCTTTCTAAAAATTTTAGCCACAAACGGGCAGTTATTGTTTCTAGTAACCAGTGTCGGAAATGTTTCATATGTGTTTCGAAATAAATGTGTCGCGACACAATTTCACTATATGTATCGAAATTGTTTCGGAAAGTTTCGCTACAACGAAATTGTGTCTATATTTTGTGTCTGAAAATGCTACTTGGGCGATCAATGATTTTTTCCACCCCATCTCCTTTGAGCCCGACTTTGTCCCCCCTAAGGGTTGAATTTTGAAAAACAAGGATACATATGTTCAATTCCATCCAAGACTGTTAATATGAAGTTTCAACATGATGTTAACAATAATACATAATCTTTCATCACTTAACGATTTTCTCCACCCACTCCTTTGAGTCCGAATTTGACCCCCTTAGGGGCTAAATTTCGCAAAATAACGTAACACGTATTGAATTAATTTTATTTGAGATTATTAATACGAAGTTTCAAGATCATGTTACCAAAAATACATAATCTTTTATCAATTAACGATTTTTCCAACCACTCCTTTGAGTACGAATTTGACCCCCTTAGGGGCTGAATATTGCAAAATAACGTTACACGTATCTGATTAATTTAATTTGAGATTATTTATGCTAAGTTTCAGGCTTATGTTACCAAAAATACATAATCTTTTATCAATTAATGTTTTTTTCACCTCATATCCTTTGAGCCCGACTTTGACCCCCTTAGGGGTTGAGTCTCAAAAAATAACAAGACATGTGTTTGATCAACTTTTCAAGTTGATGTGACCAAAAATACATAATTTTTCATCAATATGTGATTTTTCCTACCCCCACCCTTTTCACCCCCTTAGGAATAAAATTTCGCTAAATCCTTTCTTAGCACACCTATAAATATTTAGCAGAACATCTTTTCAAAATTTCATGGCTCTATCTATAATAGTTTTGTCTCGGCGTTGATGATAGATTATTTATCACATCCCCGCCCCTTTCACCCCCTTAAGGGTTGAATTTTGGAAAACGACGAAACACATATTTCATTGATTTCAATCAAGATTATTAATATGAAGTTTCAAGTCGATGTGACCAAAAATACATATTTTTTCATCTTTCTATCCCCACCCTTTCCACCTCCTTAGGGATAAGATTTCACAAAATCCTTTCTTAGCACACCTAGAAATATTTAGTAGAACATTCTTCGAAATTTCATGGCTCTATCTATAATAGTTTTGGCTCGGCGTTTGATGATAGATTATTTATCACACCCCCGCCCCTTTCACCCCCTTAAGGGTTGAATTTTGGAAAACGACGAAACACATGTTTTATTGAATACACTCAAGATCATCATGATGAAGTTTCAAGTCGATGTTATCAAAAACACAGTTTTTTTATTGATTTATGATTTTTCACACCCCACCCCTTTCACCTCCTTAAGGGTTGAATTTTGGAAAACGACGAAACACATATTTCATTGATTTCATTCAAGATTATTGATATGAAATTTCAAGTCGATGTGACCAAAAATACATAATTTTCCATGTTTCTACCCCCACCCTTTTCACCCCCTTTGGGATAAAATTTCGCAAAATCCTTTTTTTTTTTTGGTTCAATTTTCATGGCTCTTTCTATAATAGTTTTGGCTCGGCGTTGATGACGCAGCAAGCTCTTTTATAAATATAGATTTTTGTCTTGAAATTTGGTGATTATTATTCCCTTTTTTTTGTCAGAGAGGTGAGGAAACCCCTAAATTTTCAGTGGGTAGAGACGTGGACGATCAAGACTGAAAAGTGTTACATCGATTTGAAAGAAAAACGTTGAAAGAATTATGGATAAGAGATAATTTCTTGGGTCAATCAGAGGAAATAGAGAGTAAGTTTCTAAGGAATGTGGCGACTCCTGCATGGTTTTCATAGATATGTTCTTCATGCAGCAAGAAACTGATTATTGGATCCATTTCCCTTCTACTGACTGAGAATTCGGAAAAAAAAATCTGCTTGTCAAGAATGCTATACAATTTCTCTTGTGCAATAGAAAGCAATTTGTAAAACGGAAGGTTGTTACAGAGAGGAAGAAGCAATAGATTGCACTAATATTCCAATTTTGAGGCCTGCAGATGAGGATGAGTATGGATTTCCCAGCTTCAATGTATTTGTAACTTGGAGTTGTTCAGAAGTATTTACATGTTTGGATGTATCTTGGCAAGACTAATCTTTGGGCTAATTCTGAAATCGAATCAGTTATCATGTGAAATCAATTCGTACTCTTCTCTTAGGTGATTCCAGATTCTCTGAATATTGACACCTCTAACAGCACCTGTCGATCCAAACCATCAAGCATTCAACAACATGCTTACCAAAGAATGAGACAACATTGAGAAGTTAACAGAGATTACCTATTTTACCAGACATAATTGGACTTTTGGTTTCCAGGTTGTGTCCAAAACACGCCGTATTATGAGTATGAACAAATGCTAAGGATACTTAAGGTAGAACAACTGCTCAACTTGTATTTATTCATAACAATTTCTTGCTCAAACCAACCATATCATGGTCTTTGTGAGCAATGCAGATCTTGAGATACTTGGGATTCGCAAAAAAACGTTCAAATCAGTAATTCCAAAATTTTTGCTCATTTTTTTTGTCGCAAAAGATATTGAAACCTTGTTTTGTGAACTCCTGAAGAAAATAGCGGCTTCAGAAATGTATCAGAAAGATTAATTAATCCAATTTGAGATTTCAAAGAAAAAACTCACCTGGTCCAAGACAATCTTCCTCCCAAGATCGCAAATCGCAACCGTAAGAAACAGCGGGAACATACACCGAGCTTCTCCCATTCCAACTAGCCACTACTGCGTAGACTCTACCAGTACCTTGATATCTATTATACATCTGTTTGTACTTTGTCTTTGCCAGGCGTTCTGGCACATCTGTACCATACTCTGATATATTATTTGCTGTTATCATTTTTAAAATTCCTGAGAAATATTCTACAGAAGTATTATCGTATTCTTTGAGGTACATATAGTACATTTTTGTTGATATGCCGGTTTGATTGCAAAATAGTCCAAACGATGATGGTGGTTGACTTGAAACGTAGATGATCTCGTCAGATTCGTTGATTTTTTGATAGGGGGCGTATTCGGTTTCAAAAGAGAGATTGCAGCCTCCCGGTATAGGATCTTGAAACGAGATTGTATGTCAGTTTCGACTCTTGAAATGTATATATGTACAAACCAATATCAAATGTTATTTATCGCGCATTATTATACAAAGTGAAAACCTGAGTCTTTCAAGAGTACAATTTAAATAAAGCAAGTGTTGAAGATAGTGTTTCCTATACAATAATAGGTCTGTTCGTAGAACAATCACGAATCGGTCAGCACTTTATCGATTGGTCAAAATAATCAGAGATAGTTTGCGAAGTGCAAATGCCGAATGCTGATTGGCTCTGACTAGTTTGTGATTGCTCTACGAACAGACCTTTCAATTATACGATTACTGATTTGAGATTCTTTTTTCTTATTTTTTTTATTTCAGCGATCACTAATACCACTAGTGTCGTAATAACATGTAACATGAGTGCTGTTGTCAGCATATCAAAGCCAAAACATTTGTTGCGACTCATCTGAAAACTTGTAAGCAATAATAGTTATAACTAGGAATAGAAGATATGATTATAAAAATTATCTGGTTGCATGACGACTATTATTTCAGAAATATAGTTTCGAAAAAAAGAACGAAAAGATTCATTCTTTAGATCTGAAGATCTGGATATTGAGCGTGTCTCGAAAAAAACTCGTAAAGAACAGTTCAAGATCACATAAGCCAACATAAAATGCACACAAAAGAAACCAGTCAAAGACAAAAAAAGAAGAAAATTTGTGAATGATAGAAGTTATTCGAAGAGTTGTTGAAAAGACAAACAGCATCGATGAAGAAGACGTAAATGTTAAAGAACAAACATACTTAGAGTACATAAGATGAGCACTTACTCACCTACCAAGGCAAAAATAGTGATGGCATTCAAAGAAATAAAACATGGGAAGGAACAGTAGATAACACAACCCTTGAAATGCTAAAATTGGGCCCAAACGTAAGTACTGACATATTCTACAAATTACTAAAAAAGATATGGGCGAAAGAGGTGATACCGTGGTGGAAAAAATACTCAATAAAACTACCAAAGAGAGGGAATATCTCAGATTGCACAGATTGGTGAAGCATTTCACCCAGCTCTCGATGGCTGGTGAGAGATCAAATTAAAGAAATAGTCGACATAAAATTTCGGAGAAATCAAGTTGATCTAAGGAAAACAATTATTGTATAGATATATAAAAATCATAGTGAAACAGAGCTCCGAATACCAAACACCAGTATTTCGAATCCATCAAAACATAATCCATATGAAAAGTTCTAAGTGCCTTTGGAGTTCTCACAAAAATTATTAAATATCGCCACTTTTATTTCTCATGGTGCTGGTCGGAGTTTAAACTTTAATAACAAGTGGGTTCAACGTTGAACCGCGTTCAAAGATGCACAGTCCAATGCACTTGAACCAGGTTCATCGTTGAACAATCATTGATAAACCGGGCCTCAGAGGTCTACAGTAGTTAGTCATAGAAAAATCGAAAAGATTCATCTGGAAGGAGTCAAAGTGTGGTTAAAAATAAACTTTTTGGAAAACAAAAGAAAGAATCAACGCAAGGAACGACGAGCAATAGTTAGTGAGTGATAGAATCATCTAGCATGTGGACTTATTTTGATATCTAAGGAGCATAGTGTCCACAAAGGTCGGAACAAATAAAGATATCATCAGTAACATAAGGAAGGTCGACAGAGCACCAGTACGGCATCTTAACAAAATAAGAACAAAAGAAACCAAATATATTAGAAACTGAAGTGAAATCAATACTTCTTCATGACTTACAGACATGGAAAGTTGCAGGTTTTCATAAATAAATGTCTTTGAAAAAGCCGATAGAAAATTTCAAATGAAGAACTGATGAGGAAAGCGAACAAAAGTCGAAAGTGATCAAGTGACACACACTAGGAAAGCCTAACAGCAATTTCAGCCTACAAGCGTACAAGCCTCAGATTAGAAACTCCAGGAAACAAGAGGTCACTCGGAGCAGGAATGCACAAAGCGGGCTTTTGTTGCGGTCCTACAAAAACGGAACTCATGTCTCGATATACTGCCCATTTTGGACATCGGTTAGGTCAATACTCCACAAATTATGTTGTCCGCGTTTTCAATAAGCAACCTAACATTGGAGTGAAAAAGAAAAAACCATTACTTGATGTGACGAAAAGATTTGAATAATGGGCAACAATCCCAATCTTTCAACAAAAATAATCAAGGCAATAGAGAGGAATATACGTTCACAGAAAACCCAATCCGATCAATCAAACACATTGGATGTCCTTTGACAGAGAGTGAGTTTTCTATCAGTTTATCAATGTTTCTCCAATATAATGATGGCCATCAAGAACCAAAAGCTTCACTGCTACATACGTCTGCAAAGCGATATGATGTTTTGATAATTTGGACTTTATTCTAATGTTTAGCCAGAAAAACACGAGAAAGTGAAAAGAAAGTGACTCCATAAAAAAAAAGTGAAGACAATTATTACATTATTACATAACGACAATATTATCACTTACCTTCATTTGAGTAAGTCTGCAAAACCAACAATACATTTTCACTATCGGCAGTTACTAGCTTTCTTATCAAATAAAACTCAGCAATCGTACCCAAGCCACCCACTTCATTTCTCAAATCTCTTTTCCATACTAAACCAACATTAGTACCATTTGTATAGCTTTGAGTATCAGGTATATCATTCGAAAAACTTTCGTAAGATAGAATAACTGGCTCTATAAATGAATGCGCTTGCAAAATGAAGAAACTCACTGATGAATTAATGTTCGTGATAGTAATCGTAGTTTCATAATCTGCGATTTTATGAAATTGGGTTATTGTTTCGCCTGGTATGCCGCTGAGGTTTATGAGTATGTGCGGGTCTGTAAAAAAAACAAAAAAAATATTTTTTCACTGTAAATGAAACATAAAAACACTTAGATTAGGTACTCGACAAAAACTCGACAAAATTCTGGATCTTTTTGCAGTAGCAAAACAGGGTGAATATACAGGATTAGGAGAAATTAACAGAAGGGTCGAATATTTCAAAAGATACACGAGTTTATTTATATTATATTTCATATAAACGTTTTGAGGCTTTTGAAAATCTGCATATCTGTGATAAATTGGAATATACAGGGTCGGTCATAAGGTCATGACAGATCAAAGTTGCATTTTTTTCAAAGGAGATCCCTGTATATTAATGGATATTTCAATTCTTCTTTGAATTTTGAGAAAAATTGTTATACACATAATGTTTCTGAATTTTGCTGTTCTCGAGTTATAGCCTTTTATAAATGACATTTTTGCATATTTGACATGCTATAAACCCAAACGATTTGAGATAGGGAAAAACGATTTGCACTTCTTCCTACTTTCAAAGTTTCAAGAGCTATCAAATGATATTAGATTAATTCTTCAGAAAAAATGCGAAAATGTGACGAAAATCAAATGACAGAAAAGCTCTTGAAAACTTACGGTGAAAACATGTATACCATAATAATTTTCCTCTATCCTAAATTGTTTGAGTTTTATAGCATGTCAAAACTGCCAAAATGTCATTTTCAGATCGCGATATCTCGATAACGGTTGAATTTGGAAATAATTTGGAAAATGTTTTCTCAAAATTGAAAAAAGAATAATTACAATATCTTTTATTATACAGGGGGTTCCATTTAAAAAGTGCAACTGTGATCAACAACGAATAAAAAAAAGAACGTCTAATAGATAGGTAGTTTTAACAAATTCAGAACGAAATATTCAATAACTACTGATTATTAGTGTATCAGAGGAAAGTATTTTGATCATGTGAACATTATTTTGAATCCATAATTTTTTTCTCCGACAAGTTGCTACTGGCCCGATTGCTCTGGGGCGCAATGAATATTTTTGATGGCGAAAAGCTAATTTATTCTGAGATTTGATGAATGGATCAATGGATCTTGAAGACTAGATAAATGTAAGTAAGTGAACAAGTTTTGTCATATTAATCAGTTATTGAAACCGTCGTCTTCAATTCTGCTTCTCAGAAGCCCTCTTGAATGTTTTCTTCAAGGTATTTTTTTTTGCGTTATTTGTGTTTCAAAAACACGATTATTTGCACTCAACCAAATAGTAGCATAAATAAAATAATAATAATAATAAATAATAATAAAAGAAGAGGTTCATACATTCAATGAACAATTCTTTAAAATTGGTCCAAAGAACGGCTTCTTTGACCAAATGAATTGGACGACATTACAGTATGAACCGGTTTCTTTAAAGCTAACTCGATTCATGTTGTGTATGAACAGTGATCATTAAAGTGGTTCTTGCGTCAATGAAACTGTTCATAGTATCAATGCAAATCGTTCTTAGTTGATAGACAGTTTTTCATTGTACTGATGATCATAATTCATGGTTAAAATGAAACATTTCATTGTATCTATGAAGCGAAATTCTCAATAATATGAACCCGATTCATTGTATTTATGAATCAAAATGTTCAATATGAAGAATCCCTTCATTCTATTTACGAATTATTGTTCAGTAAATAGACACTGAAGATTGATTATCATATCTTTATTCGAAAATCGTTTGAAGTTGTAATATACATACATGTGAAAAATTCGAGTTAAAATAGTTCGAACATATTCCATGGCAGAACAAAAAGTCATCAGAGCTTAATAATAATAGTCTTGAAGCAGCTCACTAAGACATGTGTGGGTTGTAATTTTTGCTCTAGTGTCCTTCAGGGCCCGTATTTTCGTTCTCCAAAACGCTCATCGCTTTCGAAGCGCCAGACATGTCACCTGACAGAACAACAAAATTTTGTTGTTCTGTCAGGTGACATGCCTGTCAAATGCCAGGCGCTTCGAAAGCGCTGAGCGTTTTGGAGAACGAAAATACGGGCCCATTTGCAGACCGTTCTAGATGTCGGGATATAGTCAAAGGGACCAACCAAGAATCCATGAAGCGCCCAAAATAGCGTCAAAACTCTCTGAAAAGAAATAGACTTTCATAAAATATACCCAATTCATTACATAAATAGATAATTTTACCAAAAATATTTGTTGGAGATATTAACCTGAAATTTTATTGGAGAATTTAGTTAGTACCTACTTACTTTCAGAGACATACATCATGATTCTTCATATATTTCAATGAGCTCTTGGTGCTTTTATCTTTGACGTTCTTGTTCAATAGGACTCTTTTTGCTTCCCATTATGTTGACTACAGAGCGAGTCCGTTTGGATGTAAGGTTTGAAAATCCGTATTATGAATCTGAAAATAGTCATACAACACAAATTAGATATTTTTGTTTAACATTGTTATTCAAGAGCTTTTTCAGTAAGGTATGTGCATCACTTACCAGTCTACGAACAGAGATTATTGTCAAAAATGAACGCCGTACTTTCCATTTTCTTGAGATGAGATGAAATTGTCGGCATGCTTTTCAATAACTATTGAATTCTTCCGTTGATAGATTGTTAAATTTTAGGGCTCTGATGATGCAGACGTCAGCATCTACTCCTGGTATGAAATTGATGTGATCGTGCTGGAAATGCATAACAAATTCTTTTACCAGTCGAGTGACTTTGTTGTCTTTGATCTTACTTACTAGGTCTTCAACTTACACAACTTACACTTCAACAGCACTTTACATGATCAAATGACACACCACAAACCGAAAGAAGGATGCCAGACGCAGCATCACCCGTTTTTGCGCAAGTGCCTAATAAATTTGTACATTACGGTTATGAACTTTTTCTTTGTATTTATGATTTGATTTTATTTCAAGGATATCTGTCGACTTTAAAAGAACTATTCATTGTATAAATGAATTTCGTTCTTGGAACGATGTTTTTTTGTAAGGTTTTAATGAACTATATTCATTGGTACAATGAATATTTCATGGAAGCTTCATTTAAGAATCTTTCTTTAATATCAAGTTTGAAGTACATAATATTAATGAATTTAGTTCATGTAACTCATGTACTACTGGACATAAACGCATGAAATTACTATTCATCACTTATTTAAGCTTCATTCATTATTACAATGATAGCTGTTCAAGAAATAATGATGTTTACAGTGTTCTGTACTCAGGTTCAATGAAAATTTCATTGAGCCGATGAAAATGAAGTTTATGAAAGCTGTTCATTAATATTACGATCAAGATTTTTTTGAGTGTGGTTTGGTAAGTCATCATATTCATAGAATTAAAGAACAGAAATGATATCACATTATTACGAATATCATCAAATTATTACAAATCTAATAAAATATCAAATCTATCTGATGGTACAGAATTCCCATTCCCTTCCACCGATGAAGAGAAAGTGATGCAAATCTTAAAGAACATCAAGTCTTAAGCTTATGGTTTGGACAATATAAATATAACTTTGATTTTGAAATGCTGTCCCTTTATCATCACATTCATAATAGTCCATATTATCAAAGTCTGTCATTCTTTCCTCTTCGTTGAAAACTTGCGGCTATTGTTCCAGTACCCAAAATAAAAAGTCCCAGCGGCTATGATCATTTACGCTCCATTCTAATCCATCCTATTTTATCAAAAAATTTTGAAAAATGCTTGAAAAAGAAAGTGCAGATTTTCCTACTTGATATAGTGTTATTCCAGAGAATAAGTGTGGATATCGTACACATCATGGATGCACTACAGCACTAAGCCACTTCACAGATGATGTGTTGTTTCAGATCTTGACTGAAATCAGGCGACAGTTCGATTATTCTAAAGCATTTGATATGTTGAATCACTGTACTCTCATGGCCATTCTTCACTATATTGGTTATTCAGAAAATGCCCAAAGGTCATTTCTGAGACATATTAGCGGGTGCGACTAGACAGCGAATAATCAAAATTCTCAAAAGTCGAGTCCGAAGTGCCACAGGGCAGTATATTGAGCCCATTGTTGTTCTCAATATACAAATCAAACCCTATGAAAAGATAGTATACTATAATTATCACCTCTATGTAGACGGCACTCAACTCTACTACTCGTTTAGCTCCCACAGCGTACATGAAGCAAATGAACGTATGAATCATGATTTGCAAGCAGTATATGGAGGGTCCAGAAAGCATCTTCTGAAAATGAACCGGACAAAAACGGTAGACTGTTTTGCAACTGGAATTGCTAATAATTCACATCCGAGAATCTGAATCTGTGTATAGATGGAGAGCGCATAAAATTCCAATACAGTGCAAAAAGAGGGCCAATACTTGACAACAAACTTCGTTTCCAGCAACGCAAGCTTATGTATCATTGAAGCTTCTATTTCACCTCATCTGTTCAGAGAGTTATGTTTCAGAGCCGACGGTATTCACCTCTGCATCACACACAAACATTGCTTGACCATTCCACAACACCGTAATGAAATATTTGGAAGGCCATTCTCATATAGATTGGCAAAACTGATGAAAACATATACCTATTACAGATGCTTTTGCGCCGAGTTTCACCAAGTTCCGAAGAAATTGGAAAAATGAGCTATTGAAATAACCGTCCCTTCCCATCACCAACTCCTTCAGTGAATCTTCACCGAAAACCACTTGGATTGTACCGTTTTTTTGTTTTTTTTTCTATTTTTTCTCGTAGTTAAAATTGTAGCTTCATTACTTTTTTGTTCAAAATATATATTGTAGATTTTCTTAACAAAATGTTTAGATGGGAAGTACATATGTGAAGAGTGTAGGCTTCAAGAGCAGTCAGGTTTTATCCTAAACGAGCTTTTATCAAAGACGATCTAAAATACAGACCCTCCTTTAATCTCAACTTGCTTGGCAGTTTATCACTTTTTTTGTCCTGTACCGATAAGATTAATAAACAATTTATTATTATTATTACTATTAAATAGGTATTTGACACCATAGGCCACTCTCGTTTACACTTGCCTCTCTTGTATCATATAGTCATTCAAAAAATAACTTTGAAGATCATAATCTATAGACTGGGAATAATACAGGGTGTCCCAGCAAGGGTGGCCACCGGCCATATCTCAGAAACTACTGGACCTAAAAGTTCAGGAAAAAAAATTATCACTAAAGTGGCCACGAGAAAATGCTGGGAAATATTTATAACTACGAAATTTTTCCGCTAGGGGGCGCAATTAAATCTTAAATATTAAAATTCGAAATTTCTCCGGAAATTCTCAGATTGAGGTATATCTTTATCAACATGGTTAGAAAACCTAGACAATTTCACGTCTTTTTGGTACAGGGCTCATTGGCGTACCGATCTTCGTGTGAGTAGGGGAAGGTAGTGAAAGTGTAATTGTTCAAGTGGCTTTAACTTATAAACGACTTGTCCGATTTTGTTGCGTATAGGCTTGTTTGGAAGATAAATGTGAGTACTTTCGTATATCGTATCCAGTGATGCGTGATTGTCTCCAGAAAAGTTGCTAGAAGGCGTAATTTGAATTAAAAACTGTTATTTTCGTTTCACCGCAAAAATTTAAATGGTACGCTATAATTCTGATAACAAAATCGAAATGAAGATTAAATTTACAAGAAAAAACCTTAAAAAAAAAAACCTTAAAAACCTTAAAACATTAAATTTTACATAATTTGGACTAGTTATTATTATCAGAATTATACCATACCATTTAAATTTTTGCGGTAAAATGAAAAACACTGTTTTTAATTCAAGTTACCCCTTCTAGCAACTTTTCTGGAGACAATCACGCATCACTGGATACGATATACGAAAGTACTCACATTTATCTTCCAAACAAGCCTATACGCAACAAAATCGGACAAGTCGTTTATAAGTCACAGCCACTTGAACAATTACACTTTCACTACCTTCCCCTACTCACACGAAGATCGGTACGCCAATGAGCCCTGTACCAAAAAGGCGTGAAATTGTCTAGGTTTTCTAACCATGTTGATAAAGATATACCTCAATCTGAGAATTTCCGGAGAAATTTCGAATTTTAATATTTAAGCTTTGATTGCGCCCCCTAGCGGCAAAATTTCGAAGTTAAAAATATTTTCCAGCATTTTCTCGTGGCCACTTTAGTGATCATATTTTTTTTCCTGAACTTTTAGGTCTAGTAGTTTCCGAGATATGGCCGGTGGCCACCCTTGCTGGGACACCCTGTATATCTGCATTCTCAAGACTCAAAAATCGTGTATTTTTCCATTTGTCGAAGTGACAAGTTTAATCTTATCAGATCTGAGAATCAAAGAATTTTTCTGACAACTCCCACTTATTGCCAACCAAAAAAAATATCCGTCGTATACTATCAAACCCATAATTGGCCGGCGAGGACAGAGTCAAGAAAGCAACTTTCACCATTTATTTTATTTTGTTTTTGCTTTTTGAAACACCTTCTGGTGTTGCCACTCATGGTTTCCGCGTACTCAGTCAAACGGGTTATAGTCTTCTTTTCAATTTAATGGTTAGTAAAACAAATCAATAAATCAATATTGTGAAAGGACCCCTGTATTTTTGAATTGGCAACAGCCAAAACTGGAGCTCGTAGACAGATACTTAGAGTTGTGGTGCTTCTGTGATTTATATGAGATTTCCATTCCGTCATACATAATTCATTAGCCTTACAAATTCTCAGAATCATTTTTTATTTCTGTTTAGAAACCATCCCACGAGACGATTCCTAAATATGCCGGGGGACAGGCGTCAGAATCGTAAGAGAGAATCATTGGGTTCTCAAATGAACCACTTGAAGACTACTGTTTTCCAAGCGGAAAAATGAACGCCTGTGTCCAATAAAATCTCAGGAGAGGCTACGAAGAAAAAAGATCCATATCCTGAGTGATAACCAAGCGGCAATCAAAACCCTTTCTTTGACGAGAAACTAAATCCCAGCAAGTCTGGTATTGTCAGCAAAACCTTGCGAATCTGTAGGCGTCTAACGATGTTATCATAGGATGAATACCGGGACACAAGGGGATAGCTGGTAATTAGCGAGCGGACCAACTGACACGCAAATCAGTTCCAGAACCTGCCATGGGAATCCTCTATGAGACGCTGGCTGAAATGTTGGTCAAAAAAAACAACAGATTACCAGGACTGAGACACAGTAAGACAATGATGGCGGAGGAAATCCAACTATTGTTCAGTGGAAGTATACTGGATCTAAGTAGAAATCATCTCAGGAAAGTAACCCATATGTAGGCTATGAAATGAAGAGGAGGAAACAGCCTCACACATTGTTTTTGAATGTGAAGCACTGGACGATCTGGAGACGGGATAATGGGAACTTAGGGCTTCGCAAGACCAAGACCAAGACCAAGACTGGCCAGTCTTGGTCTTGGTCTCGAAAAATGAATGTGGCCTTGGTCTTGGTCTTGATATCTCAAGAAGACAAGACTCGCTCAGTCTTGATCTTGGTCTTGATAGTCTTGTTCTTGGTCTTGAAAAAAATTTATACCGAATTTTCAAAATACTCATAACATTCAGCATAACAATTCTTCAATGGATGTTTTTCATAAAACTTCAATCAGTGAATGTTTCATTAAAATCGCGGTTCTAAACCGAAAAAAAAAAAATCCTATTGTATAGTTTGGCCTGATAGGCAATAAAATATGCAAACAATTGTCAATAAAAAAAAAAAAAACGTTTTAAAATGCGAAAGGCTTACGATGCTTTTGGCACAAAAAGAGACAAGTACTTTTCCTTTTTATTTATTATCACCTGGGATGGCGGTACGATTTTAACAAGCTGCACGAAATACCAGATTGTCTCTTTTCATTCAACTTTATAGCATGTGACATCAAAAACGTACGTCTTTTAAATTTTTAGAGCGATTTTCTTCATTGTGAATGGTTTTCATATTTTAATGCCTATTGGGCCAAACTATACGGAATCTACTTTTCTACTAACCTTTTCAACCATAAGAACTTATCTAGGCACCCATCATGTCAAACAAAGGTTTCCGAAAAGCTTCGCGTACAGCTCATTTTGCATTTCATTCGCCTATTCACAACTAGCAGATTTGGATTAGTTTGTGTGAGATGCGGGGTTTGTGTAACTGGCAACGCTGCCTTGTCAAAAGATGTTTTTTTTGTTTTATGTTTCTGCTACTTCGCTCTCTTTCTTTTTCAATTCCTTGAGGAAAATGTAGTTTCAAACTAATGACAAAACATTTTATCTGTTTCTCACCAAAAATATATTCACTTTTTGAGACTCTATATTCCCTAAACTCAAGAATACGGTAGCAGGTGATCGGATTATCAAGATTTGTTCGGATTATGACTATGGTCCGAGCTGTTTGGATTGGTGAATGTTCGGATTAGCGCATGTTTGGATTATAGAGGTTGTACTGAATAGAGAATAAGTATACAATTATTCCTCCTGAAAATGTTTTCTATACCTACTTGTATATTAATCAAAACTATGATGAATATACAAGAATAAAAAATATTTTCAATATTCAGTACCTAACACATTATCTACTTTCACGTAGGAATGTAGGTACATCACTTGGCTTAAGCATTTTCTTACATTTATTTATAACTTGTTACAGAGTTCAATAGTTTTTTTAAACATTGTAATTATTCGATAAGATGAATTATTATGATCATTTTTTTGTGATGTAAAAAAATACACATCCAGATTGTGAATTGGAAGCTTCTAATTTTTCACGGAATCTACTGAAAAATTGCGATCAAATTAACGGATATTCGTTTCAGTGATCTGGTAGCATGCACTGTTCTATACCTACTATTGTGAATTGGAAAATTCCAAAAATATATTTTTGAAGAATTGATTTACATAAAAGACTTATCGAAAGTAGAAAGAGACATTTGCAGATTTTAATAAGTATTGTGTAGATTTTTCTTTTCAAGACCAAGACCAAGACGAGACTCTCGAGGTAGAGTCTTGGTCATGGTCTTGGTCTTGAACGTGAAGTCTAGGTCTTGGTCTTGAGAAGATTTTTAGGTCTTGGTCTTGGTCTCGGTCTTGTCACCAAGACCAAGACAAGACCATGACTAGTCTTGTGGTCCCGCGAAGCCCTATGAGGACTACACACTCATTCCTCAAAAGACAGACAGAGAAACAGTAGGAAGAGTTACAAACCTTATTCAGGCAATGCAGCTCTTCGACTGAAAGACAGGCACAGAGAAAACTCAATAAGCCCATTGGAGGCTGCCGTGTCAGGGACATAATCCCGGAGATCTTTATGCCTGTATTTCAGTAATCACTAATCCCACGATCCCTTTTGTACCGCAATTGACGTCAAAGTTCCCAAAAACTGCGGAAGAAAGTTCGTTACCCGGTTCGTTATGATCAGAACCTGGATTAGAATTAGGCTCAGAACACACATCGGGTGTTCATTTGAAAACTTCCCACGCCGGTTTTCTCAAAAACTACTGATTTAAAAAAAAAACGCCAAGACACGTCAAAAGATTTGTCGAGGGGAACGACTTTTTAAGTAAAAATTACTTCGCCTCACTTCACTCCCTACACGCAGGGGCACCCCCTTAAGAATCTTAAACGAGAAAGGGTATCGAGTTATAGCTTGATTGTAACGTACCCCTTTACTAGGGTGCTAAAGTGACCTGTAAATTGCCCAAATACTCAAACAACTATATGGACTTTGATAATTTATTCAGTTTCTGATCTATTCCAAGGGAGTCACCTTTGTTACATAAGTTTGAGGAATGAATTTATTGATAACGTGTTACTAATGTCAGCTAGACACATCAAATTTGCATACCCAATAACCTAATACTTTTACTACAATGGCACCGAATCACCATTAATTTTATTAGCTGTGGTCCTTGAACTCCTCCACTGGTACATACAACCCAAGGTACAGGAAATGTGGTTGTTGGTGTTCAGCATTGACTTCTCTGTGTTTTATTCTCTCAACAAGCAGCATTCACATCAACTTCCCCATAAAAATCCAATTGATACCATTACCATTTCATTGGTGATTCATTAAGGTATAACAAAAACCCATAGCCTACAAAGAAGGAAAACGCCGATAAGAAACGTGGCCGTTTGAGGTTATGATTTCATGTCCCTGATTTTCCCCTTTTAAATCCCCGTTTTTCACTTTTAAAACTGTGGCGCCTTGCCTACAGTATTGCCGGGTGGTTTCTTGTAATATCCGTATCTTTTCTTGGTCAAACAGTCGACGTCACATTAGACGATTTACAGGACTTCACACGACACAAGAGACAAAGACCAAAAGCCTATTCTCTGCGTCTCCCCCATATTTATGCATTTCTCCCACTTTACTTTACTTCGACTCAAACGTTATAACAGAAGATCTTGTCAATGCTGAACACCTTACAATTATTGTTGCTATAGAAAATGCCGCTATATTCATACCGTATATGGGAAATGTCGAAATGTCACTAATGTTCATTGTTTACTTCCAATAATAATATGCAATTGTTCATAACACTGATCACCTAAATAAATTCCGTTTAAACCAAATGAACGGTTTCCAAATAATATACTAGGTAACAATTGCTTATACGGTTTTCTGCTATTTTTCGATAATTTCCAAATTTTCTTGTATGGTCACATTCTAGTGTCTTTAGGGATTGAAAATCCACTGGCGGAGGGAAAAAATTATGTTATTTAATTTTTATTATAAATAACGTATTAAGGATGCCGCTCACGCGGCATCCATTTATGCCAGAAAAAACTAACTCAAACTAACCAAATCTAACCCAACCTAACCCAAACTAACCAAAACTAACCCAAACTAACCTGACCTAACCTGAAAAAAAAAACTTCTCTCCGCCAGTAAATTTGCAATCCTTGAAGACTCTAGAATGTGTCTATATAAGAAAATTTTGAAAACATCGAAAAATAGCTGAAAACCGTATAAGCAATAATTACCATAAACTACATTAATAGTTTCGATAATTTAAAAGGTAAATAATCTATAATAATTAATGTAAGAGCTCAGCTAGTCTGTACTGTATCGTTCCAAAGTGCTTTATTATGACGTTTGAATTTTTGAAATCGGTCGATTCGTTTTCGAGAAATTTGAAAAAAACCAAAAAAAGTTGGCGAAGTATTTCTTTATCGTTGTATCCAATGATTTTCCAACAACTAGATACAGCCCGACGTATCTTTGTGTGTCACATGTTTATACATTGAGGGAAGAGAGGAATTCTTGCGAGTTTGCCAAACAGCAAATTTAATAACTGGCTACCTTGTATTCAAGGTATTTTTATTCTAATCAAAAATACTCTTTAATCTATGAGTGATTCTACGGTAGTTACCAATTATATAATATGTACATTTTTAGATCACTAGTGATAATAAAACATTTTCAATGAAACCCATATTTTTCCATGAACTTAGTTACTTATGTAGGCACGATGCAACGAAATTCATCTGGCAACACGACACAAATGCCGATTTTCCCAAAAAATTAATGTACGGGCAGGCATTTTAGGCAACAAAATAATTGGGCCGTTGTTTATTGATGGAAATTTGAATGGAGAAATTTGTCTGGATATGTTGCAAACTACCATCAATTCCCTTATTATTGAAGCAATCGAAAACGAAATCGATGAGGATAGAAACCCTGTGCTTGATGAAGCTGAAGTATATTTCTATAGTGTTTACTCACCAACCTCAAACTTAAGAGAAACTTCGTCAACGCATCATCGAAAAGGCCATGATATTCCACAAGATATTTTTGAAAATGTGCGTCAGGAATTTGAACATAGCCTATATTATTGTATGGCCAATAACGGACAACATTTTGAACACTTACTAAAAAAGTGATATTTTGGTGTTGCTGTTAGGTATTTATTGTGACTTTAATAATTTTTTTGATTATTATTGTTTTTTTGAAATGCTAAAATATTTTTTCAAATTTCTCGAAAACGAATCGACCGATTTCAAAAATTCAAACGTCATAACAAAGCACTTGATAAGGCCTTTCAAACAACTTTAACTCGATACCCTTTCCCATTTGAGATTCTTGAGGGGGTGCCCCTGGGGGGTAGGGGGTGAAGTGAGGCGAAGTAATCTTTCCTTAAAAAAACGTCCCCCTTGACAAATCTTTTGATGTGTCTCGACAATTTTTTTTAAATCAGTAATTTTTGATAAAACTGGGGTGGGAAGTTTCCAAATGAACACCCGGTATGCATACACAGATACACACGATACGTCAACATCCAGTACATAACTGAGGTCCATACTCTAAAAATGGATTAAAACATGAATTGGAACTAAAAAAATTTAGAAAATAGGTGAGATGCAAGGCAAGATGTAAACGAGGATGTAAGCTATAGAAAAATGAAGTACTTAATCTTAACGGGAATAATCGAGTTAATAATGCATTTTAACTCGATTCCAATAAAAAAACTAGCTTTGAACTCAAGTTATCTCGCGGATGTATGGAAGCAAAAATGGGAGGAATAAAAGAAAGGAGTGTTCAGAAAAATAAGGCAAACAGTATAGTGGATCCGACCTCGGCTCCGACAGAATTCCGTCGTTCAATGGATCGTACGATGGACTGTAGTGGCGGATAATCTTGATGATTATCACCAAAGATAGAACCTTGAAGTATTAATAAACCTAAGATACTTTTTGAGAAACGCAGGGTGAAATGAACGATGCCATGAACAAAGATGTCATAGGCCTCTTAGGTTCTAAGCCAGGGGGTAATATTTAACAAGTTGCATTTTTGGACATCCCTTGTATGTCAGCTATCTAATAACTTATCAGAAATGAGAAAATGGACTCTGATAGAATTTTTCACGTAAAATCCAGAGGCTTATCATCTACTCAGTCTGGGTTTTCTGTCACAAACGCAGATTCACTTCATACGCACGAAAATTAGGAACTGAACCAAATAAACAGGAAGAAACATCTTTGTTTTTAGGCACCCTGCAAAATTTGTATTTGAGAATTATTAAAATTGCGATTCTTGTCACGGTTAATCAAAATATACCCGCACTACATTGAGTTTTCGAGAAGCCTGTCAAAAGTCGAATCAATCTTTTGATAAATGGAAGGGTAGGAATCCCATTTTTGAAAACATCAAAAATAAAACTATAAACATTGACCAATATTTCAAAAACTGTAATATCCGAAAAAAAAACTGATCACGTCACTGGATTTGACGTGAAAATTTCCGTTACAGTCTGTCTTCACATTTCCGAATTTACCGACCAAAAATGCAACTTTTTCAAGATCACCCCTGATCACCCTAGCTCAAAAACCGAGTCAAAAACTAATTAACTTATGGTGCATCCGAGGGTGCATCCTTTTTCCGTTTTACAAAAAGTAAGCTCAGGTTCGTCAAAACCGTAAGGTTCTATCTTTAGTGATAACCGAAATAGTCCGTATTTACCAAAACAGGACCCTACGTGACTTTGGCCAATAGAAATCTAGGATAGTCATCTATCGATACTTCTTGCTTGTATACTTGTGACGTGATACTTTTAAGATAAAACCTAATTGAGATCACTAAATTACATATCGAGATATAGGTACTTATGCTCGGACTTACCTAAGTTTATGTTACAGAGAGTGTATGGGAAGAAATCAATGGAAAAATTAATGTTGCACACCGAGGTGATAAATAAATCGACTCATGATATAATATTGTACAGTTCTCTTAGCACTGTTGTGAAATGTGATTCATAACTGTGAAGAAACAGTGCATTTTCCGATCAAAATAAATTCATACGTGCTACAATCATTTCAAATCTCATGTTGATCTTATTTTTGAAAGAAATAAATCAGTGTAATGAGATGGATGTAACTGGAAACTAAATTACTTACGTATTTTTATAGCAATACCCGCATAATAATCAATTATTAATCTAGCGAAGAACACTTACAGACCTGCTTAGAGATAATTATTTGTGCTACCTAATGAGTGTACGAGTAGTAGTGTAAGTATAAAGCTTGGTATAGAGTATAGAATGATACTATGCTGTGATGCAACAGTGTGTTGCGGTCAGAATAAGATAAAGTCGAGTATAAAGATTACTCACCGGGTTCAACGGTTACAGCAGAAGGCAGCAAGATTGATAGACCGAGACAGATGATGAAAATCAGCATTTTTATTGACGAATATTGAATCCCGCGCTACCAAAAATCACCAAAAGTATAAAATTGTATCAAAGAACATAACAAATATCAAATTCTAAAATTTTCATGTGAGTATAAACCAAGAAGCTTCTTACACAGCACCTTCGAAATTATCTTAGCCTAAACCAATGCTGAGAAATAATGAGTGGAATTTAATCAAATGTATTTCACAATATTTATCACTCAAACCAAATAAACAGCTTTCTGTATAAAAACATATGATCAGAACAAAATAAACAATAACAAACCACTGTCTTCTTTGCTTATCTGACAAGTGACAACTGAATGTCTAAACGAATAACCTAATCGTTTGAACTCATTTCTTCCTTCGCCTGGGAGCTCAACGTATACTCGCCTGTTGGAAAAAAGAGGCCAGAAACATGACAATATACCTACTCCGATCTCGCCAAACGACGAAATGAATAGAACATCATTCCAAAATCCATAGTAGTCGCGACTTATCTTGTTCTGTTACCGCTAGAGGCAGTAAGTTGCCCTACACATATATGATGCGGTGTTGTCGCACTGTGCTTAAAGGCGATGTTTTCGCCTAAAAGGTATCAAATCTCTTCTGTACTTAACTGAAAAAATATTGTTTCTAAGATCACTCCAGTATTCATAATCATAATAGTAATCCGTTACGATCCCTACTGAATATGATTATTGTCTCTTGAATAATGTAAATTAATAATTTAGTTGAATCATGCTCCCAACAAGTGCAAACTAAAAGTACGGTTTAAGAAATATATTTAAACTGTGCTAAAAGTAATGATACACCAAATTGAGTTGCGAATTATTCAGATGTAGTTGAGATTTGAACAAATTATTATTCGATGGATAAAATACTTGATCATTTTTATAAGATTTTTATTGTTTCTGTATGCATGTGAGATGGTTTTCAACAGCAAAAATATGGAACTTATGGATACAAGACGTATTTTTTTTTTATAAAAATATCAATTGATTATCGTAAAAAAAAACGGTTCATTGCTTAGAACATAAATTATTGGTTCATTGCATGAGAAAGGTGAAGGAAAATCAACGACATTTTTGCATATTCTCTTCTGTCGATGCGATAAGCTGGTGGACTGTTGAATGGTGCGATGCACTAAAGCATCTACATGATGGAGATATTTTTGAATAATGGAACTTTCATTGAAAACGTCATTTAAATAACTCGAGAAGTACAATTCCTCATATTTGAACAGATTTTCTCGTTTTTGCACCATAAAAAAAAGAGCGTCATGTTTGAGACACCTCATACATAAAAAAGACACTTTGGGAATTTTATAATGACTACATACTGTGTTAAAATCAACTTCTTCTAGCAGTTTAACTGTACAGTAATAAATTATTCATACCATATATAAGGTGTGTTTGTAGAACAATCCCAAACCAGTCAGAGCCAGCATCAGCATCAAGCATCTGCAGTTTGCAAACTATATTTCTGATTATTTTGACCAATCGATGCACCGCTGGTTGATTTGTGGTTGTTCTACGGACAGACCTAATATTGATACTTCAACTAATTTAATTCCAAAATGCTCAATTAATCTTCCCAATTACATTTGATATATTTTGGCAATGTCAATCTGCGATTCTCAAATATACACACTTGATTTATTCCCAAGGAAATTTTACTATTATCAAAATCAAGTGATATATTATTCGCAATTACTAAGTGTAGCTTCATCGATTAAAAACTAAAAATACTTTTTCACTTGAAAAAACTTCTCTAATAAAAGTTGAGAGAAAAAGTATCGAAGAGACATGCAAACTTTTTGATACTTTCTCTCACTAATTCTGCTCTCCAAACTCAAGAATACGGTAATAGTATCATATTCTATTTGAAATTTTGAGCTCAAATTCTGATTAAGCGATGAAAGTTTATGCGATGAATTGAATTTTATGATTTTCGCATGAGAACGGTTTCCTTAATATAAGTACTACTGTTATTGCGTGCTTGTTAGAAGCTTCCTTCTAATGTCATCCTTTTCTGTCATTTTTCAATATTTAGATTTTTCACTGAAAAAGTCAACAACTGTCGAACGAAATAATTGATTTATAGAAATGCAGTCGTTCATTGTGGGGACCACGCGATTTGCATACTTCGAGTGAGTCTTATATTATTCCTTCTCAATATTATGTTTTTATTGCTTGCTGTGGTTATGTGATAAAATGGATTAGTCCTATTTTTCATTGAACCTACACATATAGGCAGAGAAAACCACTGTGTATGTATCTTGAATAACGACGTCAAGTACAATGAGAAAACATTATTCACTTATAGGTGACCACAATAAGCTTTTTTAGGAACCTATCTAATTCAACACATTGAGTGATAGAGCGAAGTGAATGCTTTCACTATAATACTATCTTTGACAGTTGTTTGGGAAGCGTGTAAATCTATTACAAGAAATTTAAGTATAAGCATTTATGCCTGGTTTACAATGAATTTCACTTCAAAGTGGAAGTGACAGATTTCCGCTTGCCAAATGTGAATCATATGATACCATCTACATTGACTTTGGCATGAGTGTGAGTTTGAACACAGATTCAATCCAGATGGTAGCATATGATTCCGATTTGGGAAGCACAAATTTGACAGTTCAACTTCGAAGTAAAATTCAATAAAACCTCACATTATACTTGTATGTTCCTTATAAATATCACCCACCATCATGGAATCAGGTAATCAAAGGCACTATGGACAAAATATGAAGTTCAAAAATGATTTTCCATGAAATATCCCAGTGAAAATGTGACTTTGATGTAACATTTATGAAAATTTAAAGTTATTATGACTCCCACAATAACTTTTATGTCAAAATTATGTAGCATTTTTGTAAAGAGAATTATGTATCCTTTGGATCTTTCATTATAACGTGAATTTTATGTAAAATACGTGATGTAACATCAAGGTGTGTATGAAGTACATACATTTTACATAAACAAATAGATGTCTCTATCACATAAGCGATTCATGTCAATATTATGTAGATTTTATATCAACATGTGACATTTGAAAATCGACAAAGTCAAGCAAATCCTAAATCGAGCCTTTGGTCATCTCATTATCTCATCCACGCAGCTTCACCCCAACAGAGTAGAAGTAGAAGCCATTTCGTCATTTTCTTCGTGTTTTGTGTTTTGGTTGTGTTGTTTGACCAAAGCCGTACCATCTCACAAAAATAAATGATTTCATTGTACTGAAGTGAAAAGACAAGCATTCATTTGCATGTGTTTTTGATAAAAACTCAAGTACCGTTACTCAAGCGATAGAGACTGAGAAAAATATCGTTTTGTGTCAGGGAAAAGGTAGGTTATGTTGTTATGTATTTATGTTTGGTAGTTTGGTAGCTGATATTCATCGACGTTATTTTATTTCTATGGTGATAATAATAATTATTAATTACTCCTTGAAGATTCTAAAACTGTCGAAGAGAGTTATGCAGCTATAGAAACCATAATATTCACATCAGATCAACACTGGACAGCCACTCCTATTGCAAGCGTTCCATATTGTCTGAATGCCGCTAAACAAGAAATTTCGCGAACCAAATTGGATGAAATGCTACAGCAGGAAATTGTTGAAGAAAGCGAAATCCCCCGGATTTCTACCGTACTTTTGGTACCAAATATTTACCAATGCATGATTTCATGGTTATATACACAAAAGAAGGTAATAATAATGATAAGATGAGAGTGAGGTAAACTATTTATAAAGCAAAGGTCTGAATTTTACGTATTTTTTACATAAATAAATCGATATAAAAATGTACATATCCTTTTTTATATAAAAATGCTTACATAAATGTGACATAAAGTTTACATGCAATAGAGGTATGACATTATGCAGTCGTTGTAGGTTAAAGTTTACTTTCTGGTTACCTTATTATTATATAATATTGACGTAACTGGTAACCTGTGTTACATAATTTTTACATCAATATTATGTTTTTGTGTTTGCTTGCATGGATTAGACTGTGAATGTGTGTGGGTTCAACAGCTAAATAATAATAAAACAATAGCCTAGTTTACATCGATAACTCGTTTAGTTCGGTCCGATAGGACCAAGTGGGTGGGGATAGTACGGTAGGACCAATGATTGCTTCTTGCCCGTGTACATCGTCTTGCAACGCGTGAACCAAATCTGTACGCCCGCAATTCGTCAAATGTCAAAAAACAAGTCGAAATTATTCATCAACACAATTCATAACCAAAAAAAACATGAGTAAGAACGCTCAGATTGCCTTAGAATCTCAGAACCAACACAATTCACAATAATAACAATCAACATAACCTCATAATTTTGATCCAGATCGAACCAAATTTAGTTCGGTACACTTGCTGGCGAGTATCGAAACAAGTGCGGACCAGCTTAGTCCGCAACTGTTTACACCATTCGAACCAAATATTTGGTTCGGATATAGTCCGAATTTGGTACTTGGTCCGCGGACCAAGTTTTCGGCATAAACTAGGCTAATGTTAAAATGATTATTTTTATTGATTTATCAGGATGTTCAGCGGAAAAATAATAGCGATGAAGTTATATTGTACTTTATGTGTACGTCAGTATACCTCTACTTACATTAGAACACATAACTATCAACTATCAGCAATATATTTTTTTTCATGCTGATGAATAAATCAAGCTTACAAATCTGTGATACATTTCCGAAAGTTTTTTCACAAAGCCAGAACAGTTTTCAAAACTTAAATCAAATTTACAATTTTTTTTTCAAAAAACATGAAACCTTTAGAAGCCCTGCACGTCTTGATCTGCATCAATTTCCAAATCCTAGACTTAGACCATCCCTCTGCGACACGACACTTGGCAACGCCGCGAATAAGTGAGGTCGTGGTCGCAGATCCCAATATGGTGGCCGGTGAATCAATGAACGTATACTACGTTAAAAAAGTGAGTAAAATGTGTAAAATGAAGTAGTGAGTGGATACGGGAAAAAACAATCCTGAAATGGGGAAAGACCAGGAACTTTTGGAGGCAGCTCGAAAAGGAAATACAGCTGTTGTCGAGAAAATTTTGGGTCAAAGGGCCAAAAGGAGTGGTCCTCTTGCAAGGTATCAGCTGTCAAACAAATATTGTTTTTGTTTTTATTCAAAGTAGATTGACCCTTCAACATTATTTCTTTATGTATTTGGAAGGTTTTTAGTTGAGGTTTGGTTGGATGTTAACAAGTATCATGAGATAACGTGTACATACTGGATATTCCTGTTTTAAAACTGGGTTATTCTTGACTAAGGTTAAACTAATTATTTTAATAAAAATGCTATTACTCTTATTAGAATTGAACTAGTGTGACTATAAGTTACGAACGCGTTAGTGTGATATTATTGTTTCTAGCATCAAATCAAAATTTTCGTTCAGTCTAGAGAGAAAGAGAAAGGTACCTACTCTCCTGATTACCTAAGGTTTTTTTGGTGATTCGCTAGGGATTGCACTATGATACTTACGAGAATACTCATCTACCCAAGCATCTTAATCTATAGAATCTTTTTTGCTCGCTTTATCGTTAACACGCTCGTAATAAAATTCACTACCTACTTCATGATTAGTCAGAAGATACTCGCAGAAAATCGCTTCTGAATGAAACAATTTTGGTACCACATAGATTAGGTATAACTTGTATCTTCAAAAATTATCTTTGAATGTATGATGCATGGTATCAAGGGTATGAAAATGAAATTGGACAATTTTTTTCAGAAACTTCTTATTCCAGTAGATAATTGAGTACGGAGTGAAAATCGGAAAATATCGATTGTGCGTACGTTGTTGTGCCAAATTTTCTCACCAATACCTGGTTATACTTTACAATTATTGATTATCCTCGTGATTATCTGTTGACGAAAAGCTCGGGTCTTGTAAAGATTAGGCATCCATACATTAATGAATTTTTTCAATTTTTGAGCATAGTTTTGGGTTTATAGAACAATTTCAACTAAAAAAAATGCTGGATGAACAGCTTTTAACAAAAAAAATAATCCCATAACAAATTAAAATTTTATCAGGACTCAGTGAGAAAAACTCCCTTAAATGACAGCTCACATTGTTACAATCCATACAAGCTACATATTAGAACAAACAGGCAATGTTGCCAAACTTACCCAAACTTCTTAAAAACGAATGCAATAGTTTTTGTATCTATATTTTAATATACTATGAACTATGACAAACATAATAAAACAGTAAAAAAAACAACCATATGGGCAGGAGCGTTACTTTTTAAACGATATTTAAGAGAACATCCACCGGCTACGCTGGGCAGAAGCGTACCTTTTTACTCGGGCAGGAGCAGCCATATGGGCAGGAGCGTTACTTTTTAAACGATATTTAAGAGAACATCCACCGGCCACGCTGGGCAGAAGCGTACCTTTTTACTCGGGCATGAGCAGCCATATGGGCAGGAGCGTTACTTTTTAAACGATATTTGAGAGAACATCCACCGGCTACGCTGGGCAGGAGCGTACCTTTTTACCCGGGCAGGAGCAGCCCATATGGGCAGGAGCTTTACTTTTTAAACGATATCTAAGAGAACATCCACCGGCTACGCTGGGCAGTAGCGTACCTTTTTACTCGGGCAGGAGCAGTCATATGGGCAGGAGCGTTACTTTTTGAACGATATTTAAGAGAACATCCACCGCTCGATCCACCGGCTACGCTGGGCAGGAGCGTACCTTTTTACTCGGGCAGGAGAAGCCATATGGGCAGGAGCGTTACTTTCTAAACGATATTTTAGGCATGATGGACATCTGAATATACATCAATAAAATGGCGCCAAAACGAAAAAGAAAAATAAATGAAAAAGGTTTGCAACAGCGAGTATTTTTCATTCTCGGTCGTTATTTAGTGAGTATTGTCTAGTGTCTTGACAACCTTGACAGTTGTTATTGATAATGTCGAGTTCACCGGGATGTTCTGTGAATCAAATTTTTAAAATTTATTTTTCCTGCTCAACTATATGTTTTAACTTCTTTAGTGGTTACGTGAGGAACTGTAGTACATGAGAACAACAGAAATTGTCCATTTCAATGACCCACAACTGGAACAAATCGAGATTTTTGGAAAATGTTCGTATGAAACAATGTGCCTAAAATAGTGTTTTTTTCTACAAAAAAGTGATTCATCCAGCATTTTTTCTCTTTAGAATAGTTAAACGAAGGATAATTTTCCAAATTCGCCTTTGAAAAGTAAAAAATACGTGGATGCCCAATGTTTACAAGAACCAAAAGCTCGTTGGAAAGCCTAGTAAATTATTAAATTCAGAGCGAATAGAACTCGGAATAGAATGACCAACATTATTATTAAATGGACAATTAGGATGCATTTTCGAATTACTTGACATTTTACATAGGTAGGTACTCACAGATTCTACTCACGTGACTAAAAACGGGGCGTGGCGTAAGTAACGTGATATGACGTCACTAACCTTGCTACCAAGACGCCCTCTTAATCCGTGAACCGCTTATCTGTCAATCTTCTGGCATGTCCTACGAAATGATAGTATAGGTCATTCCAGAACATAACCTAAACGTCAGCTGATTGTACCGTAAACAAACATTAATCTGTATTTTCACTATTTTCCTTTACTTTTCGAGACATCTTTCGAACTGCTAAGTGTGCAATGGCCTTGTGATTCTGATCCTGAAAAGTTGTGGAATGAGTGATTAATCTCGCGAAGTTAGAAGCCGGTTTAGAAGCTGAAAGCTCAGAAATTTTGATTGGGCACAAACACAAAATATCGATTGTAGACAACGGACCCCTTTAGTTTGAATGATCCAGATGTTGATGAAGCCCTCAGGGCGAGCCTCAGGGGTTTCCAAACATAACCAACATGAACATAGTTAGTTATTTAGTGCTTTCGCCACGCTTATACCTATATGCATTGTTCACGGTACAAGCTATCATCAGTTGACAGGTTTCTGAAATGGCCTTTTAGCGAGCCTTTGAGATGTTAAGGTAAGATATTTGGACTCGTTTATTGTTTATCAAGTGGTTTATGGAAATCAACCCAAAAAAAAAATGTTGATTTTAAGTAAAACAGGTTTACATTTTTTAAATAGTTTCGTCATCAAGTACACCACATGTTTCTTTTCGACGTGCTTTTTTTTTTTTTTTCAAAACGGTTTATTTATCGATAATGAACAAGAGTACTTACCTTTTCTTTAGTTCAAGGCAAGTTCAAGGCTTGGTTCAAGGTAGGGTTTCACGAGATTCTCGAAATTCGAGATTTCTTGTCTCGATTTCGAGTCAAGACGAGATCGAGACGAGATTGGCAAAAATTTTTTCGAGACGAGACCGAGAAAAATACTTCAAGATTTTTCGAGATCGAGAAATCCTCGTCGAAATTTCTCGATCTTGAAAAATTAGAATCATATGATAGTTACGGGGATAGTTACTTAAATACAGAGAAGTGGTTCAGTTAGAAGCATGCAGCATTGTTCTTGGCTTGGTTCTTGGTAAACTTTCAGCCCATACCAAGATATCGACTGAGTTTGTGATTAATTCACTTGATAATAATTATATTGAAGAGTGATTCCGAATCCGCCAAATGAGCTGAACGAACGCAACTAATTTTTGCGACACGTGATTGCTCATGGATCAGGAATATTTGCGTCACATGATCAACTGGATAAATTAATGTTATGCTGGTCTTCATTCACTCACTCAGTGTACAATGTTTGTGGATTAATTATGGTGTTTTCATGTTCCATTGACCTGCATACTGTTATTTTTGACGTGCATTCCAGACAGTATATTTTCAACAGATTTAAACCATAGGTTGGATGTCTTTTATGATGCTATAAGTGGACAGCATCAACCAGAAAGGAACTAGCCCACAAAATCAAAAACTTTTAGGAAAAAGGAACCATCCCGTAGAACGCCAACTTAATTAAATATCAATTCCTAAACACGTCGCTAAACACTTTCTTCAATCGAAATGAGCTTCTGCTATTTTACAGAAGAGAACCAAATAGAGATTTTTTCAAGATTATCTATTTTTTATTCAGGAAAAGAAACCACTAGTCATTGGTTTACCCTAAAATTGATTGCAAATTTAGTAAAAGGAAGATATGAACATGGTTTTCTTGGTGAACTAGTGATCTTTCCATGTATTTCAAAGAACAGAACCAACATCAAGGTTCTTTTATGCGATCTATTATTTCCTAAAATATGAGAAGTTACTAAGTTATTCTAATTGAAGAAGATACACCAAATCGCATCCTACTTTGAGTGATCAGAATTAATATGTTTTATACAAATACTGATGTAGGACCCATTGTTTACTTTGAGCATTGATTTCGATCGATAGTCATGTTGGTTGGTTCCTTTGTGGTTGATGCTGCCAAGTATCGTTTATACATTATGCACAGGTCTACAGCAAAATTGATGTTTTTGAACCTAGATGTTATGATTTCAAGTTATTTGGACCTCCAAAATCCGATACTGACCTTAGTTTTATCCCATCCTTGATCCAATCACATCCCAATTTTTCGCAAACTGATATCTTGGAATAATAAAAAAAAGAAATAAAATAAAATAAATAATGATAGCATAGGCAGCGCTTTTCAAGTGCTACACAAAAACTAATAAGAAATTATGATCTCTCACCTCACTAACCCACGGAGAAATAAATGTGTGAGAAAATTCAATTTTTTGCAAAAATTATTAGAAAAAATAATCGAAAATGAAATTTGAAATCAACCTCCTCTATCTCTGAAATGAAGGCCGCGATAGCAGAAATTTTTATTGAAGTAGAAACATTAGCCTGGTTTACACCGACAACTTGGTCCGCGGACCAAGTACTAAATTCGAACTTTATCAGAACCAAATATTTGGTTCGAATGGTGTAAACAGCTGCGGACTAAGCTGGTCCACTCTTGGTTCAGTACTCGCCAGAAGGTGTACCGAACTAAATTTGGTTCGATCTGGATCAAAATTATGAGGTTATGTGGATTGTTATTATTGTGAATTGTGTTGGTTCTGAGTTTCTAAGGCAATCTGAGTGTACTTACTTATGTTTTTTTTGGTTACGAATTGTGTTGATAAATAATTTCGACTTGTTTTTGACATTTGACGAATTGCGCGCGAACTCATTTAGTTCACGCGTTTCAAGACGGTGTAAACGGGCGAGAAGAAACCATTGTTCCAACCGTACTATCCCCACCCACTTGGTCCTATCGAACCAAACTTAACGAGTTATCGGTGTAAACTAGGCTATTAGCTTAGGTCTTGGTTCGGACTGATAACCCCTGATATTTTCGACATATTTTTCCGAAAATTCGATAGCTGTATCAAAATTTGATATTTGTCTTTATTTTATTTTTTGATTTGCTGAAATATCTCACGTGATATACATAAATGGATAAAAAGATTCAGGATCAGCTTGCAAAATTATACATATATATATGTAGGTATATAAAAATACTTAATAAATTGACATAAAACATCTCGCAAAATGTTGTACGTAGACCTGTGTAATCAATCGACTCATTTTTTATTCGTTATAAATTCAACCGTATTTCTTTGATGCAGGACTGCAGTTCCTGGTACACTCCGTTGTTGTTTTTTTTTTATTCCCCGACCTATTGTCCATTTTGGTGTTGGCACTACTGCCTACCAACGACTTGGGTTTGAAGTCGTTGCTGCCTACCAATAAGGTGGGTACTTCAAAAATCAAATAATCTGAAAAAAAATGTCTATGATATTCTCTGAAGATCGCATCTTTTGTCGCGCTAGATGTTTTTCGGA
This sequence comes from Orchestes rusci, assembly GCA_958502075.1. Lineage (NCBI taxonomy): Eukaryota > Metazoa > Arthropoda > Insecta > Coleoptera > Curculionidae > Orchestes > Orchestes rusci. The sequence goes on from OY293304.1 coordinate 19,777,955, forward strand.
GGGCACGACATAGAATTTTGACATAACCCACTGTGAATTTCGGTAGTTGTTCAATAGTTGAGTTCGGCATCATCATCGCATATGTGACAGATTTTTTGTCACGTGATAACAGTTGAGTCATACACGATCAGATCACGTACCTCCGTTAGTTTTGATCGAACTCAATAGTCCGGCACGTGATTTGGTCGTATATGTTTTGATCGTTATCACCTGACTAAAAAACTGTCACATCGGCGATGAAAATGCCGAACCCAACTAATAGACTGAATTAGTCTTGACGTCATTACTATATTGGTAGCACTGAATTTGAGTCAAACTCGGTCAAAAGTGACACTGATGACAATGCATGTTTCCAAATGAACTAATGGCCGATCGAGTGGCCGATGTAAAACTACATAATATTTTCCAAGAACACACTTTTTGAAAATATTGGAGAGATGTTGAGGGATTTTGTCCAGTATTCGAGTTTTTCAGGTTGCTGTGGATAGAGTGAACTTGAATTATAGTGACTAGGAAGTTTGAAGTACCCTCAAGGTGGTGGGCGTTGAACTATAATATCCATTTCTTGTGAATTTATTATGATTTTTGGTGTAAATATCGAAATAATGCACTTTAGAAATGGTTGTTTAGCGGGGTGATTTTCATTCTCTATTGATTTCATAGATTTTACGTGAATAACAAGGTGAATAATGAGGTTCAAGCACATCATGATGTTGGAAATGAGTATCACAAACTTTTTTAAGTCTCAGAATGATTGTTTTTGATAGTGGCCATCATATTTTGAAAGAAAGAGAGTGAATCTTATCATCTCGTCCACACAATTTTATAGAAAGACATAACCTCAAGATGTCCAAATCCAAATCCACTATTTTTTTCAAGCCAGATAGTTGGAAGTTATTTAGTTTTTAATCAAATAAAGAATACCTACCGGCGTCAGCAGTGTACTTTTTTTTAATAAACAGGTATTGCATAAGCAAGTTATCGACGATAACTCGAAAGCCCCATTGAAAAACGCATTGGAAATAGTTTGTTTGGAAACAGCCGCTGCCTTTCAGGAATACCATTGATACCAACCTTTGTGATGACGTCACACGAATTGAGTCTATTAGTCTACTCTCGAGTCTCTCTTTTCATTTCAAATTGCGAGTAGTCTACATGTTCAATATCAACCTTTAACCCCCAATTTTGGCACCTGTCAAAACAAATTTTACATTCTTCACAAACAAGAAAAAAAATTACCCTTCGTGAAATGTCTACATTATTTTTAAATAAGAAGTTTATTGGGTCTATATCACATTAGACAAACGAAAACTAACAAATTTTCTATGAAAATCTCAACAATATGACGTTTGTAGAGCTATAATAAGACGATCTAGGTGAGGAAATGTTGAGAAAAGTGTTGGGAAATTAGGAAAATTCATGGTACAAGGTAACGGGACTGGGGAGTGAATAGGGGTGCTGGGCGGGTTAATCACCTGGTAAGTATGGTGGAGACACATAATTGAAATGCCTTCTTACTGCTTACTAACTCACACAAACGATATTTTTCATTCTAAAAGGAAAAAAATCACTTTATTCATTTTTTCAATTATCGCATATTTTACTATTCATTGTGTTGCTACAGCCTTGTTGCTATGCTTTGTAAGACTCCTGCCAACAGTGACATTTGTGGTTGTCAAATTGTGAGTCTTTGGCAGCGTTGCCAACGATACGGATTTTTCCTTGTTTATACGAATGTTTATAGCATATTATATCGATGCGAATTTTGCAATGGATGACAAACGTTATTATTATCATCAGTTGTCATACTATGCACAAGCTCAAGCGATAATGATCAGGATTTTATACGAACATTTCTGAAATATGAAAATTAAGTACTACGACGGCGATGTAAGTTTTGCAGGAGTTTCATGTCTCGCGTGAGGGCGGCGCCACGCCGCTCCCACGTGTAACATCCACACAAGACAAACAAACGAATGCCAAACTAATAACGACGACGATGGTGAAAGTGTAGCGGGCGGGTTACCATGTCAAACGTATAAGGGCGGCGGTGGCTAAGCTACGACGACGGTGTTAATGTAGCGGAAGTACCATTCCTAACCCCACAATAATAATTGTTATGTTGACCTTGTGCTATCCAACGAGGTGCTACATATTCTTAAGTGTATTCAGTTCACGCACTATGTGATGTCGCTAAGGCGACATCAAGTTTGATTTTTGATTACCAACCCAAACTAACCAAAACTAATCCAAACTTAATTCACATTATACCTTTACACAACACGTCGTCAATTATTATGATTTACAACAATAATTGTAATGTTAACCTTTTGCTTACCAACGAACTGCTGCATATTTTTAAGTGTATTCAGTTAATGCACTATGTAATTTCGCTAAGGCGACATCATGTCAAGTTTGATTGTACTGGACAATATACCTATTTGACAGCTCCAGTGCAGCTCCGGTGCGCACTGAGACAACAAATGGAAAACGCTATAAACAATTTGACAATGTCAGGTGAAAGCGTAGCAACAAGGCAACAAGGTTGTAGCAACACAGAAGACAAATATGTCAAAATTGAAAAAGATGATGAATGATGATATTTGATATTTTATGATTTTTTCTTTAAGATTGAAAATATCGTTTGTGTGAGTTAGTAAGCAGTAAGCAATCATTTCAATTATGGGTTATTCACGTTATTCGAAACGAAACATTATGGCCGAAGTATATGATTTTGAAAAAGTTTTTTTTTTCTGGATGGATAGGGACCCTTTAAGGCTACATTTTAAAAATATTTTCACGTTATACAGGGTGTCCCCAAAACACGAAACGCATCAAAGTTGTATTTTTTTAAATGGAACCCCCTGTATATTAATTGATTTTCCAATTCTTCCTTCAATGTTGAACAAAAATTGTGATACAACTAATGTTCCTAAATTCAACCGTTATCGAGATATCGCGTTTTAAAAATGGCATTTTTGCAACTTTGACATGCTATAAAATTCAAACTTTTCAAGTTAGAGGAAAATGGTTTGCACTTTCCTATCCTAACTTTTCAAGAGCTCTTCTGTCATTTGGATAGAAGGTACCGTCAACTGTCAACTTTTTTCGAGACTTTTTTCGGCACATTTTGACTTTTTTTCACAAGAATGAATTTAATCTCGTTGAATAGCTCTCGAAAAGTTAAGATAGGAATGTGCAATCTATTTTTCTCTAACTTGAATAGTTTGAGTTTTATAGCATGTCAAACTTGCAAAAATGCCATTTTTGAAACGCGATATCTCGATAACGGTTGAATTTAGGAACATTAGTTGTATTACAATTTTTGTTCCAAATTGAAGAAAGAATCGAAATATCAATTAATATACAGGGGGTTCCATTTAGAAAAATACAACTTTGATGCGTTTCGTGTTTTGGGGACACCCTGTATAACATGAAAATATTTTTAAAATGTAGTCTTAAAGGGTCCCTATCCATCCAGAAAAAAAAAATTCAAAATCATATAAGTACTTCGGCCATAATGTTTCGTGTCGAATAACGTGGATAACCCTGTATATATCTACCATACTGGATACTGGCCAGGTTATTGTTACCCCACCCAGCACCCCCATTCACTCCCCAGTCCCGTTAGCTTCTATCATGAATTTTCCTAATTTCCCAACACTTTTCTCGAAATTTCCTCACCTATATCGACATATTATATGTCTACAAACATCGTACAGTCGAAATCATCAAGGAGAATTTGTTAATTTATGTTTGTCTAAAGTGCGCATATAGCACCGAATTCTCGTCTCGATGAAACCCTAGTTCAAAGCTTAAGTTATCCATTTTTTTTTTATAATACGGGATATTCAACATTCAAGCATTGAAATGTACCACCTATAGTCGTCCCCAGGTAAACCTAAGAACGTAAAAAATGTGTTCTCACCCTATTTTGAGAGGTCCTCACTCCACTACTCAATCCTCGATTCCATCATACAGTTTCCACCATGAAGTTGAGCACTAACCAAGGTACTAATAACATATGGGAAAATCTCTTGTTATATATATTTTTGTGAAACTTTCTTCGGGGATAGTGAGACGGATGTCTGATAAGCAAAAAATCAACTTGGACACAAGTCATGAATTCATCGGTTTATCGAGAATTTAGAAAACAGTTCATTTTGGTGTCAAAAAATTGGTTAGTTTGACAAGTTATCGGAAAATTTTATTAGAAAAAGTTGTTTAGAATCGACTAAGGACTTCACGTGCCGATCTTGGTGCAAATAATAACTCATATTTGACCCTTTCCACTAAAATGAAAATTGAAAATGATGATTTGAGTCTAAAATTTACTTCATTCAAGTAGCAGATAGTGTTAAAAATCGTGAGTCGTTTCTTTTGTTTTTATGCGATTTTGATGGAAAATACTTATTTGCAAATATCGGACTTCTTCCAATTGCAAAACCTCGCAAGTCACCCAGCGTTTTAATTCTTATACCCAGAACTTAACTTACGAGGTTTTGTAGTTGCACAAATCTGATATTTTTAAATCAGTCGATTTTCTTATGAAATAAAACAGTCAAGGGATGTAGGTATATTAAAAAGAAAAAACTGTTTGGTCGTGTCCCTGACTTTACCCATGTTCGTATTCTCACATTTTCTAGCAATCAGAAAAATTAATAAATTAACGAATATTCACTCTAATAGTTCGTCTATGGTTGAACCTTGAAAATATTTATTTCAGAGAATCAAATGTACTGTGGAAAAAAGAACATGGGTACAGTTAGGGACAGCACCAGACGGTATTTTTCATTTTATATCCCGTGACTGTTTTATTCCATGAGAAATTCGACTGATTCAATATCAAACCGATGCGGTTTAGTGGAAAATCCAATTTGAAAAGAAAATCATAATTTTGATTTTCCTGTCAATGAAGGAGGTAAAAATCTATAAGCCAGTAACCTTGAAGAAAAGGGGGGTACCTTGCGTTAGATCCGGTAGCTCTGATTTTTTGCTGACTTGTTAATGATCTTGGCCTAATGAATAATCCAAGTTTCCGACCTCGAGCGCCGAACGCAACATTGTCAAATTTCAGAACGATTCCAAAATGTATACCTTTTATGCAGTTTTTGACAATTTGAAACCTGAACGACCAAGTTTTTGATTAAAACTATTGGTTCTTCAGGGATGGTTCTGATCGCAAATTGTTGCAAATTTAGTCTACATATTGGTCTACATTAAAAAAAGTATTTCATAGTTATAATCGAAAACTTAGTCCTTCTGGGATAAAATTGCCAAAAACTAGATAAAAGGTAGAAATTTTGTTTTTTTTTGAAATTTGACAATGTTGCGTTTGGCGTTCGGGGTCGAAAACTTGGATTATTCATTGTGCCAACATCATAAACAAGTCAGCAGAAAATCAGAACTACCGGATCTAACGCAAGGTCTGATGTATATGGTTACTGGACTACTAATTTTTCTCATATGATTTCCTGCAAAATAGACATGTGAAGTCCTTGATGGATTCTAAACAACTTTTCTCTATAAAATGTTTCGATATCTTGTCAAATCAACCCACGTTTTGACACCAAAATAAACTTCTTTTAAAAGTCTCGCTAAACCGATGATCTCATAACCTGTGATTGATTGATTTTTTGGTTATCAGACATGCACAAACTATCCCCGAATCAAGTTTCTTGAAAATATGAATAATAAAAAAAAATCCCATATGTACCCAGGTTCATGGCGGACCGAGTGGCGGACACTGTATATGATTTTTATTGAATTATATTTAGTTATCAAAGAAATCCGACTTTAGGTGGCGACTTCTAGGAGGCCATAATATCTCCACTGGAAGGTCTTCAAGGGAAAACAATTATTGAAACTCATCTTATTTTTTCATGTTCTGCCTGAATCCGAGAGATTTTCCACATTTTCCCGGACAACTTGTATACCAGCTTGTACCTAAACGTCAATTCATTAGCTACGGCTATAACTTGTAAAAAGCATATTTGATCATTGGCGCTCATTATTGAATATTCAATTCAACTGTTTTTCGAAAATTATCGTTTATAACCTAACTTCTTGAAGAATAGGCTATTATTATTTTTAAAATAATATCTACAAATACTCGAAGTGTGAAAAAAATGATACAAACACATTTCACAACCCTATATCTCGCCTATGATACTACTTAAACGGTTTGACAAACCTGTCAGATAGTAAGCATCACAATGGTCTCTCATGAATCATGAAACCATACTGAAAACATTTATTAAAATTGTGGTAGGCACCTATCCTGGGTAGGCACACGTTGGAACGGTTTTTGAAGGCATCCGAGATCCGATCATCTTGCAGCTAACCTTATTTTCTCATTTGCTTTTGTTATTACGTTCGTTTGATGGTTTTAGCGCAATGGATCTGGACGATCGTTAGTGAATTTGTTCAATTCACATTCATCGTTCATGTGATTATTCAGATTTTATTCAAGTAAGTAGGTACTTTATTATCACTACGCATAAAGATGGCACCGACATATGAAAACATTCACAGGTTATAATTCATACCCAATCTATAACTATGTATCTACTATATTGTCGTTGGTTCAAAAAATTTGCAGGCAGGACCATTAAACAATTCACAATATCATTTCTTTTATAAAATGTCAAAATTAGTCAACACACAACAGACAAGAATAGGATGACAGATGAAAATCTGACAAACGGACTAATGCGCAAGTTAGTACAAAAAGAAAAGTTGGACGAAACTCCAAATTCAAAAAGTCAGTTTTGAATGCGATAATTATAATATAATTATATATTAGTAATATACATATTATGTATTGTGTTACTTTTACTTAGCCTTATGATGACCAATCTCTACTATATGAAACTCATCCTATGTTTTTGGTGTGAAAATTGATTCTTTGAACTGTGAGATTTTGTTGAATTTTCTTTTGATCAGCTATTGTGAACATTTATATAGGAATTGACAACGCGGATTGTGTTCCTGGAGGTAAGAAAAAAAATTATTTTGTCAATTTATTCATGGCGAGATTTAATGTTACAGTAACGGTTCTTATTATATATCGATGTATGGGGTTATGGTAAACCATTCCGTGGAATCCGGGCACTTTTTTGATCTTACGGTACGGTTTTGTTTTGCGAATATAATAATGCTTTTTTGCGACCGTGTGCGAGCCTTTACAAAAATGGCCGATTTATATCCTTATTATTCAAGGCTGCAGAGTTGGTTCACTTCATGTCGGAACCTTTGAAAATTGTGTCCTCGAAGCGATCTGCCGAAATTTCTTCGATCGAAAACAGCCACAGGCCGAGAGTAAGTTTGAAGAGGGGGTCAAGTTCGTAAAAGGCGATCGATTTCCATCATCCGGGTACGGAACTCCAATGACGCATCTCAGCAGGGATTTTTGATCGGCGACACCTGGTATAATAACGGGACCAGAATGGGACTGAGCCGCTTTTGAAGAGTAGTGGACCATTGACAGTGTGGCAAACGGGTCTGTAACGACGGAAAGAATCCATATAAAAAAATTGATATTGCCATATTTAACTACCAAAATGCAAAACCTGTTGCTTTGTGAAACAAAGCTCATTTAAAATCGATTTAATAATTACAAATCTTGACAAGGAAAGTTCAAAGTATATTAACGTACATTTTCTAATCTATTTTTTTAGATTTTTTTCCAAATATTATTATCGCCATCGGAGAAGCGGCAACACGACAAGAAAATAGTCTAAAGGCGTATCTTGAAGGACTCTTATTGGTTGTCTAATGTGATCCCACTTTTTTATGCATAAAACGGACTCGCAATTGGCCGTAGTAAGTAACGTGACAATTTTCAGTGCATCATAACAAAACCCGCACAATAGCAAATATTGAGTCATTCAGTGGCGGTGCTTTTATCTGCGAATTCTGAGCTTTGAGGATAGTTGCGAAGAAGTTATTGTTGATGTTGATTATTGACATTATTGTTAAATAGTTATTGTTGTTGATTGATTTGATATAAATTATATTTTGGAGTATGTTTCCTTGCGTCTATAGGGTTTGTGATGAGGTGAATCAAGTCACAAAAAAAATTTTTCTTGCAAATATTGTGACAACAACATTTCTTCCTTATTGTTCGTTAGTAATCTTTAGACAAAAATATTCTTCAACATCAGCCAACACACCACGCCACTGGGTTTTTCATGAATTAAACCAGTCATGTTTTAATACTATTTTGTTCCCCTTACCGATGATGCCCCACTGTCACAGATTCATTTGCCACACTGTATAGTCTTTTTTAAATGGTAATGGCAGTACTACTTCCAAGAATAATTCCCATTTTCAAGAATTGTGCAATTTGCCCATTGTGCCTTAACATGAATGAGAGTCACATCACTCTAAACTTTACCTATTATAATCCATTACACATTCTGAAATATCGTGCATTTTATGATCCCATTTATTTTAATTCTATGAATATCTTTTGAGATAAATGACTCAAATTTGAAACGATTTCAACTCGTTTGTCAGATTCATGGGAACCGAGATAGAAGCACGTATTCCTTACATTGCTCAATTATTATGCATTGATTAGATCGAATTTATACACTGGTATTCAAATAGGATGAGTCATCGGTTCATGTATATAATACGAAGAAAATGTTCTTCTACCCTACTAATTAACCAATCATTTTATACATTACATTCTCAGAAATGGTGACATTCACTTTACTTTCACGTGATTCGTTGTCTAAAAGAATATGTTTTTTAACTGATCGTTCTTATAACAGGCTATTTTGCGTTATTCTGAAGTTAACTCTACTTGCTAACCCTAGACCCACTTATTGTTCCAGTGACAAAAACAAAGCAGAGTGATTTACCCACGTCTCCTCATTTTTATTCCGACATTGTGAGTAAAAGGCAAGGTACAAGGTTCTCTCCTCGGTTTTCTCATACACCCTTATAAAGAGTGTACTAGAACACTCATTATATGTATGTCGAAATATGACTACAAAAGTTCCATGTTTTTTTTTCTGTGATATCAGGAATTTAAAGTTTTCCTGAAAGACGTTTTGTGATCGTGGACAACATCCGTCTTGGAAAAATATCTGATAGAAAATTCTTTGTTCGGGTTCAGGCAATTATTCGTAAAGTTTCGTGTATAAAATTTGTTCATCGCAATTAACAGTGGCGGATCCCGGAATTTATCAAAAAGGGAGGAGGATGTTCCGGTGTTTTTTTTATCAAATTTGCCATATTGTATTTCAGATCGTCTAATAATTTAATTTATTTTATTTTAGTTACGCATCGAGGGAATCTTGTAGATTTTGATGGCAAGGCAGTTCTTTTTTCGTTTGTAAACAATAATTGAAATTCAATAATGGCATGGGTCTACAAGATTCATTTTTGACTCAACAGATGTTCTTTCGGCAATCTAATATAGAAGGTAATCCGTCGAAATTGATACGGAATGAGTAGACCAAGGAGTAAACATTTTGATAATAACATTCATCAACGTTGATATGCGTGATAACTCAAGGTCATTTGAAGAATAGGTTGCTTCGCAGCTGCTACTGTGGTGTAGAGTGTAGATGACGAATATTATTGCGGAAAATAAGCGGGTATTTGTCGATGCAAAAACTTATTTCTACATATCAGAATAACATGAGAATGATTTGTTTCAAGATAAGACTCCTATCTATGTTCTAACATGATAATATACTATGAATAGAATACCGAAATCATTGTTATCATGAAAATAAATCTTCTCAAAAACCCAATGATTAGACGAGATGGGGGCTGCTCATGATTTTTGTGTAAGGGTTCACATTAAAGGAGCTTCTGATTAGCTCCTGCACCGAGGCCTGCACATTATTCTTGGCGTTCCCAGATCACTTACTCACGAAAGGAAGTCATTTTTTGCTCCATTGATGACTAGAGTAATCACTATTGAACATGGGTTCGCTAAGGAATTTAGCTCACATTTGAAAAACAGGGCACGCACTGGAGGTTACATGACTGCACATAACAAACGATCATCTCAATCTACCACAGCAATAGTTTTCCATTTTATTTGAAAACATTGTTTGTCTTCCTATAGTTTTTCCGTATACTCGACCGTTTAAAAAAAACACGATTTTCTGAAAGAAAAACTATTTCTTTTAATGGCCTAGTAAGGGATTGCCTATTGGATATTCTTTTTTTTTCAATAAATAATTAATTCTGCAAATTTTGGATAAGACAAGATGGAAATGCGTGAGATTCCCCAATGGAGCACTGACCTAAATAGCCTAGAATTTTTCGTTTTCGGACATCTCAAGTCCAGTGTTTTTAACACCAGCGAATACGGTCGATGACCTACGATTTGTGTCAGATTGCTTTTTGTCATATTGTTCTTATTGTTGTTACGACCTTTGTTGGGAGAGTTTCACAACATGAGAATTGGCGTTGTGGAGAGTCAGTGGTAAGTGAGAAGGTTTTTAATGGTAATAATAAACTGTTATCATAAAAACAATCAAACCGGGTCATCCCAGATTTAATTCTCAACAAGATAGGGAAATTGTCAAAACCAATGGACCCAGAGATCACCTTGTAGATTCCTAAACCTAAATAAATAAAAAAGAAAACAAAGACTTTGTGACATTACCGGAAACGGGGTCTGGCCTAAATAACAAGATTTGACGTCACCATCGTTGCTATTGAGTCATCCTTTCGGGCCTTGAACCTGGCGAACCGCTTATTTGTCAATTATTTCAGTCAATTCACAGTACAGCTGTCGGAAGAGAACAAGAAAAGCCTTGTTTGGATGAAGGCATTCAAACGTGCTATACATATAAATAGGAACGATCTTTTTCTGCTTGCTTGTTCTCGTTTTATGTGAACATTGTGAACGTAGACGTGTTGGAGTTTCGAGTTGGTCTGTTGAACAATTGTACCAGAATTTGGGTTGGTGGAGGTGATGATTTGCTAAAAACTCTCATTCGTTGGACAAAATCCCGGCTCTGTTGGTGTTGAAACAAGAGAAATTGAAATGAAAAAGTGAGGCGGCGTGGCGGTTACACTGATCGAGCTGTGTCGATCGATTGCCAATGAGTGAAAAACAAACACACGATACCTTATGAGACTGTTTACACTGATCGATCAATCGCTGTCAAGTGCTATCGAGTTGTTTGATTTTTTTTTGATAGAGGTGTGTCTTCCACTGAAGTGGCATTCTTATCTCTCGTTCAGTCATTTTGACATTCACAATGTAAATACATCTTTACACATTCACATTTATCAAAAAAGGGGGTTTGTTCGCGTAAACCCGAGGTTCAATCGATTCGCTACCTCAGGACCATTGGCTAGTGTCCACCCATCGCTCATCAGAGAGAACCTACAACCTATATAGGTACTATTCTCTTACTGGCGTTCTCTTGATTGCCCTTACAAATTGGTATAGTCTTGTGTATTGTGAAAGGGAAGAGAATATCGAGCTCATATGGACCGGGAGATAACGACTTTTTTTGGGTAACGTTCAATGCATGTCTGCCGAGCTGGGGTAAGGTATATTTCAATATTTTAAGTCGATCAATGCATTAAAATTGTTCCTCACCCGTGTACCAACTCCAAGAGCAATGATTGGAACTGTACTGGTAATGGACAATTTGCATACATGTTCAAATGAGTTGAAATTTTATATACGTATTCTAGACATTATTTGAAAGTGACTAGCGAAAAAATTTCTCCGAAATACCCAAAAATATACTAAATATATGAAAAAGAAAACGCGAATTTCACTGCATGATCGCAAAAGAGGTGGGGCCATATTACCCTTCCGAGAGAGAGAGAGTTATCTCAGTTAATACGTCAGACGGCGATAGATAGTGTATTCTGTGATGTAGTGGATGCTGATTGGCGCTCTTTAATCGGTGATTACTACATTATTAGAGATCGTAGCTTGATTTTTTAAACATCAATGACATCAGTACTTACTAATCCTTATATTTTTCATATTTTCAAAAAATGTGCAAATTGTCCATTGTAAACAAAACGATCGATGCCCATCTGCCGTTGTGATTTTATGATTCTGTACTAAAAAAATCCATCGGTAACTCATCTGCAGACAGTTTCGAGTGATAGGTTCTGCAGGACCTCACTATGAAACTGTTGTGAAAAATGATGAAAAAAAAAAACGATTGATGCCAGTCTGCCGGACTAAAAGTAGGTTGAAAAGCTCGAAGGAAACCTCAAAAATCCATCAGTAGACATATTATAGGACATATTTTTCTAGACTAGATTCACTAGTCCTTACATGTAACTACAAAACTTGTTTTGTGTTTGTAAGTGAATAAATAAATAAATAAATAAATAAATATACTTTAGATATAAGTAATAGGAATTTTTAATTGTAATATTTTCGTGACAATGTATGACATTGGCAGACAGACGTTTGTCATTTCATTTGACATGAAAATATAACAAACAACAAATTCGCAATAATTGTTAAGTATATGTCCTATATGTCTATCGATGGATTTTGAAGGTTTCCTTTGAGCTTTTAAACTTACCTTTGATTCGGCAGACAGGCATCCATCGGTTTTTTTTTCATAATTTTTCACGATTTCATAGTAAGGTCCTGCCAAGGGTCCTGCAGAACCTATCACTTGATACTGTCTGCCGATGAGTAACCGATGGATTTTTTTCAGTACACAACGGTACACAATCGATAAATCACAACGGCAGATGGGCATTGATCGAAATTTTTTCTCAATTTTTCAGTACAATCTCAATTATTGATTTTGGAGTTGGTACACGGGGGGGAAAAATTATAGAATTTGATCGACTTCAAATATTTAATCACCATACCCCAGCTCGGCAGACGGGCATTGAACGTTACCCAAAACTGGTCGTTATCTCCCGGTCCAATAGCTCGCAGGATACAAGTCCATAGTGCTTCCATTTAGAAGAAGACTTGTTTTCCGCGAGCTATAATCTCGATATTTACTTTTTTTATTATTTATCTATTTTGTCATAAAAGATAAATATGTAGGTAGATATAACACTTTGACTCCTTCAGCATCAGACAGACATGCGATGTTAAAACTAGGTAGATCAGAATTGACAACAAATTGATCAAACAATAATAATCAGTGTAGTGAAGTTGGAACAGTCACGGTTTGATTGTCAGATTCTTGCATGATGCTTGATGTTCGATTGCTTGATCGGTGTAACCGGCACTTCAAATTTTACTTGACGCGACACGACGCGACTCGATTTCACTTGATCAGTGTAACTGTCGCCTAAGGGATAGTAATGTAGTGTTAGGTGTAACGGCATTCAATAAAAAAACATACCATGACTCTCTTTGGTACTCTGTTGACGTCGCATCGTTTTGTGTTGGTTTTGTTTCATTCTTTTTCAACTTTTAAACAGATTAACATACAAAAATGATATTTGGCCCCTTTTTATATGAGCACGTTCTGCATTTCTCAACATTGTAGTGACAGCTGAGAATGTCAAAACCGCTATTGGGCGCCATTTTGAGAAAGAAATACTCTCTTAATATTGAAAAACTTGAAAGAGAGAGCGACTTCAAACATTCAGGGTGTGATGAGAATGTAAAGACTCTTTCAAAATGAGGTATTATTAGACTCTCCTTTTATTTTGATTGTCACGCTATGGATGAACATGTTTGCATTTTTTGTTGAACATTTTGAAATGTCAATGTCAAGTGTGACACATTTTGTATTCTCAGGAAGTGGAGAGTTATCCAAGGAGTTATCCAGAAACTTATTGGAAACAATCGGTTCATCTGTTTATTTCTTGCTTTATTCATATTTGCTCATTAATTATTACGCAAGTTGGTTCAAAGATACAAAACCATTTCTTAATAAACCTTTTCTTTTTTCTTGAAGGCATGGCCTATCACCCCAAAAATTGTTAAGAAAACATATTCCACAGAGACAGCAATACATTATTATTAATTAGTTTCACTTGCAATCTCACTATCACCAGTTGGACCATGGTCATTTACATTCAACAATATGATAATATGCATAATTTGCATGGTGAAAGTGAACTGTCAATAAACTTTTGCACATAAAGTTTTAAAATGTTTAAACTCTCTAATTTCTAATTGAAGTGGAGAAGAAAGACGTCAAAGAAGTCCAGAATGTTCCATGCTTTGCCTCAATCTCACTATCAGTACACGATATACCTTGGTATGCCAGCGCACATCTCACCGTGACGTCATCTGCAGCTAAAAACAAAATAATACTCATTAAGACACAACAAGCATATAAAGCAATATTTTCCGACAAAAATTATACTTCTGAGACACAAGTTTTGTCCCAACCCTCCATAGAACAGTCCCAGAATCAGTAATTTTCAGTTGCCCACATATTTTTCACAAAGTTAAACATTTGTCTTGATTGACTGGAAATAACCGTTTTGAAACGGCTCTTATGTTTGATCGGAACAGCCCTTATAACAACCATAATTGATATACTTTGAAGACTACTTAGAAAGATGTAGATTGTACGGGAATGTTCGTATCAATAATTTACTTGCACTGTTGATTTAATTACGAATGAAAAATGTGAGGTACTATTGCTGACCGAGTGAGCCATATGAGTGTCGAGGATGACCCACCTCGACTCGATCCCTATCCAAAAAGACGTATAGGTATATCTCGGACTTTGAAAGAATCTGTTATGGGAAACAAATAATTCTACTGGACAAAATTCGAGAATTACTAATAATACCTGTGTATTAATCATAACATATACAAGTTTCTTCGAGAGTTTCTTATTACCTATCAACAAGTCAGACTCCGCTAACCCCTTGTTTTCCAAATGTCTCCACTAAACTTTCACTTTTCTTTATGTCAATATGTGTCCCCAACAAACTACTTATTCCTGGCCCTTGAAAAGCCAATAACGGACAAGCACTTAAATCCAATAATAAGAATAAGGGTGACCTTATTGCCAATCTAGGAAGGGATTAGATGTTTTGCAGACTCCTACATCGCACACACTTGGATTGTATAATTTATTGGCAAGTGGGCATCAGGAATTGATTGCTTCAGTAATGGACGTTGTAAGATCCTGGACTTGTTTGGAGATATTAACCCACTTTTGCTATAAATTATACTAGAATTAAATTTGCTTGTTCTTACTTCCTATAGCGAATTCAAAACTGGATTTGTCTTTATCCATCAGTCGACTGGTTCTGTGTATGGAGTAAATTTACATTTAGATATTCAACCAAGCAGTTTCCGATTTTCATTCGCTATTTACAAAAAAAACCTTCTCAAAATAATTTTTTTGATTCTTCGAGGATCATTTTAGTAAAGTGGAGTCTGGCGACTCAATTATTTTACGCGACTCGAAAATCTATAGGTCACTGCCGCGCCTAGGTTAAGGTCGACTTTTCCTGAACTAAAGTGGGGAATTATTGAATTTATCTTGTTTATGCTGGTGTGCAACTTTAAGGTGTGGTCCAAGGTCTGGATGAGTGGGCACTGCCAGACTTCATTACAATAGTTGAGAGTTTTATTTTGATTTCTTACTTGTTGATCACAATATTTTTTCATAAAATCGTTACGTCACTGTGTGTCAGAACAAGTTGGTGCATAAAGTTGAAGTTTTAATAATGCCTTTTTCATTCAAAAAGTATATTTATCTAACGCATTATAGTTATAGGTATCATTATTGATGTCATTTTGGACAAGTGGAGTGTCAAATAACACACTAGTGTGTTATAATCCATAACTCACCGGTCGCTAGTGAGTTATGGATTATAACTCTCTTTTCCGTGGCAAACAAACAAACAACCTATCACGTTTCCGTGGCAACCAAACAAGCAATAACCTATTTTGCCCAAAATGTAAACATGTCACCATAGAAAAGTGATTATAATATACTGATATAGAACGTCAATTCCTGTACGATTTATCGAACACTATTTAGACTTTTAAACAGTCCTGCCACCATACGGTGTATTTATGGAACTAAGGCTGCGACCGGGGCGCGTATTGGCATTCCTTACTACGCTACAGAGCATACATGAGCAGTATCGCCGTAAAGTATGGCTGGACTGGGCGCACAATTTGTTCAGCCATTGTTTATTACGGACTACGGTACAGACCAAATGCGCTACATGTAATGAATAGGTACATTTATGGTGGGAATGGATTTGTTCACTCAATTCATTATTATCGTTTACTAGGTACGATATATTAAGAAAATTGATTACATACATATGTATATAAAAATTATCTATAATACAGGTGAATCTTGAAAAATCCTACTATATCATATTAATGAGACGATGTGTGCGATGGCTTCACAGAGCCATTTTTAATTTCTCAAATAAGAACTAAAAAATGTTTCAACAACAATAATCTGCGTCTACACAGGGTGTTACTCAATGAAAGGCCGTGATTCCAAAGACGACGCATTCCTGAACCAAATTCAAGTAGAAAAGCAGAAAAGGTCTTAGGCTAACATACCGTCATTGATTGTGTCTTGAAAAAGAATATTTTGGTTTTCGAGATACAGGTTTAGAAAAAAATCGGATTTATTATCAGTAAATCGAGTCAACTTTGCTATATTTGTTGTTATGATATTTTTGACTTTTCTTCACGCCCTATGATTTTTCATGTGGTCAAAAAGTAGACCTCCAACACACTGTATCTTGAATACCAGACTATTTAGGACACATGATTATCTGAAATTGGTTCAAAAATGCGTCTCTGTAACTATGGCCTATCATTGAATAAAACCCTGTATAGGCTTCAATACAATTCAATTCAATTCAATTCACTTTATTGATGGCATCATACAGTTATAGTACTACCACAGGTCATCAAAATAACAAAAATATCCATGTGTATACCCATACGTGAAAAGCGAACAACAAAAAAGTAAAAAGGTAAAAAATATAACATTAGAACAATGAAGAATATTATTACAAAACATAGATACTTTACAAGAACATTTACTTATTCATTACATGAAAAAATTCGTCTAAACTATAGAACGCATTAGTTATCAGCATCCTTTTTATTTCACTTTTGAATGTTTTCAGTGGACTAGATTTAAAACGATCAGGCAGGACATTGAACATTTTAAGTCCAATGAATTCTGGCCTTTTCTGGCACCTTTGAAGTCTGCAATACGGTATCATCAACTCATTCTTGTCTCTAGTGTTATAGTCGTGCATGTCTTTGTGTGACTTGTACCCATCAGCGTTTTGTCTTACATAAGCGAGATCCGCATAGATGTATTGTGATGGCACCATTGAGTTTTATAAGGCTTTAGAGAAGGAAACCTTCAAAAATAATGGCACCATCATCCAATTTTGGACGTATGTCTTGAGAAATTCACTGTATCGCTATCCTTGTCGAGTTATATCTATCTGCGTCGCCGAAAACTGACCTGCTTTGGACGCGGTTGCCGATTTGGGCAAATCTTCATCAATGAAAATTCCTCTGTGTACGAAATTGATTGATAAGACATGATACAATGAAAATTAAGGAGGATTGAGTATTGTTCATTTTTCAAGAAGGTGCATCAAGGTTCACTATTCTAGATTATCGCATAATCTGACACATTTACAACCATGATTTCGTGTGAATCAACTCAATGTTGAACGGTGATAGTGTCTAATGATGATATCATTTCATATCACAAATAATGTGAAACATTTTTGTGCTACTCAAAGCTTAATTACTAACATTCATTAAATAATGTTTTTTTGTGCATTGGATACAGGCGATACATAGTAAATATTAGTCCTTGTACACGGCAACGCTGCCTTTAAACAGCTGGTTTCGATTTTGAAGGTAGTGCGGTGATGCCATGGGGTTTCAACTTGAAAACTTCTACTTTCGTGCTTGTGAAGTGTTGTATTGTGACTTTATTTGTGAAAAATGGTAAGATTGTGCTTGCTGTGTCAAAAACTGGACCATTCGGATCCAGAAATCACCATTCACAGGTAAGTGTCAAATTTGCATTGAGCATTGACTGGAGAGGGATCCAGTGGTGTAGAGTGTAGGCATCATCATATTTCATTCATGAAAATGAGGATTTTTCAATCTTCAGGAAGTTTAAATGTTTGTTTTTAATCGTGAATAGGTAACAACGAAAAAATGAAACTGATTTGGAAAAAAGCCTGAATGGTAGTGTTTTATGCAATAGGAACCGATTGTTCTCAAATAAGAAAGGATATTCATATTACTTGAATACCTATTCCATTATTTCCTCGATTATTTCATACACAGTAAAGATGAATTATTTATTGGATACTTCCTCAACTGTCTTATTTTCGTTTTTTTTATTACAATAAGGTTGAAGTCTTCAGTAAGAATACTTACTTTTACCATTATTATTATTATAATCACTTTTTAGAGCTCTTAAAACCTCGCGTTTATCTCGAAATTAACTTTTTGACATATCGCCCTCTTTGTCTGTACCTTTCAATTGGAATTAAAAATTCTGACGACTTCCAGTCTTTCTTCCTGTAAAAGCGAAATATAGTTTTTCCAACAATTTGCTCGAAACCAATCAATAGACTTTTATGAAGGGACATTTTTATCAGAAACGTCAAATAAAAAAGATAAGATTGATATAAGATAAGATTGATATATGTATAAAAAAACCTTGTACAGGGCACAGCTAAATGGACCCCGCAATTCACTTTTTAATTTGACGTTTGGAAAAAAGTTTTAAATAAAAGTTCAATGGTTGAAAATAGATATTTACCCTGTTCCCAAGGCTTCCGAATAAACCTTTACATTTTAAAACGTGCCAGAAAAAATGGCAATTTTGTTTTTAAGGTAGGTATAGGATATATAAAAAATGTTTAATTTTCTGGAGAATGCGAAAAGTGAATAGAAACTGCAAATATTGGTACTTGCAAATTGAAGCAGGGTACCTACGCATTATGTATTGTTTATTTGCCCATACTTCTTTGAATGTATATCTAGACATAAATGTTTTTGGGCCAAATTTATGTCTAAACATACAAAATTAAATTTATGTCTAGACATTAATTCAAAGAAGAATAGACCAATAAACAATATTGCTTACCTGCTTCAATTTGCAGGTATACCAATATTTGCGGTCTTTGTTTAGTATGACTCCTGCACCATATTTCTTTGAATTTATCTCCATTCACTTTCCAGCACTGATAATCATTTTGGTATAGTTAAAAACAGTTTTTCGGCCATTTATTTATAATACTTTTCGCCTGTACATATACTTATGTATTAGAAACAAGAAAAGTAAAACGTTGCTGTTTCCTATTTTTTATATTTTTTTCTTGTTATCCAATTTTAGATTTCCAAAAAATGAAGAGCTGCGAAATATTTGGTGTTCTTTGGTGAGGATTGACGAGGACCGACTTCGAATCAAACCTCCCTTTTTGTGTTCGGCCCATTTTAACCCACAAGACTATTTACGTGACATTGATGGAATCAAATATTTAAAACCGGGAAGCTTGCCAATCATGACTCACCGGCAGACCATACAGTTTCCCGTCTCCAAAAACAAAAATCATATGGCAAATTGAGTAAAATGGCCTTAGAGTTATGTGAGAAAGGCGAAAATATATTTTGTATTTTGGTTGTCATTTTATTCGGAACCGTAATTCATTATTGTCGGAAGAACAGCAGGAGATCTAATTTTTAATGTTATGAAAATTTCAATTTTTATTGATTCAGAAAGTCAAAAATGTGATATACTGTCATATAACAAATGAAAATTTCAATTTTTATTGATTCAGAAAGTCAAAAATGTGATATACTGTCATATAACAATAACTACATAGGTGCCTACCCAAATCAATATTCATTTATATTTTTCATGCAAAACGGTAGAAACTCGAAATGTGCCGCCGCTGTTCCAGTTGAAAATCGAGTTCGGACGTACGTATTATAAGAATCACATGTTCTCATGCGGTGTTGCCCGATGGGTTCGGATTCCTCGTTTTATCTCTTTCCACTCATAGTGTTGTCTCTTTCGCACTTATTGTGATGTTGGCGTCAAGACTAATTCCATTTGATGAATGGGATGCCCAGTCTATAGTATTTAAAGTCAATGGATGGCACTGTTAAGATACCTAGTTGTTTAAAGGCATCCCTACAGATGAAATCTGTTGACTGCGATTGAATAAGATTCGCCTAATTTTGTTTTGTAATCGTCGCGAAAAGGCAAACGCACTAAGAAGTTACCACTTTTATCTTTACTAAATGTGGTAGCGAAATGACTTTCCACTTCGTTTTCTTCCGACGTGTATTTATTTTCTATGTAGGGACATTCTTCTTGTAACCAAAATTTTTCTATTTTATTCTCGAGATTTTTACACCCAGAAAGATTACAAGTTGAGTTATTTTGAGCATAATTGCTGCCTACCGATCCAGCAACTATCCCTTCCAACTTGGTATTTTGTAGGAGAGAAAGCTTCTAGCCTAAAGATATTTGATCCTTACGTAACAAATTATAGAATATTCCAGCACCTAACAACAAGTCAATTGAAATTAGTCGTTTCAAATGTAATTTGCGGAGTATTAGAAGTAATCTTATCTGTTACTAAAAATTGTAAGTCAAACATACAATCTGTAAACCTTGATTTTATTTTAGTTTTGACAGCATTGCAAATATTACTAGCATGACCATTTATACCAACAACTTGAATTTTCACAATGATTGGATCAATATTTAAAATTTCAAATAGTTCTTTGCTTATGAAATAAGATTGTGAACCTCCGTCAAGAAGTGCTCGACACGTGACATATCTTCCATCTTTATTCAAGATATTTACCAGAGCAGTTGAAAGAATTACAAATGGACTGCCGGTTAGACCCGATAAAGAACTATTTGAGCTACTATTTTGGGCACATGACACAATACGTTGATTGTCATTATTTGGATCATCGTTTTGTTTCACTTGATCAGCTGTTGAACAGCCAGCAACGGTATCTGGAACATTTTCATGTGCAGGCATTATTTGATGATTTTGTATATTATTATTTGATCCATTATCAACTGAATTTTGTGTCCTGTTACCTAAATGTAACAAACTATTATGTTTATTTTTACAAACTCTACAAGATTTACCACGTCTTCCCTAAAACTTAAGCCCATCAGAATTCTCACTGCCCTCCTTTCTATTCCAAAAACACGGGATGATTCGGCCGCTTCACCCCAAGCGATTATTCCATATGATATTATACTGTGACAAAGAGAATGATATGCAGTGATCAGTGTCTCACGCGAAACACAGCCAGACAGATTCCGCAAAACAAAGACAGCGCCCTTCAATTTACCCCCCAGATAATTTATGTGAAAATTCCATTTCAATTTACAATCTACATAGACCCCCAAAAACTTAACAGGTTCCAGGCTCGCGAACTCCACATCCAGATGTCGAAGTGCAAAAATCAGTTTGTGTGTTTTATCCCTGTTCATCAGTTTGCCGTAAACCAGGATTCAGCCCTCATCCGTGCATCGTTAGTTCTCTCTAAAACATTCTGCAGCACCAATCCCGAGACTGATACCGTTGTATCATCGGCGAACACAGTATAGCCAGCACCCGGATCACAGGAAGGCAAATCATTTATATATATTAGGAATAGCAGAGGTCCCTTTGGGACACCAATGTCAACCACTCTTCCTCCGGACAGAAATCCACCAGCCTGCACCATCTGTACTCTGTTTGTCAAGTATGATTTAATGATTTGTATACTGGTTTCATAAAAGTTATAAAAAGGAAGTTTATGCAGCAACAGCTCATGTGACACTCAATCAAAGGCCTTACTCAAATCACAGAAGAGTACAGAATTGTATTCCAGGTTTTCGTAGGAATCTATAATGCGTGTGACCAGTTCCAATATTCCCAGTGTGGTGTTCTTATTCTTTCTAAAACCATATTGATTCTCGCTGAATAGATTGTTTGACTCAAAGTAATCGCTTATGGAGTTTACCATTTTACTTATTAGAAGCACACCACTCATGCGGATTTAATTTAATAGCGTGAAATTCAATGTTTAGGATTTAAATACTTTCTTACATTATAATTATGCGTAAAAATAAAACTATGCTTTTCTCACCAGTACAATTCATTTTTACAGCGTACAGGGATAGTCTGAGTTGGTCTTATAAAGTCGACTCTATCTTCATTTCGTGAAATTCATGTGACGGAAAAGTAACGCAGTTAGTACATAGTATTGAACAGCTGAGAATTTCGGTAAACAATAATAATCCAATGAAATTTTAACGTGAAAAAAAAACGGGAAAGCTGATTTTCTTCAGAATTTGTCAGTAACTGCCTACTGAGTGTAAAATTAGCAAAATCGAAAATTTTCCTCCTGCGGATTTTGAGCAAAAAGGGTGGTTATTTTGAAATGTGCTACAACAAAATAGTAATGGTTAGACGTATATTGTACAGGGTGTTCTCGTATATTTTGGCCAATTGCTATCGTTTATAATAACCCTGGAGAGTGGTTAAAATTAGCATAATTGTAGTAATTTTTCTGAATCATCAGAATTTGTTATCAGAAAAAACAATTGAGTATCAGAAGTCAAAAAAAATCACTTCTTCATTTTTGAGGACATCCTGTATTTTATCCCATAGTTCGATAGAGGATTAATTTTTTCTTGATTTCAAATGCAAGTGTTGGGGGTTCTATTTCTAACGGTTATAAAGATTTTAACGTTTTTCTATACAAGGAATAATGAAAATATAGATTGGACAGAAGGATGCTTAATTGGAAGAGACCATCAGCCAACTATTCTATGTATAGAAAAACGTTGATATCCTTATAATCGTTAAAGATAACACCCCCAACTCTTATATATTTGAAATCAGGAAATCTCTATCGGAGTAAGTTCCACTTATTTACGTTGCTGAATGAAAATTCATCTCAATTTTTCAACCAATAGAAACATCACCCAGTTTTAGAATGATTAAAATTATGGATTTTAAATGCCATTTTCTCGAAAACGGTTAGATATAGGTATGGGGTATATTGCACAACATATACTCAGAATTCACGCAGAATTCAAATATGAAATAAAAAAATACATGTTTTCATTTGAAACAAAGAAAGTAAGGGTCGTAACTTATTTTTGGTTGACCCTGTATACATGAAACTGTCATTAAATAAATCGCATCCACAGATAAAAACAACATGTTTGAACGTTTTCCAAAAAATCCAAACCCTGAATTACAAATAACTGTGCTCCATATTGAGACACAATAGACCTACTAGTGATCGCGGTGGAACGGAGCCATGTGCGCCCACTCACAAATGGAAATCACGAAAAAATCACAAATCATATTTAAGCCGGTCACAGCATATGTAATTTTATCACGAACATCTTCAATTTGGCAAATTTACAGAACTAGACAACAATAACGAAACAACCCCAATTCCATGAACTGGGCTATCTTCAAAAATAATCAAGTGACAAAGTCTATGAGGAGAAGTTGCTTGTCCATTTATTATGAACCACTTTCATTATGGATCAATTGAGGGCAAACTAACTTTTTGAAATCACCCCAAATACGGCTCATGCAGCGGCCGCTAAGTCCGGAAATGATAAAATTAAAAAAAAAACATGAGGTAAAGTTATGAAGAGTTTTCTCATGTACGATTTCAGTATAATCATTTTGTTGTAGCACAATTCAAAATAACCACCCCTATTGCACAAAAACCGCACGGGAAAAATATCCGATTTTGCTAATTTTACACTCAGGAGACCGTCGTTGACAAACTTTGAAAAATACATCTTGCCCATTTTTTTTTCAGCTTAAAATTTTATTGGACTATATTGTTTACCGAAATTAAAAACTGTTCAATATCACGTACTAACTACGTAACCTTTCCGTCACATGATCACACAATTTGACAAAATGAGGATATAGAGTCCACTTTTCAAGACTCACCCAAACTATGCCTGTAAACTGTTAATAAATTGTGTACTGTTGAGTATAGGATAGTATTATTTTCACTCATAATGATGATGTGAGTATTTTAATTCGAAACATTGAGTTCTACGCTATTAAATTGAATCTGCATGTTTTGGCGTGCTTCTAATGAGCCTATACAAAGTTTTACTCAATGATAAACCATAGTTTAAAAGACGCATGGTCTGGTTTGGTTTTCGAGATACAGTGTTGTTGGAGGGTTAGAAAAAAATCTACTTTTTGACCACATGAAAAATCATAGGCTGTCAAGAAAATTCAAAAACATTGTCCCCATAACAACAAATATAGCAACAAGCGAAAGTTACTCGATTCACTAATAAGTCCGATTTTTCTCTAAATCTGTATCTCGAAAAGCAGAATATTTATATTCAAGACACAATGACAATAGTTTTACCAATAAGACCTTTTCTACTTTTTAGTTCAGGAATTATACACATCATCACATCAAAATTATATATAGATTCACCTTTATAATAGATAAGTTTCATATACATATGTATGTAATTAATTTCCATCATATATAGTAGTGAACGATAATAATCAATCAATAGAGTGAACAAATCCATTCGTACCATATACTTTTCTTCCATACAGCGCATTTGATCTGTACCGTAGTAAACAATGGCTGAACAAATTGTGCGCCCAGTCCAGCCATACTTTTCTGCGATACAGCTCATCTATGCTCTGTAGCGTAGTAATGAATGCCAATACGCGACCGGGGCTGCGACAATTTGGCGGGTAATTCGGATGACCGGTTTGATGTGTAATAGTACTCATCATGAAGTTCGCCCATAGCATTCTTCCATAGCAAAGCTCAAGGCCATGTAACTTGAAACTCCTTCGTTCGATTTTTATGATTTTTTTCAAGGTTTTGAAGCTCATTTCATGGGCTTCGAGTGAAATCATCAAAATCTAACGAAGGATTTTTGAGTAACATAGACTTCATCTTTGCTATGAAAGTTCGCCATTGGTGAACTTTATGATGAGCAGTTTATTATACCTACCCAATAATAATATTATTTCGTTCCGTTTTGTACCTACCTATTCTACTTGGTAAACTTGGTAAGTATTCAATACACAGCAATATAAAAATAAATAAATAAGTAAGACAGAACAAATTGATTATTTATAATATGTATATTTTTTATTAGGTTCATTTATTTATTATTTCACACCAAGTTTATCAAGACAAACTGAACAAGACATTTGCAATCTATAAATACAAAATATAATCTGTATTCAGAGCATAATAATTTGAAGTGATGTTGAGAATGAAGCACCACTTTTTATTTGTCTGATTTTTCCGCGATTTATACACCATTGTGGTTTTAATCAATTTCTCGTCGCCTTCTTCAATAATCGAAGACTGAAACATCTTCATCTGCAGGCTTTACCCGGTAGGCAGACTTTAAAATTAATTTGATAACTTAGAATCATCATGAAAACCTGATAATAGATAATAGACTTTTTAGTTACAAAATTGCAATGAAATAGACTTATACAGAGAGGACGCGTAGGTAAGAATGGATTCATTCAAAATTCAGGAATTGATTTTGTGGGAAAACACTGGGAAACGTTGATTTTTATTTATGACTTTGGTCTTTATATGTCGACCAAAAATAATGTACGACCGTCAACTACATTTTTGCAATAAGAAACCGCCATTTTTCATCTTATTTTCGAATTCTACATCAAATTCCAAGCATGTACCATGTCCTTATTTTCACCCCAACAGTTATCGAGACATTCAGGATTATTTAGAAATAGTCCATTTTTTTATCAATCGTTAATATCTCGATAACTGTTGGGGTTAGGTTAGGGACATGTACACACTTTACTAGTTTTGACAGATCAGGAGATATTTGGTTTTCAACTTTTTGCCATGTTTCGCCATTAGCATCCGCAAACGGAATTACTTTGCCTCAGAGATCTAGATTTAGATTATCATTGATATAAATTATGAACAGAATGGGCCCCAGCACAGTACCTTGAGGTATACCGTATTTAACTATCCGGCTATCGCTGTAAATGTCGTTAATTTTTACTCTATGTTTTCTACATTTTAAGTATTTCTCCATCAAGGCAAGTGCAGTACCCCTTATACCACAGTTTTGAAGCTTTGACATCTATTCTATTATTACAATAAATTTTCCTAAAGTATCGATCAACTCAATCAATAATGTTGGTTCTTTTATTTCACATTTTCATTTTCTTGAATGCACGTTATTGCGTGCAATAGTAATAGTAATGCAAGAAGTATTGTTAAAAAAAACAATAAGTTATGTCTGAGTAAACGATCTAAAAAGGTAAAAAAAAACGATTTATCGCACCATTCATATGAAATCTAATGAATATTCAGAATGCACGAATAATCGGAACGCAAAAATCAGCTGTATTGCAATGACAGTTTTTTTTTCAGTTTGCGGAGAGGACCTGGTGCTAATGTTCAAGATAGCAGCGGATATTCGTCCCTACATCATGCGGCCCTTAATGGACATACGTAAGTAGTTAAATGCAAACATGAATGAATCAGAAAATATATATTTTTTCAAAATAATAATAAAAGTGCGTCAAAGTGATCACATAAACACATTGGTGTGATGATTTATATATACACTTCTGCAATCCACTATCAAAATTAAACAAGTCAACGCGATTTGAAAGCCTGGGCGGAACCAAAACATGTTGTCTTGCAAAAATCCAAATTTGATCATACAAACTGGACTTTTGTTTTTTTTTCTATAGCTCATTAGGTCTTATAATTAGGTATTATTGTCACTGACACCTTCAAACAACACACAAGAATCTCTCTTTTACGAATAAAATATTATTTTGGATTACGGCGGATGACATTCAGAATGAAAACAAACCACAACTGACTCCGCGTGATGCGATCAGGGTTGGCATTCCTACGAGCGTGTGGCGGAATGGTATCATTGCTCATGAAGATTGCTTTGAGATGATTAAAAATGAAGATCTCAGAACCCAACCTATGATGTGACAATAATCCCTATGACATTCATGGATATAGTTGAAAGCTGTCTCGTGTTACGCAATTAGATCCCGGAAATAATTCGCGATAACAACTTGGTGTAGGTTGATCAACAAAGGTTGGCGGAACACCATGGATATGCAGAGTGGTCACATCAAAGATATATAGCTTGTTGATGACTGCCACGGTACCGATCATAAAATCACTATTCTTTGCACTTGTCTCCAAGTCCATTCCATGAGAGTAAAGCACACGAGTCATAATTGTACCTTCTGCATCGCTTCATTAGCCTTTCCAGGAAAAAAATCCAGGAACAATTGGGTGTCGTCGACGTAACTGTGGACACAACAATCCTTGATTTGTCGAGGTGTGGATTAAAAACAACAGTAGTCTCAAAATGCTACCCCAAGGTACTTCCTGATTTACTTTCATTTACTGAAAATAGATCCCAGAATCCCAAATTCTACAGAAGTTGTACCTAGATGATCCTAGGGTAATTCAAAACTACATTGTGCCTAGGTACCGTTCTTGTGAAAATTGACATTTTTGATGCTGGTGGAAAACAAAATTAGTCAAACTAATCAGATGTGAATTTTGTAGTTCTATTGTGCTGTAATATGCAATATGCGGAAAACGGGTGCTTGGTGATGGCGTGGATCTGGCACGTTCTACCCACATGTTAGCCTAGATGCAGATAGAGGTGACGTGCATGGTTTTGGCCTTGTTACTCTCGCCACCGCCCCTTCAATGCCATGCGAAGTCTACACGAGTGATACGACAGTGGAATTCAGGGTGTAATTCATAGTCGCTGATAATCTTCAACATATTTTTGAAATCATTTTCCAGGTTTTTTTCTTGGCCGTTTTAGTAATAAGATTTTTTGCCGCAAACTTCTACGATGAATAGTTTCCGGGATATGGCCGGTGGCCATTCTTACTGGAACACAAGTTATAGCAAAAAACGTACAGCTATGAGTTCAATTAGGTGAATTGGGTAAATCAGGTTTGACACCGATCAACATGTACCCTATGTTGAGCTTCCGCATGACGTTTCACGAACTTTTGCCAGTTCCATGTCATCAACCGTTCTGTGTAAATTGCGCCTAAGAAAATTATTTTTTTCCGAATTAAGTATGAGTTATTCTGTGAATCACTCAAAATATGATGCCTTTGAACCACTTTGCTAAGGTTTTATTTTTTGCGTTTTCTTTGAATCTGAGTCCTTATATTTTCCGGGCAAGACTTTTGCTGAGAGGTCTTTTTGATGCAACTAGTATATTATTTAAAACGGATAAACACTGATGATATATTGCTCATGTGGTGATGGCAAGAACTTGGCAGTCTAAGTCACAAGAGGTTTCCTTCGTATTATATATTTTGATTTATTTTTCAGTGATATAGTTCGATTACTTCTGGAACACGATGCTTCACCCAACATAGTGGACGTCAAAGGCTCCTCGCCTCTCCATCTGGCAGCTTGGTCTGGAAACCTGGACATTGTCAAATTACTTTTGTCTGGACCAGCCATTTGCAATGTCAACTTAACGGTAAGCAATAGGTGGCTTCATTTGGCACTTTAGCACATTAGGCTCTTCATTCATGCACTCATGACTATGATCTATTGTACATAATTTCTTGTTTTTTTTTCTGCAGATAATATATGATTTTTCTTGCTTTTGTTGTTTCATTGTATTGTCTGGATGCATATGCTTTTTCTATTCTTACTTTTTTGGGTCACTAACTTTTCTTACGTTACTTATATTCATGCTTGGGCCTGTTTGGCATAAGGTAGGTAGACCTAGTTCTCATTTATCTACCATTGTTATGTGTACTGCTTTTTATATTTTTCCAATTGACATCAACCCGATGTTGCCAAAAGTTTTTATAATCTTATCATGCTGTCGTACAGGCAGCACCTCTGTTCGCATGGTGAAAAATGTTGACCTTGGTAAAAAATAAAGTGGAGTCGTCGATATTTTTCGACAAGGATCATCCATTTTCTGCATTCATTCAAGAATTTTGATATGTTCGTCTGAATTGACTTTTCAAGATGGTCATGATGCGACTGATCGTGCAGACTTGAGAAAAAAAATCTCATCATTTTAGCAAAATTCGTCAAAACAATTCGTTTGCATTGTATGTTCCCATATATCTTGAGGAAGAGTAAGAAAAAAAATCTGTGTCTATTGGTCGGAAGAAATGCTTGACGATCGTTACACTTCAAAACACGACGATCATAAAAGGTGATGAATCATGGTTTATGCGTGAACAAACTGAATGGGGCATATGATCCGAATGAAAATTTGGTTTGGAATAGAAAAAAGTATAATATGATTAATTCGGATATGAGTTGGGGTCTTGCATTTTGACAACACTTTCATACTCCCGCTTTTTGCTAGTGAATACATATTATCCAACAAATTCTACGTCCTAAAATGGAGAAACAACTTGCACCGGGAACCATAACTTCTCCGTTTCTGAGAAACAGGGTATCAAAGGTAAAGAGCTGATGACATTTTTGTAAAATTTCCGAAACCTGTCAAGATTATCAAATGTGTTGCACCCACTAAACTTTTTGGCTCTTTTTGATAAACAAAAAAATAGTATTGGATCCCCTTCATGTGTGGGGGTAACATGGAAAGGGGCTTTGAAGTATTCTGGCTCAGACTTTTCAATTGTTGGTTTTTGCTAATTTTGAAAAGTTTTATCACAAACTTTTGTTTCTCATCAAGTTCAAAGTTTCGAACTTTCCTCGTTCATCTTCGAGCCGACAAAAGTAGATAAGTTAAATAATCTTGACAGCCTATTACGTGAAGGATCCAAATTGTATTACTCTGACAATGACCGGAATTTGCTCGAATCGTCGGCAATAATCATCAACAAATTATCAAGATGCGTCCATCTTATTCTGATTAGTATGATTCGCGACAAGTGTGTGTTCATTCTAGTAACCCTACTGAATATTGTATCGGAAAGTCTACTGACAAGACTAGAAATCAATGGAATATAGCATATTATGAGGGTGATATCGTACTCCTTATCAGAGGCAGTATAGTGCTGCAAATATATTCACCAAAATTTAAAGGGCACTGAATATTTTGGAAAACTGGTGTTATGAGGAGGGAGAAAGAGCAAATCCTGCAAAAACTACTCTATTTGCCTTCACTCGAAGAAGAAAAAGAGCCCAGGAAGAATCCTAATTTCTAAGGGGAAAGCTTGCTCCTGATGGATGGAAAATATCTAGGAGTTATACTAGACAAGAGACTCATATATTGGAAGCACATAGAGAACATAACAGCCAGACCTATGAAGACCTGCATGACCTGCAAAAGATCGTTTAGTATGTCTTGGGAATAATCACCGTGCTGTCTCGAACCGTGCTTTCCACCTTGTTGCTTTGCAACTGCTTTCTTCACTTAACAAGATTAGATTTGTTTTGTCTCGAATTCGACAAGTACTGTAACATCTCTCAGAAATTCTAGTAGTGTGGTGTGGTGTGGTTGTTAGTGCTGAATAGGCCTAGTATGGTGCACTATGCCTGTTCAGCACTAACAACCACACCACACCACACTACTAGAATTTCTGAGAGATGTTACAGTACTTGTCGAATTCGAGACAAAACAAATCTAATCTTGTTAAGTGAAGAAAGCAGTTGCAAAGCAACAAGGTGGAAAGCACGGTTCGTTACTGGAATTGACGAGATCGCGCTATAATAAGCATGTTAGTCTGTAGACGAAATATACGGAAACACCCTGTACCATTACTGAACAATTTTCAGAAAATCTTTGTTATAATGTCGACCCAATCATGTACGTAAAGAGCGCAGTCGGCAAGTCTTTTGTTTTATTTCCTACAGATAGAGACGAGCTGTAGGGACAATCCTCAAATCAGACAAGAATAAAAATGCCAAAGGTGCTGACGATATATCAATCAAAGTTATGGAGTGCCTTTGTGACGAGCTTTGTGCACTAGCTCAAGTTATTAACGACTCGTTTGATCGTGGTATGTTTCTAGTTTTTTCGAAGCTTCCTGTAATTAATCCAATTCACAAGTGAGGAAGTTCAGAGGATCCTAGTTATTTTCGTGCTATTGCTCTCCTTTCAACTATTTATAAAATAATAGAAAAGCTAGTGAAGATGATACGGTTATTCTTTCTTCGGATAAATATGTCAGCACGCCTTTCAGGAGTCTAAAGGTACATCTGACGCCATGTTTGAACTTTTCCAGACTTTATTCTTATCTTTGAATAAGGGAGACTTGGCCGCGGCAGTGTTTTGACATTTTTCTAAGTCGTTTGATTGCGTCAGCCATCAAGTACTGCTGCGGAATCTTGACCGTTACGGCCTCCGAGGCATGGCGCAGGAACTGTTTAGAACATACTTGACTGGTAGGTAGCAGTTGGTGAGTACCATGGAGCGTACTTCTAGTCCCCTAACAAACAATAATGGCGTCTCCTAGGGATCTGTACCAGGACCTATCTTATTCCTGTTATACAGGGTGTCCCCGAAAAGACTGTACAACGCTTAACCACAAATTCCTTGACCAAAAATAGGGCAATCCAGGCGAACATACCTATATCCAAAATTGCTTCGTTAAGTCTACAGAGGGCGTCAAAGTTTCAATAAAAATTTGGTTTTTCCCACATTTTTCAGAAACGTACAAATCGATTTTGATAATTTTTGGTACGTAGTCTTGAACCATGAAATTGCGTCTTTTGTTTCTATAGCGAACGGTTGTACTTGATCGGAAGTGTTAAAAAAGTGACATGTTGTTATTTCTTTTGATTTTTTTTGGAATTGACTTTTTGATAATTCAGATGCTTTTATCTAATAGTTCAATGTATTGGGGAGTTTTTCTCTTTTTTGAGAAATTTTGCTAGGATAAGTGGTTGTGCCAGAAAAAAAATTTTTTCAACTAGCTTCACAGATATTTTACTGTTGATTTATTTTTTTCTAGCATAATCACTTATTCTAGCATATTTTGTCAAGAGAGGAAAAAACTTTCTCACACACTGTGTTATTAGATGAAAAGATCTGAATCATCAGAAAGTCTCTTCCATAAAAAATCAGTGACGTCATAATATGCAGCTATATCTTTTGATTTTTTATGGAATTGACTTTATGATAATTCAGATGTTTTCATCTAATAACCCAGTGTGCAAGAAAGTTTTTTCCTCTCTTGTAAAAATTTGCTGGGATGAGAAGTTATGCTAGCAAAAAATAAATCAATGATAAAATATCTGTTTACCTAATTGAAAATATTTTTTTTCTGGCACAACCACTTATCCCAGCGAAATTTCTCAGAAGAGAGAAAAACTCCCCAATAGTTTGAACTATTAGATAAAATCATCTGAATTATCAAAAAGTCAATTCCAAAAAAAATCAAAAGAAATAACAAGATGTGAAGTCACTTTTTTAACACTTCCGATCAAGTACAACCGTTCGCTTTAGAAACGAAAAACGCAATTTCATGGTCCAGGACTAGGTACCAAAAACTATCAAAATCGATTCGTACGTTTTTGAAAAATGTAGGAAAAACCAATTTTTTTTTGAAACTTTGACGCCCTCTGTAGACTTAACGAAGCAATTTTGGATATAGGTAAGGGCGCCTAGATCGCCCTATTTTTGGTCATGGAATTTGTGGTTAAGCGTTGTACAGTCTTTTCAGGGACACCCTGTATATTACTGATTTGACTTCGATTAGTATTCGTGGTCACTTTACACTTTCTGCTGACGACACTGTAATGTTATGGACTCGCATAGGCAACATGAAGTAATAGATATATAGTGGCTGAAGATATGTCAGAGGTCAAGGAATGGTGCAATTCAAACCGGATGTGTCATGACTTTAGTAGGACAAACTTACTCAGCTTCAAGTTCAACTGTGGTCCTGTGGATATCGCTGGTCAGAGCTTGGAGCAAAGATCCGTTGTGAGGTATTTGGGACTCTTTACTGATGACGAACTCAAATTTGCTACCCAAATCAAAGCGCTTAATAAGAAGCTGACCAGTGCCTGTTATGTACTGGGAATAGTTTCCAATCAGTTGCGTGGAACGCTTGGCCATGCAGCCTACTTTGCTCTTATAAAAATTAGATATGGAATCCTTTTCTGGGGCTTCTATAGTCGAGCCTTATTCAGGGCAATCTTTGTGATCCAGAGAAGGGCTGTGAGATTCATTTATAAAATAGATATGAGAGTATCCTGTGAGCCATTTTTCATACACCGCATTCCTACACTCCATCTTCATCATCATGGAGATAGGCAGGAAGCACCCTTTACACGACAAGATCTGACCATATTCCTTTGCCGATTCCAAAACTCTCTCTCTCCAAGGACTCAATGATGTATGAGAGTATCAAAATCTTCAGTCACCTTCCGGAGAGAGTGTATTCAAGAAAAAAGCTGGCGCGCTACCAAGGGGAAGGGGAGGAAAGGCATACTATGATACCGCCGAAGTTTTAGCCGATGGAAAATCAATCAATATCCCACTTTTTTCGCCCATCTTTCTGTGAATTTGATTTTTTTAAGACTACGTCTTAGCAGTTGGGACAATACGACCTAACATTTTCGATTTCAGTTTTCTGGTATTTGTATAGTTGGATTTTGTTCCTTTTCTGCTCTTTACAATAAAATGATTAAATTTGCTTTTCCCTTTTATCATCAGAGAGATCTAAATATGTGCCACCTTATGCCTTCCAAGACAATCCTACAGTTCTTGAGATGGTCATGAAGCATAGTAGAGACAGATTTTATGTAAGGCTGATAATACTCACATGAAACAAACAGTGGTTCTGTATCAATTGGATTCTGTATAGTGCATAGATGGTTATGGGCCCCTTCTTATTCGACAGAGTGTGGCTGGTCGTTTTTCATTACAAGTTTTGATAGACACAGAATCAGGGTTGTTTCCAGAGACCTGTATCCACTTTCTTGATGTTCTGGAAAGGATTGTCTATATGAGGATAATCCCAAATACACAGTGCGGCTCTAAAAGGTCCCCCCTTTTTTTATGTGTGCACAAAAAAATTTGAAACTTGGCATACTTTAATGGCTGTCGAAATACTTCTTTTTGATTTTACTGACGTACTTTTAGTATTCAAGATGGCGACTGGGCGCCATTTTGAAACATTTTTTTAAATGGAAAGGGGGGTCGTGTGACACCTCATTTTGAAGATCCTGATGAGTACTTTATAACCCTAGAATATTGAGTCGATATCTTCAAGTACTACAAAATGGCGGTATATTTAATTACTACATTGATACATACACTTTTTGAGAAAATTCGTCAAGTTCAATTCAAAATTTAAAAAATTTATTGTATGAACATTTTTTCGATCCCTTGTCAGTTTCGAGATATACACCTTCAAAAATGTTTCAAAATTTATTGATTTGAAACCGTTAAATTACAGTTTTTTATGAACCTAATTTATTTGACTTCTCTTTTTTTTTATTCTGAGAGACGATGATATGTCCTCTCAAACAATGACAAAAATCACTTAAACAATTGAGGCTATGTCCATTTTTAGAAGCTTGTAAGCTCAAAACTGTTTTTTTTTTTCTTAATTTCTCCAATTTTTTTGGATCGTTGTAAACAAGCACTCAAAAAATTTACGAATTTGTCAGTTTCTGTAGAACTTGCTTCTCATATCAAGTTTTGGTTAGCGTTAAAGAAAATTCAATTGTTTCCTGCTTCAGTTGATTATAAGAATTTCAAAATGAGCTTTCTATTTATGTGAAAATACGGTTTATTCCATATTTTGATCTAGTGTGTAACTGGAAAATTATCAAATTAAATAAATTCAGTGAGATATTTAAAAAAAAAATGGATGAAGGAAGACAGTCTTGCCCGGTGGTCCAAGAATCGTCAAGTCAAGAACAGTCTTGATTGGTCTCGTGATTAGTCGTCCATGGAATGTTTTCGTGGCTCAATCGACTCAACTATCTCTGATATGTAATGCATTTTTTTTCCACTAGAGCCCTGACAGATCAATAAATAATGATATCTATTCAATTGTTTATGTTAATAATACAAAATTGGTTGTTAAACGGAAAGGTTGGTTCAGAACCGTAATAAATGTCTAGACTTACTTCCATGTGAGTAGTGCCCTCCCTATACCGGTTTCGTCCCGAAATTGGACTCATCAGTAAGGCAGCTGGCACCACTCACACCGATGCAACTCTTGCCACAACCCTAATCTGGGTAAATGTGCACGGATTGTTATGTCTTAAAACAACCACTGCACATTTACCTATTTACATGAGTTATGTGATGCAACCAGGCCATGGCCACGACCCTCGCAATCTACTTATTATTAGTACTATATTGATTATTATTCTATAAATATTTCTAGTTAGCTTAGTAAGCATTTTTATGTCATGACGACCAAAATCTAATTCTAATTATTCACTTATCATTTGATTTTCGACAATTTAATATCGCAGTTAATTGATAGTCAAAATTGTAGTTATTATTATTTGAATATATTAATTTTTGAGTTAGTATTCAATAATAATTCCATCACTGGTGCAGTCGTACGTGTAGGTGTCTCAGAGATTCCTGGTTTTGCAAGAAGTCCCAAGAGGAAAGTTGCTGAATTCCAGAGAAATCGTCAGTTTCAACTGTTGGCTGAGACAGAAACAAACCAAGGCAAGAAGACCACAGTTGCGAAGACCAAATCGTAAGTGAGTTTTCCTTTCCACTCCCATCCCTTTTTACAATAATTGTTGTGTGTATATTTCAAATTTACTAAAGTGCAAGACATTAATTCGTTACATTAGTTAAATT
This sequence comes from Orchestes rusci, assembly GCA_958502075.1. Taxonomy (NCBI): domain Eukaryota; kingdom Metazoa; phylum Arthropoda; class Insecta; order Coleoptera; family Curculionidae; genus Orchestes; species Orchestes rusci. The sequence goes on from OY293304.1 coordinate 19,813,696, forward strand.
TTAATGTCACATAGTGAAATAGATATTCTTGCAGAAAACCTCTCAAGTATCTCTCTGAATAACGCTTCTTTAAATTTAGACCTAAATATAAATACAGCTAATATGGCAACCCTTACAGCCGCAAAAGAGATTGCTCATACCTTAAAAACTTTCACGGGGAATAGCGATCATTTAGAATTTTTTATTTCTAGCATAGATAAGTTTTATAATAGATATTATATAGGGGCGGTAGACGAATCTTTAAAAGAATTTGTTTTCGCATCAATTTGTTCTAAACTAACTGAACAGGCAGGCGACTTTTTACTCTGCAGACCGGATCTAACGACCTGGCCCAAGATAAAAGATGCTTTAAGACAAAGATTTGGTGATAGAATAAACAGACACGTGCTTGCTCAACAGCTAAATTTTTTGACTAGATCTAGAAAAGAGCCTGTTTTAGACTTTATAGAGCGATTAAAAGTATTAAAATCACGAATTTCCTTAAAAATTACTGCAGATGGTTCCTTGAATCAAAGCACAAAAGATGCTCTAATGGAACAAACAGAATCAACAGCCGTTACTGTTTTAATGTCTAACTCTCCTAGTGAACTTCGAACAATATTAATGCTACATGATCCAAAAAACATTGATGACGCAGCATCATTTGTCCTTAACCACTCTCTAATTGAACAACAAATAAATGCTCGTAGTTTTATCCCACGACAACTGTATAATAATCAACAAAATAGAATACCACCTCAAGTATATAATCACCAAAATTTCAATTATATGCATCCACCAATCCAACAATCTTTTGTTAACCCCCTTCCAGTGCCAAATAATAATATAATCAATCGTAGCTATATTCAACCCCAATTTTCAAATCATTTAGGCGCAATACCTAAACAGCAATTCCCAAGCCAACCTGTAGATATTCAAACTCGACCAATACGTCGACATTTCCCCACCAACGAACAAGTTTTTGGGAAGCCGAAAAATGTATTTTCCAAAGGAAATTCTCCTAAACTAAGTGCTCCAACCCCAATGTATATAAGCAGTAGAATTCCATCATTAATGAGTAGAAATACAGATGTTCACATGCGGTCAATCCAAAGCCGTAATACGCAAAGACAATTTCCCCAAAACGAAAACTTGTTTTTCCAAAACCGCACTCCACACACCGACATAACTTATCTGGAAGACGATCCAATTCAATCTGAACAAGAATTTGACCATTGTCCTGACGAACAAGAATATCAAAGCTGTTTCGAATCTCCCGAATATTATGACGAAACAGAATATATCCAAACCCCCAAAACCCAGCAAGAGGAAAACTTTCTTCAAAGCCCTCTAAACGAACATCCGTCCTAAATTTTAATAGTTTTCAAGTAAATTCTCTTCCTTATATCCAACTTCAAAATCCTCCAGCCAAACTTCTTATCGATACAGGTAGCCACACTTCCTTAATCAGAACATCTATAGCAGAGGAACATTTTTCACACTTAATTTTTCCCTGTAAGCATACTCTAGTAACTTGCACCGGCAACACAAATACCCAAAATAAGGCAAAAAACAAACAAGGGAATTGTTGAAAGAATTTAATGTAAATAACGAACTTGAGTTTATTTTGTATAGCTTCCATGACTATTTTGATGGAATAATAGGTATTAGAGATTTACGTAAATTAGGTCTCAATACAGTGTGTCCAGAATAAAATGATGTACATGGGACTATACGAGGATATTGGAAACGGTAAAAGATACGACGTTGCTTAAATGGAAGAAAAGTTGCGTATTTGTATGCTCAAAAATATTCTACCTTTGTTTCATTTTGAATCGATTTCGTTATGTTCATACAGGGTGAAAAAAGAAAAGGTTCATTTTGAAAAAAACACAATATTTTGCTTGTTATAAAACCCAACACTTTCAAATTTCCAGGATATAGGTAAGAGGATACGACGATTCTAAAACGGCGTCAAAAAAATTCTAGACCTACTATGTTGCGTCCAGACAAAGTCAAGTCTGTTTTTTTTATGGAAGTCATATTTTTGGAAATTATTTTCAATACGGACCATGAAAATGGAGAAGTTCAATATGGCCTCCATAAGAAAAACCAAAGTTGGCCTCGGCCGGACGCAACATCGTGGGCCTACAACATTTTTTGATGCCGTTTTTAGAATCGTCATTTCCTCTTACCCATATCCTGTAAATTTGAAAATATTGGCTTTTATAATAAGCAAAATTTTGTAGTTTTTCGAATATGGACATTTTCTTTTTCACCCTGTATCTACATCACGGTATCGATTCAAAATAAAACAAAAGTAGATTATTTTTGGGCATACAAATACGCAACTTTTCTTCCATTCAAGCGACGCCGTATCTCTTACCGTTTCCAATATTCCCATGTACATCATTTTATTCTAGACACACTGTATAGATATAAGAAACAGACTTTTAAAAAATGACTTGATTGAAATTCCAATCTATTACAGAGATGATTTCGACTTGCAAAAAATAGAAATACCACCCTCAACTGTAATAATAAAAAACGTTTACACTGACATACCCGAAGAAACCGAATTATATCATCCTCATGTATGCATTGCTCAAAATATCGAGATCCCCAGTTCCCTTCTTAAAGTTCGGAACGGAACTGTCTCTTTGGAATTTCGAAACCTAGGCAACGAAAGCATCGTTTTAGAATTCTATCCCGACTCACTTAGACAAGTAGCACAAGTTTTTGATTCACAAAATTTCGAAATATTCAATATCGAACAAATAACGTCCAACTTTCACAAATATGACAGCCCCGATTTTAACGACGACTTTTCACTCATCCGTACAGATCATTTGAATAGCGAAGAAAAATCCTCTCTAAAAAAAGTCATACATCAATTTCCCGAAGTTTTACAAAGGCCAAACGAAAAACTGTCTTGTACAAATGCTGTTCAACATGAAATTAAAACTACAGATGATGTCCCAGTCTATACCAAAACTTATAGATATCCCTTTGTACATAAAAAAGAAGTACAAAAACAAATCTCGGAAATGTTGGAAAATGGCATTATTCGTCCTTCGTCAAGCCCTTGGTCTAGTCCCGTCTGGATAGTCCCTAAAAAGGCGGACGCTTCCATGAAACAAAAATGGAGGATCGTTATTGACTATCGCAAGGTCAACGATAAAACCTTAACAAATCGTTACGTCATCCCCAACATTGCCGATGTTCTCGATAAACTTGGCCGCAGCAATTACTTTACCACACTGGATTTGGCCTATGGCTTTCATCAAATAGCCATGCATAAAACTTCGATTGAAAAAACGGCTTTCAGTGTCGAAAATGGGCACTATGAGTTCCTTAGGATGCCCTTTGGTCTCAAAAACGCCCCTGCAACCTTTCAAAGGCTCATGGACAACGTCCTTAAAGATCTTATTGGTAAAACTTGTTTAGTATTTATGGACGATATAATCGTTTTCTCTGCTTCCCTGCAAGAACATATTTCAAATTTAAAAACCGTCTTTCAAAAGCTCAAAGAGCACAATCTTGAAATCCAGCTCGATAAATGTGAGTTTCTTTGCAAAACTGTAGAATTTTTAGGTCACATTATTACACCCGAAGGCGTAAAACCCAATCCAAAAAAAATTCAGGCCATCCAAAAATTTCCATTGCCAAAGTCATCTCGTGACATCAAATCTTTCTTGGGTTTAATTGGCTACTACCGGAAATTCATAAAAAATTTTGCACATCTAACAAAGCCATTAACAAATTGCCTTAAGAAAAATAAAAAAGTTGAACACACTCCTCAATTTTTGCAATGTTCCGAAACCTGCAAAAACATTTTAATGAACGACCCCGCGCCCTTCAACATCCGGATTTCACAAAACCCTTCATCCTCACCACGGACGCGTCAAACGTCGCTATAAGTGGAATTCTGTCCCAAGGCCCTATAGGCAACGATTTGCCTATCGCATATGCGTCACGCACATTAAATCCCGCCGAAACAAATTATAGCACCATCGAAAAAGAACTTCTAGCTATAGTTTGGGCAACGAAATATTTCCGTCCTTATCTCTATGGAACTCGATTTAAAATCGTCACCGATCATAAGCCTTTACAATGGCTATTTTCTGTTAAAGAGCCTAATTCCAAACTTATCCGTTGGCGATTGAAGCTTCAAGAATATGACTATGAGATCGTGTACAAAAAAGGGAAACAAAATTCTAATGCCGATTGCTTGTCCCGCATACAAATCAATCCAATCGAAGATGATCAAATGTCAATCTTTAATAATTTTGACCCGGAAGAAATACTCCAACTACAGCCTGACGAACTTGACGAAATGCTTGAAACACTTTCGGAAAAACCAAACAATGAAAAAATTAACATAATTTCCGATATAAGATTACAAGCACAACCCTCTACCGACCTAGAAACTAAACACTCAAGTTGCGAAAATCCTATTATTGGCGCACCATACGTTCAAAAGGCACTAAATATTTATAAAAATCAAATAATATTTAGATATTCCAATGACAATAAAATTAAAGTTCAGAAGGAATTTATTTTTGATAAGCAAAGATCTATTATATTTTTGAAAAATGATCCATCTGAAGAAGATCTGTGTAAAATCATTAAAGAGAATTTTACACCAAAAACTACGTACTGCTTACACTTTCTTAATAAATCTCTTGAAACGCTCATAATCCGCATTTTCCAAAAATATTTCAAAAATAATTCATTCAACCTTTACATATCTAACACCTTGCTAGAAGACATAACTGATGTAGAAGAACAACAATCAAAGATCAAATACTATCACGGAACCAAAACGTCCCACCGAGGCATTCAAGAAAATATCATATCCCTGAAAAAAAACTTTTACTGGCCAAATTTAGAAAATGATGTCAAGACATATGTAAATCTATGCGACATTTGCCAAAAAACAAAATACGAAAGACACCCCAATAAAATTATCTTTAAACCCACCCCTATTGGTCACGAACCTTTTGACCACATCTATATAGATATATATAAAACCCATAATAATTCTTTTCTAACTGTGATCGATAGCTTTTCTAAATTAGGACAAGCATATCCACTTTTAACACCCACAGGAATCGAAGTAGCGAACAAACTTATTACTTATTCTAACCATTATGGACTCCCACGGAAAATTACCACAGATAATGGCACATCGTTTAAAAACGAAATTATTCAAAACCTTTGTTCCTTGCATAAAATCGAAATTCATTATTGCATTCCCTATAACCCCAACTCGAATAGCCCTATCGAACGCCTTCATTCCACCTTGCATGAAATTATTCTCACTCTTAAGCACCAAAAGCCAAAAGAAAACATAGCGACCTTAATGAACTATGCTATTCTTTCCTATAATAACTCTACACACAGTGCATCAAAATATACCCCATTTCAAATTGTCAGAGGAAAATTAGACTACAAGAATCCCCTGGAGCTTTCGAACGATCAAAACGTCGCTCAATATATGCAAGAACATGCAGAAAATATAAAAATAATCAGTCAAGAACTTTACAAAAAACTAACTTCACAACGACAATCTGCTTTAGATAAAATAAACAAAGACCGAAATGTAGTAAATATCGATTCTAACAAGTCACTCTATGCAAAAACTTTCCCACAAAAATCAAAGGTTAAAGAATCAGATAAATATAAAAAAGTGAACAAACCCATAGTAGAAAAAACTAATGTTATAGTTACCCAAAATAGACAAACTCACAAAAACCTATTAAAACCACAACGTACCCTTGTTTCAGATGAGGAAAATCATCCCGCTCCTGCTCCTTCTACCCATCGCTACGAGCTTAGAAGTAAAAAGCATTAAAAATCCTATATTGCCAATGGCTATAGGAAAAACATATATTTCTACGACTCAACACACATCAAATTTTCATATAAATCTTACAGAAATTGAAACTCCGTTATTCAACATAAGAGGTATGTTAATTCACGTGAACAAAACAATTTTCAGTACTAAACAAAATAAAAGCTTTTCAATTCTCACTTCTTATAAATTTAATCAAACATACGAATACTTGCAGACAATTTTAAGAAATACTAAAATTTTTCACAAACCTAATCGACCAAAAAGAGGACTACTTAACGTAGTAGGCAAAGTCGACAAATGGCTCTTTGGCACTCTAGATTCAGACGATGAAATTCGCTTTAATAATTACTTCGATAAACTAACAAAAAATCAGGAAACTTTAAATCAAAATTTCTATCAGGAACAATCAATTCTATCCACCGTCACCCAGGAATACAGTAAAAATCTAGAAAAAATAAATGCTAACCAAGTACTTATATTAGGAAAAATTGATTTAATAAAACAGAAACAGCTAGATCTATCGAACGCTTTATATATGTCTTTAATTTTGGACAATATAATGTTGCAATTAAATACTCTAAATTCTGTACTAAACATCATCGAAAACGCAATCTCATTTGCTCATGTAAACAAAATGCACAACTCCATACTCAATCCTAACCAACTTTTAGCTTTAATAGAGAATATAAAAAGAATATACGGTCCAAACCGAGTACCTGAGTTCAAAGAATTAATTAATTTGTATAGCTTTTTATCAGTTCAAGTTATTATAAAAAACAACTCAATTTTATTCTCAATACACACACCGATTGTTTTTCCCAACCACTATGTCCTTTATAAACTCTACCCAATACCTATCACAAACAAAACTATTCTCCTATCCAATTCCTATATCCTACTCACAAAAGATGATTATTGGACCACGGAGGAAGAATGTCCGCAACTAGAAGACCTGTTCATCTGTAAACAAACCACCCTATCAAAAGACGAACATTGCCTCTTCGAGCTGCTAACAACGTCATCCAACAGGTGTCCGTTTACTAATGTAAACTACAAAAAAAGTACCATTCAACGCCTGAATGGTAACGAAATTCTGGTCATTCCTGTGAACGAGACAATCGCCCGAGACCAATGTCAACAAGGACTCTACAAAATCACTGGACCTAGTATTGTTACCCTGTCTATCTGCCCTGTTGAGATAGGTAACAAAACGTACGAAGGTGAAACCAAAACGCAGTTCCAATATGCGTTAGAACTGCCACAGTTTTCGAACATCCCAGGACTTCCAAAAAGCGACAATTCTACGCTTTCCCTCGAACAAATTAGCTTGGAGGAATTAAAAGCTGCCCAGAAAATACTGTCCACAGTCCATTTACACCCTTTGGAGAGTCCCGAAAATTCGACAAACCTTTGGATAGCTCCGCTTTCATCCATTGTAGCCCTTGTATGCGGCATCCTGCTGTATATTGGATGGAAGAAATGGACCAAGCCTGCTTCATCCCACTATGGAAGCGCCTCTTCCAACGAACCCTCAGAAGATAGTCGAAAAAACGAGCAGCCACTGCAGCCCTTATTTTCCGAACTTACGGAGGGAGGAGTTATGTGATGCAACCAGGCCATGGCCACGACCCTCGCAATCTACTTATTATTAGTACTATATTGATTATTATTGTATAAATATTTCTAGTTAGCTTAGTAAGCATTTTTATGTCATGACGACCAAAATCTAATTCTAATTATTCACTTATCATTTGATTTTCGACAATTTAATATCGCAGTTAATTGATAGTCAAAATTGTAGTTATTATTATTTGAATATATTGATTTTTGAGTTAGTGTTCAATAATAATTCCATCACTCATGTATTACGGTTCTGTACCAACCTTTCCGTTTAACATCGGATAACCGTAAAACAATGTCTCTTCACAAAATTGGTTCTTATCATATCTGACTAAAAATATTTCACGACAGTTTTTTTCATTATTTTCCAGATACATTTAGAATTATATACCGTAGCGTAGTTGTGATCTCGTGTTGTAAGGTTCAAATTCTTACTAGAAATTAAAATACATTATGCGTTCTCAAACGAGAAATGTACCGATATCTGGAAAGTAAAAAAGAAATTGTGGTGAAATATTTGTAGTCAGATAAGAAAGAAACCATTTTTATCATAAAGATGAACAATTGGATAGATACTCATAGCTGTGAACACCCTGTACAATTCGTCTTGTAATATTCAGTAAATTATTTGACATAGATACTATACTTTCCACATTTACATTACGATGATTATCACCCTTTATGCCTACACACCAAGATAAACCCTCAAAAGGCACAAACAGTTGAAGCGCGTATATAGAGAGATGTCTTGCAAAGTTCAAAGTTATCACTTTGGCAGTGAGCTGTGCGGTGCGGTATCTTTTGAATTAGACTACGAATTTAATATTTCGAGATTCCCATGGAATTCTGTTCTCCGGAACTGTCATGTTTCGTTTGTGTTGCTTAACTTTTATAATGCAAACAAACTTGCCATGATCTTTTATGCATCGTGTTTGTTGAACCAAAACTCGGTCTCGTCATCCACCGATGACGAAGTTCGAAATAAGGGCAAGACGAAAATAGATTTGGATATGGCGCAGAGACTTGATGGTTTGTAACTTCAGTACCTGAATGAGGTTTGGAATCTAATTTGGAATTGCAAAAGTTGTGGTTCAAAATAAAATTAGTGTTTCTAGATGATTTTTCTTCAGAATTCGAATTTCATTTGAATGATCTTATTTTTCTGGATACTAGGTGTCGTTGATTTATTGAACTGCGATGAAGAAGAAAGAGCAAATCCTTCCAAACAAAAGAACTGACAAATTTTCCCACTTCGATGCAAACACGACCTCATAGATTTTCAAGCTTTGAGTTGGCGCCTTAATAAACCACCATCATATAAAAAACACCAAGCTTAAAAAGAGAAAATAAACAAATGTTATAAATATGGAAGAAGTTTGTTTTTATATTGGCAGGTCACTGGTGGCTTGAGAAATTACCTTTGTGACGAAGCTATCAACAACTCATACGTAGGTACTGCGCAGTCTTTCCAGTTTGATGATAATCACCTAACATTTCTACTTTCGACTATTTCTTTAATATCGAAAACTACCAGTTTTTTTTTTTCAAAATATTCTAGTCTTCAACATGGATGTTTCAGATTGTAAATTTCTGTCTTATCAATCTCGGACATTTCTTACATAGCCTGGTTCATCATCAATATGGTGAAATAATTTCATCCCAACATCAAGAGGAAAATTTTCTTAAAACGGAGCAAGATTATTTTAATTATAGATTTCGGTCTGACTATTGCTCCAAAAATGAGCAAATCGCAACATTGGCATAGCATAGGATGCTGCGTATCTTCGTACCGGAAATTTCTCTTCCCGCACTTATCAGGAAAATAACTATGATAACAAGCTTGTTTGACATCAACATCCCACAATTTCAAAAAATCAAAGTGGGGCTATGCCGTTATTAATGAAGGAGTTCGTCATACTCGAGGACTCCGCGCTTTCTAGCTGAAAACGGCAAAAATTTGACAAGATGAACGTGGAACGTTGTATCGTAATAGCCACCTTTGATAAACTCATGGACAGAGCTTTCCAAGCAAACACTTTCCACCTCAACTCGACGGTCAACTTAGTGCCCTAAGGTTGATATTTCCGAAACCCTTTTATTTGCGATAAGCTGACTAAGTTTCGCAATTTTACCAAACGTCGATAGTCTGCACCGTTTTAATGACAAATCCATCCTAAAACCCTGATGATACATGACCGGTATCGTACTCATTTTGGTTATGAAGATACACGGAAGACATGTAACAAAATTTTCGAATTGATTTATCTCAAACACGGTCCAGACGATCGAAGATAATGATAAATACCATTTTTATATGAAAATCTTCACATCTCATATTATTTGGTTCAATTCTGAAAAATTGCAAAAGCTAAAAATCGGGATAATGAATAGCCACCGCTCTCCTATTTCACACACTCATGATCAAAATTCGAGAACATGTCCACATTTTTGAATTGGGCATAAAAAGTCAGGTGAATGCGTAGATACATAACAAATTTCGTGATTTTATTACAACGGGTCGGAACTATTTACTAGAAACCTTCTCTCGAAAGGGCTTCAGTTTTCTTGGGGGCCATTCTTATTATGAAATGTTGTCGTTATTATTGGTCGTAGACTTTGCTGTTACTCTACAGAAGTGTGGATGAGGGTCTACCTCTGAGTACCGTCCACTTGATAGAGAGTGTCATTTACGACCTTACGCAGAGTGAATAATGTCCGCTATCGAGATTTTTTGAACAAGAAGTTATTCATTTTCACGGAACATTAAAAATACTCTCCACTTGAGGAGTGGAAGCATAAACATGAATCAGTGTATTTTAAACGAAGAAGGTGGAAACGTAGAAGACGCGCTTGTGATGAAAAACGTCTGCCCAGTGACCAAATCTGTTTTCAGAGGCAAAGAAAATGAACTAGCGCACATAGACGTATTTGCACTAAAAACTTAGCCAAAATTATTTTCCAAACTGTAACATGTGGATATGTATAAATGAGTGAGTAGAGTAACTTTCAAAATAATGTTCATTACAAAAAAATTTAGAAAATGTGCTAACAACAAGTTCGTTATTTGTCTAAGTCTGATTCATTTTCTTCATCGGCATTTTCGTCATCTACATCACCGTCACTATAGCGTTCTGTCTGTTCAAGGTCCATTTCAGAAAGCAAAGGAAGTTTCAGAAGAGATCAGACGTTAACAACAGCCAGTTGTTATGTGTGTCCCCATTGCATTTAACGCTGACAAATTTTCGCGAGTGAAAAATAAGTATTTTAGACTTTACAAGCAGAACTTTCTTGCGGGACTTGGTATTCTCTTGAGAAAACTGCCCAATCGGCAGCATAAAGTTAGGAATCACTGCTGGACCATGAATTAAGATTTTCAGAAAAGATGCTATCCATTCTTTCTTGAAATCGGACATGAAATGACTTGCCAACTTTACTATCAGGACAATTGGTTCTATCTGACTTTTCTCTCCAGAAATAATAATTTTTCATCAAACTTTTTATCCGGCGATCTTGCATGATATCAAATAACTGTTTTTCAGTCAAATTCATGAATCTTTTTGAAAATAAAAAAATGTTTACTTCAGAACAAGGAAATATCCAATTCAGTCTAGGCATTCATTCACATGTTTCAACGTGTCTTGAACAAAATGGCGGAAAAAAGCGAAACTTTTTATTTCGCAATTCTTTCAATTAAGTGTTGATAAAATATTTAAAGAATGATAAGACTGCTCGTGAGAGCCAGGAACACTAACAAAACAGCTTTTCCCAAGGTAAGTTTGGGTTACTTCAAAAAAAGAGTTATCGCTATTTTCAAAAATTGTGGAACAATCATTTTGAGTAGATCTACTGAATCTAATGTGAAAATTATTATGAAACATACCTTCAGCTTTCATTTGAAGCTTACTTGCAAAAGCCAACTATACGTGCAAAAACCAGAACCACATCTGTTTATTGTCCCAACAATAACAGTATCGAAAAATCAATAGGCGATTCTGGTGAAGTATAGATGACTTGAAAGGGAAGGTTGGTCATAGACCTTGCATATCATAAGTGGATTAGTCAGAGATCATAATAGAAACTCGTTTGTTCTTGCAAAGTGAACAGGAGCTTGCAATCCTGAGGCCACTGGTCACATATGTGCCAGACCCTGCTATTTCGCATCCCAAAAACCCCAATTCCAGACTGCGCCAATGAGTTCAAAATCGAAATTCATCAAATCCGCGTCACATGTGTATGTGTTTTTGCGAGCGTTCGAAGATAACCAACTGGCACATATATGTGACGCTGGTAGCAAACGTGTTAACATAACGTAAACTCTCGAATCGGTGTGATTGAACATTTTTTGGCGAACAGATGATCTGTTTACTTGGCATATTATGTGTTGGCGTTGATATAAATTCGTCTTTGTAACATGGAAAGTTAACAAGATGCTTATAGGATAATTCGCCAAAATCGCGTTTCTTTTTCCATGTTTTCTGTCGAAGATGGATAGTTTGATTGACCAGGGATTACAAGAGGAATTGAGGTGGGGTGATTATTTACAACACGGTTTTCTTCCATTTTAGCATTAAGTATAAGGAATATGAATTTACTTGCGCAAAGGCAAAAATCCGTTTTTTTTTAAATCATTTTTGAGGGCGCAAAGGTTTGTTTTTTCATGATAGTTTTGAATTAGGATTAGTATGGGTCCATTTTGGTTAGGTTGGGTTAGTCATGTCCTGATAAAGTCTAAAATATCTCGAATTTTTCCGATACAGACACATTTCAGTGTTTATAGTGTTATCTTTTATAATTTCTGAAAACTCAGGAATATTTTATATTGTCCATCCATCATAAAATCATCACCACAACAACCCAAAAACAACCGAATATCCAGCGCCAGCTTAGTCAGCCTAAATTATCTCCTAACTTCAACTCTGTCTTGAGAGCCATGCCAGATATGACCTGCGTCATCCATCACCCAAGCACAACGTTCGCAGTCGATGCAACCGACGATAACATTCGGCCCTTCCTGACAATAAAGTGTCCTCACTCTACAATTCACACCCCGGCTCTTTTCATCGCAGCAATTCCTTCCAGTATCGAGGTTCCAGCTAAATTATTATAAACCTGTCTAAACAATTTATCAAAGTGGCGATAAAATTCAAAATAAATACAATATCATGATCAATATAGAACCAAATTAAAAAAAACAAATCAAGTGGTAATCAACGTGATATTTCAATTATTCATCGCAACCGCAAATTATGGTAATCAACATAATATTCCAATTGTTCATCGCAACCGCAAATTATGGTAATCAAGGTAATATTTCGATTATTAATCGCAACCGCAAATTATGGTTATCAACATTATATTTCAATCATTCATCGCAGCCGCAAACTATGGTAATCAACATTATATTTTAATTATTCATCGCAACCGCAAATTATGGTAATCAACATAATATTTCAATTATTCATCGCAACCGCAAATTATGGTAATCAACATAATATTTGAATGATTATTCATCGCAACCGCAAATTATGGTAATCAACATAATATTTCAATTATTCATCGCAACCGCAAATCATGGATGCATGCATGCTTTCAACTTTTCAACCTTTCAACTTTTCAACCTTTCAACCTTTCAACCTTTATGGACTCGCGCTAGAGTCTTGGAACGCAGTGCCTACTGGAACACCGTGAGTTACCCCCCTATTCCAGTGTTCCTGGCCTGTCCGCTCCTCATCTAGTCCTTAAAATGTGAGCATATATACCAGGACGCAGTACCAGACTGAAATACCGGGTTTATCGCCCTATTTCAGTTGGCCAGCCCTCCCCGCTCACTCAACCAAACCTTTCAAAATTGAATCCATGGCATCAAGTTGCCAATGCTTGCCACACTCATATACGGCGCTCTTGAACTGTCATCTCAGGAACATCCCCGACTTAATGCCGGTCCTAGACAGTTATATGCAGCCACAGTGGTTCGACGCCCTTACTTGTGCAACACACACTTCTCATTTGGCAGCAGTCCGCGAACTGTGCAGGGCCCCAAATCCTTTGCTTCAACTTTCCCACCACCAGCCAGCTCAGAGTCTTTCAAGGCTACAGAGTTCCCCACACCTTCGGGAAATTTTCCAGGTCATGGAATAGCTCGAGTACGTCAGCACTTTCTGAAATATAAAAGAAAGGAAGGTACATATTATTCGGTGTAACACCTAGAACAAGACACACAAACGATGGAGATTGGATAGTGTCAACCGATGCTAGTGTCACTTTCTCAATACAAAAGCTCCCCTGCCCTACTTTACCAGCGGTTCACCCAAGTATACTCCACCCTTCCTGCAGTCCGACATCATCTTCCTGGTCCCCATTGTTGGATGATTTTTTTCGAGATTTTCTCTCGAGAACTCCGGAACTTGTCCTGTTGATGTTTATGTCAACCACAGCCGAAGCACCCTCCGTTGAACCTCCTGCCGCTTGCTTCCCTTTGCCATCGTCCCAGGATTTTTCCAGGTGTTCCCAAAATCGGCATTGTCCAGGCATCATTCGATCATGCTCAAGACTGTATCCCTTGGCAGGTTATCACGAAACCTCTCAATGTCAAAGCAACGCAACTCTTCATCACCACACTCGCAAAAGGTTCCACACCCATGACTTCTCAAAGTTGCAGCTCCGAAATCACGCGCACCCGGCATTCTCCTGATTGAGAAGGCGACGACAAGATCAGCACAAAAGTTGCTCCAATTTCGACATTACAGTCTCCAGTCACAGCAAACTCGACAAGCACGATCCTTCAAAGATTCGCGAGCCCTGGCGGTCATCAGAATATCGCTGATGTCTAATTCGTCTTTCATAGTCCGTACAGTCGAAGCATCTTGCAGCCACTACTCGACAGAACAAGGAGCGCTATCAGGATCGCAACGGGTAAGCTTGAATGATGCGGGAGCAAAGGATGCCTGTGCACTCGACCCCTCCATACTAGAGAAACCAGGCGTTGACATCTTCTGCATTGCCATCCTGAACTGCCCTGCTAATACGGCAAAAGCTGTTCCTATTGAGAAGCCACCAAGTTTATAAGAATTTTCTGCCATTCCACTCTGGAACGCACACATCATCTTGCTCTTCATCCTCCACGACACCCTTCACTCCGTCGTAACTGCGACACACAGAGAACAATCCCACTTCTGATGTTATCTTTGATAATTTCTTGAAACTCAGGAATATTTTATATTGTCCATCTATCATGATACTAAAACAAACAAGATAAGATCTCGCGCAGGTTTCGCTGACGTCATTGCATGTCCGAACCTCAAAATTCGTAGGTCTTCTAGGTGACTCGGTTACCATGATACTGCAACAAACAAGATAAACTCTCGCACATCCCTATTCAGAAGTCATCACGTGACTTACCTCAAATCTAAACAATCAATGTCACGCGAGGACGTCATGCGTGAGCCAGTTCAAATTTTGACCAGCAAATGGTAACTAGGTAACGTTATTGATGTTTTAACAGCCATATGCACCGTACGAGAGCTTAGCCAATCTCGATTAATTTTCAAAGTTAGATTAAGCGGTGTTTTGTATGCACCGAAGAATCCGCTGCAAGGCTCGTTAATCCCTGATGAGACTTTTGACAACGTCACAAAATAACCTTGAAAAATATATAAATAACATTTTTGAAATTTATGTTGCGTGATTTGTTTTGAGTTTTGCTATTTGCTTGCAAGTTTTAATGAAAAATGAGCAACCATATGGATCAGTCACATCCGCAAGCCTGATATGACGTTTAGCAAACATTAGCCAAGGAGTTTTTCTTGTGAATTCAATATTTGGTGTAGGTATCAACTTTTATTCATGAACCATTCGTATATTTGCTTTTCCTCTTTTCTTGGGCGATTTCATGATATTGAGTGGTTATTATATACTGTATACCTAGTCTAATACAGCAAGAATAACAATTCCATCCATCTGATGATAAATAAAAACATCAGTTTTTACAACTCAAGAAAATATATTTTAGTAGAAACAAGTGGTTAATTGAATGATTTTGTAAGGAATGCCCATGCATTGATAAATTGACAATATTTTATAATTCTCAAACTCATTACCTACTTTGAAATTATTACAAATATGTATAACTCGATGTACAAACTTTGGAAAACGCATCGTTTGACAACTCAAGGAAAGATGAAAAACAAATATAATTAAAATAATTTCTTATATAGTTGATAAAAACACAAAACTTCTATTGGGATATCTGTTATAAATTGGGACTTGGATGAAGTCAAGAAAATTGAATGAAAAGATCTCATTTGGGAAAACAAATAAAAAGTGATGAGACCATCAGTTTTAAAGGTTTTTATTTTAGTTTATCTTGTAGAGATGATTAGTACCTAAAGCTTTAAAAAAAAACTAAATCAACGAGTCTATTTGTTTATAAGTCTGGGTTTACCCATAAACTTAAAATTTTGAATTGAATTGGTAGAATTAGACAAAACTTTGAGATAAGTAGCCATTTGATACCTCTACAGGATATAGATAGGTAGGTACCTACTTTCAACACCAATCCAAATTGAGTCGATCGATTGAACGATAAAAAATCATAGGTAAAATATGCGGTAGATATCAGAGTGTGATAGGTACACTGTTTTTTTTGTACCCACCTACAAAAAAAGGTACAGGGTGTCCCAACGATAGAGTAAAGTAGGTTTTATCATATAGGATATGAAAAATATCAATATCAATATGCGTCACAGGTTAGGGGTGTAAATAGCGCACATTCTGAAAATATTTGGAAACATACAGGGTGCGTCACAAAAGTATGGCACGAAAAAGTATGATTTTGTTAAATGGAACCCCCTGTATATTAATTGATATTTCAATTCTTTCTTCAATTTGGAACAAAAATTGTGATACAACTAATGTTCCTAAATTCAACCGTTATCGAGATATCGCGTTTTAAAAATGGCATTTTTGCAACTTTGACATGCTATAAAACTCAAACTATTCAAGTTAGAGAAAAATGGATTGCACATTCCCATCTTAACTTTTCAAGAGCTATTGAAGGAGATTGAATCCATTATTGTGAAAAAATTTCAAAATGTGCCAAAAAAAGTTGACAGTTGACGTTACCTTCTATCCAAATGACAGAAGAGCTCTTGAAAAGTTAAGATTGGAAAGTGCAAACCATTTTCCTCTAACTTGAATAATTTGAGTTTTATAGCATGTCAAAGTTGCAAAAATGCCATTTTTAAAACGCGATATCTCGATAACGGTTGAATTTAGGAACATTAGTTGTATCACAATTTTGGTTCCAAATTGAAGAAAGAATTGAAATATCAATTAATTTACAGGGGGTTCCATTTAAAAAAATCATACTTTTTCGTGCCATACTTTTGTGACGCACCTGTATGTTTCCAAATATTTTCAGAATGTGCGCTATTCACACCCCTAACCTGTGACGCATATTGATATTGATATTTTTCATATCCTATATGATAAAACCTACTTTACTCTATCGTTGGGACACCCTGTACCTATTCAAATCAATATTCTATTGAGCAATTCGCATTATTATGAGTGTGTTGTGGAGCAATAAATATTGCTTGATATTGAGATCTTTTTTGTATAGTACCCATTGACCACCTATTGGAATTCGAAAAGAATCCTACTCCAATCGATGATTTTTTAAAAATCTAAATAATCCTCCGTTGATATTCCACTTTCATAGTTTTGTCTTTAGTCGCAAAACCTCAAAATCTCTAACTGCTATATGCACCGTAGAAATCTAATCCGGATGAAGTCTTCATCGCGATTATATTCCAATTTTTTGATGCACCGCAGCGCTTAAGCCTGAATCGGTCGCTTAACTCTGATCGCCTCATTTTCTAGGCTTAATCGAAGAATTTCAACGAATTCTAACCTAGTCTTTCATTTGTTTATGTTTTTCGTAGAGATTTTGCGGTTTTGCGACTAAAGACAAAACTATGAGAGTGAAATATTAACGGAGGATTAATTAGATTTTTAAAAAATCATCGATTGGTGTAGGATTCTTTTCCAATTCCAATAGGTATAGTCAAAGCTCGAGTCAATGAGTACTTTACAAAATAGATCTCAATATCAAGCAATATTTATTGCTCCACAATACACTCATAATAATGCGAATTGCTCAATAGAATATTGAATTGAATAGGTACCCATTTTTGTGGGTAGGTACCAAGGTTAATTGATATATCAACTAACCTTGGTTAGGTACAAAAAAAAACAGTGTACCTATCACACTCGAATATCTACCGCATATTTTACCTATGATTTTTTATCATTCAATCGATCGGCTCAATTTGGATTAGTGTTGAGAATAGGTAACTACCTATCTATATCCTGTAGAGGTATCTAATGTCTACCTATCTCAAAGTTTTGTCTTATTCTAATTCAATTCAAAATTTTAAGTTTATGGGTAAACCCAGACTCCCATAAACAAATAGACTTTTGTTGATTCCCTTTTTTTATTCAAGCTTTAGATACTAATCCTCTCTACAAGATAAACTAAAATAAAAACCTTTCAAACTGATGGTCTCATCACTTTTTATTTATTTTCCCAAATGAGATTTTTTCATTCAATTTTCTTGACTTCATCCAAGTTCCAATTTATAACAGAAATTCCAATATAAGAAGGTTTGTGTTTTTATCAACTATACAAGAAATTATTTTACCTAATTATATTTGTTTTTCCTCTTTCCTTGAGTTGTACATATTTGTAATAATTTCAAAGTAGGCAGATAATGATTTTGAGAATTATACAATATTGTCAATTTATCAATGGGCATTCCTCGGGGCATTCCTTACAAAATCATTTAATTAAACACTTGTTTTTTCTAAAATATATATTTTTTTGTGTTGTAAAAAGTGATGTTTTCATTTATCATCAGGGGGATGGGATTGTTATTCTTGCTGTATTAGACCAGGTATACAGTAGAATATTATAATCACTCACTATCATGAAATCTAAGCCCAAGAAAAGAGGAACAGGAAATATGGGAATGATTCAAGAATAAAAGTTGATACCTACACCAAATATTGAATTTACAAGAAAAACCCCTTGGCTAATGTTTGCTAAACGTCATATCAGGCTTGCAGATGTAACTGATCCATATAGTTGCTCACCTTTCATTAAAACTTGTAAGTAAATAGCAAAACTCAATACAAATCACTCAACATAAATTTCAAAATTGTAATTGATATTTTTTTCCAGGTTATTTTGTGACGTTGTCAAATGTCTCACCAGGGATTAACGATCCTTGCAGCGAATTCTTCGGTGCATACAAAACACCGCTTAATCTAACTTTGAAAATTAATCGAGATTGGCTAAGCTCACATACGGTGCATATGGCTGTAGGAAAAACATAAACAAATGAAAGACTAGGTTAGAATTCGTTGAAATTCTTCGATTAAGCCTAGAAAATGGGGCGATCAGAGTTAAGCGACCGATTCAGGCTTAAGCGCTGCGGTGCATCCAAAAATTGGAATATAATCGCGATAAAGACTTCATCCGGATTAGATTTCTACAGTGCATATAGGTGTAAATCATTAACAGCCATATGCACCGTATGTGAGCTTAGCCAATCTCGATTAATTTTCAAAGTTAGATTAAGCGGTGTTTTGTATGCACCGAAGAATTCGCTGCAAGGATCGTTAATCCCTGGTGAGACATTTGACAACGTCACAAAATAACCTGGAAAAAAATATCAATTACAATTTTGAAATTTATGTTGAGTGATTTGTATTGAGTTTTGCTATTTGCTTACAAGTTTTAATGAAAGATGAGCAACTATATGGATCAGTTACATCTGCAAGCCTGATATGACGTTTAGCAAACATTAGCCAAGGGGTTTTTCTTGTAAATTCAATATTTGGTGTAGGTATCAACTTTTATTCTTGAATCATTCCTATATTTCCTGTTCCTCTTTTCTTGGGCTTAGATTTCATGATAGTGAGTGATTATAATATTCTACTGTATACCTGGTCTAATACAGCAAGAATAACAATCCCATCCACCTGATGATAAATAAAAACATCACTTTTTACAACACAAAAAAATATATATTTTAGAAGAAACAAGTGTTTAATTAAATGATTTTGTAAGGAATGCCCCGAGGAATGCCCATTGATAAATTGACAATATTGTATAATTCTCAAAATCATTATCTGCCTACTTTGAAATTATTACAAATATGTACAACTTTTGGAAAACGCATCGTTTGACAACTCAAGGAAAGAGGAAAAACAAATATAATTAAGTAAAATAATTTCTTATATAGTTGATAAAAACACAAACCTTCTCATATTGGAATTTCTGTTATAAATTGGAACTTGGATGAAGTCAAGAAAATTGAATGAAAAAATCTCATTTGGGAAAATAAATAAAAAGTGATGAGACCATCAGTTTGAAAGGATTTTATTTTAGTTTATCTTGTAGAGAGGATTAGTATCTAAAGCTTGAATAAAAAAAGTAAATCAACAAAAGTCTATTTGTTTATGGGAGTCTGGGTTTACCCATAAACTTAAAATTTTGAATTGAATTAGAATAAGACAAAACTTTGAGATAGGTAGACATTAGATACCTCTACAGGATATAGATAGGTAGTTACCTATTCTCAACACTAATCCAAATTGAGTCGATCGATTGAATGATAAAAAATCATAGGTATAATATGCGGTAGATATTCGAGTGTGATAGGTACACTGTTTTTTTTTGTACCTAACCAAGGTTAGTTGATATATCAATTAACCTTGGTACCTACCCACAAAAATGGGTACCTATTCAATTCAATATTCTATTGAGCAATTCGCATTATTATGAGTGTATTGTGGAGCAATAAATATTGCTTGATATTGAGATCTATTTTGTAAAGTACTCATTGACTCGAGCATTGACTATACCTATTGGAATTCGAAAAGAATTCTACACCAATCGATGATTTTTTAAAAATCTAATTAATCCTCCGTTAATATTTCACTCTCATAGTTTTGTACGTCTTTAGTCACAAAACCGCAAAATCTCTACGAAAAACATAAACAAATGAAAGACTAGGTTAGAATTCGTTGAAATTCTTCGATTAAGCCTAGAAAATGAGGCGATCAGAGTTAAGCGACCGATTCAGGCTTAAGCGCTGCGGTGCATCAAAAAATTGGAATATAATCGCGATGAAGACTTCATCCGGATTAGATTTCTACGGTGCATATAGCAGTAAATCCAACCTCATATTTGGATCGCGGTGACGACATGCGCGGCTGGGTTCTAATCTCGTCCAGCAATCGATCATATCTTGTGCCCAACCCAAAAACAGCCAAATATCCAGCGCCATATTAGTCAGCCTCAGTTTCCTCCTAACTTCAACTCTGTCTTGACAGCCATGCCAGATATGACGTGCGTCATCCGTCGACCGTCACCCAAGCACAACGTTCGCAGTCGATGTAACCGACGATAACAATAGATAGTACAAAATCACTCGCGCAGATAGATAAAAACGACCATTAGAACTTAGTTCAACAATTTTTTGATACAAAATCTCCATTACTTTCAATGCATTTGGCAAAGACAGTGACATATTCGCCAAAACATGAAGATTATTTTTGAATAATATGTTCTGAAATATCGCTTTTTTGACATCCATTTTCTCATCGATTTTTCCCAAACCAAATCTAACCCAAACTAACCAAAACTGACCTAATGGAGCCCTACCTCAAAACTTACCTGAAAAAACAAACCTTTCCGCCCCAAATCCCGTGAACCATTTGTCTTTATTCTCAAAAATGAAGAAAAAGGCGAATTTTTGACTTTGCGCAAGTGAATTCGTATTTCTTAAAAGCAACAAAACGGACTTATGTAGAAAATATTGCATATTTTGCCAAAATGGCAGAAAACCGTGTTGTGAATAATTACCAGAATTAATATTATTCAAAACCAAAACATCTTGATAAATTCTCAATACTTACTCATCTCCATTGTTCCGTCGTTCTCTCAGGCTCACATCCTTTGGAATTTACACAATAATTGGGAAATTCTTGCCACAAATTCAAAACCCATTTCTGGTCTACTATCAGAGTTTTTCCAGTATTAGGTATTGGTATTCGTATGGGTGGGAGGGCAAACCACTGCCCGGCGAGTAGGCCTCATGCGCCCTTTTCGCCAACCCCAGACTACTTCTGCGGACGAACTCAAGCATTTATTCGTATTGCTCTAAAGTTGTCATTGTCAAGTGTTTTTTAGTTTTTTCATTGTTTCAAACACCAATAACCAATAGTTCTTTATTCTTTCTACTTTATTATGCACTGGGCAGAGAATGCACCAATAGAGAAACAAACAACAGGTTATGATTGAGATTCTGACCACGTTCGAGACTCTTCTAGAAGACGTGAACAGTATGGCATCAACAACCAAGCGACTGCGGTTGCGCTGCACCTGTTAATTCGAAATTGTTTCCTCTTTCAACTGATGTTCAAACAGAGTGCGTTCAATCATACTAATTTTCAGCCTGCATGTTAGGTGACTGTTAACACATCGACTGTTAGCTAACGTAACGCATCTAAAGTGGAGTTAACCTAAACGTTCAATCATAGCCTCCAATATTAGGTGTGTTTGTTATGCTCCACTAGTGCACGCTTTTCTACTCTACAACACTCAGGGTGGCTTTGTTTGTGAAATGTTTGTCTGTTTTTCAGGATAAAATATCTTTACTGGTTTAGTGAAGCTATTCTATCCTGAAAATAGACAAACATTTCACAGACAAAGCCACACTGAGTGTTGTAATGTAGAAAAGTCTACACTAGTGGAGCATAACAGACACACCTATTGAAATAGTCGAAGTCTTAGGAAAACCAGGTGGACATTTTGTCATTTCACCGGTAAGTGAACAAAAACAAACCCGGCTTCTATCATCAAGTTTGGGACAAAACACATTCAATGCTAAAGGTATAGGCATCATGAATCTCGTTACTGTAAGTCTATTCATTTGTTGTTCATGCTGACTCGGACTCAACGTGTTAAAGCCCACAGTCGCTTTCGATTATTGGATTCACGTACCTTTGATAGTCTTTGAGCGTTGGGCAGCAAATTGACGGTGTTCATCGCAAACAGCCGTGTTTTTATTTTTCTTGGTTATTTTAAGAACTCATAAGGAGTATGCGATTTGAAAAACCTTGTTTTCATTAGCTCAAGTCCAAAGGAAAAACTGGACTTGAAAGATGATTGAAGGATTCAAATGTACGCCGGCGTCAACGCGCAAATTTGATAAGAACGAGTCCGTGGTTTTGCGGTTGTGAGGAGAATAATGTTTTGTTTGTTGTGTTAACATCAATTGAATGATTCTTTCTATTGAAAAGTAGTTTTTTAAGGAAGAAAAATTATCTAAAATAAAATCTATCGAAATGTTGAGAGTACCATTATTTTGAGATGAGTCATAAATGTATATAAATATCATTTTTGTGACCCCCCTTGAACTCTTGAGCCGCCACTGCAAAAACCAAAGGGTCGGTGAAGCATGAATTCCTTCATTGAGAAGTCTTGAACGATACTACTATCAATTATTAATAATATTCTATTCTAAGCAACATCAAATCCGCTGTGATTCCGTGATTGATACCATCCAAAGTTTTATGAAGCGAAACATCTGAACATCCTAATAAATCATGATTTCAATAAACAAAGCGATAGTTCTCAATCTCCAATACCCTTAACCCGTCTTATAAAACAAAAATACAAAAATCCTCAGTCTTGTTAAAAACTAGGTATTAAACTGGACAGTAGTATTATGTTGATGCGGTTTCATTGTATTTCTTGAATCAATCCTTGATAGATATGTTCTGTTTGAGAAACATCAGTCATAACGGCAAGATACAGTCCAGGATATGCACAGTTACCAGAGGGGCAGAGTAATGTGGGGTGTATTCATATCAAAGACACAGAACGGCTGGTATGAGCATTTCTGGAAACAGCATACTATTGCCTGTGCAGTCAACAGACCTCAATCCCATTGAACATCTTTGGAATTCAATAGGACGTCTTTTTTTCGTAAACAAAGGCACTTCCAAACAATGGAACAGAAGTGCTTGGTCGTTTTTACAAATTTTGATTTTAAATCCGAAAAATTGAGGTGATGATTTTCCATTAGCCCAAATTGTATTATGACTTCTGCCCTTTTTGTATCACAAACTATCTTCTACAACCAAAAAGGAATTGGATAAATAATGTGAAAAGACTAAAAAAGTTGAGAATGATTCTCGAAGGTCGAATTCTACTTCCTGCTCTGACCTGAGGGAGGCAGTAACCACAAAGGATCGCGCCAGGCCTTGCTCGAAAAATGACGGACTCAAATCCAGTCTTGACTTCAAATTTCATTGAAAAGCATTTAGAGCCTGTACAATTGGAGAAGAGTACAGGGACGACATCAATCCGTGTTTATTATTGTTGAAATTACACGTTAAAAAAATTGAGTTAAATTTGACTCAAAATGAACTCAATCGGGTGCTAATCCAGGTTCACTCAAATTTGTGTTGAATTATTGACACATATTCTTGAGTATCTCACACTCGCAAATATGTCAATAAAGTACTCATATTCAAGTGATATGTTGCAATTTCAGTGTTGATGAAAACACATCATAGTGTTAATTTAAAATAAATTTTTGTTGATTTATTCACAATATTAGTTTTGAATCAGTAACGTGTCAAACATGTGATACTCCTGACACAAAACATTGTCGTTTTGATTATTTTTTGAGTCAAATGCTGCTATGGATTCATGGTCGTTTCCTTCTGCAATTGAGATTGGCTGCGGCTGTCTCTCGCAACTCTCGGTGACTACACCGAACGATGTGTTGACTTAGAACAAAAAAATACATTATATTTTGGTTGGGCTTCAACTCAATTAATTCGTGAAAAATGTCATCAAAGTGTTTTTCAAAAGATACACGAGTTAGAAATAACTGTCTCACATAAAGGTTGTAGGGTTTTCAAGAATCTTCATATCTGTCATAAATTGGAATATACAGGGTTGGGCATAAAGTTGTGGCAGATCAAAGTTGCATTTTTTTGAATGGAACCCCCTGTATATTGATGGATATTTTTATTCTTCCTCCAATTTTGAGCAGAAATTGTAATATACATAATGTTCCTAAATCTAGTCGTTTTCGAGTTATCGCGTTTTAAAAATGTTATTTTTGCACCTTTGACATGCTATAAAACTCAAACTATCCAAGTTAGAGAAGAATGGTCTGCACTTTCCCATCTTAACTTTTCAAGAGCTATTCAAGCAGATCAAATTCATTCTTGTGAAAAAATGACAAAATGTGTCAAAAAAAGTTGACAGTTGACGGTACCTTTTATTCAAATGACAGAATAGCTTTTGAAAAGTCAAGATAGGAAAGTGCAGATCATTCTTCTCTAACTTGGATAGTTTGAGTCTATAGGTTTGAGCAAAAATGACATTTTTAAAACGCGATAACTCGACAACGAGACTAGATTCAAGAATATTATGTATATCACGATTTTTGCTAAAAAATTGAAGGAAGAATTAAAATATCCATCAATATACAGGGTGTTCCATTAAAAAAAAGCAACTTTGATCTTCCATATAACCTTATGCCTGACTCTGTATATTCCAATTTATCACAGATATCTAGATTTTCAAAAGCCTCAGAACTTTTATGTAAGAAATTTCTTTGTAACTCTTGTTTCTTTCGAAATAATCGACCGTTCTGGTAATTTCTCCTAACTCTGTATAAGCTTTGTCCTCAGCACTTCGAACATCATCATTGTTGGGGCACTTTTTTCTCTTTGCTGTATACCAGAATGCCAAACCTATACCTGAATGATCTTTTCTGAAGCAAATGACGTCAAGAAAGGTTATTGTGTGTACCTAATGTAATGTCCAGTTATTCGCTTGTACAAAGCAGTGATATAGACAAACATATGCATATATATCCGATTTAATATGTCTCCGTGGAAGTCATGCGATTTATTTCAAAAAGGATAGGTACTTACCGGTTTATACCAAAACGGTCTAGGTATAGGATCAGTCAATTCCACCCACACCTCCTGGTTTCCTCTTTCCTCGCTGCAATTTGCAGATATCTTGATTATTTTTTCATGAAGATATGACCAACCGACACGATACGCATCCACTCTGAACAACTCATCAATATGAAATGATGCGAGTCTAGTCCAAAGGAGATTTTTTTTGTGGTGCAAAAAACTCAATGATGGGTGATGCCAACAACGATTTGTGAGATTTTCACAGAACATAGAGTACCTAGCAATTTTATCAAAAAACTGTGTTGGACAATATTTTTTGTGAATTCATAGATTTCACTCAAGGAATAACACCAGAACAATTCAACTCAAAAATAAGTTCGCTTGTACTCCCTGATATTGTTCACTTTGTACCATCACAATGTAACATTTTTATTACCAGTGTCGAGCTGGCACTGGAACACATGTCTGGGCAGAAATTGGTTTTTTGCGTCACTTACGTCACTGAGTTCTTCTCTGATTGCACAGACTCTGATCGAATCGCATAACAATACATAAACCGGCAAAGTCGAGTAGGATGTCGTTTATTTTTGTTAAATGCATATTGTTTTGATACAAAATTTCTGTAAACCCTTCATCAGTATACAAAAATAAATAATCATTTTTGGCCAATTTCAGACCAAAGATGACGAAACAGCTTTGCATTGTGCGGCTCAATATGGCCATACCGGAGTAGTCAGTGCTCTTTTGGAACATGCGTGTGATCCCGGAATTAGGAACTGTAGGGGCGAAACCGCCTTGGAATTGGCAGCTCAATATGGAAGGTGAGGATATCTTTTTTATATTGGAAAGGTACTTAATATCATCATCATTTGTGGCAGATTGGAGACAGTAGAACTCTTGGTGAGGACTGATCCGATGCTGATACAGAGGACAACGCCTGACATAGTCTTCCCTCATACACCGCTACATTTGGCGAGCAGAAATGGTCACAAGTGAGTCGACTTATACTATGAGAATGTTCATTTCAGTCAATATTTTATTGAAAATCGAAAACTGACTTGATTATCTATGTATCATTCCATCAAGTGTCCTGATGGTCTTTGATAAATATTTTATGCTTAGAAAATGAAAGTGCGCATTGACGAAATCGAATTGATTAGCCTTTCAGCAGTTGGAAACGAAAGTTGATTTATTGATCGAAGACGTGCATTCTGGACTACTGATAGACAATCAGTTGATGACGAACAATATGTTCATATTCCCGTGAATTCTAATAGTGTTTAGCGGAAAACGGCCTCCAATTAGCAGGGCAAATGACCATTAATTGATTGAGCTGGTAACCCAAACGCTGAAACGTGCATTCGAATCGCATTAGGTCGCTCGCATCAGATCACCGAAGGTGGATCCACCCCTGATGTGATATGCACATACAAAGAGGGACCATATCTATGCAACAGCTTGTTTGTTGCATACACCTGTGAAATTCATCAATGCGCCAATTCTGGATTTATTCGCTAGAACAGCTCGTTACACATCGTTGCATGCTTATCGACAAAAGCACATCAGTTACTTCGTATAAACGCGCCATCCATGACATCGTGTTATCCTTATGTTCCATATACATATTATGCTGGATTTATGTTGGCTTGGATGGATAAATATAAGAATCTTGAATGTTCTGTATTGTACATTTTATGGGAGATACCGTGAGAAGAGCCTGATCGGAACATGTTATGATTTTCAAGAGTGACTGGGTATTATACCGTTACACAATGAACATTCAACACCTAGGAAACCCGAGGAGTTTTTTTAGAAACATAATATTATGATGTTTCCATGTTCTCTATAATGATTTTTTCAAATGTTATAACCTACACGCTCTGCGAACATCTGTTTAGTATGCCTTCAGAAAAGGTATTCAATTTATATGATGATGAGGATCAGAACAGAGCGACGATACAGTATTCGCATACCCAGTGATACAGGAAAACAATATTTTCGATTTGTGTTTTTGTTAGCAAATCTCATATTGCCCAAATATAGGGGGTTGCATTCTTGCCAAGAACATTTTCAGTCGGATCAAGAATGGACCCCCGATGTTGTGACAACATCCACAATGTTTTGAATCCAAGATTGCTATCGTTTACAACAGCCGTCACAAGAAAGTTTCTTCGTGATTAGCTCAACTCAACTTTCAGGCGCAATAATTGATTTCTGTTAAAACGTAAAGTTTTGGTTACTGGGCACCCAATTCTTAAAGAAGATCATCATCTTTTGGAGACCTGAGAAATATGTCAAATTCATAGTAGTAGATTGATGTTTAATGGGTGCTTCATATTCAATGTTTCACAGTATATTTGCAAATGAACATATGATTCACAAATAATATATTGGAATTGGAGATACGTCAAGTTAGAGAACATATTATACTCAAGTAATTGATTATGATTAACGGCTAACAGTGCTTGTCAGTTATCTGATTTGATTATCAATTTTTCCACCGAGCATGTAGCTTAGGTATGGAACGATGGTATTTTCACTTTAAAATGGATATGAAATATCGAACTTTATTAGAATAGCTGATAGTTCAGAGTTGAAGCTGCTGCACACTATGGTAACATTTTCAAACTAGGTAAACGTTGGCGGTGCGGAAATTTTGCCCAACATTATCACAAATCTTGACCAACTACGCAAGTCTCGTGTACACATTGTGCCGATGTGCGGTGTGGCATTTGTCGCGAGAATTACACGTCTTATACATTGTGGAACTGCCAAATGGAATAAATTCGATAACTAATGAATGGGGACGTTTTCAAAAAAACGCTTGGACAAGTCGAATGATATTCTTGGTTGTACATTTTTTTTAGCAAAATCATTTTATACAGCAGTGGCTGATAACAACTTTGTTATTTCAAATGCAACTTCCTTTATATTATTTAATTTTTGGGTCCTTCAGATAATTTTGGACATATTTCATGTACAGGGTGATTTATTTTCAGCCTCAGGGTGCTGGTTTTCTCGTAAACTATTCATCATAGAGAACTAGGAAAAAAGCCTATTTAGTAATGTGCCCAAGAGAAAATGCTGGAAATATATTTCAAGTTTCTTGAGTCGCCGCAAGGGGGTGTAACGCTACTGTGAAAACTACAGTGTCTATATAGAAGACAGTGACGACAACAGCTAATTAGACGCCATGTTTTTGCAAAATTATGAAGTGTATTACCGAATATATGAATAATATGTTCGTCGAGACAGCATATATACGTCAAATGACTTCACAAAAAGATGACGAATCACCATTTATTCTGACACACATCATAAATTGAAAAATTGTAACGTCAAAATGACTTTGCAAAAACATTGTCGGCCATGTTTTTGCAAAACACGATTGACCAATCAGAAATGATGCACTCTATTGTCTTGTATAGTCACTGTAGTGAAAACAGAGAATCGACATATTTTCGAAAATATACACATTAAACTACCAAAAAAGAATATGGAAACAGATTTTGGAAGATATTCTCCACAAAATTGATCCCTGACACTTCTCTCTAAGTTGTCAATCAGGACAGCTATAGGTCGTCGAATTTCATGTTACTGGATTGCCTATAACTTCAAGATTCCTCAACAGATTTGACTCTTCTGCAGCTCGTTTTGAAGAGGAAAATCAGATTTTCCTGGTGCATGTACTCGGAATCTGTTTGCTTCAGCCGACCACACAACATGAATAGTAAAAGTCAAACCTGTATTTGGGTTTTTATCGATATTTCCAAATGCAAACCCACCAAATAGTGTCACGTATAATTTTTCATCACTAGATCATTTTTCCATATCTTTTGAAATAGAAGAGTCAAGGAGACTTCATCAGGAATCTCTTGAGGTAGCCCCTGTAAATTTGAATATGTCAAAAAGATAGATATCAGTTTTGTTTTGTTCTTGAGTTAATGTTTAGAAGAGAAACCATTTTCAATCAATGCCAACTATTTTTCGTTTTTTTCCTACGAGCAGCTTTCCAGTGGAATAGAGTGAGCCACAAGCCACAAATGATCCGATGAACCGGTAAACACCAGAAAGGGTTGTTTTTCTCGGGACGCGCATGGACATATTATGTCAGGGCAACTGTGGCTGTTTTGATTTTGAGTTATGACATGTGACAATATTTTATATCCTCCAAAATACTGTCAGTGTTAGTGCCAAGTTTGAGTAAGTTTTTATTGAGTTTCATGAAGAGTAACATATTTGTTGATACAGTACTACACACATAAAACGTGAGTACGTTAACTTGAACAATAGGTCAAGAACCGTCATTACAGTATAAGCAAAAGTCACATTGCACGAAAGATGTTATGCTCTATCCTTGTTCTACATTCAGCTAGACAAGGATAGAAGCACGCTCGTGAACGCAGTATTGCTTGTCAGATGCCCTGGTTAGAACGCATACGCCTCACGCTATTGGCGAGAAAAACAACCCTATTCCAAAAAATATTTCAAAAAATGAAATTAACACAAAAAAAAACAAAACTTAGTGCAAATGCTCATGATCCCCACCGTTAGCAAGGCACTCCTATCTTTTTGGCTCATTTAAATTCACAAGGGCTGTTTCAAAAGTATTTTCCGGGGAATACCTGGTGAGGTAGCCGTAAAGCTGGATTTATAGATTCGGTAAGACGTAAGGCGTATGCCGTAACGTAAGCCGCATCATATCAACATTCAAACAACCGTATTTCCATTTATACTCGAAGCAACGACGTATCGCTAAGACGTGAGACAAAAGGAAATGGTTCATTTCATTTCTTTTGACCTTACGCCTCACGGCCTTACAGCGTTAAACTGGATTTATAGATTGGGTAAGACGTAAGACGTATGCCGTAACGTAAGCCGCATCATATCAACATTCAAACAACCGTATTTCCATTTATACTCGACGCAACGACGTATCGCTAAAACGTAAGACATAAGGAAATGGTTCATTTCATTTCTTATGTCCTTACGCCTTACGGCCCTACTGCGTTACGCAGGGGCATGCGTATTCAATGATATTCTCAATAACCTAGATCCTAGTTTACATTCAGACAAGATTCTGTTTTGCACGAAACATTCCCTTTGTTTTGTTTACCTGAATTTTGTGCTCGTGATAATTAGTACCTCGCATTTCGTATTTCCCTGGGTATATTTCCGATAAATAGCATATCATTCGAAATTTGAGCTATGTAGCAAAACAAAAGTAATTGAGGTTATGCTGATTCCGGCTGATTGATATTTTGATACTCGAAAAACGCAATACGGAAGCGCGAACCTTACGCCTTACGTATACTATAAATCGACACCTGAAAATTAATGCCGCTATTCTCGTTGCGACTTACGTTACGGCATACGCCTTACGTCTTACCAAATCTATAAATCCTGCTTGACTCTTCTATTTCAAAAGATATAAAAACATGATCTGCATGGAAGTGGTAGGAAATTATCCAAATAACACGATGGAGGCATCTATTTAGTAGGTTTGCATTTGAAAATTAAAAAAAAAAACTCAAATACCGGTTTGACTTTAACAATAATTAATGTTGCATCGTCGACTACAGCTAATAAAATCGATTCCGAGTACATGCACCACAAACGGCAGATTTTCCCCTTTAAAACGAGCTAAAGAACAGTCAAATCTGTAAGGGAATTTCAAAGTTGAAGACAATTTAGTGACATCAAGTTTGACGGCCTCTAGCTGTCTCATTTGAGAACTTAGAGAGAAGTATCGGGAGGCAATTTTGTAAAGAATGTCGTCCAAAATCTGTTTTCATATTCTTTTATGGTAGTTTAATGAGAAAAATTCTGAAGATATTTCGATTTTCTGTTTTCACAGTACCGTTACGCCCCTTTGTGGCGATCCCAGAAGCTTGAAATAAATTTCCGGCATTTTCTCTTGGGCACATTACTACACAGTTTTTTTTCTGGGTCTCTTTGATGATTAGTTAACGAGAACTGGCACCCTGCCGCTAAAAATGAATAACCCTGTTCAATGACTTATACCTATCTTTAACTGTTTTGGAAATATTCAGAGTTTGCAGATTTTGTGTGGAAAAAAAAGATTCGCCAGAACACAGTCAATTCTTATCTCCCATTTAGGTCTTGATTTCTTGATAATGTCGAGAAAGTAGGGAAATAGTAATTCACGTTAATAAGGCGGTTAATGACTTTTTAAATTACGAGACGAGATGTTCATGAACGAGGTGACGAAGGAGCCGGGTCTGGAATTTCTAGACGAGTAGTTTAATGACATTTAACGGCTGTGTATCGTATATTGTTTCGTTTCATACTGTGATAATTTTTTTTAATCGGTTTCTTGTCAAATCATACACTTGGAGTGGCAGTCCGCTTCACATTCTCACTATGAGATGGCGCCAGCCAAACCATGTCACCACTTGGGTGAAAGATAGGTTAATTATATGTTACCCACATTCGATGTCAAGTTATTTATTTAAATCACCTGGCACCTGCCAAACCATGCTACCAATGCAATTTCACAGTTTTTTATGACGCAAAATATAATTTTTGGAGTAGTCAAGTAATTTTTTTTCACAGTCTCGGATGATGCAAAGTGTCATTCACCGGACTGGTTTTGGGTCCGGTAAATGATACTTTACGGAAAACTTTGATATTAAACCTTTTTACCGTGTTTTTCTACTGATATGGAGACATTCAAAAATTGTCTGACAGTCGGACTTTATTTTTGGTTCTTTTATTTTTTTATATTATTGAGTAACAGGCAGTATTGTCACGATAGGCGTAAGATTGGGCCTTTGTCTGGACCCTCACCCATCGTGCTCCAGGGGCGTAGTCGTCAGACGGGAGTAAAACTAGGGCAGCACATAACAACATCTATTTTCTCCCCAAATACAGCCTACAGCACACACAGTGAGATAAGCATGTTGGACCTTGGCCAGTCCGGGTCTCAACAGTAGACTCGCTGCGGGGGCAGAAGTGTATTGTGAAAACGAGAGGACTTCTTGTCTTGAGACTGGCACCGCTCGTGGGAAGGAAGATCGGAGTAAATCAAGTATCTTCCAACCACATTGAATAGCGTATCGGGCTTCTATTTACACACGAAAATGTGCTGACTTGGCATGGCGTGGTTCATTTGAGTGAGGCGATCTACTTCATCTTCCTTTGATCCGTTCGTATTCACATGACACATGCCTCCTCCTCGATATCATTGGCCCCCAATGCTCAATAACCAACATGCCACATCCCTTACAACCTGACCTAAAAACTAATAACATTTGCTTGCTCCTGAGTATTACAAATCTCAACTATAATAATATGCTGAGTGAGTATGTTCCTCACCAACAACAACGGTGAACACGGCAGTCTATATCGTCATCAATAGCACCCTCGTTCAGATTCTTGCTGACGCTACGTGTTTTTTGGTCGCCTCAGGTTCTGTAACCGCACCCTTGAACTCGATTGTGATGCTTTGTTCGTGCTGGATTACAGGGCAATACATATCACTTCTACTCGGTTCAAAGTGACCTGTATTTTCCTTGATGGAACCATACTCCTTGTGTAGGTTTCGGAGGACCGGAAGCAGGCGTTGTTCATAACATGAAAAAAAAATCAACAGCGGCGCCTAATTGTATAAAAATATATGTAGATCCCATTTTTCTTACTCATTTCACTTACTTAATACCTGACTATTTCTATCGATAAGTTGGAAGAGCAGTGCCAGTCAAGCCTCTTATCAGTGCGGATGCCCCCGGAAGTGTGGAGCTTCGTTGACCCGGACGAAGTTCCTCTGCCTCATCATCTCTATTCCTGGGCCACAGGTCATACTGCTCTCATTCTGTAGGCTCTCTGCTCTCTGGACTCTGCACTTACTTTGTAGGCTCTCTGTACTCGCTAAGCGTGCGAGAGTGATCGTGAGGCGCCTCCACCAAATGTCACGATAGGCGTAAGATTGGGCCTTTGTCTGGACCCTCACCTATCGTGCTCCAGGGACGTAGTCGTCAGACGGGAGTAAAACTAGGGCAGCACATAACAACATCTATTTTCTTCCCAAATACAGCCTACAGCACACACAGTGGGATGAGCATGTTGGACCTTGGCCAGTCCGGGTCCGAACAGTAGACGCGCTGCGGGGGCAGATGTGTATTGTGAAAACGAGAGGACTTCTTGGCTTGCGACTGACACTGCCCGTGGGAAGAAAGATTGGAGTAAATCACGTTTCTTCCATCCACATTGAATAGCGCATCGGGCTTCTATGTATACACGAAAATGTGCTGACTTTGCATGGCGTCGTTCATTTGAGTGAGGCGATTTACTCCATCTTCCTTTGATCCGTTCGTATTCACATGACACTATTACTACTTGGTATTTATTAACTTTTGAGCTTGTTCTAGCGAATTTTTGTCATGAAATATTTTTATTTTTGTTATATAAATTTTTGCAATAAATCTGAAAACACTTGATATTTCCAAAACAGTTCAAGATAGGTATAAGATGTAGTACATGAAATATGTCTAGAATTTTTCAGAGAATCCAAAAATTGAATAATACAGTGGGTGTTGTATTCAAAATAACAAAGTTGGTATGAGGCACGGCTACATGATACACCCTGTAAAAAAATGTTTTTGCTGTAGAAAATGTACAACTGAAAATATCAATCGATATCCCCGAGCATTTTTTAGAAATTGCCTCATTCATTAATAATCGAGTTTCCATTCCATTTGGCTGTACCACGATGTATGAGTAGAGCTATACTTTCAGAATATCCCAACATTTTCACTTAACCATAACTTATCTATGTCACTGAACTAGAACTAACTTATCTTTTCAAATTTCAAAAGAGTCATAAGTCCAATCCAATAAGTCCGAATGATCATATACCCAGAAGCACAAAACTCCAAAAAACTACTGTGTAACTGTGTTATATTTTTGTTTGTTTTTGTAAGTCCTATCGATTACCATCTTCCAAAAAGAATTTATATAAAATATTAGTATCATCTCAAAATAAGCAAGTTGAGCTTTGGTGCCCAGTTTCTCAACATCAATATGACAGCAATGTCAACTTATGAATTCGATAACTTGCCATAATATTATTGAGGTTGGTCGTTTATCGAATCAATAAACTTATCGAATAGATGTCTTGTTCAGCAATTGAGGGTGAATCGTACTTCTTTCTTGGTTGCATTTTTGCTTCAGTCTCGCCAAGAAAATGATGATTTTGACCTATGATGGTCAACACCATCATGCTTTACATAAAAAAAAAGTGATTGGTTTTGGTATAAAACCACAAGATTTTACATGCAGTGTCTAAGATTACAATGACTATGCAAATGTTATATAAACCAGACATTACATTGAACATGCGATGTCATTTTGTCCATGTTTCCGAAAATGCATCACAGTTAAGTGCTTGAGCATAGAATAGTCTCATGACAGTCCGCTACAAATTTTGAGCGAACGCCTAATGGTTTGTCCGTGCTGATGTAATATGCTTGTCCGTTCATGCGTGAGCGAAGCCAGATTGCATCTAGATGTCATCAGCTGTGCTACTACTGGAATATGCCATATTGCTGTCTATATACCATGTAATAATTACGGCGCTACGTGTATGATTTATATATTTCGGATTACCTAATTGCGAATATGCGTCTCTCTGTTAATTGGATATTGTTGATATGGATCGGTGGACGAATAAAGAGAAAATTGCTCGTAAACAAAACTTGAAGCTGATACCGAAGTAGGTACTTTAAAATGTCCATATTAGATTTCAGACGAACTATCAAAACCCATAAAATTTCTTTCAGTTCGCTGCATAATAGGGAAAATTTTTCGGGACTTCACGTGTTCATGATGCCCTCTGTAGTATTGCCATTCATCAGATTTTTAAAAATCATTTTTTCGAAGTCTGAAAACATTGAACAACATTATAGTCGATTTTTCCATATACGGTTAGAATCGTTTCCTATAATAAATACCCATGCCAGATAATGCATACCTGCTTCTTCCGGCTCAAGCTGAGATTATTTATTTGATCTGGGTCTAGGATCCTTGCAATATCAATGAGATAGGAACTATGAAGATGGGTGTTTTTTGCAAGGTTCTCCCAACTGTTTTTGACAATCATTTTCTTGGGGAGAGTCACTTACCATTAGTGACCTTTGTGATTTGGGTTCCGTGCATTTTAATATTTCAAACAGATGGCACGTGCTTATAATTCTCTGTCTGGTGACGAAGAATCTGGAAAGTACATGCAGGATGATCAACTATGCTTTGATTCTGGTCAGATCAGATAAATCAACTTGGCGGTTCTTTTGAGCATTTATTTTCCTCATATGCAAACTTGAAGTTGCTAAGTGCCAGGTGTAGAGGGTTCATATGGAATGTAAAATTGGAACCAACTTGACGAATTATTGTTAATCGGTGTAGAAAGGTTATGCAGGTTGTGATATTTAACTGCCTCAACTTTCAAGATCAGAATTATTTCTGTAACTTTTTTGAAACTTTTTGTTCCAATTATAGTTTTTTTATCAATAATAGATTGTTGATATCAAGCACACGGGTATATTATCATTTGTCTAGAATAGGTTCTTTGACTTTTGAGAACTCTCTCAGTTTAATAATAGAGTTTGAAGCACATTGCACTTTGATTTTGGAAAATCTTACTGAAATTCATTGTGGGCCAAATTTGTTTGGAACCCACAATTTGGCTTTGGATAATTCTTTTTTAATATGGCAGATTTTGGTGAAATTTTGTGTGACTATTAGGGGGACGTTTTTTTGACTGTGGAAAAGATATCTGAACAAAATGTTCACGGGAAGCCAATAGTAAGAAGCAATATTTTTGATTATTGCCCAACACATCTATTGTGCCAATATTGAAACAATATTGAAGATACAGGGTAGCGCATTAGTGTGTGAAAGTCCATTTCCCCCTTAGTCATCTTAGTCACTGGCCTAATACCACCGGAGTTACCCGCAGGATTCAAAAAACACAATATACCACTCCAACTAATTACGGACATGCAAAAATCAGTGATCCTAGAAACATGTCGGATAGTGAGAAAAATCGTGAAATAAACTACTCAACAAAAAAAACAGTACTCCCGAAACTCTTGCCTATGTTTGGACACTTATAATTTTTTAACGAATCTATGAAAAAAATATGCGATTTGCACCACGATGCAGAGCATTTCTTTGCGGTTTATGCGGACTATAGCTTTGTGATCGATACATTGTATATTTGGCACCATTAAGCATGATTTGATTTGATTTTGATTTGATGGTTCAAAACAATAGTTTTCTCTAAAATCTATTTTATACAGGGTGGTTAAAAAAGTACTGTAAATATTCTTTTTTTTTACTGTCCCCTCGTTCCCACAGGGATTTTTTTGAGCTTTTTTTCGATACACCCAAGTGTTTGTTACGTCTATACTTCGATATTTTTGGATTTTTGTTGATATCTTCTCTTGTTTCTGAAATTTCGTCTTTTTCTCAAAATTATGACACATAGGGCTTTGAATGGCTGTTCTGCTAATTCTAACTTTGCAACTGACAATGTTATGGCATAGATCTATTGTTTAGCTGTCTTTCTGATGACTTATTGGATACTTTCTGATGACCTATTGGATACTGGATTGAAATTGCTATGTCGAAGAAGCTGAAATAATTGATTGATTGATAATTTATTTTCAAGAAAACCTGACAAAATGACTAAAAAGTGCTTAACTTACGATCAAAATTCTTTGGCACACCCTGTATACCCAAAATATTTTTGAGTATCCAATGAGTCTAACGTGTTCTTGAGTAAATCTCTGTGGATATGTGGGGAAAGTAAAGAAATAGAAAAATAACAGTACTTTTTTTACCACCCTGTATAAAAGAAGTTTTTGAAGAAATTAATTTTCTGAATCATCCGCATAAACCGCAAAGAAATGGTCTGCATCGTGGTGCAAACCGCATGTTTTTTCATCGATTCGTTAAAAAATTATAAGTGTCCAAACATATGGGTGTACCGTTTTTTTTGTTGAGTAGTTCAGTCAACAAGGTGTGAGTTTTGCGAAAGCTCTCATTACCTTTTACTACATAGGGTAGATGTGAGACTAAACAATGAGAACAATAATAATAGTGGTGATAATAATCTTTATTCCTTGTCATATAATAGTTCATTTTGTATCTAGGGGAAAAGTAGATGATTTTGACGAGGGTATAGGTATCAGTTCGAGCGAAGCGAGGGCAGATATTAGCCAAGTCAAAATCATCTTTCGTCCGTGGTTCAAATAGTGCTTTTTGTACAACCAGTTTGAAATCATGAACTAAAGAATTATAAAAAGTGACAGCTGTCAATTATTGTCAAATGGAAACAATAGGGGCGTTCCCGTAATCTTTTGGGGTGCGGATTCACTAGCCTAGTTTATACCGACAACTTGGTCCGCGGACCAAATACCAAATTCGGACTATATCCGAACCAAATGGTTGGTTCGAATGGTGTAAACAGTTGCGGACTAACCTGGTCCGCTCTTGGTTCGGTACTCGCCAGCAAGTGTACCGAACTAAATTTGGTTCGATCTGGATCAAAATTTTGAGGTTATATTGACTGTTATTATTGTGAATTGTGTTGGTTCTGAGTTTCTAAGGCAATCTGAGCGTACTTACTCATGTTTTTTTTGGTTACGAATTGTGTTGATGAATAATTTCCACTTGTTTTTGACATTTGACGAATTGCGGGCGTACACAATTAGTTCACGCGTTGCAAGACGGTGTAAACGGGCAGGAAGCAAGCATTGGTCTTACCGTACTATCCCCACCAGCTTGGTCCTATCGGACCGAGCTAAACGAGTTATCGATATAAACTAGGCTATTGTCACGTATCAGTTCCATTTAGTATGTGAGACTATCACGTGTTTATCAGATCCAGAGACGTTGGAATTCGAGCAACCGTTGCTAAGCGACCTACTTTTGTGCCCGAGGGCGCGAAAGTATTTTTAGGCCCGGCTGCCAAAATCAGGGGCTTTCCGCCTGCTTCACATGCATTGAAAAGTGAAGTTCACGTGTGGGTTGTACAAAAATACATTTTCAGCTGAAAAACCGACTCAAAACATGCAAATATAAAAGAAATAGTATTAAAAGATTCAGAGACATAACTAAGTGTTAAACTGAGGTTATAATAAATCAACTAAGGTTACATAATCAACTGAGGATTTTGGTTCTAGATCTATCAACAATGTCTTTACATCAAGTTTGAACATCTTTAGCGAACTAATTAATTGTAAGTCGGCAGGTTAATTATCAAAAAGTGTCCTACACATATGAGCACTCTTTTCTGCTAGTGTGAGTCTACGTTGTGGTGGGTAATTCACTTTTAAACTCCGAGTATCATATTGGTTTTGCACGGATAAATTAAACAAGGGCTTTTTTTGAAGATAAATAACAAACATTTATAATAATGATAAAAAGATTATCAGATTTCAAAACACTCCTACAGCTATCTCTAAAGTTTATTTTTTTGATCAGCCTAATTTCGGGTTTTCGAGATATTAATAATTTTTCTGTCAAGCTGTGGGTTTTTGCATGGTTTGAGGTAAATAGGCTCTTCTCGTTGAGGTAGTTGGCAATCGTTCATGTTCCGTAGCAAATTGAGTTTAGTTTTTGATTCAATGATCCTATGTGATAACTCCAATCCAAACACTTGTGCAGAATAACACCTAGGAATTTGGTACTTTCAGATACTTCAATTTGGTTTTCGCTGAAGTCAAACCAAGCTTCAGGTTTCTCGACTTTTGACTGCTTGGTTTTGAAAAGTACATCATTCGTCTTGTTTTTGTTTAGCACCAATCGATTTGCAGTCCTATCTATAAATTAACAATACTGTCATCCTGAAGTTTGTGACATAGGTCTCCACAACAAGACTAAGCAAACCATACACATTGAAACACAAAATCTTCACATGAACACTGTTTGTTCAGGTAAACATCCCGTATTATCCTAAAAAATCTTTATTTGGATCTGGGGCGCTTTTATGAAACTTTCGAGTTAACAATGCCCAATATTCGAGCTGTTTGGATGGATATTTGTGAAGTCGTCTTCTCTCGGTACAAAATTGACTTTTCTACTTCAACCAGTCTCGAGATTTTCTGGCTTAATAGTACAAAGAGAGAACTCATATTATCGTCATTATCCCGGTATAGGATTTCCATCGAGGTGCTTAGAATACTAAGAAAAATATAATCTTATTTTGATCGAGATCGACGAAGAACTTAATTCCATAAAAGTCTTTATGGACAAAATATCATTATCAATCAGGAGAAAAATTATCTCAATATTCAAAAATATGTCGTGCAACATTATTTTTTCTTTTGAAAACGCTTTGATGGTCTCTAAAATCAACTGCTCTGATTGAGGATGAGCGACATCAAAAGATAAAGAATATTAAAGATCTTGAAAGTTGAACTACAAACTTTTCGACTGTGATAACAAACTGTCCCGTATTATTTCCCTTCTACTCTGCATTGAGATCGAAGAAACAGAGGATAACATCCAAATCCCGAAAAATACTAAATGATTCTGTTTTACAACATTTTGTACTTAAGCTGGAACATTTTGATTTGGTTGAATTTGTGGAAAAGTCCTGATGAATTTTGCTAAGCTGATGGTTCCGAAAAAACATTGCTAATAATAATTATTGTGGTTATCATCATTTTGCATAAAATAAGCAAATTCTTGAAGAAACTAGTTTTCAAATCCCATCATTCAATTACTAGAATAATGCTGGTAGTACATCTGAGTTTGTTGATTTCATTTGAATTTATTGATTTCAGAGCTGTTGTAGAAGTTCTCCTCCGAGCAGGCTTCAATGTAAATATGCGTACTAAATCTGGTACAGCGTTACATGAGGCTGCTCTGTGCGGTAAAGTGGAGGTTGTGCGTACTCTTTTGGATCATGGAGTTAACGCTGCAATCAGAGACTCCCATAACTTTACAGTTATGGACTTGTTGAACCAATTTAATAATGCTCAAGCTGCGCAGGAGATAATCAGCTTGTTGAAACGTAAGATACTCACCCCCTTGACAAAAGAAAACTGTTCATTCCATATAGGTCACAAACGTGGTCTTTCTCTGGTGGATAGTGATGGTGAGAGTATAAGCCAACCCTTTCCAACGGTGCCAAATAATGACTCTGATTTGGGTAGTCCTTATGAAAATGTCAGGCCCTCTTCCAAAAATGCACGGTAAATCTACCTCTCAAGAAAATTGGAAATATATTTCGAAAATAAACATTCTTTACAGATTTGTGGCAACAGAACCTTCACCAGGTACATCACCTCAAAGATGGGATTACAGGTATGCACGGCCACCTGAAGCATTTGATGATAGAAGGGTATCCGGGTTTTCAGAGCAGTCAATGTAAGTTCGTTGTAGTACATAGCGGTTTGTTGTTTTTATTTTTATTCTAGTTTTAATAGCACAAGATCGCACAGTAGCACGAGAACGTGTGATACCGGTAGTACTTCTACGTTTTATTCTAGTAGTTCCAAGACGGCAGAAAATAGTGCTAATGATGTGTATATGGAGATGCATTTTAGTGGCATGTAAGCTTTTTTGTTTTTTTTTATTTTCTTGGGAAAAACTTCTCGCTGTGACACGTGCTGTTTTGGTTTTTACTCCAGATTGTGGTTTCTAATTTCAACAAATTTAATATTGTAAAATAAACACTGTTGACACCTGATGACGATCAAAGATACCATTGATCGAAATGTCGTGTTAACCAAACAAAACAAAGACGATGGAAGTCCGAAACTCTGTTTCTGTTTCAAGATCCACATCGTCCACAACCTTCAAACAAATTAAATATTATCAAGGGGTACAAATTGGTAGGTATTCTATTT
This sequence comes from Orchestes rusci, assembly GCA_958502075.1. Taxonomy (NCBI): domain Eukaryota; kingdom Metazoa; phylum Arthropoda; class Insecta; order Coleoptera; family Curculionidae; genus Orchestes; species Orchestes rusci. The sequence goes on from OY293304.1 coordinate 19,855,051, forward strand.
AAAAACAATCTAATCTCGAGCAAAATTTGCTTTATTGTTAAAAACACGTCACTTCCGTTGAATTGGATAGATTTTCTGTACTTTTCTTTCTGTTTTTGACGGGCCTTATGGTAGATGAGTATTTTTCAATCTGCTAGAGGCGATTCTTGTTCTTACTCCGAATCTTGCGTCCATGGTGGTGTGTCCGATAGGTTTAATGTTATAATTATCGATATATACAGTGTGACCCATTTGTTTTGGGAACACCCTGATAAAAAGTTTATTTCTTAACCGATTTGGTTCGTTTTTTTTTTGGATTGTAGAGCTCGAAAAATTGTATATTCTTGGCAAAAAGTGACCTTCGCCATTTTGACTTCAAGGCCTACTATGTTAGTTTTTAAGAGCAAAATCTCAGGAAACCATATTAGCGATTTTTTTAGAAAAAATCTGTGTGCGCCACTGGATTCAGCATCCTTTAAAATGGGTCTATACAAATTTTCAACCGAAAATATCAAGTTGAAAAAAATTAAAAATTCGCACTTTAACAATCTTTGATTCTATCAAAACAAATAAAAATGACATAAAACTAAAAATTTGTAACTTCTACCAAACCACCATCAACTTCAATGCATTAATCATTTCTTTTGATAGAATCAAAGATTGTTAAAGTGCGAATTTTTAATTTTTTTCAACTTGATATTTTCGGTTGAAAATTTGTATAGACCCGTTTTAAAGGATGCTGAATTCAGTGGCGCACACAGATTTTTTCTAAAAAAATCGCTAATATGGTTTCCTGAAATTTTGCTCCTAAGAACTAACATAGTAGGCCTTGAAGTCAAAATGGCGAAGGTCACTTTTTGCCAAGAATATACAATTTTTCGAGCTCTACAATCCAAAAAAAAAACGAACCATATCGGTTGAGAAATAAACTTTTTATCAGGGTGTTCCCAAAACAAATGGGTCACACTGTACATCCCTGGTTTGAACAAACCAAGGGGTTCTGTCCCATCTCCTGACGAATCTGTTTTGAAACCTTAGCAGCTTCAGAGTTTTCTGGGTTAGCCCGATACATTCTTGGAGTTATTGGTTGGCCACATTGATCCGATAGCATATGTCAATTTCGGGATGAAAACTTGCTTTATTATGGCGAGTTTGCTGTTGTGCGATAATTTGCTATCCTTGGCAACAAGGGGTAGTGTGCATCTAGGCATCTATAAACGACTCGAAATGCACATTACATGTTAATTGGTCGTCGACCCCTCGGTATTTGATATGAGCATCGAACCCCATACTACCTGGAACGGACCCGCTTATTATTGAGAGTGAAGCAGGTAGAGATAGCGTTAGTTACTGATATCTATCTTTCTCTAACTCATTGGCCTTTATTTATGGAGTAGAGAGAGATAGAGATAGTTACGGATATCCATCTGTGTGTCATTCATAACATGAATGACACACTTTTCGATTCGTTGTCGACAACGACCGGGTCCTTTCCAGGTACGTAGTATGGAGTTCAATGGATATGGGTGTTCCAGATGATGGGGGTCTCGTCAAATCATGTTCTTCGAGAGTTTTTTTTTTTTGTGGCCAAGATGAGCGCCTGAGTTTTCCTGGATTTCTTTGATTCTTCATTTGTTGTAGAACTTCATCAAAACCTTCACGTGGTCTTGAAGTCTAAGACGCACGACTATAGGCTTCCTCGCTGTAGTATACGTCAAAGTTTCGTCTGCATACATGTTTATATTGATGACTGCATAAGCAACGAGTGGTGCTTTGATATTCTCATTCTCTCTTCCTCTTTCAATAAAGTCATGTACGTGAGACGAAACTTCCATAGGCCTTGTTGTGACGCGTCCTCGAAAAATCAGCCAGTCAAAGAAGTATTCGCTTCAACATAATTCAACATAACATAACAAACCACAAACAACCGAACAATTACGCAACATAACAACAAAACCTATCCTGCAGATACAGAGGGGGTAAAAAATCCAAAAGTCTTTACAAAAATTTTAATTCTTAGCTCAACGCGTTTCCGCTACATGCCATTATCAAGAGAATTTAGACTGGAACAAACAGTAAGAAAATAATTAAACGAAACAATGGTAAAAGGAGGGTACTCACAGTCATAATATATCACATTTCATATAAGAGGCGAAAACATTAAAACAAAAATAATTAAACGACACAAAGTTGAAAGGAGGGTACTCACAGTCATAATAAGTCACATTCCATATAAGAGGCGAAAACATAAAAACAAATAACGGTCAGAGTATATAAGACAAAATTCAAACAATTATCACATTTCGCTTACTGTATTGGGTATTCCTGATCTAACGAACTCTGACCCTACAATAACACCTGACACCCAATATCCTGCGTAACGTAATCATCCAACAAACAAGCAACCCTCAAAAAAGTCTATGAGAATTATAGACCGTCAGATAAAGACATATTTTGCTGATTGATCTTTTCGTCGCTGGTCCGACCTGTAAATTTTTCTCAACAGCTTTTTACGGGTTCTCAATGATATTTTGATGCATTCTGTGACAAAATGCATCATCAACCAAGTATTTTTTTTACGATGGCGCATTTATAATCTGAGTTCGTGCAAACAGAAGATTGTTATATTATTTTGATGTGTTGAAATGCCATACACGAGAGATGAAAAAAATAGTATATTATTCAACGAGTGGGAAATGTTGACAATTACTCACGAGGATGTAGTTTGCGTAACCATCTGAGTGAGTAATAGCCATTTTCCGCGCGTAAACAGTAACTTTTTCTATGATTATTTAGTAATTGAATCGAACTATGCAATATTTAATTTCATTTGCACGCCACTTTCTGACAACTGTCCTACTTCAAGTGAGGTAAGGTTGTTAAAAGAATGAATACAAAACAAGTATGGACGGTCAAATGGACTGTTTAAAAATATTGTGACGACGTGTGTTCACAACTTTTCGAATTTTCTGATTAGCTCTTGAACAGTGGAGTGATGAGATTGGATCTCTTCATTGGTTGAATGAAAAAAAAAGTCACTGGTATGAGTAACGACTATGACGTAAGACGAACTCCTGACTAATATGAACTTAAAATGTCCGTCCACATTAGTTGAGGGTGTTGGATCTCTTATCCGGCGATCCTTGTTTCGAATCTTGCCCTGAGTGAGACAAAAAATAGAGCCGCTCCATACACGGGTAGTGCCCTATATTATAGTCAAGAGTTGCGTGTTTTTCACATTTCAATGATATGACGATATACCGAGTAGAATACCATACAGCACGTGCGCTCTGATGAGATAACCCTTTTTTTCTATTCTGATTATATACCTACCTATTTTTTCCTTTTGATTTTTTAATAACTTTCCGCTTTTCATTGGTCGCATGCTTTTTATAGGCCTTGCAATACGCTTAGTCGAAGCAATCGTTCCCTTATCGTTGACACTCTATCGCCACTGGATGGCATCTCATTTGATTTTGGCGAAAGTTTGGCCGAAAGACGTTCTCAACTTTGCGAAGACTCGTTCACCAGTCCGGATGACAGTGGCTGTAGCGTGCTTAATTCGGAAGCAAGCTCGAGGTCTGTTGAATTGTGAAATATGTCTGTCCGGTGTGGGTTTATCAAATGAGGATGTGATTTATCAAGCAAAGGATGTCTGAAAATTGATCCTTGTACAATTTTAATAATAAGAATCTCAGAATTTTGTACATGTCAATGTCAATGTCAAGTAATGGGAATCAGAAAAGTATGATCCAAGATTCGATAACAATAGAAGGCCTGGTAAATTCTGACCGAGCTCCTGACTCACCCAAATTTTTTTTAGACATCCTGTGATTCCTGTTTCACTCACTCATATTTTGAATATGCAGCACCTTCTAATTGATCTCTATCGTTACAAAAAAAAAATAATTCTGATGAAAAAGGAAAAGGCCTAATGATTTTCCATAAAATAAGTTCATAGATCGAATCATCTATTTCGCATATTTCGATAAGCTGAATAACGAAATCATTATACCTCTAAACCTCAACCAGAATTGAATTGCAGATCAAATGAAAGATCGTGTGCTTTTTCTTCACAACATTTATCAGATTTCAAAATTAGCGAAGTTTCACAGATATCAAACCTAAAAAAAGTTTTTTGCATAAATGTTCGAAATACTTATCATTTCCAATGTCACTAACATTAAAAAAGAATAAAAAGTCATGAACGCAATGGGAGTAATTGGATCAAATTTGTTATCAATGGATAAAAAGCATAACTGCTCATCGAACATTATCCCCACCTCCACTCACGATCTAGTTACAAAAAACATAATCTTTTCTACACCTTCCAATTTTTTCTGGTACAATTTTTCTCAAATTAACTACGATATCTCATGTTTGACTATTGTTAATCTCTGTTTTCATAAAAGTATACAGTGTGTCGCAGATGTGATGAATACACACCTGTATTTTACCTATTTCAAGAAGTCGGAGTTCAAAATTCCGTCAAGTCATAGTCACTGATAAGCTCCACTATTCATGATCTTCAACTAAAATTTGATGTCTAAACCCCACCTATCACGTCTTCACAAAGAGGGCCAATTCTCGATATTTTGCTTCGCGTCAGAGATATCGAAAAAAGTTACAAAAATGTTGTTCTAAATCATTTCCTTACCTTGGATACCGAATTTTAAGAAAAAGAAAAAACCCTAGATTGAATCAATCACCTTATTAAAATTATATATGTCTTTCCACAACCTTAAAAATTGTTTTTGAGACACCACGACAGCATTATATTTGTGGGGAGTAATTTTTTTAGTTTTTATAAGACTTATAAACTATTGCCTTTTTTTTACGAAACTTGGAATCCGGAGAACGAATGCAGACTGAAATAACTTTTTTTGATATCTCTGACGCGAAGCAAAATATCGAGTATTGGCCTTCTTTGCGAAGACGTAAAAGTCGGGCTTTTAAGTTCAAATTTCAGTTAGATATCCTTGAAAGTGTATTGTGGCTCATCAGTCTGTATGACTGTACAAAATTTCGAACCCCGATTTCTTTAAATAAGGAAAATACAGGGGTGTATTCATCTTATCTGCGACACACTGCTTATCAAGAGTTGGGCAGATTGAAGTGTAATTAGCAACATTCCTATAGGTATAGGCTTCTTTTTTCGCAAGACATGTCTAAAACATCTGGGAGACAATCATCACAAAAATGCTTGGATGGGTGTCTGCTCAAGAAGTAATTTTGTATTCCAATGTCAAAGTCACTATTTAACAATATACATTATTGAATTCTAGCTGACTGCGAATTTCATACCAATTAATGTTTTGTTGAATGATTTTCGTGATTTTTTTTGAACTTTTGATAGTTATTCTGCTATTCGTGGCAGAGACAAATCCAACAAACAAAAAGTTATGAAAATCGGTTCAGCGGTTCTTGAGTTATAAATGATGTAACTAATACAACGATCTTTTATAAGATGAGGCGGTATGAAATTCGCCGGGTCAAATAGTCATCAGTAAATGTTGTTCTAAATGAATTATTTTTTCTTGTTCTAAAAACTAAAAAATGATAACCAAACCTTCGTCATGTTTATTATTTTGTCAAAGTTTCAAAATAACTTCATCGCATCTCCTGATTTCACTTTTCACTTTTTTCCAATTTCATCTATTCCAGATGGATCATGATACTATAAAACTGTATAACTATCCTCAACTTTCCTATATCTTTACTACCTACCCACAGTAACGATTGGTTTTTGTGATTTTTTTTACAGAGATTCCGATAACAGCCTCTACCACATACCATCCGTACCCAGACAGTTCATGGACACCAGCGTGCACTCAGAAGATCTGAACTATCTCTGTTGCACCAACAGAGAATCGGATCAAATTTCAATTTCTTCTACGGCTTCCAGTTCAGGTTATGGTAGGCGACCTGATAGTGCCGGAGTTCCTCTTTATATACCAATGAATAAAGGATCTTATAGCCCTGGATCTGGCAGTAAAGTGTCGGTAAGCGATAATTCAAAATGAAAACATAGTTTTTCATCAAATAACCACAAGAAATGATAAATAATTAATTGGAAGCTTACACGAATTGATTCATATCACACTAAAAAAAAATAAGAATCCATCAAATATATGAATCTTAGAAGAGTTCACTTTCTTTTATCTCTTGCAATGAAAACAATTATGGTTCAAGGTAGCTTATACCTGAATATCTTTTGGATGTGTGCTCAAAAACTCGCTCAAAAATAAGCACTTCTTTAATCTATCTGAAAGTTAGGATATAACGTTGGTTGTACGTGATATATTGTAATATTGAACAAACTTTTTCCCAATTTTCACTAGATAAACACTGATAGATATCTGTTTTATTAGGAGAATGGTGAAAGCTCATAAATTTCTCAAGATTGACTTTTTTGAAAATTGTTTTGTGGAACTTGACTATCTTGGATCACGCCCCTTTGTTAAAATCAAAAATAAATAAGCTTCGAGTTTTTAAAATTTCAAAAATTGTTTGTCGCACTTTATAAAGAAAATAGAGGGCACCCGAACGCATTTTTGCAAAAAATAGGAAGAGGTTATTTTAATTATGTATCTTATTTGGAAATGGTCAATTTCACGCAAAAATATTATTTCTATAAAGTTTTTGTCGTCCCTTTCATATTTCTCTTCGGAAGATTTTTAATTTTTTCAAAAATTAAAAATGAATTTAATCAATGGTTTTGTCACGTTCGCATTACTGACATATTGACATCCGATTGAATTTTATTAAATTGTATAAAAAAACCTTTATACATAATAATTGTTGTTCTTGTTCTTGGAAAAAAAAACTGAATTTTGGTTTCGAGTCTCCAAATCTATATCGCGGCGCCATTTTCTGAAAAGTTTTGATTTGTTCTCGATTGTTGCTTTCTCAAAACACATTCTGATTTTTGAATTTTCTGATCCAAGCTGGGAAAGCTCGAAAGTTAATTTTATGCCTCATGATTTTTATAGAAAACTTATAGAAATCCCAAATAGGAGTCATTTTTGAACTCATAAATTTAAAATTCATCACCAAAAAAATTTTTTTTAAAATACATGAGATCTAGAATATCTAGTCTTTCTTTACCTTTTGAATGTTTTTCGTTCATTTGAAAAATTTGGTTTATCCGAAATATCATCGTGTAAAAAAAAATCCTTCATTTGTGTTCATACTTATAATTTTGAGAATGCCATTCTTCATAATAGGAAGAAAACAGTTTGAGTACTCAGAGCAATAATCTTTTATTAATGTAGCTGGCAAAGCGCTTTCGGCTAATGATAAGCCATCATCAGTGCCCCAACTGAAAGTGATACCGGCTTCCTACTTCGAGATGAGCAACACAGCCATTCCTTCCTATTTATTCTTAATAATTTTTCGTGAATTTATTATTTATTTGATTTTAGATTCTTCCAATTATCGTGAAAACTGTTACTTTTTGTATATTTGGAATAACATTGAAGTTCTATGATTTACCTGATTTTTTGGGTATTTCGCCACACCCTATCAAAAAACAATCAAACTAGTGTTAATATACCGGATCTTCTATATTACCTGAAAAAAATTCTATTAGTAAACAATAAAACCTAACAATATCGAACGTTTCAAAAGCGAATCTGCTTTCGTCGTCAGTGGAACCTAAAAAAGAAACAATTAATTCAAATTCAATAATTATTCTACGTTTTTTTAGGATTTCGCAGTAAAAATTGTGTTTTTTGTGTTTTTGTGCCAAAAATGTTGCAATTTTCTTTTGATTTCCAATGGTTCTCTATTATAAGATCAGTCCAAAGAATTACAAATTGCATAATGAGCTCTCTTTCAGCCCACTCCACCAAAGAAACCACCAAGACGAACCATAACTATCTCACCAACACATTTGCGGGATCCAATCTCAGCGTCCGTGGATGGAGTTAGCAATGGTGCTTACGAGTACCTGTTTCTGGCCCATAGTGGTACTCGAAGCCAGAATAATTTGAATGAAGTGGAAAAAGAGAACCGGCGAGAACGGTTGGGACATGGCCACAGCATGGACCAATATGTGGAGATGAATGTTTTCAATATTGCTTTGGATGACGAGCCGATCGAAAGGTAAGTCAATGTAATTAATTTCGTTATATCTTGCCAAAAAGGTAATCGAAAATCTTGATTTGTTAACTGATTGACTTAATAAGCGTTGCAGGCAACAAATATTTTTTTGCAGACCAAGAAGCGAACTTCAGCGTGGAAAAAGTGAAGATTTGGACAACCGTAAAAAGGGAGAACCCGTTGCTATAACAAGTCTTTACGAGAATATACTGATCAAACAACAAAACCCCCGCAGAAAATTACGCCGGCATAATGCCGATTACGAGGAGTACTCTTTGAAAAGAAAAGATGATGACAATATCTCTTGTTCGTCTGCTCCCGAACGTACATTTGTATCTAGTGCTTATATATCTATATCAGGAAATAGTAAAAATTTTGATCAAAAAAGAAAAGATGAGAATCATCCCCTATCTCCTACACATTATAATCAGCCACCCACTCCAGAACATCCACCTCCAAATGCGATGCAAGCAGAGAGTATTATTTATGAAAAAATCCGACCTCTGAGTCAGGTGAGTTTGTGATTGCTTGCTTGCAGTATTAGTCTTGGTATTATTAGAATGATGTCTCTTCGGGATCAGTATCTCTCAGAACATGAGATATCACCATTTGGGCAATATCAGTTATTGATTCTTATAGTTTTTCCTCATTTTTTGAAATAGTTGTAGAAAATTTTCTAGATGCTAAGTGTCAGTGAGCAACAAGTTCGTGATACTGGTCCACTTATTATCACCGCCAAATAGTACTCTAACAATATGCACATATTTTTGTATAGCACTTTATATTCTAGCTCAGATTACACAAATAGGTACAAATTTACAATGTCATGATTGAAGTGCGAATAATTTTGTGATAACTATTTTTAGAATGCAATATAGTATACAGAAGTTATTGAATATTTTGGCAGCTCTGATTTCTTTTTAGGACTATATATTTTATTTGCATGAGCTCAAACGCAGTATTCAAGTCTCCGTCATTATTTGTTTTGTGTTAATATCCACTATATTTGATCTTCCTATCTCTATCATTCCTCCATTTATTATTTTGTAGTATTATTTATTTTAAAATTGTATTTTAAATTTGTTTTATGCACTGTTATTGCAATAAATAAAGTTTTATTAGTTATGATTTGGTTTGGTTTTATTTTTTATTATAAAAAATAAGAAAGTGAAAAAAGCAATTTTCAAATGCATACAAAAAGGAATATAAACGAAGATCAAAGGATATGGAAACCGAAACAGAAGAGGAATATCTCGTGGTTGGGGATTTCGAGTCCAGTGGTAGTTTCTCGAGTAGTGTCTCCCTTTCTGATAGGAGCGTTGATAATATTCTGGATGAGTATCATTCGGATACTCCTTACTCAGGTGAGTAACTATTGTACCTATCGGTTTTTTTTCTGAAATGTATTTTCTATTCCATACGATACAATATAATAAAATTTTTGACTGATCAAGAAGCTTCGTTGAACCAAGGGCATGATTTCTTCTGTTTCAATTTCATCTTCGTCGTTCTTAGGCAATAACCGTCTAGTCCAAGTCATAAGTGTTGATTTTTACTACTATCATTCCCGAGACGAGTTTTTTTCTTCACGAAAAAAATATTATTCTCAACTTTCATTTTATTTTAAATATTTTGCTAAAAAGAAAAAACCTATTGTAGTCTTTGAAAAATAGATTCGCGTGGTTATTGGTTCTGTTCTGGAAATAATGTATCCAAGATAATTCAAAAATCACATTTACTTCAATCTCTGTCTTTCGAAATCGTTGATAAGGAAATTGGGTTTTGGAATAGGAGTAAAAAAGAGGACATAACAAAAGAAGTTAAGAGCAAGATGGAATATCAACTCGAAAAAAGATAACTGGGTGGCAGCGGTAGAAAACTATCTTTTCGTCGTTTTCGCGGCATCGAGAGACAAAAGTTAGTAGACGATTTACCTCAACTCCAGTTCCATAGATTTTATAACTTGATTGTGATGATTCAGTCACGTCAATATTCGAGATTATTTTTATGGGTTTCGATAGATGATTATTGAGTAATACACATAAACAAAAATAGTTTTATTCCCTGTTAAATATACAACGAGGCAAGTTATCAGTTAAGCATTTTATCAGAGCATTTCAAGCCGAACAGTGAATAATAGTAGATTGCTCTTCTTTCTTTCGGTGACTTCCGACTTCTTCTTCTTACTTTTGATGATAAAAACCAACATATTTGATGGAAAATGATATGTTAATCATTATTGAATCATAGGTTTTATAAAAACTTGCGAATCAACTATTCAGAAAAAAGTTTTGTTATAGTATTTGTTAGAAGTCCCAAAGCGTCACTAAAAATATCCAGGCTGTATTTCTTCTGCGTATAATTCCAATGTGTTGGCTTCATGTAAAATGAAAGTTGACTGCAACTGCTTTCAAAAATTGTGTTTTGGTTTTTGCCATGACGTTTAGGTACTTACTCAATTCCCAAAACTGCTTTTTTTGAAAACTAAACACCTGGTTGGTGATGAAAATGTCTGTGTGAATATACAAAGTCTCCCGGAAAATGTGGGGGATCCCTCTTATATACAGTGTGTCCACGGACTGAGTTCTGGTAAGGTGTAAATGACAACACATTTTGAAGTTGGATTTCGATTTTCTGGGAATCGCTCCTGCTTGGTTAGAAACTAGGATGTGATAAGAATGAGTCAAATCAGTTAGTACAGGGTGGTTTTTGAGCGATCTTATAAAAAATAGACAAGAGTGAAGTAGGTACCTTTGTTTAAAGAGATATCTTGAAAAGTTATTTAGAATACAAAGTTACGGCCGAATACCAATTTTGATACAAATTGGCCTACATTGACTTCTTTGGGGAAAAATGTTGTCGATTTTATAAAAACTGTGAGCAAAGTACCTACCTTTGTTTCAAGAGTTAATGAGAAAAGTTGTTTAGGATAGAGAGTTATGACCGAATCTCAACCGTTACACAAATTGGCCTATTTTGTTTTTTTTTTGAGGACTTGATTTTTGAAAGTCCTCAAAAAAATCGGTCAGTTAGAAAAACTGGGTAGCTCCAAGCTTAGACTCAAAAAAAGGTAGTTACTCTTTTGCATTCTCTTCTCAGATTCATTTGTATTAATATCTAAAGAGAAACATAGTTTTTTTTGTTCAAGCCATCCAAATTGATTTTTTTCAAGTCTCTATAATACAGGGTGTTCAAAATCTAAGCAATAAAATATGCTATCCCTTCCGCGTCTGATAAGCTTAACAAGTTAAATGGGTTTCGAGGTCACAATTTCAACAGGTCCTTGGTCGTGTTCATCATACTAAATTCTCATTAAGTAGATTATCTTGATTTAGTTGATAGTTATTTACGTTACTAAGCCGGTGAATGATTTTTTATATCACGAGTCAAGATGTTCATGTATGAGGCGACGAATTAGCCGAGTCTGGAATTTCTACCACGCTAACGCTTAGGTAATAAAGATGGCCCACTTGTGTTACTAACATTTTATGTCAAGTTAATAATCAAAACCATGTGATGGCGCAAGCCAAACCATTCTACCAATGCAATTTCACAGTCTTTGATATAGCATCATTCACCGGACTGGAGACCAGTCCGGTAAATTTCTGTCAGTCTACAGTTGCACCGTTTCTGAGATACAGGGTGGTCAAGTTTAAAATCAAAAATCGACTTTTCTCATTATTTTTGACACTTTTTTAAAATTACTTTGAACATTTATATAGGTCTTGTGGTATGAGAAATTCGATCATGAAGTCCGTTTTACTGTTGCTGCCCGAAGGAGTTCTACACTGCACATTTTGTGGTTTAAAATGTTCATAACTATTTTCTATCTTTCATTGAAGAAGAATGTTTGCTCAATCTAGCCGTCTTCGAGATGTTTCCATTTGAAGAGTTCCATGCCACACCAAAAAATACCTTATATTCGACTACCTATCACAAAATCTTTCACAAAATTTCCATATATCGTGGGCTTACTGCAAAAAGTGACTAACTCAAAAATAATGGTTTTGTGCAAATCAAGTTTGAAGTTTGAATACTTATATAAAATCCAGTTTAACTTCAACATAACCGCAATTTGCACAAGATATGTAATAAATAATCAAAATTTGAACAAGTCTGATGGTAAGCCTACTATTTTGATAGTTTTCGAAAAAATGTGACTTGGACATTTTGTGTTGTTGAAAAAATGTTCACTTTGCACTTGGTCAAAAAAAGTAAAGTTAATAATCCGTAATGATTTATTCATCTTATACATCATTTCACACTTAGACTACTCAGATTCTTCTTCTACATCACTTTCAAAACTTTCCTGGCTCCGGCAAAGTTACATTTTTCTTCTTGTCAACTGGGATTGACTTGTACCATGCATGATACTCAGGCGGAATAACATTGTTTTTGCATAACTTAAGCAGGCTATTCTTTTTCTTCTCAGGAATAGATAAAAGGTTTTTTTTATATTGGCAAGATATTTTTTGGAATATCAGCTGGTCTGCCTCTACCGCATACACGATACTCTGGATCGGTGTAGTTGTATTTGAAGAGGATACACCCATGTTGGCTTTTTCGTAACGCATAACCTTTTTTATGCCAAGATACTTTGTTTCCCGAATCATCTCGGCTTCTGTTCTTCAGAAAAGCCAACGCTTAAAGCTTTAAATGCAGGAAATCGGGATATCGTAGTTCTTTAACATGGTATGGGTCACTCTTTCTGTTTCGAACTCTTTTAGAGCGTGCCATTCTGAAAATGTTGAATAAGTCGTTTATTGTATAAATTGCTACCTTTTTTCTATAGAACTATCATACGGCGAACACCCATTTGAATATCGTCTTGAATTAAAAAAAAATATTATCATTTCACAACTTACCGGCAAAACATTAAACTTTGCAAATTTGAATCAAAAGTTTTATATGACGTGAATCCATTTAAATATAGAAAAATACTTCAACTAAAAATACTAACTTACACATTATGGAACTTTTATAGTAGGTATACTTACTTTCTGCAGTTACATGCACTACTTCTTCTGCTTCTTCTGTTTTATCACCACATATTGCGACCATCAACTTTCCCCGACTAGCCATACTTGATTTTGCCTTATAATCAGTTATTTATATGAAAAGGTCCGAAAAGTCGGAAAACAAACCGCACTCTGATAAACAACCAACAACCAACTGATCACTTAACCAAACAAAAAGGTGGAATGTAGAATGTAGAACAGGAAAAAATGACCAAGTCAACTTGGTCATTTTCAGGAACTTTGGAAAACTGTATTCTACTGACACAAAAAAGTGACCAAGTCTACTTGGGCATGTTTGCCTGTATGGAAAAATGTTTCAACTCAAATGGTCATTATATGACAGAATATAACGGTCGCTTCGGAAGTGATATCGACTTGGTCAATTTTTCTTGTACAGCAGAGTATTTTTTCCAATGACTTGGTCATATTAACTCAATTTGTCTGAAAACGGCCCACCGAGCAAACTTTGACAAGAGTACCTTTTTTACTTAAAATTGTATGGAAAATCCTCTTTTTCAATAAAAGAAAAAAAACTCCAGAAAAATAATTTTGATCCTTTTAAACGACAAAATGTGCAGTGTGGAGTTCCCTTTAGCGTTCACAGTAAAACGGACCTCATTAGAGAATTTCCCATACGACTAAACCCCCGTTAACCAATTTACAAAGCAATATGTGAAAAAGTGTAAATAATGAAAAAAAAAAACGATTTTTAATTTCAATTTTGACCACCCTGTATCTCAGAAAAGATGCAATATTGGACTAAGACAAATTGCAGTAAACCGACATATTTTGACCTCAGGAGTATATGGTACATTTTTTTCCGCACCTTCATGTGCCCACCCTGTATTACATGCTCTTTATTTTGTTAATGAAGACTTGATCCAGACGCTATTGGGGAGTAAGAGAACATTATTTCATTTTCAATATTTTTTATTCACGTGGATCTTTTTTGATATCTACAACGTCTCCACTGGCCATCTCCGAAGTTGCAGAATTCTGTCCACCTAAAAGTAGTGAATTGATCCAATGTCTGTTGGTGTATGAAACCAGAAAAAGTTCAACGAGATTGACGACATTATTTTCATAAACAATCATATTGAGAGAAGACATGGGTAATTTGTCAACTCCACCAATTTATTCCTATCTTTGATACCAAAGAAGTACAACTTGCATGTAATCAATCATTCTGATGAAAACTTCGAACGGTACCACATCTCATTTGCTTTAAATTGTTAAGTGATTTTTTCTATTGTTTCAATTTCTTGATGCTGTCATTGTTAAATATATTCTTAATTTTGATTTTGACCACTAATCCATTTCATTTTCTAGTAGCAACTTTTTAGTATTTTCAATAAAGAGAAATGTCCATTTCCAGATACTAATGTTTGGAAATTCTGGGACTACATAAATTATTTTTTGGCATAAGATAACTTTTGTCATTGTTGATGCACCGGACTTGTTACAGGGAAGGGGGCTTAAGTGCACTACTCACTGATTTCCAAAAATTGTGAATTAGAACAGATTGAACCAAAATGAAGATCATGCAAACCCAAGTCGTTGAAATATATATATTATATTTTCCAATAACTTGACGATGATGCTTATTATAGAAAAATATTTCCTATAAAATTTGTTCACAGTTCACTTCACACACATCGATTTCTATCAAAATATCTTGATCTTGACGATGGTAATTTATACACAACAACTACTTCTATAAAAATGGTTTTTGTGTTACACATTACCCATAAATGCCGGATATTCAAAAATAATTTGAAAAAATTTTGTTGAAATTCAACTTTTTCTCAATATCTTGACAATGGTACTTTTTACAGAAAACTGTTTTCCATAGAAATTATTTCCAATCCAATTGTCTATAATTTTTATTCTATACAAATTTTCCATTTTTATAACGGGGATATTGAGTTTTTCAATTCTATATCTAACGATTCTTAGCTTGTTTCAATGCAGATTTTCCTTTCTCACTAGGTCTTATCAAATGTGCAGCATCAGGCGTTCTAGAAAGTCTCAACATGAACATACCCGCGGTTCGACCCAAAACACTTAAAAAACTCAAACGTGTGTACGAAAACACTACAAACTACGACATGAAAAGCGACAATGAAATATCATCCAGCTCGGAGAAAGAGTCAGATAACAAGGAGAACAGAGACAACAAGTCTGATCGTATGTCTACACTAAGTCCATTTGATGAACAAGAAGAATGGGCAAAGATACAAGAAATTATGGCCTCTTTTGGCACGGGCTTAGTGAGAGAGTCCGTTTTTGTGGCTGAGCTGGAAAAGGAGTTTCAGAATAGACTGATGACAATATCTTGTTCTCAAAATAGTTTAAAGAATGCGGCTGCCGAAATCTCTGTTGAAAAGTGGTTGTATGGGTTGGGTATGGGAGAATATACTGGATTATTTATGTCTAATGGATTTGATGATATTGGATTTTTGGTATGTGAAATTTAGGATGGAGATCTAGACTTCTGGATAAAATTAAGGCAACCATATGAAGTTATCCGAAAGATCAAATCATCAATCTTTTTCTTGACCGAACATTTTTATGACTACCTTGAAGACAATGGGGAATGGTATATACCTAATCACCTCCTTACAACTTGTGACTAAACTCAAAAATGAAGCTACGAGAGAATGAGAATGAAAAAATTATTCAAGATGTTATCCAAGATTCATTGGAAGTATACCTAGACGAATTATGTATTTCAAAGCAATTTAAAATATGAAACGCACCAGTGTTCCAGTTGAACCTATAATTTATGTCGTTCATATTTTTTAAGCACTCTTCTTCTAACATGACCATTGAAAAGATTTGAAATCAATTCATTATATTAGCTTATTCAACATCTGATATGTTGCGTTAATTTTGTCCAGGAGCGTATTTGAAATATGATAGGAAACACTGTTTCAAATTCACCTTTTCATTAAAATTAAAATAAATGAATTTTAGAATGGTGTACTTGAATATTCTGACCTGATTGACATGGGAATTTCTAATGAAGATGATAGAAACACAGTTATTGATGCAGTAAAACAACTACCATTACAAATCCAAATTCAAATTAGTAACAATAATCACAATGACCAAAATATAGTAAAAATGTGGTTGAGGAGAATTCACTTGGGCCAATACTTTGAAACCTTCAATAAACACTTGTATCATGATATGGAACGAATAAAAAGAATTTGGGATGTAGAATTGTCAGCTGTTTTGGATATAGAAAAAATCGGTCATAGAAAAAGGATTCTTGCTAGCGTCAGTAGTGGAGATAGCATTGTAACTGGTCCAAAAATGGAGGATTTGAGTGCCGAATCAGCTTTGCTTGTAAGTCAACTCTTCAATATTGTCTTGATTATATTTTCAAGAATCATTTAGTAAAATACTTTGATTAAATTAAGATAAACCGTGCCATCAAACAAACTCACCATCCATTCCAGAAGTCCACTAATCAAACTGTTTCCGCAATGCCTTCCCCTTCCACACACAGTACCAATAGTACAAATTCAAATGAAAGCATCAATACTGGTACCATAAGGCATCGTCATAAAAAATCTCGACCAGCTCCTCAACCCCCTATAAGACAAGACAAGAAAAATTCTGAAATCTTTGTTGGGGGTAGCAACTCTATAAAGAACCAATGGAGGCATCAGCCTATCCTACTAATTACTGGAGCTGTAAAGTATTCTGCAAATGTAAGTTTATCTGGTAGATGATTTATTGGAGTAATTTTCCTTCAATTAAAGTACTGGGGATCTACGTCAGTAAAAGAAATCAAAGGTACTCATTCGACTAAGAAGTCTATACAAAAAGTGGTCAAGTCTAAGGATCATTTTCTTGAGGAGATTGTGTTATCGATTTCTTATAAGGGTATCAAATTCATCAACCCTTCCAATCAGGTATTGCATGATTACAAAAACTATAAATTATCAAAATGGTAATATCTTTTCTGATTAGAACACCATTTGTGAACACGAGATAGTCAACATGAACTGTGCATGCCAAGATGACGAACATCAGTCTTACTTCGCCTACATGACCAAGGATAATGATGTTCATTATTGTCATGTTTTCCAAGCACCTAGTGCGGTAAGCTTTAGTCAGCAGTCATTCGCTTTCTAGACCTGATTTTTTTTTATTATCATATTATTATTTGTTTTTCAAATTTCCAGGATCATGCAACTGAGATAATCTTGACATTAGGTCAAGCTTTCGAGTTGGCTTATCAGATGGCCCTCAGGGATCATGTCACTAGCAAATACAGGTCGAAAGGAGAGCAGGGTCGTGGTGACCTTCATAAGGCGGCAATGAGTCCTGGTAGTGCTTCGTCGCATAGCAAGGATATGAAGGTAAGATAATCATTTGTTCCTTTAGCTTTGATCAATGTCCATATTTTTTTTCATTTTCCCATTATCTCTTGATAACTCTTTTTTAAAATGAAAATCTACGCTATCAGTTTGTCGAATAAATGGTGAACTTCAAAATGCGTGGACAAAAAAATGTTCTGACATGTTGAATTTTTCACTTCATAACATTAGAGCATGTGATAGGCCCATTCCTTATACAGGGTAAATCAAGGGCGTATTCCTGAGCTGATGAAAAAAAGTTAATATAAACAGGGTGTTAAATCTAATAAACTGAAATGTACGCCACTGACTACATTTTAATTTTGAATTTTTGTCCTAAATGAAGCAACCAAAAATACAACTTCTCCGCCTCTCAGATCTTTTTCGTATTTGGCCTCGTTTTACTTGTTTAACAATACTCTGCTTGTTTGAAAAAAAAAATGTTTCACAACAAAGTCAGTGGCGTACACATTTAATTAGACAAAAATATTTGGTGAGATGCCGCTCGGGACGGCACAGGCCTTCACAATAGCCAGTAATGATAGAATTGAGCTTCTGCTTGAAGTATTGAGTATCAGCTTTAGCTTCAATCAGGCAGTTTTAGCTTTTGCTGATAGCAATTTCTCAAAATAGCGTGAATGACCTTTCAATGTTACTTACTAGCAAAAGCTTGCTTCTTGAAGCGTCAAATCACATTTTTCGAAAATTGGCGCGAAATAAACTTTTTAGCAATTCATCAATATTTTTTTAAATATACATACGGGGTGAGTCGTCTTGTTAAAAAAATAGTGTTGAAAGAAGGTGAAAACTAGATTTTTTGTCCGTAGATTCGGAACGCCTCAGGGCATTTTGTTAAAATTTTCAAAGAGTGTATCCTTCGTTTTCAGAAACCTGTTTGGAGCTCAAATTTTCCAGGACCCAATCTGAAGCGACAATAATTTTTTTATTTTAATGGATAAAAAACAAAAATCATTGGAATGTAAAAAAAAATATTTATGTTCACACCTGTTCCTTCACAAACAGTGATCATCTCACTATACTCTATTTACCATGACAAAGGGCCTTCCTCTTTCGGACTTACCCTGTAGGTATAATAATGATAATATGTTCTATTTTTTTTATTGTGATAACGCCATTTATATTTGTATCAACCATGGAATGGTTGGACAAAAGTTAATAAATTTTGAATCAGTGTATCATCTATCAATAGCGTTGCTTTCCGAAAATAAAAGATACGGAGAAGTCATCAAATCGTTGGAGGAAGTCTTAAAAAATATATATTGGGCCTACCCTAAGTGGGTCAATAATAACTAGGTGATGTTCTCCATCATCAACTTAGTTATAGAGCTGTCATGGTCCTGGGGTTGGCGAAAAGGACCTTTAAGGCCTACTCGCCGGGCAGTGGTTTGCTCCCCCACCCATACCAATAACAATACCAAGTGGGTCAATATGAGGGTCAATATTTTATAAAAGAACAAAATCACAATACAACAAAATCACGCGATATTCAAGAAAAAAAGAAAAGCTTACAAAGAAATGTACGAAAAAAAATACACTCAAAACTAAAAAATAGGTGAATTAAAAACCGTTGAGAAAGAAAATCAGAAGAAGACAGAATTGAGAAAATAACGGATAAAAATGCAACTGTAAATGAAAAAACCATTTTGAATGCGTAAAAGAAGAAACTTTTGACTTTTTCATATTCTCATAAAATACCAGGAACAAAAATAAACTTTATTGGAACGTCCAGTTGACTGTTATGAGACGGCCGTATCGACTTCATTTATTCCATAATTACGTCATGAACTTTATGAAAATAGGAAAAAAAAATTTTTGGAAAAATATACAAAGAAACCTACATAATTTGTTGTTCTATGTTGCACCTCATCTTATCCTATCCCTATTTGAATCACTTCAGGAATAGTGAAAAATCTATATATCTTTTTGTCCCAAAAACTGGTCAACTATCCACTGAACATTTTGCTCACTAAATCTATATTTCAAGCCGCAACCAAGACGTGTTGGAAAATAGTAAGGAATTTTGAAATATTTTTTTTGTATATTATAATAAGTTCAAAAAGGTATGTTCTAGAAATATAGCCATAGTTTTTTTTTGAATGGAACACTCTGTATGTTTGAATTCTAAACATTTTTCCTATCTTGTACGATCATTTTGATATGAGGTTTGTTGCGTCTAAAACATATAATGAAGAAATGGGAGGCGATCAAAGTTGAAAAAGGACTCACAGTTGGATCATTTTTTAAGCGAAATAGAAAAAAGTATCGAAAAACCAACTGACTCATGAAACACTACTTATCCTTGAACACAATAATAATATACACTTTGAATAAAATTATTTGTTATTATACAGGGAGGTCAAGCTTTGCAAACACGACCTGGACACATTGTTTTCGAATAGAACACCCTGTATATTATATTTCTATCTTAAAGGTAACATCATTACCTTTCCAAAAACACCATACATCATACCTTTCTGATCAAGGGAAATCACCCGCGAATACAAAATGTCCTCATTTTACAACAAAGTATTACCCAGTTTATGAAACTATAGGTGCATGCATGAAGTCATGACACCAGGAATTAAAAAAAAAATGACAAACTGATAAAAAAGCCGATGTCATCATTCTTTGAACATTTAAAAAAAAACTATTGATCAGAAATGAATGCTGTATGGTGTTTTCAGAAAGCTGATTATTGTGTTCAAGGATAAGTAATGTTTTATGGGTCAGTTGGTTTCTCGATGCTTTATTCTATTTCGCTTAAAAAATGGACCAACTATGAGTCCTTTTTCAATTTTGATCCCATTCTTTCATTATAACGAGCATTATAAGTTTTCGACTCAACAAATCCCATATTATCAAAATGATCGTACGAGATAGAAGAAATGATTAGAATTCTCACCTACAGTGTGTTCCATCCAAAAAAAAATACAAGTTCAGTTTGCAACCAACTTTCTGGGACATCCTGTACTATGGCTTTATTTTCAAATTATAGACGTTTTGACTTACTAGAATATACAAAAAAAAAATCAAATTCTTCACAATTTTACACAATCGTCCACCACATCTTGATTGCACCACCCTGTAGATTGTGGTATTCTTCGGCACCCTTCTCACCGTGTGAGACTTCATTATTATTTATAACTACAGTCATTTCTGCTGAATATTCAAACACAACTAACATTTTCAAGCCACGGATTACCAGGCTTAAGGAAAGTAAGCTTTTCCTCAATATATTAAGAATTGGTTTACTCATATTCACACCATTTCTAGACAATGCTAAACACTTTTCAGCGTTTACTAGTTGATTTCAAGGGAAATCTTATACTAATGTTTATTCACTCCAAACTTAGCTGTTGCTTTGAAAATATAAGTAAAAGATTTTTCTGAATTTTTATTCACACGGGCCAATTTGTACCTATTTAGGGCTAAAGTGAGCTTTTATCATTGGAATAAAATTTGCCAAATTTCAAAGAATCGGTTCAAATATATTTGTACCATTTGAAAAAAAAAAAACGTTTTTTTTTCAATTTCAATAATAATGCTCTTCCAGACCCATCTTTTTACAAAATGAGTTCAAGAATTATTCATTATCAAAGATGAAAGACAAAAAAAAACGTTATAAATTGTAAATATTATGTACCTACTATTTCCTTGTGATACGGAACAGGTAGTAGAAAAAAGTGGGAGGAAACAATAAAATAACATAACTTGATTATTATTTAGGTAATTTTATGTTTTCAGGGGTCATATTATCAAGACTAGGTAAAGCACCTCTACAAAGATCGGTGTAAAGGGAACTCAAATCGATCATTGATCTCGCAGTTTTTTTTGGCGACTAGTGCTTCTTGAAAGGTCTTACTCAGCAGCCAACAAGTAACTATCAAGTTCCAGTTTGAAACAAGACCACAATGACATGTGATTTGTTCATGGTGGTATACTGTAGTAGTATTATAATGGTCATTGAAAAAAAAAAGTGTCGGATCTACTGTTCAAATGTGTAGTCAATGGATGAAAAATTCTTTTTGGTTCACTAAGGTGTTGTCATCTTCACATAACAAATCTAGATTCGAATCGATGACCGGGTGATTGCGAAAATTCTCATCTCATCAACTTACCCAGCATTCCTATAATTTCCTGACCAGTTTCGGTCATCAGATGACAACAGAAGCTGAACATTTCATAGAATCACTGGAAATATTCTTTCCAGGACTCAACCAAGACAACTGACATGAAACTTAACGGACATCCATTGAAAATCATGCCGTTGACATTGTCATTGGCTGTGGATCCAGATAGCACATCAACATGCCAAAATAAAACACCTACTAAAGTTGCAGGTAATGAATTCATTGCATGAAGATGATTTGTTCCAAGATAGATAATTTATTGGAATGGTCGTGGGAAATAGGTAACGTAATTTTATCAAAGATAGTGAAGTAGATGAGAGATGAAAGTTATATGCGCAAAGCTCTGATGAAATCAGTCAAAGCATAGTTAGGAGTAAAAAGATTATATTAGTGGTGGAACGCACAAGCATGGTTATGCTGTTGTATAAGTTTAAATAGTGTTCAGAAATTGATGTCTACCATTTCGAAATTTCTTCATAACTTGGTTTTATTCAAAATAACATTCTTCATACATAAAAGTATACATTTTTGTGATATGAGACATTTTATATTAGAGCTCAGCTAAACTATATTCGTGAATGTTGTATATTATGTAATCATGCTGATATTTTCAAATGTCTGTTGAAGAATGATTGGGGATTATTTCAAAGAATTGGAGGTATTATTAAAACGAGATTTATCGCCTCAGAGCTGTTAATTTCTTCAAGTAGAATTTGGGCAAAAATATTTATTTCGACCTTCACGAATCTTAATTGACGAGAAATTGGAGACGTGATTTTGAGTCGATTATAAAATGTTGAATTAGTGGTAGTTTTTACATATGCTAGGTACATAAGTAAATATTGATCAAAATTGTTACTGAGCTCAATCCTTTGAGAAAATCCCTAGATAGCTGGTGAAATTTGGGAAATTAGACACTGCCTGTTCGTTAACAAGTGGTTTGGTGTTGTATCAAACATTAAATATATTATGATATTTGTATGTATATTCAGCAACATTGCAAATGTGCTTTCTGAAATCTTAGAAATATATTCCATATTATGTTAAACCAATACCAATATAATATTCAATTCGACAATATTCTCCAGGCCAATGTTTTTTTCCATAAATAGGACAACTGCCAAACTTTGTCAAACATTCTAAATCTGCTTGTTCGTTCGCAATAACAGAATAATGACATGTGCAATAGGGACACCAATTTTTTTAAGTAGGGTTATACTTATTGATACTCAATTCGGATGTGCTCAACACTCTTCATAGGGAGCAATATTAACTATATAAACATAATAGAGGGACTACTGAAGTGATGGATATTTTTTGGTTGTATATTGATCTTTCTGAAAATTATACTCGATACTCTCCGGCATGAAAATGTTTCTATTAAAATGTAATATTATAACAGTAAATGTCTAGATATCATGGTTATTAAACGCTTCAAAGTTTATTATTAGCAAGAAAGACTATAAATTTCATATTATATTCAAGATGAAGTTCATTATAAAGATATGTCTGTAAGACGATAATCTATAATATATACTGAGAATAAAACTGCGCTTGAAACATTTGCAGAATTAGTGCCTACATCATTACTAGAGAAGTAATGCATGTAGACTAATTTTTCAATAAGTCTTTGCATCTATTTTCACATTTTTGACACATTTGTTCGAACCATTCCATATCAAGTGCATTATTATATCATTATAATATTATTATGTGAAAAAGAAGTCAAATTGTTCGACCGAAAGACATTCTGAACAAGTAATATCGCTCCATGACTTACACATATGAATTCTTTATCAATTCCTCTAGTCAACCTCTATGACAACCAGTATAATATTGTCTTTTCATATGTTAATAACCCATTTTGTATATTATAATAAGTTCAAAAAGGTATGTTCTAGAAATATAGCCATAGTTTTTTTTTGAATGGAACACTCTTTGCATCTATTTTCACATATTTGTTCGAACCATTCCATATCAAGTGCATTATTATATCATTATAATATTATTATGTGAAAAAGAAGTCAAATTGTTCGACCGAAAGACATTCTGAACAAGTAATATCGCTCCATGACTTACACATATGAATTCTTTATCAATTCCTCTAGTCAACCTCTATGACAACCAGTATAATATTGTCTTTTCATATGTTAATAACCCATCTTTAATATTTCTTGCCATATGAATCCCCACAAGGATATGTCCCAAAAAGTTAATTTCATATCAAACTTTTATAGAGCATATCCTCGTGAGGATTCATGGCGTCCGTTTATTGGTATGCATTTGAAATATGAAGATGATTGGTTTACGTGTTCAATTGCTGGATCGCCAATAGACCAAAAAAACAAAATGAGAGACAGGCGGACAGACTGATGAACGTGAGTGCATATTATTTGTGGTTTGTGGATGGACCAATTATTCAACTGCAATTTCATACATAGTGAATCTATTTATTTTGCTCACTTTTTTTTAACTGACGTAAGGTTTGTCTTGACTGGTCGTCGACTAATTTGAGTTCTTTTTCAGAATACCTAATAGTTCAGGAAAAATAATACTCACAATGTTTTGTTGGAGAATTTTGGGTTATTTCCTGAGATCGTTCAAAATTCAACATCATATAGAGCCATATCTTTTCAATTGAATAATATTGTTGTGTTATCAATAATTATCCTAGATTCAGTTAGCTATGATAATTTCTAATCTAATAATTTAATAATGATTGTTGTCTAAATTCAGTTTTACGCAATATAAAATATAATACCTATCAGAAAAAGTACTTTTTTCTATCCTTTGTAGCAGAATGAGGCCACTATAGTTTCAATACACCTAAAAGGACAAATTATGAAGCAATGCTTGGGGAAGTGATTAATTGCTCATGTAGACCGGAAAATATTGGTGAAAGGTTTCATTTTGTTTTGTCTTGCCTGAAGTATCAGTGTTCGTCAAGATAAGGAGTTTAAGAAGTCTGCTCATCTCATAATTATCTGTGTGAAAGGTACACAAATATTCAAGGTCTTCAAAGAAGCTCATTAGTTGTCAATGGTGATGATGGCGATAAGTTTGGAGATTGATTCCTTAATCAAATAGATTTTGAGAATTTGTGTATAGTAATGTAATTATGTATACCAATAATGAATAAAACATGTCATCAAAATTGTTTTTGAGGCCTGGGAAGTATGGTTCTTATAGGTAATTTGGATTATTCTGCAATTTAAAAATGAGTTTGATTTAATTTTACCCTTTGGGGCAAACTAAGGAATACTAAAATACCGGTAGCCTTAATATATGGTCCTTGGATCGGATTATGATTTGTCTTTTGGAAATAGAATTGTATTTACATCTTGACGGTTTTGGTTCGAATTTCCTTCATAAATCGCAATACATTGTTTCCTTAGATGTTTTCATTTTATCATTACTGCATAAGATTATTTATAAAAGCGCATATATCATCCCATTGGAGGTATTTTTTTTTAATTAATCTGCACATAAATGTTCTGATTTGAGAAGATTTGTTCGAATCGCTCATGTGCAATACCTTATAGTCTAGTTTATGCAAAAAGCAATGCACAGTCTTCCTCTACAGGGTTAATACTAGGACCATGAAATTTTACAATTCTTCACTCATTGCACGGTTTAATGTTTGGATGGGGTGAAAAAAAATGATAAACAGGTCGAGTCCCACATGCTGCTCAATCTTTTGATGACATTCCAATGAAAATCTCCATTCCCATTAATTTCTCAGAGCTCTCCTACAGTGGATGATGAAATGTGGGTGATGTAGACAGAGCACAGGCAGAATCGTTGAGTGGGTCCCATTCACAAGGGTCGCCAGTCAAGCACTTAATACAAGCAAATAACGCGCGACCAAATTGAGTTAATAGCAATCGCAAGTCATGAAGGCCTAATTGCAATTGGGGGACAGAACGTAGAATTTGCTCTTGATGTTTGACAGGGGCGCACAGCAGACAGGCGCACGCAACAGATGACTTGCTTTTTTAGATTGATGAGATTTCATCGGAAGTTTCTGTTTCTTATACTATGCATGATGAGTGTGATATACCAAACACTAGACAAGTAAAATTCAAAAATTTCTACATTGTAATAGTTCTAAAAATCATCTCAAATCACTGATAAAAAATAATTCATCTTGATTAAAATACATATATTGGAGAGAAAGATCTTCCAAAGCCTTCCTCATATGTATCAAATTTCAAATTGCTCCCAATATAAAGGGCATATCATGACATAGTAGATTTGTACTCCATATACAATTGATTCCTGAATGAGGGTACCACAAGCAATAGGTAGTGGGAGCGGTCGAAATAAGAACTTAACGGGTGTTTTTTCAAAGGTATAGAACTTTGAAATAAAATAAGACGTTACATAACTTTCTTGGGTTCTATTCAATTTTAAAGTTCTATACCTTTAAAAAAACACCCATCACTTGTATCATATAAAAGTTGGAGATCGTCAATGAATAGAGCACGTTTGTGAACGAGATTATCAGTCTCGAGAATGCACAGTGAAGCCAAAATGAGAATTCTTGAGAAGATAAAAAGGTCTTGTTCTTCTGGACCAGGAACAAGCTATGGACGAGATCTAGTGGTTTCAATAGTTTGAACGGTGGTGGATCAAAAATGTTTTAGGAAGATTTAGAATATTTCAATAAAAGATGTCATTGGCATATATTTAAAATAAAACGCACATTTTCAATTGAATTTCGAATCCCACATATTATTCAACTTCCACTGTGGCTTCTGTGAATGTGAACTGCCATAGCAATGTTCCTGCAAGAGCTTACAGAAAAAAAAGTTCCCAGAAGATATTCTTTGAAGACAATTTAGTTCGTTGTTTCAAGTAAGCAGGGGATCATCCTGGATAACTTTTGTAACAGATTGATAAAATCCTCATGTGGTAACCATTGTGGTTGACAGATACTGATCTAGTGACTGAGTTATGATATTGCTTATCAGTATCAGTTAGAAGCGCATTCCGTACAAAATCCACAAGATACAAGCCCATAGCTTTTGAAGAAAAGTAGATCAATCTACGAAAGGACTCAAACAAGAAATCAAAGGCATTCAGGAAGCACTTTATTCCTCTTTTGTACACCAATGTACTCATACGGTAGCCATACGGCACACAAACTATTGAAGTACGTTTCTATTATCGTGTCCAAATTATGTTGATCGTAAAGTGCGTGATTGTTTTTACTCTTAAGCCTCTCCAGATTGAATGTTTGCAGTCGAGGGTCATCGAAAATCTGTTGTATCGAAGGCTTTCATTTAGTGTAACTGATTACTACCGTAATGGTTGGGGTGGAAAAGTATGCGATTTATCGACTTTATTCAGAAAGTCGAATTTTGGGGATTATTACAATAAATTGTTCGCCGTGAACGTTTCATGTATAAAATCAGGTTACTTGAAGAACATGGACACTTAATACACATTGATCCTGATTATAGACTAAGAGCATGTGGTGAGAGCTCGGCTCAAGCTTGTTAAATAGAATCAAAAACTTTCAAATAATGGAAGTATTATGAGAAGTTACCACAAAATCGTGATTTCCTTTATTTTCTTTTTGATTTACTCTCTTTATTTCAAGTAGGTGATAGACTTGCACTGGATGACTACATCATTTGTTGGTATCAGAACGCAAGTCTGCAGTTACCGTATGAATCGCATCAACTGATGCGTGCGAATCGCATCAACTGATGCGTGCTTATCCTTATGCTTACTGGAATGAATGGATCTAACAAACTTCTTTGGGAGGGTTATGCTGAGTAGCCCTTGGCTAGACTTATGACTTATTCAGCTCATACGATAGAATTCTAACTTTATTGCACTTTGAAATAAAAGCCGTCAAGTTTATTATTATTATCGTTATAACACACAAAATTTTGTTCACAAAATCTTGTGTGAAGGCTACCAGCAAACCAAATACTAGTCAGCTATCCCAACTACGATTGAAGAGACCATTCTTGTATCTTTTTGGTGTTTTGGTTTTCTCTTGTGAGCGTTATATCAGACATGTTGCCCCAATTTTCACTTCCATTACATCTTCCTTGCTGGGAGAATAATTATTCTTTTGTATTCATCCTCTCCGAGGGTGCATATTTGTCGTTTGCCACTTTTGCTTTTCCATATTATGTATTTAATTATATGTACCTTTCCATCACTAGAACGTAATCTAAGTTCCTAGATTGTGAAGCCAGAGAGCATGGCCGTCAACGCGTTGGCAACGTAAATTTAACGTTAATTTTGGTTTCAGCGAGGAGTTTTGAGTTATTCCCGATGTGTTTTGGTTTTTAAAGTATTGCTGTTCAACTATGTATTCAGTTCAAACAGGATTTCACTTCCATTGATTTCTTGTGAATACTTATTGACCATATTTTTTCTTAAGAAATTGTCCTTTTTAGCAATGTTTCGACAAGGAATACCGAAAAGATCGTGATTTTATGATTATCCATCTCGGATTTCCATAATTTGTTTCGAAACCTAGTAGATATCCAAGAGCGTCCTACAGGGATGAGAGACAATGATTATGACAATGCTACACTTAGAAGATTTGACAATTATCATTATCCTAGATCAAAATCTCGACGTTATGAAACATCAAAATCAACAATGTTACTTGCAGGTACTTTATAAATATTATAGGAGGTCATATACAGCTTTGTTCAATTGACAGTCTGTACAGAATCTGCTCCCAGTTGACGAAAACCACATGACATTATGTAACTGGTTTCTAAGTTCAAGATAATCCAGATAAAAAAAAATCTACAGACAGATGGGCCTACTTTCACTACATATTACCACAACTGATATATCTGGACTCAACAACATCCAAAGGAAACCTGTGTTCGTGTTAAATTCAATCAACATGAATTTAGCTGTAACGTATGGCTCTGCTTTTTAAACAATTATGTTGTTGGTCCATTCTTTTCACCTCCATGGCTCAATGATGATTTTCCTGTGCAACCACCTTGAGTTGCTCGATAAAGTGCCTATTCCACGCTATTTTCAAGACACGTGAAAGTATGTGCACTATCCAGAGCGATGGAAAATATGGCTGATACAAATTGATCAGTCAGAAGTTGGAAAGGCTACAGTGACGTGGGTTTTGGGTTTCTGATATAACGGGATATTTAAAGGACATTGTTATTTGTTTGCGTCATTGGAAACTGGAAAAGAGCGGGTGGTAGATATCGAAGACAAAAACGTTCACACGTCCTAGTAGCAAATAATTTTGAGGCCAAAAAAGTTCAAAAATGCATTGAGGTTGGTGGATTCGATTTTGAGAACTTACTGTAAAATATAATCTAGCTTCTTATTTTGCTTTTCCTGAATGTTTGGTTAATGTTCGGCGGGGTATTCCTCTAAATCCAAGAAAATAATTAATTAGATGTTAGAATCAGTATTGTACTGAAGCGTCAGAAATCTGACTTTTAAATTTTATGGAAATCGATAGAGGGGTGAGGAGTCTAGAATTTATGATGATAAAACTATTTACTGTAGAAACTTTGACCTCCTATCTCTTTGTCAGAATACAAAGTCTCTTCATGTAAATCCACTTTTCATGTTGATCAATGTTCTACTCGATGTTCTGTCACCTATGAAAATAAATGTCGTTCAACTGGCCCCACCCTGTATATAATAGTAGCAGAAGTAATGATCTGATTTTCCTAAATGTCAATGAACAATTGAGGTGTAAAGTTTATTCATCTTGAAGAAAAAGAATCTCCTACTTTTGAAATCACCTAACAAAAACTTAATTTATACGATCTAAATTTCTCAAGCTAGTGTGAAACGGAATATCGACATACATATACAGGGTGTTTCATTAATATCTCGAGAAAATCCAGGGTGATTTTTCCCACTTGAAAATAATAAGAAAACTCCAAAAAAAGGTGTGTCCGGAAATGCTTCGTTACAGAGCTACAGGGTGTTGCAGTTTTATTTTTATTTTTGTTTTTTCCAAATAATATTTCAACCAATGTCTATATTTTCATAAAAATCGGTGTTTGAGGGTTTTTTTCTATGCGGAATTCGAATTTTATCTCAGTTTGGCTCTAACTTGTAGAGGGCGCCACCTACACTCATTTGTCCTGACATGGACAGCCATAACTTTTTTGGACGTAACCGTATGACATATTTGAGTGAACAAACATATTTCTCCTTTATTTTTATGCAAAAAAGGCATACCTGTTAGAAGTCGCTACGTGGAACCATTTTCGAGATATTTGGATTTGAAATTATTAATACCCTGTAGCTCTGTAACGAAGCATTTCCGGACACACCTTTATATGAAGTTTTCTTATTATTTTTAAGTGTGGAAACTCACCCTTAATTTTTCCGCAATATTAATTAAACACCCTGTATATAAGTTGCAATGATTGATGAATATTGGTCCTTACTTTTGACGGGGCTAGATTCGTTGATAATTCCTAAGAACTACAACTTTTGCGCAATTATAAGCATGCAAAGAATGAGGCAGCTTAGAGAATTTTAACGAGATAGGTTCATCAGAACTCCAGCACGGAATATCATTCAAGTTCTCACCAACATCCAAATTGTCTTATATGACAGAATTTTATCTGATAAAACAATTTGTATATTGCTGAGAACTCAAATAATATTGCTCCCCATTCTGGTGATGCAATATTCGCTTCCTAATACGTTTTTTATTAGATTTCAGAGATATTGCGATATAAAGATTAATGTTTATCATCACGTACGAAGTTTGCGAATATTTATATGAAGAACATAGCTGAACAAGATTATTTCGCGTATCTCAAGAAGCCTTCGTTGTTGATATAGTTGGTATATGGCTCATCATTATTCGATCATTTAAATTTGATTATGATGTCTAGCCTGAGGCAGCAAATAATGTTTTTCCGTTTATGTATAACGAGGTCGCGAGCAAGACCGCATTGCTGCAAGAAGACATCCGGGCACCCTCTAGAATTAGAGTCATTGAAAAGTGAACCCCCAGGGCAGGTGAGATAACACGGGGTTGGTCCCCTATGACGGCAAGGGGAAATAGATAGAGACGACTCAAAGTATTTGTTTATTGCCGGTTAAATGCAAACGCAGACCTAATGTGGTAAACCGGGAAGAAGGATTTTTTATTAGGCGAATGCCATTATGGTTTAATAATATGGCTGGCAGATCATTTTTTGTTTCAGATAGATCTTTTCTTGCTCTGGAGGTAAGTCAAAGTTGTTTTTATAACGGGAAAATCAAATAACTCTACAGAACAATCAGCTCATCATCCGTCTTGCTGAAGACACTGGAAAAGGCTGATTGACCTGCTCATCAGAGAATCTACCAAGATAAAAATGCAATGTTGCTTACCTCAAGAAGAAGTCAACTGATAGCGCTTTGCATGAAGTTGTGAGAACAATCAATTGAAAAATCATTCGATGACAAAGAATACACACTGGACGCGTTTCTAGACATAGAGGGAGCATTCAATAATATCACGACCGAGGCCATTGGAAGAGAAATGGAAAAGAGGGAAATAGAACCCATACTCATCAAATGGACAATAAAAATGCTGAAAAGCGTGATTAGAAATTCAGAAAATGGGAATTGTTCTATAAAGAAAAGAAGAACAAGAGGGACACGACAATGGGGAGTTATCTCTCCACTCTTGTTTTTGATCGTAGTAAACTCGATCTTATAAACCTTTAGAAACAAGGAATAGAAAAGAGAGCATATGCAGACGACCGCGACGGGTCAATCCTGGTAGTGGTCAAAAGACAGTCGAATATCAGCTAAATCATGGAATCTACATTGAAATTGGCAGAAACTCTTAGGCTTTCCAAAGAGGCAAAGTACCCAAAGATCATCCTAGACTAAGAACTCTCCTGGAAAAGGAACACAAAGGAAAG
The DNA here is from genome assembly GCA_958502075.1 of Orchestes rusci. Lineage (NCBI taxonomy): Eukaryota > Metazoa > Arthropoda > Insecta > Coleoptera > Curculionidae > Orchestes > Orchestes rusci. The sequence continues at coordinate 19,886,568 of OY293304.1, forward strand.
AATGAAAAGACCTTGATGCATTATAAACATGCAGAGAAATGATTAGTAAAAAATGGGGACTAGAGCCTCACATGATCCATTGGATGTTTACAGCGATCGTGAGACCCATAATTATCTACGGAGCCGTGGTATGGTGAAAAGCCACTGACACGAACTCGAACGTAAAGTTGCTCACGAAAGTACAACGACTGACAACACTAAGTACAACGGGAGCAAAGAACAGCACACCACAGGCAGCTTTAGAGGTCATTCTGAACCTCCTGCCCATTGATTTGTTTATTGAAAGCACTGCCGCAAAGGGAGCTCTCAGACTAAGGGAGGCCAAACTGTGAAAACAGGCAACAAGTGGATGCTCAATGGTGCAAAAGCAATGGATAACCAAGAGGCGAAGCTGCTACAAACGGCAACAGACTACATTGTGACCAAGAGCTCTTTTGAGAATAAGTTAGTGAATAAAATACCTTCCAGGGAAGACTGGAATCAAGACGCCATTAGGAAGAGATCTCATCTTTACAAACGCAGCAAAGGCAAAAAACGGGCACAGGATCAGGGATGTACTCAGAGGAACTAAATATCCAGGAATCTATCAAGCTTGAGAAAAGATTTGGCAATTCTGAATGCAGAAATCTTCGCCATAAAAGAAACAGTCAACCTGCTGCAAACACTGGACAACACACGCGTTGAAACTACTAGAATCAGATACAGTAGGGTCAAAGGTAGTGATGAGTTGAATTGTCCTGAATCAGGAATAAGAAGCTCGTTCTATGCTGGGTTCCTGGATATAGGAATATTGGAGATAACACGATGGCAGATGGACTGGCGAAATTGGGACTATGAAAGGACGAAGCCAAAATGGAAAACACATCGCTACTAACGATCAAACTATTGAACATACATATTGAAACATACAGTTTATAAGAATATGGTTAAGCTACACACCGACAGGTGGGGCAATCGGAACTGACTTACAGGGCAGGGCATACTCTTCGCAACCCAACCTAGATCTTTTCTAGAGTTACAAATTGTTTAATAAAGAAAGTGGTACCTACACACCAAACATATAATATATTATTTAATATCAGCTGTTAAGCTCATTCTCAGTTTGAAGATTGATGACTATCGATATAATTTATAATAATTCGTGGTGAAAGTTTTCTCAATAGTGAACTGGAAATGAGCAAATCAAGAACTATCTGAATGATCCAACATTGAATACACTTGAAGACCTCCCAAGGAATTGATCAGTATTAACATCCTGAAGCTAGAAAAAGAACCAGTCAGAAAACAGCTATGCAACCAAAATCAAAAGCTCATACAAGACAAATACAGTCTCTGAAGTCCAAAAATGTTGAAAAATAAGGACCGGCACTTTGTCCACTCACGGGCTTGGTAAGTCAACATAAGGCGTATTATAGACCTAGAAGCGTTATAAATCATAGGTTAGTAACGTAGAAAGCCACGTCCTTGGAGGCAAATATCAACTGACATCAGATCTGCAGAAGTCATCTTTTCAAGCCCATAGTTTGACCAGAAATAATCAAGAAAATGCTTTTCATGGCAAAAAGAATCCTTCTTTAAAGTCCGAAAACTGTGAAATTTGGATTGTCTGTGGATTATGGTGCGTAAAAGCTAGAGAATTGTCTAGATTTCTAGTGATAAGTTTAGTTGTGAATAAGAATCAACAAGGTGCAATGTACAAACATAAGTATCATGGGCCGTCACAGAAAACAACACATATCCAAACAACCTAAAACCAAGTTTGGATGTGTATCTTGAATCCTCTGAAGAATTGTATCCAGACACATCTGACAAATATCTCTTGAACCTGTCTCGTCTCATGCAGGTGAATGGGCGTTGAGAATAAGTTAAACAAAAAGGAAGACTTCCAGTACCAGCCTTCGTGCGACTCCGCTTCATTGAATCAAATGACATAGAAGCACATTAAATTTTAGAAAATCGAAAAAATCAAAAAAATATTGAAAAAGAGGAAAATCAAAAAAATCAATTTTTCAGACACTACTTTTGATATGGATCCCAAACGCATCAAGGATGTATATCATGTGAAGACAAAAATCTTGCGCAAAACCTTTTTTTTGTTGAAAATAGTCAAGTGCGTAAGATCAAACAAAAACGTATTTGGCTTGATTCCAATATTGAGGTCGTCAGTTTATCTATACCGATCTACTCTGGCCCCTGTGAATACACAGTCAGTCATCTTTAAAAAAAGTTTATCGATTGACCGATTTGACTCGCATTTTTTCTTAATTCTATATAGAGCTTAACAAACTAGGATGTCTTTTCACCAAAGTGGACCCACCCCATACAGAATTCAAGGCCCACTTTACTAGTTCCCTCAGAAGCAAAATTTTGATAAACCACTTCATCGATTTTCAAAAACCCCACTCGATTCGGATTCGGCACTTGAGGGATGCCGGGCGGTACCAAATTTTTCTAAAAATATTTTTATTTATCTATTTTTTTTTTATTTGTTTGATTTATTAACTTTTTCCAGTGAGATCTGATCTGCACAGGTCTACAGCAAAATTTATGTTTTTGAACCAATCTATTTTTAAGTAATTTCGGCCTCCCAAATTCGAAACTGACTTTGGTTTTCACAGATTGAACTCTTGGCATGAAAATAGAATAAATAGTGATAGCATACGTAACGCCCTCTAAGTGCTACATGTACAACAAATACTAAATTATTATTTCTCCCGTCAAAAAACTTCCGGAGAATCAATTTTCTGCAAAAAATCATTTGTTTTGTGAAAATTACTTGAAAAAGTCGAAAAAACAATTTTCAGTTCATCTTCGAAACGAAGCCCGATAGCAAAAATGTCTGTCAAAGTGATAACATTATTCTGGGTCTGACATTTTTGTCTTTTTAAAAATTAGGTAACTGTGTACATAAAGAATAATACGTTATAATACCATGTAAACATATCAACATATTCGAAAGTGTCAGGGTCAAACGCAATACTGGCTATTAATCCCTCGGAATGTTACTATCTTGCCACTACGCGGCTCAGGTCGTAACTATCCTCTGACTTGATAGCCTTCATTATTGACTCGTGGAATAATCTTATATTCCTTTTTTGTCAAAACATGATTTGGATCTCCAGAGACGAATGTACATGAAAAGTCTTAACTAAAAATAAAATTGATATCTAGCAAGTTCCTTGCGTGTCTCCATCAGTTTGTAGTTTTCATAAGAATCAGAAATTATTTGAAAATTCACACAAACATGTGTATTATGAAAAGTTCCAGTATTATTATTCACGTATTTACTGTACATTATTGAAATTGAAAAAAATCATGGATCTGGTATAAACCAGGTGAGATAAAATAGGTATCGACATATCCATGCAAATTGTCCCGGTCTTAATTACATAGATAGTAGATAGGAAGATGGGGATCCAGATTTTCTAATCACCGGAAAGATCTTGTTCATTCAAAATTACATCATATAAGAAATATAAACATACAAACTGAATTTAATTTCAAGACATGTATTTTTGACTTATTTCCTATTCACAAGAAGGATAATGTTCGCTATCGCAAGAACACGTGGTTATCTCATCTTGGTAATTTCTGGGGTTATCTGTTTATTCACTAAGGCCTACTCAGGCCCTAATCTATGCACCACTGCTGGGGTTGAACAACTACTATCATGAAATAATTCAAAGTATAGATAGTGGATAACAATCTTTTTATTTTTTTGCAAAACGCTCGGACATGTCGATTTTCATTTGTGGATGCGGTTTTTTTAATGACAAATTCATGTATACAGGAAGAACAAAAAATTAGCTATGACCATCAACTTTTTTGTTTCAAGTGGAAACATGTATTTTGAATTCTACGTGAAATTCTGATTATATTTTATGCTCGATTTTATGCAACATACTCGATACCTGAACCCAATCGTTTTCGAGAAAATGACATTTTAAATCCATAATATCAATTATTTAAAAACTGATTAATTTTTTTATTGGTTGAAAAATTGAATTAAATTATCATTCAAACACCTGAAAAAAACATATAGCGTATTTACCAATTGTTTATTAGCTGTGAATATGAAAATAGGCAACTACGCAATTTTTTTTTGTTGAGTTGCTTATTTACTACTTGTTCGCGATACTGATTTGACAATTCAATTGTTTTTCAATTATTGAACCAATAAGAACAATAACCTGTTTTTCAAGTGAAAATATTATAGATTTATAAGGCAATTTTCTCAAAAACGGTTGGGTATACGCTTCGAACTCCATGCAGAATTCAAAAATGGAATAAATAATAAGTGTTTCCGTTTGAAAAAAAGAAGTTGATAGTCGTAACTTATGTTTAGTTCATCCTGTATACATGAATTGCCACGAAAAAAACCACATCCACAAATAAAAATCAACGGGTCCGAGCGTTTTCCAGAACATCAAAACCCTGAATTTTAAATGAATTTGTTCCATATTTTAGCCGGTCACTGTATAAATCGGCTTAGAAAATCAATGCCTCATTTTTCCTATATATTCTTGTATTCGTACGGCATTCAAAACACAAACCTTCTTTCAAATATAGACCCAGTAGAAGAAGAGAGTTTAGCAGCAATTCCAGGCGCATTACTAACGCTTGAATGCCATTGGCTGGGGTTGTTTAGAGGAGCCTAAGGGGTGGGCGACTGGATAGAGGGGTGCGTCGTTGCTCCCGACACACGTCAAGAACAGGCAAGACGCCACTTCCAATATCCAAACGAGCTGAATATTTCGCGGTAATTGGATTAAAATTTTAATTAATCTAAAAATCTCACATCAAATTTATTAGTAAAAACACTGCGATTGAATTAGGGCGTTCGAGTTTCTACCATTGATTTTCTGTTTTCACTAGATTTTACCGACTGTTCTTGCGGAATGAGAGTTTTTTAATGGACTTGGAATCTGGGAATAATCATTGCTTATGTTGTGTGTTGAACCAATACGCTTTTGCCTTTTTATTTCTTGATGCTGTTTTCTGTTTCTGGTTCTGGAACAGAAACTGAGCCATGATTAATTATTATTCTTACACAAGCTATAAGATTGACGATTTTGAATCGTATCTACAAAACCATGAAACATATTATTATAATGAACAAATGCGATGCGAAACATTTTTGTCACAGTCAAGAAGTCTTACCCACCACAGTCTAAAGAACACTAATATACTAATATTTTCAGTACGATATGGTGACTGCGTGCGGTGCCTGTTCTGAAGTAGGTTGTACCACATCTAGTCATATAGGGATCATAGGGTATCATGGAATATACAGAGTGATCGGTTGAATCGAGCCAAATCGATGCTCAACAAACGGGTACGTCAAGTCTATCTCTCAAATTTTTGGAACTCATGGAACATGAAAGAGTGATAACAAATGAAACTCTGATCATAATTAAGCTATCATTTTAAAATATTTACAAATGTTAAATTTAAATTCCATTGATTCAGAGCATGTTTTTTCGGGTTATAGAGGCTGTCCGTTTTAATGGATATCACTATTGCTATCTTCGAAACAGTAAGTGCTACGAGGTCGGTTAAATGGGAGAAAAGATGCAGTTTTTGATGCTCAATGAAGATCCATTTGCTATGTCGCAAAATAATTTCTAGTTTGCGAGATACAGGTTAAATTTTGCCAAAATTTATTTTTTCAAATATTTCAGAAACTATTTATTTCTGAGAAGCAGTAGAAATCTCGAAGTTTTATAATTTTTTTCATTCTACAATATGATGTCTACATAAAGTGGTTACGACGTTTCGTATTGGAGTTACCACTATCAACTTAATTTTCTTCAATACGGTCCTGGATTATTTATCATCATTTTGAAACCTTGCTTCATATCCTTTTCAATGATATATCACACAAATACAATTAGCGACGTTTCGACTCTGTGGAATGGCATCATCAGGATTTATCACTAGTACGGCTCTGAATGAAAGATTCAAAAGGCTTAAAAATGTTTCAATTAATTAAAATTCATGTTTAGAACATGGATGCGGATGGATCGAAGCACAAAGAAAGTTGTGTTTCTTCTCGAACTAGAGAAATTGTTGTCACCAAGTGTGATTTTTTTGAACAATTCTCCATCCCATATGATGAATTATTAACAACTGATCACCACAATCACCTGATATTTCACCAATGGATTTTTCTATATTCTGTCTTTAATAAAACCTCATTATTAAAGACAGAATCTAGATGATATATCAAAAGACTTCAACGAGTATCCAATAAAATCACTCCTGGAATGTTCAAAAAAGTCCATAAAAAGATTTTTGACAATTTGCAAAGAGTACAAAGAGATTTTCTTTGAATTTCTTGAAGATGGATATTTTGGATAGAAACCTAGGAAACTTTACTCGAAAAACATAAAATAATATGCAGTAAGACATTCTTGAACTCAGAGCCGTTCCGGTGATGATTCCAGATGATATCATTTTACAGGGTCGAAACGGTATTTGGTATTATGGTATTTTGTTCAGTACATCGTTGGAAAGGGTATGATGAAAAGTTTAAAAAATTATTATGAAAATCCAGGTCTGTATTTTGAAAAATCAAGTTGATGATATTTACTCGATTACGAAAGGTCGTATCCACAATTTGTAGCATTGAAAAAGTAATAAAACTGCCAAATTTAAATTGTGAAATATTTACCGAAATTAATCTGGGTCGTTTTTGTAATATACCCTGTACTACACAAACTTAAAGTGATCTTACGATACAGTGAATGGATCTCCAATGAGCATCAAGGACGAGAACTTTGCTTCCATTTGAACGACTCACACGACTCCCCTCCTTCTCAAAAAGATCATCAATTTTTTTTCTGATAAACTCGAATGTTTGTTATGTCCATGCCTCGGGAGTATTTTCTATTTTTTGTTTTGAGATATCACACATAAAGCTATGAGCTGTAACGTCAATTTGTCAAACCCGTTCAATTTTCTTTCAAATTGGAAATTTGGACCATGTTTTAAGAAAAAAATGAAATTCAACAGTTTTGACAGATCATAACCTAACAAAAACTGAAACTCCAACAAAAACCTCAAAGCTGTTTCAAAATATCAAAAAATTCCAGAAACCATCTTCCATTCTAGAGTGAGAAACATTCGATCATATTTTATGAAAAAAAAAAAACCTTTTTACAGTTCTTCCTTCACCTCCGTGTATAATAGAAGTTTTGAGGATTTTTTTGCCCCATGTAAACGCAGGGTGTAACAAATTCGATGATATATCATTGGTAACTTGTTAAGCATAAGAGATACCACATCAGTTAAATCAGGGAAAAGTTGCGCAATTTGAATCTCAAAAAAATGACGCTCCGAAATTGGGAAAATTCCGAAGACTTCCAAAGATCTTCCGATAGTAACCGATTTTTTCAAAATCCTTTGTCATCTTTTCCTTAATTAATTTAGGTTGAAGGTAATCTGAAACGAATGACACATTTTCATGGCCACTTTTTCTGCTCTTCAAGATGCGAAATTTATGTCCGACGTTTCGAATTTCCGCAACCATCATCAACTTTCTGTTTTCACGTACGAACCCAACACTTTCAATTCATTTCTAGATAAGTCTTCGTTCCTTCAAAATAATGATGCATCATACTTCACTTTTTTATTTTGGCTTGTGTTTTGTTGCATGGTGTCAGAAATAATACCACAGGTCTTTATTCAACAATGTCGACGTTTCGACTAATATACAGTGTGTCCAAGATAAGGATGCACAGCATAGGGTTCTCGGAAACCTTAAGAGATACAGTGTCGGCTGAATTAGACAAAAAATGCGCATCTTGATACGCAACAAGATCCCGTTTTTCAAATTTGAAAATTCCAAGCCGATAAAAACCGAAATGTTGCGATTTTGTTTTTTTTTTTTTCAAAGCTATTTTGAAAGATAATATGAAAAAACCGGAAACACTGTTTCGTTGTCACTTTTTAAGATCTACAAAACAGCATTGAGAGATTTTCCGTACGACGTTTCGTTTCGGAGAAACCATCATCAACTTTGTTTCTTCAAATACGGTCCTGGATTTTTTATGACGTTTAAGAGCTTCCTATGTTCCTAAACCAACGATGTATCGCACTTATCGCAAAAGAGGTGTTTGTTTTTATCCTATTGAAAATGTATTTTTTGTCTCTTAGGCTCTTAAAATCCGTCATAAAAAATCCAGGACCGTATTTAAAAAAACAAAGTTGATGATGGTTTCTCCGAAACGAAACGTCGTACGGAAAATCACTCAAGGCTGTTTTGTAGAGCTTTAAAAGTGACAATGAAAAAGTGTTTTTGGTTTTTTCATATCTTTCAAAATTGCTTTGAAAAAGAATAAAAACGAAATCGCAATATTTCGGTTTTTATCGGATATTTCCAGAACGGCTTGGAATTTTCAAATTTGTAAAACAAGATCTTGTTGAGTATCAAAATGCGCAATTTTTGTCCAATTCAACCGACATTGTATCTCTTATAGTTTCCGAGATCCCCATGCTGTGCATCCTTATCTTGGACACACTGTATAGTCATCCGCAGACAAGTTGGTCCTATCTCTTTCGGTTTTTACATAGAAATCCCAACAAACAATTCGAGAACTCTTGAGCAGAACTCTTGATTTGGTATAAAACTACCTTCTTTTACCTTGCAATTCAACGTCAATGTCATAAACAGCTATTAGTTATTCATCTCGAGGCAACTATATCTTATTCACGACATAGAAAAAGTTCTATTGGATAATTTTCCTGTAAATCGTTCAATATAGTAACAGGTTACTTTAATGCATTACACCGACGACATATATGAGTTATACGTAGGAGTCTTAACTTACTTGAAAACGACCAAAAAGTAACCTTCAAGGACAAGAATATATTACCTCTGAATTTAGGTGGAATATTACCAAATTATGACCAACAATCTGTCTTTATCGCTACCTGTCTGTTGAGTTATGACAAAGGTCGTACAAGTTTATGAATAACCTCAAACGCTCAAATTAATGGGGTGGCCAAACTATTTGATATATTGACCTCACGACCACGAACGGTCCACGAACAGTCTAAGAACTCTAGACCAGAAGAAAAGAAAAAGATAAACATGCTTTGTCTCTTGTACAATCATGACATATATGAGGTGTGAGAATAAGTCTGAAATCACTCAAAAACAACCAAAGAGTCACCTTCAAGACTTTTTTTTTCTGAATTCAGGTGGAATATTACTAAATTATCACCACTGTTCGGTCTCTATCGCTACCATGTCTATCAGGTTCGAACCTCGGGTATAAAAAGGTCGATATCTGGTCAATTTTGACCACAGTTGAGGAATAATGTCATTAAGGTTGAAAAATTGAGTTATAGGTACACAGCATATGAGAGCGGCCATGTTCCAATGTCAGCATCTAAAAAAACAATGTGTTATGTCCGAATTTTATTGCATTTCTGACTACTTTTGGGGATAATCACATATTCAAAGATGATTACAACCACTGGCAAGTTTGTTCATAACACTCCCAGGCTATTATAATCATTTTGGATTCGAGGTTATGTTTCAAAATTTTGCAAATTTTGGTAATAATGTATCAAAATGGACATGTTATAAGGGCGAAAAGTTTTTTTCGCTGTTACATTTCCTAGACGCCATAATAATTCTTTCAATACGACACATGACAAAATCCATTATTTACACATGTGCGCGACCGACGGTGCCAAAGTTCTGTATCCTTGTCCATCTCACATCAATATGCAAGTGTATTTTTCTTGTCATCGTTATTTTGCAACAGGTAAGAAATAGGTCACATTGAGGGCCAACATACGGTCAGATTAACCAAATTTTGACGTAAAACAGGTTCACAGTTCCTTTAATCACCTTCATCTAATGGTTGACAAGGATCTATCGACCTATCTATTACTTCCAAATTACTTTAGTTTCTTTCTCCACATAAGGAAATGTGTGGACTAATGTCGGTAATTTTGCCCTTTTCATAATTGGATAATCTCTCGACCAATTCATAGGCCGAGAAGCGGTTAATTTAACCTTCTATGTTTGTTGGAAAACATTCCAGGAACATGTAGATACAGGAGCAACTTCAAAACAGACGTACATAAGAGACCTGGACTGCACAACTTAAAAAACTAAAATAAAAGTGATTTTTTGAGTTATTCAAAAATCTATTGAAAAAGTTGAGTTCGTATTTGAAAAAAAAAGTTGATGATGATTGCGAGAACTCGCACATATACATCGATGGTTTGTTGATGATATACCATTAATATTTTTTGGTATACACCAAATTGATAACACCTCACAATTAATAATCATTCATAACTTTAGATACGTGTGTATTACGTATCTAAAGTTATTTGGATAAGATAAAAGTCGAATTCTTTTGATGAAGTCAAATCAAATATTTTCGTATCCAAATTTTTATCTGAATTGCTCACTCGTGATAACCATAGTTGAGTGTCTCTATTCTGTGTTTCAAGACGTTGAATCATAGATTTTTTTATTGGCATCCAGTTGACGCAAAACATAGCTTATATTGACATTAACTGAAGAATAACTACGCAGTATGAAGAAATAATTTTTTTTTAATAATATTAAAATTGTTAAGACCGGGTTAATAATCTACTCAACAAAGAGTTCTTATTGACGAAATTTTGTAAATATTTGACCAAGATATCCGCTAAAAGTTCATGAACCATGTGAAATTCCCGAGACAAACATTGAGATTCAACATCGAGATGAGATTTCCAAAAACAGTCTATTGTCAAAAATATATGAGATTCCATATCCATACCTATAAACATAAACCAAGATCCTTCCCAGATAGATATGTTTCGGCAAAAATGAAACTTGTCACAGAGCTATAGAAGGAGCCATAATCACTATTTTTAACTCTATAGATCTAGGATTATTGCGAAGATATTTCAAGTGATAGCAAGTCAACAATATTGTACTTAAGCTGGTCAACGTCATCAAGTATCAGAATCAAAAAACTGATCGTTGAGTAAGTTTTGCAAAAGAATTTAATCACACACTCATGTTTGTTATTAATAGAAACGGACATACAAGACGATAATTCAGGTACCTACTCAATTTAGTTGATGTCATCAAGAAGTTGTTTGAATTTTTGTAAATATACGCAATGTTTATTGTCAGCTGACAATCCTGAGCCTTTTTATTAAAAAATGATGATGATAATATCTTCATAGTATTCCATCTGTTAGATAACGTATATTCGAGTATATGGAGATGCAGGTAGTTGAAGAAGATCATGTTTGAAGAAAATGCAATGCTTATTATTGTGTTATGGAAATTATAATTGTAAATTTGATCAACCGTCCACCAATGTTTCTCCATAAGACTTAAAATATTTGAGAAGATTACACTTTAGGTAATCAAACAAAAGTCTAATATAACCTGAGATTGCAATGGGACAATTTTCGTCAAAATATGAGAGTGATGTTTGAATCGAGGTTCCGTCATAAGTGAGATAGGAAAAAGAATCTGCAGTCTACCTACAGATCATATCATGAAGCTGCCTGATAGGAACTTTATTGACATTATTCAATATCTGTTCTATCACTCTCTTTTGGTGGGACTCTCCAAACTCCATTATCTTCAAGTAACTTCCCCAGTGCGTCCTAGGTAGAGAAGATACATTAGGGATACCAAGATCTCACCATGTATTGTATAATGAGATGTTTTATTTTATGTTTATTGAGTTATCACGTCACATAGCAAAATGTTAAGGCCAGTTCTTTAAACCTTTGTTAAGTGATATTGTGTGTTTGTTTAATGTTCATTGGTTTTAGCTTCAGTTCATAGGCGATGTTGCGACGTCTGCTTCGGTTGAACTAATATTTACCAAAGATCACGTACATGCTTCTACAATTTCTATCTATCAAGATCACATGCTAAACGATTTTAGTTCGACTGCTACAGAAAACTCAGTATTCAAATCGGTATGTAAAAATTCACTTACTGCAAACATGAATTTAAATTTTTCATGTCGTGAAGAAAATACCTTTGTCAACGAAATCACTTCAATACTGACTACTATGGTTCATTTGACAATGTTTATGTTATGTTATTTCAACTCATTTGAGATAAGATCTATACAATCCAACCGTACATGAAGAAACACAGCACTTTTTTGGCAACACAATATCTTTAGCTCGATAACAGAAAAAATTATTTTCACTGTCACCGTGAAGCTTTTATCAACGTTATTACAACACCATAGAAAAGTGAATATAATAATATTTTAATCACTTTTCTATGGACAACACATTCCAAATAGTATCCGTTGTGGCCGTTGTGATAAAAATTCCTTTTATAAACTTGTTAGCGTAAAAGATCAAGAAAACCCGTTCGATTATTCAAGAAGAAGCGATTAAAAAAAGGCTACACACTACTCGAATATTAAAGACACTATCATTTTTTATTCGATGATAGTGAACTTCGAGTAATTTTTATTGAAAATTGGCAAACAAGCAGCTTGCTTTTCCCGTTTCCCCCATGTTTTCATTGACATGACAAGAATGTTTTTTATGCTTCAATACGTTCAATGTTCGAAGTAATAGGTAGTGATTTCAACTAAAAGCTTTAAAATAATATTTTGTCAAATCAAGAGATAAAAATATAATATCATCAATAAGTAAATAGAACCCACTTGAAATTTCTCCAAAATCAGATAAGATGTATTTTTAATATAATTAAATTGATTGATTTTGAGTCGGAACTGCCAAATTCAGGCGATAATTGATTTTGGTCTTGGCGGGTATACAAGATTAAATTTGGAAAAAAGACTGATGATCACGAATCTGAAATTTTATCAATTTGAAATTTTACTTGATATCTATGATCCCATCTATTCCAAAAACTTGCTAAAATACTGGAAATAATAGTATGAGAGCCAACAACACTGAACCTTTCGTCATAAGGAATGTGAAAGAAAAAGTTTCAGGAAGAAGTTTGAGAGGGAAGGAATAAAGAGCCGCCATCTCGGCCAGACAAATTATGTGTGCTACAGTGTTAAAAAAAATGATCAATGAAATATTAAAACCACGATTTTTGTCTCTACGCTACGAAACGGTAAGTATTACAACATGGTGTAAATGAAAAAGAAGATCCGTTTTTGATTCTTATATAAGATTCGTTTTTCACAGTGTTGCGAAGTCTCATTTGATTTGTGAGATACAGGATAAAATTTGAAAATGTCTAAAAGTAATGTTGTTGAATATTTCAAAAAGTATTAATTTTCGATACACAGTTTGAATTCGGAAGTTTTATAATAATTTTTTCTCACCATCATGTTTTTTCATTTTATCTTAGCACGAATCTGGATTTTTCATGATCATTTTTGGCACTATTTTTCATGCTCTCCAATGAAGTAGTACACAGATACTATTGACGACGTTTCGACCATGTAAAATGACATGCTTGGGAAATATCACAAGTACGGCTCTGAATTCATCATATTCCAAAATCTATTATCAATTCTTTTATGTGGGTTGGAACATTTTTTTTAATATATCAGGGAAACCTTGATTCACGGACGAAAATCAAAGAAGCCTGGCCGATATACAGTATGTCCACGGATGGGGTTTACAAGAGGTGAAATGGACCAAAAATTGAACGATACGACAAAAAGTTATTCCAGATTAAAGTTTTTGCTTGGTCTGAAAATAGGAGTCTCAAAAAATAAATGTAAAAACATAAAATTCAACAAGAGCAGTCATTTTTTGACCTGTTAACGTGAAATGATAAATAAAAACTTGCTTTAAATTTAGTCCTAACCCTGAATCCGAACTTACTGAAGGAAATTTGAATCTATGAAAATTCTAAAAAATTGAACAATTTTGCAAATGCTGAATTCACCAGCATTTCACCACTTCCATTATGACTTTTATACCTACAACAACAGGGAATCATGTACAGGTATAAAATCAATAATATGCGAGTGGTAAAATGCGGACTTGCAAAATTGATCAATTTTTCAAAATTTTCATAGATTCAAATTTTCTCCAGTAAGTTTGAATTTAGGGCTAGGACTTAATTGAGAATGAGTTTTTTATATATCATTTCACGTCAACAGGCTAAAAAATGACTGTTTGCTCTTGTTTAACTATATGTTTGTACATTTTTGAGACGCCCTGTATAATAAAAATCAATTTTCTCATCGTAGCTCCTATTTTTAGACCAAGCAAAAATTTTTATCAGGAACTACTTTTTGTCGTATTTTTTAATTTTTAGTCCATTTCTCCTCTTGTAAACCCCATCGGTGGTCATACTGTATACACTGCCGAGCATAAAATCCGGGTCACCCCATAATTTGCAATTATTTTTGAAATTTGAGGTTTTCGCGGATTTGATTGGGGTGTAGCATAGATCGCTCACATACAGCTATGCTCTTATCGCAGTTGCTTCGATAAAAATTGCGATGTTTGATTTCTTTAGGTTTATTGAAAAATTATGCGATAAAAAAAATTTAATCTGCTAGTTAAAAAAATATATCAAGGATTCAGTTGGAATTATTTCCATCTCAGGCAGTGATAACAGCTTGAAAACGACGAGGCATGCTTAGGACTAGATTCTGGATAACATCCTGCGGAAGATTGCCACACTCTTGCTCCAGTATGTTGCGAAGGTCTCTAGAATTTCTGGAGGCCCGCACATGTCTTCGTGAACGTCTCCCTATCTCATCCCAAATTTGCTCGATGTGGTTTATGTCTGGACTTGGAGCAGGCCAAACAAAAAGCTTGATTTGAACCTTATCAAGAGAGGCAGTAGACAACCGAGCAGTCTGTGGACGTGCATTATGATGCATAAATGTTCCGTGTTGTCCAAGAAAACCAATGAACGGTGCAACATGATTTTTCAAAATGTCGGTGATATACCTATGTGCTTTCAAAGTCTTATTCTGGATAAAGGCCAATTCCGTGCGAGCTTGGGACGATATGCCTCCTCATGCCATAACTGAGCCTCCACCAAATGAAAGTCGATCGGTGATTCATGCTTCAGCATAATATCTTTCGCCTTGTTGTCTCCACACTCTAACACGTCTATCTGAGCACGGTAGACGAAATCGCGATTCATCGAACAATACCCGAATGCAATCGTCTATTGTCCATCAAACTAAGTGCTTTCGTAAAAAATTCAGCTTTGCAGTTCGGTGCTCACGGAAAAGCTGCGGTCAAGTAGCCCTAGTTCGAGATGATGATCCAGCAGCATAAAGTCGTCTTCTTACTGTCTACGCACATATGTTCATATTTCTCACCTGCTTTCAGATGATTTCGAAGAGACACTGCCGTAACCGCTCGGTTTCTCAATGCATAAGTAAAGAGAAAGCAATCGTCTCTAGCCGTTGTACTTCTTTCTTGTCCTGGGGCAGGTCTTTGGGTAAGCAGACCAGTCTCTCGTTATCGTTGCGATACTCGTTGCAAGCAACACCACAGTTTCTCGCAGTTTCGCGTTGACCGCGGACATCTCTTAGGGCTGCTACAATTCGTGCCGCAACAACAGGATTTA
Organism: Orchestes rusci; assembly: GCA_958502075.1. Lineage (NCBI taxonomy): Eukaryota > Metazoa > Arthropoda > Insecta > Coleoptera > Curculionidae > Orchestes > Orchestes rusci. Next base: position 19,902,094 of record OY293304.1, read on the forward strand.
TGGCCATTTCAATTAGCAATAGCATCATCATCAACGCTAACAATTCGCAATAGAGATAAAACCACGCATGGAGCTCATCAATATGCTGGAATTTGGGTGATGGACTCTTTTATGTCAAATTTGAACAAAATAACAAAAACTCCGGTTTTATTCAAGCAACTGCGATAAAATCATCGACTATGCGACACCTCTATCAAATCCGCGAAATTTTCATACTTCAAAAACATATGCAAATTTTGGGGTGATCCAATGCTCGGCAGTGTATTTTCTTGATGTACTCATTACTAACAACAATGCTATTAAATTATTTTTGATTTTCACAATAACGAAACTTTTTTCAACATTTCATTTTAATAACTGTAGCAAAGAATACATGGCAGTCCTCTATTCCCCTCTTCAAATAACTTTTTTGAAAATTTTTCTTTCACATTCTTTATAACAAAAAGTTCAGTGTCGTTAGCTGTTAGACTATGGAAAACATTTCGAGCGAAAGCAATTCGACAACAATATACTTGAGTTGATCTACGTCATCAAGTATCAGTATGAAAATACCGATCGTTGAGTAGTTTCGCAAAAGAATTTAATCAAAATTGGAATTCATGACACTTATGTTTGTTGTTATGAAAAAAATTATGAATATCTCTTAAAAGTCAATCACGTCATCAAGCATCGGTATCTAAGTATTCACTTTTCATTCAAAAATAATCATCCCATGCCATACATTTTGATTGCTATTATTAGAAAATGATATAGGTACAATCTACTTATTTTAAGATGCTTAGCGCCGGTACTTTCACCTTCAAATAAGCGCTATTTGTCGAATAACTATCCGTCAGAATAACACATCGATCAATCATTATCTGACGGATAGTTATTTGACAAATAGCGCTTATTTGAAGGTGAAAGTACCGGCGCTTTTAACGTCTTAAAATTGTTTTTATTTTGAAAAAGATCAGTTTAGTTGATTAATCCAGTTGAGAAAACTAATCGTTGAGTACCAATTATTTTACAAATCAATATTCCAGAAATAGATACAAATTGATGGAATCATGAATAACATTGATTGATTTTATTTTATTAGTCAAGTCAGAACCAGCATTCTATCAATTTGATGAACATGATTCATTTTGTGTCCTGGTAACCCACAAGGGATTTGATTCAGTTCTTGTAAGCCTCTCTTGATCATTTGCTATGTTGATCGGAAGGACAGAATGCTCCACGACTTGATACCGAACAATCAATATTTTCTTTGTTTCCAAAACGGGACTCCGAGAGTGGAAGATGCAATCTTGAATTTTTCATCTTCTTGGAGTGAGTTTTTACATTAATTCTCCCCGCACAATGGATCCAATCTATTAATCTGGAGTCGCATCATCTTAACAACATTCTCTTAATTAGCACTTTCCTCAACAAGAATGTCCATTTCATTTTTTCGTTCAAAACCTTTCTTCAGGTGTCTATTTATCAATGTACTAATTTATTACCCTAACCTAAGTAGATATGTACATCATATGCAGGAAATAACCAATAATAATCGTTATTATGTTTTCACTAAAAAAATAATCTCGCCATAAAGAATCTACTAGGTAATGTGTTGTTTGAAATATTGACACAGTTAAATGCATATACATACGTATAAATGTTGATGGTATTCTTAGAACCTTAGAACATTCAACGATTAGAAGCATAAACAAATATTTTTGTGTGGGTCGAAGAAGTTAATGTGAACATGGGGTGAAGGAGAAAGAAAACAGCTTGTTAGCTATTTTTACTTTTTTGAAAATCCTTCCACAAGATTGTCTGTCACCAATTCTCAATAATAATGACTTGAAGTTCACTAACACCGAATGAATGTATTTCTCTTCAATATTCAACGGAAGTGTAGCTTTTTTTCATCGCTATCACTACAGAAGTTGATAAAAAAATGTTATTACAACGGCAACGTCGGATACATGAATTGAATTATTTGGAATGTGTTGCAATGTAGTTGACAGTGACATTCTCAGCTTTAATTTTCCAGCTGTTTATCGTGCCGCAGAATGCAAATATGCCAAAAAACTACTGTGTTTGTTGGGCTTCTTCATCGTTGGTTGGATTGTATATTTGTACCTGAGAAGCATTTGAGCTAGAGTCCACTTTTTTAACAAACTATTCAACCCAAATTAATCGTAGCTCTCTGCAGGGTAGAAAGGCTGAAATTTCAAATTTATTGAGAAACAAGATGATGAAAAAAATAAAACTGATCCATTGACACTTAGAGGCATGAAGGCCAAAGTCCCACATAAGCCGTTTCACTCATCACACATCACACCACAATGAGACCTGTTAGATGCATATAGGTGGGACTGTGGTACTTTAGATTGTGATGCACATCAACTCTGTTGAGAGAGGGGTGAGTTGGGACTCTAGCCTTTACGCCTTGAAAGTTTTAAAACCAAGTATTTGGGTTTTCAGAAGTAAAAAGATTGATGTCCGTCACTTAGTTTGAAAATGCTCGTATCATTCAGTACTGATCAGACCAAGAATGAATATGTTGTTTGGACAAAGAAAACCAAGATACTAACAACTATAAAATTGAATTTTCATTTGATTCAGTCAAGTTTTGTGTGCGTATGGCCATATCCAACGTTTGCAACTCGACGTTTCTCGCTCTCCTGTGAAATTATAAAAACTGGACTTCAGTCCAAATGCTTCTGACGTACAGAAGATCTCATCACAAATAATTCAAAATTACATGAATACTTTTCACGGGCTGCATTTCAACCAATGAAGTTTGAGTATCAATGCAAAAAAACCATGAACGCGGCTACCGCAAGGAACCATTGTTATCGGTTTTGCCCACGGTCGGGATGTTATGCTTATTCTAATCGTCCAAGGTTCGAAGGTTCGAATCATTATTTTTTTATGAATATCAACGCAGCAAAAGAATTTTCATAATCTTGACTTTTGAGCTTGGCTTTCAAGTACTTCAGAGAAGAATGCTTCAGCATTCAATTATTATTCCATTACTGACCGATGTTTTTCTATGAAAGAATAAGTTTCAAAATCTTTGACGGTATTTTTGAATACAAAAGTGATCCATTAACTGGAACTTGTCGCTACGTTATTGATGTATAAGTTGTAGTACAATAATTGAATAGTTTCAAAGGTTTTGGCAGGTGGTCAAATCAATAGAAAGAAACAAAAACTGAAAGAAAAAAGTACATACACAGTAAAATGGTGTTTTGTCAACTATTTTTGAAAAAACGTCCATTATGTTTCTATCAACATTAGTTTAACTTAGTTTTAAATCTGATAGTTCTGTAAACATTCATCTTCGTTTGTTTACAGAATTTCCTTTTTTTATATTATAGGTTGAATGAGTAGGGTGTTGATGATAAAATCACATTTCCAAAATCAGATGGGAAAATCCCTTGAAAAATCCATTATTGTCGAACGAATTCAGAAAACCACTTTAATATTTGATTATTAGTTATTTACCTAAGGAGCGTGGAAATCATGCACTGGTTCGATAAGAGATTGGAAGAGAGGAACACATTGTTATTCTTAACTCAGAGATGTAGATCATTTAGGAGTATACATGATTCACAAAGTGTGGTTAAACTGTCATTAGTTATCTTCAAATTATAGTACATCACATTTTATTATTTTTTCGCTCATTTTGTTGAATTGAGTCGAATGTGGATTGTTAGAAAATGCAAAATATAGTCGTGGTTACGTCATGACTATGCAGTGCGATCTACGTGTGATCAATTTTGTGAAAAAAGAATAATTTTTCATTTGTTCAAAGCTATGGAAAAACTCTCACTGTCTGATATAATAATAATAATAAGGCCTTTATTGATCAAACTCTTTCTCGTTACAAACGAAATAATTTTGGAGCAGTAGCTTGCATAACATGGCGAAGTCTAGCCAATTAGGCTACTCTACTCAACCATTTATTATGCAAACCCTTCTCCATACATAATCATAATATAATACTCGATACAATATAATATAGATCTACACTGAGACATACTTATCAATATTTGTTGGTGCTGATATATAGCGATCATGTGCAGTAGAACAATATTTCATTGTTTTCCTAAAAGAAAGCTCCTCAAACTGAATTTGAAACCCTTAGTGTTCAGAGATTTGATGTTGGGTGGAATCTGATTATACAATTTGGTAGCAGTGTAAGAGAGACATCTTTCGAAAAACGCAGTTCTGTGCTTTGGTATTGCAAGATTATCCTTATGTCGAATATTCCTCTTATGACTTTCTCCTCTTAATACGAACAGAGATCTTAATTTGCTAGGCATACTTGGAGTATGTAGTAATTTAAATGTAAAGTTGCCCAGGTGGTTGAGATACCTATTATGCATATTGAGCCATTCACATTCTTTGAGCTTATGCGAGACACTGTCATACTTTCTTATACCATATATCAATCTAAGACATGAGTTCTGCATCTTTTGAATGCGATTTCTCTCGGATTGCCGTAAACATGGATAGTAAATGAAATTACAATGGGAAAAGTGCGACAAAACAAGAGAATTGCATAGCATCATCCTAAAAGAAGTGCTGAGGAACTGACGATTATTGAAAATTGATTTCAGTGAGTAGAATGCTTTCTGATTGACGTGCTTGGTGTGCTCAACAAATCGCAACTCCCCATCGATCGTCACACCTAAGCTTTTTGCCGATTGAACAAACGGAAGCACCTTATCGCCAACTTTCACGCACATCGAGTTTTTGATAAAAGTACAATTCTTCTTATTAGATATACATACAAGTTTTGATTTCAAAGAATTGAGTTGGAGATTATGTTCTGCCGAAAGGGCCTCCAATATCTTCAGATCGTTATTGATGTGGTTTATGGCTGCGAGGTAATTTTCCACTTCAAAGCTATGGTATAGCTGTGTGTCATCTGCATATGCCACAGTCTTGCAGAATGTTGTAGAAGTTAGTATGTCCGCTGTATAAATCATAAATAATAGTGGAGAAAGTATGGAACCTTGAGGGACTCCAGATAGAATATTTGATTGGCTGGATACTTTATTTTCTATCATAACGTTTTGGTGTCAGTTATCAAGAGAAGATCTTATAAGACTAACAGATTCCACATCAAATCCATAATAGTGGAGTTTTGAACACATCAAACCATGGTCCAAAGTGTCGAATGCCTTCAAGTAGTCAAGGAGTATGAGGATACTTGCCAGACCCCTGTCGTACGCTGTCACGATATCATCAGTCACCAAGGACAGGGCAATATCGGTACCGTAATTTTTCCTAAACCCGCACTGATTATCAGGTAATAGATGTTCTTCGACAAAATATACTTCCATTTGGTTATATAAGATTCTTTCAAAAATTTTGGATACATCATTAAGAATGCTCATAATCCTCAGGTCTAAGAAGGTTTTAGGGTCTCTGATCTTGCTCAGAGGTTAGCCGATAGCTATTTTCCAAGAGTTTGGAAAGTACTTTTTTTCAATACAATAATTAATTATGTGAAGTATCACTATATCGATGGTTGTACAGCAGAGTTTTATCATCCTTATAGAAATTTCATCGACGCTCATTGCATTGGATTTGATCGAGTTTATCGCTAATTTCACTTATTTTATTGTCGTTAGTTGAAATGAGAATACGTTACCTTCATCATAAACATTTTCATTGTGGAAACAGGTCTTCTCCTGGCTTAAATGTGTAACATTCTGAGTAAAATATCCAAAATATTTGCTGACAGCCTCCGGGTTAGATAGATGGGGCGGTAACAATTCGGCACGATGAGTGCCACGTATATTCATTATTTTTAGTGATTGCCAGATTTTTCTTGAGTTATTTTCTTGACAGATATCTTCCAGATACTTCTTTTTAGCTCACATAAATGGTTCTATTATCCACTGTACGGTCTTTTTTGTATCGCTGTAATGCTTTGGATCTTTTTCTTTTCATTAGTTTTATCTCTTCAGTGAGCCATGGGTTCCTTGGTCTAGATACACGTGACTCTCTTATGGGAGCATGTCGATCGAACAGACCGGTAATCAATTCACGAAAGGTATCAAGTTTAATTTCAATATCTTTTTACTTGTAAAGGTTCAACCTGTCGATGCTGTTCAAATCTCTTGAGAACTCCTCATGATTGAAACCATTATAGCACCGATATTTAACAAATTTGGGATGTGGCTTGGGGCATTTGATGTTGAATCTAACATACACCAAATTGTGATCTGTCATACCATCCATTTCGAGAGTTCCTTGTGCCCTGATTATTTCTCTGCAGGATACAAATATAGGATCAATTAGTGTGCTGGATCGATGTGTGATTCTCGTGGGTTCCCTTAGAATTTGTTCCATTCCATACGATTCGAAGCAGCTTGCTAGCGGATTGTTAAGGTTAAAAAAGTTTATGTTTAAATCTCCTGTACAGATAACGTGGTCAAACATTGGACATAAGTGCGGAAGTATCTGATCGAGATCATTGATTACTGGAGCTATACTGACGTTGGGGAGCCTATAAAATGTACATACAAGAATTTTTTCATTGTTAGCAGTTAGGCTGATGAAAAGACTTACCAGAGGTGATTTGATTTCGAAGTCGAGCTTCAACGGTTTTGCATGTAACTTTTGTTTTGTATAAGCAGCAACTCCACCACCCCTGCCCATCCTATCAGTTTTAAAGAAATCGTATCCAGGTATGGCAACCATTTCTTCTGTAATAGTGGCTGAAAGCCATGTTTCAGATATCATAACGATATCAAAATCTCTGTCGGTAATCAATGAGGAGAAGCGGTCGATTCAAGGGACAAGTGATTTGATATTAACGTGTGAGATATGCATTCTAATCAAACTTATGAACTTGGAAACAGAGGTAAAAATAATAACAATGGTATACACAATTCGTAGCAGTAAACACAAAAAAAAGAGAAGATAAATAAATATTCCGGAATAGTGCACAACAGACTTATCAATAAATTCCGACCACTACAGTTTTTTGTTGCTCTGATTCACCAAATGGTATGCGTTCGAACGGGTGGAGTATGTTGCGGTTCGCTTCGGATTGTTTGGCGATTTAGGGATATCTTTCAGCTTCCGCTTATTTTCAGATTCGGTAAGTACTTTAATCTGATTATTCTCGTTCGGGTTTACTGTGTCTTGTTGTACTTGACTATGTGAAAAGTGCTGTATTGGGATACGATTCAGAACTTCATCACTGGGTTTTTTTTCTGATAAGTAATATTGCAAAAAAACACTCAACTTATCAATTCCATAGGAATCCAGATAGTGACGGATTCCACTCCACAAGGAAAATTCCGATTTCCATTGAATTACAAAGTAGGATCATCTGGAACTGCAAATATTTGTATGATTGAAGGACCCCAACTACAAATAAACGTTATCTTTGTTGATTTGCTGAGAAGTTTGTTAGAATCATTGATGCAACTGTATGCTTCGTGACTGGCTAGAGCAGAATCCATGTTGATTGTGTGATTCAGTCAAAAATAATTCATTGGGATAGTAAACCAGCTTTCTACTAGCATAAGCTCAAAAAAGATATCCATCTAGTTACGAAAGTCTATGAGTATATCCATAAACTAATCAAACAGAACATTCCAAATAGAATAAGAGAACAATATAATTGGCTATAAATCGTCCTCGATTGGGCGGACCCAAAACAGAAGCTACTCACGCGGGTCGTGTCCTGAGATTGACCGGTATTAAACTAGAAACGGGACGATGGCACTGTTCTTCATTCACGGACCGTTGAACAAATCCTTCCATCGAACGTCACATGTCTATGGCTCGGACCGGACGACACCTAATACTTTTCCTTCCAGGAGGATTTGAATGAATTATAACCCTTTTTTGAAAATTACGTTCGACGGTACGTTTACGTGCCCTTCGTTTCAGGATTTTTGTGATTAAGGAATGTGGGTCTTCTGATTTATTTTTCTCAGATTTGGGACACTAATTATTGAGTTTCTTTGAAATACCATTTTGATTGATGGAGAAATGATCGTGTCCATCGTGAACCCTGTGTAACTAACTTTGATCAAAAAGTATGTTGACCGATTTTCGAACCTTTAAGTGGCCAATCTCTGTGTGACCCTTCTAAACCAACGATGACAAGTTTGGAATACTTCTTGACTTCTAGAGCGGGAAGAGTAAAGACGTGTTTGCGAAGTCTGTCACGTATCATCTATTTTGAACAACCTAGCTGTGTGTTGCACCGAAAAATGTCGTATCTTTCGCGAAACATGCAGGTCCTCACAGACAAAGATGATATGTAAGGCAGTTTCGTACTCTCCAAAGTAGGCTGCATGCTTGCTAGTTTCAAATAAACGCTGAAAAGTTACTTTATTCTCGAACACTTGTGTACACAGACAAATATAACCTCATTCTTCTTCCAGAGCATTTCGAAGCTGTTTGATAATGAATAACTGTCTTTAGCGATCCCTGATGTCCCTTACATGCTCTAATGGATTGATGTCAAAACAACTAGTGGGAAGCCTCTTCTAAAAATTGGGCTACTATTCTGGCGGCGTGTGGATGAGCGTTGTCATGCACCAAAACGAATTCGTTGCCTCTAAATGTGCGAAGACCACAGGTTATTCCAAAATTTCGATGTACGTACCGTCTGGCAGTTAGAGCTCCTCTTTAAATAAAAAAAATTTTGTTCGAACGTCAAAACCAGAGCTTACCCTCTCGCTGAAATCAGATTGTGCGAATCCCTCCTCTTGCCGTCTATACATACTACTTTTTCTTGTCCCTCACGAGCCAGGTAAAATCTGGACTCGTCCGAAAATAGAACTTGTCTTCACTTTTAAATGAGGCTCCAGTTGAAGAGTTCTTGCTAAAAAATAGGTCTATTAACTTGATGCTGCCCTAGGAGCTGTGGTCCATTTGCCAGACTTTTGGCTCATGAATTGACCTCATTAATTCTTGCTGTTATCTGATTGACAGCATCTTGACGAACTCTTTGGAGTTCCTTTCTCATGATTACTCTTCTGGTATGCCGATCTCTCAAGACGGAGAGACTAATGAAGCGATCATCAAGGGCGGAAGTAGCACGACCAGATTCACAAAACCTTGCAACGGCTATTGCTGAATCTTTAGATGACAAAGGCATCGGAAAATGAGAAATAAATTCGGAACCCACTCACGAAACGTTTTAAATGTAAAGATAAAGATGTAAATCAGGAGATGAGAGGTTGCTCTCCCGTACCATGTCGTCAAGCCTTAGCAATTCAGCTTGGCTGGCAACATAGTCTTAGCTAAGGCGACAGCGTAGCCCATGGGCGGTGCTTCTAACCTCCTCCGTATGCTGCAGTTCTAACGAAAGTGCTGATTGTAAAAATCACTCAATTTGGGTACTGAACTTACAAGATCCAATAGTTTGGGCTAAATTTTAGACTGTCAGTAATCAATAATACTACAGCCTACTTAGTTCTATTAGGCATTACGTTTTGAATGTGTGAAATGTGTTATAGATGTACATGCAAACCTACAAACACAGAAAAATCAAGATTGTTCTCAATAATAATTGTCGCAAAACTCGTCTTTTAAATTTCCAAATCCATATCTCTTGAACCTTTAACGATACCAAAAAGAGAAAAACAGCAAAATGTTCAAAATGAATCAACTCGACTAAAAGCATATCCAGTGTGGTATACAAACTTCCTGTAAATTTCAACATGATAAAGCTTTGCCAGTGCTACATTTCCTTGATGAACGTTCTCCTTTATATTACAGAGATACATTTGGTCATCACCGTTACACCAAAATACTTGATACTTCCATCCAAGATATCGAATGATCATCCAACCTAAAATGAAGCGGATTTGTTCTGCGGTAGGACAGACTAACGCACACACATAGCTTGAGTCTAGTCGTTGTCCTTTGGCATTGCTTGGATATAGTATTGGAAATTCACTTATTTCAAGATTATATTTTGTATTTTTTTGCCATTATTTCCAGAAGCGGGGAATTGGATATTGGGAAATATCCGGCCCCAATGTTTTCATTCCATTCATGCGTGTCAAAACCGCTACAAGCCGTTCTGCCTCTCGTATTTGAAGCGCCCTTGCTTTTATCTCGATAAGAAAATGGGAGGTATTTTCTTATTTGTGTATTATGCTTTGAGATGTGAAGGTGAGTCGGTATGGAAATAGAAACCGATGACGTCAATACGGATGAATTCTTTCACGTTATTTGAAAAATGAGAGATTATTGAAAAGTACGCATTGATCGATAGAATCATGATGTAGTTAAGCATTAATCAATTATTAGTGTATTTGGGATGTCTCTAGAAAGTTATGGTTTTTGAAACAATACATGCTTTTTTTCGAAACTGACACAGTTATATCACTCAAATGTTTGAAAAAATACACTTTGCAAGGACACATTATTTTTTTCACAATAATTATTATCCTCGCTCTACTTGATGCAATTTGTTTGGGTGCAAAATAATAAGATTTCATGTTGAAAATTTATTTAATTGATTATTGATTTAATTTTTTATAAATTATGTAGTCGAAACGAATAAGGGACCATCTTTTGAAAAAATTTTAACGTATTTTTTTGAATATATTTTCAAACTTTTTCGAGTAATCATGAGCCTTTGGAATAGTACAATTTTTTTTTAATAAAATGAAAAAAAAAGTCACACTTGCAGTCCTTAGATAACTGAAATAATAATTATTTATGGTACTAGTGTGTTTTGTTGAAAATAAGTCACGCGAAAAAGATTTATACCGCGAGACCGTTAGGCCGAGTGGTATAGATTCTCAAGTGACTTAGGAAAAATAACACAAGAGTGGCATACGATGTTGTATCCAACAAGTGAAAGAAATCTTTTTTTTTCATTAGATATTGAGCTTCGCGATCAAATCAAAGCTCAGTGCCCTCTTAATATCAGAATGACTTGACAGTGACTTTTTTACATTTTGGTCACGGAAACGTGAGTTATAATACATAACTCACTAGTAACTCATGATACTAGAACACACAAGATATGATCAATTGCTGGAAGAAATTAGAACCAAGTCACTCATGTCGTCACTGCGAGCCAAAAGTGAGGTTGGATTTGAGACATTCATAACGTAACCTTGTTACCATTTGCTGGTCAAAATTTAAAACTGGCTCCCGCATGACGTCACCGCGTTACATTGATTGTATATAGGTTTGAGGTAGGTCACGCGATGACTTCTGAAGTGGAATGTGCGAGGGTTTATCGGGATTAGCTAAACATAAATTTAACGTGAAAGAGCAAAAATTGTGGAATATGTTGAAGATGGGTTTTCAGTGAAACAAGTGGCCATAATTATGAACATTAGCTAAAATTTTATGCAAACTCGCAAAAAATCAAGCCACAACACAAGACCAAAAATCTTTCCAATAAACAAAATGTGATATTCAGCTTATCAAGAAATGCTGATTTTGCGAGAAATCTTCCTGCATCATGAAAAATATATTATGGGATAGATTGAGCAAAGATGTTAACCCTTGTGGATATTTGTATTTATCAATATCTTGAAAAATTTACGAAATTTTAGCCAAAAATAGTGCTTGTATTAAATATTAAAATTTTGTTGTATTTCCTACCTCATTATTTATATTTTGTGATGAGTTGAATAAACATCAGTGTTACAAAATTATCAAATATTTGATCAGTCTATTTATCAAACGGGCGGACTTTCATTGTATGTACTTACTACTAATAATTATCAAATATTGTCGTTTTATGATACAGTATTTGCAAAACAGCTCATAACATGAATTAAATTCCAATCACTACTTTGTACAGCATATTTTTGCACTTTTGAGAAAAGACCGGCAGGTTTACACGATACAAATTTTGTCCAACGGATATTTGCACACGACTGTATATCATATTCTCTTTATCGGTTATGAAGTATAGGTATTCAAACTACCAAATGACTCGTAGATATTGTTTGGTCAATATTCCCGAAAAAGTAGCCTTATTGAGACTAAGGAACTGTGATCATTTCTTTGACTCAATTCAAAGGTCTGCTTTGGACAATACTTTACCTGATGCATCAAGATCATTCATCGTACTTTCGCAGAATCAAGCAATGGACAATAGGCACAATTTCTGGAAATTGAGTAGATGTAAGGAAGGAATAGGGCGTAACAATACCAATACCGTTCAAAAAATAAACCTGTGACTCGGAATAATGTAGTCATTGATTATTGAAACTTGCGCCTGGCTTCACCCACCAGAAACGCACTTATCCCGATGTGATACTCGTGACGTCATATTAAAAGTAAAATATGATTACACTTCATCACGTCGATTGTCCATATTATCTATAGTTTTATTGCTAAAATTATTATCTACTCGAAAGAACGCCCTGCTGGTTATACAGGGTGTCCGGAAAGTCAACGATAATACTGAAAGGGGTTTACCAACTCATAAGCATCCAGAAAAACATGATATGACCTTTGTTAAAACTTTATGGTTTTCGAGATATTGCCACTAAAAGTTCAAAATATTTAATGAGAAATCTTATTTTACAAAAAAATAATTTATTTTTATTTTCTTTTTAACCAAGTACGTGGAAATTTTCGTGACTGGCTTATAATTGCGAAGAAAAAGGTGGTGGGGACAATAAAAAAAATGGAAATGAAATGTTTTTCTGGAAGCTTATGAGTTGGTCTATCACCCCTTTCAGTAACATCGTTGACTTTCCAGACACCTTGTATGTACGGACTAGAAATAAACACATGCAATTTGAACTCAAAAGAGTACCAAATAGTGCAATTCTTTTCATGTTTTATCAGTTGTTCAGTTATTGAGTTCCACGTAATACAACTTATATCAACGCTCACTTTTAAATTCCGATTCCTTTTGATTTAACAGCAACAAAGTCGAGATTTTGTCCAAGGAAGTTCATGAACATCAATGAGTCAATTTTTTGCAAATTTTCACTTCTTTGTGCCTCTTAACTTAAAAATCTGGTTCGATTGTTCAACATTCAACAGTCAACTCCGAAACTTCACACCTGCAGATCCACACAATCAATAAGTGAAAAAAAAGAACCGGTCCGGCTTGAATCTTGAATGGAATGCCTTTATTCATCAAATCGTGAACCAAATCACAAAACAAAACAGAACAAACTTGAACAACGCTCATTTGTTCTGATGTTCTCTGCCATCACTGTCGATGGAGCCAATCGAATGAAATAACGTGAAGTCGTTCACGAGGCCATAGGCATGGAAGGTTGACCGGTATTAGGGGTTCGCGAGACCGAGACCGAGACCGAGACTAACGTAGTCTCGGTCTTGGTCTCGAGGAATGAATCATGGTCTCGGTCTTGGTCTCGGTCTTGAAACCGAGACCGAGATCGAGACCATGGATGGTCTCGGTCTCGGTCTCGGTCTTGTCTCGTTAAGTCTCGGTCTCGAAATTTTCAAAAGGTGTCTTCCAATATTCAGTTTCACAGAGCAAAATAATCATATTTTTCAATGTGTGCTGGGGTAATAGTGAGTATAAAATAAAACAATATTTTGATAAAAAATATTATTATACTAAATTAAAGTTGAAAGTGATGTCAGACTGTTACATTTAATAATTATTGATTTCGTTAACTCAAGTATTCTTTAGAATACAAATGGAATTTTATCATGACATTTCATGGTGCATTATTTTGTTAGCATCTTGATTAGGAAATGATGAAATGAAGACAATTAATGAACAGTGATGCGTTGTAGACCGCCTTCACGATAGAAGCAGATTCAAAAATGCAAACTCATATTAGTTGTATTTTGAGAGGTCTGCTGCAAAACAACCTCTGCAGATTCTAGTGGTCATTTTTTAGGCAATTCAAAGCCATGTATAATTCTACTTTGAATTTTCGTTCAGGGAGCATTGTCTTTTCGTTTTCAAATGTATAGGTAGATCAAAATATTATCAATTTTTTGTAAAGGATTATAATCTAAACCAAAAACATTTAATCAAAAATGTCATATACTTTCATATATACAGTTCATTTTTTATTTAAAGTTACAGTGACAGATCAAAATTGGAGGTTGAAGGTTGGCAAAAAATAAATAAATGCCATAAAGTGCTCGCTAAATGAAATGATAAAATAAAATATTCGTTTATAAACTTCATTTTCTCAATTAAAGAAGGATTTTGATCATCAATTCCAAAATTATCATCACAATCTATTCTTGAACGTTTTTTTCTATCGAATCAAATACTTTTTGAGCAAAGCAAAATAAAACGAATCACAGTTCAATTTATGACTATCGTTATAGAACAAGCTTGCCAACCTTTAACCTACAATTTTGATCTGTCACTGTAACTTTAAATAAAAAATGAACTTTACGTGCGTTTTTTTTAAGACGGAACATAGGGATTCCCATGCTAAATTTTCAAACCCATGTTAGCAGTACTTCCGTTCGTAATACACAGCTGAAACTTGCCGTAGATGAACTTTGGTGCTTCGAGACTGTGTTAGTTCATCAATTACGCCAGAATAACTAGGAAGAAGACTCAAAAAATGCTTTGATTTATCAGAAAGTGATACTTTTAACATGCCTTGTATATGACGATGACAACACATTTTCTGAAGTGACTAACTTCAATGTCAATTTTTTTAACCAAAAAATTTCATTTTCATTTTTATGACCGTTATGAATACTCTTTGGCCGTGAATAGGGGACCCTTTGAACAGGTTATCCACGAAATAATGTTTGATTTTTTATTGCATGTATTATACTGTTAAAATTTAATGTTATCACAATTTGACAATGAAGTTATTGGTTAACAGTGGCATATACAAGGCTAGTAAAAAGTTGTCACTTTTCAATAATTAATACAAGCGTTTTTTCAATCTTTTTTCAAATTATTCTGTGCTAATTGATGGAATAACATAATCTCTAGATACCAAAGTTTATTTACGGCAAGTTTCAGCTGTGAATTTTGAATAAAAGTACTGATAACAAGGGTATGAAAATTTTACATGAGAATTCCTATGTTCCGTCTTAAAAAAAAACGCACTGTATATACAAAGCCGTCTTGATATTGTCCGTAGAATCGGAAGCTACTTTAATAGATTCAATAAACTGGTAGGTACCTGAAAATTCATAAGAATCATGTTGAAATCTACTGCAGTTACATGTTTCGAGAGAAGCCAGTCCAATGTGTAATGACTTTTATCTCATATACTACGAATAAACTGAAATAAAACTAACTAAATGAAAACCAGCTAAAATAAAGGGTCAAATACGGAAAACATCATCGTTTGAGCTCTAGTCCATATATAGTCCATCGTAAAATCAAATTTTTCAAAAATGATTTTTTGAAAAAAAGTTTTGTTACAAACAACATTTTCCCAACAAGTCAACAAACCAAATGTATTTTTCGAGACCGAGACCGAGACCGAGAGTCTCGGTACCTGGGTCTCGGTATTGGTCTCGATCTCGATGTGTAAGTCTTGGTCTCGGTCTCGAGTCAGATTCTACGTCTCGGTCTCGGTCTTGGTCTCGATTTCGAGACCGAGACCGAGACAAGACCGAGACCAAGACCAAGGTCTCGCGAACCCCTAACCGGTATAGTCAATCGCAAAGATGATGAAGTCACGGTTCGTAGTTAGGCCACACCCCTTTTTCGGGTATTTAGTAAAGTCAACTTTTTCTTTTTTGTATAGTCAGTATATTTTTGGGTATTTTGAAAAATGGTTTATGCTGATGACTAATTTTTTCATAAGATTGGTGATCAAAATTCAAAATCAATCATGATAAATAAAAAAAAAACAAATAAACTCAATACATAATGAGGTCAACTGAAAATGTGCGTGAAATATTAAATCTCAAAGGATCTTCAACGAATCCCCAAAAGCATCTAAAAATTCTGCATAATTTGCTCCGAAGGAATTGAAAAAGTTTAAAACCGGGAAAAGCTCCAGGGTCTGCTACTTCAACGACAAAAGCTTATGACTATTCATTACCTGGAGTTTTTTCTTGTGATTTTGGTTATCTGAATGGGTCAAAAATGTTAGAGGTTAGATTTATAAAACCAATATAAAAATACCAGTCAAATTCCATATGATCAAGTGATATACACCAGTCAAAAATAATGTTAAGAAAATACAAGGTGTGTATGTCTTGAAATTCTAAACTTTCCTTAGAAAATCAATTCGATATTCGTGAAAGTCAATGCCCGGAAACATGATAGTAGTTGTCATTTGATTAGAATTTTGTATATGAGATTCTCTACATTGCCTACATTCAATTCCCAAATTTTAACGCTGGGAGGTACTGATTCGAAACCCAGCAAAATAAGATAATAATCACCAAAGAAACGTCTGAACAAAAAATCTCTTACCACTATCGAAGCATATTCATGGTTAAACGAACATCTTAGCCAACAAAGCAGCTAAACACCATATTTTTAGCACCACTATTATAAAGGAATAAAGAAGTGGGCAACATGTAACGTACCGACACAACAGGGCGGTACGTTTTGAAAGTGGAGCTTAAAAATATCGTTTGCACATACAAAAAATAATATGGGAGATTGTATTCGGATAGATAGATGCTATCAATATGGTTAGCGGACCGCAAATTTGGATTCAATGATCTTAATAGCGCTCCCTCCGATTGATATACAGGACTGTATTAAAAAAATTACAAATGTTTGCCAATACGAACTGCGTAACATTATAATGGCAATCTTCAAAAAACTTCAAATTTGAAGCGATGCTCGGAAAAGTTGAAAGAAGGCGTTTTCTTCGCCGATAAAAATATGATTCGGGAACCCTTTTGTTCATATATACTTGATCAAAATCACATATCAAACAGTTATATTTTATTTCTCCTTCTTCTTCACCGTCGTCAAAGTCTGCCCAATGAAAAATGTCTTAAAAACAATCTGTTTTATCTCAGGAACTCAGTTATCATCAACATAAATGTTTGCGTGATTCTTAATTTTTTATGTTTTTTTTTTCATTCTATCACGATCATGATTCATCTTCATAAGAAAATATCATACTACAGTTTGTTCAATGTCGTTTTTCTGCGGTTACGTCACGTTTGCCAGAATATCGTAGATTCTTCGCAAAAGTGACCAACCAGCATCCTTTTCTCTTTTAATATGATCAATTAGCTTATATCACTTGCTATGTCTAGTTGTACCAAAAAAAAGCATTGTGAAAATTATAGATTGTCGTCTAAATTCGAAAATAATGTTTGAAATAGTGGATATTATTGTCAAAACGTCACATTTGTCAGAAGTGATTGATGGCGAACGAATTTGACCTCCAGTTAAGTCAAGACGTGAAATTTTAAAAAATAATACATTACTAACTATACATTATTAATTGAATTTTGAGTGATCAAACAAGGGCGTGAGTGGAAGCACTCATATCATTATAAATATTAATCTCTTATTATTATGATATCTAATTACACTCAAACCTCAAAGAAGAATATTTTTTCTTTGATAGTATCTTGATATGTAGGCAATAATGAGCTTCCGATACTTCTTAGAATGACAAAGTGTTACACGAAAATTACATCGATGGTTGAGAAACTATTTATCACAAAAGCTGATAGAGGGGTTTTACTAAATAAATTTCATCATCGGTTTTGATAACTACAGAAATATGAAAAGGAGAAGGTGGTGGGGAGCAGTCAGAAGTGAGAGGCCTACGATACGTGAGTTCTCATGTATTGTTTAATCGAGCTTTCGGAACTGATTCGTTTCTTCTTCAGGATGACAATCAGAGATACATTAAGATAGCACATACAGAATTAGGAGATTCAAAATAGCAGTTGTAGACATACATAGTAACTTGAAAAATAGTTGGCACTATGAATCAACACTTAGACAATAAAGCATCACCATCACTTGTTAATCACGTTAGGAGTAAGATACACGTTGACCATTGGACGAATCAAAGTAGTTTGATACAAACGTAACAAACAGATTGGTGTGGACGGACTATCACTCGCCTATTTTATGCTAGGTTAGAGATCGTCAATATCATATTGGTGTTCTCTAACTATACTGTGTTTAAGATACAAATTTCAAATCTATCCATGTTTGATGCCTTTTAGACTTCCGCAACTCAGTTTTTTTTTCGTACTAAAAGTATTCAATACTGACAAGTCATTTTCCATGTTTTCTTCAAAATAGTAAAGCAAAGCTCTAGTCCCAACCCCTAGGAACTGTTTGTTTTGCAATTTAAAATCATAATGTCAATTGATACAAATCGCACCATTATTATTCATTGAAAGCACTGTCGACCCACTACAAAGCCTATTAAAAAACAGTTTCATCTGAATATAAATTATATTTAAAACATACCCTCATAAAGTCACCCCCTTTCGTCTAAAGGCATTATAAAATCATAACAGACATCATAAGTAGTTGGGGTCAACAAAAGAGCGACAAAAGCTTTTTACGCCCCAAGTTTTCAAAGAAAGTATCCATGACAGTTAATTCAAGTGTTGGAGTCGACCCCTGCAACCCCCCAACGCGGAGGAGGAAGTTTCGCTGTGTGCCAGACCATTATCTTTTTTATCCAATTTATCATAACTGACAACTAGAGGGTGTTAATATGTATAGGGACGGATAATTTTATATTTGATAATTTTATGTTCCATGAGAAAGTGTTTCATTTTCTTGATAGTCGCACACTTGATGACATGATGTGCTAATAAAAAAACCCTCTTGCGCTTATGACCACACAAAAGGAGTCATAACTTCAGCAAGGCAAGAATAATAACACAAAATACAATTTTTTTAATGTTGTTCGACCAATGTGCATACAATTATTGTGGGACGGCATGAGCGCGACATCTTGAGGTTGATCTGTCAATTCTTCTTCATCCTAGTGTCATTATTGTCGATTGTCGAGGATCGCAACTCTGATCCATTTACTCATGATTGTAGTATGTCACGTCATGTGTGCCATGTCGTCTCGAGTTTGTTTTTGTTGTTGGTTGCATTTACTGATACATGATTTTTCTTTATATGGGTAAAGTGATATGCAATGGACAATATTTTCTCATGTCTTCAAATATGTTTTTGTTAGACTGTTTGTGCTCAAGACTCTGAAGGCACAGTGTAAGTTGTGAGATATAATATGATGGTATCAACACCGCAAACTGATACTTGTGTTTCGCTCCTTCAAAAATGTTCTGGATGCGACTTTACCCGGAGGAGCATTACATAACCGAGCATGACGGCTCAGTCTTTTTCAATACCCACAAAATAAAGAGCTCAGCGTGCTTTTTACTCATGAAATAATTCATTCTTCTGAGTGCATTTGTCAATATCTATACCTATCATCAATTGAGGACGCTTTACTTGGCAGAACTTCTTTTTCAAGCAACTGCCTTGACTACACAAGTCGCGATACCAATACTTTCCTAATTTGTTTTTATCCATCATTATCCTTGATTCTATCAAATTCAAAATAAGCCTCATAGTCCCAAGATTATCACTTATTGCAGAACGTATCATGAAAAACAAATTAAAATCTACAAACAGCAAGGTACAAGATTAACTAGCACAAATAAAAAGAGGAACTTTCAATGATGGTCAACAGTGAAATAGCAAAAAAGTGTCTCTTCTTAAGGCTGATAGCAAATTGTTTTATATTTTATAACTGCTTTAAAATATAGATATTTAGTGAGCGTAGAATATATCTTTTGTGTTGTACGCGTATTGACTCTGCAAATCTGATGTTTTGGTGTACCCGTACTTTTGATGCATAGAAATAGCCAAAGAAAAAAGAAACGAGTGATTGATTAATTGATAAAATACTTTATTGCCATGGATGAACGTCATTTGTTCTCAAAGCACTGAACAGTGGTATAATATAGAATAAATTAAAAAATAATACATAAAAAATATCAAAATATTAGTGATGTTTCACAATAACATTCAAATACGATGAAAAGTATCTGTTTGAAAATACATTCAACAATAACATGCATGTAAATAATTGAACAATATAACGAAGACAAATTTAGTATAAATAAGATCTGGAAATTATCACAATAATATTCTGATAAATTATAATAAGCCCTCTCATTCAATAACCTGCATTGAAGTGTCCTGAATCTTTTTACTGATGTGCTATCATTTATTCTTGAAAGCACAGAATTAAAAATTCAACGTCCATTCTAAAAAATAGATTTTTTGATAAGGAATGATGATGGTCTGACTAGGAGAATATTGTTGCCCTGTCGAGTCAAATGATCATGAGAAGGACGAGGCAATCTACTCTGCACTTTGAAAATCATAGTTGCTACCTCCAAGATGAAAATGGACGCCAGGGTCAACATTTTATACCTCGTAAACAGGGGCTTGCATGATTCGCGAGGAGGCACACCATAAGAAAACCACCCGCCACTTTTGTAGGACAAACGAGGAATTCATTGAGCATCGACTAGCATCGCCCCAAAATGCAACACCGTAGCGCAAGTGTGACTTCACCAAAAAGTGATACACACTTCTTGCCAATCCAGAGCCCAGCTCTACAGCAGCAACACCAACAGCATAGCACCCAGATGCCACACGCCCACAAACCTTGGCAATATGCTCATCAAAAATTTTAAATCTCTATCGACTATTACACCCAAGAACCTGGAACAGCTTTTCTGAGCCAATGGATAAGAGTCAATAAGAGCCGCATCAACAGACCGCTTGAAAAAAATTAAGTGTATCATATCCACATTGGGAGTTGAAAGATTGGCATTGAACCAATCTTTGATTAGAATCATGTCAGCTGTTATAACCTCTTTAAATAGAGCAGCACCATTATGGCGTCTAACAATAGACGTATCATAAGCGAAAAGAGTGATAGTACCCTGGATTGGCAACCGCAGCAAATCATGTACGTATAACAAAAACAAAAGTGAACCAAGTACAAGCCCTGTGGGACTCCTCATCTCGTAATGGATAAATCAGATGAAGCTTGACCAACTACAAATCGCTGAGATCTCTCGGACAAAAAACTCCCGAACTAATCATTGGAAATACTCCTAAGGCTTCCGCCAAAGCTGAAACTGCACCCGGTAGCGACAACAAGATCCTTGCAGACAGTTCATCATCACCGGAAAATCCATAATTGCCAATCTGAAGAAGAGAATCCCGAATTTCTAGTTCGTCAGTTGGCATAAAAAAGAAGGTTCCAACTACGTTGTGGTGTTCCAAGTATAGCAGAGGATCAGTATCTGCATGTAGACTCCTGACTGAGGACTCTGCAATTAAACAATGAAAGTCATTCAAACAAGAAGGCGAGACGGAAGGTTTAGGAGATGCCCTGCGTCTTCCTCTAATTTCGTTGACAATAGACCAGCTCTTTTGGAGAATGCTGAATCGTTCACCATAGTATTTTTGCTTTGCAACGGCTCCCCGAAAAGTGGGGTGTGAATGTATGTTTTGACTACGGCAGACAATTAACCCAAAGAGCATGAGCCTCAGAGGCTGGGCAGGGATTCTACTAATGCATGGTGAAAATTTAGCTGCAGCAACATCTAGTTCTTTTCTCATCATCACCTCAACAAGGTCGCACTTGGAATGCATTATATTTCTCTTGGAGACAAAAAATAATTTGAATCACATCCTCAATGAAGTGAGCTCTGACTCTACCGTCTCCTTCAGTCTTTTGGGATCTTAGTTGCACCACAAATGAGTGGCATTATATGAAAAAGAAGTATATTTTTCATCGTTCATAGACTTTGGACATAGATCGGAAACAATAGAGGTCCCAAGAACAAGCCTTAAGGAACTCAAGCAGAAAGGTTGCCACGTACTTGATTGTCTTTCGTACTCGATATGAATTTACATAAAATAAAGGTTAATTGATCTAACTCGTGGTTTTACGTACGTGCAAATTAACCCTAGCTCATACACGGTTCGGAGAGTTGGGTGTGGTAAAATGTTGAGCGCCACCAACTTGTAACAACCCAAATTGGAAGATCTCTCAGTTGTTACGAGACACGAGTTAACATCAATAACCCAAAACAAAACAAATGATAAAACATCAACTGGACAATACTCAGTGAATCAATTCAACAACAATATTCATTCAACAGTGTATAATATGAATAAAATAAATAAAATGTGAGCAGGATCGAAAGCGTTCTAACTAAAACTTCGATAAAATTATAACGCAATAAACGGGCGAGTGTGATCACACCTAACAATAAGGCCGCAATGCGTCAATTACTCACTTCTATATCAACTGACTGTTATCAAATTGGAAAATGTGAAACTAAAATGAATAATAATATACACTGCTGTTTAAATAATAAAAATCAGAATCTCTTAGCTGTTTCTCGACTTCTAGCTCTGGTGGTATTCTCGTCTAGTCCAACATTGACTCAGAATGATCTCCCATAAACCTCTTGCACTCGCAAATAGTGAACTATACTGTCTTCACTGACAAGGTTCAGATCAGGGAAAATACCATTCAATAATTAGATGACATGAACATTAAACCATGAACATTAAACCCTAAAAATATAAATGAGGAGAGAAGTAACAAGAAGAGAACGGCACTCACCATAAGATGTTTGGGTTTTGAGTATTTATTCCAAATTCACCGGCACGCTTTCAGATTACTTAATTTGGAATGTTTCTGAGTTGACTGGGTTATGGAAAAGAATGGCATCTTAGAATAATGAGTAAAATTGGAGAATTTGACATAACTCACCTTGATCAAAAAAAAAAAACTGACAGATCCTTGATAAAGATAATTTCACCACAATGCGCCACCAAAATCACCAAAATATCAGACTCTCTGATAATCGACGCCTCAAGTGGGAAAAATTGAGCAATCCGCTTCTAATCCGTTCACGACGACGATAAAAGATGAAGCGTTTCGCTCTCCAGTTTTTTTTTTCTTTTGAAGTGAGTGTCACAGAAACGTAGGTGACTATTGTCAACCCTTCGGTCACCAGATCAAGGTATGTTCATAGGAACATTGTTCGGAAATAATTATTGTGCCCAGAACCCGGAGGATTGTTGTATAAAAATAGATGAGTGGCATGAAAAATCACCTGTTACAACTCCCCCTCTCCTTCGATAGGAGGGATAATTCCTAGAAGAATTGACCGACGAAAATCATCAAAATACAATAAAAAAAAAAACAGAGATAAACTAACACCATGAAGAAACAAATTAAAAGTTACTGACAATCACGTAGTTTATAAAATGTATGTAGATATCTCAATTGCTTCAACTAGGATAAGTTACTGGACCTGCTCAGTCTCTTCGTCAGATGGCTCCTCATCCACTGAATTGTATGATTTCAGGTCCTGAACATGCCATACTCCTTTAGGACTTCTCGACTCATCTTCCAACTCATAAGTCCAAGAACTTATTTTCCGACGTACGATGAATGGTCCAATATACAAAGGTGCAAGTTTAGCTGAATAATAATTCACAGCATCAGATAGAGATTTGTTCCTTCGCCACACCTTATCTCCTACAACGAAGCTTAAAGGACGTCTGCGCAAGTTATATCGTTCGCGATTACGATTTCTCGACTTCTCTATCTTCACTTTCACATCTTGATATAGCTTCTTAAATCCTTCCTGCCTTTTCTGAACGTAAGATATCACATCTGGATCTTTATCAGGAAGCTTGCTTGTTCTTCCAAAAAGTCTGTGTTCTCTTCCATACAGAATATAAAATGGCGTGTGACCAGTTGTTTCACTCGGTGATGTTCTCAGAGCACATCCAATGGCTGCCAAATTATCATCCCAGGTCCTATGATTATCTTGGTTCACGTAACTTCTGATCATTGTCTTCAGAACCCTATTAACTCTTTCTGTGGGATTTGCTCTTGGGTAATATGAAGCTGTGTAAAAGATGTTGGTGTTGTACTTTTTACATAATGCTTGAAATTCTCTCGACCTCATTTGTGCACCGTTGTCACACATCAGATTATCGGGCACTCCATGGACAAGAAACACGTCATTCTCTATGTATTGTACTAAAGACTTTGCATTAGCTTTACGACATGGAAACAGAATATTATATTTACTAAAATAATCTGTCACGACAAGAACATATGAGTTACCCTTCCGAGAACGAGGTAGTGGGCCAATATAATCCAAACTGATTGTCTGCCATGGTTCTGAAATTTCTGGACGGTCACCCATGAGTCCGGGAGGTGCTTTTTGTTCAACTTTACTTCTTGCACATGTCGAACACGCTCGCACATACCTTAGCACATCACTCCTCATCTGAGGCCAAAAGTGATTCTGAAGAATCTTAGCATACGTTTTAGCCACTCCAACATGACCAGCGGCAGGTATGTCATGACATAATTTGAGTATCTCTCTTCTCTGGTCTTTCGGCACTATCATCTTCCAATCACTTGATGTCGAAAACTCAGGATACTTATTCTTCACATACTTAAGCAAAATTCCATTCTCAACTCGCCACTGTGGAAATTTACAGGGATTCTCCTCAATTCTTCCCATCATCTTGCAATACCATTTGTCAGTCGTATCTTTGAATTTTGAAGTGTCCGGAACAGGGATTGTAACTGAATTCACAGCTACTGGCACTGACCTACTTAGCATATCTGGCACTACATGATCTTTCCCTTTTCTGTGGATCAGCTCGAAATCGTATGGCTGTAATCGAAGTTGCCATCTAGCCAATCTACCTTGAGGATCCTTCAATCGGTGCAACCATAAAAGTGAGTAGTGGTCGGTGATTACTTTGAAATGTGCGCCTTCCAGATAATGTCGAAGCTTTTCGATAGACCAAATAACTGCGAGGCATTCCTTCTCTGTAACCGTCAGCTTCATCTCTTGCTTTGTTAGTGACCTGGACAAATAACAAATAACTTTTTCGCCTTCATCAAATTCTTGCGTTAATACTGCCCCGATACCATAATTTGAAGCATCTGTCTGTAATACAAATTGTCTCTCAAAATCTGGACATGTTAAAACTGGTGCTGTAACTAAAAATTCTTTGAGCAGGTTGAACGAATTTTGACATTCCGATGTCCAGTTCCATTTAACGTTTTTCTTAATTAAATTGAGTAATGGTGCAAGGAGTGTGGAGAATTCAGGCACAAACCGACGATACCACGATGCTGTACCAATTAGACGACGAACTTCAGATGAGTTTTTAGGAGGTGGAATATTAATTATGGCTTCTATCTTTTCCGGATCTGGTCTCAATCCATGTGAATTTACAACATAACCAAGATACTTCAATTCAGGCTTACAAAAATTACATTTTTCGAATGATACAATCAGTCCAGCTTCTTGTAATCGATCGAATACAGTTTCCAGAATTTTGAGATGATCTTCAAAGTTGGTAGAGATAATAATGATATCATCCAGATACACAAAGACTGAAGGCTCTAATTCGGGTCCCAATATGCAATCGACGATTCTCTGCCAAGTTGCAGGTGCATTAGAAAGTCCAAATGGCATACGACAAAACTGAAAAAGGCCTCTTCCTGGTACAGTAAATGCTGTGTACTCTTTTGATGATTCGCTCAAAGGTACTTGCCAAAACGCTGTCTTGATATCAATTGAACTGATGAATCGAGCATTTCTCAACCTATCCAATATAGCAGATATATAGGGTATCGGATAAGCATCCTTCTTTGTTACAAGATTTAGTTTTCGAAAATCTATACAAAACCTGTATCTTCCATCCTTCTTTCGAGCTAAACAGACAGGACTCGACCAAGGACTTTTCGATCGCTCTATAACTCCCAACTTCAACATTTGCTCCACTTCTTCATCTATGAACTTCTGCTTGATAGGTGCTACCGGATAATATCGTTGCTTGATCGGTCTGGTACCAGGCTCCACTTCAATGATATGTTCCGCGACTCTACAACGACCTAGACCCTCTCCCATCATGGCTATTTTTTTCACCAGCTTATCCAACTTCTCTTGCTCTTGTGTAGTTAAAACATCGACAACACTACACATCAAAGGATTTTTTGGTGACTCTGCAAAATGCCAAACGTCTTGATTTAGGTCAGGAACAATCTTCATTATCTTCCAGAAGTCGACACCAAGAATTAAGTAATGTGAAAGTTCTAGTATCACTAACACATCCAAAACTTTTGTTTTGTCCATTAAAGTTATGGGCGTGGAAATATAACCAATACTGGTACAATTTTGACCATTTGCAACTCGACAACTACGATCTTGACGTTGAAGTTTTAAACCCATTTTGATCAAAGCTTCATATCCAGGCTGTCCTACTAATGTATGGCTCGCTCCAGAATCTAGCAATCCCATCATTTCATATCCAAGTATACTAACTTTAAGAAATGGGCGTTGATCACCATGAGCATGACTAACTATGAAATCTAGTACAGGATTATTGATGAATTTGGTCGTTGCGTCAACTTCTGGGGAATTTACCAAACGACCTAATAGCTTCCCCTGTATCCGTTTTCCGGATTACATTTGCGACAATTTCTCTTCATTACATTAGGAGCTCCACAACCAAAACATTTCTTTGACTGTCTGCAATCTCTGCTCACGTGTCCTTCTTTTTTGCAATTATAGCAAGTGAGTGGTGAC
Source organism: Orchestes rusci (assembly GCA_958502075.1). Taxonomy (NCBI): domain Eukaryota; kingdom Metazoa; phylum Arthropoda; class Insecta; order Coleoptera; family Curculionidae; genus Orchestes; species Orchestes rusci. Next base: position 19,928,638 of record OY293304.1, read on the forward strand.
TTGCTCAAAGGTTTTTGCGGGCGTTTATCCACATGAGCCTCAGCAACTGAAAATCCTTCCTCTACAGATACGAAGGCGAAATCTGGCTCAACAAAATTTTGCCTTTTACGACTTGGTGGAACATAGTGTTCTACCCTGTATTTCTTAGTCTCAAGCTTTAAACATTCATTCTCCAACTCTTCTATGTTTTTGACTACTGGTAGTTGTGTCGAATAGAACGGTGAAAGGTTACGAATGACGATGTCCAGCTGAACTTCATCACTAAGCTCATTGTAGCGACGAAACAAGGCGTTCATACACGAAAGATAGTCAACTATAGTCTCTCCAGGATCTTGAGTACGATTGAGTATTTCTTGAAATAGTCTCGGCTTATAATCAGGTGGCTCAAAATGACGTTTAAGCAAATCCGACAGACTTTGCCAGGACGTAAATCTGTTTCTATTGGCTCTGAACCAATTAAGCGCCTTTCCTTCGAAAAGATCTATGGCAGTTTCGAATAACTCTTTCTTTGAAACGTTGCGTGCTAGACACAGCTCAGTTACTCTTTCCAAGAAACTGTGTACTGACATATGCTTAGATTCGCCCGTGAATTTAAGATTCCACTTCTCCACTCTTTGTGATTTGAAATAATTGTTTGACGAAGTAGAAGCTGTATGCTGCAAATCTTGAGTTGGCTGACTAACAAAAGGATCAATCTTACTGGTTGATGGATTCACTTGATTCTCTGCAGTTGGTTGAAAACCCGACGCCTCATGACTCAACTCAATGTCTGTATTTGGTTGATCAGTCTGGTGGGTTGAGTTCAATAAAGGTATATCGATAGGAGTAACAAATGACTTGTTAGCTGATTCACTCATGGTCATTGCTTCCAACATGTTACTTAGATTTGGATCATCACTACACATCTGCTCTAGCTGATCCAAGGCTGTAAGAATATCCATCAGGAGAGAAATTCTCTTCTCTTCTTGCTCCTTATCCTTTTCAGACTGTATATTTTCACAAACTGGAATTCGCTCTACTCTTCTCATAAGATGCACCAATTGGGAATGACTCCGTTCTACAAAACTGCATTGATTTTTGAGATCATCGCCACCAATAATCTTCCACTTTGCTTGGATATCAACCAAGTGATCTCTTACAACTCTTTCCTCATTTTCGAATTCTGCCTTATACCTTGGGTAATTTAGTGATCTCCCTTTCTTTTCCAATTGTAGAAGGGGTCTTAATACTGCCTTCAATTGATCAACTGTCTGCTCACTCTTCGTAACAATACCTCTAGCTGACAATTCATATTCGAGCATTTCTTTCTTGAGGTGCTGTGCCTTCATTGTATAATCCATATTGGTTTTAAACAGTTGTAGTTTTTTTTTTTTTTCTAATAAAATTGTTTTATTCGCGGAAATTAATCAAAAATAAAAACTTTAAGAGCAGGGAAAATAACGTATTTGATTATAATAGGCGCGAATCAACAGTAACCTCACAAATAAAATCAAGAAAAAGTATCGACAAGAAACAAATTGCAATAATAAGAACTATGACGTGATGAAACCAAAAAGATGAAGTCTATTGATTCACTGATTATATTCGTCTTTTCTTTTCTTCTAGTGGCCCCACGTTGGGCGCCAAAAATTTGCCACGTACTTGATTGTCTTTCGTACTCGATATGAATTTACATAAAATAAAGGTTAATTGATCTAACTCGTGGTTTTACGTACGTGCAAATTAACCCTAGCTCATACACGGTTCGGAGAGTTGGGTGTGGTAAAATGTTGAGCGCCACCAACTTGTAACAACCCAAATTGGAAGATCTCTCAGTTGTTACGAGACACGAGTTAACATCAATAACCCAAAACAAAACAAATGATAAAACATCAACTGGACAATACTCAGTGAATCAATTCAACAACAATATTCATTCAACAGTGTATAATATGAATAAAATAAATAAAATGTGAGCAGGATCGAAAGCGTTCTAACTAAAACTTCGATAAAATTATAACGCAATAAACGGGCGAGTGTGATCACACCTAACAATAAGGCCGCAATGCGTCAATTACTCACTTCTATATCAACTGACTGTTATCAAATTGGAAAATGTGAAACTAAAATGAATAATAATATACACTGCTGTTTAAATAATAAAAATCAGAATCTCTTAGCTGTTTCTCGACTTCTAGCTCTGGTGGTATTCTCGTCTAGTCCAACATTGACTCAGAATGATCTCCCATAAACCTCTTGCACTCGCAAATAGTGAACTATACTGTCTTCACTGACAAGGTTCAGATCAGGGAAAATACCATTCAATAATTAGATGACATGAACATTAAACCATGAACATTAAACCCTAAAAATATAAATGAGGAGAGAAGTAACAAGAAGAGAACGGCACTCACCATAAGATGTTTGGGTTTTGAGTATTTATTCCAAATTCACCGGCACGCTTTCAGATTACTTAATTTGGAATGTTTCTGAGTTGACTGGGTTATGGAAAAGAATGGCATCTTAGAATAATGAGTAAAATTGGAGAATTTGACATAACTCACCTTGATCAAAAAAAAAAAAACTGACAGATCCTTGATAAAGATAATTTCACCACAATGCGCCACCAAAATCACCAAAATATCAGACTCTCTGATAATCGACGCCTCAAGTGGGAAAAATTGAGCAATCCGCTTCTAATCCGTTCACGACGACGATAAAAGATGAAGCGTTTCGCTCTCCAGTTTTTTTTTCTTTTGAAGTGAGTGTCACAGAAACGTAGGTGACTATTGTCAACCCTTCGGTCACCAGATCAAGGTATGTTCATAGGAACATTGTTCGGAAATAATTATTGTGCCCAGAACCCGGAGGATTGTTGTATAAAAATAGATGAGTGGCATGAAAAATCACCTGTTACAAGGTCTTCCTCCCGTGAGGTAGATTTATTTATAAAAAAAAAACGCCTCACATTATAGTTTACAAATGCTTACATATTGTGAAGATCTGTCCTGTTTAGTGTCTTTTCTGCAAACCTTTTGACACTTCCTGCAAACAGACTTGCGAGCTATGCATTGACTTCTTGTATGCATTTTTAGACTACAAAAGCCGCAGTTTCCACTGCACTCAGCACTTTTCTCGTTTCGCTTCCAATTTTTTCCACTTGGTAAAGCCTTTTTTCTACTTTTATCACAAGATCTTCGCTGGGCTCGCAAATCAACTTGTTTTGCAATTACAATACAATCTTTGAGATCTAGCTTCTCGTTCAGTTGTATTTTTTGAATCCAACATGCCCATCAAGATATAAACTCTAATAAGTTCCTCTATGAGCGTACTGAGCCGAGGTTTCCAGCTAGGGCATCAAGACTTGTTATAAAAGAATCTATGAGTTCCTCAGGTTGTTGAATTCCAGATCTAAATCTCTCAAAAATTATGTTCTTTTGAGGAAGGAAATTTTCAAAACTTGTCAAGGCTTCATTATACGTTCTGGGCAAAATTTGGAACAGCACCGTATCTTCTTGTGATTCCTCGCTTATTATATCAAATAGAATATTTATTTTTTTTCTTTGGCCTTTCTATTGTGACCAGAAACGTACATGTATCTCTCGAACTTCTTATTCCAAGCCGAAAGAATTGGAATCAGTTCACGTAATGTGAGTTCTGGGTCAATCTCATCAAGAAACTGTATATACGCTTGAAACGAAAAATTATGTTTAGTTGTGATCCATTGTTTCTTCACAAGAAAGCCGGAAATACTAACTTGTTACCACAATCCACACAACAGGAACGTTCAATGAGAGCTCAACACTGCTGGTTTTAAATTGAGTTCTACTTAAACATCTCTTGGTCACTGACTAAGAGACATCTCTGACACCATATACTTTCCTTTTGAATAACAAACCGATTTGGGCAAGATTTTTTCACTACGTGGAATAGCTAGCTTACAAAACCACGACTAGTTTCGACGTCAGTCATTTGTTAGGTTTCCCTTATGCACATAATAGAATGAGCTGCAGATTGAACCAGCTGAATCAAAAACGTTTTGTAGTATAAGAGCATTCACATCTAGTACCAGTACCCATCATTAGCGATGAGAACTGTCTTCAATGTTTAAACATTTCTGATTCTATTTATCGATAGTTCCTTTTGCCTTGATCCAGGCATGACCTTCTAGTGTAGTATTTATTTGTGAACTATCCTAACTGTAACTTGATCCTTTGTGGGGATTATGATATTTCTCAAATATCGTGGAAAAATGATGAAATGGGTCTATTTGAAGACTATTCCTAAGGATCACCAGCCTCCGTGTTATATCTCTGTCTTTGACTTGGTGTTTGCCAGTTTCAGTGGTACTGAAGTTCACCAGGCTAAAGATCTTATAATGCTAAATATTATCTACCATACAGTCATTCGCTTTGATTTTCGGGGGCTAATTCTTTGACAGTTTCAGATTATGAGGAATACTTCTATGATTTCCGTAGTATAGATTTCATTGTTATCAATGATACTATGGCCTGTGTAGATTGGGATGTGATATTGGGCTTGGAACATGATCAGGCTGTACAACGCCTAATGAGATTTTGTACGGCTGCTTGGATCTGTATGTCATTCTGAAGAGGTTGTTTGAGTTGTCTTTTTTCCCGTGTGGGTCCAGTTCAGAACTTCGAAACCACATTGTGAGGAAAAAGATTGCACATCCAAATTAAAAGTGCTATCATCTGGACGATGATCACAAACTCTCCTCTGATTTGAGGGATAAATGTCAACAACTTAAAGATGTGTGCTACAGAAATTATGTCAACCAAATCAAGGATTATTTTCAGCATTGTTCAAAATCATTCTGGTCGTATATTAATCGAAAGACAAACTAACCCAAACCAAGTTACGTTTTGCAATAGAAAGTCAAAATACTGGAGAGTTGGTGGATCCAGTATTTTGTCCAGCAATGAGAACTTAAATGTACCTTATCCTTTTCATTGCGATAAATCCACAAATAAATGTTTCTTTCTACTTTATGGATTCTTCAAAAAAGATTGAAAAAGAAAATTTGGATACCTACAAACTTAGTATTGGACCCGATCGTATACCGATGTACTTTATCGAAAGATGTATATGAATATATCATTGCTCCGCCCATAGCTTCAATTTTTAATCAATCCCTGCCTACTGGAAAGTTTAGCTTTTCAAAGACCATTTTCAAATCAGGAAGAGACGACATTGTATAGGACTACCAAGCCTTGTGCACAGTCTGAAATATAAAGATTGTTCGATTGTCTGATAAGCGAATTGTTGGCTTGAGATTGTCGAACCCTTAAAAAATTCTGAGTAACATGGGTTCTCTCAGGATAAGTCCACGACCACTAACGTATTGCTATAAAAATATCATATTATACTGACTTCCATGGAGCAGAGATAACAGGTTGACTCCGTATATACCGACTACTCTAAGGCTCTGACCACAGTTAATTTATTTGTGGATAATTTGAGCGACTATACAGGGTGTTACTTGATGGTATGTCATAATTTTAAGGGGAAGTTCCTGGATAAAGTCGAAAAGGTCATATAAACTTGGGTCTAAAACAAAAAAATAAATGAAAAATGGAATAAAATCACATAAAAATGAAAAAATGAAAATAAAAAAAAATGTGTTCTCAAACCATAATATCCTGTAGCAAAATTCAGTTCAATATCTCAAACCGTCTTTGGAAAATATATTAAAAACTGAAAATAAAATAAATCTCTAACACCCTGTATCTTAAAAACCAAGCTTTTTGAGACCCAAGTTTATATGACCTTTTAGACTTATCCAGGAACTCCCCCTTGAAATTATGACATACCATTAAGTAACACCCTGTATAATCCATACTTCCGTCTTAGCATTTGCTGATGATGTGAGGATATTCAGATCTGTGAATACCACTAATGTTTGTTATGATGCTGCAGAGTGGTCTGGACTGATTTTTCCGTTGGTCCTCGTTAAATCATATGGACTTGAATGTAAAGAAGTACTGTTAAATTACCTTTACCCGTCGGAATAATCCAATTGTATTTCAGTACAGTATTGACAATTCCTCACTAACGGAGATGAATGTGGTTCGTGATTTGGGTGATTATTTTGATGCTAAGCTCACCTTTCCAGCTCATATTTCCCACACCATTTCAAGAGCCTTAAAGATAATAGTTCTCATGCGAACATCACCGCTGAAATTCTCTCCAAACACCCTCAAGCTCCTCTATTGTACTCTAGTGATACCTATTATAAAATACTGCACAGTAAATTTCTCCTCTCAGTATAATGTTTACATCAATGACATAGGACGATTTCAGAAAAGGTTCTTGATAATGACTGGACATATAGGATTGGTGTTAATTTGGAAATCCCAAATCATTATGACCACATGAAGTCTAGATTGAATCTTGATTTTCTCAGCAGTTGGAGACTTGACTGCGACCTTATCTTCTTGTTCAGTCTAACAGCTTGTTGAACTCAATGTCTTCTTACGGAGAGGGCGCGCTACGGAAACATCCCATGTCCCATTCCACCACTCAAACTATGGTGCGAATAAACCCATTACAGGACTGTCTGGACTGGCAGATGGCTCAGATGGTTTGGATTTATTTAAGTATACAAATGTCGAAGCGTTGAAGAAAACCATACATAGCGTGCTGTAAGTAGGATTGAATCTGATGTAAAATGTGAGATTTATGTGAAATAAATTAATAAATAAATTTCTCCTTTGGTTAGTTTGATAAGCTAATCATGAACTTGACTCTCCGCGTATCGGTGAGGGTTAATTTGGAAAAATATTCTACTCATCCTCCTTATCGTTTTCCAATCTTGTATGACCATCTAACTTCCCTTAGAAAAAGAGATATTTTGAGTTTATCATTAGACAAAAGTCTTGTTATTTCACATTTGAACAACAAGAGTTTGAATGATTTTACATTTCTGTTATATTCTGCGACCCCAAGAAAGGGGATACATCATCAAAATGAACTTTATTTTTCACATTGATATTTTGTCAAGTTTATGCTCTCGAATGAATGTAGATACATACTTATTGTTCGTGGAAAGTACTGTCGTTTCATACGTTTCCAATTACGAGTTTTAATTCGTATTGAAAAAAAGTTTGGAGGAATTTTTGTTAGAATGTCAGGTTGGTTGTAATATTATATTTCAATATGATCAAATTGTGACGATGAAATGGTAGAAATATTGGATTCTCAAAAAGTAATCGATGGACACAATGGATAAAATCAATTGAGAGAATAATATGCACATCATTCCAATAGAAATAATTGATAACGGAAGATATAATTAATGAAAGTGAAAACGTTATAAATAACACTGAGATATACTGCAATAGACCTGTAATACAATCGATCTCATCTGAAATTACTATATTTGTTTCATTCCCGGCACCAAAGCCCTCATGAAAATAACTTTCCAATCCCCACTCTCACACGTTCAAAAACTTCAATATAACACTTTGAAGTGCCTCTTTTAGGTTCAATATTGGACTGAACACTGATAGTGTCAAAAATGTCATATCCTCGCTAACTGAATGAAGACGTCAAAAGAATCGGCCATTCATAGGCACACGTCGGTCACGTGGCGGCGATATTAACGGAGCCGTTTCCAATCTCGGAGCACAGTCTGCAGAGGGTGCTACAATTCGACGACTAAGACCCGTCAAATTACGTTGTAACATGATTAGATACGAATTAAGTCGTTACACCATGCTGTAAATATTTGTTAAATCAGTGCCACGTGGCTTATTTTGTTTTAGATTTTTTGACCGTGGGATAGTCATCGATTATGAGTATAAAATAAAGTGTTGAAGTTGTTGCAAAGTACCGTATGTGGAAATACAATCTGTTTTTCAAGGAATTTGTGGATTTTTCAAAGTTATTTTATAAGCATGATTTGATGAGGATCTGAGTAAAAATAGTACATCAAAACAACCCTGTCCAAATGGCTAGAATAACAGGAGCCATCAAGTTCAACTGAATATTCTCGTCTCACTTTCCAATCAGAAACTTCATTTATTCAGAGGCAGTACGGGAATGTACGAAAAACAAACAGTAGGATTTTAGCTATCATGCATACCATGCATGCTGCCGAACCTTACAAAATTCAATATGTAGAGATATTATTGTTACCTGAGTAACTGATCCTATTGTAATTTACATCAATTTTTATGTTGATCTGTTACACATTGTGAATTTTCTACATAATTAACCGTTGAAATTATCATAAAGATGCTTTTTCTCTGCAGATATGTAACTATATAGTGGTTTGTGTCTATCTCCATTCTTTCTTCCGTTAGACACCTCCATCCCTTCAACGGCTTACACTGCAACAGTAAAAGCCGAAAACAAAGCTCCAGCCGTCCACTAGACTAAAGGAAGCAAAGCCTCCGAACAAAGATTCTCACTCATTCAAAAAAAGTCTTTCAAGCAAAAGAATTGCACCATCAAGCTGCGGTCTGTGTTGAAAAAAAAACTAATCTCAATCAATTACGCATCAGCGGATTAGATGATGACAATAGAATAGATCCGTACTGCTCCAGGTATAGAATACGCGTGCTTTTCAAGAGAAACATAGGTTACGTAGTTTGTCACCCGCCGTGTCAAGGCTTCATGTTTTAATGACGGTACTGGTAATCCTGATTGTTTAGGTGGAATATCAATGCCTCAAGAAGTGCCGCTGCAACACAATGACACTGAGAACTATGCAGGGTTGGACTAGCAGAGTTACATTCAGATTTTCAGCCACTTACAAAGAAACTTTCTCATTGATTTCAAAAAAATAAATCATTTGATTATTTGGACATTTAGTGGTTTCAATATATTATTGCGAATCTGTTTTTTATCAGCCATATTATAAAGTTACAACTCATTCAATTTTGAATTTTGGGGTTCCTAAGAAAGGTTGGTGTCTAGGCAATAGATTCAGCTCTTCACATTGGAGATCTTGCAGATTTCTGACAAATGTTGGCTTTTGATAATTTAGTCAGGGAATGAATGATCTTTTGCTTCAAAATGTTTTGAAAGTTTTTGTCGCTCTTCGAATTGGTGCAAGCCATTTTCACATAATTTAACATTAACATTTATCTCTAACCCTTTTTTTGAAGGTGCCAAAATGGCATTAGATATTATCAGGATGTTATCAACCGTCAATTTCATTTGTATTTTGGGTAAATCTTTATTTTCTCTTATACTTTATCCAACTATTATAAAATCATTGAATACAGATCTGAAGTTATGTTATCGACGATAGGTGAGGCATGTGATGATGATATAAAATTGGCATGTAATTCAACCCAACAATGAATGTGAGTTATCTTGTAGAAAATAAGTTGGAATATAAATTTCATCCTATTAGGAGAATTAGTCAACTTTTCACTATTGTTTTCATATCAATATTGAAAAAGTCCATATTTTTGAGCTTCTCTTCTTCTTGTGTCATTTTGCTGATTCAAATTTGGAACAGTGAAGATACACTTTCTGTTTGAAAGAAATGAATCTTCATAAAGGTATCCTGAAAAATGTTTTTCAAAACGTAAGTGAGTGAACTACTTTTCTGGCGTTGAGACATGTGATGTTTTTGACGCTTGTTTCACTTCCAACAACATTGTTAACCATGATACTTGGTTTGATGTGTTGGAGAAACGTATGTATGAAACATAAAAAGCTATTTTACTCAAAATATCTTATCAGGAATCACTGATGAATCAGAAAAACGACGTCCTCTAATTTTACCAGAGAAAGTGAGGCATGGCTGAATGCTCTAGTTGACCTTTGTACCGCACAACCAGACTATGTAACACAAATCTGCTGCTGCAACTTATCTGCTTAACCTCATGGACATGATGGTCTTTCTTGTCAAAAATGCTTGGTCACTGGTCACTGCATCACGTCATAGTTGTCTGAATAAACATCAGAGGCTCTGGAATCCTTGCAGTCCCGAAATCACCGTAATGCAGAACCTTTGAAAAATGAGTAAATGAGCTTTCTTTGATTTTTTTAAAGAGTGACTTCCTCTCATATCAACACAATAATGTCAAAGAAAGTACATGGAATTGCCAGAGCTTTTGGATCGCCATATTCATGTTCTTTTGGTGTGTAAACCCTTGGTTCATGAGAGAAAAAATGAAGAAATCAATTCCAAAATTCAGACTGCGGCTTTCTCTAAACACATAGAGTAGTGGCCTTCAAAGCTGCAGTGTGGGATACTTTCATGGGAATGCAGAAATGGGACGACATCTTAGATCTTCAATTTTTTTGGTTTAGTTATATGAAATTAACTTTGAACTCTTTCATATTCGAGTGAATGGACTTTCTAAGTATATCTTGAAGAGAAAAACATGATATCTAGATCATTGAATGGGTAGCAACGTTTATCAATCCAATGCTATATATATTTAAAATCTGAAGCTGTATATTTTTCTGGAAAAGAACAATAACAATCATCAGAGAATCAAACCCTTGCACAACCGTTTTTTTTTCTCATAGACAGGGTGTTTGAAAATTTGTGAGCCAAATCGATACGCGTTGCCAAAGTTGCAGTTTTGCGAAGTAGACCACTGTTTGGAAATTTTTCACAAAGGCACTACACCAAATTTAAAAAGAAAAAGAAATTCACTGGTTGCGAAATGTCTGTGTCTCACTTGCTTTCATTTTCTGTTGATCGTCTTGGTTGAAAATAAATAAAAATGCATCAACCGCAGATTTCCTCGACACAAATATGAAGCCATTTGGCACCTGCGCTTGGTGCATTTTTATTTATTTTCAACCAAGACGATTGCAATGAAATGAAAGCGAGTGTGACATATTTTACATTTTCTACAGCAACTTTTGTTTGCTGTATCATTGGATTGATAATACTCGCTATTTCTCTTCTCCCTGTTGTGCAAATGGCTTATTTCCGGAGAGGGGTCTAACAGTCAAACTCACAGTTTGGCGCAACATGATTGTGGAACATGAAGGTGACGTGGGTCGTATTTATGCTTGGTCGTCAAAATCCCGTGAAGTTTTCTATTTCATAAAGAACAAATTTGAAATTTTGAACTTGACCGAGATTGGATACGGCAATCTGTGTTGCTCCGAAGGAAGGCCTAATACAAGATTTTTTAATCACAGAAATTATACTTCGGATGACTCGACTTAAATCTTTTGTGGGAACTTGAACACGTCCTATTTGAGCAAATTTGAATAATTTATTGTTTCACTTCAACAATTAGTAAAGATGTGCATGTGTGATTAGTAAAGATGTGCATGTGTGATGTAAAGATGTGCATGTGTGCACAAAAAAATTTGAAACTTGGCATACTTTGATTGCTGTCGAAATACAACTTTTTGATGTTACTGACGTACTTTTAGTATTCAAGATGTCGGCTGGGCGCCATTTCGTAACATTTTTTCAAATGGAAAGGGGGGTCGTGTGACACCTCATTTTAAAGATCCTGATGAGTACTTTATAACCCTTGAATATAGAGTCGATATCTTCAAGTACTACAAAATGGCGGTACATTTAATTACTACATTGATTCATACACTTTAAAAAAAATCGTCAAATTCAATTCAAAAGATGCTGGAAATATTCTTGACATAAAGTTTGAGTTGGGAATAAATGACAAAAATGTCAAAAAAGCATCTTTTGAATTGAACTTGACGAATTTTTTCGAAAAGTGTATGTATCAATGTAGTAATTAAATGTACCGCCATTTTGTAGTACTTGAAGATATCGACTCAATATTTTAAGCTTATAAAGTAATCATCAGGATCTTCAAAATGAGGTGTGACACGACCCCCCTTTCCATTTAAAAAAATGTTTTAAAATGGCGCCCAGCCGCCATCTTGAATACTAAAAGTACGTCAGTGACATCAAAAAGTAGTATTTCGACAGCAATTAAAGTATGCCAAGTTTAAAAATTTTTGGTGCACACATTAAAAAAAAAGCCTTTTAGAGCCGCACTGTATAATAATACTATTATCACTACTTGGATTTCAGTTTTCATATCATATCTAGATCATATCTAACATCAGACTGCAGTATTGGCACTTTTATTGTTATGAAAATTGAGCGACTCAAAAGGAGGAGATATGAATCACCATGTCCACCTTGGCTTCTAGTCATTTAGCTTGCTTACAGGTGTTGATCTTCTTAAATCTGCAATTTTGTATCTTGTATTCTTGGGACAAATTGACCTTGGGAGTTGAAGCAAAAACCATCAAATACCTCAAAATTGCAACTATTAGATGGCAACTACGTAGTCGTTATAAGATAATACACAACCAAAACTATGAGCTAACAAACATAGTAAAATTGATTAATATTTTCATGTCTTCAAATTTTCGTTTGTGTATTCAAATCCGAACTCGCCGATTAAGATAACTTTATTATTTAAATATTAGCTAGCATAAATATTCATTCGAACTGTTCGCTTTGCCTTCATTTCAGGGTTTCACCGTAAACGGAATCATTATTTCTGTTTCAAAAGTTCTGCGAGTTTAATATTTGCAAAGTCCAAGCCCGTTGGCAAAAGTTTGCTTTGTTGAAAATGTTCAGTGTGTTCCAGGCTTGAAATAATTATGTTCAAAAACGTCAAACGTGACCTGGCAAACAGTGGAATTATTTTATTACTGGCCAGTGTGTGTTTCCAAAAAAAGTAATTGACGCCATCTTTTTTTGCAAATTTAGTCTTGAAACCCAGTATTCATTCAAATGTACAAGGTCCATTGAATTAAGTCGATGGAGTAGGTCGTGGTTGAGAAAAGATGTATTTTTTGTCTCATAGACCACTTTGAAGATTTTGCTTGTTTCGGTGAACCCCCTACAGCTGCATTTCTACCATGTTCACAAAGCTCCAAAAAAATGTAAAGATTACTAACTATGGGGATCAATATTGAGGCCCAAAGACGTCGAGTTTTTAATTATTTAAATTATGGAAATTTATCAAGTTAAAATTATTATTAATCAATAGTTAAAAAAAAAATAGAAATGATTGATCAATTATCAATTGTACTGTGAGTGGATATCAAAAAGTAAGAATGGCCATCAGAAAAGTATTTCCATCCAATTCTACTTTGGTAACATCCACTCACAGCAAAAGGAACCAGTCAATCCTCACTTATTTTCTCTAGAAAACAAAACTCTCCATTCGAAGTGATAAAAATAAAAATATATATTTATTTTCCAGTGGTTTATTTAAAACAATATGTGATATGATAACAGTCGCAATATAATTAAAATTGAACATCAATAACGTGACTCAACTTCAACAATGACAATCACAAAATAGTCATGATTTTAATGTGAGGGATGTACTTGATGGATTGACAGCAAATTGTCAATATTTGGCTTCAGTTTTGTTAGGAATAACCGCGAATCTCCCCGTTCTGTGATGTTCAATCTGCTTCTTTTTTTTTTTTTTGTTAAAAGGTTTGTAACGGCACTAAAACTTTTCACGACAAGATATGACGGAGGAAACGCTATCAAAAGCTTTCTTGTAACTTCCCTTAGTCCAGGATATTTTTCGGGTATTTCTCTCTGCAGGCAAAATGTTCCGTTTCCTCATGATCCATGGTGGTATTTCCATAGTCAGAATATCTTCACATCTGATTTTGAAGTCATCATGCAGGGCAATTGAATGTTGGACGTACGTCTGAATATCCTTATCAAAGCTTTCTAGTTGTGACAAGTTTGGAAACTGGAAAGATTCGCGTCGATTGATACTTTGCTTCATTGATTTCAATTTTTCAAGAAAAGCCGAAATGACAGCCTTTGCTTTTATTACATTGCGGCGGTCCCCTTGTAATTGTGGGTTGATGTCATTAAATTTTTCGAATAAATCTGTCAAATACTTACTTACCACATAGCTCCACAACCCGGGGTGGGTCTTGGCCGACTGCACTATACTCCTCCAGACCTTCCGGTCCTTCAACAGATTCGTGTCCAGAGGGATATTCATGTTTGCAAGATCTGCTTTGATGTTGTCTTTCCATCTTTGTCGTGGTCTCGCAAGGGGCCTTTTTCCCGCCGGTATTTCTTCCCATGTCAGTCTATCATCTTGTAGTCTATGGTCATGTCCGTACCATCTCCGACGCTGGGACACAATTTCTTTCACAAAGTCACCAATGCCATAGAGCTGGCTAATCTTGGCGTTAGTGCTGATGCGAAACTGGTTACTGTTAGGGTCGTGGTGGGGGCCAAAAATCTTTCTTAGGATTTTCTTTTCAGAGCGCCTGTCGTATCTTGAAACTATCTGATAGACTGTTTATTCGAATACTGGGCCTCCCATCCTCCATACTCACCTTCGTCATCTGGATCAGTTTTCTTGGCATTGAGAATTTGGCCATTGCATTCCATACTTGGGATCTTTAAATGCGGTCGTTTGCTTGCCGGATATCTGTGAATAGATTATGAATGGTGCGGGTGAGCTCCCATCCTTTCTCTAGTAATTGTCTACGTGTAAAAAGTTGGTCAATGGTGGATCTAAATTTTCTGAAACCTGCCTGATATTTTCCTAGAATGTTCTCTGATTATGTAGTGAGTCTATCTAATACAATACTGGCAAGGACCTTGTAGGCCGCATTGATGAGTGAGATTCACCTGTAGTTCGAGCACTTTGATTTATCACCCTTTTTGCTTTCTTGCCATTTTGTTGGTATTTTCTCCTCTTGCCATGTCAGAATAATCAATTGGTGTAGTTGCCTGTATAATGACTCACCTCCGTACTTCAATAGTTCTGATGGTATATTATCCGATCCCGGGGCTTTTGAATTTTTCAATTTTCTCACTACTCTTCGGATTTCTTCAAGAGATGGCACCTCCACAGGTAGTCACAATATAGTCTTTCCATTTTTCCAACTGTTCGTGTTCGTTGATTATCATGTCTCCATTATCGCCTTTCAGCATTGGGACTGACCTGGGCTGATATGCTTGTTTCTCGTTTTTATTGTTTTATAAAATTCCTTAAACCCTGGTTTTGACCTGTTTCTTTCGATGATCTTGTATTGTTGACGTTCATATTCTTGTTTTTTTCTTCTTGTGAACTCCCTGTTTTTTTTGCGAAAGTTTCCATATTTGTCTTGATTTTCAGGAGTATCGTGCTAAATCATGATTTTTCGGAATGTTTGAGTTTCTTGCAGTTTTTGTTGGCACTCCTCATCATACCACGCTATCCACCTTTTTCTTTTGATTTTCCCGACTACTTCTTCTGCTGTCTGCTTGATCGATTTTTCAATATGGTTCCATAAACCTTCAACATCCATCGTACGACTTTCATTATCATTGAGTTTCGGTTACAGTTTTTGTTCATATTTTTGTTGTTCTGCTGGATTGTGTAGATTCTCCATGTTCCGTTGATGTACGGTTTGGTTAGTTTTTTTGATTTTTTGACTCGATATTCTGATTCTGAATTTTGCTTTTACTCTGGAGTGATCTGTGTGCCCCTCTATTCCTTAAAGGCTTCTAACATCTAGGACATTGTTTCTATGCCTGGCATCCACCACGAGATGGACAATCTTAATACGGGTCACGTGGTCGTTGGATACCCAGGTTTGTTTGTGGATGTCCTTATGGGAAAACATTGTAGATTTTATCAGCATGTTGTTGGCTGATGTTAATTCTATAAGCCTTTGTCCGTTGTCGTTTGATATATTGTGGAGGCTATGTTTACCTATTGTTGGCCTTAAGGTAGGTTCTTTGCCTATTTTTGCGTTAAAATCCCCGCATAGTATTTGCATATCCTGTTTGGCAGGCTTTCTATTGTTCTTTCAAGTGAGTGTTAGAAGAAATCCTTCGTGACCTCATCCTTGTCTTCTGTAGGATCATATACTGATATTAGGGATATATTACACCAATGTGCCTTTAGTCCTATGTAGCAGAGCCCATCACATAGTGGTTCAAAACGCGACAGTTGTTCTTTTATGAAGAAACTTGTTCCAAACTCATGTCGTCCGTTCTGGTTTTCAGTGTAAAATACCACAGATTTACTTATTGTTAGGTTTCCGTTGTCGGGCCATTTAAGCCCTTGCACTGCTACTATGTCCATTTCTATCTTTTTTCCAAATGCTGAATGGCAATGATAGCAGCCTCGACTCTGTACCAGTTCTGGACGTTCCATGTTTCAATATTCATAATCCATTTTTGTTGCGAGTTTTGTCTTCTAAGTTGACTGGTCTGTTACCGAGGAATACGTACAGTCTCCATAACTCACTCTTTTTCTACGAGGGTAGGTAGTTGGCCTTCCGCTCAATCTTCAATACCTGAAGGACCAGATTTTTTTGTCAGGGTTTATTCCCTTACTCAAAAGGTTCCGGTTCTTAAGGCGCCGGACGATAGCCTTGCACCCTCTTCCGTCAGCTGCATGACGCACATCCATTGTACGCCATACATTACTGGAGGTTACGTGGCACATGCCTTCTAGGACGTGGAAGTGAGATTTGTCAGGTCGTCTTATGTGGACTGCGGGAATTTCCCAGAGTTTCATTGCAATGGAGACTTCGACTTCTTCATCACTTTTGTGACCCAGTACTGACCTCCCAAAAACGCGAGGTCTGAATTCGAATTGATCAGGTTTTCTTCTAATTCTAGATCTTTACTTTCCAGAAACTCTAAAACTGATTAAGAAAGTGAGTAAAATCTTATTAAACATGCACCTTTCGACAATCAGCGTACTTCAGTATGTAAGAGCATCGTTGAAAGTCTTCATCATTTTCATTGCACAATGAACAATCTGCACATTTTTTGGAAATACGAAAAATATAAGGATTAGTGAATACTGATGCCATTGATGTTTGAAAAATCTACTTACGAATACGCTCATAAAATTTCAAGTCATTGAAATGTATGCAAATTGTCCATTGTGCAAATGAACGCGTATTCAAAGCATTGATTCTTATTTTGTTAACTGCAATAATAACAAATTGCAGCGATTGGTGCAATCCATCACACAATTTTTTTCTCACCAGTTGTTGACGGTGGATGACACAATGAATTGCAGTAGAATTCTGATAATTATTTAGGATGGCTTATGAACGATATTGCCCGATCATTGCAGGAGCTCCATCAATTGCCACCGAAATAATGTTGGTGGATGGAATCGATTTTTCTTTTCTTTAAGGAAATTCAGGACATTAAAAAAATAATTCACCATTAGTGTTCGTCTTCAAAGTTTTCGCGAATAGGAGCTCTTCATAAATCTCTTCATCTATAACAAATCGAACATATGCCAATACTAATGCCTCATTACCAGGTAGAATTGACCCGTCCAGTTGAATAGAAAAATTAGTTGTTTGCAGATAATTACACAAAAAGCCTTCAATATCAGAGCTAATTTCATCAATACATCTTTGTACAGTTTAGCTTGAGAAAAATCTTTTGGGTATGTCGAATGGAGATTTGTGCAGAACAGTTTTTGAAAGCTCTTCCACAGCGGGTATAATCAACTGTTTACCAACGGTGTGTGGTTTTCCAGTAAAAGCTATAAGTAATGAAATATTGTAAGATGCCTGCAAACCATCATCGTTACATTCAGACGTTGACGCGAAGATACTTTGCACGGTCGGTCTTTTTTCATATTTTCTCTTCAATGCTTCAAATTATTTCAAATCTCCTTCTGTTTTATCAGGATGATACCTTCTTGGATAATCTTCGAGCTTCAATGGTTTAATAGAGTCATTGCTCAACAATTTGTTGTATTAATGGCTTGTCCGCCTTTGATAGTTTGATAGAAGAAACCCAAATTTCGAATAATCAACACTGTACTGACGAAATTTTTATTTTATTCAACCATGTTTCGTATCGGTTACCAACCTGGAAATCAAAACAAAAAAATGATTTTAGTTATCATTAGGAGATCTTACTTAACAGAATGATCTACTCTTACCCACTTTCCTTTTCGAAATTCCGGAAAGAAATGAGTAGCGTTTGTACTTGTCATTCGTATTTATATTGGTGAAGAATCAAACAAGTTTATGCGAGATTACAAGTACCTACATACATACAAAAGTTGCATTTCTTACCTTTGCACGTCTTAACTTTGCAAGACTCATCATAGATTGTATTGGAATACGCAAGTTATCACAACAGTCACAGAGCTTCTTGAAATATTATATGTCGACATTGATAGGTTAATTCACGTCAAAATTTTTGTTCTTCACTATCAAAACCTGACGCTTTCTCGTGGACCCCGCTCACGACTTGTGAACCCCCACTTTTTTGTCACACCATCGAAGGCCCCCCTCGAGTCTCCCGTGTACCACTTTGGGAATCACTGATGTGAAACATAAAATGCTACTGAGTAGCCATTCGCTGGACAAAATTTGAATTGGCTCACGCACCTCGTGACATTGATGTATGGAAATGTATAGAAAGTTTAGCCTTCGAATCACTTTGGCAAGAGTCAATGTAAATTGTATAAAGTTGGATAATAATCTCTATCATTCTTCAAATCATTGATACAAAACTTACTCTTCTATAGTCCAGTAACATATACTGTTTGTTCAACGCTTTTCTGCGGTTACGTCATAATCTTCTGACTCTCTCGTACACATTTACAGAGGTTTCACGTATGTCTGGACGAGGGTGGCTCTGATCAATGTGAAAAATGTCACGTATAGAGCGATCAATCCAGGACATACTGACAAGCGTCAACCACTGTGACGAAACCGCAGGAAAGCATTGAAAAACAGTACATCAGAACTTGTGTCAGTTCCGGTAGTTCCAATTTTTTGCTGATATGTTCATGATCTTGGCCCAATGGATAATTTGAATTTTTGAACCGAGGCAGCGAACGCAACATTGTCAAATTTTAAAAAAATCCCAAAATGTCTACCTTTTATCTAGTTTTGGGAAATTAGACTATGTTTTTGATTATAAGTATTAAACACCTTGTCAAAGTAGACTAAATTTGCTTTCATTTAAGATAAGAATGGTCTCTGTAGACCTGAGAGTTCACAACATATAGATTTTAAAAATTTAGAGTTATTTTTCCACACTTGGATATTAGAACATTACGGTGCATCATGGTGCGTATCTGCAAGGTGTCCCAAGGCTAGCTCCAATAAACATTTATTGTTCTGTGGGTATTCGGACCCTGTAGACCTATTCTCTTTGGGAAATTCTCACATTTCTAATTTTGAAAAAAAAAACAAAAAATTTGCATAATTATTTTTATTCAAATAAAAAAAGTGAATTAAATACATTTTTGAAATCTACTGAAAGTGGATTATGCCCTCTTTGGAGAACATGGTTGAGTCTCGTAGACATTTCCACTCAAAACATATCTGCAGTAGCAGGGCTTGACTTGACCCTTGGATGTTTAAAACGAGAGAGTAAAAAGGGCCAAAGACTCTTCCCAGGTAAATATAAGGTTGTTCTATTACCGTAGAAAATAGGTTTTGATAGTCGGTTATTTCAACATTTTCAAGTTTGACAATATAAAGCTAGATTCTGGAAAGCTGTATCTTAAAAAATATTGGGTCTACAAACACGGTTCTGATCCCAAATTGTAGCAGATCTAGTCTTTTTTTAAAACGTGTTGAACATCAAAAACCTAGTCGTTCAGTGTAGAAATTGACAAAAACTGGATGAAAGGTAGAAATGTTGGGACATTTTCAAAATTTAACAATGTTGCGTTCGGCTCTAGAAGTCGAAAACTTGGATTATCAATTGAGCCAATATCATAAACAAGCCAGCCAAAAATCAGAACTACCAGATCTGACGTAAGGTACCTAGCCCCCTTTCCAGAGCTGGGCTTAGAAAACACTCATTGTAGAGAATTGCTGTGAAAATCATATGAATGAAGTGGCCAAAAGAAAACACTTGAGATGATTTTGAAGTTCACACCTCCATCGCTAAGAGGCGTGATAGCTATGTTTGGGAAGAAAAATTGATTTTACTCAAAAATATTTCAGGATAAGTTGCTAAGAGAATACCATCACTGTGATCTTCGTGAAATTCTGCATCTTTTTGATTCAAGATTTTTGATTGTAGGGCATCAGATAAAGACGGAAAAGAAGGGTGAAGTTTGACTTATTGGAATGCTTATAACTTCAGTTAGACTCAACACATTTGAACGAATGATGTCTTGTTTGAGAGAGGAGGCCTTGTATTTCTATAAATTCCGATAATAATAAACATCTCGACTCGTAACTTCCCGGCCTGGTGACGTAAATTACTATTCTAGTTGGAAACCAAAAATAAACTCAGACAGAAACGTCAAATCCTTTGCATATCATTGTGTCTTGTTCTCTTTTCTGGAAATAACTTCTGAACACGTCAAGTTATCAAGATGCCGTAAAAAGTATTCTTCTTGCTATTTTCATCCACTTTCTGTTTCCGTTCAAATAATTGTATGATTCTATGTGAAATTTCGGCAAAAAATTCAAAAAATTATAAACTTTTGCATAAGCGCCCCATACAGTGAGCAGCGTAATACAATCTTTCACGGCTGTATTTTGCTCTTGATTAATAGGGCCTTCTCTCTTAAACAAGAACTTATTTGTTCAGATATGTTGAGTCAAACTGAAGTTATCAACATCTCTTTTGCTTAAAAAAAATTACATGATCTCTAGTTGTTCCTAGAACTTGTTGATCTAACCTGCATGACAGATAATCAATTTAGAAATAATTGGAATTGCTGTAGTAAGAAACTTTACCAGGAAATGTATTCGATTGATGTTGCCGATATGCTTTTATTCTCGGCTTCACTGGTATTCACATATACGGCTCTTGATGCTGACTTCTTACCAGTACTGCTCTCATAGGAAATGCTAAATTCCAGCATTCTCATCTTCAACTTGCCAGTTTATTCAACAGCTGGATAGGTATATCACATTTGCACATAAACATAATATTGTGCATAACTCTTAGAATTGATAGACCAAGGACTGGCTCAGAAGATGCTTGCATCATGTCAAATCTAATCTCAGTAACATGGCTCATTAATTTGATTGAGACATTATTTTTACTACAAGATTGTCAATTATTATGATATGTCGGTGCCAAACATTCGTATCAAAAGACCTTGCTTTCAAACAGCATGCATGGTCCGGAAATGGGACAGTCGCGTCGAGGCAATAATTTACCACAACAAGACAAGCTATTACGTCAATGGCATGAACATTACGGACACAAAAAGTCGTAGAACGCAGAAGTTCGTACCCCATAATATCAGTTTGGATCCGCAAAACGGAAACTATTTAGAGACCGCCGCATTGGCGACCTAATGACGCGAAACTAAACATCCAGCGAGGTCCTGCCAGCAGCCAGTTTGGATCACAGATTTATTGCAGATGAAAGATGCTATGCTTTTGAATTTAGCGGAAGAAACATTCATTCGTTTTAAGGATTTATTTCAACATTTTAATTTTTAATTTAGCAATCCAGCATTCGACCTTTCCAGAAAAACTTAAAATGGCAGTTTTTGTCCCTGTTTATAAGGGCGGCTCTCAAAAGGAAATTGAGAACCATAGACCAATAAGCATACTTAATTCTCTTGCAAAAATATTCGAAAGTATTATTTATGAAGATCTTTTAAAGAATATTAGTGACAAAATTACAGATGAGCAACATACTAACTAATGCTCAAGCTTTTGATGCAGTAGATGATCAAACACAACTTGACACAATATATACAGACTGTGCCAAAGCCTTTGACCTTGTTGACCATGAAATCCTAATTCGGCGTCTTGCAGAGATGGGTTTCTCCAGAGAGACATGTATGTTTTTTATCTCATACCTTTCAGATCGTACACATCAAGTTAAAATTGGTAAATCATTATCTAAACCATACATTGCAACCTCTGGGGTGCCACAACGAAGTAATGTTGGTCCTTTACTTTTCATTATCTTCATTAATACAATAGTGAGTGTCATAAAACATTCTTCTTGTCTGGTTTTTGCCGATGATTTTAAACTCTTCAAGGAAATTATCACTCTATCAGATTGTATTTTACTGCAAGAGGACCTGGATTCTGTTGCCAGTTGGCTCTTGCGAAGCAAAATGCGCCTTAACACTGATAAATGTGTCACGGTAACTTACACTAGAAAGCTCAATCCTATATGCTTTAACTACTCAATTGACACCTCAGTCTTACAGAAAAAACATGAAGTGAAAGATCTAGGTGTATACATGAAAAGTAATCTAAAATTTACCACCCATTATGAGTTTATTGTCAATAAGGCATACAAAAAATTGGGTTTTATTATCCGTAATTCAAAAAATTTTCAAAATCTAAGCACTCTTGTACAACTTTATAATGCCATTGTAAGGCCTCACCTAGAATATGCAGCAATAATATGGTCACCTAAAACCCATTGTCATTCAGATTATATTGAACGTGTACAGAAAAAGTTTCTAAGATTTTTATACCTAAGAGATAATAATGAATACCCTTATCTTGTTTCTTACCAAAGCATGTTAAATACTTATAATTTTCAAAAACTCTGTGAAAGAAGAAAACAACACTCTGTGTTATTTATCTATTATATATTAAACAACATTAAATACCAGGGATGCACTCTTATTAACTCAATATATTTTCATGTTCCTAAAGTCAATCTTAGATGTAGGCAGGACAGGTTGTTTAGTGTTAGGACCTCTTTGGAAAGTCCCTTAAATCAAATGTTAGAACATTGTAATAGTCTGTGTAAGTGTGCTGATATTGATTTTTTTAATATTCCGGTGGGTAAACTTAAAAAGTCAAGCTCAATGTAGTACCTACTATTATGCGCCATATCTGTTTGTTTGTTTTCATTCTTTATGTTTGTTTCTTTTATTGCTTGTAGTACTTAGTGTAGTCTTATATTGTAATTACCATTGTATTGGTGTTTTGAAAGACTTTAATTCAATAAATAAATAAATAAATAAATTTTAATACCAATAAATAGCAAAAAATACCAAAAAAGATAATAAACTTTACCACAACTTTAACGACGGAACTTTTCATTATTCAAACATTTGTTGGATTGTATCCATCATATGACTGAACAGTGTAGATCTTTTAAGCCTGAAAAAGCGTAGCCGTATTCAGCAGATCTATTAAATCAGGTTTCGTATTTTGAGTTTTCTACACGTCTTTCGTGAATTGCAAGTTCCCACCTCATTTACCAGTAACAAATGATGGTTATTTATCTTCTGAAAATTTACCATACAGATAACAGGGTTTTTGCTAGAAATTAATAAGTCCATAGTGGTAGGAAAATATTTGCATTCTTCTTTTTCATTTGAGTATTAGAAGTAGAAAATATTATACAGTCTTAAAAAATTATGTAGGTATGGAGATTTCAAAGCCATATTCACTAGTCAGAAATAAACATGTTTTTCCGTATAACCATATTGAGCCTTCGGGAAGGCACATTTTTATCAAGATTATCAAGTACTTATGACAGCAATGTTTAAAGAACGTACATCCTCTAATAATGTGATACATATTTCTCGGCTCAAAATTGTTCAAAGTACTCATGATAGCTATCCTGGCGTCAGAGGCTTTATTATTATTATTCGTCTGACGTATAAGACTGTAATGAGAATGAGAGGGAGAGAAGATTGCCTTAGCATTAGATTTTACGTTTTCGCGCGATTCAAATAATCGATGAACAATTTGCACTTTTTTGAAAACATGAAAAAAAGCGCCAATCAACATCCAATACTCATGTAGATGTAGATGTGGATGTTTAAGTGGGTGGCTCACGCCAAATCCCGTTGCAACCCACAATTGCTAGAAGTGAGATCATTAAAGGCACGACGCTTTCGCGAAGCTCAGTAGGTCCCTCAAATAGACCCCTCTCAATACCTGGAGTGTTATGAGTTCGGCTTCGAAGTATTCCATCCTAGTGCCACGAAGAGCCGGACATTCCATTAGGATTTGGTCTACGGTCTCTACGTCTATTCAAGGCACCACCTGCAGTCTCAATCTTTCCCAATTCCGATCTTGTGAAGGTGACCCTTCAGGTTCATGTGACCAGTTAATAGTCATACTGACGTCACATTATTTATATCCGTCTGGCGTATGTGACAGGAATGAGAAAGAGAGAGTGAGAGATGATTGTTCAAATTTTCTGATTAAAAGTTGAGCATGGCTTTAAAAAAAGTGTATTATTGAAGACACGGTTTCCTAGAACACTCTGTATAAACAATATTTTCAATAATGAGTCCCTCTAAATTTGTCCAGAACATTTTTATCCACCTCTCTTGAGAAAATGAGAAAATGAACTTTCTCGCACTAGTTTATACCTTTTCATACCAGTTTTGTTAAAAAAAAAAATATATTTCCTGATGTTTAAGATCAAAATCGCCGGGGTGATAGTATTATTTCATTGTGGAAACGCACGGTGTGAAACTGGAAACTTGATTGTGTTAACGATAGACCGTTACGAACGCACCGCTACCTCATAAGATTTTTTAGATAGTGTGGACCTTGCCAATGTATACCCACTAAAACTTCCCCTTAAGGTACCCTTATTTTATTCCACTGGTCTTTGTGATAGTACGCTGGCCGCAGTTTACACTCTCACAGTGTATGTTTCTTTTGGCGTTGTACGCTTCACAGTGACAAATTATGTGAGGAGGTGTTTCATCTTCATTCCAATCTCCTCTGCAAATGTATCATCTGCCATACCCATTACGCTAAGGTATTTGTGAAGGGGGCGTAGTCTAGACTATATAGTTGCTTTTTTTAGATGAGTACGGGACAGAGTCCTAGCTTTTCTGCAGTTGGTTCTTATGTGTTTACCAAGTTCGTCTACTAAGTCAACCATTCTGCATCATCTTCATCGCCATAATGAACTTTGTTGAATTCCTGAAATAGTTAAGACGGTGAAGGTGAGGGATTGTACCTGATGGATAGAAGGGCAACCAATAGATGTATCATCGACGTACCTCTGGCAAAGTTTGGAGTGCCCTCAATTTGAATCACTGCATGTGAATATTTGTCACATTCGGACAAAGTGAAACCGTCGTCGCGTCGGGTGCATTGAACTTATATCTTGTTCAAAGACGATGAATACCAAACTCCTTGAGCTCAATCACTCAAATATTTTATCACTTGAAATATTTAATCCAAGTTATATCTGGAAAATGTCAAAATCAAACATCACTCAGCAAGCCCTATACTATGAAATTGCTGAGAGTAAGATCTTTATGATGCATTTCATTGGAAAACCATATGTTAACAGAAAGTGAACAAACCATAAATTGCTCCTCAATATGTCTTCAGAATAATTGCCTGCACCATAACCCCCACCGCTGATGTCCAATAAAAGATGTACAATTAAGGACTGAAAGGCAAGAGATAATGATTGGGGATATCGTGGCGCACAATGATAAGGCTTCACGCGCGACTGACCTCAGACTGCATGCCCAAATCAATTAAAGTATAATCCGGAACTGTAGTTTCTGTGACAGACCCTCCAGAAACACAGTCCCTCTGCTAGCGAGGGTGCTCTTCAAATGCCTATTGTCCATTCAAACCGGATTTTTTACAGCGACATCATTATTTGGTTATATTGTTGCGTTTTTGTATGTTTCAAGTATCTATTTAGTATTGGATTTATTATGTCCCTTGTGGTGAGGAATAATAACTTCGATAATATGATTATTCGGATACTTGGATTGATTGGTTCTGAGGTCATTTTCGAAGTTAATTCACCAAAAACAAGAGTTTTAAGAAAAAAATCTGGAAGTGGAAGGAAGACCATCAGAGAACGGATCTTCTGAAAACAAATCTTTCAAACTTTGCCAACGGTAAGCTAAGAAACACATAATCGATAACCTTGGATGAATTACAAAAATGTCCAGAATTTACTTATAAGTTCCGAAGAAATTATTGATAATAATTTGATTTTAGACAAGTCTTTAATCTTCTTGCATCTATTATACATGAAATGTAATTTTCTTCGACTTATGAGAAACTATGTTCTTTGACTTCGAGGAAAAAAGAATTTTTTTCCTGTGATACGTGGCATGTTTCGGTTGAGTATGGTGCAATATTAAGCAAAAATGGGGGCTGTCTGACAATTCTTCGAAAATATTGCATCATACAATCACGCTTTTACTTGATGGCTCTACATTCCTGTAGAAATCAGTGTGATGTACTCAGATATGCTGATGAAAGATTTGTTTCCTGAGAAATATTTATCAGCTTGATTTGAAAACAATAACAGGTGACGAAATGGAAAATTATAACTTGCCAGACCAGTATTAGTAAAAACGTGGTGATTGTTCATTGTTGATAAAATCTCGATTGAGTATATTGATCTATTTTTGGATCGGCGTAGAAAAAAATCCATGATAATATTATTTATATTCATTTCAAAGATTGACACTTATGACGCCGACTTTGAGAGTATTTCGATGTATTGCTTAGAAACGAGTTTTGAGATGGATGACTTACCCTAAATTGTAGTATTGAAAGGCTATTGAGCGCGAAAAAATAGTCAGTGTTGTCCATTTTGAATTGCGCAAACCTAGTTTTGTACATTTCTGAATTACCATAAAAAGATCTGCTTCTTTCATCTAATCAACGTCTGAACCCTGATGGATAAATCTGCTGAGCTGTCCATGCACGATGGTGTGAAAAATGGTCTCCAAGACACTGAGGAGTTGACACAGTAGTGCAGGGTTGGTTGGTACCGACGTGCTCTTTTTACCCTAAGACCATCTGTGTCATCATCTTCTTGACTTTGTCTCATGATGGTCTCGACATCTCATCCAATATGTTAGTAATAATAATTGTTCTCATCATGCGATATGGTTGCTTGAAAGGATATCAAGTAAGAAACTTGAAACAAAACAAGGCATTGGTAGGACACTCACTAAATTAGTACAGGCAGCAATTCACAGAGAGTCAGAAATATTCTCTACTGCCTTCAATCACGAAACAGCCTCACTCAGACCATTGTGCCTATTGAACGCCGCGCCTGTAGCAGACAATGAAACACCTGACAAGAGACCGGCTGTATGAAAATCTCAAACTGAAAGAGACTGTATCTGAAAGACATTCTGAGGCGCGAAGTATAGTTGAAAAGCCACAGTGAGCCGAGTCTAAAAATAGTCAAAGATCTAGAACATCGTAGACAACATGACATAATGAATTATTGCTTTGAAGTTTAAGATGGTTGATACCAGGAAATATACCAAAAACATTTTAGATTTTCATCGTATCGGCGCAGATGCCACAAAGTGTTTTCCAAGTTCAAATACGGTAATTTTGATCTTTCTGACTAGTACCGATCAAGACCAACGGCTGTGAACCGTAACATGTTAAGGCGAAGATGAAAGCAGATCCGTGATGAACAATCGCTGATACTGTCAATGTTATCGAATGTATAGCTGAAATTCCAGACTACACCCTCTTTGAAAAAGATCTTGAATTTGAACACATTCCACTTATATTACGTTGCCAGGGTGTACCATAGAACACCCTTCATTCCTTTGAAAAAATTAGAGTGTATGTGGTTTAAGCTCAAAAGTTGGTATGGTAGTTGGTAGGTACGTAGTGTACACATAAATTGGGATTTGACATCTCACATGTCTAGTAATGTGAGCAGTTGAGATTGGATGACTCGTATAAATTATGAATTATCTGCAAAAGCGCTCTGATTCTATGCAAAATTGATAAATAACGTATCCGATGACATTATTTTTAGATTTACAGATTGTTGAAAGAAAAAGATTTCGAGCGCATCATATTCTAACACTACATTATTCTAGTAAAATAAAGCTTCACCAGCCCATAACCAATGATATTTAGGCCTTAGAAACAGCGCCTGCCTTTATTATCCCAACAATAGAACTCAGAGGGCCAATGATAAAATATTATTGAAACTCTGATCCGGTCCGTTGAGACGATTTCCGGTCTCATCGGCAAAACGCGTGCGGCAGTTCACTAGTTTCCGGTTTGTCAGTATGCCTTGCCATTGATCAAGATATCATTTTTCTCCCCTGCTGATGTGACAGCGATATGCAAAGGCGGAAGGGATTAAGCGCATGCAGAAAAAATTGGAGACAGGTTATTCTGCTCAGTTGGAGATTTTTAATGACATTTTATATTTGGGGATCAGTCTTGAGTGAATAGGACGATAACAGATTCAATGTTTATCATACTTTTCTGTTATATTACCGTTAAAAAGTCACTTGATCTGAGATATATGATATACAGGGTGTTTCAATAATATTGCGAAAAAATTCCGGATGAGTGTTCCCGCTTTATAATAAGAACAAGACTTCTCATAAACATGTATCCGGAAATAATGCTTCGTCACAGAGTTACAGGGTGTTAAAATTTTATTTTCATTTTAATTTTGTCTAAATAGTATTCGAGCTAATGTCGATATTTTGATGGAAATTAGTATTAAGGGTTTTCTTATCATGCTAAATTCGAATTTGACAAAAGCACGTACAAGACATCACAACACTTTAAAATTTGAGAAAAGTCTTAACTACGCATTTGCGCATAAGAGCGTTCTTCTTACCGACCACCTGAGGTGCGTGAGTATTTGTGTTTTCAAAAAGTGGATAATAATAATGATTGTCTCGGCATATTATTGCAACTGACAAAACATGATGTTTACTTGTATAGCGAGTTGTTTAAAAGCGGGTGTTGGGATCGAAAATAAAAAAGAAGAAAACCACTTTTTTTAATGTCCAACGTTTGGCAAAAGTTTCAGTGTGGTAGGGTATTTCGCGACTGAAACGCCGCAGCCCGCCTTTAACTATATTTTGCTGATGTGATTTTCCTTCTTTTTTTTGTTCTCGAATTGTTGCTGGATGCCTGTGAAAGTTTCCGTGTCTGTTTTCTTCTATGACAAAAGAAACCACAACTGAGTGGCCCCGAGGATGCAAATAAACTTTTTCGAAACGTTGGCCATTTAGAAAAGTGGTTTTCCTCATCTTTATTTTCGATCCCAACACCTGCTATTAAACAACTCGCTATATCATCACTGGATCAAAAAAGATATTACTTCAACTGTTTACTTGTATGCCAAGATTGACATGCTCGAACCAAAACAATTTTACCATTCCAATGTACGCAATTCATGTGCAATTTAGTGTACTTGATGGTATCAGAAATGTATGTTATGATTCTCAAAAAGAGATAATTTGACATCCCCAGTATCAGTTGGGGTATTCTCAAGATCCTGTTTTGTGTTTTTCGTTACCGACACTCTCAGCGCATGTGTGAGCCGGGTGGCATCTTTTCGTACGATAAAGGATAGATGCCGCACTTTTTGGTGCGGAGAGATGCCCAATTTTTTTGAACATTGAATTACATTTTGAAAATTATCTATTTTGAAAGAAAGGATTCGATAGTCACCAAATAAACCAAGAATTTCCTATACAGAGAAGCAATTCGCGATAAAAAAAAACTCCAAACTGGGGAAATCTCAAGACCCAAGGCCATTAGAAGATGGCGTTCGTGCGTTCACATTTGTCCGGTAAGTCAAATTTGGTAGAGTTAGAAAAATGTGCGGCATATTTTCCGTATGCTGATAAGCTCACTATAGCAATAGGCATCTCTTCAAACACAGGGGAAGAGTTTCCAGAAAACGTTTTTTTTTTAATTTTTCAGAGTGGTAGAACATTTCGAATTTTGGAAGGAGAATACATACATATAAAGATGAGGAACACAGCCATTCCTTCCTATTTATTTCGAATTTTGTTCATTGACAAGTATTTTCATGGAAGTTAGTTTGAAGATCTCAGTGTGTATTTTGAATTAAATCTGTTTGGTTGATTTGATTTTTGGCAATTTTTTTTCAAAAACTGTGGCATCTATCCATACTTTATCCCACTTTGGGAGATAATGAGTATAGTATTCAGAATGAAAAATATATACTTCTGCTCAAAAAAGAAATAGCTTTTCAAGTTCTTCCAACTTAAAGAACACAGAACATACAGGGTGACCATTTCAAAAGGAATCAGAGCTAATTTTGGGCTTTCCGACACATTTAAGAAAAAACCGTTGGACCTGTCGATTTTTGATTTAAACAGTTGCCATTTTTTTTGGCGTTTTCACCTCATGAAGGGCAAATCCCTATTGGGGATGACAAGGACACCCAAAATTTTGAATGGCATGAGGGGTCGAGTGATACCTAATGTTCAAGGTATTTTTATCTATATAGATCACAATCACCAAGTTTACACTGCTTATATCTACCCAGTCATTGCAGGGGCTTATTTAAGTTAAAAAAAATGTACATTTCGAAGCAATCGCAGAGTGATTTGAAATGGTCACCCTTTGAATCAAAAACTTACGGGTACAAGGGTTTTTCCTTGAATATTTCGGGGCGCCCAAAATTAGCATTGTTTCCTTTTCAAATGTCCAACCTGTGTGTATTATTATTATAGAAAATATATTTTTTGTGGTTTTTTCTGATTGAACATCTCATTTTCTGTAGATCAAAGTTAAATTAGCTCTATAAAAACCAACCCAAATACGTGAATATGCCGGAATCTGTGCTTATCTTTTTTTGAAGAAATATGTTTCAAGGATATTGAAAGAGAAGGGTTTGATAACTCTCAAATACCATAAAATAACTGCACGAAAATATACTGGTTTTCAGAATAATATGAAGAAATAATCCAGATTTTATTTCATGAGACCCTCTTTCTCCTTTTGTATTAACCTCTTAAACTTTATCCACTAAAACATGGAAATGATTTGAAAATTTTACTTATGCCATCTAATAGACAATGACGGTAGCAGGGACATAGTTTACTATGGCATGAAAGATATACACTAAAACGGGTGATAATCCGCGACAAACTACTGTTTTTATATTTTGTATCAATTTTGTACCTGAATGCCTTATATTATTATGTTCGACAAACTTGAATTTCCTTGTTTTTCAAAGCTGAGTGTGAGATTTCATTGCGCAATAACACTAGTTCCAAAATTACAATGAGATAATGAGATACTCTTGACCTGATCTTCTGGCAAAACAAGGTGGATCCACCTTTCTTCTTTATCGCAATAAGAATTTTCACTACCCTCCAAATAAAACCACATTCAACTCGCCACTCGAGTCAACTTTTCATCCAGCGTATTAATTGGGATACAAGATGACACAATCCAGCATAGCTCGATGCGACGTCATCTTATTCGAAGCCAATTAGGAAACATGGCCGGATATAGAGATGAATTGGGCACGGATCGCTAGGCCTGAATTGTGGCGGCTGGATCTTGGTTGCATTCAATGCTGCTCTCTTCGTGCACGCTAATTCACCTGATTGCCCTTTCCGGGCTTTATCTTTGTGCACGGCTTGGGATGACGAGCATACCTGGCCTGGAATAGGCATCAACTTCAATTAACCTGCGACTACTTGACTGCAGCGGAGCATTATTCACAGCCATAATGCCTAAATGGGATTCTGGTTTATTAATGCGCGCTACTGAAAAGAGAGAAGATGCATTGAACTACTTGATTTTGGTGTATGGAAAAATATGTTTCAATTATCAATATATTGGTGTCAAGTACTGATGAACTACTTTTTTGATACATTTCATGAAACTGCAGTGATTTCACTTCATAACCGTATTCTTCAAATTTTTTTCAACCCAACAGTGATCAGAAAGGTTCAGTATGTGAACGGAGCTCAGAGAATATTAACAAATTTGTAATAGAACAAAGAATCAAAGTAGGTACAATATGTCCTTCAATATTTTTGATCACGTTTTATTCTGATTCGTCGAGTCGAGTACTGATTGTAGTGTAACACATTATTTTCTTATGATTTTATATACATATAGGCTATGTATAATATGCTTCTCTGATAGTTATAAAAGTGTTCTAGTTGCTGAACATGAGAATTCGAAAAAGGCACATTTTTGTCCACTTTCACCTTTGAATAACCTTATGATTCTTTCATAGTGATTTGTCGTGAATGAATTTGAAATCAACGCCTTGGATGAAACTTATAAACTATGAACAGCTCCACATTTTTGAATATTCCAACTTTGCTGTTGATTGATAAAAACATTCTTGATACGTGGAGTTAAAATAACAATCTTTTATTAAATCAAAGGTCGTGGTTGAGAAATACATTGTTTGAATTAGAACTCAATATCTCCTGACAAGAGGTAAATAGTTCATATAACAAAACAAAATTCAAAAATGAACGAGCCTTGTTACAACAAAACTACTCTTTCGCGTTATTACGAAGGAACATCACTTTGAAAAAGATTATTCATCAATCATTTGTCTGAGATTGTAATTATTGTCTTTATGCATTATTACATTGCATGGATCAAAATTGATTTCAAATATAGATATTTTAGACAAATATTGCAAAAAATTTAAGCTCCTGGAAACTTGTTTATTATTAATAATACGACGTCGTCTAGTCGAATCTAAAAACAAGGTCGCTTGAGGTTCATTTTAATAATAAGGCAGGCCTATGTTTACTAATAATAAATGAAAACTTGCAACATCAATTATTCAACTTGAGGACTTAATCATGACTGATTTTTCTTTATTTGAACAACACAGGTATTATAGAATAATATTATAATTAATTCATCTATCAAGACCTATTTTTACCAGGTGAACAACTTCAAGCTTGGGAACTACATAAGTGGGTTGGTTTGAGTAATTTTTTTTTATGGAGAGCTTCGAGCCTAACAAAGAAACATTTTTTGTCTTAGTTCTTTTCTACAAAGTCCCTTTCAAAGTTTACACATTCTTTCCAGCGGTGCTTCCAACTTACTTAACCGTTTAAATAGAACGGTCTCTGCAAAGTTGTTGTTTACCAATGTGTCATCTTCATCAGTTGATAAAAATCTTTGCCCTTGGAGCACAATCTTTATATCAGGGAACAAAAAGAAGTCGCCTGTGGCTAGATCTGGTGAGTAACTCAAGCAGTTCAGCAGTTTTGAAGTGATGTTTTCTCGGTGATGGTTTTTTCTGTTTGATGAATGATGAATCACCTGGTGCAATAGTTTCGCCGTACTATATTTTTTTCTTTTCTGATCCACTTCACTGTTATCGCCATGAATATCTCAAACGAGTATATATGTCAAGGCGATCTATTCTAAGACAAACAGTTGTGCGGTACAATAATTAAATCATGAGGGCCTTAAAAGTGTGTGCTTTAGTCTTTTTTGGCATTCTGGCTGTCCAGGTAAGAAATAATCTATTGCTGCTGATATTCTTTACGATATTTAGTTTGTGTAGCGGAAGTCACTAGAATATGGAGAACAGTGTCCTCAACATAATCTTTATAACTATAACAGGTTACTAAGGGATTCTCCCTAGGAAATATTATTGAGCAGCGAATGCACAGAGACGGACCATCTTCATTATCAAAAATATCCGTAGAAGAGCCATCCAGATCACCATTCGACGGACCTTATCCCTCATCTCCAAGAGCATTTGATGATGAGCCATCAAGCCCATCACCCAGACCATCTGACGGACCATCTGACGGACCATCTCCTCCATCTCCAGAAGTATCCGATGATGAGGCATCCAGGTTTCCACCAGGGTCTTTCGATGGATCATCTCCATCACCGAAAGTACACGCCGATGAACCATCCGGATCACCATCCGATGGACCATCTGCCCCATCCTCAAGAGTATCCGATGATGAGTCATCAAGCCCTCCACCTAGGCCATCTGATGAACCATCTCCCTAACCGAAAGAGGTGCCGATGAACCATCCGTACCACAATCCGACGGATTATCTTCCCTATATCCAAAAGTATCCGATCATGAGGCATCATGCCCTCCACCAAGCCCATCTGATGGACCATCTCCATTATCAAAAGTTGTTGCTGATGGACCATCTGGACCATCATCCAAAAGACCATCACATTCAAAAGTTCCCGATAATGAGGCATCCAGCCATCCACCAAGGTGATCTGATGGGCCATCCCCATCACCAAAGGTAGTGCCGATGAACAATCCGGACCACCATCCGACGAAATAAGTATCTCATCTCCAAAAGTATCCGATGATGAGCCATCTAGTCCTCCACCAAGAACATCTCATGGACCATCTCCCTCTTCATAAGTTTTTTCCTTGCTAATGCTTTGTTAATGAAAATTAAATTATTAGGAAATGTGAGTTTCTCTTGCTTATATTTCCTATAACAGAATTTGAGATGATTGCGAAGATAAAATTTTAAACCAAGGATTCTTGGATGAGAAATCAACAAACCAGTACTGGGACGAAGTAGTTTGATCGATTTCTCTATTTTTGATAAACTTTTCGGGAACATCATTGACTAGATCTCAAAATCACTCCTTCTTTTATTGAAAAGTTATTTAAAACTTTTGTGAACCTTATTTTTTCACGCGGAAAGTATAGTTAAATTGCTTGAGACGAAATAGTTTTTCCGCTGCTGCTGCTGAGATATCGCGAGATATGTGTGAAATATTAATAAAATACGCTTTTAACAGAATAATAACGAACGATTCAACGAATAATGTTGTCCACACTAAAAAAAATTGTGATTACCGATTATGAAATCTGTTTGTCCAGTATATCTTTTTATTCAAAAATGTCACAGTATGAACAAAAAAATTCCACGATAAAGAACAGTTAAACGTCACCAAATTACTCGTCTAGAAATTCCATAAACGTTTTGACTCGTGCTATAATAAGTCATTTCCCGGCTTAGTAACGTACATGACTATTTCATCATGGGCAATCTTCTGGTAACATGATATTAAAAAATAAAACAATTATATTAAGCCTAGTACACGTCTAGTATTAGGATTTCGGACCATTGCGTTGTGACTCAAACAGAAGTAAAATAAAATAAATGTCAGCAGATTTATAAATTAATCAAAATTAAAACTATTAAGCAAAACCATAAACCAATAATATGATATATAACACAATAAGATAAATGACTTGAAGATTTTGAGCTGCACTTTATCAGCAGATTGAACAGCAAGGAATATGAATTAATAAAAGTCCATTCATTGGAAAACCAAAATCTGTATTCTGAATTTTATGAATACATTGCAAGTGTGTCCATGAAATGATTTTGCCTCAATGAATTTTGTGTGATATTAATCATCATCTTCAACGTCGGCGTCGTCCAGACTTTTTATTCAATCAAATTTGTGGTATTTGCATACTCTGGCTCGTTAGCAAGAGAATATCAATTCTTATCAACGTCTCCTCCAATATTGAGGGTTGCGCTAAAAAACCCTATTATACGACTAGTCGCTGCTATTGTGTACGCGTGGCTGAGCGACTGTTGCACGTGCTACCCGATTGTGCCGCGGACTTTGATGTGTTGAAACGGCGCCGTTTAAAAATGGCATCGACAAGCGGCATGAGACTAGCTATTTTTATATTTGCCCGAATTAGCAATAAATTGCGGCAAATCGGCCGTGCGGTCACGTGTTTTGGCTCACGCAGTAATTGAACGAAAAAAGTAAGCTGCTGTAATTGAGATATTTGCATTATATGTTCTTTTCTATGACTAATGGGACATGAACCCGATGGACTGTAAGGTGTTCTACAACTTGATCCAAGTTGATGTAAGTCTGCTCAAATCGGTTATAGATATAACCCCTTGAAGATGTTTTTGGATCAAATGTTGGGTTGATTGTGTAATATATTTCAAGCCAGCAGTTGATGTCCTATTTGAACAATATTTTGTGGATCGGTTTGCATCAGAGTCAAAGAAATAACGAGAGAAATTGCAATCGCAGAATCGTCAGAAGAGGCGCATTGATGTGCATGTCATGTGATATACTGATATCACAGTTGATAATAGTAGACATACATTCAAAGATGTTTGGGCCAGTAGCGTCAAACAAAACAATATTTCCTACCTGCTTCAATATTTGCGGTCTTTGCTCAGTATGATGCACCTGTTCCATACTTCTTTGAATTTATCTGGAACTTCAAGTAGTTTTTGTGATCATACACCCATAACTGTGGAGGGCACGACGTCCATTATCCTATCCATCATCAAAGCTCAATCCGTCTTTGTCCATGACGTGCATGACTGTGGAATTGATCTACGAATATTATTATAAGCCCAAAACGGCCACATGGATCTATAATAATTCAGTATTTGAGATAAACATAACATTGAGCATCTTTTAATGCATTGACAAGAGTGATTGGGTTGAATGTATATTATACAAAGTGGGGGTTAGCTGAGTACAGGTGGTATATCCAAAGTAGGAAGAAGTCAATGATTTACTAATCGTGTATTAATAAGTATATTTATTATCACAGAGTGCTTTCGGCTCGCAACAACATCTTCAGTGCCTCAGTATGTCAAAATTTGGATAGTGGGGCATTTCCCAACAGAAGAGTCGCGTTCACAGACAAAACACATCAAATTGTATAAAACGCAGTCCCCACATGTAAATGATTAAACATGGCTCAATTAAAAACCGAAAAACCAAATGGTATTCCGGTTTTGTCTGTGAACGCGACTCTTCTGTTGGGAACTGCCCCACTATCTAAATTTTGACATACTGAAGCACTGAAGATGACTTTGCAAGACGAAAGCGCTCTGGCTCGGCAGTGATAAACATACTTATCATTATTATTAGTACATCATTGACTTGTTCCTACTTTGAATGTATATTGATCCAAATCGACTGAATTGTCGGCTCACAAGAACTCATGAGATTGATGCGAATGACATTGTTCAGTTTCACTGCCTTTCCTTTTCCTCGTTGTTCTGCCACCATACGGCCTAATTGTGTTAGAGCAACCAATAGGACAGGGAAACACAGATAGACAATTATTAATCGAATTTCTGTACAATATGCACGCATCACTGACTGGACAAATTGTTTTATAAAGTGATTACGCATTATTGCTGCTATTTGCATTATTGCCTTGATTGGGTTTTGAACTGAAGATTTATTCGAATATACCCTGCTTTATTCTGAGAACTGAATTGAGTTCATTATTTATTGTTTTGAGGATTACTTGGGATATGATTGAATTTTTAGATTAGTTATCATGGGTTTCAAAGCTATACAGGGTGATGGATTCCAGAATCATTATCAGTAGCACAAACTATTATGATTTATTTTTATTTACCTCAGTTCAGAAGTGGATGATTTAGAAGATACATGTTCTTACATACATTGCTCAAATTTCAAATTTTGTCCTCAGTGGAATAGTTTCTAAGTGTTCTAGGAGAAAAATTATTGTGAGGTCTTTTGAGTCGAGAAATGGGAATATGTTACGAAAACAATCATCTAATTCTAGGTGCTTACCCACTATAGTGCAGAAGTCATCCACAGAAAAAAAAAGGTTCGACAGAAAGCTATATGAATCAATGCATTCTATTCAATGATTATGAGGTTGAGTTTGGTAGGTTGAGGTCATTAAAATGATTATGAACGTTCAATGCATATAATGATCGACGTTTCTACCTCTATAAGGTCCGATCGGGATCCTAAAATGCACATGATGTTGATATAAGTGAGAATGCATGATACGCCACACTTAAATTCAGATCTCTGAAAGAACTTCAGAGCAACGTGATTAGGATTCTTTGTAATGACTTCCAGGGGGTCTTT
Source organism: Orchestes rusci (assembly GCA_958502075.1). NCBI lineage: Eukaryota > Metazoa > Arthropoda > Insecta > Coleoptera > Curculionidae > Orchestes > Orchestes rusci. The sequence continues at coordinate 19,966,138 of OY293304.1, forward strand.
ATGGGACAGACCAGCAGTAATTTCAAGACCAGAATCTGTGAGCACTAACGAAGTGTAGGAACTCCCAATCTGAAAAAAAAAACAGAAAAATCAGACTGCTCCTGCGGAACACGTCAAATCCAAAGGCAATTCATTTCAGTTTGAGAATAACTTAATACTTTCAACCCAACGAATATATAAAAAAATGCTGATAAGTGAAATGATTGAGATTCAAAAACGACATCAATAATTAACAAGACTTGGAAGGCTTGAATCCTTCATATTTCAACTTAATCAATCTAAAACAACATTACCTATAAGCGATCGAAAATGTTTATGTTTATGTACTTATAATTTTTTGTTCCTGTTATCGTCAGTTTGTGCAAGGTTCTAACAATGTTCATTATCACTCAGTCGTTTCCACGATCGGTTCTTTCGCTGAGAGCATGTTAATTTATGTAATGGTTTTGTATGTATCCATCATGCCCTCGCAACAATATCAAATTGACACCATGCTCTTGATTTGATCAAGTAGTTTATGATCCTTTTTTTTATTATAAGTCAAACTCAGACAGTGCTAGTTCATTCTCGTTTGATACAATGTCATATGGTGCATTCCATTTTTTGTTTCTTTCTCTTTCTTATGGTCTTGAGTGTTAAGTTTATACGATTATCAGCATGCGCCCTTCTATCAAATGTCATCCCGAAAATAACCTCATAGAGGTCGAAACGTTGATCATTTTATGCATTGAATCATAGTTTTACTGACCTCAACCCACCAAACTCAATCCAATAATCAGTACTGTGGTCACTAACCTCCATTTCCAACATTGTATTTATTATTGGAAAAATGATACTGCCATCCAATGAGAGCCGATTCTATCTATGATAAATAAGCATATTTTATTCAACTTCTACATCCATCATGTTATTGGTTAATTGATATTCAAAATAGTTTTCAACTGAAAGTTGCTATTTTTAGTATCACAAACCATTCTTTCCTTTCCAGTGACTGACAGCAAATAACTTACACCGTTTTCATATTCTCTCGGTCAAACAGTTTCCATGTTGCGAGTTTCATCTTTTTAGATTGAGTTTTTATATTTTGTCAAAGTAGGATCAAATCCGTTTTTCCAAATCTATTTTTCTAGTCCCCTTAATAGAAAAGAACTCTTTTCATTCACAAAATGACTTTTCCGAATGACATTTTTTCACTGCTTTGTTTGTGTGCAAAGATTAATTCAAACTCTTCCACGTCCTGGGACGCGTATTGGCATTATTTTGATTGTTCGTGAGACGCTATGGTTCTCAGAGAGATGAAAAAAATGTTTGGATTTTACGTATCAGGGTACTCTTGATCATCATATATGAACGGGGAGGAAGGAATCTGTGGCCAATTTTATGACTAAAATTTTCAATGAACATAAGTCCGCAAACACTTGGTTACCGATTCACACAGGGTATTGAAATTTCAATATTTTCTTAGTTTCTGTTTATGGTTCCTGCGATCATTTTTAATATATTTTCCTCAACCTACATACCTACATCAAAGGTTAAATGGGGAAAGTTTTAGAGGAAACTTGGTGCATTTGATATTTGGTTCCAGATTTGCGATCAGACAATTGGTTTTATATCGGCGAAGAACCGAAAATGGCGGATTTTGTTTTTTGCAAGTAAATCCGAAACGGCTAATTGAACAGCTATGAAAATGTGACATTATCTGGACACTTTTTTAAGACGAATAAAATGGTGTGTATAACATGTCTCTATCGCCTTTTGTTTTTCCGCAACCCTCCTCAACTTTCATTTTTCTTATGGCCGCTATATTGATTTTCCGATTTTTGGAAAGAGTGTACAATTTCCAGTCTAGTGATGTCCCACAAGTGCATAAAAGATTCAAGTATCATCAAAATATCACACTTCGTAGCTGGGACTCAATCTTTTCTAAGAATGCCATGATTTATCTGTCGCAAAACATCATCAATAGGTACTGTATCAACCTGAGGTCGTGATAAACAAATTGAATTTTCAATAGAACATGGACGTGAATAATGACTTCTCAACGAGTCTATGAGTGTATTGAATGAAAAGTCAGAGACATCATTGTTTATTCAATCAACACTTAAGCTTTTGAATAGCTTACAGGTAGATACAAATATATTGAAAATGAAAATACTGTAATGTGTTATCAACTGTCTCGGTATTGATTTACAAGTTTGCAAAATGACGTCCATTTGCATCGAGGCATTTTTGACAATTAGTAACTGTTTTTCGTACAATCCTCGCAAGTATGTTTTTGTTGATATTTGTAAATGTGTCAAAAACTCTTTGTCTCAGGATTTCTATAGTCGCAGGAGGATCAAATTCATAGACCTCATTCTTTGTATGACCCCAGAGGTAAAAATCCAAGGGTGAAAGGTCGGAGGATCTAGGAGGCCAGGGTTTTGTACCATTCACTGAAATGATCCTTCTCTCAAACTGCTCTATCAAGAAGTTCCTGACTTGAATGGTTTTGTGAGCCGGGCATCCATCCTGTTGAAACTAGATTCTTCTGAACTCATCTTCAATTAGAGTAGCTCGTAATGCCGGCACAACCTGATTTCGCAAAAGCTCTAGGTATCTTAGTCCGTTTAGGCTGTAGTCAAATGAAAATGGTCCTGTGAGTCGATTTCCTGAAATGATTGATTGATAGTTGTCCAATTGAGAAAGGTAAGTTGGATTAAATTACCAATGACCCCACACCAAACGTTTAACCCAAATCTAATCTGTAGACGTCTAGCTGCCACTTCGTGAGGGTTTTCCACAGCTCAATAATAAGTGTTGTGCTCATTTTAAACTCCACAATTCCTAAACCTACTTTCATCGGACCACAAGACATGATTTACAAAATCGGGATTGTCATTACACTTCCTTGTATACCACTCACAGAAGCGCATTCGTCCTGGAAAATCAGGTTCTTTAAATCCTTGAACTACTGTGTGTCTGTATGGATGATACTTATTCTTTTCTAGCTCTCTCTGTACTGCTGATTTTGACACACCAATTTCCCGTTCTACAGTTCTTACCGATTTACTAGGGTCTTCGTTGACAGCTTGTGAAATGTTTCTGTTGCAATTTTCATTTTAAATGTTGTATCCGCTTTTAGGTTGTTCGAAGGCCCCAAGGTTGATCAAATCAACAACCATTTTTCTGAATTGGGTTTTATGAGGCTGCCGTCGTTCCGGGTACATCTCCGAATACCTTTCTGAGGTAATGTCGGCATTTCTCTGTGACCGCAAGTACAGTGCTTACATAACCAACTTTTCTTCATTCGAATAGAGAACATCGGGCATGTTTTATAGGTTCCGACAATTAGTTTATCAGATTTATCATTTTAATGACAGAGAAGCGTACTACTATTTACGAGAACACAACTTTCATACTGAATTATTATTTGCGGGGTGCTATAGACCACAACGCCATCTTTCGGCAGAATTATTGAATGAAATATCAGAGCCTCCTAGGATTCTGCTTATAAACCAGTTTTCTGTCAAATAAATCATGGTCTTCTTAGAAAAGATTGAGTCCCAACTACGAAATGTGATATTCCGAAGATACTCAAATCTTTTATGCACTTGTGAGATATCACTAGACTGGAAATTTTACACTCTTTCCAAAAATCTAAAAATCCAATATGGCGGTCATAAGAAAAATGAAAGTGGAGGCGGGTTGCGGGAAAACAAAAGACGATTGATACATGTCATACACACCATTTTATTCTTCTCAAAAAAGCCTCCAGATAATGTCACATTTTCATAGTTGCCCAATTAGCCGTTTCGGATTTACTTGGAAAAACCAAAATTCGTCATTTGCGGTTTTTCGCCGATATTTCCAAAACCAATTGACCGATCGCAAATCTGGAACCGAATATCGAATGCACTAAGTTTCTCCTAAAACTTCACCCATTTAACCTTTGATGAAGGTATAATAGGAGTCAAGATCCCTGTATAGAGAAGCGAATCTGGGACACACTGTTTATACGGGAAAAGATAGGAAACTGTCAGCCTTACGTCTAAACATTGCGATTTGCGCCACCTGGTGAGTTAAGGAAATAACACAGGCCAAAAATGCTGTGGCGGACCATTTAAATTCTGCGATTCCAATACTTTCAGTTCAAATACACTATACGACAAACATTCAATAAAGCTTTGATCCTGTCTCCGGTATCTAAGAAGTTATAGTGCATTTAAAACGTGTATCGATTTATCAGTTTACGTATTTTGACCACTTTTATCAAAAAATGGTTTGATGCAGTTTTGTCAAGTTTGAAAAAGGATTAAAAATACATTTTTTCAGTGTGATTTTTAATAAAAATAGCTAGAAGAGGGGCAAACATTGTTTACTTTCTATAAATTTAATAATTGAACAAAGGATAGTCAAGCTATAAAGTTTTAAACGAAAACTTGGCTAAAATTACCCATTTATGATGAATTCTTCAAAAATAAAAGGCAATGGTAGGTTTAAAATTTTTGTGAAATTTCCAAGAAGTCTAAATTTTGTCCCCTATATAGGGTGCCACAGATTTGCGTGCATGCATGGGAATCTCAGCAAAGTTGCGCATTTTTATGCTCGAAAAAATTCCGACCACTTCCGAAGATATTCTAAAAAAACCGAAATTTCGCAAAAACGTTTTCATCACTTCCTGCGTTTGTTTGAGAAGTATTCTCAAAATAAATCACACTTTTTCATTGCCACTTTTTCTCCTCTACAAGATGGTGGTATCAAATTGAAAATCTGACATTTCGTCTTCGAGCTGCCATCATCAACTTTATTTTTTTAAATACGGACCTTGATTTTTTATTTTATTTTTAGTTACCTTTTGACGTCCTTAATGCATTGAGGTATCGCAACCATCGAAAAAAAGACTCATCTAAAAAATAATACCAGAGAAAATCAGTTAGGCCACCCTTGTCTCCTTCACACATAGTTTGGTTCATAAATCCTTCTTTATGCGACACGTTATTCTTATGAGAAAACCTGCACAACTAAATAAAACTTATTGACTGAACCAAAATCGAAATAACATCCAAAAACGATACATTTAATGAATTAAATTGAATCCACAAATGTCATGGGAAATAAAACATTGAATCAATTTCTGCAAAAGTGTTCAAAAATATTGCCATTGTAGCAAAATATTGAAAATAACAATAATAAGAGGTGAACGATATTTGAGAATATTGAGGTTGCTAAGGCAACCCATATTTCTACGCCCTCATCTGATCACCTCAATGCCTCAAGGACGTCAAGAGTTAGCTAAATATTAAATGAAAAATCCAGGTCCGTATTTAAAAAAATAAAGTTGATGATGGCAGCAGGAACACGAAACGTCAGGTATTCAATTTTATACCACCACCCTGTGGAGAAGAAAAAGTGGCAATGAAAAAGTGTGATTTATTTTAAAATGTCTTTTCAAAGAAACGCAGAAAATGATAAAAACGTTTTCACAAAATCTCGTTTTTTTTTGAATATCTTCGGAAGTAGTCCGAATTTTTCAAATTTTAAGATTTTGACCATAAAAATGCGCAACTTTGCAACCATTCAACCGACCCTGTATCTCTTATAATAACTGGGATCTCCATGCATGCACTCGAATCTGTGGCACCCTGTATAATAGTAATATCAAAAATTACACCGTGAAAAGATTTATTTTTGACGTGATAAACAATGATTTGAAAAAACTGGTAATTATTGAGGAATTACCTGATGCAGTATGAATGCTTTATCAAATGTTGGGCGGTTTCTCTACTAAAATGATGGGAAAAAAAGTCAAATCTCACAATTCCATAAACTAATTAATAAAGGACTACCAGTTTCGGGGTCTAAACTTTACACCCCATCTTCAGGTCCGGTTAAAAGGGCGAAATTGAAGAAACACCGTGTTAAACCTAGCCTCAAATATACACTAAAAATATACTCACAATACAATCACAAGGCAAAGACGTAGTTTGATCGATCAAATCTTGACAACAAATATACATTAATACATAAAATTTTTGTCATACATGTGAAAGGGGGACAAAAGACAGGACAAGAATGAACCTCCATGTGTGAGGTGCCCACCCCAAATGTCAAACTCCAAGACTGAGCATGAGTTGGTGAAAATATAAATGAATGGCAAATGACAAGACAAACCGACATAACCAAAGTTTTGGGCCTAGTAACCTAACCCAAATCAATAATACAGCTCACGAATTGAACAGTCATGAACCTTTATGAAACTACCAAGAAAACCTCTAAACAGAGGTAGAGTGCTATGATGTAGTAGGGAAGTGAATTGTCATAAATAAATTAAATGATGGAAGTGAAAATTGGTGAATAATCAAGGTTTATTTGGTGATTGAGAGTTATTGTTGTTGTATTTTTGAAAGATTTATGTATTTCCAATGCTTTCAAATTTTTAAGATTTAAACCTTTATTGGCACGATGAACATGAAATCTTCAAACTCAAAGTTATAGTTGTTCTCCAACAAGTATGACGCGAAGTGTGAAAAATCTGTAGAATTAGCATTTAAACATCTCAAATGTTCTTTCAATCGTACGCCACAACTTCTGTAAGTTCTACCAATGTACTCTGCTTCGCAGTCCTTACATTCAAGTTGATAAACACCACTGATATCCATACGGTTTACTTTATCTTTATTATTCAAGAAAAAATTGCCAAGAGAATTAGAGGCTTTGAAAGAGATATTTGTAATAAGTTTAAAGATATTTGAAATTTTATTTGATAAATTATTATTGTAAGTAAACGATCTATAAGGTTTCTGAGAATTATCATCTAATAAATTATTTAAATAAGTTTGATTCTGTGAAATAAGATTTTGTTTTTTGTTCAAAAGTTTCGAAACAAGACTGTGAGGGTATCCATTCAGTTCTGCAATCTGGTGGATTATGTCAAGTTCTTTGCGAAATTCACTGTCGTTCAAGGGTACTTTAAGAAGTCTGTTTATACAGTGCGGCTCTAAAAGGTCCCCCCCCCTTTTTTTTAATGTGGCACCAAAAATTTTAAAACTTGGCATACTTTAATTGCTGTCAAAATACTACTTTTTGATGTTACTGACGTACTTTTAGTATTCAAGATGGCGGCTGGGCGCCATTTTGAAACATTTTTTTTAATGGAATGTGTGACACATCATTCGAAAGGTCTTTTCGAGTGGATTATTGTGTGAAAATTTCATAGGATTAAACGCATCCGTGCGGATATGACAGACTGTCAAACTTACAAGATAAAGAAATTCTTGAAATAAGAACAAAGAAAGGATACTTCAGTTTATATTGTAAAAAATGTCTTTCCCCAAACAATAAAATAATCTGTCTGAGAACTCCTGACGGACTTTTTCGAAAGTATCGACATTAATATTTTGACAAAAAGCAGTAATTCTTTGCTGTTAATCTAAAAGAGAGTCTTGCTGTGTTGCATATACTTTCTCTTTTTATTATACCCTTAAAAAAAATTCCAATGGTGTTAAATCGGGCGACCTGGCAGGCCATTCGGTAGGACCCCGATGACCAATTCAATTGGGGTAAGTTATGTCCAAATACTGCCTAACATTTTTGCTGAAATGAGGAGGCGCACCAAACTGTTGAAAAATTGGTGCCATGCCAAATTCGTTGGGATTATTCTGACGTATTTGTACAATCAAAGGCTCTATTGTAGTTTCTAACAAGTTCAAATACAGGACCCCTGTCAAATTTTCATGAATGAAAACAGGACCAACAATATGGTTTCTCAATATGCCAGCTCATACGTTAACCTTTTCGGGATATTGCGTGTGGGTTTCCCTAAAAGCATACGGATTCACGTGTACACGGCTATTTCAAAAGAAAGTACACTCGTCACTAAAACAAATAATTTGAACGTATCTCGGTTGTTGGCCTATTTTTTCGGTCATAATTTCGCAAAATTCCACACGTCTGTCAGGATCATCTTCAGTCAACTGGTGCACCATTTGAAATTTATAAGGATAAAGTTTTTGTTTTCTTAGCAATCGTTTTACAGAAGCAGACGAAGTATCACAGATGTCTGCAGCCTGAGAAGTCGACTGTTCAGGATTTACCACCATCTCACCAATGATTGCAATTTGTTTATCTTCCGAAATAGATGGTCGCCCTTGATTCTTCAAGCTCTAAACACTACCAGTCTCGATAAATTTCCGCACTAATTCGCGAAGATATTTCCTGCATACCGGACGGTCCGGGAAACGCTCATTGAAGATTCTTTCCGTGTCATGGAAATTACGATTTCCGCCATTGCTTCAATTTTTTCTGTGAGGGGACGCGAATTAGGCATTTTTGTAACACTTCCTAATTAACACAAAAATCAAACGACTGGCTCATATCGTTTCAAGATTTTCTTATTTGGTTAAACTTTAGTGCTGTGGCGAGGTAGTGTGGAAACTGTATCTCCATCCTAATTTAGATTTTAGTATTATAATGCCAATAAATGCTTTCCAAATTTTTTTTATCATCTTGAAATTCTTTATCCGCTTTGTGTCAGCATTACTATTTGTTAACCTGTACTGTTTTGCTCAGGTTCATCATCATTTTTCCGGAATCTGATGTGTCAGCTCGTTAAAAAATTGAAACTTGATGTAAACGACATTTTTAAAAACTAAAAGTCTGGCAGGCTGTCATATCCGCACGGATGCGTTTAATCCTATGAAATTTTCACACAATAATCTACTAGATAAGACCTTTCGAATGATTTGTCACACGATTCCCCATTCGATTTAAAAAAAGGTTTCAAAATGGCGCCCAGCCGCCATCTTGAATACTAAAAGTACGTCAGTGACATCAAAAAGTAGTATTTCGACAGCGATTGAAGTATGGCAAGTTTCGAAATTTTTGGTGCACACATTAAAAAAAAAACGGGGGGGGACCTTTCAGAGCCGCACGTATAACTATGAAATGCAGCTAATTTATATTGAATGGGATTTTCATCATCAGGGTAAGTGTTTGACACTTGGATCACACTCACACCGGGTGTGACATTTCTGAACTCGCCCCTGAATTTTGGTCAAAAGTGACACCAATGACAATGCCTGTTTCCAAATAAACTAATGGCCGATGTAGAACTACATAATATTTTCTAAGAACTCACTTTTTGAAAATATTGGAAAGATGTTGAGGGATTTCGTCTAGTATTCGATTTTTTCAAGTTGCTGTGGATAAAGTAAACTTGAATTATAGTGACTAGTCATTTCATTTGAAAGTTTGAAGTACTCTGAGGGTGGTGGGCGATGAACTATTATATCCATGTTTTGTGATTAAATTTTGATTTATGGTATAAATATCGAATTTATGCACTTTAGAAATGGTTGTTTAGCGGGGTGATTCTCATTCTCTATCGATTTCATAAATTTTATGTAAATAATGAGGTTTAAGCACATCATGTAGTTAGAAATGGGTATCATAAACTTTTTCAAGAATGAAGATAAGTTGATGTTGTTCAACAGAAATGCTGTAGAGTCTCAGAATGATTGTTTTTGATAGTGGCCATCATATTTTGAAAGCAAGAAAGTGAATCTTAACGTCTACACAATTTTATAGATGGAGAATTTCTAAATACATTTTGTTTAACATGATTTACTTTCCATGATATCATTAAAAGTAACAAATAAGGAAAGAACCTTACAAAAAAGGTGATCCATTTCTTGTACAAAACTGAGTCTTCTCGGAATCTGATGAGACATAACCTCAAGATGGCCAAATCCACTATTTTTGACAAGCCAGATAGATGGAAGTGATTATTCAGTTTGTAATCAAATAAAAAATACCTACCGGCGCTTACAATGAATTTTTTGAATAAACAGGTATGGAATAAGCAAGTTATCGACGATAACTCAAAATCCCCATGTAAAAACGCATTGGAAATGGTTTGTTTGGAAACAGCCGCTACCTTTCAGGAATACCAACCTTTGTGATGACGTCACACGAATTGAGTCTATTGTGCAATTTAGATGTTGTGGTGATGGGAGCGGTAACCATGAAAGCGTGTATCTATTGGAGTATTTTTTCAGTCACCCGCTCTAACTACTTGGGAGCAAGCTGGCAACGTTCAGTACAATATCACTTTGTCATCTGTCATAGATGTCCGGAGTTAGTCGATTAAAAGTCGGCCGGTTATGTCGGCATGATAAATAAACAAACAAATTGGGAATTGAATTTTCTAGAATCTTTTCTTGGTGCCCGCCTACGTTGTATGATGTATGACGAGCCTTTGTTCCAAATTTCAAGCCTCTAGACTCAGGGGTTCAGGGTTTGCGTTGATCTATCAGTCAGTCACCTTATTCTTTTATATAATATACAGATTACTTTTTTTCGTATCTTTCAATTTTTGATCCATTTGTCATTCTATTAACCGCATCCGCGGATATACTGTAAACCTTCAATCCAGCAAACATCATTTATTTGATTAAAATTCGACTCATCTCTATGAGACTCTTGGATGAGACATGATCCCCATGAGATGACCACCGTCATCTTTTCCCTCTCGGAAAACTCCCAATGGCCGGAAAAACCAACATGATTTTAAAAGTAAAAAATTTATTGACCACCAATGAAATAAACAAGTACATGGCATATAATACCCATTTAACTCCCCATCTTTGGCTTCCAAACAAGCTGACGCGACTTTTCGGATGCCACGAAGCGGAACAAACCGAAAGTATGAAATCGAGAAGGCGAAGCAGCTGGACGGACAATGCATCAAACCCTCGCCAATCTAGTGGGCTTTCCGTTCGAGTGCAATCATGAGTAAATGCAAAATCTTTCAAAAGCATAAAAGATATTTCTCATCTTTTTCTTGTGAACTGAATATCAAAACGCCCGTTTCTGCCTTTTTACCGATCCTTATCCCTTGGGGTGCACGTGCGAAAAGTGGTTTCGAAAATTTTAGAATAGTTTCATTCGTTTTGATGATTGGATTATGGCTTGGATAGATTATGGGGTATGCGTGCTTAATTTTTTTTTTTCACGAATAATTTTTGTGTCACAATTTCAAATTCAAATTATTTCAACAATATGTTGCATAACAGGAAATTGAGCAACTTGTTCATTTTACGAGAATTATTTTCTCTGGATGGAATCTGAAGATGATTCATAATTTCAATGAGTCAATATTAATTAGACTCGAAATCTCGGAATAGAGGAAAGCCTTAACGGTGAGGTGGGTGGTTCATGAGCGGATTCTTTTAGGAATGAGGGATAGGTGGCGCTCTGAATAAATCAGCTTTTGCTTTGAAATCTGGTCGTTGGATTGATGGTTGATCAGAGGACAAGTGGGTGCTTTTGAAGATCAGGCTCTCCGTGGAGAACTGCATGATCAATCAGTGATCACTATCTACCATGATGGGGATATGTTACGTCAAATGACTCTGATCAAAAACTGGATGCTAGATCAGCGAACACTTCTGACGATGACGGCCATGGTTCTAGGCTTGATAGTTCAGCAGAGTTGAATTTTGGTGATGTTTAAGTCTTGGTTTAAGCTAGTCGGAATCTTGGTCGTGGCAAGATGGTGAGATTATGAAAAGCGGAGCGTGTTCGCGGAGCACAGATCGCTACGCACCCTGATAGCGTGGATTGGATCGAAGTTCTTCACAGAAAAATTGTCCAAGAGATCGTTCAAAATATCTTTGTTGGATCTGTTGGTAGCGTGTATTTTGATTGGAAAACACTTTATAAACCATGGAGTTTTATAAGATATACATTCTTTTATACTGCATTTATTTCTGAAAATAAAAAAACTTTCACTTATCCGTTATTCATGTTGTACTATGTACGTACAGGGTCATTCCGTATATACTGACCTATATGCTAGCGGCATTTCTATTGAGTTTTTGTCAATACAAAGGGTTTGAATATTCAGCTGAAAATTTCAAAAAAACAAGAGATTATCGGAATTTTAATATTTTTACACGTTGCATTTTTTCAATGGAACTTAATGTATATTATCATTTATTATTGAAGAGCTTATTTTCCTGATTCCAAAAACATGTAGTTTGATGAGCCGTTCAGGAAATATTTGAATTCAAATATGTTCAAAAATTAAAATTCACATCCCTGTTGCTATGGAAAAAATGATAGAATTGTGATCATATGAATTGAGTCAATCAAAATGGCGATGAAATAACTCCATCTTCTAGATGTTATGCAAAATATCCAGGAGTAAATAATTTTGTGCATCTTCATCCATGCCAATCGAGATCTAAGTACTAATTTTTTAACATGGGTATTTAAATTTGAAAATTTTCCGGACGGCTCATCAGAAATCAGGAAAATAAACTATTTAATAATAAGTGATAATAAACATAGGTTTTCATTGAAAAAAATGCAACTTGTGGAAAAATACTGACATTCCGAAAGTCTTTTGTTTTTTTTGAAAAGATTTTTGAAAAGGTCATTGTGGGATTTTGGTTATGGTCAAGCTAGTCAGAATCTTGGTCGTGGCAAGATGGTAAGATTATGGAGAGCGGAGCGTGTTCGCGGAGCACAAATCGCCACCCACGTTGATAGTTTGGACTGGATTACAGTTTTCCGAAAAGATTTGTCCAAGTGATCGTTCAGAATATCTCTACTGGATCTGTTGGTAGCGTGTGATATTTTGATTGAGAAACACTTATACGATAGAGTTTTATAAGATGAACATTCTTTCATACTGCATTTATTTCTGAAAATTAAAAAAACTGTCATTAATTCGTTATTCATGTTGTACTATGTACATTCAGGGTCATTTCGTATAAACTTACCCATATGCTAACGGCATTTTTATCATAAAAAAGTGATCAGAACATCAATTTATTCACTTTTCAATGATTTCTATGGAGATTTTGTCAATATGAAGGGTTTTGATATTCATCTTAGCTTTCCAAAAATCTTGTAAAAAAAAAAAACAGAAGACTATCGGGATTTAAAATATTTTTACACGAGTTGCATTGTTTCAATGGAACTTTCTGTATATTATCATTTATTATAAAAGAGCTTATTTTCCTGATTCCAAAAAACTATAGTATGATACCTTTCTGATGAGCCGATTAGAGAATATTCAAATTTAAATATGTTTAAAAATTAGAATTCACATTCCTGTTGCTATGGAAAAAATGATCTAATTGTGATCATATGAATCGAAACAATAAAAATTGCGATCAAATAACTTTATCTTCAAGATGTTATTCCAAATATCCAAAAGTTAAAATTTTTGTGCATCTTGATCCATGGCAACCGGGATCTAAGTACTAATTTTTACACATATGTATTCAAACTTGAATATTTCCTGAACGGGATCAGAAAAGTATCAAACTACATTTTTTTGAATCAGGAAAATAAGCTCTTTTATAGTAAATAATCATAAACATGAGTTTCCAACGGTTTCCACTGAAAAAAAAATTCAACTTGTGGAAAAATATTGACATTCCTATAGTCTTTTCTTTTTTTTGATAAAATTTTTTGATAGTTCAGATCAATATTCAATACTTTCATATCCACGAAATTTTCATAATATCTCCATAGATAACGCCTCTAGCATATGAGGCAATATAAGTTTTTCTTCTTTAGAATACATTTCAACTCAAAATAGGTACCTATTTTGCGTTGACTTTGACATTTTCATGAAAAATCCATAGCAACACAAAACATTTATTTTTACGTATGGAACATTTTTAATGACTCAATATTTTTTCATTACAATATTTTTTCTATGGAACAAGAGCCAAGATTCTCACTGTATACCAAATGACCATGTACAGCTAACAGCTTCACATTCCGTACACACCTCTTAAAACCCCTCTTAAATGTCACGAACTGATTTTTTTGACACATTAGTCATATAATTCTTGTCACGAATCAGTGGTGTTTCAGATAAAATTGAGGCTTATATTTCTTTGCTAAAATGGTTTATCATACCCCCACCAATGATGAGCTATTGAGATGTTTGCACGAGGTGAATCCATTCGTACCATTGGTTCAGCACTGAATAGTTTTATTGATTATAATTTTGACTGAATACGACGGATATTGAATGAATTGTGTCCGGAATGTAATGCTCTCAACTGTACAAAGTAATCACGTATATTTTGTCCAATAGCTATCTTCGTTAATATTAACCCTAGAGAGTGTTTCAAAATAGCAAAATTGTAGTAGTTTCTCTAAATTATCAGAATTCGTTTTCAAAAAAAAAATTGAGCATCAGAAGTCAAAAAAATTCAGGTTTCTTCATTTATTTTATGGGACACCCTGTATTTTATTTCAAAGTTCTATAGAGATTTTTTTTCTGATTTCAAATATGTACAGGTTGAGGGTGTTATCTCTAACGGTTATAAAGATATTGACGATTTACTATACAAGGGAAAATTATAATAAATTGGACAGAATGTGCTGATAAGAAGCGACCAGTCAACTATTTCATGTATAGAAAAACGTTGATATCTCTATAACCGTTAAAGATAACCCGTATATATTTGAAATCAAAAAAGAATTCTCTATCGAACTAGGAGATAGAATACAGGATGTCCCATTCAAAAAATAGATAAGAAGCCTCAATTTTTTCGACTTCTGATACTCAATTTTTTCTGATAAAATATTCTGATAATTTGGAAAAATACTTGAACTTTGCCTATTTTAACAATTCTTTAGGATTATTATCAACAAAGATAGCTCTTGGCCAAAATATACGTGAACACCCTGTACAGGGTGTTCCCGTATATTTCGTCTGCAGACTCGCTTATCATGCAAGAAAGATAGGGACTTCAAATACAAAGTTGGTGGGTATTGACATGAACCGCCAGAAATAATTTTTTGTATACCAGGTGCACGAGAAAAGTGTAACAGACACAACTCGCATTTTTTTAAATGGAACACACTATAAATCATTCTATAATCAAATAGATATTATTTTTCTGATCTTAAAAATATACAACATGTAGGCATTCCTTCCAGCCGTTTTCAAAATATATGAGTTTTGAAGTTAGCTTTTTGGTATCGCCAAATTCAGTATCTATGACTACAATAATTGTTTGAACATTATTTATCAATTGTTATCCTTTCAACAATCTCAAACAACGAATAGAACAAGTGAATACATTCTATTATTAATATATGTGTCAGCAACAGCACAAAATTAAACGGTCAGTACGACCCTGAACCTCCAGCGCACGCAAAACCAGGAATAATGCTGAAATTGGAGTGGGGATTCGACCGTTTCCCGGGGCGATGACGCATCGAAAACAAGAAACGGGCAGTTATTCTGTATTTTACGTTCTGTTAAAATAGATTGATTCTTTTGAAAATCGAGTTAATTGGTTAATTAAGTGTAGTTTTTGGGTATATTCGTTATCATTCGTTATCATCAGAAGTGGGATTTAAGCTATTGTGGTGGCAGAAAAGACAAATCCGTGATATACTCTCGTCAAGTGAATGTGCTGGTACTGCAATAATGGGTAAACGTAAGCGTTCGAGCATCAAGGAAGTCCACAAGAAGGCGAAAAAGAAGGTAAAGAGAGTCCTTTCATCCAGCTCCAGCAGCAGTGATGAATCAGAAACGTCCATCGTCGGCAAGACGCCTCCAGGTACCCCTCCTCGACCAACACTCACTGAAACAGACCGGGCACCAATATGATGCATATTGATGCACTGAGCCGAAACCCTAATCCTGCGAAAAAAAAAAGTATATGTGCTACCGTGATAAATGAGGATGACTGGTTATTAGCAGCCCAACACGGAGATCGTGAAATCAAGAAAATCAAGTCCGTGCTTGATTCCAACGAACGCCAACAAAATAAAGACATTTTCAAAGACTTTGAGCTCAAAAGGGGACGAGTATACAAACGAACGCATCATGGCAGCAGACCATACTTACCTAACGGATGCAGGTGGCAAGTTCTTCGAATGAATCACGATGACATCGGTCATTTTTCGTATGTTAAGACGTATGAACGGATCAGTGGAAAATTCTGGTTTCCAAGGATGAGACGCTTCGTGAAGAAATATGTAAAAGCGTGTATTAACTGCATGTACCACAAAACCCCGTCAGGAAAGAGGCCTGGTTACCTGCACCCCATACCAAAAATTATGCGTCCATTTCACACCATCCACGTAGATCATCTGGGACCCTTCTGCAAAAGTAGAAAAGGAAATACTCATGTTTTAGTGATTGTGGATGCCTTTACAAAATTTTGTTTTGTACAAGCTGTAAGGAACACAAAGACCAAATATGTTCTACGAATTTTGAGTGACATCATTAAAGTTTTTGGTGTGCCGTGTCGAATAATAACCGACCGGGGTAGGTCTTTTGATTCCAAGCGGTTCAGAGAATTCTGTCATCAACGCAACATCAGTCATCACCTCAATGCAGTTGGCATGCCAAGAGGCAACGGGCAAGTGGAGAGGTATAACAAAACTGTGTTGGATGCTTTGGCTACCATGGGAGCTGATGTTGAAGATGATGAATGGGACGACAACATACCAAATATGCAGTTGGGTTTGAACAGCACGTTGAATCGTGCCATTAACTGTTGCCCTGCGGAAGTGCTATTGGGCTATCGCACAGAGTCAATTAACGTGGATCAACTCAACGAGATAGAAGACATCGATGTCCTCCAGTTACGTCGGGATGTCGCCGATCGTATTTCTGAAGCTCAAGCTAAACAAAAAGAGCGATTCGACAGTCATCGAGCGCAGCCAGCCAAATATTCCATTGGAGAGTTGGTCCTTGTGAAGATTCCGTCCATTGTTGGAACTGGGTCCAGTCGAAAATTGGTTCCCAAGTGGAAAGGGCCTTTTCGAGTTTCCCGGAGCGTCGGCAATGACAGATATGAGGTAACCGATATCCCTGGAATGAAGAGGTGTAACCGACCCTATGTAGGTGTATATGCTACTGAGCATATGAAACGATGGGTGGTTTTTGGAGACTAAAGTTTCTCTAGGTATGTGGTTTGTTTCTGTTAAAAAGAGGAAAACTTGAGAATTTCGAATCCGTCGAGTAAGTTCTCTGTGCACGTTTGCCGTCGAGACTATACTCTGTGATCCCTGCTAATTTCGAATCCGTCGAGTTAGTTCTCTGTGCACGTTTGCCGTCGAGACAATACTCTGTGATTCCTGCTAATTTCGAATCCGTCGAGTTAGTTCTCTGTGCACGTTTGCCGTCGACACAATACTCTGTGATTCCTGCTAATTTCGAATCCGTCGAGTTAGTTGTTTGTGCACGTTTGCCGTCGAGACCATACTCTGTGATTCCTGCTGATTTTGAATCCGTCGAGTTAGTTCTCTGAGCATGTTGGCCGTCGAGACTAGACTCTGTGATTTCATTTGGTTCCTGGTCCGCCGAGGCAGTTTCTGTGCAAGTACTGCCGTTGAAGCTGGTCTCTGTGATCTTGTTGTATGAGACCCGTCGAGATTTATTTCTCTGTGGTCTCTCATTAATGATTTAGTTTCAGCATTATCCAGTCAGGAGGGCCGAATGTCAGCAACAGCACAAAATTAAACGGTCAGTACGACCCTGAACCTCCAGCGCACGCAAAACCAGGAATAATGCTGAAATTGGAGTGGGGATTCGACCGTTTCCCGGGGCGATGACGCATCGAAAACAAGAAACGGGCAGTTATTCTGTATTTTACGTTCTGTTAAAATAGATTGATTCTTTTGAAAATCGAGTTAATTGGTTAATTAAGTGTAGTTTTTGGGTATATTCGTTATCACTCGCATAATAAGCGAGTTAGTCTGCAGACGAAATTATACGGAATCACCTGTACATCCATCGCATCAGTAAGTGATATTACAATCATCATGTGAATTATGTTTTTAAACAATGTCAGTGTTATTTGTGTTTCTGATTATCAAGTTTGATGGATAATTCAATGGAGTTGGTAGGTATATGGAAGTAAAACATGTATTTGATAAAATGGCCGACGTTTCTACCCTCTGATTTGCGTCATTTTCCAAGGCCATCAAAGTTGTGTCACTATTCTTTTGTCTGGGACTACAATCATTGTGTCTCCGCCTACATAGATATTTTCTATTTGAATAAAGTAGTGTCGCGTTGATCCGCATCAATTAAAACCAGACCATTCCGTATTATCAAAAAATTTGGATTTTAAAGACATTTCAAGACCTCTTTCGAAAACATATTATGCTATAATATTTAAGATAACTGAGTTGATTCATTTTTATTAACTTTGCCATTGTACCGGATTCTTCCAATCATCAAAAGTGTGTTTCACCAAGGCTTCTTTTGAGTTGATGTTCTGCAGTAATGTGAGAAAATCGACAGACCTTATTTTTTCTCCATTGGTGATTTGATAACGTTAATTTCTTCACAGATAAAATACAGTGGGTTCCAAGAAGTGGTGTTCGGTTCAACCTATATTATCAATTGACAAATTTGCGTCGAGTTTTTTTTTATTGTAGAGCTTGACAAACTGTATCTTCTTACCAAGAATCACCTCACTCATGCCAAATCCAAGGCCTACTTTGCCATTTCTCAGGTGCAAAATTTTGATAAACCACATTAGCGATTTTTTTTGAAAAAAATCTATGCACGCCTTTGAATCCGGCATTCCTCAAAAAGGGCCTTTGCCAAATTTACCAAAAAAATTATTCATTTGTCAGTTTTGATCAATTTTAAAATCCGAGCCTGATGTGGTAGAATCACTTTATAGTAAATACTGAATGTAATTTACAGTATTCCCAACTGTGGATCTTTGGAAACAAATGAATAATCCACTTTCTTCTACGAAATAGGTACTACTTGACACTTTCTGGTGAAAATTTATATATTATGTAGGTCCGTTTTGGGGAATGTCGAATCCAGTGGCGTGCATAGATTTTTCCCAAGAAAAATCGCTACTGTGGTTTATCAAAATTTTGCACGCAATATAGGCTTTCGATTTAATATGAGCAAGGTCATTTTTGAAGGAAGTTACACTTTGTCAAGGTTAACGATAAAAAAAAACTCAAGTCAAATTGGTCAATCAATTTTTTTTTTCAGGATGACCCAAAAAGAAATTGGTCACACTGTATGAATAACTTTTGTACT
Organism: Orchestes rusci; assembly: GCA_958502075.1. Lineage (NCBI taxonomy): Eukaryota > Metazoa > Arthropoda > Insecta > Coleoptera > Curculionidae > Orchestes > Orchestes rusci. The sequence continues at coordinate 19,985,183 of OY293304.1, forward strand.
ATTAATTTCACGAAAAAGAGTTACTCTTTATAAAAAGCTCAGCATTGCCCAAGAACTAAAATGCAATCATCGGAAGACAGATTTTATCAGTATTATACGAGTTTTGTCAAAAAAATTGATTCTCGTCGACGTTTATTTGTGACAAAATCAGAAATTGTTATCAAGAAAAAATGACTCAAATCCAAATGTTTAATTATAGCTATCTTCGATGAATATCTGGTTTTGTTATTTTTAACAGTTTTCTCAAGATTGATTTGCATGGAAAACTTTTTTTTATCAATTTTACTAAAACTAGTGAAACCTACGGGTTACTTTTGATAATGTTATCAACTTTACCAAACGACAATTTTTGATTCTATCATAAATAAAGGAACCACACTCCTGAGTGAAAAACCCCGTATGTATATGACTGGTAAAGGTGTCGACTGATGGTTGTAATTTGGATCTTGGACTATCCAGATTTTTTTTCAAAGTTTATCTTTTTTTCGTGAAACTAATAATACGAAACCAATAACATATTGTCTACAACTTCTTGAGACACACTGTATATTGATCAAATGTGATCAAAAAATAGGCGCTTTAGTTCCCATAAACATTTGCATTTTTTTGGAGACGTATACAAAGGCCCCCTATCTATCCCATAAGATGTGACCTGTTTCTGAGGTGAGACAATAGTGCGAATGACATCAATGGATAAGTCAAAATGTTGTCGAGTTTTAAATATTCTTGCAATAATAAGTCACGTTGCACCAGAAATGGTAATTTGCACCCAACTATTTTGGTCCTGTTGAAGTAAACTATACTCGAATACAGCACACCGCTCCCAAGTCTAACCGATTACAACTCACCGTGAGTTATTGAGAAATATGGCATGATAGTACAAATGGATAGAACTTCATCAATGATTGAGACATGATGAAAGGCGTTTAAATTGTGTGCTTTTAGATAAAGGTATGTACAAGTACAAATTTTCTTAAACAAAAAATGTCTCACTGAAACAGTCCTGTCTCATTTAAATTCCACCTAACAAGCCATAAATTCATAAGATAATGGATGTTTGATTTTTGATTTTTTTTTCTTCCTTGCTCAGGCGTATTTTTCTTTTACTACGTGCATCAGTTGATTGGACTTTAATTAATTTTCCTTTTCGCCTGATCCACTGTTTCTAGCTAAAAATGACTCCAACTGACTCTCTGTGTTCATGACCTTCAGATTTGCCACAAATTTCTTCATTACATTTGTATTACAGTTTTCATTTTGTGCTAACTCCGCAACACGATCGAATTCTGTTTTTAGTTCTTCCACTTCGTGCTTATGTTCTTCGAGACCCAAAATTAATATAGTCGATGAGCAAATCAAAATTGTCATTCCTAGATGGTCTTACAGGATATATTATTATTTGTCATGTTAGTCATGGAATCCGATTGTGATTCGTCAATTATTTATTTGATGTACTAAAGGGTTCCTCTAATTTCTTGGGTTCGTCATTCTCTCATGTTTTCGTGTTTTCAAAAAAAAAAATATTTTTTTCTCCGGTTGCTAAATGAACGATAAGTTTTCTGACATCTTCCGTCAGCGGATTACATGATGTTGATGTAATATCTAGATCAAATGAATAGTCCACAGCACATGAGTATTTGCAGAATGCTCCTCCAGTGTCACTAGTGCATTTCGTAAGAACAGTGTAGTGTACATTTTTGTCTGGGGATGACAAAACAAAAAGTTTCATCATCTATTTTTGTGACTATGAGAGAATTTTGTTTCCAAGCTTTTAGTTATTTGGATTATTTCTGGCGCCTTTTGTGGTTGTGGGTACTCTCTAGAGTTGATTCACAGCCAAAAGTCACCTAACTAAACTACACGTGATTAGATATATACAAACGAATGAACTGATCACATGTCTTGGTATATCTGAAGTGACCGTTCAATCGTTTCCTATGTCTAATCACGTGTAGTTTGTTCACCTACTTTTGGTGACATAGTTGTGAATCATCTGAAGTAAATTAACTATGGAATTCAATAGCGCAACATCATTTTTTCAATTTTGTATGTGGGAATGTGCACATAATATTATATTTATACGATCTACAAAACAAACTACAAATTATTTAGCGGTTGAATGAAACATTCATCATCTTCTGAATGTATGGAATGTAAGATGAAATTCAAAAGAGACTGGATTATTTCAATGAGACATATTTTGTTTAAGAAAATCTGTACTTGCCCAACTTTTCAACGTTTTTCATCATCGATTGATGAACCTCTATCCATTTGCACTGTGCCATATTTTTCATTTATTAACAGTGAGTTGTAATCGGTTAGACTTGGGAGCAGTGTGCTCTATTCGGATATAGTTCAGTATGAAATATTAGGGGGTGTGTTTTGTGCTGTAGTCGGTTATATTTAGTAAAAACGCGACCGGGATAAGAAATTTGTGTCGAGTTCACCGAAATACTTATATGGTTGAGATTTTTAAATGTTTAATCACATTAAATTGTTGATTCCAATATTTTTTTCAATTTACTCAGTCATGGCTATGATCAATTTGTGTTGGGCAATCATAGGTATTTACAAATGAAAAGCATTGATGCGAAGTACCTAGATAGACGAGTGTTTTATTTTTTTTAAATAAATCTGGTAATCTTGAAGCTAATAGTAGGTGTAAGACATAAAAGTAATAAAACTATACTATCCAAAGAACAATAAAAAAATCTCAATTATCATTATTTCTTTTTATTAGTCACCTAGCTCGGTGGAAAGTATAATTTTCAAAATTAAATATCTCTATTATCGCATGTTAAGACCCAATCTTATCATTTTTAGGTTTCTGAATTGTGGGTTTTGGAGTCAATGAAAACTCCAGGATTGATTGAAAGCTTGTGTTAACGTTTTGGTGTACATTATACCCCTTTATCAGGGCTTCATAAATACAATCCTTTTTATCAAAACGTAGGCACAAGTTTTCGATCAATCCTGGCAGTTTTCATCGACCCTAAAACCCAAAATCCAGCAACCATTAAATTAAATATCTTGTTTCTGCAGATTCCAAATCCTACTAGTTAATTTCTCTGATACATAAAAATGTTCCAGAACTTTTCTAATCTTTCAAAATATAATAGAACATGTTCGAATAATTATTATCAACTTTCTTATTCCTCTTCAATTATGTCCGAGTGAATATTGACCTGCATGGTTTGTATTATTATGGTATAACTCTCGGCATAACTAATAATTGTTATACATGTGTGTTTGTTGCTTCGTTTTAGTTTTACTTCCTATTGTTTTGTTGAGTATCTACTCCAGTACTGTTTCGTTTTGTACATAATATTGAATTAAGTTTCACGATTGGAAAATACTTTTTCGGTTTGTTTTTTTTTTTTTTAACTGTTGGCCAGTTCGCCCCTGTCTACGTCGCCATATTGCAGCTACTCTAAGCTCCACCCACCGATCCCATTTTTCTATCACTGTTTGAATGTTCCTTAGCGACTCTCATGATTCTATCTCGATGCATACATCAGTTGACGTACCTATAGTGAATAATACCCATTGAATAGGTTAGTGCACTTATATCCTCAAAGTTTATATTGAAATCTCCACATAATTGAGCAACGACTCATGATTCCAATCTTTCCTACAAGAGAATGCTGCAACAGAATTTTCCAAAATCGATACTTATTGTCTAATTTCGCGTATATCCAAGCACCAATCAATCCCATTCTATCTCCTGTGGTTTATTTTCTTGGGTTGGTGCGTCTTTCCATAGAAGGAAGGTTAACAATACCTACATCACAAAAATGTGCATGAGAATTTATTACATTTGTTTCTATATTATGCTACTCCTTCTACACCCATTACACTCTTTGGAGTAGGTACATTTCATTTGGACAAAGGTGTGTAAAAGGTGAAGCCGAAAGAAACATACCTAGTTTGTGCATTTATAGCTTAGGTGTAGAACTGTTCAAGTCACTGGATGGTTATAGTGATTCAGGACAACTGATATGGTTCATTTAGGTCGACATATTATGCTCGTATTAGGAAAGTTGTACTAGTTAATGAATCCACGAATTGCCTCATATTTGCAAGGAATTCTGACAAACCAAATTATTTTTCCGGAATATCCACGCAGCCTGTTATTTGATGATGATTAACCACATCAAAGCGCAGCCCCACTGATTTTTCCCATATACAGAAATAAGATGGCTATCCACAGGAAAGTCGCTGAGGAAACTATTTGAATTTAGGATTACTAGAAGAAAAAAAAAAGATTTCTCCCGATAAGAAGTCATTGCGGGCAGCACATTCTACAGGAAAGTTATGAATCGCAGATCAGGCTAACTTGTGTGTTGCCAGACCAAGTAGCCACATTTTATGCCAAACAGACTTTTCAGGCGTTTACAGCATTAGCATTCTGGCGCACGATCACTTGCCTTTGCTTTCGAAAGAGTAGGCTACTTCTCATTCGCAAAATAGACACGAATTGTGAATGACGGCGGCCTTGAAACTATTTTCGAGGCAACAATAATAATTATGCGTGTGCTTTGTCATGTTTCATTGAAACTCACTCAAACTTGGCACTGACACTGACAGCAATTTGGAGGTTATAAATATTGTCACATGTGACATCACCCCAAGGTTTCTATAAGAGGTTGCCTCACTTTTACGGTCATGACGTCATGTGTGTCTACTGTTGCGCCACTGCGGCCATTCCTCGAACCATTCCATCATAAAATCAAGAATGTCATTTATCAACATCACTATTTATTTCAAGGTGGACGAGAGATTTTTTGCTGTCGATGGTTTTTCTTTTGTGAAATCATCCATTTACGTTTTTAAAACTGTTTATAAGTGTCTTATCCTTGGATTTGTCTATCAAATATAGTGTTTTAAAGGTAGGTGTGTCTAGAAATGATCATAATAGAGTTTGTTTACATGTGTTCAACTGTTTATTCTATTCTACCTAAATTTAGCTTTCATTATATTTCAATAGTAGATTTCTCGGTATATTTAGGCAGGACTAATATAAAATAATAGTTAAAAAGTTGTGGAAATCTGAGGGTTGATGTTTTGAATATACATATAGAAAATACTCACATTTGGAACAGTATTCTCGCTTTCTTGACCAATAATATACAAAAATAATGTCCCAAAAGATAATTTTACACTTCTATTAATATTTTATTTCGATTTAAATGATAAAATTAGCAAGAAATTCAACGTTTTATCATTGATCGAATGATACATGATACGACAGATGCAGTCCGATTCAATTGCATGACAGGAATGACACTCAAATGACAGAATGCGGACTGTTTCAGACCGCTAGCCTCAAATGACGTCATATTTTTCCCCTTCCGTCTTTACCTCAGGCGAAGTGAGGCAACCTCTTAAATAGAAACCTTGACATCACCCAGCCACCAGTTGCCCTGATCTAAGCGCATGCGCGGCCTGAGAAAAATGGTTCTATTGACATCAGGTGTGGCCTAGATGTCAACTCCAATATTTAGATGGCATATTAGATGACATTTGACGTTTTTTTTTTAAGTTAAGTTGAAATGTTTTTGTGAAAAAAAAATATGGAATGAGTTCTCAGTGTATCTAAGAGTATATTTGTCCAATAAATTGATTGTTGAATCACTTTCCGTGAACTATACAGCATTTTTTTCGCATGACTCCATTTAGCGGCAGTGGTCTTCAAAGGTAAGCTGTATTTTATTTTGAAGGCATGTAGGCCAGGCGAATTACTTCAAAATAAAGTCAAATCAGGAAAAAATTTGGTACAGGACAAACGCAGCTGGAGAGGCATGACTGATGCTGGAAAAAAAATCAGCACCTGAATGCTTGCAGAGGAGTGGTGGGGGTTGAAAGAGGTGAAGAGTGGTTTTTCGCGATTTGCGGCGTTGTTATGTTCAGCGTAAAAGTTGTAGAGAACTGAATAATCTACAACTTTTATTATAACAAAATTTTCATATAAGCTCAAAATTGATGAGATAAATGAGGAAAACTGATTTTTTAGTTTTTTGTATTTCATATTTAAGAAAATGTTCTTAGAATCACGAAACTTGGTGGAATTCCATTTTTTTCAACCCTCTGGACAAGATTTTTTTAAACTTTCAAGATTTCGAACGAGGCACGTTTGTTTGCTTGGGACATCAACTTTTATATGAAAGAATGAAAGTATATCACTTCAATGGAAAAATATTGCGTAAATTACGAAAAACTTAAAATCCGATTTTTCCTCACATTCATTTTCTCACTAAAGTTGAAATTTTCATATCATTTATTAAAATACGGTTCAGAAATGTATCAAACGTAAAATTTCTCTAAATAATATCATGTAAACAATATGAATAACCTCCTTTTGTCGTTCAACCAAAAAAAAATATTGAATGGTCTTATTGTAAAAAATATATCAACAAACTCAAAACTGTTGATAATCCAGATATTAGTTTGTAGAAACCAGGTACAGGTAATGCAAGACATTATTATTACATCTCTGATTGCTTCAGCAATAATCTTAATCAAGAGTAGGTGAAGCATTCTTTGCTTTCTTGCATTGATTTAGGTTCTGAATGTGACACGTCGGATTTTACTGAAAAAGGAAAAAGAGCTACAATCAAGTCACTTCTAGCTATGAAATGTTTAATTATCTATCGTATGTCTCTCGTTATAAAGATGCTGCAAAAGAATTGCTAGCTAGAAATAGCGATAAAGTGATTGCATTCATCTTATATTGTGCAAAAAAAGTCGCACATGACTTGAGATTTATGATTTATGTATCGAAAAGCTTTGGAAAGATCCACCTTCAAGCTAGAAAAACTACCTCCAACTAAAGGAGCTGCGATGCAACATACACACACCTACATCGAGGAAAAACTGATACCCGACAGCTCAAAAACATTTCTTGTTGTTGGGAGAAAGTTTGTTGTACTTCGAGATGCAGTTATCAGAAACATGATTTGCAGTGTTCAAATTTATGATCTGTCATGGGTTGGAGAATCGTACGAATGCCAAAGAAACATTTTTTGACGGGATCGTATCGGACGAAATGGACTCTGAACCAATGGGGCGGAATAATGAGACCAGATTGAAATCTGCACGAGAAGATAAAGAGGAAGAAGAACAAGAAGAACAACAAGAGGACGAAGAAAAAAAAAGAGGAGGAAAAACCACCAAAGGATAAAAAAAACGAAGAAGGGGAGGAAGCATCATTTCAAATCAAACGATTGAAACTTTCTTGAAATTTAAAAAAAAAAAAATTGTAGGGAAAGTACATAATAGAGTATTTTTTTCAATAAACTATCCACATTAAATTGGGAAATATCTCTAATTACATTTTCTAGTTAAGTAGTAGAAAAGAAAATATAGTTCAAATGACCTCATCGTTTCCATGTCAAAAAAATCAATATTCATAGCACATGCTATCATTGTTATTCTGAGTTTGCATTTATCATTTAGTTATTTCATCAAAGCAAGATGAATGGAAATTATTACCACATGTTGAACATTTGTTAATAAGGATAGCAATTATTTATTTTATACACTTTTGATCCGTATTTTAATAAATAATAAAAAAACAACTCTAGTATGAGAAAATGGGTATGAGAATTTTCAGTTTTTCGTAATCTACACAATATTTTTCCATTGAAGTGATAAACTTTCATTCTTTCATATGAAAGTTGAAGCCCCAACAGACAGAACGTGCCACGTCCAAAGACTCGATAGTGAAAAAAAAATTGTCCAGAGGGTAGAAAAAAATGCATTTTTCGCGAAAATCATTGGTTTCTCAAAAACGAAAAAAACTTTTCAACAAAACAAGAATATCTGCTCATTTAGCATAAGAGTAGGTATAATCCCACTAAGTTTCGTGATTCTAAAAACACTTTCCGAAAAATGAGACACATAAAACGAAAAACTCAATTTTCTCATTCAACTAATCAATTTTGAGGTTATGTGAAAATTTTTCAAAAAAAATTGTAGATTTTTTAGTTATCTACATCTTTTTTATGAACATTTTTTCATAAAATCCGTGATACCGCTGCAAATCGCGAAAATCCATTCTTCACCTCTTTCAACCCCCACCACTCCTCGCCTGCATGCATTCAGGTGTTCAATTTTTTCTCCAGCTTCAGCTATGCCTTTTTCTACACTCTCCAACTGCGTTTACCAAGTACCGATATTTTTCCTTCTGAAAAGGTAAATAGCCTGGCCTACTGCACAGAACACAAAGACAAAGTTTAGAACAAAAACGTAAATGGAGGGCGGGGCCCACAGAACACATATACAAAGTTTAGAAGACAAACTGACGTATAAAATTTTACGGAACAATGCGCCACGGAATAATAATAATAATAATGATAATAATAAACTTTATTTCCAATCATGAAAAATACATTCCAAACATATGAAAAGTTTGTACATAAAGTGGATGCGAATCGAACTATCAGACTTGGTCAGCGCTCCGCAGCGCAGATAGGAAGCCCACACTGACCCCATCCCCAGATGGTTCTGGACATTCAAGAAAAACCGAAAAAACTACATTTATTCAAAGTTTTTGTCTTAATTTAATAAATAAAAACATGTTCAACGTCAAAGTCGATGTCAGTGCTATTATGTAAAGGGAACTGTATAATATATTACAGAGATCTTCAATAATACATTATCCAAGTGTGATAGGTCGATTCGCATCCACTTCATTCCGTGGCGCATTGTTCCGTAAAATTTTATACGTCAGTGTGTCTTCTAAACTTTGTATATGTGTTCTGTGGCGTGGCCTACTGTTAAAACACAATGTAATACAAATTATCAACCAAAAGATTCTAAAATAAGGACAATCAACGTTCTCACATAACCAAAATCATCAAACGTCGACCAATCCACGGCAATAGTGCTCAATTCTCCAATTAAATCCGTGTACGAATAGTGTAGAAAATCATATGCATATCCGTACACGGATTAATTGAAAAATTGAGTACCTCGTCTAGATCATAAATTAGTACCCAGAGCTCAACATCTTCGAAGCAAGTCCACAAAATAATCTGGAGATGGATGCACTTACCATTTTTATTGATTTCGAAAACCAATCCATTGTAGCATAATAATCATTATGGTTGAGAGGCCAACAATTTGATTGTGTTCAGAATCGTAAAGTGAATCACATTCGTCTATTGTTGTGCAGTCAAAATATACAGGGTGTCTCACGGTCTATGGTACCTTACGGAAAACTAGACATAGGATCGATTCGAAAATTTGGCTCAGCACATAATCGAGTATTGTCTATATTTTAAAAATATTTTCAGTTCGGCAGTGTTGCCGCTTCTACCCAAAAGTCGTGGCAACTTTCTGATCTGAAATGGACCACCCTGTATATTATTATTTTTTTGGATTCCTTGACTGATTTTTTCCACTTTTGCTTGATATACTCCTATACCTATCGGCAGCGGTTTTCGAGATATAAACTAATTTATAATATTTTTGTCGTAAAACACATCAGTGGATTGAGTTCAATAATTTCGTACTTGAAAATAGTGGAGAGTTGAAATTGCTATGCCGACTAAAGGAAGGTGGGTTTATATGGTTCGAATGGAGAAACCGATCTGTAAATATACAGGGTGCTTCAAATTAATTAATCTTTATTTTTTCAAATTGAACCCCCTGTATATTACTTGAAAAATGAAAAGACCAATGAATTTTCTTTCAAACGGTATTCCATGTTCCTATACCTAAACCTTCAGGTCTAGCTTCAGGTTCTACAAGAAAAATGCATTTGTCTAAAAAATAAATTATATTGGTATTATTGATATGAAACATAATGTAGTTGCAGTTTGCTACTAAAAATAAATTGTTATTGCTGTGTGACCTGGCAACTATAGGTTGCCCTAGAAACTACAATATGTTTCATATCATGTATACCAATATAATTTATTTTTTAGTAAAATGCATTTTTCTTGTAGATCCTGAAGGTTTAGGTATGGGAACATGGGATACCATTTGAAAGAAAATTTATTGGTCTTTTCATTTTTCAAGTTATATATAGGGGGTTCCATTTGAAAAAATATCTTTTTTATTATTTTTGTGTATAGGAAAAAGATTAATAAATTTGAAGCACCCTGTATATTTACAGATCGGTTTCTCCATTGGAACCATGTAAACCTACCTTTCGCTAGTCGGCATAGCAATTTCAACTCTTCACCGTTTTCGAGTACGAAATTATTGAACTCAATCCACTGATGTGTTTTACGACAAAAATATTATAAATTAATTTATATCTCGAAAACCGCTGCCGATAGGTATAGGAGTATATCAAGCAAAAGTGATTGGAATCAGTCAAGAAATCCAAAAAAATAATAATATACAGGGTGATCCATTCAAAAATAGGAAAGTTGCCACGACTTTTGGGTAGAAGTGGCAACACTGCAAAACTGAAAATATTTTTAAAATATAGATCATACTCGATTATGGGCTCAGCAAAATTTTCAGGTCGATCCTATGTCTAGTTTTCCGTAAACGTCTAACGTACCATAGACCGTGAGACACCCTGTATATTTTTTTAAACAATGAACGTTTGAAAAAATTGGAAGAAAAAATCTAAGTTATCTGAATACTCTGACTTTATTATCACTTCAAATTATTTTCAATATCTTGGAGATGGTGGTGAGCCAGATGGTGGTGAGCCAGATGGTGGTCCTCCAGATGGTGGGGCTGGTGGAGTAGATGCTTCAAGTCTGGGTCCACCAGATGGTGGTGAGCCAGATGGTGGTGAGCCAGATGGTGGTGAGCCAGATGGTGGTGAGCCAGATGGTGGTGCTGGTGGGGTAGATGCTTCAAGTCTGGGTCCCCCAGATGGTGGTGAGCCAGATGGTGGTGAGCCAGATGGTGGTGAGCCAGATGGTGGTGAGCCAGATGGTGGAGCTGGTGGAGTTGATGCTTCAAGTCTGGGTCCACCGGATGGTGGTGAGCCAGATGGTGGTGAGCCAGATGGTGGTGAGCCAGATGGTGGTGCTGGTGGGGTAGATGCTTCAAGTCTGGGTCCGCCAGATGGTGGTGAGCCAGATGGTGGTGAGCCAGATGGTGGTGAGCCAGATGGTGGAGCTGGTGGAGTTGATGCTTCAAGTCTGGGTCCACCGGATGGTGGTGAGCCAGATGGTGGTGAGCCAGATGGTGGTGAGCCAGATGGTGGTGAGCCAGATGGTGGTGCTGGTGGGGTGGATGCTTCAAGTCTGGGTCCGCCAGATGGTGGTGAGCCAGATGGTGGTGAGCCAGATGGTGGTCCTCCAGATGGTGGTGCTGGTGGGGTGGATGCTTCAAGTCTGGGTCCGCCAGATGGTGGTGAGCCAGATGGTGGTGAGCCAGATGGTGGTGAGCCAGATGGTGGTGCTGGTGGGGTAGATGCTTCAAGTCTGGGTCCGCCAGATGGTGGTGAGCCAGATGGTGGTGAGCCAGATGGTGGTGAGCCAGATGGTGGTGAGCCAGATGGTGGTGCTGGTGGGGTAGATGCTTCAAGTCTGGGTCCGCCAGATGGTGGTGAGCCAGATGGTGGTGAGCCAGATGGTGGTGAGCCAGATGGTGGTGCTGGTGGGGTAGATGCTTCAAGTCTTGGTCCACCAGATGGGGGTGAGCCAGATGGTGGTGAGCCAGATGGTGGTCCTCCAGATGGTGGTGCTGGTGGGGTGGATGCACCTACATCTTCTCCAAAGTGAAATAGACCTCTGAGAGAAAATGCTTCAGTGCCCTGTTAGAAATAACATTGAATAAATAGCTGTTCCTGCTTCAGTTCCACTTTTCGAACATAACTTTACCAATACGTTTCTATGTAGTGGAAAATATTATTATATTCACCTGGATTGCCAGAACAGCTAAAAGCGCGATAGCACACACTTGTATGGTTCTCATGATTATTCTGCTACCACACGAATGATTATTTTGGGATATTTCTGAAGTATTTATACGCGACCAAAATACTTGAGGTGATAAGTGTGAAGTGGAATGAAGAAGGGGATGTGCTTCAAAATTAGAATAGATAATAGGAATTGGCATTAGCGGGAAAGTTATCTGACAGATAACTATTGATTACTCCGATCACGAAAGATCCACGATTGCTAAGGATTGCAAATGACAACGGTCTCAAAACTTTCTTTCAAACAATACTGTGCTCTGGATAAAAGTCATAGCTGAGATTGCTAATACAGCATCCAAATCTCCTTTGTCAATTGCGACAATTTTTTGTGTGAGCTGTGGTTTTTTTCAGTGGAAACAACGGAATTAATTCGTTAAAAGCAAGAGTGTATTTTTTTTTTAAACGAAAGCTTGCTTTGTGAAGAAACAAGTTCAGTCTCATTGATTCGGACTTCTACTAGTAGGTTGGAATTTGGAATCACGGTATATTTTTTTTATTCCTTACTGTACTGTGAAGTATTCACCGGACTGAAAACAAGTGAAGTAAAAGACACTTTACAGGGTGAACCAAGATAATTCACGACCATCAACTTGCTTTTTGGAGTAAAACCCCTTATTTTTTTAATCATTTTCGAATTCAACACCAAATGCTTAGTGAGTTTGAAGTAACGTGACATGTGTTCAACTCAGCCCAAAGAGATTTCGAGATATTCACGATTGATTTCTTTCTAAATATGGAACGATTTATTGAAAACCAGAACTACAAATCAAAATGAATGTTTGAACTGTTGACCATCAACTTCTTGACAGAAGGCAAGTGGATATGCTTCTCGTAGAAGGTCGATTAACTTTTGTAGCTGAGTTTGTTCTATTTTGTCTCTAGTAATTATTCTATTTTTAAATTTATTATTATTCAATATTTTCCAATTTATCGAAAAAGACTTTGGATATCATAAAACCATGAATAAGAATCTGATGGGGATGATCTTGAAGAAGTAATAGGCTTCTGCGGGTACTTATCATTGAACAATTCGCAAACTTCAGCTTGTGTCCGACTTCTGTTACTACATCCTATCGCCATCAGAATCTATATTCGTTGCTTTCCAGTTGAACGAGTCATTTCTTCAAACTTTTCAGTTTAACCTGATAATTTCTTATACCAAGTTGTTAGCAATCCCAAATCAACAATCAAAACTACTATGAAAAAAAAAGCATACTTGAATGCTTTGTTCAGATACACTCTCTCCATCAAACGTGAATTTTCAAATACCTGTTGTTGCTAGGTCAAGGACACGATACAGGAAACTTACTGATGTAGAAATCGAAAATAAATTGAAAAAAAAGTATTCATAAAAAAGCAACCAATTTCCGCAGTCAATAATAAAAATCGACGTGTCCGAGCGTTTTCCCATAAAAGAGACCTCATAATTTCACATTAGTTTGTTCCAACGCGTTCTCATTGTATGCATATCTTCACCCTCAGCTTTATTTTTGGGAAAAACCGGGTTGATTGATGTTTCAGAAACAAATGTTTCATAACCATTGCCAGACGTGCGCCACCCTACTATGCCATGCTTGGTTCGTCGAAATTTGTACCAAACATCTTCAGGACAATGGATATTGTCAGATTTTTCTCATGGGGTCATTTGAAAACTAAAATTAATGAGATCCAGCCAATAACTGTGGTAGACCAGCAAAAACGAATAGTTGTCGACAAACCATCCAAAAAATGCTTCAAAATGTACATTTTTTGATCACTTAAATTGGCTCTTGTAATAGCTAGGTGGATATCAGCGGTGTGAAACTCGAGGGTTATAATCTACACAGAAATACCCCCAATAAAGACATCACTGGACCCCTCATGCAATTTGAGATTTTTGGGGCTCTTGTCTCCTCCGCTAGTGCTTGCCAAGAAGATGATACCCCTCAAATCAAAAATCGAAATGTCTTGAAGCGCCCAAGATTTCGTTTGTTTTTTTTTAAATGGCCTATCTGATCAGAGAATGAATTCACGCATTGCCTCATATCCACAGGAAATGCTGACAAAACAAAACATTTGTTCGAAATAATATACCAGGATGTTGATTGATGTCGTTAAAATTATTAACCACGTCAAAGCGCATCCCCACTGACCTCTTTCATATACAGAAATAAGATCGATCCAAAGGAAAGTCGCCGATGAGACTTTGAATTTTGAATAACGAGAGAAATGGCGAAGATTTCTCTGGGCAAGAAGTCTTCGCAGTCGGTACATTCCATTGACAAGTTATGGATCGCAAACCAGATTACTTGTGTGACATATTCAGCCTACTCAATAAACTCAATCTGTGTCTTCGAGGGACAACAAAATGATAACCCTTTTCAAGTTGACAAAAAAAGTAGCAACATTTGAAGTCAAACAGGTTTTTCAGGCATGAACTCCGTTAGCATTATGGTTTAGGAGCAGGATCAATTACCTTTGATTTTGAAATAGAAATTCTAGTTTGAAATTTAATTATTTCAAATACACCGATGGATTACCGAACAAGTCTGAAAGCATCCGTCGTCATCAATCACGATACACTTACACACAATGTATGGGAAATGGATAAAGTCTTATTATAGAATGTTAGGACAAAGGGGAACTTTAGAACTGCCTCCAAATAGCCCTGACCTCACACCTCCCGGTTGTTTTTTGTGGGGATGTTCAAATAATGAGGTATTGTTGAGGTGGAATGGAAAAGATGAAGATAAAAGATAAAGGCACAAAATATCAAATTTATGGCGTATTCACGATAGCGGTATGATAGCAAAAACACATCGAGACATTTAGAAAAAAAAATACGGCCTGTATCTCTAACGTTATACTTTAGACTTGATTAAGTCGATTTAAATAGGAAAAGCCTGTACTTTTCTCTCATCAAGTTGATTCTGAATATGTATTAATTCACAGAGGGTTCTATTGAAAAAAACGTAGGTTTGCACTATCTTTGGAACTAGAGCTTCAATAATTATTGTTTCTTGTATATGGCCCAGTCAATCGGTAGTTTGAAAAAAACAAAAATGCGGAAGTTTTTATTCTTGACGGTTTTATATGTTTTTGGGGCTGAATTCGAATTCATGATTTGCTGCCTTTTACGAGGTCGGCTTCATAGCTTGAAGCGCAAAAAATCTCAATTTTAAGAATCACATATTTATGTGATATAGATACATGTATCACGAAATGGTTGGACGACGTAACTAGGATCATCACTAATTTGAATGGATTCTCCATCTAAAAAAAGGCATTCAGTGGTAGAACATGGCTACTCTAGAAGAAAATTGGTAGTATAGTCAAGGATCAAGGTTATACGTCCATGGGTAGAGTTTGAATGAAAATAACTAACCCGACGTCACTGCTTCATTAAATTTAGTCGCCAACATTTGGTTTTGGGTGGCTGAAAAGATGTTTCTTCGCCACTAGAAGGTCCAGGTGAAGGGTTTTGTACAATTCATGCACAGGAAATGGTACTGTGCATCAACTGCTATCAAGTCTTTTACTGGCTCTACAGATAGCATAGAAGACATGGAATGCTTGAATTATCTTGAGAATTAATTTATATCCTAAAGCAAAACATCTTTGTGAATACAAGAAGCTGGTAACGGACGGTACGCGATAATATGATATAATGTATAGCTCGGCACTGAGCTATGATATTATATTCTATTATCACTGCAGTGGACTAGAATATATATTTTTCATTTTTTAATATGGTAGAGTGAACATAAATATGGTGTATAGTTGCGAAAATGGTGATGGCAAAAGACATTACTGATAGATAACATTGATAGTTCATCTGAAGATGACTTAGATGCTCAAGGCGACAACCTATCAGCAATTATGGTTAAAAACTGAAAAGGCTTGCCCAAATTCTGGTTATCTAATCATATCAGAATACACCAAAAAGAACGGAAAGAATTTACACTTTTATACGAATTGAGTGACGACAAATTTGTCAATAAATTTCGAATGAGCAAAACAAAATTTCATAAACTTCATGATCTATTGAGAATCAAATCAAAAATGATATGAAATCAGGTAAAAAGAACTTGTGAACAATGCTGGTTCGCTTTCTTGACTGGCGGGGGAACCCAAAAGGGGAGAGATATATTATATATATATGTGGAGTGGATATATATATATATATAAACATATAGCTGAAGGACAGTAACGGGGCTACTGGTAACTACGCAGTTAGGGTTAACTATTGGGATGGCCCCAAAGATTCTTGAAAGAAGGGAGCAATAAGATGTTGGACGCTCGTTTTAAAGTGTATATTGGATCTTATTCGAGCTTTCGCTCTAAGTTTAGAGCTTCATCAGGACGAATCTAATCAAAGAACCATGTTATCAGTCTACAATGCAATGGTGAATCCAAAAAAACCTACAGATTATTACACATTACTCCTAGCCCTTGTGGAACGGTAGAGATACATGGTGAGTATACAGGATAGTGGTAATTAGTGGTTAAATAGACAAAATCAGTTCACTTTGGTTTGACGCCATAGTACTAAACTCCAACAAAGAAAGTTTTTTATGTTCAATCTAGACAAGCAAAAAACACAGTGTTTGGAAGCAGACTGCCATGTACACCGTTCATTCGGTTCACAATTTATGTGAAAGGCAAAATAGTACAGATTTTACATACATAGTGGGAGGTAGTACAATTATCCTATGACGTAGTCGTGTTGCCTCCAATAGTTAAGCAGATGAGTCCTGATGTTGAACAATGAAAAAGAAAAAACATGAAACGAGTTGGAAGAAAAATATTGAATTGTTTGGAGTAGAAAGTCAATTTTTAAAAGGATTGTATCTTCCAGAACTAGATTTCTTTCTATACCAATCCAACATGACAATATTCTGTTCGGACCTAACTACCCTTGTATCTAAGAAGGGAACTGACCGTTCAGATTCTTCTTCAACAGTGAACTGAAGGTTATTATCAAATGAGTTGAACAAATCTAGAGTTGTTTAAACTTGGTCTGCTGGAAGGGCCAAAAGAAGATCGTCAACGTACGGAAATATAAAAGGAAATTGAAAATTGACCTGTTCTGTGATATAATACAGTAATTTATTCATGACAATTTCTGCTAAAACAGGAGAACAAGCACAACCCATTGGTACACCTACTAGTTGTTTATAGAAGGTGTTATTAAACGAAAAATAAGTATTGTCGTATAGGTAAGTGATGATCTCGAGGAATTTGTCTTTAGGGATGGTACAGTTATTTTTTATAAGGTCAAAATGTTCATCCAGAATTTTTGTTAAAAGATCAAGCGGAATGTTAGTGAATAGGGAAACAACATCAAACGAAACCAGAACAAAGTCATGTGGTGATTCAAAACCATTTATTTTATTCGCAAACTCAAAAGTATTCTTGATTCTGAACCGGTTAAATTCACCAAAAGATTTGTCCAGAATACCAGAAATAAATTTAGCTAGAGGTTGAGTAGACGCACCAATGCATGACACTATGGGTCTGAGGGGTACACCTTCTTTGTGTACTTTCGGTAAACCATAATATTTTGGACAAATCCCATTGTACGTTAGTAAAGTTTTTGCAATGTTCGGTTCGATAAATTTACTATTTTTTAGATTATTGATAAGCTTATTACAACTTGTCTCAACTTTCGAGGAAGGGTCTTTATTCACTTTATTATATGTATTAGCATCATCCAACAATTCAGCCGATTTGTTGATATAGTCTGTTTTAGACATAGCAACAGTAACATTTCCTTTATCTGATCTGGTTATAATCAATTCTGGGTTATTTTTAAGAAACATCGAGGTGAGTTTTTCTATGTCGTTCGAGGGGGATTTTATGTTAGTTTTTGCCTGAATATAGTTGGTAATGATATTAGTGGCCTTGGATCTAATTAAGTCTTGTTTCTGTACTGGGACACCTTGTAATAGGTGTTCTACTTCTGAAAGTAAGCTATATATGTTGATATCTTTGACAGAAATTGGAAGACTAAATTTAGGACCCAAAGCTAAGAAACCTCTTGATATTATTGGGGATATCTATGCCTGATACATTACTAAACCACTCATTATTATTATTGCTAAAAAAGTTAAGTTTGTTATCTACTAATTTTTTAAGTTTAATGATATTTTTCTTTTAATTTGATTGAATAAAGTATTAAATTTATTTCTTTGACAATATAAAAAATCTTCCAGAACATCAAACGGTAGCTTATTTCTGAGTGTATCAATTAATTTATTACCCCTCGTCTCAAGTTTCTCGATATAACGGTTAGTATCACAAATGACAATTTTTTTGATCTTCGTAGTTACCTGCTGGGTTAAAAATTCCAAACTATTAGCGTTGGTAACAGTGACTTCTTGTGGTATTCTCCATAGCCTCTTTGTGTTATCGGCTATGAATCTAGGGGTGACATCTTGTCTTTTGCATTCTAGTAAGAAAACTCTTCTGTTTTTTTGGGCTGCTAAACTTCGACTTAAGTTAGAGTAGTTTTTCATCAAACGAACCACTTCATCTCCATATTCCTCACCAATCCTTTTGTAGAATGATCCCATGTTCAATCTAGAAATAGCTGAAGGACAGTGACGGGGCTACTGGTAACTACGCAGTTAGGGTTAACTATTGGGATGGCCCCAAAGATTCTTGAAAGGAGGGAGCAATAAGATGTTGGACGCTCGTTTTAAAGTGTATATTGAATCTTATTCAAGCTTTCGCTCTAAGTTTAGAGCTTCATCAGGACGAATCTAATCAAAGAAACATGTTATCAGTCTACAATGCAATGGTGAATCTAAAAGAACTTACAGATTATTACACATTACTCCTAGCCCTTGTGGAAGGGTAGAGATACATGGTGAGTATACAGGAAAGTGGTAATTAGTAGTTAAATAGACAAAATCAGTTCACTTTGGTTTGACGCCATAGTACTAAACCCTAACAAAGAAAGTTTTTTATGTTCAATCTAGACAAGCAAAAAACACAGTGTTTGGAAGCAGACTGCCATTGACACCGTTCATTCGGTTCACAATTTATGTGAAAGGCAAAATAGTACAGATTTTACATACATAGTGGGAGGTAGTACAATTATCCTATGACGTAGTCGTGTTGCCTCCAATAGTTAAGCAGATGAGTCCTGATGTTGAACAATGAAAAAGAAAAAACATGAAACGAGTTGGAAGAAAAATATTGAATTGTTTGGAGTAGAAAGTCAATTTTATTATAAGATTTATAAATTATTCATTATTATTACTGATATAGCATTCAGGAGTTTTTATTTTCTTAGTGAAAGATTGAGAGAGTAGGAAAGTATAAATGGAACTTAATCCTTCTACATCCTTTTTATGATTAAGACAGTTGCCACAATTCGTGATGTAACACATTTCTAGGAACCTTCTTTTGAAGTTACTGTGTTCGGTAGCAAAAATTACAGGTTCTGTGAACTCTGCTCTGTGATCTTGTTGGTTTACGTGTATGCTCAAACTGGTTGAATTGGGTTTGAGCCTGCAATCACTTTTATGTAACGTTAGTCGTTTGGACAGTTTTTGCGAAGTTTGTCCTATGTAGATCTTGTCACATTGACATTTAATGCCATATATCACATCAGATTTACTGTTAGCAAATGTACGATCTTTCAGGTTTGAGTAGAAGGAATTAAGTTTTTTAGATTATATTTAGCAATTTTTAAATTAAATTCTTTGAATAAACCAATGAGTGAATTAGAAAGTCCTTGGATGTATTGTATTTTTCCATATTTTACTTCAACTTCAGGATCTATATTCTGAACATTACAATCGACATAGATGTGAGTTTTCCTTCTCAGAGCTCTTTGGATTAAAGATTTGGAAAGCTATTTTTAATCAATATCTCTTCCAATAATAACAAGTTTTTTTCAATAAATGAGGGGTGACAGATCTTAACAATTCTATTTTTTAAAGCATGGATAGTGTTGAGTTTTTGTTTCATCGGGTGGTATGATTGAAAAGGATTGTATCTTCCAGAACTAGATTTCTTTCTATACCAATCCAACATGACAATATTCTGTTCGGACCTAACTACCCTTGTATCTAAGAAGGGAACTGACCGTTCAGATTCTTCTTCAACAGTGAACTGAAGGTTATTATTAAATGAGTTGAACAAATCTAGAGTTGTTTGAACTTGGTCTGCCGGAAGGGTCAAAAGAAGATCGTCAACGTACTGAAATATAAAAGGAAATTGAAAATTGACCTGTTCTGTGATATAATACAGTAATTTATTCATGACAATTTCTGCTAAAATTGAGAACTGGTTGTGAATTTGTTGTACTCGGAATCTCTTCTATGATCTCTTCTTTCAACCAACTATCAAAAATCGAATCGTATTTTTCAAGGTATCAGTTTGCAAAACTCCAAACAGCGAATGTACCAACTGCTCCTCTCTAAGCACAGAATACCCCATAGGGGGAATGTTTTGTGTACCCAATTTCTAAAGCAGTGCTTCTCATAATGTATGACTTCGGTAAACCCGTATAAAAATCAGTCTGGCACACCCACTCTTAATATTCTCTCCTCTGATTTCAATAGGTTCGTTATTTATACATAAATTGAAATCATAACTTGAAAATGTTTGACAATTCTTCACACTACCAAACACCATGAATTTGGTTTTTTTAACATTAGGTTTTAATTTATTCATACATAGCCAGTTGAATAATATATCTAGTTCTGAGTTCATCATCGCAACCATCCCTTCATAGTCCCTTCCCGATATACTTACTAATGTATCGTCCGCAAATAAACTAACAAATGATTTCTTCAAAATACATCCAATGTCATTCACATACACAAGAAATAGTACCAGCCCCAACACACTGCCTTGTGGCACACCTATTTGACTTGAGGTTGAACTAGATACCACATTATTCACTTTCGTCATATTGGCTCGATCACTCAAAAAGTCACTGATCCAAAGGAGCACTGTCTCTTTCACACCGCAGTCCCCCAGCTTCTGGATTAGTCGTCTTCTGTCGATGGTTTCAAAAGCCCTTTGTAGGTCTATAAACACACTAAGAACAACGTTTCCGTTATGAATTTCAGAACGCCACTTTGAACAAACATAATTAAGAGCTGACTCGCACGAATATTCACTTCGGAACCCTGACTGACCTTCAAAAATTACGCCTTCTTCTTCTAAAAACTCGCGGAGCTGACACAGATTCCAGAACTTTATCGATCACAGACAATAGATCTATCGGTCGAAAATCGCAGGCTCGCGTGGATTAGACACTTTCGGCACAGGTACGATAACACTTGTTTTGAGGGTTTTGGGAAGCTTTTCTGTTGTGAGAGACGTATTAATGAGATGCAGAAGAGGATAACCTATAGCAAAAAAACCTTCCTTTACAAGTCGTACGTTGCATATATCGTCAGATGTTGATTTATTCTTAAGGTTCACGACTATTTGTTTAAGTTTATGTATATCTAACAGGTTTCGTCAGTTTTCTTGGGACCTCCAACGGCTCAATAACTAACTTCTGTTTGACCGCTGGTATATTTTCTGCAATCTCGGTAATGCTTTTCGAATAAAAGTAGTTAAAATTCTTCTGAATGTCCCCTACCCTATGTTGAAACTCGACATTCTCAGAGGAATCACAATTATTCATGCTTGAGTTTTTTTGAACATAGCACAAGAAGAATGTTGACATATTGTTATAAATAGTAGAAGATAGATGGTTTGCCAGAACTGCCAGAAGCGCGATAGCACACACTTGCATGATGGTTCTCATTATTATTTTGCTACCACACGAATGCTTATTTTTGAATATTTCCCAACTATTTATACACGGTTTAAATATATCTGATCATAGGTGTGAAGTGGACTGAATATGTGCATTCAAATAGATATTTTGAATATTTTTATTTATGTATTATCAAAAGAAAACTTATTTTGTATGTACAATATACAAACACATGAATATTTATGCAATGAAACTTTTATCTTTTTCCACGCATTCAAATTTTATTCAAAAAGAATCTTTTGAAAATCTCCCAAAGTAATAAAAGAACCTTAGATATTTTCTCAAACATACATAATATGAGCTCATTCCTAGGCGGGACAGCAATGGGCAAGTGCCCAATATCGGGGCATATATGCGCGGAAGCGGATGGCGAATGCTAAATGTAGTGGAACTTTCTGCCAGCCGTAAGTGATTGATGTGAAAATGCCCTTATATACCTAGTAGTGCAATATGTGTTATTGAAATATGAGATATATGATCGTACAATCAATTATAATATTACGCCACCCAATATTGGCTTGTACTTCAACTGTTTTGCTGGGCTGTGCACATACATTCGTATACACGCACTTGCCTAATGAATCGGAAGACAGTTGTGCTCTATCACGCTTATTATTTTCATTTTGAGTTGTAGCTGAGTGAAACCGTTGGTCCCCATAAGCAGATGACCTATTTCTGTGTATTTATGTAATTATTGGTATAATTATTCTATATCGTTGATCATATCAGCTCAACACTTTCCTTTACTTCATAATATGTTATTCTCTTGAGGTGGATCAGCTCTTTTCACAAAATCAAGATAAGACGATCATTTGGAAAAAATATTAGTGTCATGTTTTTTTTAGTACTCATTTTTAGCAACATCTTGCATCTTGTCAATTTACTAATTGCAAATTACCCAGACACAAAAAATATGATACTCTACTTCTCAAACCCAGAATTTGTTGAAGATTTCAACTGGAACTTGGTGCAATATTTTTCTATTTTATGCAGTTGGGCCCAACATTTCCTTTGCATTCGAAAAAACGATATATGCTTTGAAGATTCACCAAACGAACCAAATTCTTTGTGGCTAATACAATTTTATTATTAAAGAAGGGAGTTTTCGTGGCGTAGGGACAGAAAGGGAAATGAGAAAAGTTGGCACCAAGCGGGATTTGAACCCACGACCTTCGTCACGCCAGGGCAACGCTCTACCAACTGAGCTACCAATGCCTATGAGCAAAAGCCAGCCCAATGCAAACTATTCTCACTTCTAGGATGTAAGTTTTGAGGTTATGGTGAGCGACCTTCGGCGGTTACAATCCAGTGGAGCTGTTATATGGGGGTAGGAAGAATCACACACATGTTCGAGGTTATGTAGGAGTCTTTTTCACCTTCAACCAAGATGCATCGTCGACAAATAGCGACTTTGGCAGGTATCGGGGTTGACACCCTAACCATAGAAATTAAGCCAATAATTTACATTATTAATTTATTATTATTAATAATTTAATCATTATATATAATTTATTATTTTTAATAATTTAATCATTATTAATAACTTACATTATTGGCTTAATTTCGACGG
Organism: Orchestes rusci; assembly: GCA_958502075.1. NCBI lineage: Eukaryota > Metazoa > Arthropoda > Insecta > Coleoptera > Curculionidae > Orchestes > Orchestes rusci. Next base: position 20,008,415 of record OY293304.1, read on the forward strand.
TTAGGGTGTCAACCCCGATACCTGCTAAGGTCGCTATATGTCGACGATGCATCTTGGTTGAAGGTGAAAAAGACTCCTTTTGCTTGAGTGTAGACGATGAAGCTACACATATCTCAATCATAATTCTCCTGAAATTCAAAAAATTCAAAAAGGGTCTAGGGTCTACATGAAAAGTGTTTTGAGTTTGTTGTAGAATGTTGTGTGTTGTGTTTATCAATAATAAGTATTATTCTAAAAAATCCAGTAATCATATCTATTTCGCAGAATGAGGATGAATGATGTCCGAATATCAGATAAAATGATGCTTTCATGAGATACTGAATTTATGCGCTCACTTTTTCCAAAGAGTGAGCGCCACAGATACAAATTGTCCGTTATTGAATTTATAGCTTGGAAAAGGAAGCAGAAAATAACTAGATAGACCTTTATAATCCATCAAAATCATTCACCATTTATCACTGAAGCTGCAGTCTGATGATGGAAATCAAGGTACTGCGGAATGCGTCTATTATTGGGAAAAATTTTAGCGATCCAAAACACTTGCTTCAACAATTAAGCTCCGTTGAAAGTGAAAAAAACGTTATCGTAGATGAAACAGTGAGAATCCGTGAAAGACATGCGACACTGAGTAATCTAACCTACCCTATTTCCTGCTTTTTTTCAAAATATCACTTGACTGTTTATTTTTCTCATTATTTTTCCCAAATTAAAATGTGCATACCTAAAAAAAACAAAATAATATTTTTTGATTTTGTGAGGTTTAAGAAAAATAAAGCCTTTATTGTTTGCCACCGACCCATCGTTGTTGCATAATGGGCTGCTAGGACAAGTGCGGAAGTTGGTTCTCGAGCCCAAATACGTGCGGAATAGTGCATAAAACGATATTTCAAGTGGAAAGTGATAAAATATGACTTGAACGGCTGATGATTCAATCAATAATTGTGTTTCCATATGCCATTAGGCTTTCTTCATTCCTATCACCAGTATAGCGACTGATAAATATAGAGACAAGAACTCATTTGATTCGTTTTTTGTTGGGATCACGTGTCTGGCATTTTTTGGCTATTCAAGATACTCATCAGCGAGGCATTGCTCATTGTTCGACATCGTTTGATTTCGCCCTTTTGCAGCATTATGAAATTCGAAGGAGGTGTGTGAGTTTTAAATTGCGACCTGGCAAAAGTATTTTTTGTTGGATCAGTTTACTGAGAGAAAGAGTAAAGAAAACCCAAATAAAAATGAAACTTTTCGTACTTGAAAGGTAAACTTATCCCTCCCATCACAACAAAAATTGATCGATCTATTATATAATCGCATTTTCTATGAGTAGTTCACAACGAAAGGCTAGATCAAAATAATTGAGAATTTCCGTGGTGAGGGCGGAATCTAGCGCCTTCGCCGAAGAGTAGAGTTACGAAAAATATAAAATCTTGAAGAGTTTGTTGTGTTACTAACTTGTAAAGCCCAACATGTTAATACCACTATATTTTTTTGTCGACTGCATCACAGGACCACACTTCAATATAAATTTTCTGGTAATATCCACGGAATCCTACAGTCATAGGAAAAATCCGGATCTATACTTTAATTTTCAGGTGCTTAATAATAAGTTTACCCTATACTTCATAGTTGAATCAGCATATCGGGAAGCACATATGAAAATAAGTTTTGGATTTTGTTTTTTCCATCTAGTCTATTTTTATTGATGTCGTATCTCTTTATTTCTGAAGTGATACAACAGATGATAATCTTGAGGGTGACAAAAAGCTATGCAACTGTTCGCTAATATACACCTTACTGTACTTTGAAAAAGCTCCTGATAATATATCTATCTTTCATCTGGATAATACAGAATCAATCAAAATGTACTACAAAATCTCCATTCTTACATTTATCTCAGAAGAAAATAATTCCATGAATCGATAGCTCTATGGTTCACGACAATCAGACGCCATCAATTCAACAGTCGTTTTATTGCAAGTCGTATAAAAATGCACAAAACAAAATTAGGACCTTCAATAAAACTCGGATAATAAAGTCGATTCAATAGCGCAATACCATTCGACTGTATCTTGACGCAATCTAGAATTTCAAAAATGTTTTTATCATCGAGGTTGACTGTGCTATTGTGATTAGATGATCAAGTTTAAATCATCTGTAAGTAACGTCTGATGTCACGTACTCAATAAATATTCTATAATTTCCAAAATGAACATTTTATGAAATAAAAACAAGGCTCCTGAAGATTATGCTTAGAAACTAATTGATTTTAGCATTTCTGTTGATGTCTAACGATAGAAACATATGCAAGAATGCTGTGAAAGTATTTTCTGATCCTTTTTGATCCAAAATACTTGAAATAGTAGGACTAGTCCTGATACAGCTAACGCAAAGGTGTCCTCCATACAGTGGCGTAGCGTGAGGAAAATGTCAGGGGATGTAATGAAGGACATCAAGGAAAGGACAGAATGTTAAACTAACCCAAACCTTGAAAGAATTTGTCATTAACTATCACGTGCTTATCTTTTTTATGTTATGGGATTGAAATTTGGATCAGCAAAGATATCATATTGGTGACAAATAATTCTACGTACTTAGTACTTACTCATCATTGAACAACAAAAGCGGGAAGAAAAACATTTGATCTCAGTTTTAAAATGGAGATCAATTATTTTTCTATTTACACATCTCACAAAAAGCTTCGTTTTATAGATCTGTGTCACGGTATGATTCTGATGGTTAAACATATATAATCAAGTCAAGATGATCGTGAGTAGTTACGAAATTGGAGATCTACATGATAGGATGAATATGCTAAATTGTCTTAGGTACTTTCCAGAATCCTGATTATGGCAGATGCAATACCGTTCGAACTCATAACTACAGCAAATGCCAAACAACTTTCGATTCACATCATAATTGCCACCAAGCGAGTAATCATGTGATTTGCTTGTGACCAAATTTGGCCACCAGCAAACTTCATAGCAACGAGGTTGATGGCAACGATGACATAGATCGCAAGTTTTTTGACGTTTTCTATATGTAGGAATTTACTGGAATCTAATCATCTGGAACAAGTATGGTTCGAGTAGTTTGTTATAGAGCGCCCCGTGTTTCTTTGTATATTCACTCCACCCATCCAAATTAAGTAGGTACTGGGTGGTCACACGAAACCTAGAACCTCTTATAACTAACTTTGTAATTTTCATATCACGAAGAATAATTTTTGAATTTAAAATAATTTAATAATGTAGGATTCATCAGATGTATTTCTACTGATATCTCAAAAAAACAATCGAGGATCGCTTTTCAAACATATGAAGCAAGCCTATGTTTTTTATTAAATGGTTCCACTTTTCGCGTGGTATATGGACCTTTTTCTCGAGAACAAAGTGGATAGTATCACGGTTGCCAATTGGAGCAGATTAAAGATTAAACAAATGAGAAAAAGCTAGGACAAATATTGTCCATTGCTTGGATGCACCAGTTTTCAGTAAACTTTAGTGATTAGTTTTTGAATTCAAACCCCTGATTCAATCTGGTCGAAACCAAGCTAAAAAATATTTAACACGACGCTGTAACGTAATAAGTACTTAAGCCGCAACCAAACATGATCATATCATGTCCGTTAACAATGGGAGCAAAACAAATTATATATTAACAGTCTGTCGCATTCAAGATAAATACACCCCTGTTTTCTTGATATTTGGAGAAGTTGGAGTTGGAAATTTCGTACAGGCCAGCCGTGTACTCATTGGTCAAAGATAACCTAACAAATATGAATTCAGAATATTGATAACTTGGCCAAAGGCCAATCAACAGATTTTTTTTGGGATCATCTTGTCGTTTTTTTTTCACAAATTGCGAAAATATGAGGTATTTTACGCAGTAAAGGTCGTTCCGAATTGTATCACTATGACGCACTGAGAGGGGGATAGAAAGGGAATTTGATTTGCTTGGTATTCACAATATCATAACACAAGATGTTTCCTGAAAATTGGTAAAGTTCCGTGAGTTGATTCCTGAGGTGTTGTCATAAAAGAGGTCCCATGAACAAATTTTTCCACAATCGAGGAAAACGGGCTTTTTGTCAGAGACATCGCAAAAAGTTCACAGTTCTGCATCGCATTCTAACCTCCATAGAAAGCAAGTGCAATAAATGTTAATCAGAAGGAAGCTGAAACTATATAGGGTCAAAGATGGAGGCCTAGTATCGTCGTTGGAGCTAACCAGGAAATTCTACAAGATTCAGCGCCTGAGACGGGAAAAGGCCCTCTCCATTTAGGTTGTAGAGTGGAAAATCAGTTTATCCTTGTAACGGGTGTCCACTAAGAATGAATCTCGGCTGTATCTTGAAAAATACTAGCCGCATAGCCTTGCGAAAAAGAACTTATTAGCAAAAAGGTCATAAGAAATTGCTGTAAACTATTTTGAAGTTTCTAGAACTGCCGCTAGATGACGCAACCGCTCTGGCCGATAAGAAAATAGGATGCTTGCAAAATTTTGCCTTTATAAAGGGCAGTGGCGGCTCGTGAAGTGTAGGTATGAGTGTGCGCTACCAAAAGGGAATCACAACAATAATGGTCATTCACTTGAGGTTCATGACACGATCAAAATGAGTAAATTCGGAATAAACCAAATTACAAAATCGATGTATTTATTTTTTTAGCAAAAATAATAGTTGAATACTGTTTCGTGAAAAAATATTTCAATAAAGCTACTGTTAAAAAAAGTTCACCTCGGCAAAAGTAGAGATATATAACTTTCCAAAATACCTTAAAGTGTTGATTTTCTCCACGTTTTATTGGTTTTGGAAAATTCTCAACAACGTCCGTACATGGCATGATAATTCCTATGACTTGTGAGGAGAAATCTCCACTTTTAGCAACACTGATTATCTTGAATGAATACACGCAGACTGAAGACAGCAGACTGACAATGGCAATAGTGACAACTGACTAGACAGGAGACAATTGTACTGAAAAATGACAAATGTACTAGTTGTGTTTGTTTTAAACATTGAACTCCATACTACGTACCTGGAACTGACCCGCTTATTATCGAGAGTGAAGCAAGTAGGGATAGTGATACGTACGGATATCTATCTCTTTCTAACTCATTTCTCTTTATGGACAGAAATCACTATAAGACATACATTTTATATTTACTAGACATATTAATTTGAGGAAAATACTGTATTGTTGCTTTGATTATAGGAAATTGAAAAGACATTTACCATTCACGTACAAGATTAATTTCAATCAGGAATAAAAAATGAATACACCCTAGAGCCTGGGTGTATAGCTGAATAAATTGAGTAGATTTTTCACTTAGTACTTTCCTCTCAGAAGAATAGTAGTTCAGTTGACTAAAGTCACGATGGGTGATTTTGATTCTGTTCCAAATTGTACCATATAAAGAAAAATGAATAATAGATAAATAAAATAAAAAGAATAATCAATAATTGAAAGATAGGTACAATTAATATTACCCTCATTAAAAACATTGGAATTAATTCAGTATAACAAAGACTTTATATAATTTTCCATCGGGAAACAACGTCCCTCATCAGATTTTGATAAGGAAATCATATTTTTGAAAAGAAAAAACCAACTACCTACTTATCACCTTCAATATATGAGTTATAATTTGTGAAGAAAAAAAAAATGTTGCTATTTTTTTACCCTATATTAGGAACCCAACTTATTGTTTCATAATGTTCTACATCGCATTATCATGATACCTTCTTTATCATAGCATTGTAGAGTTATTAATTTTTCCATGATTGTTTCAACTTTTAGTCATGAAAAGACAAATCTTCTATCATCTTGCAAGTTTTTACATTCGACTGCAATACAATAGATCACCATATTTTTTCAGTCCTTTTCAAACTTATTTTTCCGATAATCCAACTTATCTAAAAGAAAACAGCACTCTAGATGTATAATATTTTAGTATTACTATAATAACATGTATTTTCACCACCAATAAAATAACACTGAATCCTCACAAAACAGTTTTTTTCACCCGTTAACGATAACCTTAATACCCGGTAATGAGTTCGACAAGGATAATTTTCCGTAACATTGGCCTACCCTGTATGCTGTTTGACTTGCAACCATTCTAAGTGCACCTGATATGATTATCGAACATGCACCAATTTTTGACAATATTTGTATTTTGGTTGTGCAGTTAATAAAAAAAAAACCCATATGTTACACACTCAAGAGCCTACATCACCCGCTCGATGCAACATATCTGTTTCAAAGAATTGCTGAAAAAGTACGCAACGGATTGGAACAAAGTTTTGGATTTATATTCGGAATATTATGAAAAATTGAGGAAAGTCATTTTTTATGAGTTTAATTTTTTTTAAAAAATAGTAAAAAAGTTTTCATCAAAATTATTCAATTTGATATACTTTGCCTAATTGCTCATTTTTTAATATCCTTTCGTATTATGGGTGATGCAATTTTTGTCATAGCTTTTTTTTTGTTAATAATTTTCTTACTTGAAAAATTTTCATTTTGTAAAATTTTACAAACGAGGGTTTCATTTACTTTGAAGTTTAGCTACGTTTATAAATAAACATTATTTGAAAACTAGAAATATTCATTATCAGTAAAAGGCAATATCATAAGTGAACAAATACCGCTAATTTTTTACATGACAGTGTTCGGAAATATCAAAATCTGTGGGTAGTAAAATTATTATTAATTTATTTAAATTTGAACATTTTTGTTTTACAACTTTTATATAGGTAGTTGATTTTTTGGTATATCAACTTCTTTTGACAAGTTCTACAAGCTGTCAGAATAAAATAAATGACCCAGTATTATGATATTTCTAATTTCCACTACAGTGTTTTATTCATTCAATGAATTTCGCTATCTCAAGGACAGCTTTTGTTTGTAAATATGTAGAATCTTTATAATTATAATAAATGCTCATGCGATCAATATTGTTTCCTTCAAATTTTGAATTTTTGAAAATAATATCCTATTTTCCTCAGGACTTACGGAATATGAACTTTTCAATCGGTACAAAAGATTGTCAATACCCGTAATGTTATCGACACATCCAGTTCGTCCTCTTCAGAAGTGTGCAAAATTTCGAATCAATCTGGGCATCCGAAGTCGGTAATAATCGAATTCCAAGATTCCGCTGCAAACCTACAAGTGAAGCTAATATAAAGCATGTAAAAAAGAGAAGCTGTACTCTGAATAAGAAATTGAAACAAGGACAAGACTTCAAGGTTTTGATAATGAAAAAATGCTGTTATTAGCTTTTGAATTTTCAATTGATTAAATTCGCGTTTTACTGCATGCATAAAGCATGAACATTTTTGCTCTGAGAATTAAAAACACTGAAGAATTATTTATAAACAACTTATAAAACTAATGCATTATCTCTAAGAGACCCAATTGTATCTGAATCGAAGAGTTTCTTTTAAATAAACATTTTCCCTCATTGATTAATTTAGAAATAAGAATAGAATCTTTTTATTGTCAAACCTTGAAGCCTTGTACTTTTTTATTGTTTTGATTTCTTCTTTAGCGTGATAGCTCCTTTTTTAGAGGTTATATTGAGATCTACTGTGTGTTGCGTTGGTTTTTTGGAGCTGTGTATGATGTATAGGATGTTTCATTATCTTTGATAACATTTTTATCAGCTGTAACTTTTTTGTTTTTGGAGGTATCGAAACGAAACAAATACCATATTGCATAGTTCTAAGTATATTCTATAATAATAAAGCATATTATTTGGCAATGGCATAACATATACCGGTTTGGGAGAAAATGGCGTCGAAACATGCAACAGAAAAAAATTTAGAAGTCTTCTTATATTGATAGGAAAGTGTGCAATGAACAATACAAATTGTTTACATTTTGAAATATCGCTTTTAAAAATAATTTGACTATTACAAAGTTTGTATATTACCTACTAGTCTATATACATATGATTGTCAGGTTAGGTGAACTATTTAATTTTTGCAAAATGTCAATCTCAACGTCATTTTCTCACAAACTGTTGAAGATATAGGTATAATATGATATGCTCTATAAAATATATTGAGATTTTTGAGAAGAATAAAAATAACCAATAATATACAGGGCATGCATTCCATTTGAAAAAATTTAAGTTAGTAGTTATGTTAATATCTCGGAAAAGCGTTGGTTTTTTGTTTTATTTTTCAAACAGAAAAAAACTTACTCGATAAAACTTCACAATATGGTTTGTATTCGTTGTTTCGTCTCGATAACTTCAAAGACAAAATACCTACAATTGACAAGCATGTTATCAAAGATAATGAAACCCTGTACAAAACAATTGTAGGTTATAAAATATCAACTTTCACATTTAGTGTTTTGAAATCAGGACTAGGTATTCAATAGCAGTCACTATTAGAAATAACTTTTTTTATTGTCACTCCTCTGTGCATTTGGCATAGTAGAAAAAAAAATTATGACAAAACCATATAGATTTTGTTTTTGAGTGAAAATCATATAATCTGACCCTGACTGATACATTACAGAATAATAACAGTGTTGCTATTTTTTTTGATTTTTTCAAAACAAATCAAAAAAATCCTATTTATTTGATTTAAATCGGATTTTTTTGAATTGAATCGATTTTTATGATTAAAATCTTTTTTTCATATGTATTGTTTTTTTTTTCACTAATAATATTCCTGATAGACTTATTTTGAACATAATATTCCATTTCAAGTTTTGACAGACAACACAACGCAAGTTAACTACCGTCACACTTAACTTGTCATATTTAACAATTTTTTTTAAAAATAACACTTAAGGTTCTCAACAAACCTAAAGGAGATGTAGAGTAGATAAATGTTGTTAATGATGTTATAAAACTAGTAGTGATCTTTGAAGGCAGTGACTCCAGTCCGTTAAACCGAAGGCGTATTTATTCTGTTCAGGATTCCGTTAAACAAGCAGTCTTTAGAAGCGATAAATCAGATAAATCGAATTTCACATGGAAATCCGAAGTCATTGAGAAAAATGTTTCGGTTTGACCAGCATCCTTCCACATCACTTTGACGGATATCAAATCATTCAACGGCATCCTATGCAGAATACGCCATCCATCTAACTGACGTGGAGTCACTGCAATTTTCTATATCTAATATGTCGTGGCCGCCATTATCTGTTGAACTGCGGCTCTCGAGGTTTTTCTGGTCAGGATTTGCAAATATTTGAATGTTTTCGCGAAAAGACTGACATTTGGGATTTTGAATACAAGGGACACGGTTAACAGTTTTGCATTTAGTTTTGTACCAATCATGGAAAAGTCGACAGCAAAAGGTGAAGACTTACATAACAAAGTCATTTAAAAACCTTGTAACCGAAGCCCGAGCATTTTCTAGAAGCAAGATTGAATTTCACCCGATGCAAAAAAATGGCAGTGAAATTTGGTACTTACCTGTGACAAAAACACTCAATATATTGAAGTCACAATAGACCTTTATCGACACACCGTAGATCAGCCATTAATAAGTCATTTGTGCGGCCGTTCTCTTAAGATATGCACAGAAGAGTTGTCTTTGCCCGCCTCAAGTAAAAAAGATCACGAATTATTAATAAAACGAATTCGACAAAGACAAGAGAAAAGCAGTATAATATGTCGCAGTATACATGCGCCTTATAAGAGTTTCCAACTAGTAACCGCAAACATTGTATGACTTATGGCTCTGCGCAGTAATATGCCTCATATTCAGTTTTATAATAGTAGTTTTAGTTCAATCATTTGGTACTTTCACCTGGAAAGTTTTCCGGGAGTTTTGAAAATTTGTGATTTTATAGATCTTGATGTGCTCTTTCCGAATTTCAACTTTGCCCCCTCGTATCTTTGCCGCTCGCGCCGCTATATTCGAAGAAAGAAATGCATAAATTTTAATAAATTTCCTATAGTTCCATTCTGTATATACATGTTTTTATCGTGAAATGAGGCAGAAAACAGATATTGTCTAAAAACTGATTCTGGGTACCATTCAACGAATATCGCGGCGCGAGCGGCAAAGATACGATGGGGCAAAGTTGAAATTCGGAAAGAGCACATCGAGATCTATCAAATCACAAATTTTCAAAACTCCCGGAAAACTTTCCAGGTAACCCCTTGTTTTCGCATCAGATGACTGTACTATTTATTAAGTTGTATAGAAGAGTCCGTGAAGTGTTGGGTACTATTGGTAACGGACTCTAGGTGATTATGGTCAATCATGAAACAGTAATAAATTCCATCGTTTCAGGCCTATAAAGGCCTATAAAGATTGAATCAACGTAAACAACCATTTATCGTAACTTTTTTCAAAAACCATTAGTCAAATTATTTTGTTGCAAGAAAGTTACTAGAACCTTTATAAAACCATAAATGTTCTTTAGGTATTATTGGTATTCAAATAGCGTGAGGTGGCGCCGTTATATTGGGTGATTTTCCGAATATATTTCCCATAAACTTCCATAGTCAAAATGCATTTTACTGGAGCGCCGAATGAATACACACATGGACTGGGACAGACTTGGAAAACTGTGACTATGTAACGGAGTAGAAGATGCTAGAGGCGCCGGAGGTTTGGTTTGAAAGATAACGACATTTTTTTACTTCTTTTGGACTGCGGGCTTTATGAAAATAGTGAAAATGCAACGTTATCCAAAATAAAATTGTTATAAAATTTCCCTTTTAAATATTTTCTTTTTATTTCTTCTTCTTGTTTTCGCTGGCAATGCGCGCGCTGGATGAATGAATTGATGATTCGACTGGTGGGTACCAAAATTAAAGTTAAGCCAATACATTATTTATAGACTATCTATCTAGATCTTACGGTGGCCTAAGGATATGTTTGTAGCTGCAGAATCGATGCTTTGGGTTGCCTCCACTTCAAGCTGTGGTCGTTTTACCAAAATGTACTTGACATGTTCTCACTTTTCGGGTATCTCTGTAGGATATTATCTGATCAAATTTATCAACACTATCTGCCCCACTGAATAGCATACAAATACATACACTTAGCCCTGTTTAGTACATACTCAGATGATGCATTGGATAGTTCTGTTGTTGAAAGATATTAAAATGTTTTATCTTCAATGCAGTCAAAGATGCGTTGACGCCTCAACAATCAATCAAAAAATACCTTATAGACAGGAATAAAAAGTTTGGTTCACAAAGCAGGCTAAAACTAAGTGACAAATAAAAATACAACAACAAGCTTCAGAATGAAAAAAAAAATCAAATCAAAAAGGATCAAAGATGACTGGAATGTCGTCACGGTCAAACAAGAGAGTACAGGAACGAACGACAATTTTGGAAATATAACTATAGATTTTGCAAAAAAAGACAGATTGACGATAATGCGTCCTTTCGTAGCTCAAGGGGCTTATGATCGAATGAAATATTTGCAGATTTTTTGAAAATATGATAAATATAAGGGCTAGTAAGTACTGATGTCACTGATGTTAAAAAAATCAACCTACGACCTCTATTATTGTAGTTATTACCGATCAAAGATCGACAATCAACATCCACGATGACACAGAATCCATTATCTATCTCCGTCTGAAGTATTGACTGTAATAACTCTCGAGATAGAGGGTTATTTAGCTCCGCCCCATTTTTGATCAAACAGTGAAATTCGCGTTTTCTTTCTTATTCATTTGGTACCGTCAAACGGGGCGAATCGGGACAGTTTTGACATGTTTGTTTATATAACTTTTTTCCTAATTGGGATAGAGGATCCGTTTTTTTGCCAAAAGTTAGGTCTATCTTAGAGCTTCAAAATGACATATCATTGACACCTGTCACTTGGACAGGGGATTAAAAAAATTTTTTTTTTTGTGTGTCCCGATTCGCCCCGCAAGGGGGGTCAATCGGGACACTCCATATATTTCAATGAAAATGGCCGAAACACCCCAGAAATGGGGCGAGTTGGGACAGAAAAAAAATAAAATAAATCTGAAATCTGAAAAAAATTCGGCTGAAAATGGACAAAAACAACCTGAAATAAGCGAAATAAACATTTATTCAACGAAAACGAGAAATTTACAAGCCTAATAATTAATGTAGGAACATGTTTTTCACTTAACTTAACGAACACAGAAAATCACCGACCCAAACAAAAATCACAAATAATAATAAGAATGGTGGGGGCGTGGTTACTCATTGATTCAAGTACGCCCTTTTGACAAATTTTTGGGAAAACTCATAACCACCTCTACGTAAAATGGTTGTCTATTTCTTGAATGAGTCCAATGAAAAATTTATCTTCCCGATCTGTACAATATTGAATCTCAACAAAGTCATCATTTTTAAGATTCTCCAGATTCAATTCATCCCTTGATTCATCCATTTCGCTATCGGAGGAAGATACGGAATTTGCTGCATTTTCCAATTCGGACTCTTCAAATTCGTCTTCGATCACAGCCTTATTTCTTGATGAGGACGGTCCAGCTTCAGCAAAGTCTTCTTTTGAAATGCTTTTTCCTGGTTTCACGGTGATTTCTCTTCTCGTGGAGCTTTTTGCTGAGTCAATTATCCGTTCAGGATGTCGAGTTTTTCTTCGTCTCACTATCACTTTTTTTCTTCCAGGGTCATCAACAAAACACGTCTCGTCATAGTTGACAATGGAGTTTGGTTCAACATTTTCCAAGAGGTTTTGCAAATTGTCAAAATATAAATTTACTGTCTCCTGCGAAACACCGGCGCGGGCCCTCTTAATATTCTCGCACAGTCTCTGTGTAAGGACATCCTTATGTCGGGAAATGAAAGAAGTTGCCCAGTCCACTCCTGGCAAATTGTTTGGGAATTTGACAATTTTCACACCTTTCCTATCTAGGTAGCCCTTGACAGTATTTCGAAGATCCAGTTTATCCAATGGGTAACCCCATTCACCTGCTAATACTATCAGTTGAACCAAATGTTGTTCTTGATCTTGTGTCAGGATAGTTGGCCCCCCCTGCTTCTTCAAAGGTCCTTTATTATGCCTTGCTAGAGTCGATTTTGGAATGCCAAACACTTGTGAGGCATCTCGTATACCTATCTGACCTCGTCGAATTTGATTGACGGCTGTTCTTAATGTCTCCTCACTATAATTCTGATAAACTCTGGTTCCCGGGGTTTTTTTGTAGTGGCGGACCATTGTCCCGATTGACCCCTGAAAATGAAATTTTTTGCTAAAAAAATTGTAAAACTCACATTTGGAAACTTTTATATTTGATTTTTTGATAATGTTTACAAAACACCTTCAACTATCACATATCAAAATTTCGAACTCTTACCTTGATTCCTTAATAGTTTCCCATAGAAAGTTTTCCAATCAATCAAAAACAGCAATATTTGTATAGAATTTTCAGGCACCAGTTTTTATTCAACATTGATCGATCAACAAAATTTTGGCGGTATAATTGACAAATATAGACTGTCTCCTGTCATTTGCATCTGTCATCCGTTACCAAAACATCAAGTCCGTGACAGGGTTGCCGATTTTCTTGAGAAAAACCCGATTGTCCCGATTCACCCCGTAGTCCCGATTCGCCCCGTTTGACGGTATATTTTTGGGTATGTCGTGAAAAATTTTTTGCAGATGACTTTCAAATATTGTCTACAATACGTCGTTTGAAAATGTATGCAAATTGTCCATTGTGGAAGTTGACTAAATCGTGAGAAAGTAGGAGGAGCTAGGTGAAATCATGTGAATTTCTGGGTGCTTATACTTGAACTGTGGGATGTGATCAAATCATGAGAAAGTGGTAGGAGCTGAGCGAAATCATCAGAATTTCTTCAGAAACATATACTCGAAGCGCGGGACTAATCTCATGTGACTGTTCCGTGAGAAGTGATCATCTCCTGGTTGCTAGTATGCGATCAAGCAAATCCCATGAACTAAAACTTCAAAGATAGAACTATTTTGATAAGTTCAATAATCATTTGATAACTACTTTCTAAAATATGAATTTTGATGAAATAATAAATGTGTTAAAAGAGCAATTTTTTTGATGATCTGAAAGACGCAGAAGAACAACGGATCGAGACCGATAGAAATTTTCTTTCAAGAAAAAATGCTTTCTACTCATCAGATTGCCAATTAACTGCCCATTCAGTCATTATTTGCTCATTTATTATGTATATTATTATTTAGATGAACGTACATCAACTAGATCAATATGAAAATCAGCTTTATCGCAATTATTGATCCAAATGTTGTTACAGCGGTTAAATTTGAGGTTAAATTACAAGCTTTTTCGAAAACGCGAACGCTGTCACAAGACACATGCATTCAATAGTAGAAATTTGATTGGCTGATATATTTGACAACACAGCAAACAGTTCCCATGAGAACGGTTGAATCGTCAAAGGATCACAATTTTTCGGATATGAACTTTTTGGGTAGCGTGCGATGTGCATGTGATTTGACGAATCTCACAAGAGAAGCGATCATCACTTTCTCATGAACTGAAGTATAAGCTCCTGTAGAGACGTATACTCGAAACGAAGGATTAATGTCATGTGATTTTTTCGTGAGAAATGACCATTTCCTGGGTGCTTATACTCCAGTTCTTATACTTCAGTTCATAGGAAAGTGATAATCGCTTCTCTCGTGAGATCAGTCAAATCACATGCACATCGCACGCTACTTGAAAAGTGTATTCTCGAAAAATGGTGAGCCACAGACAATGCGACGGCCGCATCGTCTGTGGCTGTGTGTCTACAATGTTTGATTTTTTTTGACAGAATATAGGTACTGGAAAATGTTTCGATTCTTTAATCAGAATGCTCGTTCCTATACTGTGTCAGTAATATTTTGTGCGATTTCCATTTAACGATGAAAACATTTATATACAAAATGAATCTATAGACACTTTTCTACAATTTATGTATTTTTTTTTAAGAATGTATAGTTTTGATGTACCAGCTCCACAAAGTTTAGTTCAACATGCATTTTGACCAGAAAACATATTATTTTCACACCACCTTGAGGAAGAGTGTGCGATGCGTTTTTTTTTAATCGTGGTATCACCTCCCTCATAAATCCAAAATGTATCGTAGTCTTCCTCGTTTTGCCGTTCTTCCTAGACCAAGTGTTAGGACTTCATTATCTTTAGTACCAACCGATCGAAACTTCACATACTGGAATATTTTCCACATCATCCGCTATGGGATTTTAAGGTTCATCGCAATTCTCTTTGTTCTTGATTCCATCATAAGTTTGCTTGAAAATAGGGAGATCATTTCGAGCAAACTTCCTCTTCTTCATCGAGGAAAATCGAAGATAATATCTAAAAAAAAGCACAAGGTGTGTTGGTGGAATATATTGTGTAATGCTATACCGTGGTAAAATGTAATACCAACTGGTATTTTGGCAGATATTCCTCAACTCAACCCAAGAATCAAAATTATAAACAAAGTCATTGTTTGTACAACATTTGAGCCACATTATAAGTGGTTATCAAAAATAAAATTTGTGAAGGTATTTATATTATCTCATAACGCAATACATACAATAAGTAGTCCGATTTTTGAAAGGCCGAATTTTTTGAAATGTATCGACATTATTTCATCATCTCTGATGTTGAGATTTATCGTGAGACGTTATTGGATTTATTTCACGAACTTGAAAATATGGTTCAAGTGCATAGCACTTAGACAAACCTAGATTCCGATAAGTTATTGAAATACCACATACGCACTCAGAAACAAGAATTTTACAATACGTAATAATATATCAGATTATTGTTAACCTTGAGCTATTATGATTAAAACAATGTTGTCTTGATTTTCAAAATAGAGCAAATCTAAAAATGATGTAATGATGAGAAAGTCAAATGATTATTTTTACAATATCTCGTTATCCTTCTGCAACGATTTTAAGTTCATATTATTTTCATTTTTTCGAATGCAATATCTATTAATCCATAAACTACGCCAGTTCCTTACTCATTTCCCAATCGATAGGCATGTTGAAATCAAAACTTTCCCAGGCAATTTTGATTCAGAAAAGAACAGATTCGACCAGAAGATTACCATAAATTTTCAATAAATCAACTCCGTTGCAAAAATAACAGGAAAAATTTACGAAATCTCCTATTCCAGATTATTTTATTCGCGTCTTCTCTCCATTTTTAAGACCCGTCGTAAATCAAACTAACAAATTAACTTCAAAAAGGCATAACTTACTCCGAAATTCGGACGTATATAAATGTAGCTATTAGCATAGGCAGCGCTACTGGGACTCATAAATCAAATACAGGATAAATAACTTGTTATATCTCATAGTATAATGATGTTGTTTTCAATGTTTTCTTTCCCCTTTCCTTCTCATCCTCGTTCTCTGGATGTATGCAAAACTTTAGTCATTCTCCTTCAATTTATTTCTCAAGTAGACAGGGTTGCATTGGGATGAAATGCAGAACATCTTATTTGAAGTGTATGTTTGAATCTGATTGTCTTTTACGAGTTTATAGAAAGATATTTTCGCTCACCAGTCAGATATCTCCTCATATATATTACTGATAGAGATCCTATGGAGCCGATTGGAGGTACTGGAGACCTTGATTATGGAATACTGAGATTTCGATTGCTACCCACTTCGTCGAAACCTCAGTGAAATATTTCAAGTTCTAAATTTTAATTAGTACTTTATTGTCTGGTTTTGTCAAAAACGGTGACGACAATAACTTTCCAAACTATCGATTTCTACATATCTTAAGGTACTTAAATCACTGAAACTCGTCTGTCTGTATGTTGGCAATCCATTTTTAACCGGTGTTCAATAGTCTACCTGGTGTTTAGAATGCATTTCGTGAATCATGAAGTTGAGCGACAGAAACGTTTCGAAAAAAAATTAAAACGTAGGTGAGGAAATGGTGTGAAATTATTCAAACTTACTCAACTCAAACATATTTTTGTCAGAAAACCATGATTTCCAGTGTATCACCTATTATCAAATTAAATACATTTTGTCAAAACTGAAAAAAATTCAAATAAACAAAAAAAGGTTGGAGTTTTCACCCAAATGTATCAGATATTGAAGAATACTAAGTAATCTTTTTCTTGTCCGTTCAGTCTTGGAAAATTATGATGGTGACATCATGTCTCAATCGTACATAATATAGTTTTTCTCCATCCTTCTCTGTCGTGAGCCGCTAGAGAAGCTTCTTGAACCTTCCTCGTGGTGGTTAACCATTCATCTTTTCTTTGATAATAAGTTTTTCCAGTCCATCTGCTTGAGCTTGTCACTTTGGGATATTTTAGTGTCTTACCATATATGAACCAGCCTTATAACTGAGTTGCGAGCTACTGCTGGTCTGCGTTTGATGATAATAGTTCAACTGCTCACCCCAGTGGACTAATGGTGTTAAGCGCCTCTAGTCGTCATGAGGTTCCGAGTTCGAGCCCAGGATAAGGCATAGTTATTGTATTTTGTTTATGAATCACGATACATATCCTGGAAATGTGGGGATACAAAAATCCAACAAGCTGGGTAGCCGATTAGGGGTTGAACAACTCCATTGTCGCGAGCTCATTGAATGAGGTAGGATGAAAAATATAGTTGATGTTCATCCTTCCTTACCTACCTCATCAAATCTGATGAAAACAGCTATAGATTCCAAACGAGAATTGCATACAGGTGGTTCCAGAAATAGTGTTACAGACCTTTACAGTTACGATGAACATGTCTGAGAAAATGTTTTTTATCCATCTACAATGTGTTCCATTTAATATGAAAAATACGCCCCTGTATTTATGCTTTTTGGAGAAGTTTGATTTGGAGTCGAAGTTTTCAAATTTTGTAGAAATGTAGACCCATGAGTCACGCTTTTCATGATATCACACTAAGATTTGAACAAAGCCCTTCTCCATGCCTTCATTGCCTTCGCAAAGAGGCCAATCCTCGATATTTTGCTTCCCGTCAGAGTTAAAAAGTTTTTCTCTCCCATATAATTATCACCATGGCAATATTCAAATGCACATGTGTAGTAAGTTCCAGAATTGTTTGGAACCGGCTTTAACTTAGAATCAAAATGGGGCTTTTATTCCATACCCGTATACCAAGTTTCATAAGAAAATTTCATGTTTTTTTCAATATTTTATCTTTATTAGGTAATTGTTAACCTCAAAAAAATATAAAATGAAACTTGGAATTTTTTCTTGAAACTCGGTATGCGGGGTGCATATTTACAGATGCTAGCGTGTGTTGGCACCGGAGTGTTGAAATCAGCCAGTGGATATATATTTACAGATGCTACGGTTGTTTACACTCAAGTTAAATGCGGTATTGCTGGTTTGTCAAGAGATTGGGAGGATATACATAATTAGTCCGTTTAAAAAGTGACGCTCCTGCCCAGCGTAGCCGGTGGATGTTCTCTTAAATATCGTTTGAAAAGTAACGCTCCTGCCCATATGGCTGCTCCTGCCCGAGTAAAAAGCTACGCTTCTGCCCAGCGTAGCCGGTGAATGCTCTCTTGAATATGGTTTAAAAAGTAACGCTCCTGCCCATATTGCTGCTCCTGCCCAAGTAAAAAGGTACGCTCCTGCCCATATGGCTGCTCCTGCCCGAGTAAAAAGGTACGCTCTTGCCCAGCGAACCAGTTCGTTGGTTAGCAACAGGTTATCATTTAAATTATTATTGTGAATCATAATTTATGTGTTGTGTATAGGTATTATGAGAATTCTGTATTATACCTACTACTCACAACATGCCACTACGAAAGCGCACTGGTTTCAGCACTCTAGTCGGAGTGTCCAAATCGACTAGTATTTGTAGATGAACGTTTTATTCAAAGTCCAGCTCATTTCAACACCCCGGTGTCAACACACGCTAGCATCTGTAAAAATGCATCCGGCATACAACAATAATTGAGAACAACTTTTTTTTGAAAATTTCTTCGATATCTCTGACGCAAAGCAAAATACCGCGAATTGGATCTTTTTGCAAAAATGTGATGGGTGGGGTTCAGACATCAAGTTTCAGTTGAATATACTAAATAGTGAAAAAAGGACTCAAGAAAATAATAGTATGTTTTGTGTAAGAAGGGGAAAAGTCAGTGTAATCTATACATGAAAGCTTATACCAAATTATAATTTGCCGTCCCAAAAATCAGTTATTTGAAAAAACGAAAATTAAATTAAAAATCGAACATACTCGTTAACGATGCATTCGCGGATCTACATTTATGAAACATTTTTTTAATTGAAAGATTCAGCTGCTGTCAAAGTTTGTGACATCATTTCTAAAAAAATGAGTGAGAATGAATTTGATGGGAATTTTCCTCAAATACTCTCCAGATCATGTTCAATAGAGCCTTCGGAACTGTGGAATAAGAGTCCTCAGGTGAAACAGGAAAGATGCCAAGTATTCTCAATACGCAATAGAAAATCATGAGTATTTTTATATTTTTTACAATGATACACCATCCAAGGTTTTTGTTTCTTCAAACAATGAAGATAATGTTGTGAGACGTCCTATAACGTTGAAAAGACGTCGAGAGAAGAAGATTGGGGTATTTTCATATCTGATAACGAGCTAATTCTTTTGATCTGCAAAAAATTCTTGTTTGTATAACATAAAAATGGACATGATGCAAATTTTCGGGGCTTGTTCATCCTGATTTCACACACATTGTTTTGACCATTGTTATTTTCCGTTATCAGGTGCAAAATATCGTCATGAAAAAAATGATGGACATTATTTTGAAACCGGTTCTGATTGAAAGTAGTGTTGGACGATTCATCTTCCAACCCAAGTCCAAGTCCAATATAGACTGCCGATCGTAACGAGTGAATATTTCCCTTATCACGTCGTCAGATTCAAGCGGAAACGTTCACGGCCGGGCTGCTTCAATTCAAGAGAAAATCTTGTGAAACTGGAACAGTGAAGCGTTTATCATAGAAAAAAGAGATAATTGATCCAAAGCATGCGTTTACGAAAATGCTACCCTTTTGAAAACATTTCAATCGTGCTGCTCTCATTTGACTCGATATACAATCGAATTTCCAGAAAATGTCCTCGAGCAGCCTCACATTGAAGAAGATATGACAACATAAAGCAGCCACACTGTACATTTCTTGCTGTTATCATTGGTCGCGTTCTTTACACGGAACAGTTACCGCTATGATTCGGGAGCGCTCTTTGGCAACAGTTGACTGTTGAGTCTTATGAGGCTGCTACCCAAGTAGCGCTTTATTCATAAAAAAAGGTGCCAACAGTTCCACAACGGTTTTGAGCATTGTATGATCACATAACGTTACAAGTCTAGATTCATTGGGATTAACCCCCGCTTCTACTACTATGGATTCTCACGAAAATGCCACTTTCATTCTTGAATGGTTACGTTTTGAGGTTTCTCTCATCATTGAATTTTTGAGAAGATCGTACAGTACCTACGAATATCTATACATGAATTTGCTTTGTGCCAAGGGAAGATTATTTTTGAATGACCGTCTTTGTGACCATAAACCAAACTTTTGAGCCTTTTTGATTCTGGCAGTTTGTTCGCTATGTGCGTCATCTTGAGTGTAGCCTTTTGAATACATGAATACCAATTATTGTTTTCTGACCTCTCTGACAAAAGGAGGGTCTTATTAAGTGTAGTATGTTTTTTTTTCCAATGTCGCTCTGGGTAACGATTTCTTGAAATTTGGAGAGCATTCTCCCCCTCTCTTTCATCAGAAAGGCTGAATAATGGGTCATTTTCTCTTCGTCTCACCTAAACATTGGTAGCAGGAGATAACATATGCTATAAGTTGAATGAACCTTTACCTGACTAGTTTTCCTTAAAATGTTGGCACAATAAAGATAGCCGATAAAGTTTGCAAGAATTCCGTCCAAAACGCAATCCAATGATTATTTTCGTAATGACGAGATCCATTCCGGAACGTAAAATAATGATATCGACTATGCCCAGCCAATTCAAATGATCTGATGCTGTCAAGTGTGGATCTCGAGTGTCTGCGAACCTTAAAAACCCACCGATATTTTTATGTAGATATTTTCTCGTCACTGATTGAATATTGTCGGTTTGTAAAAGCTGTTCAAGTGCTCTCCCAACAAGCTTATGGAATTCATATTTTGATTAGGTACCGCAGTGATTTTATATTATAATTATCATCAGTGATGCGTTTGAGAAAAATATTTGTTTGCTCTGTGTATTGAGAAATTTGAAATATTCGAGTCGAAGTGATTCCGAACAAAGCATTACTTCATGAGTGCCAAATCATGGCAGATATCCTCTTGTAACTTTCAAACGATGTCACTGAACGGAGCTGAACATGATCAATGACAATAACTATTTCGATTAATCACCATCTTCATATACAAGGTGTAAATAAATAAGTGTGAAACATTCGGTGGGCTATTGGATTAATTTCAAAAAAAAACTTCATATGAACGTATGTGCTAAAAGTCCCAACTTTTGAGATACGGCGGGCTAGTGAAGATTCAAGAAAAACATATGTTTTTATATGATATCTATGAAGCCCCTGTAGATATTCTAGTGAAATTTGGTGTACATTTTCTATGCATCAAAAGGCCTTTTCTGACGTTCACCTATTTTTTTAATTTGTATCAGTGGCGTTCGCGCGGTGTTTGAACTTGATATTTTTGTAGAAAAATATAGACGCCACTGATCACTCTGGAATTTTTTTTTTGTAGTTCTTTTGGTCCTTTGACTTTCTTTCGTCCGACGTTGCGTTTTCGATTAAAAAAATAAAAACGTCTGTTTGTTTAAATTTATTATGTGTTTATTATCTATGTTAAAATATGACTCTAATCTTTGTTTTGTACTTTTAGTGAAAAAAAAAATTAAACTGACAGTCAAGTAACAAAAAACAGATAATTGACAGGGTTTCATAAATGTTATGAAAAAACAAATGTTTGTTTTTTTTTTATCTCCACCAGCCTGTATCTCCAAGGTTAGGACTCTTAGGACACACGTCCGTATAAAGTTAAGTTAAATTAACACAAGAATCCCCCCCTGAATTTTTTCGCACCTATTCACTTATACCCTGTATATGAACATGAACATAAACCATCATCATTCGCTAAACAAAAATATCTTGATAAACTATAAACTTCAATGGCAAACATCAAAAGTTTGGAGCTACCAACTGAACTTATTTTACTTGGAATACGGCATCCCAAAATTGGCACCCAGTAGTGGATGCTGATTTTGGATGCAATATATTATGATTTGACGCAAACTATCCCATATACCAAGTTTTACCCCCAAGAAGTTACACGCCTCGTAAGTGAAGTTTTGAATTTCGAAAAAAGGTAATATAACAGTTATACCTGAATATAGTAACACCAAATTTGGTACACGTTCCAAGTGTACTGAGTGCATTAATCGGCAGTAATTGGTGTTCAGTTGAGGTATTCTTGAGCGCTGAAAAGAAATGATGAAACCTTAAAATAAGACAGTTTTTTTTTAAAACCCGTTGGCGGACTTGAAAATTCATTGTTTTATTGGTTCTTGTAAACATCAGGCATCCACGTATTTTGTACTTTTTGAAAGCGAATTTGGTAAATTATCCTTCGTTTAACTATTCTAAAGAGAAAAAATGCTGGATGAATCACTTTTTTGTAGAAAAAAACACTATCTTAGGCACATTGTTTCATCGAAACATTTTCCAAACAATTTGATTGGTTCCTGTTGTGGGTTATTGAAATGGACAATTTCTGTTGTTCTCATGTACTACAGTTCCTCACGTAACCCCTGAAGATGTTAAAGCAAAAAGTCAAGCAGGAAAATATCCCAGTAGAGATGTCGGTAATTCAAAAAAAAAAATCCCAAACAGAAAGATATTTTAAGGGTTGCTTAAGGACTGTCTCCTGAGTATCCAACCAAAAGATCTGACTCGAACTGCTGGTAGGTTTTT
Source organism: Orchestes rusci (assembly GCA_958502075.1). Classification (NCBI taxonomy): domain Eukaryota; kingdom Metazoa; phylum Arthropoda; class Insecta; order Coleoptera; family Curculionidae; genus Orchestes; species Orchestes rusci. The sequence continues at coordinate 20,031,305 of OY293304.1, forward strand.
TGCTGAAGAAGTGGTTTCCTAAACATTTTTTTAGAAAAAAAATACCTTCATAAAAGTTGTAGACGATGAAGAACTGAACAACTTAGATTCATAATATATTTATAGCTCTTATACTTAACGAGTTACAGCGCATCAAATGACAAAGTTAAGCTGTCTACTGAACAGTAGAAACTTTTTTTCAATCACTTTTAAAAAGTTACAGAAAATCAAAGGGTGAACAACATAAACATTTTTCATGATCTCTACCGCTAAACGATGTACACCGTTTTTTTTTTGACAAACATTTTGGAGATCACAAGAAGGTCCCGTAAACGTTTTTTCTCAAATAAATGATCTTGATAAACATTTAAGTAGATTAAATTCCCAACAAGTTTGCTTTATATTAGTCTTTATTATCTCTGCTGGATAACGAGTTACGTTTAATGTGACCAAAACGTCGCGGTGAAAAAAAGCGGTGTAAGTCATTACTCGGTAAAGATCATGAAAAATTTTAAAAGAGAAAGTTGTACATCCTTTGATTTTCTAAAACTTTGAATAAGGTTATTTTTTGGTAAACAAATGCTCTCTTGTCAACGGAATTTTGACATTTGATGTTTTGTAACTCATCAAGTTTTGGAGCTGTCAAAAAGATTTATAAGGCAAAGTTGTTCAGTTCTTGATCCTCTATAACTTTTATTCAGGCCATTTTACTCTAAACAAATGTTTAGGGAACCACCTCTTCTGCGTCAAACCTATCATGACTTCGAGTCAGATTTTTTGGTGGGAAGCTCAGGGGGCAGCCCTCAAGCATCCCTGAAAATATATTTCTGTTTGGAATTTCTTTTTTGCCGACCCCTATGAGCCGACGACAACTTTACTGGGCTAAAAATAAATTTTAAAAATTTGATTTACAAAACTTATCGCCGCGAAGTCGCGATATCTTCAATAGCTGTCAATATGTCAAGATTGTCAAGTCACTACCCACTTATTACCGACCAAGAGTGAGAAACGCGCCGTGTTGCCAAGTGGATGCTGTGAGAAATGTATTCCGTATTTTTTCCTGTGGCAGATGAAGTTTTGATTAGATTGGCTACGTTTTGGTTAGATCGAGTGAGTTTTGTTTGGATTGGGTTAGTTTTGATTAGATTGGGTCAGTCTTGGTTGGATTGGTTCAGTTTTGGTTAGTTTGGGTTAGCTTTGGATAGTTTGGATGAGTTTTAGTTATAAGTATTGGGTTGGTTCTGGTCAGATTAGGTCAGTTTGAGTTGGATTTGGTTAGATTGGGTTAGTCTTGGTTGGATTTGGTAGGTGCTGGTTAGTTTGAGTGAGTTTTGGTTGGATTGGGTTAGTTTTGGTAAGATTTGGTTAGTCTTGATTAGATCGGGTTGATTCAGGTTAGTTCTGGCTGGTTTGAGTTAGTTTTGGTCAGATGGTGTCAGTTTTGGTTAGTTCTGATTGGTTTATGTGTGTTTTGGTTAGATTGGGATAGATTGATAGTCTTCGTCAGATTGGATTAGTTTTTGTTAATTTGGGTCAGTTCTGGAAAGATTGGATCAGTTTCAGCAGATTGGTTTAGTTTCGATGAGTTTTGATCAGATTGGTCTCGTTTTGATCAGATTGGGTCAGTTTGAGTTTGATTTGGGCATGTATGGTTGGATTGGGTTAGTCCTGGTTGGATTGGTTTGGTTTTGGTCAGGTTGGGTTAGTTCCGGTTAGTTTGCGTGAGATCTGGTTAAATTGGGTTAGTTTGGATCATATTGGGTTCGTTCTGAGAGATTCAGAAACTTGATTGATCAGATAAGCCAGGGATATAATTTTTGAGAATTTGTTTTCAGTGTCATATGTTATAGTTGTTTTTTTTTGTCATAATTCATTGAAATATACACGCAAAAACTATTGCAGTCGTGGTTTATAATTTTTATTTCCAAAGAAAGGCATGTAAAATGTACAAAAGTAATAAATCTACTCAAGATATCTAGAAATAAATAGAGAAACATCTCAGAAGTCCAAGGGCTAGTTTGGGATAATAAAAAATTATTTATGACTACTCAATAACTCAGCTTAGTATCATGAGCCTTACAAAAAATCAATTTTATGATTAGGTATACCCATTCTATTCTATTCTAGGCCTAACAATTATCCCTCTATATTAGGTATAACACACTATAGTGGGAGAAGCTCCTTGAACAAACATATGAAAATATAAGAAACAAAACAATCTTTTTTCTATCTCAAATCAATGACATTATTAATAGTAGATGTGGACTGAGAGAGAATCCGCTCTTTTAGGTCGGTCTTGAATCGCTCCAAATTTTTCTCGTCTTTCAATTCTATGGGTAGCTGTCGGTAGATATGGGGTGCTAGAAACCAGTGGGATCTCTGCGCGTGTGCTGTCGAGACCTTTATAGTCGTGGTTTTCATTTTAATCTTGTGCCTGGTATTATAGCTGTGCGATATTTCGGAAAGGTACTTCATGTTTATGCTGGAGGTTCAAGATTTTACATAGATATATTTTTCTGATGTTACGAATTCTTCTGATAGTATATAACTCTTCTGAAGGGTATGTTTTGTTTTTATTGTACATTATTTTAATAAATATTTTTTGTATCGTTTCAAGAGGTCTATTATGATTTGAGTAGGTTCCCCCCCATTCAATGATTCCGTATTGTATATGTGACTCAATCAGTGCAAAATATATTACTTTCATTTGTGTAATGCTAAGAATCTTCTCCAGGTATTCGAATTTGTAGATCCTACATCTTAGTATTTTTATCACATATTTTACATGTGCGTCCCATTTCAGATGTTCGTCTATTTCTATGCCCAGGTATCTAATGCTTTTGACTTGCTCGATATTTATTTCGTCATGTGGTAGTTTTATGCTTAGAAATTCGTGTAAGGGAGTGCTACTTTTTCTGGGACTAAATGCTATAAATTTAGTTTTTTCAAAATTAATGGATAGGGACATCTCATCAAACCAGTGCTTAATCATTTTCAGATCTGTTTCTGCCAGTGTTTCCACATCTTTCCACGAGAATGCATCATACCTTATCACAGTGTCATCTGCAAAGGACGATAAAACACCACAACTTTTCAAGTTTAGCAGTCAGTTAATGTGAAGGAGGAATCAAACTGGTACACTTCCTTGTGGCACCCCATACTCAACTTCTCTCACCTCGCTGTACGAATCATTGATTTTCACTATCTGTGTTCTTTGTTCAATGTATGTTTTCGGAAGTTTAAGGGCTACTCCTCTAAAGCCGTGGTTCTCCAGTATCTCAAACAAAATTCTGTGGCCACCCCAGAAACACTCCTATTATGGCTTTTTTATCGTCAATTTTCCTGTAAACATGTGATGTTAAAAACCCAATTGCATTCTCTGTCGACATTCCTTACCGGAAACCAAACTGCCTCTCTGAAAGGATCTGAAATTTTTTCATAAATTTCACTACTCTGGTCGTCATTACTTTCTCAATTATTTTTTCAATATATGATATAAGAGTTATTGGGCGCTTTTAAAGAAGTTTGGGTAAGTTTGGCAACATTGCATGTTGTTTCTTAATGTAGCTTGTAACCATGATACTACAACAAACAAGATAAGCTCACGCGCATCCTTTCTGGTGACCGCCCATTCAAAATGCGTAAGGTTTTTGGTGCCCATTGCTAGGTTATGTTTTTAACACCTATTTTCCCATATCTTTCCTATGCACCAATGGTCACTATGCCCAAATCGGTTTCAATTTTGTCCAGCTAGTGAGCTTATCTTGTGTGTCGTTTTATGCACACAAAACTATGCTTAAAAATTGGAGAAATGCATTAATGTATGAATGCCTAATCTTTACAAGACCCGTTTTATTTTGTGGGAAATTCAGTCCTAAACCTTTTCTCGCTTTTATTATTTTTCAATAAACTTTGTCGTTTTCAGTAACAACCCAAAAACGGAAAATGTGTATTCTAGTCAGTTGCCATTTTGAAAGTCGTCGAAAACTCCAACGTTTGCTATGAAATCAAACGTCAGACTTGACCATTCCGAAAGTTAGTCATTTAATCAGTACCTATCTAATTATAGCTTTGTATTGTCCATATAGCCAGGAAATTTTTCTTTTTGGAATTCCAAACCAACACAAGTTTATTATGATGAATCCGTTCCATTGATCGCTATTTAACTGCTACTTGGTATATAGGTTAGTTAGTATTTTGCTCTCTGCTCTCTGCTGTCTCTGACATCATTTGTGAAACAGTCGGTGAGCATGAGGTGGATGGAAAATATCCTCAAATACTCCTCAGATCATATTGAATAGGGCATTCGGAACTGTGGAATAAATCTTTCGATAATACAAAAAAATGTGACAATTTTTTTTGATTCTCAATCAAAAATTATGAGTCTTTTTATATTTTTAAAATGGTACACCGTCCAAGGTATTTGTTCCTTCGATCAATGAAGATGTTGTGATACGCCCTATACCGTTGAATCTAAAAAAAGACGTCGTGAGTAAAAGATTGAGATAATGGACTGACGATAACGAGCTAATTTTTTTAATCTGCGATAAATTCCTTTTTGTATAACATAGATGGCCATGATACAGATTTTTGGGACTTCTTTGTGGTGATTTTATACACGTTGATTCGATCATTGATGCCTTTGATCATTATTAGATGGTAAAAATGTCGTCATGAAAAATATTGGATATTATTTTGATCCGTTTTGTTTGCTGATTCATCTTTCACGGTTCAATATACAGGGTGACCTTGAAAATGCATAGTGCCACACAGAAGAGAACACTAAAATATGAAAAAAAAACAAAAAACCAATTAAAAATTAATTTAAAAAAAACTACTCATTAGATATGGAACCCCGTATGTAGCGCTCTCTATCAGTATATACAAAACTAGGATCATCTTTGGACTAAGCATGATAAAAAACATCTGTATACTACATCTTCATTTTTCTGCGTCTCTGGCTAAAGGTATTAAAAAAAAACCCAAACAAAAATAAAATTCAACACTCCGTATCTTTTAACCGGAGACCTTGCGGAACCATGTTCATGGGAACTTTTTTTCTTATTTCAGTGTCCTCTTTTGTGTGGCTCCATGCCATGTTCTTTTTTGCAGTTCACCCTGTAGTCTGACGATCATACCAAGCAAATGTTTTCTCCATCACGTCTTCAGAATCAAGCGGAAGCGATCACGGCTGGGGTGCCCCAATTGACGAGGGAGTCTTGTGTGAATGGAACAAAACAGCGTTTATTATAGGAATAGAGGATAATTGATTTGAAGCATATGCGTATGTCTTTTTTGAAAAAGAACTCAAATATTTCAAAAACATTTAGACTCGACCATAGGACATGATACAAGAAACTAGCCAACAATCTTGAGTGAGTCGACAGCTACTACCGGTTTTTCGGGAAGTGTCAGAAACATTACAATCGTGCTGCCCTCACTGACTTTCATAATATACAAATTTCAAAAAAAAAAATCCACGAGCAGTCCTACATCAAATGAGATAGTACAACACAAAGCAGCCACACTGTATGATAAAAATTATAAGTCAAGTTTTATTAAGCTGATCAAACAATCTTCTCTTACTATGGAGTCTCATTAGAATGCCACTTTCTCTCTCGAATGATTTCGATTTGAGGTTTCTCTCTGATCTCACAATACTCTTGTTGAAAGTTCTTATCCAGTTTTTGCGATCATCGTACAGTATATTATCAAATGACATTGCAGTGTACCAAGGAGAGATTATTCTTGAACGACCGTTTTTGTGTCGATAAACCACACCTTTGATTCTTTTTGGTTCTGGCAGTTTGTTCGATACGTGCGTCATCTTGAGTTTTGCCTTTTAAATGAATACCAAATAAAGTATGAGATTTTTTCAAATGTCGCTTCATTTTCTAATATTCCCCAGTACAGCGTGGTATTTTCAAAGTGATACATATAGTCGTGAAACTTAGTGAATTGCTTCTTTATGTCAAGTGTACTAATCCCTGAAAATAAAAACTTTGTGAGAAGTTTCACGCGACTATATGTATCACTCTAAAAATACCACCCTGTAATGGGGACTATAATTATTACAGGGTATTTGAGAAATGAAAATTTCATGCGTCAAGTTTTCATTATTGATTGATGACAAACAGTTTTTCAGTGATAATTATTTTATACATTCACATGATAAGGGGTTTGAGTAGTTCACTTTTTGTCCATTTTGAATTTTCCCATTAGCTCACTGGCCGAGATCTGGGTAACGATGTCTTAAAATTTGGTCAGCATTCTTCCCCTCTCTTTTGTCCGAGTGGCTGTATTATTCGACATTCTCTTTTCGTCTCCTGAACATTGGTATCAGAAGACAACACATGCTATGAGTAGACCGTTACCTGGCTAGTCTTTCTTGAAATGTTGGCACAATAAAGATAAACAAGCCGATAAAGTTTGCCACAATTTGATCCAAAACGCAATCCTATGTTCAGTTTCGTCATGGCAAGATCCATTTTGAAAGGTAAAATGATGATATCATCTATGGCCAGCCAATTCAAATAATCTGATGATGTCAAGTGTGGATCTCGAGTGTCTGTGAACCATAAAAACCCACCGCTATTTTGATGTAGATAATCAATTTTTCGTCACTGTTTGAAGATTTTCGGTTTGAAAGAGCTGTCCAAGTGCTGTTGCACTTGAACAGCTTGTGGAATTCATATTTTGATTAGATACCGCAGTAATTTCATGTTATATCATCACTAGTGCATTTGAGACAAATATTTTCTTGTTTTGTGTATTGGAAATATTTGAAATATTCGAGTTGAAGTGACGTCAAACGAAGCATTACTTAATGAGTGCCAAATCATAGTAGAGACCCTCTCATACTTTCGAACGATGTGCCAGCTGCCTATTGTCAACTATTTCCATAGATCACCATGAAAATAAATGGTTCAGATGTAGGATCGAAACCTGCATTGAAAAGATTGGTTTTATTTTCTACTATGAATTTATTGTTATCAATCATTATAGCCGTGATGTATCTTATGTCGTAAGAACTATAATTTCAATAATTTTTCAGATTCTGTATATTATCAAGAGTTACCTATCAATCAATAAATCTCTTTCTCCTCTAGGTTAAGTGAGATGACATCTACCAAAAACTTTACTTACCCGTTAAATGTATCATATTTGAACATTTCGTAGAACGCTTTGATCATTCACTTTTTCAGGTGATAGTTTCGTTTTCCATGATGAGATATTTATTCTGGAAATATTCGACATTTTCAAATAATGACTTCCTTGGGGACACATATACTCTCATTAGTCATATAACAACCCATTTCAACCCCATTATTCGGCACTTGCCGCAGTGTTAAAATTGCCCAGGGTAGTTTTGGGCTTTTCAAATAGAGCGATAACAATACTATTGACTTCATTACTACAATGGGTTAGCAACCTAGTGAATTGTGTTCTTTTTCTAAAACGTTTTGTATTTTACTGGAAAAATATTAATAAAACAATTTCACGGTAATTTTGATGCGGTATAGGAAATGTTGATTTGTGGATTTGATTCGAGCTTAGTTTCCTATTAGTGATGATAGATGATAAATACATCCATGATATCTGTTATTTACATTTTACCAAGATAATATGTATGTATATCAAAAAAGTTGTGATGATAGCTTCTGAGAAAACTTTTCGTTGAATTATTTGTGAATGTTACAACAAGTTCCTGAAGTTCAGAGAAAATACCGATTATTTTCAATACGCTCTTGCGCGTGCAGAAGGGGATAAATCCGAAAATGTGGAAAATGAGACAGTCTTGGTTTTGTAACATTTTATGAACCCTTTTCACTTGTGCGAAGTGAGATATCTCAATGTTATTTGGAATTGCCTAGATAGATTAAGTGCAGAGTGACAAACATTGAAATAAATATCGACATATGGAGATATCTACAGATAGCAAATGCATGTTACACATTTTTATTGTTCAAAGAGAGATGACTTCTGTTGCCCTTTTTAGCGCTTCAAATCTCTTGCGCAAAAGGAGATAAGTTGTTTTGAGACAAACTGGAAAGCAAACTTTCGAATGAAAAAACTGATGCTGAGATGCTCAGGCTGGAAGGTGAGTTAGAAAATATCCAAGCGGGATCGGAAAGTGCCTATGAGGTAAAATGAAAAGATAAGGAACAAGCTCGTTTTGTGCAGCAGTGACTGCTCACTCCATATTCAAGTACCACAGTTGCTTTTTATAAATTGCAACTCTGGACTTCCAATTTAACAATGCACAATAATCAAACAATCTGCTATATATGGCAGGGAGTCATAACTGGTAAAAGGGCGAATCAAATTATTGCATTCTACATTCACAAAGAGCTCGTGTAATAACCACAAAAAATAAAAAAAAACATAATTTCTGACACCTGCAGCGAGCAAAACAAAAACACACATGATGTAGTGATGTTCACGCTCCTCATGCAGCGAACCAATATTCTATGGTTAGATCATCAGTTTCTGATCCCGGGTCGTACAAGAATGGAATGTGATAGTGACCATAGACGTCATAAAAATAAGAGACACTGTCATTCTATTGACCATCTTTGAGATTGGTATTACCCAGTTAGACTTCAAGTTCGAAAAAAAAACTTAAAAGTGGTATAAATGAAAGAAGGCGATTTTCTTGATTTCTCGAGGTTACTGAAGACTTCGCTTTAAGCAGGAAAATATAATGAAAATGGTGCATCACTTTTCTGGAGAGATGTCAAGTGGATCCAGTATGTCGAAAACTATGGATAAATACTTTATAAAACTCTCATAGTAAAGATAGGTCGTTTAAATTTCGAAATGTAGATATCCAAATGATATCTCAAAAGAAGAGAAAAATTATTTAATAGACCTACTGTCATATTTTGACGGAGTTTCTAACGATTTTTATAAAACTCTCAGCACACATCAAAGATTTTTCACCTGAAATAGGTGGAGACGATAAGTGACAAGTAAGATATTTTAGTTTTTTATATTGTTTTGTGATGGGTTAAGGGAGATGATATGTTTATTTTTCTTCTGAGTTTGAAGAATTTATGAATGCGTTGATTTGTTTACCTTTCTCAATAAACCTTTATGAAAAATAAGCTTTAATTTTTTTGAAAGGGGTCGATATTGACACCAAAAGTGAACATCATTTTTCTTACTTCAAAAAATTTTCTACAAAAAGAATAATATCGAGAGTTGATAGTTTAATTATTAATACATCTTTTTCTTGGGATTGGATATTCTACAGTTCTTGATGATTTTTTTTGAGCATCACGTTTTCTTTTTTCTCAATCTAGTTTTTTTATATCTTGCATTGATCTGAGCCTGTGAACTATTACTTAAAGAGAAAAGTGTTGTCACTCCTCAATTTGCCCATATTTCCGATCTTTCAACACTACAGAAAAAATGGCTGGATTGCTTGTGTATTGTAATCAGAATGGAACACAACATCAAAAACCTTGGGCACTTCTTATACAGGGTGTCACTGAAATGACTGTACAACGCTCAACCACAAATTCCTCAACTAAAAATAAGGCGATCTAGGCAAACCTACCTATATCCAAAGTTTACAGAGAGCGTCGAAGATTAAAATAAAAATGGTTTTCCCACATTTTTTAAAAACGTGCCAATCGATTTGGATAATTTATGGTACCTTATTTACCAGATTTTCAAGAACAATCAACACCATACACTTCAATGTCAGTAAAAGTGTCATTTTGTGACATAAACACAAAGAGACAATTTCACTGCGAAACCACAAAAAAATTAACTATATTTTTTGAACTGAAGATAATTGTTTCTTTTTTAGGTTCCACTGACGACGGAAGCAGATTCGCTTCTGAAATGTTTGATATTGATAGGTTTTATTGTTTACCAATAAAAATTTTTCCATAAGATCCGGTACATAAACACTAGTTTGATTGTTTTTTGATAGGGTGTGGCAAAATACCCAAGAAAATCTGGTAAATCATGAATGCCCCACAAAAACTACAAAGCATGGACCATGAAATTACGTCTTTTGTTCCTATAGCGACCGGTTGTAATTAACCGGGAGTGTTATGAAGGTAAAGTTATATGTAGCTATTTTTTTCTGGCATTGACTTTTTGATAACTTCGATGGCTCTTTCTAGTTTGATGTAGTGGGGAGTTTTTCTGTCTCTGCTGAAAAATTTTGCTGAGATAAGTGGTTGTGGTAGAAAAAAAAACAGAAATTTATATTTTGCTTTATTTTTTTGTACTATAACTATTTATCCCTGCAAATTTTTCCAGGAGAGGAAAAAAATCTTTCACACTGTTTTTAGATAAAAACATCTGAATAATTATCAAAAAGTCAATTCCATAAAAATATCAGTAATATGATGCAGCTAGGCTTTTGATTTTTTATGAAATGGACTTTCTGATAATTCAGACGTTTTTATCTAATAACTCTTTTGAAAAATTTGCTGGGATAAGTTGTTGTGCTCGAAAAAAATGATTTAATAATGTGCACTGTGTACCTCATTGAAAATATTTTTTTTCTGGCACAATCACTCATCCCAGTGAAATTCCTCAAGAGAGAGAAACGCTCACTATCGAACTATCAGATAAAAGCATCAACTGCTTCATCAAAAATTCAATACCAAAAAAAAAAAAAAGAAATAACTCTGTGACCCCAAGAAACACAAATATGTTCATAAGTATTTTATAGACCGTTATATAACAGTTTCGTAAAACATTTTGCTCGTAATAGTTATTTACCTTACAAGTGTGGAAAGTGATACTTTACCACACGTGACGGCAGTGACCGACCGACGCGAAGCGGAGTTCGGTCACAACGTCAAGGGCGGTAAAGACACTTTCCACATGTGTTAGGTACAAAATTTTACCTTTGAGTTGAAATTTCACATTTTCCTCAACATGGAAATCTGCCTCTCCATAATTTTGTCATAGTAACCACCAAAGAAATGTCATTCATATTCAGTATGACACGATGGTTACCTAGAGACATTGGTGGTTACTATAGCAAAACAATTATTTGCGTGCTGTAAAGTACTTTACCACACTCCGTGCGGAAAAGTAACTTTACCACACGGAGTGCTGTAAAGTGCTACTTGCCACACGCAAATGCGTGCTGTAAAGTACACTTTCACGCACGCGAGTAGGTAAAAATATTTTTATAATCATTTCATAGACATTAATAACACACTTATAAACACGAAAAAGGACCACTTTATAAAATATTTTTGTCGTATTAAAATGTTCATAGGGGTTCTAGGTAACAACTATGAAGCTACTTTACTACCGCTATAGAGCTCAGCTAATAAGAGTGAAGTTGTTCCAAGTTACACATTTATAAAACAGTTATAAATATATTTTGTTGTTGATATATTCGCGGTATTCACACTGCAATTTTGTCTATATTCAGAGCAGAATAAATCAGAATTGTTGTGAAAGAACATGAACTGTGAATGACGAAAAATCAATGGAGTCTATCCTACTATAAGACAAGTAGCATATTGCAAAATATTGAAAATTCAAGCATGATAATATGTGGATTTAACTTGCGAATTTGATTTTACTGTTATTATATCGGTACATCATGAACTAAATTTTCATGCGCCTGCATTTCAAGGCAATTCAAGACTTTTTATCCTGATATTTTAAATTTCATAACCTCAAGATCTTAATCACAAACAAAAACTACTCTATTAAATAATATTTGTCTGATATTTACAATGTATATGTATATACCAAATATGGCGAACTCTTATAACTGTGCTTGTTGCGACAAATTTGTTATATAGGTATTGGACAATTTGCAAACATTTTCAAATGACTTGAAATTTTATATACGTATTTTAGACATTATTTAAAAGTCACCATCGAATACATTTTTCCAAAATACTCAAAAATAGACTAAATAAATGAAAAAGAAGAGGCGATTTTTTTTTTTTTTTTTTTTTTTGTATCTTTATTTCAATAGCAAGGGTACGTTCACAAAAAAAAATAGAAAAATAAATGAAATAGATTCAAACATAATGAAAAGAAACTAACAATACAAAATTCTTACTTGCTATGGAAAAAGGAGCTACATTTGGAACTCCTAGTACTTGAAAGTACTACTGGAGTTCCAGTCTTCCATATAGTCCTACTCAAAAAAAAAGAAACACATCAAATACTAATTAATACAACCTAATTTCCAAAACATAAACAGCTAGTTGGTAATAAATTGATAGGATATATTATGTTATGACAAGGAACATTTCATACGTTGAAACTGATATTAATCTTATTTTCAAGTGACAGATTTTGTAACGAAACCTTCAGTTTAGATGTGTGTAGTTTAAGAAGTTCGAGCGGAATGATATTGATACATTTACACACCATGTAAGAAAAACTCCTTTGGAAACTAGACGTGTGATGTATCGGAATTCTTAGAAAGCTATTCATCCGGGTATTGATATTATGCACATCAGTTCTAAATTTTAATTTACGGTAAAGGTGGGCAGGCTTCTTTGTTTGCAGTAGCTTAATATAGAGTATGCAGCTGTGAAGAAATCTTCTCTTATATAAGGGCAGCCAAGACATTTGTGACAGTTTTTTTGATACCGATGATTTGCGGCGCAGGTTGTGGATAAATCTAACACAAGAGTTCTGCACTTTCTGTAGTCTATAGCTCTGTCTTTGTGTCAAGCAAGGGCCGTAAACGACATCCGCAAAGTTGAAGTGTGAGAGGACGAGTGAGTCACATAAGATTTTCTTGGCTCTGGTATCTAGAACTCCTCTACTATTAAAAAGCAACTTGAGATTGGTGAAGGATCTTTTAACCATGCTGGTCACGTGCTCTTCAAGTCTCAAATCCGGATCCAAGTTCAGGCCGAGGTTTCTTGCCAAACCAGTCAGTGAAAGTGCTGTGTTATTTAGTCTTGAACTAATATATGGTTTCACACGTTCTCTAGCTTGTCGAGGTCCAAAAACCATGACCTGTGATCTTTCCGGATTCATGCTCAAGCAGTATTCTTTTGATAGCTGGAACAGGTTGCCCAAATCGGAATTCAGCTTCTCCATAGCTATTTCAGCATTCTCCTCCCGGAAGGAAATGTAAAGTTGTGTATCGTCTGCATAAAAATGTATTTCGCAATGTTTCACACAGTACAGTTTCACTGTATGATCGCAGACGGGGTGGGGATCTTTAGGCAAGACATACTTTAAGACAATGTTGCTATTTCGTGCCCATTTTTATTTTATTTGTTTTACAGTGGTCTTGTACGTTCGAAATCAAGTAATCTACAAAACATTTCTATAAGATATTCTCGTAAGCCAATTCAGATTCAAATACGTTTGCGACTTGACGATAAAATAATAAATCTCTAATAAAAATATTTTTTGTAACGATCTCATAAAGTTCTCTATAAAACCTCAATAAACCAATTATACAACAAATTAGACTTGTCCTCTTATAAAATTGGTGCTATATTATGCTACAAGAATTCATTTTTTTTTGTTTTGTAAAAGGCTTATTTAATGGTCTTCTAGAGAGCTATATAACATGATTATAACACTTTTTTGTCTCTGAGAGTATTTTGTGCCAACGACCGCCACTTAATGATACAATTGTTATTGAAGTACCCTAATAAATCAGTTATTTTGGTATTGGTATTGGTGGGGGTCAAACCACTGCCCGGCGAGTAGGTCTTAAGACCCTTTTCGCCAACCCCAGGACCACTGCAGTTCTAACTAAGTTGATGATGGAGAACATCACCTAGTTATATATTGAACTAGCAAGACCAATTATTTCAGGCTAACTATTAAACTTTTCGACTTAATAATACTGAGAGTGCCACCAAATACAGAACAGAAAATAATTTCTGCTCACCGCGGGGATTGAACCCACGTCAATCAGAACTAACGGTCTCTCAAGCTGGCGTGTTACACGCTCGGTCACCGTTGCCCTAATAAATCAGTTATACAGCATTTTAGTTTGATAAGGCACAATCTGTGTTAGTTGGGACGAACCCTTCACAACACTTCCGGTTGATTACAACCGGTCAGTATAGAAACAGAAAACCTTATTCTATTGTCCAAGACTAGGTACCAAAAGTAATCAAAATTGATTATTACGTTTTTGAAAAATGTAGGAAAAACTATTTTATTATTATTATTTATTATTTGACGCCCAGATGTAATGGTTTATTCATCTTTATATATTTTAAAAGGGGATAAATTTTCCTATTAAAAGATTGAAAAAAAACAAAAAAATTGATGATATTTTTTGTTTTTTTTTGAATTTTTTTTCATAGGCAAATGTATCCTCTTTTAAAATATATGAAAATGGATATACCATTTCATTTGATTTTTTTGGAAAAACCTCAAAAATATGCTACCATTTCAGTTAACGCCATCTAGCGGCGACGGTGAATGTCACAAATTAAAAAGCAAATGAGCATTCTATAGCGCAGACTATTTTCTTTCATATGAGCCCATGTTCGTTAAAATCGGTTAAGCGAAACGAGAGAAATCTCCGTTTGTTTAAAAAAACAATTGAACTTCCCCCACGACTTTATTATGATAGATAGAAAAAAACGTTTATGACAAAAAGTGAAGGTAAATAGTCAGTAGATATGAAAATGAGCTCATCGATATATTTTCATGGGACAAAATTCTATAAAAATCCTATTTTTCTACTTGGTGTTGAATGTTACGACCCCTAGCGACCATTTCAGAAACTTGAAAATATTTTCCAGGTTTTTCTCTTGGCCGATTTAGTAATAACATTTTTTGCCGCAAGCCTCTACGATGAATAGTTTACGAGAACTGGCACCCTGTCGCTGAAAATGAATCACCCTGTACATTTAAAATATTACAAAACGCAAATGATTCAATTTGGTCGATTTGGTTTTGGAAAATGCACCTGATGCTATTTCTGAAAAATGTTAAAAAACTTTTTCTATCTACAACACTTCGTTCGGAAAGATCGCCATATTTTTCTGCTCACATAGATTTTTATTGTATACTTTATTGATAATAATTATCATAACATGAATCATATCACCTCGCTTGAATAGTTAGTAGGAATCAACTAAAAATATACACTGACCATGTGTTTGTCTTTCTCAGGTCCGTCGAGCAGCCTGAGAGAGACGGAGACGTTGTCAGTGTAAAATTCTTTGTTGATTCTGACTCTACACTGGTCCAGATATTTCCAAATATTGTATCTTTCCGCCAACATCAAGACATGTTCGAACCTATCAAGGAAAAACCGATTTGGAATAAAGAGTAGATAGATAACTTTAATAGAAATTCTGAAAGTGGTAAATAAAAAGATATTTCTTTGGTAGGGCAAGGAGGAGGTAAGGTAGAAGTAAATTAGAATTAAAGAATATTTGACGCGTACATTTCATACACATTCTGGTGAAGCAATGGGGTAGTGGCGAAGTAGTGCGAAGGTAAGAGATACCAAGCTCCAAACTTTTTGGGGCAAGCGTGTGGCAAATTCTCACCGGAGCCAACCATAATCTAGTTTCTGACGCTCAATTTCTGTCATTCTGAAATTGTCAAAATTTGTCCCATATCGTATGGTGTTCAAAGAACTTTAAGGCTATTGAGAGCTTACATCAAAAATTGATCGAAGTATTGCCAAATTATCTATAAATCTGGTTCAAGGAAAATGAAATGCGCATGCGTACCACGGGAGAATATCACACAAATCATTCAATGTGAACGACAGCGATTTAGTGTTGCATAAAGTTTTTACTTCACTAAATTAGTTCTACTTACAGTCTGTTCATGGATTACTTGCGGTCACGCCACAGTAATTGACGTTTGGCAGTGTGTCGTAGATTGATCGCTCCACATGTGACATTTGTGAAATTGATCCGAAAGACCCTCGTCCAGACGTACGCGATTTTTTTTTCAATGTGTAAGAGAGAGACGGAAAAGTATGACGTAACCGCAGGAAAGCCATGAACAGACTGTAAGCATCATTCACATAGGGCAAGGTAGAGGTAAGGTAGAAGTAAATTATAAATTAAGAATAAAGCGTGTGGCAGATTTTTACCGGAGCCAATCATAATCGAGTTTCTGACGCTCAATATTTGTTATTCTGAAATTGTCAAAATTTGTCCCATATTTAGTAGTGTTTGAAAAAATCTATGGCTGTGGAAATATCAGGAAGTCTTGCTCGAAGAAAATGACATGCGCATGCATACCACGAGAGGATACCTCACAAATTATGCTAATCAGTAGTTTTAAAACCTCTTATCGATCAGTTTGCCCATTTGTTCTGATAAATACTGTTTGTCATTCACTATGTATTTTCTTGAAGAGATTTTATAAAGGTTTGCGGTAAATCAGTCCGAAACTGGTAATCCAAATAAAATAATTTCTGAGAAAGAGAGGCTTTTTCTACACTTCATGATCATCAAAAGACTCACATGATGGGTTCCCTCAATACTCACGTTTTGAAAAGTGCTAAAATAACGTTCTGACGTCACACCTCAGTCATACCTTCATAATATTCTTGTTTGTACCAATATCAAGTTTTGTTCGAGCAAAATAAATTCATTGTCCTAGTTTTTCCATGAGGAATTTCCACTTTCATACAAACCGCTAAAGTGAAGAATTGTTTGGAAGTCAACAATTCATATTCTGATCAATGTAGGTATAATTCATTTCTAAAGTCATGGGCTACGGTTCTTGTGGATCTCAAATAAAACCAAGTTATATTGAATAACATTAGGTAAGGTTGAAAGAGCAGCTAAATTCATAGTTTGGCAGAATTTGACAAAAAAAGCAATCCACTCTTGAGCGGTTCTACTTTTTTTTGCTCGTTCAGAGTTTTGCGATGATTCCGAGCTAGTGCGTGATATTATGTCAAAATAGCGCCCTTATCTTGGATTATGTTTTGCGTAATTCACGTTTCACTCAGAAACTACTCACTTTTTGAAAAAATATGTGAAGAGATGAATTGAAAAGCTTTAAGAAACTTCAGATAGAAGGCAAAAGAATACATTCTTTCAAATGATCCTTCTACTCAGAAACTACTAATTTGTGAAAAAAATGTGAAGAGAGTAGCATCAAAACTGTGGTTTCTCATCAGAAGAATATTTGAAAAAGACATTGTCCGTTAATTCCCATCATTCTTGACCAAGTAGTTGAAAAATTCAACTTGATTCAAAAGTTTTTTCTAAGATAACATGAATAAATAAGTACTGATATCGGTGAGACATGATGAAACGGCAGAGAAGTTGGTTTAAATGGCGGCGCCACAGGTTTTTACGACCCCATTAACGTCAATGACAAAGTCGAGGTCGTTCACACGCTTGATGACTCTGTGTGGACCAGTGTAGGGCGGTTGCAAAGGCTTGCGGACCGCGTCAACACGCCGAAAAACGTAGTCACAGGAGTTCAGGCTCTGGAAATGAAAGGTTTGTGTGAAACGTGCCTGGCAGGAGGAACAGGGCGGATGGCAGCAAACACGCGCCTAAGCTCAGCGACAAAATCCTCAGGAAGTGGAACTGGCTGGGTGGATGACTCGACGAATTTCCCTGGGATTCTCAAAGAAGTGCCGAAAACCATTTGAGCTGGTGAGGCCTGGAGCTCTTGTTTAAAGGTGGTGCGCAAACCTAGGAGCACCAAGGGAAGCGAGCGGGTCCACGGTACCTCTGGAATGCATTTCAGAGCGAACTTCAGGGTCCGGTGCATCCTCTCCACCATTCCGTTCGCCTGTGGATGATAGGGCGTAGTACGCACATGCTTGGCGCCCCAGAGATGCCCGAGCTGGTCGACAAGACTGGACTCGAACTAGGCACCCCGATCTGCAGTTATGTAGAGCGGCGTTCCAAAAAAACTCCTCCATAAGGGCGCGAGCGACCGTTGACGCCTTCATGTCCTTTACAGGAATTGCCTGAGGCCAACGGGTGTAGCGGTCGACAATGGTAAGGCAGTGCTCAAAACCTTCGCTCATGGGTAACTTGATGAGATCCACATGGATGTGATCAAGGCGGCTGTCGGGGGGGTGAAATTGCCCAACTCTGCACGGTTGTGACGATGAACCTTGGCACGCTGACATCAAAAATTGATCGAAGTATTGCCAAATTATCTATAAATCTGGTTCAAGGAAAATGAAATGCGCATGCGTACCACGGGAGAATATCACACAAATCATTCAATGTGAACGACAGCGATTTAGTGTTGCATAAAGTTTTTACTTCACTAAATTAGTTCTACTTACAGTCTGTTCATGGATTACTTGCGGTCACGCCACAGTAATTGACGTTTGGCAGTGTGTCGTAGATTGATCGCTCCACATGTGACATTTGTGAAATTGATCCGAAAGACCCTCGTCCAGACGTACGCGATTTTTTTTTCAATGTGTAAGAGAGAGACGGAAAAGTATGACGTAACCGCAGGAAAGCCATGAACAGACTGTAAGCATCATTCACATAGGGCAAGGTAGAGGTAAGGTAGAAGTAAATTATAAATTAAGAATAAAGCGTGTGGCAGATTTTTACCGGAGCCAATCATAATCGAGTTTCTGACGCTCAATATTTGTTATTCTGAAATTGTCAAAATTTGTCCCATATTTAGTAGTGTTTGAAAAAATCTATGGCTGTGGAAATATCAGGAAGTCTTGCTCGAAGAAAATGACATGCGCATGCATACCACGAGAGGATACCTCACAAATTATGCTAATCAGTAGTTTTAAAACCTCTTATCGATCAGTTTGCCCATTTGTTCTGATAAATACTGTTTGTCATTCACTATGTATTTTCTTGAAGAGATTTTATAAAGGTTTGCGGTAAATCAGTCCGAAACTGGTAATCCAAATAAAATAATTTCTGAGAAAGAGAGGCTTTTTCTACACTTCATGATCATCAAAAGACTCACATGATGGGTTCCCTCAATACTCACGTTTTGAAAAGTGCTAAAATAACGTTCTGACGTCACACCTCAGTCATACCTTCATAATATTCTTGTTTGTACCAATATCAAGTTTTGTTCGAGCAAAATAAATTCATTGTCCTAGTTTTTCCATGAGGAATTTCCACTTTCATACAAACCGCTAAAGTGAAGAATTGTTTGGAAGTCAACAATTCATATTCTGATCAATGTAGGTATAATTCATTTCTAAAGTCATGGGCTACGGTTCTTGTGGATCTCAAATAAAACCAAGTTATATTGAATAACATTAGGTAAGGTTGAAAGAGCAGCTAAATTCATAGTTTGGCAGAATTTGACAAAAAAAGCAATCCACTCTTGAGCGGTTCTACTTTTTTTTGCTCGTTCAGAGTTTTGCGATGATTCCGAGCTAGTGCGTGATATTATGTCAAAATAGCGCCCTTATCTTGGATTATGTTTTGCGTAATTCACGTTTCACTCAGAAACTACTCACTTTTTGAAAAAATATGTGAAGAGATGAATTGAAAAGCTTTAAGAAACTTCAGATAGAAGGCAAAAGAATACATTCTTTCAAATGATCCTTCTACTCAGAAACTACTAATTTGTGAAAAAAATGTGAAGAGAGTAGCATCAAAACTGTGGTTTCTCATCAGAAGAATATTTGAAAAAGACATTGTCCGTTAATTCCCATCATTCTTGACCAAGTAGTTGAAAAATTCAACTTGATTCAAAAGTTTTTTCTAAGATAACATGAATAAATAAGTACTGATATCGGTGAGACATGATGAAACGGCAGAGAAGTTGGTTTAAATGGCGGCGCCACAGGTTTTTACGACCCCATTAACGTCAATGACAAAGTCGAGGTCGTTCACACGCTTGATGACTCTGTGTGGACCAGTGTAGGGCGGTTGCAAAGGCTTGCGGACCGCGTCAACACGCCGAAAAACGTAGTCACAGGAGTTCAGGCTCTGGAAATGAAAGGTTTGTGTGAAACGTGCCTGGCAGGAGGAACAGGGCGGATGGCAGCAAACACGCGCCTAAGCTCAGCGACAAAATCCTCAGGAAGTGGAACTGGCTGGGTGGATGACTCGACGAATTTCCCTGGGATTCTCAAAGAAGTGCCGAAAACCATTTGAGCTGGTGAGGCCTGGAGCTCTTGTTTAAAGGTGGTGCGCAAACCTAGGAGCACCAAGGGAAGCGAGCGGGTCCACGGTACCTCTGGAATGCATTTCAGAGCGAACTTCAGGGTCCGGTGCATCCTCTCCACCATTCCGTTCGCCTGTGGATGATAGGGCGTAGTACGCACATGCTTGGCGCCCCAGAGATGCCCGAGCTGGTCGACAAGACTGGACTCGAACTAGGCACCCCGATCTGCAGTTATGTAGAGCGGCGTTCCAAAAAAACTCCTCCATAAGGGCGCGAGCGACCGTTGACGCCTTCATGTCCTTTACAGGAATTGCCTGAGGCCAACGGGTGTAGCGGTCGACAATGGTAAGGCAGTGCTCAAAACCTTCGCTCATGGGTAACTTGATGAGATCCACATGGATGTGATCAAGGCGGCTGTCGGGGGGGTGAAATTGCCCAACTCTGCACGGTTGTGACGATGAACCTTGGCACGCTGACATCAAAAATTGATCGAAGTATTGCCAAATTATCTATAAATCTGGTTCAAGGAAAATGAAATGCGCATGCGTACCACGGGAGAATATCACACAAATCATTCAATGTGAACGACAGCGATTTAGTGTTGCATAAAGTTTTTACTTCACTAAATTAGTTCTACTTACAGTCTGTTCATGGATTACTTGCGGTCACGCCACAGTAATTGACGTTTGGCAGTGTGTCGTAGATTGATCGCTCCACATGTGACATTTGTGAAATTGATCCGAAAGACCCTCGTCCAGACGTACGCGATTTTTTTTTCAATGTGTAAGAGAGAGACGGAAAAGTATGACGTAACCGCAGGAAAGCCATGAACAGACTGTAAGCATCATTCACATAGGGCAAGGTAGAGGTAAGGTAGAAGTAAATTATAAATTAAGAATAAAGCGTGTGGCAGATTTTTACCGGAGCCAATCATAATCGAGTTTCTGACGCTCAATATTTGTTATTCTGAAATTGTCAAAATTTGTCCCATATTTAGTAGTGTTTGAAAAAATCTATGGCTGTGGAAATATCAGGAAGTCTTGCTCGAAGAAAATGACATGCGCATGCATACCACGAGAGGATACCTCACAAATTATGCTAATCAGTAGTTTTAAAACCTCTTATCGATCAGTTTGCCCATTTGTTCTGATAAATACTGTTTGTCATTCACTATGTATTTTCTTGAAGAGATTTTATAAAGGTTTGCGGTAAATCAGTCCGAAACTGGTAATCCAAATAAAATAATTTCTGAGAAAGAGAGGCTTTTTCTACACTTCATGATCATCAAAAGACTCACATGATGGGTTCCCTCAATACTCACGTTTTGAAAAGTGCTAAAATAACGTTCTGACGTCACACCTCAGTCATACCTTCATAATATTCTTGTTTGTACCAATATCAAGTTTTGTTCGAGCAAAATAAATTCATTGTCCTAGTTTTTCCATGAGGAATTTCCACTTTCATACAAACCGCTAAAGTGAAGAATTGTTTGGAAGTCAACAA
This sequence comes from Orchestes rusci, assembly GCA_958502075.1. Taxonomy (NCBI): domain Eukaryota; kingdom Metazoa; phylum Arthropoda; class Insecta; order Coleoptera; family Curculionidae; genus Orchestes; species Orchestes rusci. Next base: position 20,052,821 of record OY293304.1, read on the forward strand.
TTCATATTCTGATCAATGTAGGTATAATTCATTTCTAAAGTCATGGGCTACGGTTCTTGTGGATCTCAAATAAAACCAAGTTATATTGAATATCATTAGGTAAGGTTGAAAGAGCAGCTAAATTCATAGTTTGGCAGAATTTGACAAAAAAAGCAATCCACTCTTGAGCGGTTCTACTTTTTTTTGCTCGTTCAGAGTTTTGCGATGATTCCGAGCTAGTGCGTGATATTATGTCAAAATAGCGCCCTTATCTTGGATTATGTTTTGCGTAATTCACGTTTCACTCAGAAACTACTCACTTTTTGAAAAAATATGTGAAGAGATGAATTGAAAAGCTTTAAGAAACTTCAGATAGAAGGCAAAAGAATACATTCTTTCAAATGATCCTTCTACTCAGAAACTACTAATTTGTGAAAAAAATGTGAAGAGAGTAGCATCAAAACTGTGGTTTCTCATCAGAAGAATATTTGAAAAAGACATTGTCCGTTAATTCCCATCATTCTTGACCAAGTAGTTGAAAAATTCAACTTGATTCAAAAGTTTTTTCTAAGATAACATGAATAAATAAGTACTGATATCGGTGAGACATGATGAAACGGCAGAGAAGTTGGTTTAAATGGCGGCGCCACAGGTTTTTACGACCCCATTAACGTCAATGACAAAGTCGAGGTCGTTCACACGCTTGATGACTCTGTGTGGACCAGTGTAGGGCGGTTGCAAAGGCTTGCGGACCGCGTCAACACGCCGAAAAACGTAGTCACAGGAGTTCAGGCTCTGGAAATGAAAGGTTTGTGTGAAACGTGCCTGGCAGGAGGAACAGGGCGGATGGCAGCAAACACGCGCCTAAGCTCAGCGACAAAATCCTCAGGAAGTGGAACTGGCTGGGTGGATGACTCGACGAATTTCCCTGGGATTCTCAAAGAAGTGCCGAAAACCATTTGAGCTGGTGAGGCCTGGAGCTCTTGTTTAAAGGTGGTGCGCAAACCTAGGAGCACCAAGGGAAGCGAGCGGGTCCACGGTACCTCTGGAATGCATTTCAGAGCGAACTTCAGGGTCCGGTGCATCCTCTCCACCATTCCGTTCGCCTGTGGATGATAGGGCGTAGTACGCACATGCTTGGCGCCCCAGAGATGCCCGAGCTGGTCGACAAGACTGGACTCGAACTAGGCACCCCGATCTGCAGTTATGTAGAGCGGCGTTCCAAAAAAACTCCTCCATAAGGGCGCGAGCGACCGTTGACGCCTTCATGTCCTTTACAGGAATTGCCTGAGGCCAACGGGTGTAGCGGTCGACAATGGTAAGGCAGTGCTCAAAACCTTCGCTCATGGGTAACTTGATGAGATCCACATGGATGTGATCAAGGCGGCTGTCGGGGGGGTGAAATTGCCCAACTCTGCACGGTTGTGACGATGAACCTTGGCACGCTGACAAGGAATGCACTGTTGGGCCCAGAGCGTGGCATCTTCTCGGAAGCTGGGCCAGAAATATTTCTCGGCCAGACGGTTGGCTGTAGAACGGTCACTGGGATGTGAAAGGCCATGGATGGCGTCAAAAGCATGGCGGCGTAGCTTGACGTGCAGGTAGGTCCGAAAGGCGCCATCATGCTCTGCGTAGTAGAGCGGGCGACCCTCAATGTCCAACTTGTGGAACTTGTAGCGAGGGCAATCCAGGAGATGCGGCAGCTGCGCATCCAATGACTGTTCGGAACTAATGGTAGTGGAGTCCAGTGTGGTAGGTAGAGAGACCACTTGCACTCGAGAGAGGGCGTCGGCCACGACGTTTTGATCGCTCGGCGTGTAGACCAAACGCACGTCGAATTGGGCGATAAAATCCGAACGATGGCATTGTCTTGGCGATGCTTTATACGCGCGCTGAGAAAGAGCGTAGGTGAGTGGCCGGTGGTCGGTATAAACCGTGAATTACCTGTCCTCCAAGATCCGCTGAAAGTGCTTGATGGCGGCGACGATGGCAAGGAGTTCCTTGTCATAGGTGGAGTAGCGTTGCTCGGTGTCGGAAAGCTTTTGAGAGAAGAACCCTAGAGGGACCCAGGTACCATCAACACGTTGCTGGTCTAGAGCTGCGCCTACGGCGATGTTAGACGCGTCAGTGCGGAGAGCGGGTGGCTGATGCAGGCAGAAAAAGGAAGAGGTGGTGCCGCAGCTATGCTGCTCTTGCAGCGCTCGAATGAGACGTCGGCCTCGGAGGTCCAAGTGAGCTTCGAATTCCTCTTGGAAGAACCCTTTGATAACTCTGTGAGAGGCGCCTGCAGAGTTGCTGCATGAGGGATGCAACGTCTGTAGAAGTTAAGCATTCCGATAAAACGCCTGAGCTGGGAAGAGTCAAGTGGCTTTGGGTACTCTGCGATGGCCTTGACTTTGTGCTCGGGTGGGCAAAAACCACTGGCTGATACCTGGAAACCTGCGAAAATCACCTGAGACTTTGCGATCTGACATTTGTGCCAATCGACGCAAAGGTGAGCGTCTCGCAAGGCTTCGAGGAGCAGGTGCAGATGTTATTGATGGCTGTCGTGGTCGGACGAAACGACAAGAATGTCATCCTGGTAGACTTGAACAAAATCCAGTTTGCGCAGGACGTGACTAATGGTAAGCTGCATGGTTTGAGCTGCGTTGCGAAGGCCCAGAGGCATCCCACTGAACTCGAATGGGCCGAAAGGTGTTGTGACGGCAGTCTTCTGAACATCCTCAGGAGTGACCGGTATTTGGTAAAAGGCCCTGTGGAGGTCAATGACGCTGAAAATGTTACCTCTGGCGCCCTGGAGCAGTTCTTCGATGATTGGCAGCGGGTAACGGTCTGATCGAAAGCAGGTGTTCAACTGGCGGTAATCACCAGTGGCGCGCCAACCTCCCCTTGCTTTAGAAGGGGCTGGCTCACTGGAAGATGGGCGGATGATGCCAAGGTCGAGCAGTTAGTCGAATTCCTTCTTAGCGGCTGCGAGGCGCTCCCCTAGGAGTCAACGAGGACGAGCAAAAACTGGCTGACCGTGCGTGACGATCTGATGCTGGACTGGCAGTTCGCTCACCGCTGCCATTTCTCCTGGTGGAAGCACAACCTTAGTGAATTCGTCGAAAAGTTGCTGATGAGCACGGCGAAAAGGGCCTTCGGGCAAAACTATGTTCGAGACGACGCTGACAGAGTGAGTCGCTGGAGCTGGCCGACGGTGCAAGCGGTGGACAAACTGGTGAGGCGGTCCTGCAGGCGACGGTCATGGAGGTCGATGACCAAGCCAAAAAGCCATTGGAAAGGCCGACGCAAACCTAGGTCCAAAGTCAGTCGGTGCGTTCCAAAGGTAGCAATGGACGACCCATTGGCAGCTTGAAGATCCAGGCTCTGCTTGGCTGACCTGGAAAGGAACCTACGAGGCAGAATTGACAATACTGACCCGGAATCCACTAAAAGACGCAAGCCTGTCCTGCGATCCGTTGCAAAAAGTCGAGTCTCCGAGCATGAGCCGGCGGTGGGCGCCGTGGACCCCACTCGCGGAACTAGTTTTCCTTGCTAGTATGAGTGACTTGTTGGTTGTAGGAACAGGGTTGCTTGCACGGACGCGTGCCTGCGCCAAACTTGGAATGGTACCAGCAGTAACCAAAACCCAGATCAGGACCAGGCTTGAGAGACCGGTTTTTCTGCTGTCGAGGCTCTCGTGAGAATGAACGGCCTTGGTGAGAAACTCCAGCAAACTCGCTCATACGAGCGGAGTTTTCTCGGGCCAGGCAGGAGAGTTGAGCCACAGACTGTTGTAGGGCGGCGAGCTGGGTAGTAAAAGTCTCAGTAGCCTTTGGAGGAGAACCCTGCGAGGGCGACTTGGAACGTCCGACAGATGTCGCCATTACTGCTGGCCCCGTGTCCTGTAACTCGTCGGCGGCATGCGTCGAGTCGGCGTCGGCAGCAGGTCCAACCATTTGATGCGCAGGACATCATCTCTCACGCGCGAGCCGGCCAGTGAACGCATCTCTCGCAAGAGCTGAGAGGGTCGCTTGTCCCCAAGCTCAACCTCAGTGAGCAGCTTGCGTAGCTGGCTATCTTAAGAATCGGAGAGGCAGCTTATGATTGCGGCCTTGAGAACTTTGTACTTGTCCAACTCTGGAGGCGAGCGGACGACGTCCAAGACATCTTTGATGGTGTTGACATCCAAGGCGGTCAATGTGAGAAGATACCGCGTGCTGTCTGCAACCACTCGGTGTATTTGGAACTGAGCTTCAGCCTGGATGAACCACAAATCTGGATTTGACCGCCAAAATAGAGACAATTTGTAACCACCGACCGCTCCAACCTCATTAGCTTGGATCGGTGGCGTGTTGATAACTGCGTTTTGATCGTCTGTGGACATGTTGTGTCGCGTGTCGAAAATGCACTAACTCGGGGACACCACTTTAGAAAAGAGCACTATCGAGGGAAAATGGGGTCTGCAGATTGAAACGAGCAGAAAGTTCTCGGCGCCTCTGATAGACATGAAGCGTGCTGCAGTCTAGAAAAAGGGCCGCGGGAGTAGAATTTGCTTCCTACGCGAGGGCGGCAAAGAAACTGGTTCAAATGGCAGCGCCACACGGTTACGGATATGCATCTTTTCGGGAAACGGAATCCACTCTCTGGAAATCAATGCAAGGACGGTGTTTCCCATCTTTCTTCCGGACTATAAGCACCGGAAAACTCCACAGGTCTTTTTATAGTTCAGTTATGCGCAATTTGCTTGCATACATTTTCAAAAGACTTGAAATTTCATATACGTATTTTACCCAATATTTGAAAGTAATCCGCGAATAAAAGTTTTCAAAATACCCAAAACCTGACATTCAATTTTGAGCGTTTCCTTATCCAAATAATCTTCACAAGTTTTGTCATTTTTCTTCAGATCGTAGGATGTTTGCTTTATTCGATATACGTGATGCAAAAATATACCCAATATTGATGCGAAGAACCTAAAGGACATTTCAAAAATAGAGAATGATGAATATGATTTGGGAACAAACAAGGATTGGAATATATTGCAACGAATCACGAATGCTCATTCAGCCTACCAAACCCAATTTTCATAAAACCATAATCAGATTTTTCTGCAAAACCTAATGGAGGTCAGCATGTAAAATCAATTACGGCCTACAATCAGATAAAGCACAAAGCCCATAAATATGGAGGCGGATTTTGGGATCGGGTGTAATTTCCCTTACGCATATCGCCGCTCTATGCCCACTGTTTATATTGAATCGGTATTGGCCTTTGTTCGGGCCTATCTTGCCTATCTGTAATGAGATCTCTGTCAGGTTTGTGACAGGGCCCGACGCTGAATGCTGACTCCGTCTGCATGCTGGATCGCTGCATATTGTGCCTTTTCCTATTGTGGGTGGTCAGAGTCACTCAACAGTCGACAAACCAATATCTTCTGAATTGTTTGTGAGTGTGTCAGAAACGTCAAGTGGTTTGCTTTTGGAATGTCAATTATGGCCGTGATATAGGCCTGAGGTTACTATCTAATAATAACGCCATTATTTTTTTTTGTGACACGATAAACAAGTATGACCCAGTTTTGCATGCCCACAAAGGTATTATTGGACGCCATCTTGAATCAATATACTCGAGATGTATCATCTAGAAACATCAATACATCTGTAGACAAATATGGTCTATTGCGATTTTAGGTCACGGATGATTTTCCACAAATACTATAAGTTGGTCAGATGTGTAGTTATATCTTTAATACCCTTATGTTATAAGTTGGATTTGACAGTTAATGTGAAGAATGTATTTTTCCATAGCCAGCATTGATCCCTTTCTGATTAATTTAGTGTCATTTTCAATTAAATTTGGAGTAAATTATCTTATTTTGCAACGAGTATTCAAACTAGAGCCCAATAAGTAGGAAATGACAGTCAAAAGGATGCTAAAGTATGTTATGTAAGAAATGCGTCTTATCAGACGTGATGTTGCGTGAGAAAATTCTGAGTATGTACCGGATGTCCCACATCAACTGGTCACTACTTATTCAGCAAATAGAAGAACCATAAATAAGAAGTTTGAGATGAGGAACCCATGGCCGGAAGTGCCCTGTTTCCTAGATACAGGGTTTAAAAAAAAAAATGAATATCTGAATTTATTTTGAAATCCGCTTAACCGATTTTGATGAAATTTTCAGAGTTCAAATACGAAATGGTTTAACATGTTTCTGATGATTTGAGAAAATAATACCTCGTCCATGGCCTGAGTTGGAGAACATGTGTGCACTATTTAAAAAAAACTGGTATAACATAATTTTTTCAGAACAATAATACTCAAACTTATTTATGATTGTTGAAGAAAAAAGGTTTCAGCTTTTCTTGGACAAAATATTGAACATCAATATTAATTAGCCTCTTATTTATGGTTCCTCTATTTGCTGTATAGGAATACAGTGTGTCCAAGATAAGGACGCACAGCATGGAGATCTCGGAAACTATAAGAGATACAGTGTCGGTTGAATTGGACGAAAATTGCGCATTTTTATACACACCAAGATCCCGTTCTACAAATTTGAAAATTCCAAGCCGTTCCGGAAATATCCGATAAAAACCTAAATATTGCGATTTCGTTTTTATTTTTTTTAAGCTATTTTGAAAGATATGAGAAAACCGAAAACACTTTTTATCGTCACTTTTAAACTCTACAAAACAGCCTTGAGAGATTTTCCGTACGACGTTTCGTTTCGGAAAAACCATCATCAACTTTGTTTTTTTAAATACGGTCCTGGATTTTTTATGACGGATTTGGTTCAGAAACATAAGAGGCTCTTTATGTTTCTGAACCAACAATGTATTGCAATTATTCAAAAAAATTATATTGATGGATTTTTCCATAAGAACCCATGTGTTAGAGAGAGACAAAAAATACATTTTTAATAGGATTAAAAACAAACACTTCTTTTTCAATCAAAGCGATACATCGTTGGTTTCGGAACGAAAGAGGCTCTTAAAATCCATCATAAAAAATCCAGGACCGTATTTAAAAAACAAAGTTGATGATGATTTCTCCGAAACGAAACGTCGTACGGAACATCTCTCAAGGCTGTTTTGTAGAGCTTGAAACGTGGCAATGAAAAAACTAAATCGCAATATTTCGGTTTTTATCGGATATTTCCGAAACGGCTTGGAATTTTAAAATTTGTAAAACAGCATCTTGTTGGGTATCAAAATGCACAATTTTTGTCTAATTTAACCACCACTGTATCTTTTCTAGTTTCCGAGATCTCCATGCTATGCATTCTTATCTTGGACACACTGTATAGTGAACAGTTGATCTGGGATACCCTGTATAAGGACTGCAGATTGAAGATTATGAATTTTTTGTTACATTCAACCTTGATGTAAAATTCCAAGTAGAATCAAATCCTACAGAATAAACAGGATGTTTCCGAAAGTTTGGGTTATCGCTCGATGAAAGAATCCAGATGAGATGATTTTACAAGCATTATCAAAATAATTCACAATATATTCAAAGAAAAACACCGGCATTGCATTTTTCTAACGAAAATAAACCACACAATTTTATTGCTACATTCGAAGGTGTAGAATCCAGATCTGATTTTATTTTTGTTGGAAATCCCGATCATTGAATCAACTTTTGTTAAGACGAATGCAACAAGGAGCAGCGTTTATCAAAATTACCGAATGAAGAAGGCGAAAGGTAAATGATATAACTGTCACGAAGATCAAGAAAAAGTCAACGTTAAACGTTAGACGTCAAAGGTAATCAAGATCATTATTATATTATTATATTCTTTTGAATCGTTCCCAATTGAAAGTTATCAACAAGATAAAGATTCTCGAGCTTATTACCGGAAGCGAAAGTTGCTGAGGCATAGTCAAATCATTACAGCTTTGATGCAATAAGGGTATTTTCCTCATGTACGTTCAATATCATTGGAAAACAAGATAGCTCAAAGCTGAAGATTATTTTTTGATTAGAAAATTTTCCTTAACGTCACATTTCTGCGATGATGTTTGTCTGAACTAGAGAACAACCGGATCATTATGAGGGAACAGTTATTGAAATACAACATTTTTATCGCCTCATACTGATATACCATCAGACTTTTGAAAAAAAATCTGTAGCCTTGGAAAAAGGTTTTGAAACGGTCATACTTTCAATAGCGGATCAGAATCTGTAAAATCTATTCAAGAAATCACTTTTGATCTCAGTGTGTAAGTGTTACTGGTTCCATCTGGTACCGCTAGGTGCTTACTTGAAAAGATTCAATTTGTTGTATTTTTGATTTATTTTATGGGTCTCTCACTTCAGGAAAAGCTAGATACTGCGTACGGTTCAGATGATGAAGTCTTAGTAGCAGGTTTTTACATTGAGCCCCCAGAAAATAAGGTTTTGACTGACGGAGACGGCAGATGAAAATGCGGAAGGCTTTGCGAAAAACCTCACACTCCAAACAGGATATTGTTTTTTTAATGAAAAGATAAAAGGCTTGGCCATTTTTGGAAGATCCACTCTCATCTTCTGAATTGGCGAATGAAATAAATCTTCCATTCAGACCGACCCCTGGCAACCACAAAAACATAACCAATTTTAACAAGTTGTAAAAGTTCTCTTGGTTTCAAGCCAAGGCATAAGGCCATCTGCTGTTGGAAAATACGTCAAAAGCTCAAACTAAACACATCGATATTGTCAAAAGATATTTTTTGAAAACTTTATAAGTGATAGATATAGACTATTGTGACACTGTCAACAGAGATCTTCTTAAGAGATACGAGAATAGGAAAGGATGTGGAAAATAATAGAAATTTGTCCCTATCGAGAAAAAAAGGTATGTATGAATGTATGATCCAAAATTAGTGAACAACCGCTACCTTTCTGGCGCACTCACCACTTTCGAGAACGAAATTGTTTTTAGATAACGTGAAACCACAATGACAAAGTATATTCATTCGCTTAAGAAGTAGCAAATATCTGAAGTCCCATTTGTTCACATAAGAATATTTCAATGCCATCATTGGGAAACCTGTTTACCTAATGGGCGGTCTTGGTAAGCACTCTTGGCCCTCGCAATGCCAAACTGTTCAGATTTGATAAAAAAAGTAAAAGGCTTTCAAAATCAGTCATATTCAGGTTATAAATCTCTTGCGATCATAAACGACACACACGGTTCCGTAAAACAATTCCCGTTCTGCTTTCCAAATTCCGGTGGTTCGTCATCCGTGAATCGGTTAATTCACGGATTGATATACATTGCGGAGATGTTGTTTATTTATGTCCACGTATAATTGAAAAATTCTTTATGTCCTTGTTGAAGTAGATCTTCTTCCAACAATTTTATTGTATCACAATTGGGAGTTCTTGATTGTAATTGTATTTCCATCTTAAATAGAATCTTGACTATAGTATAGAGCTCTGTATTCACATACAGAAATAATTATTATTTATTAAAAATAGTTTAAGTGGAAGAAACTAATTCTTCATCCCAAGATACTAGAGTTATACGAGATGAGTTGGAAGGTTGGAAGTAAGGAAGAGGGCAAAGTATAAGTTAATCCAAATAGAATTTTTCAAACTACGATTTTTCATGAGAATTTCAAAAATTGTTGAGGTATTCAGAAAGCACAATATTTTGCAATGATAGTCTCGTCTCGAAACCTCTCGAGGGTGAAAATGAATTCGAAATTTCCCATTTTATGAAGCTGCTAAAAAATGGACGGAGGCCGTTAAATATTTGATGATTCCATAAATCTATTCCATCGTGCACCAAATGAATGGTTCTACAATTCATCAATTACTTCAGAAAAACGTATTACCATCAATAGAATTCATTCCTTTGAAACTAACGAACTCAATCAGACTCTTATTCGCTCAACCCAATCAAAGCCCACAAAAAACCTAATTACAATGTATGGGGATTAGCGACCTCAAATCATTCGGCGATGATTTTGCATGAGACAACCCGAAGTTCACATCTGTCAATGATATCTGTGACTGTTGGGCCGAATTAAGTAAACCAAGGGTAGCCGTAAACGTGTTAGCATTGAAGTGCTTCTGAGCGGAAAGAACTTTGTATTGGAAAAAAGGGCCAGAGGGTGGCGTACGCAATTCCGCAATTCTTCTCCGCATGTGTTAGATTACATGCCGGATTAGGTTTTCCCGCGATGTCGACTACAAAAACCAATATTATTTGATACTTATTTGATTATGATTTGTTGCGATTGTGGGGTCCACCTAATTTGTTGTGAGGTAATTGACAAATTCGGATGCCTATAACCCAAATGCATAAATTTTGGCCTGAAATCATCTGAATAAGCTTTCATATTATTATGATGATTGATATAAAACAAAAGATCATGCGCAAGTAGTGCATGGCTGATGGATGAAAAAACTTGACTCAGCGGTTCATACGGTGACGACTGAAACATCTTCTTTTGACATCGCCTGTATATTTTAAGATAAAAAGTTGAATTTCAGGAATTACACTGTTCAACGGGTCGACAGGGCACTGCCTGGAGGAGGTATTGCGATGATCTTCGGACGGAATATTTCAGATGATATTTTGGTTGACGTAGATTGCCATAGATAGCATAGCTATAACTACGAAGTGGCAAAGTTATTATAGGAGCCTACGTGAAGCCTTACCTACGTATGGTGTCTAACGACTAGGACACATTTTTTCGGTTCAGCAAGGGAACGCTACTTGTCGGTTATTTTAATTCTAGGCATACGCTGTGTAATCGAGATTGAATCTTTCTGCATGATTACAATGCAAAAAATTACAATCAGTTGTTGGAACATTTGGATGGCACGACTCCTACGTTCATCGATCTGAGAACTGCGAAAGATATCCCCAATTTACCGGATTCACCATTTCCCTCTTCTGATCACTCACCAACCTTAATTGATTAGAAAGTTGAGGTCAATGGAGATGAAGTGGGACATATACAATAACGTGTGCTGGATAGATTTCAAAAAAGGAGAGATTTCAGAAAAATGATGAAGGCATGGATCCCAGTCGTCGATGACTTCCAGTGGGTAGACAATCTGGAGTGTGAGCTGACCCAGTTCCCTGAGGTCCCCCAGTACGCACGCGATAAGGTTAGCCAAAAGTTTAACTTGAGCTCGCTGAAGACACTTGGCCGGATGAAATTTTATAGCTTATCAAGCTTGGCTGGTTCTTCTTTAGAGCTAGACAGGATAATCAGAACACTGCCCAGTTAAAAAGCTCCAGGAGAAAGCCAAAATGATATCATTGAAGAATCTTTCTCGGAAGGCTCTTGTTAAACTCATGCACCTAATCAATGGTAAGCTGCGATCACGTTCATTTATTCTCGTGGTCTGCAACTTCGCACATGAGTCCATGGATGGTTCCAACAAAAAGCAGAACACTGATATGCAGTCCCTTGACATCGCTCGGGCCTCTGATGATCTTTTGTGGAAGTTGATCCACATCCATGAATTCCCAACTTCTGTTGTACAACTCAATCAATACTTCCTCAACAACCGTCCATCAAAGTACGTTTGGAGAAGTCGTCGTAAACTTCTCGAAATCTTCACGTGAGTGTTCCACAAGGTACAGTATTATCGCCAGTACTGTTAATTGTCCACAGTTGCCATTCCTTTTTCTGAACCAATCCAGATGATAATGAGCGCACAATATGTCATAATCTATATGAGGTCATTCTACGCTTAAGTACCCACACAGGGCATGAACGCATACTGTGTGTTTAGTCGGGAATTCACGAATAACCGCATAATTCAGCCGATCAAAATAGATAACGAACCTATTACGGTGGTAAAAAAACTGGAGTACTAAGGAGTTCCACAAAAGCGGAAGTTTTCAATAGCTATTACCGAATGAAGAAAATTGATATCAGCTGAATCATAATAAGCGTTTTCATGCAGTATGTTACCATGGGACCATTCCTGTTTGGTCTGTCATTAACGTCTCTTGCATCTCGCCGATTGGCTGAAAGTGACGTTACTGACAGACCAAACTGGAATGATCTATGAAAACGCTTATAGTATACAAAGCATTTGTAGAATCAGTGATGGAATACTGGTGTGGGGTGGTCTATACAGTGTGTCCAGAATAAAATGATGTACATGGCACTATATGGGGATATTGGAAACGGTAAGAGATACGACGTTGCTTAAATAAGAGAAAAGTAGCGTCTTTGTATGCCCAAAAATATTCCACCTTTGTCTTATTTGGAATCGATACCGTAATGTAAATACAGGGTGAAAAAGCAAAGGCACATTTTCAAAGAACCACAATATTTTGCTTATTATAAAAGCTAAAACTTTTAAATTTTCAGGATAATGGATAAGAGGATACGGCGATTCTAAAAACGGCATCAAAAAAGTTTAGGCCTCCTATGTTGCGCCCAGTCAAAGTCAAGTCTGTTTTTTTTTTATGAAAGTCATGTTATTGGAAAGCATTTTTGATAAGGATTTTGGAAATTAGAAAAACCAATATGGCGCCCATAAGAAAAACAAAAGTTGACTTCGGCCGGAAGCAACATAGTGGGCCTACAATTTTTTCGACACAATTTTCAAAATCACCGTATCTTCTTACCCAGATCCAGAAATTTTCAATACCTCATCTTTCATAATAACCGAAATATTGTGCTATTTAAAAAATGGCCATTTCTCTTTTTCACCCTGTATCTCCATTACGGTATCGAATCAAAACAAACCAAAGTGAGATTATTCTTGGGCACGCAAATACGCAACTTTTCTTCCATTTAACCGATACTGTATCTCCTGTAGTTTCCGATATCCCCACGTACATCATTTTATTCTGGACACACTGTATAATAATAGCCTGTACAAATTGAGTATGATACAAAAATATATATTAAACATTATTTTCAAAAGAAAAAAATTATACCCCTCACAATTACTTTTAACTAGATATATTTAGCATTCGCTCAATTTACATTCATACGATGTGCTGCTACATGCACGCTCGTCCTAATTTGAGACCTTTTGTTGATCACTCTTATGAAACAAGAGCCAGGTACAACAAGCAAATTAAACTTCCTATAAGTAACAATAATCTAAACCTATGGTATATGAATTACTATGGGCCTAAACTGTACAACATGCTTCCAGGTGATGTAGGAAATTGTTCGAAAATAAAAAGCTATAGATATTTAAGTAACACAGCAATATTTGAGAATCGTCATCATTATGAAGGGTTGTTCAGCTAGAGCAAAGTGTAATTCTTTTTTGTTAGTTTGTAAGTAGGTTGAAAAATAGATAAGTTTATCAATTGTAACTTTTTCATTAATACATATATGTACATAGACATATTTTTTCTGATATATTTGTCACACTGATAAACATAATTAATTTTCTAAGTAAACTGCACATACAGATGTTTATTCATCTAGGTGCTGGTGCAAAAACTGCTCATGTGATTTTAACAATTAGGGTAACTTATTTTAAACTTAGCCAATTGATGTAATAGATATGTGAATGAATGAATAAATAAAAAAAAAAAAAAAAAAATAAAAAAAATCGAATTGTCAAACGTTCAATTATAGTCCCCAATATACCAGTTGGACATCGACAATTTCATGAAAGTAGGAAACAGGGATTTGTTTCTGACGGGTGATTATCACTCATCTTCTGGTATCGACCAAATTTTTATTGAGGATTTTGAGGTGCTTCTTGGGAAAATGAGGCGTTTCCCGGAACGCAGTTGATTTTGAAAGATTTCAACTTTGATCTTAACAAAAATAATTATTATACCAACAAACTCAAGCAAATTATCATCATTAATGAACTTCAACGGATGATTGATGAATTCACCAGAATCATTAAATCGTTGTTTGGACGAAAAGTAGCATTAACTATACCACTTGCCACACTTTCAATAAATCACAAACGATGCTTCCAAGGATTTTGCAGTACTTTTGAGCCGAAAAAAAACTGTAAATCGTCTGAAGTTGGAAGTGGAAATTGAGAAAAGCAATATTATACAATAAAATAACAAGAGTCTTATGAAATACAGAAAAACTGGTAAATCATATGATAAGTGAATGAAATAACAATATTACGAAGACTGCTTTGTTATCAAAAAGTTTGATTTCAAGCATTGGGGACCCACTGCAACAAATGACAGAGATCAAAAGTAAAAAATGTCAAATCAGGTATTACACCAGACATCATAGGGAAAATGAAATATCGAGGCGAAAATTATGAAGCATCAGTATTCATAAACGACCAAAATTTCTGGAACGCGTACAAAATCATCAGGAATGAAGTCGTATCACTCATCAGAAAGTCCAAAATAAATATCTTTAGCCAATGCTGGATGTGAATTAAAAAAAATCCTGGAATTTATGGAAATATTTGAAAGCACCACTCCTATCCAACAAATCTAGTCAAGGGAGTGAGATAAAAGTCAAAAACATTGTATGTGATATAACGAATAGCTTTAACAACTACTTTATGGATAATGCAAATGAAATTACGTCAATGATCATCCTTGTTCATAGTCACGAATATGTTTTGAGTTCCATTAGTACTGAGAGCAAAATGAACAACTTTGATACTGTGACTATGATCTACCCAGATAAGACTATGAGAAAAATGAAAAATAGAGCAGGCTGTGAGGATCACGGTATCTGTCAATCTTTTGTGTTCGGTGTTTTCGGTAATCGTTTTTTTTTACAGCAAAAATCGATTGTATTATGAACAGTTTTCTCAAGCATGAAAATGCTCCGAATGTGCACTCTCCATACAGGAAACTCTAAACGATACGAAGATTGAAGAATTGTGATCAACAAACTGCCGTGGTATGAAAAGTTCCAGTTGTGCTCTTGTGAATCCTATTTTGTAACCAGTCTGTATACAATTATTTCTCAGAGTAAACAGCCACTCAATAACATTTTACGTGGACTGGTTCATTAAAAGTTGTACATGTACTATCTACATGTACAAAAATGACTTATGTAGAATCTAGGGGATCGTATTGTAATATTATAATCATTTCCATTTTTTAGATATGTAGTCTAAGGTGTCAGAAGGCCTATAGATAGATACTGTTTTTGAATAAATGAATAAATAAAAATTTAAAACGCTTTCTTTTTGGAGTTCTACTATGCTGGCTCCTGTGAAAATGAGTTAATTAACAATCTTCTTGGAGCATAGTGGGATAATAATAAATCAGACTTTCTGATATTGCCTCTCATTCAAGAATTAATTTTCTGAATCGAATTAATGAGTTAACATGGTTGCTCTGGTCCATGTCAGCCGGTGGAGAAAAAAAGTCCATTTGGGGAGCAGAAGCTGGAGTGGTCTCCAGTTGTGATCCCGGCGGAAGAGGATGAGCACGAGAAAAGACAAAACATTTGCTTTCTCATAATTATAAAGAGGTTCAGATATCGCCACCTTTTTTCCAATTTGTAGAATCGATATGAATATTGAAATAAGCGATTCTGCAATCTTTTTCACGTGAAAAATGTGTACCGTCTTCAAGTCCCTAGAGGTAACCATTTTTGATATAATATTTATTGAAATTTCCAGTGCATCAGAAGTTATGAAAATTTGAAGAGACAAATTATCGCAATTTCCACAGTATCGGGTTTAAAAGATAAATTTTAATCTTGATATCCCAATTATCAAAATATTGAGTGTTTCAGTCCAAAAGTATGTACACAATCCGTAAATGCTCATAAAAAATTATTTGTTTCAAAACTGAATTACTTTCCCCTAGCGAGCATCATTCATAATTTCCGCCCAAAAAAAAATCTTCTCACTCATCTTATCAATTGAAAGATCTACCTTTTAAATCTGATAATTATTCGAACTGGAACGCCGATAGTTTCCTTCAAATTTTCACCGTTCGACTGGGAATTTCAATTAAGGTTATCTAGAAAACGGTTTTTCCCAGGGACTTGAATAAAGCAAACTATTTTTACGTAAATAAGGTGGAAGAATCAATTTTTTCTATATTTATTTAAACGGATTGGGTTTTGATAATGTATAAATGACAAAAATGTTTCGAGTAAGATTTTGATATTCTGGAAATCATTCCTGCTTACATTATCTTTCACCTCTTGAAATTGATTGCGAAGACTTGTACCTAGGTATCTACTTGAAAAAGATCAAATATATGATCAGTTGATTTTTGTTAGGCAGAATAGGGCCTTTCCAAATTAAAATATTTCTCATACCTACTCAGCTTAAATTCTTGGTTGATAATATAATGATAAATCAACTCAAACTATGTATCCAAAACATTATTCGAAATAAAATTCAAAGATGGTTTGTGTGGCGCCATCTCATTGGACTAGAATATATTGCCCAGGGTGTGGAGCGTTTCAAGGCCGTATTTTCCTCTGTGTCTATGAAAGTGTACTAGTTTATTCACAGTCAGTCCAACAGTCACCATGTTGAAGAGCCATCTGTCTTAGTCCCTTTGTAATCACGGAGTTTGGAATCGATAGAGATAATATCACACTGTGTCGCCCTCTCGCATAAATTCTATGAGTATTGCTCACCTACAATATAGCGCCCGCATAGAAGTCCAATTCCTTACTCAGCATAGTCGATAGTTCGGCCAGTAGATGACGGCATCGGCATAGGCTAATGTACTGTGTACTGTTTGAAAGGCGGCATGTAGATGACGCCAGATTTATTATAAAAGTGAAAAAGAACAAGACGGAATCTCTGAGATTCATTGATTTTTATGTCTCAAATCAGTCGACAAAGCATAGAAATGACCCAGTGGCCTACATTCCAGAATTTGACCCTAAATTGAGGTTTATTAGAACTAATGATGATTTATCAATCCGAATATTTTCATTATTATTTCATAATGATCATTGATATTTTTCAATTGTTTTTGAAAAATAGAGAAGTATTCTCGTATCCTTATTTCTAAAGAAGTTTTGGACAACCACAGATCACTAGATCGAACTTGAAAAGAACAGTAATTATTATCATTTTTTTTTTCACCTAGTGATGAGTGGTCATGCACCACAGTCTTGGAATGGTAATACATGGACAAACCAAGAAGGCCAAGAGTCAAATTTATTATGAAAACCCACCAATTTTGAGTCTGAAACTTGGTTAACTATGGACTATATGTAGATATCATTTTTGTTCTAAGAGCGTTCAATAAAAAAAAATGCACAGGCGTTAGATCGGGTGATCTTGTTGGTCAAATCAAAGATGCATCATCGTCACCTCTGATCCATTATTAGAATGTAGATTGTTTTCTCATTCAAATTTCCACATACTCAAATAAAGCGAGTCTACACGACGTCATTGGTGTATTGTATTTATTGTACGTAGCCTACAAAGCATTCAGTTTTGTATCGTGTATGTTAAATCACCTGAATAGACATTGTTCGATGAAAAAAAATCCAATATGATACATTTATTCTGGCGGATGCAGTATATTGCAAAATAGAAACAATATTTTTAGAACTATGCAATACCTAATTATTTATACAATATCTAACAATAGGTAGGTGGTAGGTACCAAAAAGATCTTGAATCGAGATAGATGAAAATAAAAGGGCACTTAGAAATGAGATTGGTAGATAAAAAAGGTAGTTGATACAATTTTTTTATGAAGAGAATTAACTTGATTACCTATTGCATATATATTTTTCAAGATCACAGTAAAATGTGATGACTCCGATATTTCACAATCAGGTTACAAGTTGCAAAAAATTGAGGTTCTGTGGTATAATCTTAGTAATGAAATATGAAATAGTACTGCATTTAGGAAATGAGGAAAACCTCATTGGCTCAGGTATTCAATTCTCCAAATAACCCGAATACGAATATGCATTTGATTTTCCACACAATTCGTGAACAAATTTAATTGGAGAATTGAGCACCAGGAGCGTGTAACGTTCAGCAGAGGTAAAAATTATGTTACACATTTTCATTTTTAATACAGTTTGTCACACAATCACAAAAACACAAAAAATATCTTTTACAAAATACTCGATATTGGATTGTATAAGAACTTACTATAAAAGAAAATCTAAAATTATAATAATTACAATTTTCTAATCATTTTGGATGCTGTCCAACTTGATATATGTAAAAAAAATTTATGCCTCAACAACTTTATCATTAGAGGTGATTTTTTTTTGTCGGCTATGCCTTTTTCATAGACTTGGGATTGACGGAGCCCTATGAATTCTGAGCAACATGGTTTTACTCAGGGCATGTCCACGACTTCTCTAAAAACAACATAAAGGAATCCCTAGTGATTTTGATGCAGGCAAAATCACAGGTTGACTCCGTTTATACAGTGTGTCTAGAATAAAATGATGTACATGGGAATATTGGAAACGGTAAGAGATACGGCGTCGCTTGAATGGAAGAAAAGTTGCGTATTTGTATGCCCAAAAATAATCTACTTTTGTTTTATTTTGAATCGATACCGTGATGTAGATACAGGGTGAAAAAGAAAATGTCCATATTCGAAAAACTACAAAATTTTGCTTATTATAAAAGCCAATATTTTCAAATTTACAGGATATGGGTAAGAGGAAATGACGATTCTAAAAACGGCATCAAAAAATGTTGTAGGCCCACGATGTTGCGTCCGGCCGAGGCCAACTTTGGTTTTTCTTATGGAGGCCATATTGAACTTCTCCATTTTCATGGTCCGTATTGAAAATAATTTCCAAAAATATGACTTCCATAAAAAAAACAGACTTGACTTTGTCTGGACGCAACATAGTAGGTCTAGAATTTTTTTGACGCCGTTTTAGAATCGTCGTATCCTCTTACCTATATCCTGGAAATTTGAAAGTGTTGGGTTTTATAACAAGCAAAATATTGTGTTTTTTTCAAAATGAACCTTTTCTTTTTTCACCCTGTATGAACATAACGAAATCGATTCAAAATGAAACAAAGGTAGAATATTTTTGAGCATACAAATACGCAACTTTTCTTCCATTTAAGCAACGTCGTATCTTTTACCGTTTCCAATATCCTCGTATAGTCCCATGTACATCATTTTATTCTGGACACACTGTATAGACTTTCTAGGGCTTTTGATAATTTGATAGTTTTGGATATTGGAGGGGTCATGAATCTTGGTTGAACGACTTTCTCAGAGGTAGGATACAGGCAGTCAAATTCAGAATTCGGTTTTCCGAGCACTTGATTTCAGATTATGAGTTCTTCAGGGTTCTCACAGTAGACTCCTGCTGCATGATTTGTTTGTTATTGTTAGTGATCTGGGCGAAGCGCTAAAAATCTATTTATTTCTATGGAACTATAAAAATTGTGTTCCAGGACAGTTGTTGGTTGATCCCAAATAACGGACAAGAAAGTGGTTCATGATTTGTGTCTTCATTTTGTACTAAACTGACCTTCCAAGCTCATATTTTCAAGATACTCGAATTCATGCGGAGATCATCGCTGGTCCTCTCTACCACCACTCTGGGACTCCTCTACGGTATAGGTACTCAGTACATGTTTGACTAATACAAGAATTTTATACCGGAATATGGTTTATACTGGGTGTTTCCTTAACGTCGATTCAAAAAATCCTGGAAATTTTTCATGATAAAGATTTCTCAAACATATTAGTCAAAATAAATATTTGTCAAATAAGGGACCCTGAAGACGGTTTTTCCGCAATATTTCCAAATCCGTTCCTAAAAAAAATCATGAAATTTGGTTAATTGCATTAACTTTCAATGCTCAAACATAATTTGAGCTCCGAATTTCCAGTGCCCGTACGCATGACACAGTCAATGTTGATATTTTTTTGAACATCAGATTATGAGGCCCTTTCTATCCCCACACTGCGCCTTTTATTTTCTATATGAAGCATTATTCAATCGATATTGCATGGAATTTTTCGAAATATTTTTAAACGTACGCTGGTATTGTTATCTGACATGATATGAGCTGTAGATAACCTTCTGTCAAAATATGATTTTCAATACTTCATTAAGGTACAGATGAGCTCAGCTGCTTATTACAAGACTGCTCAGACTGGCAAACAGTTCTCGAGTTCTTACATTGTTTAAGCATAAGAATGTCAAAGCGTTTAGAAAAGTCGTTCGGCCTTCCTTGGTCTGTGATATACTGTAAGTAAGATTAAATACTATAATGTAGAATTGAAATAGATAAATGCAAGAATAAACAAAACATACAACAGATAACAACATATGGACCACTCGTCGCCACATTGATGTTCGGATGTTGCCAGAATTCTGGCTACCAATAGCTTCATTTTGACAACGACGCCTTTACCACTATTACATAATAGGATTGAATTTTCCAACTCAAAGCTGATTGGCTAGATGGGTAATACATTTTTACAATTAAATCATACTTTTTCAGATCATATCTGTCTCAACAGAAGTTCTTTGTTCAAATTTCCTGTGAACAAACATGTTGAACCCCTTCTTTTTGGATTGAGGTTCTTCTTCACAAATTGTATCTATAGCGTGTTTCCGTTATGTTTATTTTGGAAATGTTGTTAGATACTCTTCACCACTAAAGTTGGAATCGTCCTAACTTGAACTGCATTGGACAGGTACCACCCATTTGAAGATGGGCTCTTTGTCACCAGGTTTGGAGTGATATGCAAAAAAGAATTATCCGACAACTATTGTTTGTTCAATGGGTTCAAACCAGATGACAATACGAGCACTCTCTAAAAGGTATAACGATGGATGTTGAATGCTTCTACAAAACTACACAATAACAAAACAGTCCCGAAAATCACTCTGATATTTGGCTAAGATTTTCAGGTTCATTACAGAACGTCAGGAGAACTATAGAAGCAACCTTATGCGTAATGTTTATCGAACACAAATTTGCGCACAATGTACTTGAATTTGTCTTTAACGGGAGATTTTTCTGAGTTCAATCAACTCGTGTTCAAAACCATTAATGCCATACAATATTTAACTGATAGGAGAACCCCTTAAAAAACACAATAAATAATGATGATCAATTAAACGTTGACGAAAAATAAGAAAATAGCAGTTATTTTGAATCTACTTGTAAATCAAAAAATGTCACCCTTTCTATAACTTATCTTTATCAATATTGTCTCATTACTCATTCTTAATAACAGAACGCGGTATCAATGTAATCAGATAAAAACAAAAATCAAAACAGTAAATAAAGCAAAGATGTATGCAGGTTTTCGAAATAGTTGCGTGTCCGACGAGATTGGACAAGAGCCTCTGCATCGCTGTGGCAAACAGTAGAGACTTTATCAAAAGTAAGAATTAATTACCCCCCGTCGATATCAAGTGTCGTAAATCCGTAAGTAAAAGGTTTTAGGCAGCGTTAATTATTACACCACTAATACAACATATTGCTACCTGCTAGTACTTCTAGTTATAAAATAATATATAGTTTTGTATATTCTTTCAGCACGATGGTTGCCATGTTTTTTTGCTCACGCACGTAGATGATTTGTGGTTTTTGGTTTTGTTTGGTTGGAAAATACGTTCATGTAACAAACATTCAGTTAACGTTCCCTGGCGAGTTCCCTGGTTACTCATGAAACAAATTATGTGATTTGTTATTGAACGACCATACTCAACTGTTTGAAATCCTTTTTCATTCTTCAACATGATAATACACGGATCGGCTGTAATAATGAAAATAATAATTTGACATCCATGATCATCTATCCTGTCGACAACACTCATAAGATATTCATCTCAAGGTACTTCTTTCTTCCTACTAGTTCTTATCTCCTCCCAAACTTTTTGGAATATCACTATCGGATTTCAATCATTCCACCCAAATAGCAGTAGAAACAATGGCGAAGAAAAAAATCCCAAATACTTTACGTAATACGCTACTGCAAAGCAACATGTAGAAAAGTTCTATTCCTCATTATTGGAAGATAAGGGTACGAATATGTTCGAAACTTATTTCTGTTTGTTAAATGGAGGGTTGGGATGATTCATTCTCTCCAAATTTTATTTGTCCTGCAGGCAGGTTAATGCTTTGATAACATTGGATTAAATTTTTTTTAGACGTCAGGATCATAGAACTGTATCATACTATGTATAAGACAGCAGTCTGGAAGTTTCTCATCTGAAATTGTCACAAAACGTTGACGAAAATATAAACAGATCAAAATATTATAGTCAACTCAACATTGGTTGCTCTACCACAGCAATGCACTCTAAATTACTCAAAAGAAGGTATACTGACTATTTCCAGCTCTGGCATATTAAACATAATTTTCTACTTATTTTTGGAAATATTTCAATGTCCTCTATGTATTTTGTTAGAACTTACTTGAAATTCTGAACTCTGACGGTCATGTTTAAATTGAAGAGGAGGTTTACCCACCAAAATACGGTGGAGTGAAAAAAAATCCTCTGATAAGGCTCCAAAATGGACCACATAACGCTTTTCATTACGGAACTACGATAAATAACTATATCAGAAGAAATCAAGCTTAATAATCACATCCTCATTTTTAAAAACAATTTCAAGACCTCATCATATCTCGAATAAAGTTTGTCCTCTACCTCTACCGATTTATCCCGTCAAGCATTCACAAAACACTTGTTGAAAAAAGCAAAACTATGTTAATCCACTTCTATCAAATATATTATAGAAGAAGTAGGAAGATAGTTATCAAAAATCGCCAAGAATGTATACATTAACATTCATTTATGAATCGTTTCGGTGCGCATTATGCAACTTGGTGATACTTATTGGTCAGGGCGAGTCAACAAGGCTGACAAATGAACAATACCGTAAGCAGGAGAGACTCCGCCCGTTTGTTGTCTGCAAACTCTATTGTTCCTGCTGGGCTTGCGCCCTGCTGCCAAACAATGAGTTTTCACTTGGCATTGTCTGGCGGAACATAAGCTGAAATACGGCGTTCCAATCCCACGCTTCAGGGCGGCGCTCTCTCAAACTTTAACCTCCAATTGCATGACAATACCCAGGAGTTTTCCCATTACGCAGTTTTTCCAACATCGAGGCAATAAGTGGGTGAGTGGATGGAATTGTTTTGGGCAATCGTAAACCTTGTGCGTTTTAAAAAAAAATATCAATGGCATTGATAAAGGCAATGAGGTATTATAGAAAGTTTTCAACCCGCTTTTTTCTAAAGAACTATACAAAACTTGAGATATACATTATGAATCCGGAACATCTGATTTTTCACTTCAAATTTGCCTTTGACTATACTTTTCAAATATTGTATCATACATAAGGGTGGATGCGCCATCATATCACTAATATGTAAGAAATGGAGTGGGATATGATTATTCGATGGGGGAGGTTTGAACCGCCAGGTGGTTCTTGATACAAAAGTACTCTATCTATTCGCTGCAACTTGCTTACCTGTAATATGATGCTATAATGTTCTAGCTCATGAGAAACCCTGCCTCTATAGAATAACCTTTCTATAGATTTAGATAAAAGTGTAAGCTATCCCAGATACATTTGATGGTGAATGTGCCAGATCCCTGGGAATCAAGTTTTTTAACAAAGTGATATTTCCTAGGGAAGTATTTACTTTGAAATATATCTACTTGACACTGGATGTTGTGCATACAGAACATGCTTGAAGGCTTCTACCTGAATTTATTGGAAAAAACTTCATAAACGTCAAAGATACTATGAGAGTAATAGTATATTATTCAACGAGAGAGAAATGGAGGCAATTACGCCGTAGGCCATTTCCCGCTAGTAGAATACTATACTTTTTCTATGATTATTCAATATTTAAAGCAAACTTTGCAAAATTTAATAGGTCATTTCAGAACATGACCTAAAAGTCAGCTGATTGTACCGTGAACAAACATAAACCTCTAATTGTCACTTTTTTCCTTCACTTTCTAAGACATTTTTCGAAATGCCAAGTGTGCAATTTGGTATTGTTGAGATTCTGATCCTGAAAAGCTGTGAAATAAGTGATTATCTCGCGATGTTAGAAGCTAGAATCCCAGGAATTTTGATTTAATACAAACACAAAATATCGATTGTAAACATATCATACACGCTTTTAGTCAAAAGTGATTCAGACTTAGATGCAAGCCCTCAGGGCTTTCCAAAAATGACTAACATGGACATAATCATTAGTTATTTGGTGCTTAGAACAAGTTATTATACTGCATAGGCAGTTGAAAGCTTATAAAAGTTTGAATGATGCTTTCAAAAATTTAGAGGCCGAGTTTTGTAGTCACTGTGGAAGTTGCAAATTTGCGCACCATATTATTATTATTATTATCAGGTCTAAAGAAAGTTATATTCACATTATTAGCCTTTTTTTCTTGATGTCTTCATGACAATTTCATTGATTTTTTTGTAATATATGTATTGTTTACGGTACAAGCTGTCAATTTTGACGATATGTTGACAGGTTTCTGAAATGGCCATTGAACTCGATAAGGGACCCTTCCGTGCTGTTTACATCAGAGTGACTGAAGACAAATTTTCGAGTAGAGAGAGATATAGAGACAGAAAGGGATGTCTATCTTTGTCATATCTGTTGGCATATACAGAGTGTTACGGTGATCATGTTACAAACTTCTAGGGTAGATAAAACATTCGAAAATGAAAAAAAAAGTTCATATGAACATGGGTCTGGAAACGCTTCCTCAGAGAAAGTGACTTTCAAAAACTACTCTTCGTTTTATAGCTTCGGTACTATACTGTAGCCACCAATTTTGGGACATGAAATCTAGTTCGTAGGTTCATCAATTTGAGCCTTCCGGATTCTGTCACCTTACCAGGGGCGTACAAACCAGGGGGGTATTTGGGTAGAGAAGAAAGCCTCTCCGGATCCATGTTCATACGAACTTTTTTTCTTATTTTCGTGTGTTTAGATGTTTATAACATGATCACCGGTACACCCTGTATTTATGTCAACCTAACCTTTCAATCAATGTAGCTTTCTGTGGGTTCGAAATAATTTCATTGTTTTGAATATGTTTTCTCCATTGAGATTTTCCCGTTTTCAAGAAAGAAGCGTTAGCGTTATTGGATTCTGTGATTTTGATAAGTTTAGATTTTATTCCTTGGTGTCTTGATTAAGTCGTGAGAGTTTAATCGCTATAAACGAGGGTATAATATACTACTGTAATTTTGGGTGGCTAGTGAGGGCTAGTGAGTAGATGGTGAGTAGTGAAACCGAAGAAAAAAGCCTTGAGTTTGTTGCTGTGTGGTTGCCAGAATGGTTATAATTTCTGCAGTGCATTTGGGTGTAGTAATGAATACACTATCCAAAAAAGCAGATTTAATTTTTTGGGTAAGTGATATTTAACTCCAATTATAAAGGACAAGGGCACCTAAAGTATACCTACACGAAATTGCCCTAGTTAAGGGCACTACTCACGCCTACATCAGGAGCAATCTATACCTACCCTGTATTTTCTCAACTATTTAATCGAATTACGGATCATCTAAGTATACTTCATTATTTACCAATTTGTTTCTTATTTTGCATTTTTCTAGATAGTTATTTGAAATATAGATCCATCACACCATGATTATTGAGACTACTAAGTTTGCACAGAATTGTAGTAATTTTTTCGAAGCAAATCAACCGTTTTTTCAATTTGTTATCTTCAAACTATTTGGAAACCTCCGACTTCACATCAGGGCAATGAGTGTGACAAAGATAGCATCACCTTTTTTGTCCAATCAAAATATACCTATGCGCCTGTATGCGCCAAAAAAATACGACTAATATTGCCTCAGCTGTCGACACGACAGGGGCCCTTCCAGTTACGTAGTATCGAGTTCAATGGAAATGGCCTATTTTATTTTGACGGCACTTTTTGACAACTATACTTGAAAAGAGGTTAGGTTGTAAACACAATGACTATAAAACAAGAATGGACGGTCAAATGAGCTGTTCCAAGATGATGGATTTGAGGGTTGACATTTTGTCGAATTTTGTGATTGGCTCAAAAACAGTGGAGTTATGACATTAGATCATTTCATTGGTTGAATACAATTGAGTAATGAAGAAAAAGTCACTGGTATGAGTAACGAGTCACATTATCCAAGAGAAAGTGGATGTATAATACATCTATTATTGAATAGTCATAGAACAAAGCATTAAGGTACTTTCGTTTATAGACACCTCAAGAAACGTCGCAAGGCTCCGAATCTGGTGAATTCAGTGTGGATGAGGCATAAATAGTATGATTTGGTTTTTTCACGAATATTCACAGAATAAGAAACAAGGTGTGAGGAAGTGGATCGTGATGAAGAAGATATGTCAGGTTTACATTCAATTTCACTTCGAAGTGGAGGTGACAGATTTCCGCTTGCCAAACGAGTATCATATGCTATGATCTACATTGGATTTGACGTAAGCGTGACTAAACACAAATTGAATGTAGATAGTAGCAGATGATTAACGTTTGGCGTAAATCTGTTTCTTCCACTTCGAAGTGAAATAGAATGTGACTCAAGCACTAAACCTACCAAGTCCATGTGTATCTATAAAATGATCTTATAATCTGAGAGATGGTGGCAAAATTTTGCAACAGTTTTCTCAAGACTATATTTTTTGAGGGTGGGTTACTTTTTAGTAATGGAAAGTAACTGCCGAGTCAGCACTTTCGTAATCGTAATTTTCTGATTTTTTGTGCGGCATTTTACTGAAATGATTAACATAATCCCCATTTGAGCTTCGCCACCGATCAATACCAAGATATCCGTGGTAAAAATCGAATCTGTAAGACCGTACATACAATTCGGATTTTTCATTATTTTCCATTCTAGAGTTGCGTAGTTTGATACTGTAAAATGCCGTTCAAAAATTCAAAAAAATTTGAATGCTTGCAGAGTTATTCAGAAAAACCCCTTAGTGCTAGGTGTCCCAAAACCGGAAGTGCCGACTCGACAGTTACTTTCCATCACTAAAAAGTAACCAAGTTTAAAAAAATTAGCCTTGATAAAACTTTTGCACATTTCTGTCACGCCCCCAGCTCTTGGATGGGACTGGAATGTTGAGGTTGATACATAGAAATAGAAAGAAAGCTGAGCTGAAGAAACAACATTATGTATTTGCCATTCGTATTGGAAAATTAATAGATGTTTTGGTTCACGCGAAAAACACGTTGTTCTTAGGAAGGTTTCCAAAAATTCCAATTCCACATTGTAAAGCTATTAGGTACAGCTTAAAATGGTCTAGTCTTGTATAATGGATTAATCAGAAACAGATATTGTTGGCTGTATCACTTCCCTGAAGTAGTCGTCCAATATTTGATTCAATTGAAAAATTTTTCCATAATTTTTGTATTTATATACCTCTGTCCAGGGTGTCCCATATAAGATCCTCTTCTACCTTATCTCGGAAGATATGCGATTTACGAAAAAAGTCTATTATACAGGGCTTTTCACTTAAAACTCCCCACGTCAATATCTCGGAAACGAATAGAAATATTTCATTTCTGTAAAAAGTAGTCAATGTATGGGGTCGAGTAGTTATTTTTCACAGTTAAAAAAATTCGACGCCTACCAAGAGTAAAGCGTCGCGACGCATCGAAAATATTAATCGATTGCAGGGACTTTAAAATTACGCGCATGCTAAAGTACATGTTATTTATAAACTTTTTTGTTATTCAGTCGAACTCATTTATTCTACTACCGAAGTCCGAAATTATCCGAAAAAAACCTAAATTTTTCAAAATTGTTTTCATTTTTTTTTGACCACATTTGAAGAGATATTTTGAAATGAATGGAACTTCTTCATTGCCACTTTTTGCCCTTTACAAGATACCCTTATTAAATTGAAGAACTGACGTTTCGTCTATGAGCAGCCATCATCAACTTTGTTTTTTTAAATACGGTCCTGGATTTTTTATTACGGATTTTAAGAGCCTCTTATGTTCCTAAACCAACAAGGTATCGCACTAATCAAAAAAGAGGTGGATGTTTTCAATCCTATTAAAAATGTATTTTTTGTCTCTCTCTAACACATGATTTCTTATGGAAAAATCCATCAACATAATTTTTTTGAATAATTGCGATACATTGTTGATTTGGGAACATAAGATGCCCTCAAACTCCGTCATAAAAAATCCAGGACCGTATTTAAAAAAACAAAGTTGATGATGGCTGCTCATAGACGAAACGTCAGTTCTTCAATTTAATAAGGGTATCTTGTAAAGGGCAAAAAGTGGCAATGAAGAAGTTCCATTCATTTCAAAATATCTCTTCAAATGTGGTCAAAAAAAAATGAAAACAATTTTGAAAAATTTAGGTTTTTTTCGGATAATTTCGGACTTAGTCGGAATTTCTTGGCTTTTAAAACGGCATTTTGTCAAGCATCAAAATACGCAACTTTGCCTCCATTCAACCGACCTTGTATCTCTCACGGTTTTCAAGATCCCCATGATAGACATCCTTATCTTGGACACACTGTATATCTTAAAACTGTGTAGAATAAATGAGTTCGACTGAATAACAAAAAAGTTTATAAATAACATGTACTTTAGCATGCGC
Organism: Orchestes rusci; assembly: GCA_958502075.1. NCBI lineage: Eukaryota > Metazoa > Arthropoda > Insecta > Coleoptera > Curculionidae > Orchestes > Orchestes rusci. Next base: position 20,081,249 of record OY293304.1, read on the forward strand.
GTAATTTCAAAGTCCCTGCAATCGATTAATATTTTCGATGCGTCGCGACGCTTTACTCTTGGTAGGCGTCGAATTTTTTTAACTGTGAAAAATAACTACTCGACCCCATACATTGACTACTTTTTACAGAAATGAAATATTCCTATTCGTTTCCGAGATATTGACGTGGGGAGTTTTAAGTGAAAAGCCCTGTATAGTCTTATTATAACTTTATTATTATACATATACAGGGTTTTTCACTTAAAACTCTGCAGGCCAATATCTCGAAAACGAATATAAATATTCAATCTTTGTGAAAAGCAATGTATCGGGTCAATTAGATATTTTTCGCAGTTTAAAAAATTCGACGCCTATCGAGAGCTGAGCGCCGCGTCGAAAATATAAATCAATTGCAGGGACTTTGGAATTACGCGCATGCAAAAGTACGTGTTATTTATAAACTTTCTTGTTCATTAGTTAAACTCAATCATCTCACTAGTTTCTTAGTTATACCGGTTTATAGTAAACATGTCTTGATTGACAAAAAATGCGATGAATTATGTTTTTGACAAGAATACTAGTCTCAATGTCTGTAAAAAGTAGTCAGTGTATGGGGTCGATTGAATATTCTTCAAAGTTTAAGAAATTGGACGCCTAGAAAAGCTAAGCGTCGCGATGCGTCGGAATTATAAACTTTGAGATAACGCGCATGCGGAAGTCCATGTTGTCAGTTAAATTTTATTGATATTTACTTGAACTCATCTTTTATACTCTTTTCTGAGTTATACCGGTTAAGACTGAACTTTTCTTGATTGACAAAAAATACGATTACGGATGATCTTCACAAGAATTTTTTGTTAGCCAAGAAATATTCAGTTAAAATCAAGTCAGGAATTATCAAGATAAATGGGTTCGAGTGAAAAACAAAAATGTTTAAAAATAACTTGTACTTCCGAATGCGCGTAATTTCAAAGTCCATGCAATAAGCAAGCGATTGATATTTTTGACGCGTCACGACGTTAGCTCTTAGTAAGCGTTGAATTTTTTGAACTCTGAAATATCTACTTGACGCCATAGACTGAACACTTCTTACAGAAACTGGGACAAGCATTCTTGTAAAAATCATTACCTATCAAGGAATGTTTACTCTAAACTTGTATAGCTCGGAAATGTGTGAGATAAATGGGTTCGAATCAATAACAAAAAAGTTTATGAATAAGATGTTCTTTCGTATGGGCGTAATTTCAAAGTCCCTGCAATCGAATAATATTTTTGACGCGTCGCGACTGTTAGCTCTAAGTAGACGTCGAATTTTTTAAACATTGAAAAATATCTACTTAACCCGATACATCCACTTCTTTTTACAGAAATTGAGACTAGTTTCTTGTAAAAATCATCCGTTATCGCATTTTTTGTCAATCATGAAATGTTGACTATAAACCGTTATAACTCAGAACTGAGCAAGATAAACGAGTTCGTCCCAATAACAAAAAAAATTATAAATAACACGTACTTTTGCGCGTATCTCAAAGTTCCTGCAATCGATTGATTGTCGCGACGCTGAACTCTCGGCAGGCGTCGAATTTTTTTAACTGTGAAAAATAAGTACTTGACGCCCTACATAGACTTCTCTTTACAGAAATCAAATATTCCTATTCGTTTCCGAAACATTGGCGTGCGGAGTTTTAAGTGAAAAGCCCTGTATATTTGACATATACACAGAGGATCTTATATGGGACACCCTGTACAGTATAATATTTATGTATCTCAACCGTATAATCAATCATCTAAATGTATGCTTCAATCTGATGGAACGTCTGTACGTTCTTTATTAGTCAAATGTCAAAAATCATTTACCTAAATTCAAAAAAAAAAAAAAAATTTTTCCACCTCATTGATTCTCGATTGCTTTTGTTCAAAATCATGATATTTAAAACTGTTTTTGTCAACAGGTTGGTCAACAGTGAGTAAGTATCACAAGATTTCTGTCAAATTTTGTGGCTTATGACTATCATTCTTATGTGTCCAGCAATAAATTACAATAATCAAAACTAAAAATCGAATAGGTGAACTATCAGCAAAATTTCACAAAAATATTCCTAGGAAAAGAACTATTGAATGGACATTAAAAAATCAGCATAAATGAATAACAAATACATATACTATACAAATGGATGTAAAATTTCATCTTTTGGGAAAAACTCATTCTTGATAAAAAATAAGCGAACATTTCTATTTTCCATACAGGCTTCGCAAAAACTTCAAAACCCTGATTTTTTTCCAAAAGCAAACCACCTTTATTTTTTATCTTTGAGAAGAATTTTGTTTAGAAAATTTATTCAGAATACCGTGTGTAAACGAGAATTAAAATAAATTTGGGATTTTTCTAGTTTTTCTTATCTTTAGTATAAACCCACACTTTGATTGTGCATTCTTATTTCAAACTACTACATTTATTCCTTCCACCTTTTGAATTAATACAAAAAATTTTTTCAAAACAAATGTTTTTGATAACACGAAAATAATTCTTTGAAACTGTTTGATACTCCTGCATCAAATATAAAATCATCAATGAGGTATGTATTCAACGTTTATTGCTGTACAAAAACAGATTGATTTGGAGTTTTGCTTGGAAATAAAAATAAAGGTGGTTTACTTTTGGAAAAAGGTAGGCTTTTGAAGTTTTTGCCAACCCTGTATAAGAAAATTAATTTTTTTTCCATCGTGAATTGTATTTTTTTACGGGCAAATTCATTCGTGCTACTGTGAACCCTATTCGTGGACTGTCTGTAAAAATTACTCTATTCAATAATAAGAATTATTCACGGTCAAGATTTTCGACCATTTTGAAAATACCAAATACAAAAAGCAGTAATTGCGGGGGCGGTGTTATTCAAAAAATAATTTTAAAATCCTATCACCAAACTGCAGTTGTGAGTTAATAACCTCATCAGTACTATCATTCTGTAATCTATACATTTCCAATGTTTAAAAGTTAAATATGTACGAGTTAATTTCTATGTGGAGTATTTTGTAGTTTTTGAAAAAATCAGAATAATGACCAGTGTCGATGATATGCTTACCGAACAGCGATTCATCTCTACCTAATCTTACACATCTATGAGGTTCTGGAAAACGAGTCCCAAAATCACGTTTAGTTCTGCCTACATATTTGATACCGCATTGACACTCAAGTTTATTTATTTATTTTTTATTTATTTATTTATTTATCTATTACAACAATTACACTACAGAATCAAAATTCCAAATGGTAATACAAAAAAAGAAATTTAGATAACAAGTACACAGTACACAGTATGATATGTATACACATCACATGCCGTCGCAATTCACAGCTACTTGAGCTGCAGCCTGAGGCTATTTTTTAAGGACAAAGTACTACATGAGAAAAGAGCACAGTCGGAGTAGTTACTGTTATAATTCGACAGAAGTCTATCGGAAAAGTGCGTGAAACCATAGTTCGTCCGGTGGGGGGCTTCAAAGAAGAGGCGTGTGTGTCTGGTGCGCTTCGAATGCACTGATAGGATCACCGAGGTAACCAGTGCATCACAGTTTATGAAGCCAGTAATCAGCTTATGAAGAAATATCAACATTGCTTTCCTCCTTCTACGTTCCAGGCTTTTCAATCCACATAACAACATTCTTGACTCGTAATCCAAGTCGGAACAAGGTAAGTGGTGCTTGAACAGGAGGTATTTGGAGAATTTGTTTTGTACCCTCTCCATTTTGCTGATGTTGACCTTGTATGATGGTGACCAGATAATGGAGCAGTATTCAAGATGACTCCTGACAAGAGAGTTGTACAGGCATGTTATTGCATTAGTATCAACAAAGTGTCTGGTATTCCTCTTGATGAAGCCGAGCATCCTAGAAACCTTCAACGTGATACTTTCAATAATAAACACCTGGTTTGAGCATTACATCCACTTTATCTTTATTGTTCAAAAAATAAATAATAAACCAACTGTACATCATGTGATATGAAAATACGCTGAATCTTATATGATGCGCTTCCATTAAAAGTCATAGAGAAATATCTTGGTCTAGAATCATAGTTATTAGTGACTAATGTAGCATTATCCACATTGAATGGCAAATACACATTATATGTAGTAATTCTCAATAACTTCCTTTGTCCAAGCCTATCAATGATTCCTGGGTCAAAACCGTTAATCCTAGTTATTTGTTTAATTATGGATATTTCCCTGCTTCGGGAGTCTGTAGATAAGGGGATAACATATATCTATTTACATGTCTATTCAATGCTGCTATCTTGTGATTCTCACAATGATAGGAGTTATTATGTATGATTATACCTGCATGAGTTGGCTTTCTATATATCGAAAATAATGTTTGTTGTCGATGTTCTTTATGGTCAATTCTAAGAAATTTATGGATTTATTGTTTTCTATTTCCAAAGTGAAATTAATTTTTGTGTGTATTGAATTGATGATGGATGTCATCGGGAATCAATACTCCTTGTCAATGATCGTCAATTCGCATTGAACTCCATACTACGTAACTGGAAGGGCCCGTGTCGTGTCGACAGCTGAGGCAATATTGGTCGTATTTTTTTGGCGCATACAGGCGCATAGGTATATTTTGATTGGACTAAAAAGGTGATGCTATCTTTGTAACACTCATTGCCCTTATGCGATGTCGGAGGTTTTCAAATAGTTTGAATATAATAAATTTAAAAAACGGTTGATTTGTTTGGAAAAAATTACTACAATTCTGTGCATACTTAGTAGTCTTAATTATCATGATATAATGGATCTATTTTTCAAATAACTATCTGGAAAAATGCAAAATAAGAAAAAGATTGGAAAATAATGAAGTATACTTGGATGATCCGTAATTCGATTATGAGACGATGATGACGATGAGAAAATACAGGGTAGGTGCAGGGTGATTTATATGTTTAACCTGTGTATCGAGTGAAGTAAAGGTATAAACTTGGAAAACTATAATTATAGCTTAAAATAAAAATGAAAATACTTTTATTTTTTAGGTCACATTGAAACTAATAAATATGGAGTTTTTTGATACCCCTTCATACCTTTCTAGCATAATTTCAAGCAGGAAGTTTCTCCTGCGGCAGGCCTAAATTGCCCCAATCGCGATGCCTCCTAGATTGCCCCTGCTGCAGGCGTGTGAGTAGGGCCCTTAACTAGGACAATTTCGTGTAGGTATACTTCAGGTGCCCTTGTCCTTGATAATTGGAGTTATGTATCACTTACCAAAAAAATAAAATCTGCTTTTTTGGAGTGTATTAACCATTTTGGCACCCACACAGCAGCAAACTTAAGGCTTTCTCTTGGGTAATCACCAAAAATTACAGTATATTATACCCTCGATTATAGCGATGAAACAGTCACGACTTAATCAAGATACCAAGGAATAAAATCTAAACTTATCAAAATCACAAATGAATCCAATAACGCTCACGCTTTTTCCTTGAAAACTAGAAAATCTCGATGGATAAAACACATTCAAAGCAATGAAATTATTTTGAACCTACAGATAATTAGAGAAAGCTACACATTGATTGAAAGGTTAGGTTGACAAACTTCTAGGGTAGATGAGACAATCGAAAATATGAAAAAAAGTTCATGTGAACATGGGTCCTGAAACGCTTATTCCTTCTTTACCAAAATACCCCCCTGGTCTGTACGCCCCTGGTTAAAGGTGACAAAATCCGGAAGGCTCAAATTCATGAACCCACCAACTAGATTTCATGTCTCAAAATAATTGGTGGCGATAGCTACAGTCCACAGTGGTACCAAAGCTATAAAACGAAGAGTAGTTTTTGAAGGTCATTTTCGAAGTGCCCTAGCTCCCTGAGGAAGCGTTTCCGGACCCATGTTCAAATGAATTTTTTTTCTTATTTTCGTGTGTTCTATCCACCCTAGAAGTTTGTAACATGATCATCGTAACACCCTGTATATGTTAACAGATATGACAAAGATAGACACCCCTTTCTGTCTCTATCTCTTTCTACTCGAAAATTTGTCTTCAGTCATCTTGATGTAAACAGCACGGACGGGTCCCTTCCAGGTACGGTAGTATCGAGTTCAATGTCAATTCGTTGCCACATAACCACACTTGGGCTTGTCAGTTTATTTGTTTATATTAGTAATGTGCATTGTCATCATAGAAAAGTGATTAAAATATACTGATAATTATATTCACTTTTCTAGGATTGTCATGTAGGCCTATATTTTCAATTATATATATTTTACACTTCGTTTGTTGAATGCTTTGTGTAAATGTTAGTGGCCATGGATGTTTAATTTGTTTATTTGTTTGACAATTCTCGTTTATACGAAGAATGTAAGTACATTTTTACTATCGGGTGATTTGTAATTTAGTAATTTCCTCTTTTTTTCATTTAGTATAATACCTGAAGATGTTTACTTAGGAACAAAACCGGTGAAATATAATTTTGGGAATAATTAGACAAAAGGGAATTTTCCTTTCACCCTTACCAATTTGGAGGAAATGAAACATTAATTCATTTCCTCCAAATTGGTAAGGGTGAAAGGAAAATTCCCTTTTGTCTAATTATTCCCAAAATTCTATTTCACCGGTTTTGTTCAAAACCCAAAAATCCAATTTTCATATTATGAAAATATAAATTAAGTTTTAACTGCTTCCTCTGACGAGCCAGCGATGCACTATCGATCAGGCATTTATCGAGGTCTTAGCTATATTCAATCTTCACTCAACCCTTCAAGTTTGGTACGCCACTGATTGAATTTCTAAATTCTGAGCTCAAATTCTGATTCTTCTTTGAAAGTTCATGCGATATATGAAATTTCATGATTTTTGTATGAACGGTTCGAAAAATATTTAGGAAGAAAAGTCTTAGGGGTGCCCTATTTGAAGGGTAGTAGCTCCCGTGGATAAAATTTTGCGTCAAATTTTTATAGAATTTTTTTTTCATAAAAATATCTGATGTAAATACCGTGTGAGAATGAATCATCCCTCGCATTTTTTACAAATGTCTAGGAATCACTCTGTATAATTCTATAGTTTTTCCCCCATCCATATCTCCTTACCTGTCAACCCTAGCGACAATATCTACTCAGCCTATTTTTATGAGAATTTCAATTAAAATAATTAATTATTCTCATGTTTATTCGCCCTACACCGATCAGGACTTTCAGAATGTTGTTCAGGACACCTCGCCCTATACCTATACCAAAATCCGCAAATACGCCATTTTTTTCCTTTATTTTTCCTTCCTACTAGTTTTTGGGAAATGGTACCTTGTGGTTCTTAAAGAATCACATGGTACATTCTGGATGTTAATACGTTGATAATTCGTTAGTGTCCTCACAAAAAAGTGTTGAAGGATTGAGCCTAGATTCCGGGGAAGCCACTTAATTGCATCCCTTCGTCCCCAGTGACTTCGAAGTGGCCTGTGAATAATCACGCACATTTTGCGAGTAATGTGAAGTAGCCTAGTCTTGTTTGAACATTTGTTTCTCAATCTTTGTATAGCAATTTCTTTTGATTGTTGATATTAAAATCTGACAATGGCATTTTTGGATGAATCCAGTTTCACCTATTAAATTTCCAAAAAGAAGAAAAGTCCCTCAAGAGAATTTTCAAAAATACTGATACGTTTTACCTTCAAAGGTCTGTGTTGTGTATTTTGTGGCAAATTCTGGAATCCAAAATCTGGTCAAGCGTATCTCTTGTGCGATCAGAACCAATTCAACCTCATTTTCTCTCCTTGAGAATTCTGACTTGAGACTCTCTATGAACGTTCCCTTATGAGTGTAGATCGTCAACCTTTACATGTCACACGAAGATCCTCACTCTCGTCCAGGAATCAATTGTGTATGAAGGATTTAAGATCTACAATCACTTGCCCTTAAAATTGAGAACAATTCGAGATCTGATACATTTCAGAAAGAAAGATATTCTCCCCAAACATTTGTATTAAAGTTTGGATGAATATTATAGTGGTTATACAGGGTGTTTCGGTGATCATGTTACAAACTTCTAGGGTAGATGAAACACACGAAAATAAGAAAAAAAGTTCATATGAACATGGGTCTGGAAACGCTTCCTTCTTTACCCAAATACCCCCCTGGTTTGTATGCCCCTGGTCAAAGGTGACAAAATCCGGAAGGCTCATAATGATGAACCTACCAACTCGATTTCATGTCCCAAAGTTGGTGGCGATAGCTACAGTCTTGGCTACAGTAGTACCGAAGCTATAGAACGAAGAGTAGTTATCGAAGGTCATTTTCGAAGTGCGGTAGGTGCGTTTCCGGACCCGTGTTCATATGATCTTTTTTTATTATTTTCGTGTGTTTTATCTACCCTAGAGGTTTGTAACATGATAACCGGAACACCCTGTATTAGATAACTTTCAAAAGGTAATTGTTCAAAGTTATTGTGGAGAAATCAAGAAATCTCACCTGTTACTTTCTCAGTTGTAATTCAGAAAGCGGAAAATGAAATTCAGAATAGGAAATTAAGTTCCAGAATATGAAAATTGTGATTCAGATTAAAAACATATAATTCAGAAAGAGGAATTTGTAATTGAGAATAGGAATATGTAATTTAGAAAAAGTGGATCAATTTACAGAAAATGGAAACTGTAATCTAGAAACAGGAAAATGTTATTCAGAATTGGCAGGATAACATGTAATTCAGAATCAGTGAATACCTATGAGTGCTTTCGTTGATTTGTATCTGCTGTAGCGGGTTTTGCCAAGATCATTTACTTTTTACTCTGTACCTACTTTGTAGTGGAAAGAGATCCACTCATTTGCTAAGAACGCCGTGAAGGATCCTCTTCTCCTCTCTATTGCTTCCACACACTACCAGCAGTAGAAATATTCGGACCTCGAGCTAACGGACGCTGTTGCACTGCCTGATTTTATGTACGTAGAACGTCCTCGAGATCGTCGACAAACGTACCCTGAGATGCAAATTATACTATTCTGAATGACATTATTCCATTATCTGACATACAATTTTTCCTTTCTGAATTTCAACTTCCTAATCTAAATTTCATGTTCCCTTATCTGAAATTGAATTACCAGTTCTCGAATCCAATTTCTATTTTCTGAATTTCAAGTTCCCATTCTGAAATACATATTTCCTTATCTAAAATTAAACTTCGATTTTCTAAATTACAACTGAAAAAAGTGTAGTTCAAGTAGTTTAATACGCTTTTTTAATGAAACATTTTTTTTCGGACAATAAAGCATTTTTGAGTTGATTTGAAGAAAATTGATGTACATCATATGTCAGGCTACTATTGCTGATCTTTTTATAATAGAAGATTTTGACAAAACTTTGTTTTATGCCACTTTGCCCGCATGATACAACACATGACATGGTGGTTATAGTAACATTCCCAATGCACCATAACCAAACAAAACAATCGGGCACTACAAAGATCAAATCAAATCAAATCAAATATGCTTTATTGCCACCAAAAAATGTAAATAAATTTTATGGACAAAGCAAATACAAATGCAAAATGCTAAAGTATAAAAAGAATACAAAACATGATAATAGTATACATTACGAGAACAATTACGTGAACAATAGAACAAACTAGTACAAATATATTTACCCAATATTTTGTCAAATTTAAATTTATTTGGAAATTGCTCATGGACAACAATAAACATCGGCACACTTCCAGTTATGTTATGATGACAAGTCAGTTAAACAATAGCATAGCAAAATCAACAATTATTGTAGAACAATAATAATGCGGTGTTGAGAATCGAACAAGGAACCAACGATTTTCCTCGTTTTTTTTTCGCTTCCCATTCAAGAAATAAACATCAGGTAGGGTGAGCGAAATCGGTGAACTCGAAATTTAATTTGTAAATCTGTAGTCATCTTGTTTCCGCACTGCCTGCAGCATGTAATTATTTCTGACTTAAATATCAAACAAGGAACTTGGGGTTGTTTATATTATTTCAACCAAAACGTGTTGATATCCAATTTCTATTCAGGAAATAAACAGTCGAGGTTGAACTTGACTTTGACCCTACTAGCTCGCTTGCAATAAAGCAATGTTTAGTTGGTATTATTTACAGAGGAAGTACCCGTGTTGTATGAATTACCAAACTAGGCGATTGTTGACCTCTAAAAAATATGAATACTCCAATGTTTACTGAATGCCCTAGAACAACTTCCACTGCACCAATGAGTTATTGTCAAACTGCCGGTTATGGTGCTCAAACAGAGATATGGAACTATTCCGTGAAAAACTCATTTACATTATAAAAAGGTCTTTCCAGGAGGAAGGTTTTCGTTTCTTCACGGAAGCTAGTAAATGTGGGAATAGATTTGAGGTGTAGCGGTAGATGATTGTATAGCTTCTTGGCGTTGTAAATAATAGAATTTTTTGTTAGATCGGAGGTGGGAAAGGGTAGGTAGATATCAAGACACGAATTCCTGGTGGGATACTTATGCTGTGGCTTTTCAGGAGAGGTGATTTGGTGTTTATGTATCAAACAGCCTGTCTCTAAAATAAACAGAGCAGGAAGCGTGAGGATGCTGTATTTTTTAAAGTAATGTTTGCAGTGAGCCTTGCTCTTTAAACCGAATACATAGTGAATCGCTCTCTTTTGCAACTTGAAAATGCTCTGGAATTGACCATTCCAGTATGACGTCACTACTGTCATTTGCTGGGTGGCACACACAATTTATAGGTTGAAGCTTGTTATTTCAGTTATGTGTACATAAATAAAATTGGTGTTTTTGATAACATATTTTCTAATAAATACTAACCAATTTTATCCAGTAACTAGAATGATCCATGATTCTCACCTCAGACATCACAACAAATGCTTCTTCGCTGATTTGTTTGGCAACATTTTTCTGAATACAGGATCCGTATTGTTTGAAGGCTTGCAAACTCTCATAAGCCTTCATCTGCTTCCCAGTGTAAAAACTGTGAGTAAATATCGATAATTTACTAAATCCATCATGATGATATTCATTAATCGAAAGAGCATAGGGATCAATATTGTGTATAACGCCGATTTTGTGGTCGTATTGTATCTTCACATCACCACTTAACGTTGAATAATAATTGCTGTGAGCCATTTTAGAAAAGAACTGATTGAAAAAGCCTTTTTTTTTTAATAACAGATTTGTTTGTCACCCAGCAAAAATGACATCGTTGTCAAGGTCACGTGTTCTGGAATGATCAATTGTTCGATGGTACAGCAGCCCCAAAAAGGAAGGCCGTAGCGGAGGTTAGATTCAAATAAAGAGAAGTATGTGAGTCTAGCAGAGGAAATATTCAGATCTTTCGAAACTGAACGAATTGCGAAGCAAGCCGAAAAGAGCTTTTTTGACAAAAAGTCGATATGAGCGGACCACTTAAGATTGGCATTTATATTTAAACCCAGGAATTTTACCGACTCGACGTATTTGATATTTCTGTCATGAAGCAGTAATGGTTGTAGAGCTAATCTGTAAGATAAGGCTACCGTTTTATCAACGTTGAAACACAAGAAATTGGAATCAGACCAAGCTTTGATTGTGACAAGATCTTTGGAAATATTATAATGCAGGGATTATAAGGCATCAGAATCACTCCATGTAATGCTGGTATCGTCCGCAAATAGGGAAACTCTACCGTTGATTTTCAGGTAGGTGATGTCATTGATGTATAACAGAAAAAGAATGGGCCCTAGAACAGAACCTTGCGGAACGCCACTGGTGATTAATTTACAATCAGAATCAGAACCATTTGCCCTTACAATTTGTTGCCTATTTTCAAGATAAGATTTGAACCAGATCAAAGAAACACCACGGATCCCATAGAACTCTAGCTTTTTCAACAAAATATCATGACAAACACAGTCAAATGCTTTTGAATAGTCACAGAAGACTGAAACGGTGGGGCGTTTGCTATTCAGGGAGGAGTAAACATCATGAAGCAACGAGAACATTGCGTCGTTAGTGCACTTGTTTGGTGAAAATCCGAATTGATCCGGGGATAATATGTCATGGTTGACGAGAAATGGCATGAGACGATTTTTTAGTAACCTCTCAATGATTTTTGACAGCACAGGTAGCAAAGCAATTGGACGATCATTACTTGAGTTTGATTTCTCACCTCCTTTATGGATAGGAATAATAATTGCCGTTTTGAGGCATTCCGGAAAAACTCCTTTCATGAAAGATTCATTTATCAAGTTTGTTTGGGCATCTAATTCGGGAGGTGGGAGGTTCTGGAATATTTCAATTGATAGATTATCGGTGCTACAAGAAGATTTACTTTTTATGCTGTTTATTACTTGTAGTAGTTCAAGGTTGGTTACTGGGCATATAACAACACATGGAAGACCTAAGATCGGATTAATCTTATCAGTACTTCTGCAAAGTAGCAGAAGTGTTGAACTAAACTTAATTCATGTCAACTATCGGCGTGATGATTATCACATTATTGTCCATTTAATTCTATTTCGAAAACTTTTGTAACATACTTTGATATCCATATTCATGTGAACCAAACATAAACGTCTCTTGTCATGAAACTACCAAGAGTACTAAAGTCCCAAAGTACTATTTATGTATCTAACTTTACAAAGAAGACTTCTGTACTATAATTAGATTCCGGTTCGCAATTTCAATACGTAATTAAAGTTATTTTACAGCTTTAATTATCGCGATTATTACATAATTTATGGCGCTTGGCAGTTGGGCGTTGTTGTTCTGCCAGTGAACAGGTATCAAACTTTTATTTCTGCAAATTAAATTTTCTTTTATTAGTGTCATGCCGTGATCGATGTTGGGAAAATCCATTAACCGACTTTGGAGTTTATTTCGCTTTCATGAGAAAGTATATAGATAGTGCGTTCATTCAATCAGTAATCAATTTTTTTTTCCCATTAAAGATAATTAGGATAATCTGGTCAGATCTAACTGTGATAAAATGTCAGATCCGACGAAACAACTATATGAATTTGTTTCGACTACTGTACAGGATGGCCTCTCGTTGTGTCCCACTCACTTGTATGAAAAAAGTTCAACGTTAACAAATGTTAATATTTGTTTTTGAATGAAAGTTGGATCTCTGCTAAAACATTTTCAAAATGATGACCACGAAATACCGGGAGTAGGTATCATCCTGCATATATTTTATGGAACAATGTAAATTATTGCAGTTTTGTAAATTTAGTCACTTTTAAAAATCATGTTGTATACCTACCTATGCCAAGATATTAGAGACTTTTTGCACCTCTCGAAATAACATCAGTTTTTTCATCCGCTATGGTTAACTTTATATAAAATGACATCTACTTCATCCGTTATTGGATTCTAATTTGAATTTCCATTCCTATTCTGATCATGTTATGAGGAAGTTTTCGAAGAAGGTCGGCTTTATAAATAAGGTAGGTGGGGGATTTGTCTGTTGATACAAAACTTTTGTTGTACAACACCATCGCTCTGCCACATCTGCAATATTGTTCCACACTTTTGTTCAACCTACCAGCCTACAAAATCGAGCAAATACAAAAAATTCAGAATCGTGCAATGAGGAGAATGTTAAAATGTAATAGGTATACACCGATCGATATCATTTTTAAATGTATTGGAAATGTTCTCTGTTAAACAAAAAATTATGTTCAACATATATGTATTTGCAAGTGATTGGTTTCTTGGCAGAAATGAAAGTCCAATTCTTCACAAAAGTATAATCAAATTAGTGCACTTGACGCGTTCCGGTCAATAAACCATTATCAATAGTGACTTAAAATTGTCTGAAAGAGTGTCACTTTATTATGCTCTCTCCTGACTTTCTGACTTGACACTCTTTCAGACAATTTTAAGTCACTCTTGATAATGGTTTATTGACCGAAACGCGTCGAGTGCACTAATTTGATTATACTTTTGTGAAGAATTGGACTTTCATTTCTGCCAAGAAACCAATCACTTGCATTATGAAACTTCACCCTGGAGAAGAGATCGAAAAATTGATATATGTATTTGTATTCAAAATCAAACAAAAACTGGGTCCTGATTATGTATGTGAAAAGATTAATCAATTTAGTGATGTACATAGTTATAGCACCAGGAACTGCGAGGATTTTATATTGTCTCATAAATGTTATGCATATCAAATGGCGAATACCATACTTTTCAGAGGACTTCATGAATATAATCAATTACCAAAGACTCTCAAGAACTGTGATAGAATAACGGAATTCAAGAGACTTATAAGACCGTATGTGTTGTCCCATTCACATATCACTCAAAATATATAGGAAACTCCCATACAATAGTTTGAAATGAAATTCGCCAGGGACGGGTAGTCCTCGTACTTTTGACTTTTTTTCTCAAAAACGTAAAGAAATCTGTTTTTATTGCATACGGTGGAGCCATCTGTTGGATAAAATAAGCTTTATACCACGTTCGAAATTATAATTCAAATATTCATCACATGGTTTATCAAAAGTTATTCTGAAAAAAATGCATAACTATTTTTTAAAAACGTTGATTTTATAATGTCGAAAAGCTATGTCCTGGACAAATACAACCTATGCATATTTTTCAGTTAATAACTTTTGATAAGCCATGTGAATCAATATTTAAATTAAATTTCGAATGTTGAGTCTATAAAATGCAAACCACAAGGTGTATAGGTCTTGTATGCCCAGTTGTGTTTTAGTATTGTTGTTCAAAATCGGATTTTTAACATGCTGAAACAGTTTTTTTAAAACAGTGGAAGAACTTTTATTGGAAAGGATGTGTTTTGTTGAAAATATCCACACATCCAGAGGACGATACATTTCTCAAAGAACTCACGATAAGCTTGCATTCTAGTCCAATTCAAGGTTCGGACACAAATTTCAAGATGATCAAAATTCAAATCACACGTGAAATGACAATGACGTCTAGAGTTAGGGATTGGTCATTCATGGCAACCGTTGTTAAGGAAAACCTCCGTCTCTAGCGCCATCCAACGGGTAGTCCTCTAAATAAATCCTACTTGATTAACTGGTTGCCCAAAACTTTATTTACATTGGCTCCCATTCAAGTTTCCTATATATTTTTAATGACAGTTTTTATACATTTTTGTTAATTATTTCGCTAGTAATTATTTCTATATCTCTGATCATTATTTTTAATCGACAACCCCAAACGATACCAGACCCATTCTTATTGAAATTGATAAAATTATTTTTCAAAAAGCACACACTACACAGCACCAGTATCAAAAAACCAGTTCCACTTCCGACTTTTAAATATTTTTGAAGCATCTACACAGTACAAACACACACACATCAGTTTGCGGCACAGAGCATATAATCACGAAACATAAGGGATGTTTTGTGCATATAATCAACAAAAATATCATGAGACGTCAGAAACAAAAAAGTGAGGTTGGGTCGAGTCTGGTCGAGCTCCGTAGTTGAGTTCGTGACAAGGTGTGTCAGATTGTTGAGTAGATCAATAGGCAAAAATATGAAATAAGAGAGAACATATTGTACTAGGCTTAATTTTTGTATGTAAAACATTCCATTTTGGTTTCTGCGATCGTTTATTGTCATGTGAAGTTGTTATTTGCATAACATTTTGATCAATTGCTCAAGAAAATGATTATTGGCAGTATTATTCATTTTTAATTTGACACACTCCGGCAACATCGTGTGTAAAAATAAGCATGACCATAACGATAGGCTCTTGCTTATCTCTCCGTAATAAAAGAAATCCGTTAAAAGATTGTGATTTAGTCACTGCGCATGCTCAGAATAACGATAACAACAACGGAATGAGAATTTAGGAGTTGTAAAAAGTCTTGATTATCAGAATATTCTAATTCTTATATCAAAAATGACATATCTAATATTTGCTGGCCTCGGAATAACTACCCTTTCTTGCCATGATAAAAGCTTTATTATTTTATTTGGATAACCTCAACATTCTTTGTTCAGGGTATTTCGGTAAGAGTGACGACCGACCATATCTTGGAAACTACTATCTTGTTCAGAGAAATATATACAGGGTGTCCCTGAAATGACTGTACAACTCCTGACCACATATTTCTCCAACAAAAATAAGGCGATCTAGGTCATCCTACCCATATCCCAATTGCTTCGTTAAGTCTACAGAGGGCGTCAAAAATTCAAAAAAAAAGGTCTTTCCTAAATTTTTCAAAAACATGTGAATCGATTTTGATAATTTTTGATACCAAGTCTTGGACCATGAAATAACGTTTTTTGTTTCTATAGCAACCGGTTGTAATTAACCGGAAGTGTTATAAAGGTGACGTCATATGTAGCTATTTCTTTTGATTTTTATCGGCATTGACTTTTTGATTATGCAGTTTTCATTTAAAAATTTGAAGTATTGAGGACTTTTTCTCTTTTTTGAAATATTTTGCCAAGATAAGCGGTTGTGCGAGAAAAATATTCTTTTCAATTAGCCACACAGATATTTTATTATTGATTTATTTTTTTCTAACACAATTACTAATCCTAGCATAGTTTTCGAAGAGAGAAAAAAACTTTCTTACACACTGCATCATTTGATAAAAACATCTGAATCATCAGAAAGTCCCTTCCATAAAAAGCAGTTTCGTCATATGACTCATATGCAGCTATATCTTTTGATTTTTTTATGGGTTTGACTTTCTGATAATTCGGACGTTTTTATCTAATAACGCAGTGGAAATCTTTTTTCTCACCTGGAAAAATTTGCTGGGATAAGTGGAGAAAAATGTGGAGAAAAATGTTTCAATAATAAAATATCTGTGTACCTAATTGATAATATTATTTTTCTGGCACAATCACTTATCCCAGCGAAATTTCTCAAGAGAAAAAAAACAATACATTGAACTATAAGATAAAATCATCTGAATTATCAAAAAGTCGAATCCAAAAAAAAAACAAAACAAATAACTACATATGACGTCTTGTTTATAACACTTCCGGTTAGCTACAACCGGTAGCTGAAGAAACAAGAAACGTTATTTCATGTTTCAAGACTAGGTACTAAATATTATAAAAATCGATATCTGCACGTTTTCGAAAAATGTAGGAAAAATCATTTTTTTTTCTATCTCTGGCGCCCTCTGTAGCCTTAACGAAGCAATTTTGGATATACGTAAGCCTGCCTAGAACGCCTTATTTTTGGTTAAGGAATTTGTGGTTAAACGTTGTACAGTCATTTCAGGGACACACTGTATGTCTTAACTTCCCGCGAGAAAAAATTAAATCTATTTTTGATGTTTAACATTTTGTTTCTAAAGAGCGCAATTTAAAGGTAAAAATTGAAATTACAAATATCTTCGTTTATCGTCAAATTGAGGTACATCCTGAATATCATAGCTACGAAACTTGGACAATCAATTTGCATAATTTCGGATCAAGGCTCAAGGCTCATCAAAGTACCGACCTTGATGTAAGCAAGAAAAGGTCAGTGAGCTCGACCTAAAGAACTGAAATGGCCACGGATATGAACGATGCGACGAAAAACTATGTCCAAAAATGTGGGAGAAAGAAAGATTGATTGTGGTTCCCTTTCTCTTTTTAAGACATGTACGTTTTCAAACTTGTAAAAAGACATTGAGTCAAGCACTTCACATTTTTCCCTATTTCCACCATGACGATAAGAGAGTCGATAATTCTTGTTCCGACAATAACTCAAAAACGAGAAAAGATATTCAACTGAGGTTTTCAAGTTTTTTTTTGTAAATGTAAACATGTTAATAAAGATGCGGATAGAGATTGAATTTTTGGGAAAATTCAGAATTTTGATTTGAAACTTTCAATTGCGCCCTCTAGCGATAAAATGTCGATCTTAAAAATGATGTCCAACATTTTCTTGGAAAAAAACTGAAATCAGCATATAATATATTTCAAAATTTATAACACTTATCCACATCTTTTGCTCCCCTACAAAATTGATCATAAAATTCAGGATCCGACGTTTTGCCACCAAGCAACCATCATCAGCTTCTGTTGATTGACCCTAGTTTCAATTATAAATCCAATGACATATTGAACTTTACATTAATTCGACGCTTCGAGGTGCTAGAAGGTAAATTGATGATGTGTGGAAAGAACATGAACAAACCTCCCTAGAATCTTTATAGTCATATGAACATATTGTGTTGCATTTCGTCAAACCTAACAAGCTTTTGTCTATGGTACTTCCAGTTTTGTTCCTTAGCGAAAGCACTAAAGCACAGAAGTAAAAAAAATCAAACGAGGCACCTTAATTCAAGAACATTTTCTAGATCTAGGCAAACGTTTTCAATAATAACACTATTCTATATTGAAATATTGTTTTTACTGACCGTAAAGGCTTTTTGTCAATTCGGAAATTCAAGAATCTTCCATGCAACCCGTCCAAACCCACAAATCAAAGATGCTGCGGGCTACACAACAGCTATGAGTAGATAGGTGACCCGAGGCCAACAGGTGCAGCGGGTTTATTGACTTCGCTCTTCAGTCCATCCGTGTGTGTCCACACACGTACGCATCACGCACAGATATCAAAAAAAGTCCGTCGGTCCACTTTAGCGGCAGAGTGTAGATCACATCTCTTCAATGCCGTGTCTTGACTCTTTGCTTTATAGTTGGCGATTGACCAAGTGTTTGGATCACGACAAGAGTGGATTCATTGAAAAGATGTATATCGATAAAAGAACAATATGAAACAAATTTCTAGAAAACCGTCTTGGGCGATTGCATTTTGAAATAGCGAAAAATGTATAGATTCATATATATACTGTAGTTATTACGTGCCGGCTTCATGTGAACAATACATGATACATGGATTATCTCAAATATATCACTTTGAATCCGCTCAACTTCAGAATAGGATGTGGATGCAACTAATCCCAAGTGACCAGATTTAACCAAGTACCGGTTATAGTTAATATATCAAAATACTGAAGAAATATTACAGTATTAATATTTGATCCGGGCATATTGTGAGAAACATATTTTGTCATCTTTATCTCAAATATCCATCATGTTTTTCTTCGACGTCATCATGCGTATTCAGGTTAGTTTGGAAACAGTCAGCAAACTGTTGTGAATTTTTGTGTGAACAGACCTCATCTAACTAGTGTCCATATTAGGTTTATTTACACAGCAGTCAGAAGCAGTCAAATTTTCCGCGTTCACACACAACTTTCTGATGTTTGTCTGTCAAACCAGTTTGCGGATATTTTACAAGTAGATTGTCCGAAGCATGCTCAGTGTCTTGGCTCTCTGAATAGTAGAAATACTTTTCACTTCTGACTGCTGTAGTGAGGTGAAAATTACATTTATTTTTGCCGTACTTATCGATTTATACGATTTATAATGTTTCGTTGCAAAAACAATCAATTTTCGATGAGAAAAAAAAACAATAAGATTCGAGGTTTGAGGGTATATGTCATGTCGATTGTCGATTCAACGCCAGCTGATCTGTCAATAAGCGAGCTTCTGGATTTGAGCTGTAAAATAAATTTCTTTATATTATAGATTGGCTTATAACGTCACTGGGCCCATAACCCGTAGGATATCTGAGCATTCAACTATAATTGATTGGATTTTGTCGGGGACTTTTTGTGTAAACAAACCTATAATCAGATATGTTGCACTATATTCAGCATTTCCTCTCAAAATCTCAAAATAACTCTGGTCAGTAAACAACTTTGTTTTTCGGTCTCACCTCCAACATTGTTACGTGAATATCTGAGAGGAAGTGCTTGACTTGACGCTACCATCAATCCATCATCAACATGTAGGATGATCAATAACTTTCTGTTGTCTTCAAAATTTACCAACAAGCATGGATCTGCACTGATACACATCATCATGAAGGACATCTAGACTGTTGTTTTTCAAGTGTCTCGACTGCATCCTTTTGATCAGACCTACGTCGTTGACTACACATAACCCCTACAATATAATGGAAATTGCAATGATAAAGGTTGTTGGAGAGTTTTGACATTATCAAGTGGCGCCCTACAATGGTTGTTTGGATAACCACATAAACCACATGACAGGATATGGTAAAACAAAAATCTACATCAGCATACAGCGCCATTTGCAGGTTTCTGTCGCAGCTATATTTCTGCGGCAATTTCAAATGCTTATAATTTTTTTGAGCTTTTATTCCTGGTTTTAAAATATGTATGTATATTTAACTCAAATGTCGAAATAGATACGTTTTCAATCAAAACTTTTTAAACACTATTTTAATGATGAATGGTTTGGAGAAAGTTGTTTTTTGGCGTTTTTACTTTTTTTGACTATTACATGGTGATAATACCCACAAGAGTGGAAGTATAATCTAGAATATTCATTTTAGAATGTATCCACTATGATTATTCTTATTCATGCAATGTTAGAATAGTAACCTATTGCTGCCGACTGTTTCATTTGTTTTCAAATAATAAAACAAACATTTTGAGATCAATAAGAATGTCCAACTATATTAATTTTCGCTACCTATTTCCTCTGTACGATGCGTTTGAAGTGTTCCATTTGAAATATAGATGATTTTTATCTTCTTGAGTTATTATTTTCCAAGACAACTGGGTTTCACAAAAATAAATTATATTTTTGTTTTTGTCATTCACCTTCAAATGAATGAGCGGGAGAAGCGACAAAGATGAAATTCCAACATCGGTTAAATAAGAATCATCTTAGTAATCATCACAAAATAACTTTTCCACAACTACAAATAATTCTGGAATTATGATAGAGTTGAAAAAAATGTCGATTGAGGTATTTTTTTCGTGATAATTGGGTCGAAAATTACCATATTTTAAAACCAGGAGGATTCTGGATATCACACACCAAATAAAATCTATAGATTTGTTCATAAGTTCTATTTTGCAGTAATGGATCCCGCACTTCACATATCCACATTTCGAAAAGTTCCGCATTATTCTTAGGTTCCTCACTTGCTAAATCATGACAATTAGGAATAACACAAAAGCTGGTATAACGCGCTTCTGATTACACTCAATTTTCAAAAAGTATACTTCAACAAAGATGAAATTTAATAAGCTAATAACAAGAACTTTTGACAATGACAACAAACTTTCCTTATCAACCGATCAACCAATTAGGCAAAAGACAGCAAACAAATTCCAGCAACGCGGTGGATGTTTGGCGAAATACGCGTTTTCATGTATTACTGGTTGCTGGATGAAAACATGCCACAACTTGCCATTTGACTTTCCTTTATATTGTGGGTGTTATGTGGTTGACTAGAGCCATTAGATAATACTTTCTATGAAATTCATGATTTGCTTGTGCTTGATGGATGTCTTTGATTTATGGCTGCGTTAATTTCGTCATGCATCTACTATGTCATATTGTCTGTCATTCTCTCCATATTCAATATCTGACCTTCTGGAGCGCATGGTCATCTCCAACTTTTATTAGGAAAGCGCAATCACTTTTTCTGATTTATCCTTTTCTGATTTGAGTATGACATCTCGAGATTGTATAACTTTGTCTGTCTTTGGTATCCAAACACGATTTCCATCCTTGTCACCAAGTAACCCGACAAAGCAACCCTCTTCGCTCCTCCTGTCGTACTCACGACGGCGTGGTTTTGGTACGTGAACAAAACAGGTAGAATTCGTATATGATCCAATTTCAAAACTTTTCGTCCTGTCCATAGGTCAATCGCAGTTTTTTTTTTTGAGGGAAGTTGGAGCTGTTCTATTCAAAACATAAGCTGCGACTGCTTCTGCTCAATTTCATTGGTACATCTTTGATACGTATCATGGATGGTGCACTTGCAACCAAGGTGCAATTCTTTTGCTCTGCCACACCAAGTTGCTCTTGTGTCACAGACATTGACTTTCTTAATTCAATACCCTTGGATTCAAAAATTTCCTCTACGTCGTTCAAATTCATCACCACCATCACTCATGAATTCTTTTACAGCATGTCTAAGCTTCATTCATGAGCGTCCTCAGACAACTTCAGACTTTTGATTGATGAAAAAGACACGTCGAAATCTTGAAAAGTAATCTTTGAAGAAAACATAGTATTTTGCCCCACTCAAAGATTCTCGCTATATCGGTACACAAAACGTCGGCATCAATAAGTTCATCAGCTACTTTTGATCTGTAGTCCTCTCTCTTACCAAAACTCCGTCTATGTTGCTTTCCATACATACAACTATCCCAAAAAAATCTTCTCGACTTTATTTAAATGCTAAATAACATGTTGAGGTGAGTTCAACATTAGCATCATTCAATGAACTAATCAAGATTTGACTGAGCTAATGCATCGTGTTTTTCAAAGTTTTCGCCTAAATTCTCGTACCTGATTTTCTCTTCAGCTGATCTACCTTCTACTATACTTTTAGAAACCTTTGTGTCACCAATTACAATGTCCAGAAATTCTTTGTGTCGGAGAAGCAACGAAATCTGGCGTCCAGTTAGTGACTGCTTCGAGCTTCTGGATTTGAGCTGTAAAATAAATTTCTTTATATTATAGATTGGCTTATAACGTCACTGGGCCCATAACCCGTAGGATATCTGAGCATTCAACTATAATTGATTGGATTTTGTTAAGAATCTAGAGTCGAACAGTGATAACTGAAATTGATGTTTTGATGAATGACAGTGACAACACACGTGAAAATCTAACTAGTGTCCGTATTATCAGATATTTTGCACTATATTCAACAGGGATATAGTATACAAGGCCTTTATGTGATCGCTTATACAGCAATACGCAGTTCCAATCCAAAAGCATGCCAGTCTAGATTTTGGGGTATCAAGCAATTATCAGAGAAACGCAATAATGCGTTTTTGAATGAGACAGAAAATCAAAATACCCAACATGTACCATGTTGAGTATTTTGATTTTCGTTGATTATAATTATTATTATTATCATTTGTTTGTATATTTCTTCGTAACCCGCCACCAGTAATCTAACTACATTGTCAACCTTTTTTTCTTATGGTTTATCTTATTGAGTAAACGGGGAATGACATCTGTTCAGAACTCTTCCCATTCAAGATCTGATAAAAAAACTTTGTTCACCAATGCTACATGAGTGTTCTTTATTAAAACAATTATAGAATTAAAAATTGACATTCTTAATTTTTATTTCAGCATTAGTAGATATCCGCTGCTCTGTTAGTTTTGTCAGGTGGATGCTATCCTGGGATCTAACTATTTCTTCTTAGTGCTTGCTCAATTTGTCCTCTTTATGTCGACATTAACCCAACGTTTTATGAATCCATTGTATTCCAGAATCCAGAATGAGAGGTAGATACTAGATACGTTTTCCAACGATACCATAAATGTGGCAATCGATTTCTTAGTGAGCTGTTGTCTATTGAAAAATCCCTATCAATATCCATTTTCTAAAAACATCTGAAAGGGCATGTGTTTCACATCTTGCTCTTGTTATCTAGAGCCATGCAGACTTATAATAAATATGTAGATATTATTGCGTTGGATGCTGCAAGACATAAGTACGCGTATGATTAAGAAGAAGTAGAGAGATAGTGATTATTTTCAAGTTCCCAAACGTTACCGCTGAATAGATAAAACAACAACAATAATACTAAATAACGTATTTTGAATCCATAGCTTGGTTTCAGATCTAACACCGTCTTTGTGTCTGATGTATAGTAGTCCATACTTAAATTCGCAACAGCTTCTCAGGCAAGCGAAGCTTGCGATTCAAATCTCCGACATCCACCCAACTTATTCCGATGATTAGATTATATTGTGAACTCAGGCACATACCGCGAGAAAAAGAGCCATTGTCAAGTCCGTTGTATGATAATATCCTTAACAATAGACAAACATCTTCGGAAATACAATTCACAAATTCAGAGCAGCGGAGGACCGAGTGGGCCTTTCAATGGACCATTGTGTAATCATTATTTCGGGGGAGCTTATTGTATTACTCCGTGTTTTTACATGTCCGTCTATTCATCGATTCTTCCACCCCCGGGAACGACTGTGGAATTTTATATGAGAAATCCTTGAAGCACTGGAAACTGGTTTAGTGTGTGAAAATTTGGTGCAGTGCTTTTGTCAAAAATACCGGCCATCTGTGTGATTGTATATTGCTTGTGTTAATCTTACCAGTTATAATGGTCATGACTTTCGCTTGCAATTTCAAAATGTTTAATTGAGTATCACATTGATATGACAAAAAGCAGATTATCCGGAACATCACAGAATACAAACCACTTTTACATAATTCATTTGCCAGTAAAGTGCACGTTTATTTGCATAATCAACCCAAGCACGAGTCAAGTCCTCAAACTTAATGCTTTGACTAAGGAACAGCTTACAGTATATTCACATCAAACTAATGTCTCAAAGTAAGCGCTTACTCTATTGTTTAAATACAATTTTGTCGTTTGTTAATTAATGCGAGGGAACATCAAAGTGAAACTAAGTCGGTCTTATTACTCGCTTCTGACGACGGAAACTTAAATGAGAAGGAAGGAGGACACTGATTCTATTTTGTTTCTTAGCGAGTTGGGAAAACAACCCTCAAACTCGCCTGAAACCAATATACTTAATCAGCAAGAATAATTTATACAGTGAAACTTTGTTTCCAGTTTCTCAATCGTGGTTTCTTGTTTGCGACGGAGTAACTGTCGATATGATAACGGTGATGTTTGATTATGAAGCGACCTCGGAAACTTATACAAAAGTTTTCAATGATTTTATGACGCTCATGTTATCAAAAGTATTGGTAACTTATCAAAAGAACACTGTACGATGAAATATCAATTATTATCATTCAAAGTTTCAGATTGAACTTCATAGCGCAAACCTTCAAACGAATAACAATTGCTTGATGGTCAAAAGTTCTTAGCGGTTGATTATCTTAAGAGATTTTAGTCCGTATCACTTTGAAAAACATGCAAGAGAGGCTGAAGTGGAAAAATATCCTAAATTTTGTAGCACGTTCTTTTGACGTGTTCAATATAATCTCACTAACATAATTATCAAGAAGAAAGATAGAATTTGTACAACACAAAAGACAAGAAAACCTGAGCGGATCACTATACTTAAATAAAATTCAACTCTATCAAAAAGAAGATAATGACCACAATTCACAATTTTCCCCAATAATGTTCGATGAAAAAATTATAACTGATCCCATCCTTCTATTGTCTGCTTCTCAGACAAATCACAAGATTTACCATTAGGTTCATACACAACTTTATCAAAAATGTCACTCTTGGACTGGTAATCTCTTGGACTTGTTGGAGGATGCAGTGAACTCAGCGCTGATCGAAATTATGGAAAACGACTGACGCTACCATGAGGAAAATCCGATAGTTCAGTCAGTATGACGCTATGCTCTGCCTTTACGGAAGCTTCTGGATAAAACGTTTTCTGGTAGATGGGTTGAGACAAGGGGTTCTATTGAATGGCTGTACCATTGTATGGATGCGAACAGTGGATATTAATCTCAGTTCAGGAGATAATACCAAGGTTCCAGTGAGTAGAATTAGATTAATACTTATCGGCAACCCTCAGTACAAATCTAAAAAGCGAAGCTTCATCGCTAGGGGATTGAAGTTACAGTTATGGAATTGATGTGTTAAAATCCAAGAAATTCTCCTATTGTCACATTGGTATTGGTATTGGTATTGGTGGGGGCAGACCACTGCCCGGCGAGTAGGCCTTAAAGACCCTTTTCGTCAACCCCAGGACCAATGCAGTTCTAACTAACTTGATGATGGAGAACATCACCTACTTATATATTGAACTAGCAGGACCAATTAATTTAGGCTAACTATTAAACTTTTTGACTGTCAGTAATAAATAATACTGCAGTCTACTCAGTAGCGTTAGCCAGTGAGAATACCACTAAATGTCGAACAGAAAATAATCTCTGCCCACCTCGGGTCTCGAACCCGATCACCGGCCGGTTTCCCAGTTACTGACCCAACGCTTTGCACGTTGCGCCAGCCCGGCCTCCCCCTATTGTCACATTCACAGCTGTGATACTGTTTTTTGCATTCAATAACAATTCTATTACACAGAAAAAAAGTTGACATGGACAATGTTGATAGTTTTCAAATATCAGTATCAAGAGTACAGCACAGAATAGGCAATCATTGCAATGTTCATAGTGTTTGAAAATATTGATTCACAACTCTTTATGATAGTCTCAAGACTTCACCTAGAAGAATGACAAATTTTGTACGTCCACTTTTGAAAAAAGTTGTTGACTCAATAATCTCTTTCTTTGATGTTTGGGAACACAAGACCACAAGAAGCATTGACCATTTATACCTGTTATAGATATATTTTTTGGATCCTTAAATCCCCATTTCTCAAAGGCTCGAGAGATGCAGATATTAGAAACTTACCCAAACATTTGATTTTATGATTCAATCAGTCATCAATATCTAACAACTCATTTTCCACTACGCTATATAACTATTTTCTTTCTACATTATAATAATTATCATTAGTCTCCAATTACAGAAGTTAGGATTGTGTGCTAACAACTGAAAAATGATGGTATTTTGTTGGGAAAAATGCAATAATAATCATCATTATTATTACTTATCTACAAATAGCATCATAGCTGTTTAATATTACCAGTTTCAAGTATATTTCTTTACTGAGATGTTAATACACAAAATTCTAGATCATCTAGATTTGGTCCACTTCAGTACGTGTGAATGTTATTATTATTGATCTGAACCGCAACATCACCAAAAAAGTGGGGATGTTGCGTTATTACAGCAAAAAAGGGTTTCCAAGGCCTTCGGCCTCCGTACTTTCGAGTCTTTTGTGACATCCATTGTTACTTATTGTACGTCGGGGCACCTTTCGATCATCCCAATTTCTGGAACCTTTGTTAGTAGGTAAAGCTTTTTCGAAGGACCATGAACTTCACACTCTGTCAAGATAATATGGTGTACAGATTCTTTTTGTTTTTCACAGAATCTTGCTTATGTTTTTTAGATGTTTCCAAACTTTTGGTCAAACTATTATCCTGTAGTGATTCCAACATAGCTTATGGATCTTTTCTATTCAGATTTGTTTTTCTCACAACTATGCAAACTGAAATTACTCAGTTTGCAATCGTTACATAGCCTGTCTGACCTCTGCCTTGATGACCGTTTTTGTATGTCCTCACAGAAGTTTCGGTCTCACTGGTAGCCATTTTTTGCCAACTGGTTTCTTTTTCGTTGCTTGAATGTCCCAAGTGTGCCTTATTTGGTTACCAGGGTCCCAAATTAGGCACACCCTGTTGCCTTTTGCCTGTTAATACAGACATTCTTGATATTCCTTGACAAATTTGTATTTTTTTCTAGTATTTGCTACTAGGGACCTTCACCCCCGTAAAAGGTTCACAGATCAACCAAGCAATCGGCGTATCAAGTTGGTGCTCCTATTCTGTTTTCATCTACTAGAGAAGACTTTAGCCCTTCTTCTCTTTCAGGAAGTTTTATAGCAAGGTTTTCACCAAAAGTGATGTTGGAGCCCTTGATTTAGGATGTAATATTTGCTTCAGGATACCGAAATGTCTTGACTCATCAAGATTTTTGGTGTCATTTCTTTCTTTCCAGAGCTTTTTGTAATGCAACTTGCCTTATGTGCAAATATGAGAAAGTCATGTTCAAGATGCAGATCATCCTTTGGATGCCTCTTGAGAAAAGCCTTGCTTTATGCAAAAAACAATCAGATATTATAGGGATAATCTGATCAAGACTCTGAGTTTGATTAGCAAACTTGCTATTGAAAGTGTGTTCTCCTCATCTATCCATCTATCTGACCGCTCAAACTATCAAGCTCAATATAGTGAATGATTGGAATTATATTCTTACGACATTGTTCGAATCATTGCATGAGCGTTAATTTTTAACGACAATTGAAGAAAATTAATGAATAAGCACTTACAAATAAATGACAACATTTCGATCTGATTATCTGGTGACCTTTTAAAACAACTAACTATTATTAGTTTCAATGAACAGGTAATGGCGACATATCAAATCACCAGCTGTGTATCTTGAAGTAGCATATGCCAGATTGGCTCTTATAATAATTACGTACAATTTATCAGAGCTGTGGTATAGATTTAACAAACTAGCCACCTGTATAAAACAATATCACTTTCTATTTTACACTTGTGGTCAAGACACCTTGTATGGCCTTGCCCAGGGATAACGAGACTGGATGTATAGAATCAACTTTTGCGTGAAAGACGGATGATAACAAGTTTAACCATAACTTATCCGTGCTGATTTGATGACGTGAATTTATCGTTGGAAAGACAAACAATTGCAATATAACTCATAATGAAGATTCTTGGTAAATCATCGATACAAATACTTGCCTTGTTTCAAAAAATGGAAGTTCTGCATACAGACCTCGCTAGTGCAGACGCAACGGCTTTTCTATGAATACAATAATTAATCTCAGCAAATGATCATTCCTTGTAAGGTTTCTCCTGTTCCAAGAAATGCTCACACGTTCTTGGTAAGCAATTCACCTCCGTCTGGGGATGCATTTCCTTAAGGTTTTCTGAACACATCTAGATCTGAGTATACAAAGAGTATTTGCACAAATCTTTTTTGTTCGGGTCATCAGAGGCGTTGTTAAATTATATTATAGTGTACCGTCTACTTATTGGTTCTTACCATCCAATGCTTCTTTTGTAGCATGAACATTGATATTATCGAACATTATGAATAACATGAATGTTCTTGAGGATTCTTGTTAGTGGTCAGATCAAACCTATCCACTATAAAAATGAAAAAATGAATTACATGCAGCTCATTTCGGATGAAACTATCTTTAAAAATCCGCATAAACAGCGATCAAAGATTTTTATTCTCGATAAAGATATTGGATATTGGACATTGAATGTGCATGTATAAGTTCGAGTGTGCACCAGTTCAGTTGGATCACTGTGGATTCCAAAGAAAAACGAATAGTTTAAAATAACATTTTTTTTTCATTAGCAAGTTGAGGACAGTGAAAATGATGCTGAACTTTTGCTAAGCTCTGTCTCAAGGCTGAAGAAGGCACATACGATTGAGAAACGTTCTCATAAGTATTTGCCTTCAACATCCTTGAGAGATAACTTTATAGAAGCTCGAAACGTCGGTATTTCCGAGTTTCCAACCAGCTAATACTTTCCAGAATTGACATCTTTGGGACGCTTATCTTGTCAGCCTGGAAATAAAGATGTTCTACAAAGATGTGAAAATTTGGGGTGTCTACAAAAAACGAAATTAAAACTTCGTAAAAAATTTGGTGATTGAGGCTATTTTGGGGTAAGTAATCATAATTTTGGTCTACGTACGCCATCATTATTTCACATGTTTTGCCCTACATTTTTGGTATTTGCGAACATATTATGGTCATATAAAGTAGTAGTAGGTTCTACCTCTCTCATTGTTTAGGGGGTTGTTCATGGAGACCCCGTACATAATTAGGAACTACCGTGGAAGTTTGTATGTTATTTTTTTTCATGAGGATCTCAGTGCACGCTCATGACGTTTTGAAAGGGCTTTGTCCCAAGACCATCCAAGATTGGCGCATATCTATCTAATGATCAATTTGAAATATCATATCTATTTTGGCTGAAAAGAAATCCCGAGGTCACGTGATCCACAATAGGACTAGGTGTTCATGTTTTTGCTTTACGATGAATCAAACCGTTGTACCAGCCGAACAAAGCTCAAAGCAATTGTAACATATTTTTGTAATCACATTGTCGCATGAAAAAGCGCGAAAACTATTACGCCCGTTTTTGCAGGAAATCTTATCAATCATATTTTTCAAAACTGGCGTTGTCTGTGCACTCTGCATCGGAAAATGTTTCGTTATGATTGATATACGATGATGTTTCTCTGATAAACGTCCTCCAGTTCCAATAGTTACAATTGAAATCAACATCTCAATGCTGGTTTGAAACTTGAAACTGCTTGAACCTGTCTCGTAAGACATCCATTCATATTTACAAAGTGAAAATCAATCGATGATCTCAATAATTATGTATTGGGCCGAATTGAATAATACACGAGGTGCGGCCAGCAGCGGCTTTTTGTCGAGAGCTGAGCTGGCAGGCCTTCTCCATGACCGCGTTGCATCTTCCGTGGAAAGCATGAAAAATGAAAACGCGTTTGTTACCCGAAGAATGCGGGATGTAAATCAAAACTCGATGCAATTTATCTACTGTATATGGAGAATACAACATGAGACCGGACTGGCGCCTGTAGTCAGTGCCTAGCGGCCACGGTCGAAGAATCACGCCACTTACGGGACACCTCCTTGCTGCTTCTTCATCCGGCTTAACATACTCACTTCTCATTGATATACTTGACGAATGTCGACGTCTTGCCGTTGTTGTTTTCTATTTGAATAATAATGCTGATATCACTTTTTCTATGGATTCCAAGAAAATAATTGCCATTTATCTTACTGTCGGCATGATTCCTTGCATTCCACATGACTTTTTATAATGTTCAAGCTGTACAAGTGAAACTATTATACATCCAGTTAAAGATTTTTTGTTCAACTCTAACAAATACTATTCGGATCACACGATGTGTACTTCCTTGATGGAGTTTCGATGATTATGATTCTAGTTGTAGATTGTAAAGAGATTATTTGGCCATTCAGTTCAGTAATATATCAGGCTATAGATAATCGATTTGTTAAACAAACTAGTAGCGATCACATTGAATTATCCAATTTTTACATCTTTAAACGACCTATTTTAAAATGTAAATGGCTCGTCTTTTGATCGATACACATCCGTCTTCATCAAACCTAATGTACCATTCATTCAAAGTTGAATATTATCATCATCAATGTGAAAATGTTGTTTTCACAATAAAATTCAAAACTGAACAATAAACAATAGATCCACACACCAAATATGATGACAACGGGTTCACCAAGTGGTTTTCTGAAAAACTTCTAAACCTGGGGCTCATCTGAAAATTAGGAAATGGACTTCTTGGACCACCAGGCTTTAGAAGTTATGGACATATTGATTCTACTGAAGGAAATATCAATATGTCAATGTCTATCTGACGGGGTTGATTTCTAGTATAGTTTCAAGATCATGGATATGACCTTCAAGGGCTTTGATTTTGTCGAGATCGATGATTTTATTGTTGGCTTCCAGACTTTTGGCTGTCTTTAATCATATTGAATTTTGGGTAGCTTTAATGAACTAAAGATTCATTATCGAATTTTGGGTCGTTGATGTGAATCTCACATCTATATGTGATCTATACGGTATCTTTCTTGCGACAGGTTTTGTGCATCTTGACGAGTAATTGATTCGTCGGAGTGGCCCATACATTACCATTGTTGATATCTTTAATGATTGGCATTTTAAGTGTGACTCGAAAAAAAGGGGAATGTCGTCTTGATTCCACTGCTTGCTGGATGAAAGTTCCTGCACAATCTTCTTTTCGTGGACACAGATGGCTTCAGGGCATCGAGAGATCAAGATTTTTTCCAAGCTCTCTCCAGAAATGTGTCTTTGTCTTGGTCCTAAAGAGGAAAA
Organism: Orchestes rusci; assembly: GCA_958502075.1. Lineage (NCBI taxonomy): Eukaryota > Metazoa > Arthropoda > Insecta > Coleoptera > Curculionidae > Orchestes > Orchestes rusci. The sequence continues at coordinate 20,112,755 of OY293304.1, forward strand.
TCGATTTAATATTCAGCATCCATGACTAGCATTTGCCGTCGTCACGAATGAGACCTGGAAGACTGCGCACCAGTTTATGATTAATCTGCAGGACTACTTATAGTTCAATTTTTTATGCATTCCTGCAAATCATTCAAATGACTAGCTCTGGTGTCTCGCACTCTTTCAAGCTTGATTCAACGGTGGTGATAGAATATCAGATCAAACGTTTCACTTCATTTGTCGCTAAAGAAGTATCTCACTGTATACCACCCAGGTTATTGATGTTGCTCACGAACCAGGGCACATTGACAGCTAAATGGAGTTATGGATTTTGGTAGATGCTTACCTCTTCAGATATGTCTCCTCTGCGTTTTCATACTCTACAGAACCATACTTTAAAAAAGGTCTCAATAAGTGGGAGTTTGCTCTTAACTGACTAATAGGTGACTGTGACGATTCATTAGATAGTTGGGAAAACTCATGGCTGACATACCTCTTGCAACTTTTTCCTTGATCTGCTTTTTTGATGTCAGCCTTTTGTCCAGGGTGACGCCAATATACTTCGCAGTGTCACTCCGTAGAATCTCAGCATCGTTGATTTCCAGAGGAGCAGGAACAACTTCCTACTTACGTCCCATCAATATAACTAGGTACACAATCTCCGCATCTAACACAAGATAACCCAAATACAATCATTATGAAAGGGCAAATAAAACGCAAATTATGAGTTACGTATACGGCGCAGTCGGAAGGATTTTGATCGAGCATTCACAGTGAAAAACTCGTCGGTTTCAATCTTTGATTCAAAAATCGAACCAGTGCTTCAGAAGGACTCACGGATCAAAAAAGTTTTGTTAATCGGATCGCAGTGTGTTTTGGTAGAAAAAAGAAATCCATCAGTGCAGAATAGAAAAATGAAGATTTTCCTCGTGAAAGTCATCTTTTTCCTATTGTTATCCGTCTTTGTCTTTTCCCTCGCATTCTTCTGATTCTCAAGCAGAAAACATTGTATTCAAGCTAGATTTAGAAGTTGCCAACTAAACTGGCCAAAGTAAAAGTTTGGAAAATAATCTTTAAAATATAGATAATCTTTTTTTCACGCCTTTCACTTTCGAATCAAGCAAATAATTTAAATCAAGCATCAAATATGCCTGCACCAAATTTTGATAAGAATCTTATAGATATTGTTCCAAAATTTGACGGAAATCCTCTTGAATTATCCGCATTTTTAGAGACTAGTTATAAGCTTATGAGTACTTATTGGAACAATGCGACGTTAGATTGTGTCCAAAATATTGCCATTATCTATGGAATCTATGCAAACTTATCGGTAAGGCAAGGGAAGTTTATAGCATTTGCTTTACTAAAGATTGGAGTACCGTTAAAGCAGCGCTTGTTGCACATTTTGATCAACGAGATGAGAACGGGTTACTCTTTGATTTGGATCAATTGCGTCAAAATGCAAATGAAATACCTCCACAATTTCATACTAGAGTAATGTGTAGTTTGAGTGCTCTTCATAATTATTTAGATACTCATAATGACGATGAAAATACTGCTAATGTTAAGAAGAACTCTTATGATATTCATGGTTCAAAAATATTTTTAGCTGGTTTGAAAGAACCTTTGGGCTCAACTATCAGAGCAATGAAACCTGCTCATTTTGCGAAAGCTAGAACTTACATAATTTTCTAAATATATCAGGCACTATCAAAAACCATTTCATCTTGAAAGTAACAATAGAAATCAATCGAACAATCAAATTGTTTAAAGGCAAAATTTTAGCTTCAATAACAGAAACAATTTTCCAAATTCGTCAAACTCTTTTCAAAATTTTCAAAATCTTAATCAAGGAGATTCATTTTCTGGTGTGCCAGTTAACATGCCATAACGTAGATTCAATTCACCAAATTTTTTCACCAATAGACAAGTTTTTGGACCTCCAAGGCCTCAAACAAATGTTTCTAGACCATCAAAACGTCAGGAATTTGCCCAGTTCAACACAAATGATTGGAATTTCTTATAATTCAAATAAAAGTTATAACGAAAATGGTTCTGTAGAAATCGTTGAAGAAAAGGCTAAAAGATTTCAGGGAAACCTAACCTCCAGAGTCAATAACGTAGGCATTCATTCAATATACGACAAGAAAGATCTTCCTTGAACAAGAACTAGAGATTTTGGTGTTGAATTTCCAGCTTTCAATGAATTTGATTCAGGGAAATCAATCAAACTCTATTTATTCATGTTTCATCACTTCTTCGATGGTTTACTTGAATACGAAACCTTAAAAGATCTTAATGTCGAAATTGATTGGCGAAACTATCTTGAAAACACCAGAATCAAAAACTCCTTTGAGTCACTATGAAGCTAAGTCAAAACTATTATTTTTCACTCTTATTGAACCTCATATGAACAAGAAATTGAATATTCCTGTTGATTTAGAGGATGGTTATATAACCATTTTACAGAATAAAATTTCAAATAGCATAATTCCTGAATGTTTAACAGACGCATGCCAAGGTTAAACTTCTGTAAAAATTTCGAACACAACAGATGAAGCTCAAGAAATTTCTTTATACAATCCAATCAAAGTTCAAAATTTTGATGATAACAATTTAAAGTTCTTCAATTTTCCCATCCAGCAAACACCTGATCAATTTCATAAAAATGAAATCACAGATTTGATCCGAACGAACATATGGACGAAGAAGAAAAATATCATATCACATAATTGTGTAATAATATTTTTCATAAAGAAAATCAACCGTTGACATTCACCAACCAAGTCAAACACCAAATAAAAACAACTGACGAACTACCCGTCCATTCAAAATCATATCGACACTCATATATACATAAACCGGAAGTAGAGCGGCAAATTCACGAAATGCTGAATCAAAGCATTATTAGACCAAGCGATTCACCATGGTCTTCACCAATTAGGATCGTACCTAAAAAACCGGACGCTTCTGGGAAGAAAAAAAGGTTAATTGACGCAGATTTTAGGAGAATTGATTCCAATTCTATTGATGACCGTTATCCAATTCCAAATAGCGCCTACATTCTTGAAAAATTAGGCCGTAGCCAATATTTTACTTCCCTCGACTTGCCTAGTGGATTTCACCGGATTGAAATGCACCCCGATGACTTCAGAAAAACCGCCTTTAGCGTTGAAAATGAGCATTGTGAATATATTAGAATGCCCTTTGGCCTAAAAAATGCGATCGCAACCTTTCAATGGGTCATGGATTATGTTCCAAAAGGACTACAAAATAGAATATGTTTCGTCTACATGGACGATATAAAAGTGTTTTCCACCTCACTACAAGAACATATCGTCAATCTCAAACATATTTTTTAGAGACCACGTGAAAGTTATTTGCAAATTCAACTTGATAAATCTGAATTTTTCATAAGCAAGTAGCATTTCTTGGATATATGATAACCGAAGGAATAAAATCAAATCTTGATAAAGTCAATGCTATTCTGAAATATCCAATCCCAAAATCAACCAAGGAAATTAAAAGCTTTCTTAGACTTCTCGGTTATTATCGGAAATTCATTCCAAATTTTGCTAAAATGACTAAGCCATTCACAAATTGTTTAAAGAAAAATTTAACCATAAACATCAACGACCCCAAAAATCAGAAAACCTGCCAAGACTGTAAATAATATGAACAAATGACCCAATATTGCAATATCCGGACTTTTCTGAAGAATTTAATTTAACAACTGACGCAAGCAATGTAGCCATTGGTTGTGTTCTTTCACAAGGACCTATAGGTCAAGATAAACCGATCACCTACGCATTGAGAACATTAAATTTTTCAGAACAAAACTATAGTACTATTGAAAAAGAACTCTTCGCAATTATATGGGGAACACGTTATTTAAGACCTTATCTTTTCGAAAGGAAATTCAAAGATCATCAAGCCCTACAAGGGTTAATGAGCCTTAAAGAACCAAACTCTCAACTCGTTAGGTGGCGTCTTAAATTAGAAGAATTCGACCATTAAATTATTTATAAGAAAGGCAAGAAAAACACCAATGCCGTCGCTTTATCACGAATAGAAATTCATGTTAACGAAACAAATATCCAACCGTCTGATTCCGAGGAAAACCAATGTAGCGAAACTAGAATAAGGTCGCAAACACCGCCAGTATTACGTTTCATGCAATCTTATAACGAGAATCCCATATTAGATAATCAGTCTATCATAGCACAAGCTGACCCAGACGAAAATGATGAGAACGAAACAGTGCATACGAGTGCAGAGGATCCAATTCTCACCATTTATATCACTGAAAAACCAAATCAATTATTTTCTCTGTCAGATTTTCATGATTAAAGTTGATAGAAATACACTGCCTCAAAAAAAAATCAAGAAAATTTTCACAGATCCCCTTAACAGAACTCGATGGTTTATTGCGTAAATGACGATACTTTTGAAAAACAAGTTATTCAATTCTCAATGAAACAATATGTTTTCTATTTCCAAAACGACAACAATGACGAACTTTGAAAAAAATGTGTAATTTTATCCCTCGGACCTCTAAACACCCAACTTACAAATTACCTAAATCGAATAAACTATAAGCTGACATCACAAAATCTGACAAACAACGTGAAATAATCAAAAAGCAACACGAAGGTATCACCAATCACAGAGGTGTACACGAAACTATCGATCAACCTCGATTAAAATTTTATTGGTCAAAAATGAATGATGATGTACGAAAATTCATCAATAACTGTTCGATTTGCCAACAAGTAAAGTACGAGCATCATCTACCCTTAATCAAATTACAACTTACACAATTAAACCTTTCAGCCCTCACATTTACCAATCACTTGTTCAATTTGTGTCAAATTACAAAATACCCGAAAATATAGTTTTAGATAATGATACAGAGTTCAATCATCATTTATTGAAAGAATTCGCAAAGTGGTATAATATAAATTGGCATTACACCTCACCTTTGAACCCAAGTGGTAATTCTATAGTAGAAAGATTTCACTCAACACTTCTAGAACACATGATAACTTTAGTTTTGATAAAACCAAATCTGAGCCCGCACGAAAAACTAAACCTCTAAAAAATTGGATATAATAATTCAATTCATTCGGCAACAAAGAAAAAAACAATTGATTTAGTATTTGGAAATTTAGAACTTGAAGATCCTCCAAAAATCACTTGGACACATGTCGACAACTACCAATCCATACCAACAAGCCAATCATGGAAGAAATCGATGGGGTCCACTACATCGGAATATTTCCGGAAAGTCAGAAAATCCAGACTCACTGTGAAGAAGACGAAATCACTAAGCTTCATGGCACTTACTTATTCAAGAATGATCAAGAAGCATTCCATGGCCATCCTGTCACTTTAGATGGCGTTGAAGAAATCCATGTTGCCGTTGCCCAAGTAGAAAAAATCCACCTTCAAAATACGCCTCTGGATCAACTACACCAATTGCAACTACAATAGTCACATATCAAGCCTCTGGACTATGTAGAGGAGCATAGCCCATATGAAGACTGGTCCTTCTGGATCCTGATTCTTCTGATCCCGATCCCGATGACAATTTACCTTGTCATGATGGAAGCCACCCATAATCAAGCCCCAGCTTACGAGTACCATTGATGAAACTCAATTGCTACCTCCTTGAGTTTTCTTTGGAAAGGGAGGTATTATGTGTCTAATGAGTCCTTACTGAGCAGCATCATGACTGTGCAGCCGTCAGCAGTTTCTAGGATACTTACGGTTAGGAAACCGCCCGCTCGCGGAGAAACGGCATGCGGCATCTACACATTAGCGTTGAGTTCAAATTGTATTTTTTCAATCAATTTTCGAGTTGTAGAAGTAAAAATGATTTTTCAAAAAGGGTTTCTTAATGACAAGAAACCTAAAGTGGAACAACTATACAGGATGTTTCATTGATATTACGAGAAAATTTGGAATGAGTTTCCCCGCTTCAAAATAAGAACAAAACTTCCTATAAAGATGTATCCGGAAATGCTTCGTTACAGAAATACAAGGTGACGAACTCTTGATGGAAATTGGTACTCGGGGGTTTCTTATCATGCGAAATTCGAATTCAATTTTAGTATGGGTCTAACGTGTAGAGGGCACTACCAACACTTATTTTCCAGGATATGAACAGCTATAACTTTTTTGGACGTCAAACTAAGGTGAAATTCGAGTTTCACATGATAGAAAACCCAATTCCCAATATCCATCAAAAGAGATTGCTTCAAATATTATTTAGAAAAAACAAAAATTGAGGTAAAATATCAACATCCTGTAGCCCTGTGAAAAAGCATTTCCGGATACATGTTTATATGGAATTTTATTCTTATTTCAAAGCGGGGAAACTCATCCCTAATTTTTTCGCAATATTAATGAAACACTCTAGATCAAGTTCCCAGAATATTTTCGAATGACTTTCAATCATGGTTTACTTTGGAACAAACATTTGGATGAGAAAATTCAAGAAGTCAGTGAGCTTTATGCTGCACACCACTGGTAAAAGGAGATGGTAAGCTTGACTTTTTCTGAAGTCATCGGGGTGCATTTCAATCCGGTGAAATCCACTAGGCAAGTCGAGAGTAGTAAAATATTGGCTACGGCCTAATTATCAAGAAAAAGTTATCAACTTATTCCCAAGTTTTTGAGACCCAGAGTCACGCATGTTTTGGATGCTCTTTATTTAAATAATACAGACAGTTGAAGGCTACAAAGAATACAGAACAGAATCATCAGAAGACTAGAAAGATCTTTCTGGTTGATTAGGAATGAGGATATTCACAACTATAACAAGAATGAAACAATTCAGCATGGATATCATTCTGGACTACCATTATACAGTGTCGGCCATAAATATATGTAGATATGGGATTTTTTTTATCTATACTTTTGAGAAACTTTCTTCAGAGATCGTTTGTGCAAATCCGATAATCAAAAAATCAATTTTGAAACATTTCATATGAGTTGATCGATCTAGCGAGAATATTAAAAAAGCTCATTTTGGTGTCAAAAAATGGGTCAATCGCATATTCTACCCTTGCCGTTAATATGAAAATCAAAAATGATGATTTTAATCTAAAATTAATTTTATTCAACTAAACTTCATAGGTTTGATGTGAAGTCAGTCGAAGTTTTTATAAAATCAAACAGTCAAGGGATACAAATTAAAAAATACCGTTTGGACGTGTCCCTAGCTGTACCTATATATGTTTTCTCATATTTTCTGGCGAACGAAAAAATGATGTTAAACGGAAAGGTTGGTACAGAACCGTAATAAATGTCTAGAGTTACATCCATGTGAGTAGTGCCCTCCTTATACCGGTTTCGTCCCGAAATTGGACTCATCAGTAAGAAAAAATGATTGATCAACGAGTATTCACTATAGTTCGTTTATAGTTGAATCTCAAAAATATTTTTTAACTCAAAAAGTAAAAAAAAAAAAATCACGCTTCCGATCTTGAAAGTGAAAAACAATTTTTAATTTAAGAATTGAATTATCAACGAGACAATTAATGTCATTGTGATGAAAGCGTGGAGTGCTTCTGAATCAATTGTTTTAATTTCTTACTAATTTCTATTTCAAAATGCAGAGTTGGTGTATAAATATATTACAAAGCACCCCACGCTTCTACCACAATGACATTGATTTTCACGTTGATCACCGTGTTTTTAGTTTTTTTCAAACTAGTTCATCCAGTATAAACTAGTAGTAAACTAGTATGAATAGTTCCAAGGAATAATCTATATTGTCTTTTTCAGAGCTCCATAAAAGTCTCATGATTCTTGTGAAGATCCTCTACATTCTATCAGCATAAGAAAACTAAGTGCATAATGATATCAACTTCTGTCATTGAGACAAAAAGAGGTTGACGTGAGCTGTCGCTACTTGTTGTTCATTCCTTTTGTCCAACACAACTCAGCGGTGACAGCAGCTGGACAAACCTTGACAGTTTTGCACACAAGACTGTCAAAATTTACCCAGACGCTGTGACCGCTGAGTCTTCGCTGAGCTGTGTTGGACATAAGCATTATACTATGGCTATTCTGTCATTTGAATAAAAGGTATTGTCAACTGTCTAATTTTCGACACATTCCAACATTTTTTAAAAAGAATTAATTTTTTGTCCTGAGATAGCTCTTGGAAAGTTAATACTAGAGAGTGCAGCCCGTTTTTCTTCATCTTGAACGGTTTGAGTCTTAAAGCTTGTCAAAGATGCAAAAATGTCATTTATAAAACGCGATAGTTCGAGAACTGCTGAATCAGGTGTCATGTGTATTACAATTTTTGTTCAAAATTGAAGGAAGACCTTTCAATCCAATAATATACAGGAGGTTCCATATAAAAAAATGCGTTTTTGTTGTTCGATGACCTTGTGACTGACCTTGTATATTTCTTGCATCTAATGCATAACGCTTCAACTTTTGTATTTAGCTTTTTTTTCAATAGCTCGTGAAGTTCAACCAATAATCGACCGTTTCCATACATATCAGTGACCCTGTATATTTCTAGTACGGTATCTCGTACCAATAGAAAAGATCTCTGTTAATATCGCTTATCTATGATTTCAAAGACACACACCAATCAACGTGTATCGAAAAGACCTAATTAATACTAACGCAGCTGAGATCAGTGATTTTATCAAAGTCAAATCTAAATTATTTCAACACCCACCCTATTTGGAATAAGTCCTTGGCTTTCCACGCATCTTCTAAACTTGACTTTGTTTAAAGGCTTTGTCAAGCTATCTGCTATCATAGATTCAGTGGAGACATATTCAAACTTCAAAGTTCCATCGCTGATTTTCTCCTTCAGAAAGTAATGACGTACATCAATGTGCTTCGTACGTGCCTGGTATGCGCCATTTTCTGCTAATTTCAGAGCTCCTTGATTATCAACAAACAATAATGTTGGCTTTGTATTTGAAGTCAGTTCAATGCTTAGCCCTCTTAGCCATAAAGCTTCTTGCGCTGCTGAAGACATTGCCATATACTCCGCTTCTGTAGTACTGAGAGCAACTGTTGGCTGTTTTCTTGTATTCCATGATATTGGAGAACCGTTCTTGAAGAATATATACCCAGTTACGGATCGTCTGTCATTCGGATCATTCGCCCAGTCTGCGTCACAGTATCCCACTGTATCGGGTCCTTCCACTTTCTGACCATTCAGTTGAAGCCTGTGATTAATCGTTCCCTTGATGTACCTTAGAACACGTCTGCTACCCAATGGTCTGGACCTGGATTGTGATTGAAACGACTGATACAACTCACTGCATAACTTATATCAGGCCTTGATATCTGTGATGCAAAAAGCAATGAACCAACAGCTTCCTGATACGAAATGTTTTCCATCTTTCTAGCTTCTTCTGTAGTTTGAGGAGATTGCTCTTTCACCAATTTTTCAGTTGAAGATAACGGAGTGTCGACTGGTTTGGAGTTTTCCATTCTGAACCTTTTCAACACTTTCTCCAAATAATTCTTTTGATCAATCCATATCTTCTTGTTTGTCCTGTCTCTAGTTACTTGGAATCCCAGGATCGATTTCACGGGTCCAATATACTTCATTTTGAAGTTACTCATGAGCTTAGCAATAAGATCATCTTTAGCTGATTTATTATTAGACAATAAAATCATATCATCGACATAAATCGCAAGTATGAGTGTTACCTTGTCTGTTATTCTGAAATAAATACAAGGATCTGTCTGAGATTGCTGCATGTCCATTTTTTTGAAAAATGTATCCAATTTATGATTCCATACTCGGCTTGCTTGTTTCAAACCATAAAGAGATTTTTTCAATCTGCAAACTTTTTCGGATTGATTGAAGTGTTCTGGAGGAACCATGTAGATTTCTTCATTTAAATCTCCCTGTAGAAAAGCTGTCACTGCATCTAGTTGATCAATTTCTAGATTATATTGAGCTGCAAGAGTTAGGATATATCGTATAGAACTGTAGCGAACAACGGGTGAATAGGTTTCTTCGTAATCAATTCCTTTACGCTGAGAACAACCTTTGATAACCAGTCGAGCCTTGTATTGGTTACCATCTTTAAGCTTGAATACTCATTTGGAACTCAATGGCTTTCTTCCTGGTGGCAAATCTACCATTTCCCAAGTACCATTCTCCATCAGTGCAGCATATTCAGTATTCATGGCCTGTATCCATTTATCAGCATCTGGTCTGTTAAAAGCTTCTTCAGCTGTCAATGGATTACCATCTGCTTGCTCCATAGCTGAATATATCACAAAATCATCCAAAGCTTGTGGTGGTCTTCTGGCTCTCTGTGGTCTATCAATATAATCATCTTGCATGTTATCCACGTCGCTATTATGGGGATCTTCTTCTCTAACATCCACCATATTGTCACGATTATCTACATCTTGCTCTATGTCTTGATCTGGAACTTCATCAGGAAAATGATCCGGAACATCATGTTGCTCTTCCCGAAAATCATAAGGTAAGAAAAAATTGCCTCGATTTTCATCTGCATCCTTTTTGTCCATTAGTGAAACACCCTTCTCATTTTCTATAAACTTAACATCTCTGGATAAAAACACTATATTCTTTCTTGGATCGTAAAGCCTGTATGCTTTTGACTCGAGACTATAACCAACAAAAATACATGGTTTAGCCTTAGAATCAAGTTTCTTTCGCTTCTGACTGATATAAGCATATGCTTTGCATCAAAAAATTTTCAAATATCCGACTGATGGTTTTTTACCTGACCATAGTTCTTGAGGTGTCTTTTCTGTACATCTAGTAGGTAAATGATTCAAGAGATAAACTGATGTATACACTGCTTCCGCCCACACACAATTTGGCAATCCTGCATCGATCAAAAGACATCTTGCCTTTTCCATGATGGATCGGTTGAGCCTCTCTGCCTTGCCATTTTGTTCTGGAGTATTCGGTGTAGTCATCTGATGAAGAATACCTGCATCTTGAAGAAGTCGAGTCAATTCCTTGTTACAGTATTCTCCACCATTGTCAGTCCTGAGAATTTTAATCTTCTGACCTGTTTGATTTTCTGCAAAATTCTTGAAAATCTTGAAATATTCTGTAACTTCATTTTTGTGTTTCAAAAAATAGACAAAAGTCTGATGTGTGAAATCATCAAGTAGGGTAAATACATATTTTGAGCCAGAAAGTGAATTTTCCTGCATCGGTCCCATTAAATCTGAATGAATGAGTTCTAAAACTCTCGATGTCTCACTTTTGCTCTCTTTGAATGGTAATCTGTGACTTTTCGCCATCACACATGTTTCACATACAAAATCTGGCGAAAAAGTGTCATTGAAATCAATGCCATTGACAAGACCATCCTTGAGTTTAAACAAACTATTTGTATTGACGTGTGCTAACCTTCTGTGCCATAATATACATTGTTTTTCTTTTTCGGAAACACTTATTAAGACAGAAGCTGAAACTGTGTTTAATTTGAATAAATTGTCTTCTAAAATGGCATTGGCTATAAGGTTATTAGAACTGTCATAAATATTGGCACCTTCAGAATCAAAAATAACTGTGTGGCCTTTTTTGACTATTTGACTCACTGACAAGAGATTAATTTTCAGTTGAGGTACATAAAAAACATTACTCACATCTGCTTCATATGTTGCTTGATTAACTTTGATAGGAATCTTCACATCACCAATAATATTTGTAGACATTTCCACATTGTTGGCTGTGGTGATTGTCACTTGTGCTGAATTCCTCTGAGTTATCAACAACTCACTAAATGGTGTCATGTGTGCTGAGCATCCAGAGTCTAAATACCACAAATTCTTGTTTCTAGTTTGAGCACAAAAAGTCGAAAACAAAGAAGCATTTTTAGCTTTTTCAAACTTGTCCTTCTTCTGGTCACATTTATTTGCATAATGTCCATATTTATTGCATTTGAAACAACGAGGGCCTTTGGTTCGATGGGAATTTTCTGAAGAAAATCTTCGGAATCTTGAGCCTGAGTTTGAACAACTGCCATATATTGCTTCTGATTTCTGAACATGTTCAACCTCTGAAATATCTTGAAGCAATTTTGTCTTTATGGAGTCACCTGTGACTGGAGTTCCTGAACTTTCAATTTCCATAATCATAGGTTGATAAGTGTCTGGTAGACCTGCTAGTAGAATAGTTCCTATCCACTCTTCACTGACATTCAAACCTATGCTGGACAATTAACGTGCAGTATTTATGATCTTGTTGACATAATCTTCAACTGAATCACAGTTCTTCAATGAAGTCGTGATCAAGATTCTCAACAACCCAACACGTCTGGTCAAGCCTGAATCTTGAAACGCTTTTTCCAAATTGTCCCATACCTCTTTTGCTGTTGTTACGGACTGAACGTGAACATAATTTATAGGATCAATCAACAAAATGATCTTTGATCTTGCTTGCGTGATTTTCTTTTCACTTGTCTCAACACCAAGCACTGCATTCCATAGATCTTCATGTTCCAAATATGTTTTGACTGCAAATTTCCACTGATCGTAATTTTCACGCCCTTTCAAACGGTCTATCGAGGGCAGTTGACTGAACGACATTCTGAGTCCGGAAATAAATGGAAATGATCACTCACGGATAGTTGCTTCTTTCAACTTGCGGCACTATCTCACGATACCTTAATCGAAAATTCACCTACTGCGATCTGGAGAGGTTCTGCGATTTTTTTTTATTTCAATGCTGTAGACTGGAATTTATGTCCTAGAGTTGGAATTCTGGGCCCATAACCTGTTGTAATCCTCAGAATACAGCTAGTGCCTTTTTATGAAAAGAGACGGTCACTAAATGACTGTTATATTAAACGTTTTTTACAAAGATAAAGGTAATACAATAATCAATGTCACATAACATTACAACCAGAACTTTCATCATAGGATAGGTTCGAACTTATGACAAATCTAAATTATTTCAACAAAAGATACCAGAACCATTCTTATATGAAAATTGATAAAATTATCTTTCAAAACGCACGCACTTTGAAATACTCAGCACAAGTGCTAAAAATCGAGTTACACTTCCGACTTCCAACTATTTTTAAATCATCTACACAGTACAGACAGACAGACACACACAAATTAGTTTGCGATGCAAAGAAGTTCAGAGCAAAAACAACAAAAATATCTATGAGACTTCAAAATCAAAGAAGTGAGGTTAGGTCGAGTCACGACCAGACTCGACCTAACCTCACTTTGTAGTTGTGTTCGTGACAAGGTGTGTCAGATTGTTGAGTAGATCAATCCGCAAAAGTATCAAATAAAAGTGAACATTGTACTAAGTTTATTTTTAATTTTAAAAACATTCCATTTCTGAATCGATCGTTTATTGTCATGTAGAGATGTTATTTGCATCATATTTTGATCATTTGCTTAAGAACAAATTATCATCGGCAGTAATTTCCATCCAATTTTGCACATTCCGGCAACATCCCTGTTTAAAAATAGGCATTACCATAACGATAGACTTTTCTTTATTTCTCCGTAATCAAAGAAATCCGTTAAGGTGCCTTTTGTCTGAGCGGGATTGGAAGATTTGGTTAAACGGAGGTTCGCCGGATTGGTGGATGACGATCACGTGACGGCAGCGAGTACTCCAAATACCCGAATCTTCGTTGAAGTTCATCTTTTCGCCGTAAAACATACTTTGCGCACGCGCAATGATCTGCTGTGACGTGACCTAACCTGGAACGTTTCTACAAAACAAAGCTTGTCCCCTTCTTCTCGTAGAATAAATCCATAATAATTTTTTTTTCATGAGTAATGACAACAGAAAGGTAATTCTCATTTTCAATATTAATTTCGGGCAACGCGATCACTAAATCGCCATATCACCAAATTCCTGGTGCATTAAAGGGTATCTTGACAGTGCCACTTGCCCCACCTCCAAATCTCTCAATGCCGAAATACTCAAATCTCCCAATATCGCTCGCACAAAAGGCTACTTTATGGTTGGTAACGATAAAGGATTGTGATTTTGTCACTGCGCATGCTCAGAATAACGATAACCACAACGGAATGAATATTTGAGAGATGCAAAAAGTCTCTAGTATTCTGATCTGTCGTTAAAAATTTCGAGTCCCTCTCAAACTGGTAACATAATCTGTGTTCCTTTCAAGCAATATTATTATGTCTTCCACAACAGCATACACACAGGAAGACATAATTTCATAATACATAATTTCAATTGGTGATTTCTATTGTCATAATAATTTCTCACTCTTATCTTGAACATGCAGTGCTGTAATACTGCCATTCTAGTTATTGGATAATTGATGCATCATTCAAACAGCTCAATTCTACTTTTCGACACAATCTACAATCTTTTGAGCTACGAGCTAAAATCATCTCGGGAATAATGCATTTCCAACCAGTAAACGGCATTCCTCACAATCCTCATCCAATTCAAAAAGAAAATATGGAAAACTCGTTGAATAAATCATAGGAATACCACAAACGAATGGAAAATGTCTTATAATCCACATACCAAAACCGAATATACATTCCAAACGTAACGCTACTGTATTCCTGCATTATATGCGGCAGGTTACTCTTCAAGACATGCCATTCAACAAATGCACTAAAACTAAATGCTTTCATGCTGACAAGATATATAAATTTCCAGTTGCCAAGAAAACGTAATATTTTAGCATTAATATTTATATGCATTGAATCACTTGCAAGTTACTGGCTTCGAGATTGGAAACGGATCAGAGAATGGCTCATTTATTATTCTCATTCTGACTTGGGTATTCACCTCGGGATGCGAGGCTTGACGATAATAATATCTTTGAGAATCTAGATGATATTACCTTACTGATTTAGAATCAGATTAGTCACACAGAACATAGTCCAATAAAATAAGTTGAATATTTTCTTGAGAACTCATCGCTAAGATGATTCAAGGAAATATTTGGAAAACCTCTTGTATTTGGACCTTGACGTTGTGTAAGTTTCCTTATTTTGTTTTTGTTTTGAGAAAAGAAAGACACACGGGTTAAAATCCTTTGAATACGGTGGCTTAGTTCACAAGTATAAGCAACAACGGCTAGCAAAATAGTCGAGACGTAAAAGCCATGAGTTATCGCCAAAAATTCCTGATTGGTAAGAATTCCCGACGCACGTTGCGAGTATAGTCGAATAAAACACTGGATCTTTTTATAATAGCGCAAATTTGCAGTGAGTTTCTACCCCCTTTTGTCGTCACCCAATTTCTTTTTCTTTTTTCCTCACCTTTTAGGGCTCACAACCCTTAAATTTGATCAAAATTGACTGGGACGATTGACTCTTAGTTTCAACCCATATAGCCTTGTTTTGAGCATATCTATCTTGATGTCGATCAACAGCTCCTGATTCGATGGTTCTTGGTAAAAATTTGCTACTATACTCACAAAAGGTATAACGTGCGTTGAATTTGAAGTTATAATCTTTTTTTGAACAGACCCATCCAGTCAACAAGTATACTAAAGATTCAATAATGTTCAAATAGGAAAAAGACAAAAAAATTTAGTTCGTGATTTTGGTCTCATTGATATCTGTATGTTTTTCCCAACTGATGCTGCCCTATAGTAAAAGTCAATGAAATATACTCAAAAAGACAATATGTTCATATTTTTACATTTATCGTGAATTTTATCACACAAAAACTGTCCAGTGCAGAAGAGTTTAATGTGAACGACAAAGAAACCTGATGAGCGAAAATAGTAACTCACGTTACTAGGCCGGGAAATGACTCATTAAAGTGCGAGTGAAGATTTTCTAGACCAGTAGTCTAATCACATTTCAAGGCTGTGTTTCATACAGTGTTTTATTTCATAATGTGACATTATTTTTCACAATTTAATCTTCAAATGTTACCAACATTTTTTGACAAGTTATTGGTTATAACTATGAGATGGCGTGTGCCAAACCATGCTACAGCTCCCAAAGTTGGTTAAAATTATATATTATTACATTACAGTACAGTATAAAAAAAACAAATTCAGCTGTTTATGTCTGTGATACAATCCAAACTAGATATTTCTTCTTGATTTTGATTTGGAAAGCTCTATTGGAAAATTTGGAACAAGAACTTTACAGCTTTGACAAACCCGAAATTTTGAATCTTCATTAGTTTTAAATTCCATATTCCCAATAAATCATCACTAGAAAAGACTTGATGCTTCAGATGCGGGACAGAAGTGAATGAGAGTATCTCTTCAAAAGGTCAGAATCAATCAATGTATGGATAAGGAAGGATTGACCGTAACGAGACAGTGAAAGACAAAGACAATGAAAATTGCCTAGAAATCTATCTTCAATAAAATTTGAATGCAATTAGTAGGTATTTAATTCCTAAATTGCGACTTATTTACTAAATAAGGGTTTGAGAGTTTGAAATATCTCTTATGTATCGGAAATGGAAAATCTTCTCATGAAACTTTAGATCGAAGGTGAAATCATAACTATCGGTAATACCGACAGCTGAATTTTTCACATCTCACAACGGGAAGACAAATCTTCGAGAGTTCAACTAAGTCACGAGTCTTGAAAATCATACTCCATGGCTAAATCTACAGATATGGGCGTTTGCTATTTTTTCGACGAAATTTTCGAAAATCCTGATCAGAATTCTTATCAGGCAATTTTTTAGGCGACAGTTTCTTCGTAACGGTAGGTACAATAACATTGCAATCTTCAAAAGTCACGTTTGTTTATGAATTTCTACTAGTATCTCGAAAGTAATCTTCACCAAATAAATATAATAATCCATGATCAGAATCAAAATGAAATTTGGTAAGGAGTCCTATTCCTATTCAAATACCATGTCAATAGCAACTTTATGTAGTCGAAATTTATTGCTTGAAAATAAACTATGAATATCCAGATTTTTCTCAACTCGTTACTTTATCCCCACCGTTGGTTTTACAAGATCTTGATAAACAATGATCTCATGAGCGATGTAATTTATCTTGCGGAAAAAAATTCATGATGATATTTGCAGAGGATTATTCATCCTCTATATTTTAGAAATTTGCTGAAAATTTAATTCTACAAAAATCTACTTTATAAAAAGTTCGATAATAACAAGTAATTGAATACTTCTCTCACAACTCAAAACCTACTCACGTCATTTATAAACGTAATATTCCACAGTAGTATAATTGATCAGAATCTATTAGGCGAATATTTTGTGCAACATGCTATTTATAAGTATTTACAGCACCCGACCAGAGATTTCAATCTTGATCTGTTATCAGCGCGTATGTTCATATTATTAACCAATAAAATCAGTCATCGACAAATCGGATTTGATTGAGTTATAAGATTTTTTTCGTACTGATCGAGATCTAGAAAATGATATGCTCTGCATAAATGCTGCGGATATTGACAATGTTGTGGAAAGGATTGGAGGAGATTGCGATTTGTAGATGAATAAAAGAAGAGTGTTATACAAATTCGATGTTCACTAATATTGGTATCTGTAAAACAATAGGAGATACAGCGAAGATTTCCAATGATAGAGATGCTCATTTTATTGCAAAATAAATGTCACATACAGGGTGATCCATTAGTATTGCAAAAAAAATCAGGTTGAGTGTCTGTGCTTACAAATAAGAAGAAAACTTCCTATAAACCTGTACCCGGAAACGCTCCGTTACAGAGCTACAACAGGGTGTTGAAGTTTTATCTCTATTTTAATTTTTTTCCAAATAATATTTGGACCAATGTCGATATTTTGATAAAAATCGGTGCCTGGGAGTCTCATATGACACGTGAAATTCAAATTTGGTCCTTGAATAGCTCTTACTTGTAGAGAACGCCACAGCCATAACTTTTTGGACGTACCACATTTTCTAAAAACAAAAGAGATCCATTTATATTTTCTACGCAGAAAGAATAAACCTATTAAAAGTAGCTATGGGCAACCATTATCGAGATATTCGGATTTGAAATAATAAATAGGTACATGCGATTTTGAAATTATGGCGGAGGTAACCTGCTGGATGTTATAAGATATTTCGTATTGTTGCTAAATATTTCCAGGATCAAGATAAAATTTTAATAATGTGGGATATGAATAACAGCTCTTATTCAAATATCAACGGAATGAGACTGGTAAAAAAGTAGAAAGAAAAAAAACCTTAAGAATCCTCTTGCTCTGTAACAAACCATTTCCGTTCACATGTTCATAAAAAGTTTTTTTTTGTTTTCAAGCTGAGAAACTCATCCTGATTTTGTTCTCAATAAAAATGAAACACCCTGAATGTCGATGATTCCAAAATAACATGTATTCTTTATTTCAAAAAATTTTCTGTGTAAGAATGATGAAGAAATCTGGTTTTTCACCTGAAAATATAATACATGCACGTCTAAAAAAGTTACGGCTGTTAATAATAGGATACATAAGTGTGGGTAGCTCCCTTTACAAGTTAGAGTCAAACTAAGATCAAATTCGAATTTCGCATGACCCCATTACACCATTTTTTAACAAAAGATTGAGATTAGTTCAATTAGTCCAAGTCCCTGTAGCTCTGTGATGAAGCATTTCCGGACACATGTTTAGAGGAAGTTTAATTCTTATTTTTGAGCGGGAAAACGCAACCTCAATTTTGTAGCGATATTATTGAAACGCCTTTCAACAGCCACTTTCTTTTTCTCTGCGACCATTCAAAAAACTTAGTTCTAAACTTTGATCTAAATTCTAAATCCAACGACATATTATCATTACACTGAATATTAATTCAACCTAAGATTAAGAAAAAACTTCAATTGCAAGAACTATTTGCGATTTGGAAAACTCTTGGTTTGTTAATAGGCTTTTCTCATTTTTTCTTGGCGTCAATTTGACTTCTTATTTGAAGTGTATTTCTTCTTGTCTCGAATACAACGTTGGAGGTTTTCTATCATACGATCAGCTACTTCCCAACCATAATTAATATCAAACTACATTGACGAGAACTGCATTAGTTCGAGACGTCCAATGAATGTTGAATGTGATGTCGTTGGAAATGAAACGAAGAACTAAATTTTTTGACCATCAAGAACATACAAAGTTGTTGATGATTGCTCGTAGACGAAACGTCGAATAATAAATTTGATAAAGCTGTTCTATAGAGGAAGAAGAGAGGCCACAAATTGTCAAGTCTTTTTCCGGGTATCTCCGAAGTTCTTAAGTGGTATCAATTCAAGTTCCAGAATGAGAAACACCAAAATTAAAGCTATGCTGTATTCCACGGTAGTTGTTATCGTTTCCAAATACCATTGGTGAACATCGAATCTATCAATAACAACCGGTTTGAATAAAACTACTGGTAAACTTGCAGAAGGTCTTTGAATCAGGAGCAATGCATTTTGAAACTCTTGTGAACGCCCAACCAGCCTGTTAGCCAAAATACGTACTAATAAAGAAAATAATATTTCGAAAAAGGTTATCTGGGTGTCTTCAAGTCCATGATTGTCTTATTTTTGTTGATTTCGCATTTCTGACTTTTCTCATGCATAGATGTCCAATCTTCTTCCTTAACCTATGCTGATGATATGGTTTGTAATAATCTCAAGTTGATGTCATCTTCTTTTTTACGGTGTTCCATTATTCTTCTTATTTATCCTACCAAAAATGTTCCAATTATTACATTTTCTCACAAGCTATTTTCTCTACTTTTTTTTTGTTTTCTTTCTTCTCATCTGGCGAAACTCCTCTTGCATTTTCTAGTAGGACAATGTGCATGCCCCCTCAAGAGCTAAGGAAGCATATACTGGAAGTACGGGCGAAGGTTTTTGTGGGAAACTCTGATTCCATAAAATCACAAATCAAGTCAAGCACTGTAGAGGGCAAAGCAGTATAATTGGATGTTCAACCATCAAAAATGCCCCTGGCCTTGATGGTATCAGAAACCAAAAGTTAAAAATTCTGCGCTATAACGCAGTCAAAGTCTTGTTGAAATCTTCAACAGGTGTTTAAAACGTTTATATTCTCCACGTGACTGGAATAATTGTTCTCTTAAAACCTGTCTTTTCCTTCAAACTGGAGGCCTATTAGTTTGTCAAGTTCGGTGGGGAAGTTGAATGAAGAAGTACGCCTGGGACACCAACAGTATGAAAACCTGGATAAGGGTTGAATTCCTGAAAAGCAGTTTGGCTTCATAAGGAACCTTGGTACAGAGCTCCAGCTTTTCAGGGTTGTCGAGGAGGTGAACTCTGCATTAAGTACAGCGAGGAAAAGACAGAGAAATGGAAGGCTGGTGGAATTGTTCGACAGATGCGCGGACGGTGAGATTAACGACATCATCATTTTGAAGCAAAGCTATCAAGATCATGTCCGCATTCAGGGGCCGAGCGGAACACAAGTGTCAGCTTGCATGTTAGTTTGCAGTGTTGATACCCTCATGCATCATACGTATAATGATGTTAGCTATTGGATAATAGGATTTGAAGAAATGACTTATGGAAAATGAAAGTCTGTCGTCATAAAATAAGGATTTTTACCAAAATATACCCGAATCAGTCACCAAACCTCACTAAACCAAAACCAAATAATTTCAAAGTGAGTGAACAAATAATTTGAAAATATTCGACGGTATGAAAGTTTATAAATGATGGATTGGGCGACGGCAACGTTAGTGGCACCGGCGAACGGCAACGGCAACGGCGGACGGCAAGTTCTTAAATCCACCTTTTTATCAGAAAATGAATCCATCAACAAGAACAAACTCGTTATATTTTGAAACATGACATGACAAACGACAATAATGGGTCAAGGGATCAAAGCTTTTATCCTTGACAATCGATATTAATGACATCAAAATGACGTAGAATTGAAACTATTGACAGATATACTTACAAGATGTCTGCGCCTATGCCGTTCTACAAAAATTGCAGTTGTCGAAAAGAGCGAGAGCTCGCAATTATTATGTCCAAGAGCATCTTTCGAGCTTATTCGAAGATAATTTTATCAATTTTCATAAGAAAGGTTCTGGTATCGTTAAGGTATGTCTGATTTTTCAAAAAACAATTGATCATAGATGTAGAAATAAATACTGGCAAAATAAGTACAATTAACAAGAAGTTTATTCACGAAAACTGTCATTGTTGCGCCGAGTCAAGCTAACGAATGAAGTTAAATCGTTGTGGAGCAAAATCTCTCTTAATAACGGTTTAAATCCGTAATTTGGAAATCAATTTAATTTTCCAACATCAACTTTTAAACTCTCTAATTGCTTTTTTCTCCAGGAACTTCATAAGACCACAAAGGAGTAGCAAAAGAAAGGCAATAACAAAAATACGACATTGTTTTTTATCCTATAATAAATAAGATGTTGGAGTGTTCTCGACACTCTAATTACAGTCGGTCCTTGACGATTTTTATTTACCCCCCGAGTGTGTCACAATACACTCAATTTGTTGTGAAGGGAATAAGTGGCAGGATCGTATCAGAGGATTTCATCATCGGTTGATCTTTATTTTGGAATATCAGAAAGATTTTGGTGAAATCATAAATAAATGAAGGATCTGTATCATTGGACATAAGGCATATGTTTCATTCTTTTCCCTTTTTCCTCATGACAAAAACAAAAAAGAAATTACTTGGTTTAACATTCATCAAAAAAATCTTTTTAATGGAGCCACGCCTTTCAACGTGACTCATGCATTTAAGACGGTTCTCAATATTTCTTGAATAGTCTCACTAAAATCAGGAAATTTGCTAACCTGCATAAATTCTCACGTTCAATCAGATTCTATGATCAGAAGTTCAAAATTAAAGTCAGAAGCGTACTGCACCGTTGGTATCCGAAACTCCTCAAGCTAAACTGATTGAACATTATAAAAATTATTGAACATCATCACCCTCATCACCTATGAAACAAGCATCAGCTTTTTCTGTTAGTAAAATTCTTTTTCTCTTAATAATTATTCCTGATGTTTTCCTCACATCACATCAGCTATATGATATATTGTTTTAGTTGATCACCGGCTAAGGTTGATTTGGTGCTGACACACCTCGACCGATTTTGACGAGGATTTTGATTACGCGTTTCCTCAACTCAACAGGTATAATCAGAAGAAATATGTTATTCCCAACAGCAGTTGTTGAAGTGACTTCATTTGTGAACAGTAAACGTGCAATGGGGCTTCAAAGCATGAAGCGTAGGTAAAAAATTCGCTGTATGTGGCATGAGTGAGGTTGTTAATCCTCTAAGACTTCCACACTATCATGTTACTACCGCTTACATTGGCAACTGATTGACAAGTCCTGATTTCTGGGTCTTAATCATAACGACGTAAAATACTCTTTCCAATGCTGGCGTTCTAAGTTCTATGGGCTCTCCTCCTCTCTCATTTTTTCTTGAAAGATATTG
The DNA here is from genome assembly GCA_958502075.1 of Orchestes rusci. NCBI lineage: Eukaryota > Metazoa > Arthropoda > Insecta > Coleoptera > Curculionidae > Orchestes > Orchestes rusci. The sequence continues at coordinate 20,135,101 of OY293304.1, forward strand.
GAGTGGATTGATGTTGGGAATATGATAGTATGGATTGAGTTTTAAAGTAAGTAACATGATTTCTGCTTCCAGACAGCAGCTCGCCTGTCGCAAGCTACTTTGGTGTGGAAGCCCACTGAACCATATTGGCTAGGTCGCGATCAGTGTGATTCACCATTTCCAATTGACAAAGCTGATTATTGATCTAACTCATAAAGATAGGTATCTTCGATTCCTTATACTGACATCGTTGTTTTCATATTTTGGGCACTTACTACTAGAATGTAACGCATCACTTATCAAATTAAAGTGAACTACGCGCGAATCGATGTAGAAATTTGCAATTTTTCCAAAACGGTTGGTCTCATCGATATGAATTGAGCGTACATTTCCACGTAGAATTTCTTCAGTTATCTTATTATAAAATTAAAATGTTAAGAACATTGTCAATTTTTCCAAAATTGCCAGACTATAATAATTTTGAAATTCTGATCGTAGAATATATTGAGAATCAAAAGTCTATGATTGACACCAAACTTTGATAAGAACGATTTACAAGCATTCTTCAAAATATTTTTGTATGAACTTTTTTTTCAAATCAACTCAGGAATACGTTTTTTATTTTTTAACACGTAAGAAGACCCTGTAAAATATAAATTTTATCGGGAACTCCGACTCTGCACAAACGACAACATGAAACAGGGGACAGCTTCATTATCTAGACGAACGTCACAGACGCAAAATGATAAAAGTATACTTGCAAGAAAAATTCAAAAGGCAAATACATTTTCTGAAGCCAAAAGAATAGAGGAATTACGAAAAGGAAGAGCGATTATAGGTTCATAAGACTTTTAAAGAGAAAATATGATTCCAAATAAATGTGCCCGGAGTATATAACGTGACAAACAAAAGAAAATGATTCAAGGTCTGACTGAATGTAAATATTATGTGTACTTATGGAGTAGTATTGTTGTCACCTTTGGAAGAACTAGATGCGAGACAGATTCAAATTCAAATACGTTTAATCAACATAGAAACTGTTAACAAACAATGTATAAGTCTAGTCAAAACGTTTACTTGACGTTTATCCATGAAGTACCTATAAAAAAATTGTAAACGAGAGACTTTTGATGGGTTTAATTTATGAAAAGTCCAGTAAAAAATAGAGATCTCAACTTACTATTTTCTGGGAAAGGAGAAAGTAATCGAGGGTGATCTCAAATGAGAGAAAAGCAGATTTACTATTATGGTCCAAAGAGGAGAGCAGAGTAATACATGATACTACAACAAACAAGATAAGCTCACGCGCATCTTCTTCGGTGACCCCTATCAAAAATGCATAGGGTGTTTGGTGCCCGACACCAATTTTTGACAAATCTTTCTCATGCGATGCGCAAATCGGTTTAAATTTCGTCGAGCTATCAAAGGGTATTGGAATGTCAAACACTTAACTCTTACCTAAATCAGTACCTAACTGAAATTATGATATTATCTTCACTTATCATTTGTCACATCAGACATATGTATATACATATACGTAAGTTGTCCCAGACCAACTCGAACTATATTCTTAATGATATTTTAAAACACTTTTTTTTCAAACCTCAGTAAAACGGACATTGTTCGACCGAGTATCGGCCGCAAAGTTTTACTTTTTCTCCGCCGAAGGAAAAGTAACTTTTCCTCCGCCGGACGGGAAAGTTACCATGACAACTTAAACGTGAGCCTGGTGCCGCCGCCCGAAACTATATTCATGCCAAATTGAAAACATTATTTTTCTGCATAAATGATAAATTTGTCGACATTTGAAGAAAAAATAGCATATTTTATTTGCTCTCTATTATCAGCCTCACTTCGTTCGGCTGCTAAACACGAGCGCGTCATGAAAAATATCACTTTTCATCCATATAATATCATATACTATTTTCTACGACTGTCAAGGAATGTCACTATTGTGCTATCGATATCGATCAGGAAATGTAGCACATTGTGCAACCGTAGGAAATGAAATCATTCCCTACTCGTTGCCTAGCAGCCCGTGGAAAATGGTTTCATTTCCTACGGTGTGCTACGTTCACACCCAATATTTATTCCATCGATTACACGATAGTGATAATAATTGACAATCGTAAAAAAATATATTGTAAAACTCGCATGAACTGACCATTTCCTACTTGTTGTACAATATATTATTGTTGTGTACTGTTACACCATTTCAGCCATATCCACTGTCAGAGATTGGATAAAACAATCAGCAAAAAGACAAAGTCCAACAGATGAAATGTCTCAATTAAACAATTTCCTGTACAGGACTTTGGCGTCCAGCCTGAGTCAGTTCAAAGCAAATAATTAGTGACTTCACGTCTATCTTGAAAATTGCTGCAAGGAAGATTTGCCGTTGCGTGACGTCTTTAACTCCCGTATAATTGCCTATAATCGACGATGGGTTTCTTGAGAGCTCACTTTTGTTTCCAAGGGCGTGGCTAGCTCAGAATTTGATATAACTTGAGATTTTGATCACTGATAAAGTTGAACTACATTGAACGTACAATTACTCACTTAGTAGTTATTAGAATGGCACTAAACTGTTGATTATGCAGAGGTAGTCAATAGACTGATATGTTATGGTTGTCGAAAAACTGTGAACTGGAACAGGATTGGCAATATTATGGAATAGAGTAATGTTTTCCTCGTTAACATGAATTATGAACATCCACAATGATTATTTCTTTGTACCTATTAACTGCAGAGCTTAGTATTTGAAAATGAAATCAACCTGGCTATTTCAATGTCAGTAAAAGACAGAAAGATTTCTAACCCAAACCTTCCTACAACATCGAAGTAATGCTTGAATAGTTAAAGTAGCTAAACGTCAAATCAGTCAAATTCTGTCATATTCAGAAATCAAAACATTGGCATGTTTTATCTTTTTTGTCTGGATCCATACTTAGACATACAAAATTTAGCGCAGTCTATTATAATATTTTCACTAATTTTCACAATAATCACAATGTCGAGATGCCTCGGCTGAAACGTAAGTAGACACTCCATTGATAGTTTTGACTTTTGGGTATGTGAGTAGCTAAAACGTGTTTCAGGGCCCGTATTTTCGTTTTCCAAAACGCTCAGCGCTTTTGAAGCACCTGGCATTTGACAGGCATGTCACCTGACGAAACAACAAATTTTGCATTTGAGACATGCCTGTCAAATTCCAGGCGCTTCGAAAGCGCTGAGCGTTTTGGAGAACGAAAATACGGACCCAGAATCACTTTGGGACTCTGAATCGGTGCTTGAGCTTGAAGTACTCAATGAGCATTAGCTGGAAAGCGGCTTTGGTAGATAACAAGTGTCAATTCTTTATGTTCTGTACAAAAAGTGATATGAATTTGATGATCTTTTGATAATACTTTTTAAAAATAAAGCTTTAAACTCACGAAAACTATAAACAGCGGTGCCTAAAGTGAGAACTTATCGATTTTAGCGAAAAAAGTATTCTCCATGGAAAGTTTTGCTTGCAAAAAAAACCCTGATCAATCCATGAGTTCATCCAGAAATTATGTATTTTTTGTTTGTTTTCTACCTATGGGGAGAGTTAAATTTCAACATAAAATTGCGAAATATCATTTGATTTGTGTGTATGTGATTCTAAACAACTTTTCAAAATAAAATGTTACTTAAAAAGTGAAATTGATAGGTAGATTACTCCTAGGTAAAATTACCGTTTTTGCAATTCTTGGCTACTTCGTGTTCACAAATTACTTAATTTCTTGACGAATCATGTTTTTTTTAAAGCAAAAATGTTTATAAATAAAACTTTTTTTGACAATAAAATAAATTTCTATTTGTTAATTGAATTTGGGTACACGCTGCATATCAGAACCTTGGTTCCAGAGAACTAAGACCCGAACCATTTTTCGTAATTTCAAACATTTTATCGAAAAACTCAAATCGGAATTGCAAGTGGCAATATCATAATAGGGAAAAGACCTTCGAATCATAGACTTCTTGGGTCTGGGAATAACTTTTTATCATGATTCTGTAGATTCAGTTTCTAGATGTCACTTGGCTAAGACAGACGATCATGTAAATAGGATGATATCCCGAATCCAAAGATATTGAAGCGTATGCAATATTCCGTTTGCCTGCGGATAATATAGATCAGTCTTCGACAGCTGATTTGAGCTATTTGGATGATTTGTTTATAGTTTCATTTAAGTTTCTAATTTTTTCAATAATCGTCAGAAATATTGATACAATCACCTTAGAACTATAATTTCTGAGGTGCACACACATACACACATACTCTATACCTTTACAAATTGGGTCTCAACAACTTCAAGTTGGCAATTAACAAAATCAAATTGGGAATAATCATATTCGATCTGGAACTAATAAATCTCAAATTGGTACTAGTCAACTCTGATTTGGGAATTAACAAATCCAAGCTAGTTGCTAGTGAGCAGGAAGAATTAAACAGTACTAAAATTATATTCCAGTGAGTTTTTAGGACAGATTAATTCCAGTTTATAATATTCTATATCATGATGATCACACAAATGACAAAAATTGAAATTTTTGCCCGAGAAAAGTGTTAACGTAAATAGCTCTGCAAAAAAAATTAAGCGCATATTCAAAGCTTTATCCTTTTTTTCATTGCCCGGTAGGAAGATCCTTTAGATACTCACGATCCCCTGCACAGTACCGTCTGAAAGGATCAAGCGAGAAGTAGGGGATTCCACTCAATAAGTAGGTAGTCTCGACGCTGCAGTAGGTCTTGTAGGACCATGAGTGCTGTACACGAATCTTAGTTGGGTCGTCGTTGATCCTCATTTGCCTCTCATAGCTATGCAAGTATATCGAGCATTTTACCATCATCACGAATGCTTGATCCCCGATGCCCAAAACATAGCTGATGTGCAAATTAGAATCAGTTTTTTTTTTGAACTTAAGGATCGATTGTACAAGACTATCATAGTTAAAGGATGGGGAAACATTGAACTTGGTTCAAACATGCACAGAGAACACTGTATTTGAACCCAGTTCAATCTCAAACCATCCTTGAGCTAGTTCTGCACAATCGACCTTTAACAACACAAGATCAACGTTGAACCCTCGTTGAGCTGGTTTTGTACAACCGAGCCTACATTTAAGTTGGTTTCAACTGCTGATATTTATATGATGAATATTATGTTATAGTGACGAGAAGATTGGTGAGAAAGCAGTCAGTAATAGAGATGGGTTGTTAGATGCTCAGTTTATTGAGGAGTCAAGCTTTATCGGAAGACAATTTTCTCCCTTCATCAGGACAACAGTTACGAGTATGACAAAAAGCACTTATCACTTATGTAAGGATATAAGATAACGTTTGAGAGTTGTACATATTACAGTATGAATAAAATGAATTATACGTAAAACTAGACATAACTAACTTAATTAGTGGTTGAAAGATAAGGTGATAAAATGTTTGAGTGTTAAAAATGTTAAAATTATAGTTTTAAATGAATAAAGAGAATAAGTTATGGAATAGAATGTGAATAAAATAAATAAAACTAGTGAATGGGACTATGCACAACATCAAAAGTCAAACTTTTTGGTAACACTGACCTAGTTTTATCTATTTTATTCACATTTTATTCCATAACTTATTCTTTTTATTCATTTTAAACCATAATTTCAACATTCAAACATTTCACCATCTTATCTTTTGACCCATTATTAAGTTAGTTATGTCTAGTTTTACTAATTCATTTTATTCATACTATATGTACGTACAACTCTGAAACGTTATCTTATATCTTCCTTACATGCGTGACATATGCTTTTTGTTATACTCGTAATTGTTGTCCTGATGAAGGGAGAAAAGTGTCTCCCGAAAGCTTGACTTTTCAATAAACTGAGCATCTAACAACCCATCTCTATTACTGACTGCTTTCCCACCAATCTTCTCGTCACTGTAACTCGGCCAGTCACTAAATCACTCACTGATTATGTTATACACATATTATTAAATCATAATATTATAAAAATATGATAAAATGATATTTGGTATAAGAACATACCAAGATTTCTTTTATTCCTGTTGTTGTTTATTCCCTTTTTCATTAATAGATTATATTCAATTGGTCTACCCCCGATTTGAGTAATTTGTTAATTCTCAAATCAAATGTGACTAGTTCCAAAGAAACGACACTATAATATTTGTAAAAGATTCTACTTGTCGCATCCCACGAGAGAAAAGCAAGAGACTGCGCCGCCATGCCGATCAGATACCTCGTGATAAGTAGAATCCCCAAGACATTTGTTGCAATCGGCATTATTGTTTGGTCGTCAAGGCGGCTTCTAATGGAACCGAACAAAGCCGAGCTGTCGACCTGTTGCATTGTGGACTAACTAGATGTCTTCTAATTGACAATTGTTTACAGCAGTTATCATTCATGTACTGCAAATTCCTTGTACAGAACCGCTAGATGCAGATAAACATTCAGCGCTTTGAAACGACTCGACTGCCCCGGCTCAATCGTGATGCTTTGCTCGTCTAATGAATGCCATAAAGTGTTCGATAAAATTGCCCTCAGTCATGTCCGATTCGAGAGCTCGTTGCAATCGAATCGGCAACCGATGTACTCTGAACAGGGCCGGTCAATAAACACTACACTAGGCTCGTCTCAGAGATGTTGGAAAACCACTAAAATAACTCTGCTCAAACAGTGGATAAATCAGGAGAACAATTATTACCTTATTGCCTCGTCGCCAGCTAGACCAATTGGAACCGACGTGACTGTTTTGCTCTGTTGGCTATTCCTAACTGCTGATTATAATCAAAGATAAACTTATGTGTCGTCTGTTCATGTGTATCCAAGATGGATCACATTTTTTTGCACTACTTGGAAAGTGATTCCATGTGTTTCCAGTGACGTCAAGGCCAATAAGCCAGATCTCCACCTTTCAAATGCAACTGCATGAATGCAAATTTCGTATCAAGGAGAGCATGTGCGTGGCAGGAATTTCGTCATAAAATATCATCGCCCTGCAAGTTGAGAAACATATTCTAGGACTGTCTCACTATTCAACATCACCACTCATAGATTTAAATCCACTTCTATGTATAAGAACTTTTAAGAAGATGTGTAGATTCGGAAGAAAAGCTACTTTTCCCTGAATAACTTCTTCCCAAAAACGGTATCAAGTTGATACTTGATACTCACAGGAATAAATCAGCTTGAATGAATAAATCTTGTTCATAACAAATGCTACTCAGAAGAAATGAAAGATTTTGTCGCGTGTTTTACTTCGGTAATATGCCGACGATGGGTTTGGGTAAGTTTGTATTCACAATTCATTCAGAAATGACGTCCATTTTCAAAATTTGAAAGTCGTCAATCCTCACAAGAATGTTTTTTCGATGAACGAATAAAACCTCTTAGTGTCACAAATAAGATAGGATCTGAATGATAGTTTTTTATATGAAGGATCAAGGTATAACATCCGATCTTCTCGTATATATTAGAAGGAATTTCTCACATAAATCTGGTCGTATGAAGCTTCACTAAATTTCACTCTGCACAACTCAGTGACACTTAAATAATTCTTCTTTTGAGGTTTGAGAATAAACAGTTGTCATTTGAATCAACGGTAGTAGAAAGTATCCGTTTTCTTTGATTTTGGCTAAAAATTGTTTATCTTGAGATATATTCGTGAAAATTAATTAAAAAAAAATGGAAAGTCCACATTATCAACATCAACACATTCAATCCTTGTCTACAGGTTACTTGCATGGGAAAAGTACTCTTCTAACATGGATTAAAAAATTCGCAAGTCCAATAATAAGCCCGATGTAAACATATCGATAACTCTGTGCAGCTATACTATGTCTGTCTATGATACTATCCAGATCTTGGGATTAATCAACAAACTTCTGAAGGCCATGGAACTTCTTTGTTCATTTTCACTGAATAACTGTTCACTGTTCCAACGTGTTCATTACACAAATTATAAGTCTGATTGATAACTTCAGATATCTAATTCTTATCAGGTCTTCTTTTCTCTGCAAAGGAATTTATAGGCAATTACTGTTAATCACTATAAATAATCGCTAATTAGAAGAGGTTCTCAGGTTAAACAAAATAATCCCAGTAGCAGGAGTACTTAATCGATTGCAGGAACCTCGTTCTTGCAATGAAATAGTGGTAATTGATGTTAGAATCTGTAACAAAGTGGTTATGTATATGATCGTAAGGATATGATGAATGGATACGTTTTTCTCAAAATTTATTACATTATGTGAATGGGGGCTCTCAGATTAAAAACGGAGGAACAGAACAAAAAAAACTTTTAGATGATTTTGTTTAAACCAGACATTTAGAAAATTAGGAATAAATGACAGCCTTTACAGATTCACATCGATCTCCTGTACTCTAAATATGTTTTGATCGAACAGTACAAAAATACTGAAAACTTTGAATTCATTTAGATCTTATTAAATGCTGTTTCTATATTCCCTGCAGACGATATTATATAACTCTTGATAAACATTCTTGAAACCTCACTTTATAGGTGAAAAAGATATCTGAATCAGACTAGGATCTTTTCACGCAATCGTGTGTACATGATGAATAGAAAAGCCGTACCTATATTATCAACAACTAGCAAGTAGCAGGAAGTCGTGAAAGAACGACCCACACTTTGAAGTTAATCAACTGGCTTCCAGAGCAGAAGATCCGTGCTGAAAGCAAGATTTGAAATTCTGCTTTGATAAAGTTTTTCTGTGATAACTCTATAAGTTCCAGTATAATTGTTAATTTTAATTGCAAGATCATTAACCGATGATCATTTATGCTTGAATATAAACTTTGGAGAATAGGAAATAGTTTAATAAAGATAATAATATATCCCATCGCAAAAACAATGCCCACGCAATATTTGATTGACAAGCTATTGTATAAATTGTAACTGGTTATATTTTCCGTTTATCTATGGCAACGCATCAGAAGGTGAATCTCTAAATCCTGTTGATGGCCGGTTCATTGACTAGATCTAGTTCTTATTGTTGTCGCGAATACAGGAATACCCGTATTTTATGACAAACCGAATCCTGATCATCGCTAAGAAATACGAGGGAAGATTGATATGTTTCTGAATAATACATGGAAGGCAATCATGTAATCAAATCGAATATCAATACGAATGATTATATCATGACAAATTTCTATAACAAATATGTGTAAGAATCAAATAAATTAATTTAAATTATGTAATTGGATCTTGGAATCTACCAACTCATCTTGGAAGAACAAAAATTACTATCAAAGTTATCGAAAGAATGCTACTTAATGAATGGAAGATATAAGATTTATATTTTCTGGTTTCGAGTCCTAATGATTGTTTGAACCCATTGATTTATGTATTTACATGTGTGTTTGCCGAAAATACTTGATATCTTATGGAAGTGCGCAAAAATAAATCCATCCATAATGATAACAATAATAACTTTTGCTGATCTATGTATGTATTTATTTTTGAAATATTATGCCCGTTAGACCAACGTGTAAAGTTCTCTATGTAAGATCTACCCAAGAAATCACTATACCTTGAGAGTCACAAAACCTACTGTTTGTGATAAAAATTAGACCGGCGACAGGGCATGCTACGCAAGCACTCAAAACATTGACGTTTTGATGGTTCGTCGCAATGTGTGGCCGAGCAACGAATGATAAAAGATCAATAATTGACAGTAAAAACTTGACCCAAACGTTTGATCCAACATTGGAACAATAATGGATGTTTTTTCAATCTATATAATATTGGTCGAAAAATATCACAGAAAAGTTTGAAGTTTCAAGTGAATAAAAGTTGGAAAATAAAAAAGTTGAACACTCCAAGAAGTTTTAGTTCACTTAATTTCCTGACGCGTTTTGGGCTTATGCCCATTATCAAAGCAGGGAAATTGTATCCAAAATAGCCAAAAACCATTTCGTCAACACCCAATGAGAAAAAATGTTTGATTCAAAATTTCTACAGAAATGGTCAATAACATTTAAAACTGTGAAACACAATAGAGAGAATTAAAAACTGGAGCACTATCAAAAATCACAAAGTATCAAATAAATTATAAACGCCTCTTTTAGTTAATTTATCCTTTGATGACTGCAACTTCACCTATGTGGGAAAAACAGGTCGAAGCTTCAAAACAAAAATCCAGGAGCATTCTAGCCACAGCTAAGTAGTTAGGTTATCTTGAATGTTTTGAGTTTTGATACTCTGTTTGTGATTTTCGAAAGTGCTCCAGTTTTTTATTTTTTATTAGTTTTTATCATTTCACATAGTTATAAATGTTATTAACCACCCTTATGGCAATTTCTGTGGAAGTTGACGTAAGTTTTTGAATCGAACATTTTTCTCATTGTGTGTTGACGGAATGGTTTTTGGCCATTTTAGAATTTAGATATAAATTCCCTTGCATTTGATAATGGGTATAAACCCAAAACGCGTCATACAATAAAGTGAACTGAAACTTTTCTTGGAATGTTGGACCATTCTATTTCTATCTTCTATCATTGAACTGTCGGGCTCAAGTCAAATAGTAATAAAGAGACATTGTTTATCCGATATCAATCAGTAATGGTAATAATTTTATTTGATTGATATGAAAATTAAAATTGAAGTTTGAAAAATCGACCATTCACAATAGTTTTTGAAGATTATTTTTGTGGTTTAGAGGATTTTTAACATTCATTAGAACGTTTTTTGAAGGCTTCAGATGCTTTTAGGATGATGTCATGGACTCTAAAAGTTCACAATATTCTTGAAGGTTATAAAGATTTTTTCCAAAGGTTCAAAGTCTCTACATGATTTTCAACATACTTTAAAACGTCTTTCAAAGGTGGCAAAGGCATTTTAGACTTGGGATAGTTTTTGAGAGTTTCAGATGCTTTTTTGTGGATTGAAGTCTTTTTGGATAAATATTGACATCCTTAAGATCTAAGTATATTTTCTGAAGGTGACAAAGGCTCTTTCATAGACTTTTGAATTAAGAAATGGTCTTTGAGGGGTATGAAGAATTTTTGTTTGCTTTAAAGGCTTTTTCAATGATTTTTATTTTCATTTAGAACGTCTTTTAATGATCAAAAATGCCTTTATATGACCCATAAAGGTTTACAATAGTTTTCAAGAGCTTGAAGTCTTTCCAGAAAATCTTCAACATAAACGTATGGTCTCCAGAGAATTATGATAGATTCGATTTTTTTTTAGGCATTTCAGATTATCTCTAACTGAATAGGGAAAGTCTTTTGAAGACGAAGAAGGCTAATTGGTCATTGACACCTCACGATAGATCTAAAGGGTTCTAAATACATTTCGTAAGGCTCATTAGATGTTTTTAAAAATCCCGAGGAAGTCTTATAATTTAAAAGGCAATAAAATCTACTTTTTGTCGATACTCGAGTGTTCTCAAACTAAAGATAAAAAACCTAAGGTTTTTGCCTCTCCAATGCTAGTTCTGTAGCGAAGCATTTCCGGACCTATGTTCATACATATAATAGGAACTTTTCGGATTATTTCTATATGAAGAATTTCAACATCCACTTTTGAATCACTCTGTATTATTTTTTTGTACTATATTTCCAAAGCAGTATAATTCACAATCATCATCACAATTATCGTGTATCAATGAGTCAGGTGAACTTTGCCCTTATGCATCTTCAGAAAGTATTATACTACAAGAATGTCTGATGAAGGCGTCAAGTCTTTATCGTGTGATATTCAGCACGCACTTCAATAGAATATGATACTGTATTTTTCTATGCCGTTTCGCGAAATCTCGGCACACGACTAATAAAACGCAAGCGAGCGACCATAATGAAATTGATCAACCCATGCAGGACAAAATATGGTTTTCCAACAGGTATTTTTGACTCTTATTTTTATATCAAAAAAGGAAAATTTTGAAAGTCAGATAAAAGATAGCATTTGAAGAATGGATGGAGCTTGATAAGACATTCTCAAAATCTCTAAAGCTCAAATAATCCATCGTTCATAACTTTAAAGGCCTTGGTAGGCGATTGTCTTCACGTTTTTAAACAAATATCTATGATGTAGTCCTGAAAAATTATGAGCATAATGATATCATCGATCTTCTTTTCAAAAACATAAATACACTAAATTGATGTTTATGAATCATTCAAAGATATTTTGTAGGCTGTTTTTGCCTAATTTGTCAATTAAATAAGTTTCATTGAATGTTCATCTCTGAAAGTTTTTGGTTCAAGTGTTTTCCCAAAAAAACATTGAAGGTCAAATTTACCGCTTCTCGATATGTCGAGAGATAATAATGTCCGTTTTCGTTTTTTCATTGCATTATTGCCAGAGTTAGGTACATTTTGAAACATACCCTTGAATGCAAAGTAACTATAATAGCCTAGGAGTGTTATAAACAAACTTGCCAGTGGTTGTGATCTTCTTTGAATATGTAAATATCTCCGAATGTAGTCAGAAATTCAATAAAATTTGGACACAACGAATTATTTTTTTAGATGCTTACATTGAAATATGGCCGCTTTCTTTTTTGTTCCTATAGGTAGGTTAATTTTTGTCAAAATATTCGACCTAGATCACATTCCTAAACTTAGGTTATACCTAGTTGTCTTGAGTTCAATAACCAATAGCAGTTTACGAAATTGAAGTCAATGAAGTCAAATTGTGAAGTAAAAGGATATACCCCTATACCAAATCATGATTTTTTTTTTTGGTCTAGAGTTCTCAGATTGTTTGTTGGGTAACCTTCTAGTTGAAATAGTGGAAGTTTTGACAGTTTTGTTAAACTCTACTACTACTAGTACTCTCTCAAATAACTCGGTGAAGAAGTACATGATCATTGATAAATAATTCGAATGATAGAAAGAGGTTATTAATAACAAATATCACCTGAAAATCACTATCTAATTTTTAAATCGAATCATGCAACTATATTCGCATACAAATGCTTGCAACACAAAAACAGTGGAATCAAATGCCCACAGACTAAGTGACTGCAATGTCACATGTATGTTTCGAATATAATAAATCCGAGAGAAAACGAAACCACATAAAATATTTGGTTAAAAAATTATGAACATTCACTCATAGAAGGTAAACTCATCCAAAAATATACAAATCAAAAGAGGCTGCAGTTTTCAAATATGTTTACATCAGGATCAACGGATCATCAATCTTGGGTGGCCTTTGGTGTCCAAGTAGTTGTTACATTGAGTTGATAATTATCATCTGATAAACAATACACACATCAACCCTTATTCATAAAAGTTTCCTATTGACGTGACAAGGGGAAGTTAGTTCAATATTATGCAGGCATTTCTATAAAACTCAGCGCCATGAATAGTAATTTATCAACTTTCTTTGATGTAGTTAAGCAACCAATCAATGGTATTCAAAGAATTGCTTAATTATCAGCAACATTAACAATCCTGGTAAAACAGTTAAGGAACTAACAAGAGAGTCCGCTCAAGCCGGTCCAATTTATTTTATAACCTCGTATACAAGGGGCTCGATCTTGATAGCGCATCACACACAATATCTCGTTGTCAAAGAAGCGGCCTACGACTGGCCAACAGTGTCATCGACTTGTCGCCATATTAATATCGCGTGTCGCAGCATACGTAGTGTCTTCATTCTTAATGAAAAGCTGTTTTAATACCACTACTTATATAGGAGACTCTAATTACCAATAAGAAAATAAATAATTGACAACAAAAAGTATTTCTTACGAACATGGAGTTGTCGGCGATAGAAATTTCAAGACTGCTATCGCGTTTTATCAATAATGAAAATAATACTTGCTAGGTATAATTGGGAAGATTTTACTTCAATTGGATATACCTGTCCTATTGTATTGATAAAACATTATATTGTCCATTAATCGTAAAGTATCAGTAAGACGTAGCCCAGTCATATTAGGGGTTCACTGCGGAATGAGAGATAATAAGCTGTCAACTCGTATACACCTTAATTTTAGCATTTTCAAAGTTGTCTCAAAAGTCTCATGAAATCTCAGGTCGGCGTCTTCAAATATCCAAGGTCAAAAGTCACAAAAATCAGTTTTTTGTCAATATCCCGCTTCCTATGGTTTTAATCTTATTTGCATTACAAAAAGTGTGAAGCATATTTTTTTTTTGTAATTTTGTTTGAAACTATTTTTATACTGTCAACCGTTTTTGAGATTGACCGCGGAAAGCGCGCTGCGCTCAATCATACATAGCAATGCAAGGTCAGCCGTGAGTTCCGGTGAATAATACGTTAGATAAAGTAGATAAATCACTCAAGCATTTTTGATTTTGAAAAGTTTGTATTGATACATTATGTTTAATGATCTTTTTTCAATTTAGAGAATATTTTATTTGTTCAATAATACCTGTTGTCAAGTGATGTTCCAATCATTATTACCTATATAACATTGGAATATAATATATCCTGATGATATACCAAGTAGAGAAAGAAAAGAGTACATACATTTTGATTGTTTCGTTTTTTACCAATAGCCCAAATTTGTCTTCATCATCATCGTGCATGGTCAAAGAGATATTTGTCTTTTGTTCTTCAAGGAATTCGGGGTCTAAACCGAGAAAAAAATACCAATTCTTTTCTCGAGTCTAATGTAGATACTTTCTTTATCAAAATCACTCTGATGCGATAAAACATTGGGGCAAGCTTGTGTATTCCGTTGATCACAAGCTGCAGAACATTGAAACCTCAATTTTCTGCATCCGTAGCGCGAGCAACAACAATATTGTGGTTATCGGTTCCAGGAGTTCATTTCGAATTACCCATAAACCTTATTTCTGGGATTCTTGATCATTCCCTGATGAAGTTTTGATCTGGTAATGGTAATAAACCTACACTCCTTCTATATGGATGAGCCGCTGCATTTGTTGGTGGAAGATAAGCTTACTTTGAAGGTTAATTTTTTATCTTTTTGACTAGATGAATTGGGTATACAGCAAACGCCAAACAACTATGGATCTTCGTCATCAATGCCACCAAGTTCGTTGTTATGTGATGACTTGCCAACAAAATGCGTATTTCATTTCAATGCAGTATTTGTAGAGGTCAGTTTTTGTCTCAAAATACTTGAGCCAGTTGATCAAAATTCAAAAGTTCCTCTCAGTATTATCTTGCCATGTTTCACCTGATAAGACATCCTCAGACTTGTCAAATTTAGGGAATGCCATCTAGAACAATGTTGATCATTCGTGATTATGAATGTTTCAGCGATTCAGCATTCCATACAACGTGTTATTTACCGGCAATCACGCATGGCCTTGCATTGCTATGTATGAAAGAATTAAAGAGCGCAGCGCGCTTCCAGCGATCTATCTCAAAAACGGTTATGTATGAAAGAGCGCATCACACTCTCCGCGATCCATAACAAAAGCGGTTAGTCGTATAAAAAAGCTTTGAACTATATTTATAGAGAATTTTATGCTTGACAATTTTTGTGATAGATGCAAATAAGATTGAAACCATAGAAAGCGAGTTATTGACTAAAAACTGATTTTTGTGACCTTTGACCTTGGATATCTCAAGACGCCGACATGAGATTTCATGAGACTATCGAGACAACTTTTAGAATGCCAAAATAAAGGTGTTTACGAGTTCACAGCTCATTATCTCTCATTCCGCAGTTGACCCTCTTATTTGGATTAAATGACTGGAGTAACGTGAATACATTGTATTCAATAAAATGGTTATCTCGAATTAACATTCAGAGATAGAGACACTCAAATTCACCTAGGCCAAAAATCCGATGGAACGAGATGATTGTTTTTCAGTACCGTTTAAAAAATGTTGTGATTTGATATACCTTTAAATTTTGTTCATTTGATTAACTTGCTATACTAGGTCTTTTCAAAATGGACAGTTTGAACGTGATCAAAAGATTTAGTTTGACAATGTTGTTCAAATCTTGCGAAAGTTTGCGCTTGTCGGCTTTTGCGTCAGGATGTGAGCTTGCATCCACCAAGATCCAATAATTATTATTGATCCAGGTGCTCAAGGTTCATGACCATCGACATAGCCGTTTGTTTGCTAACTAGGCTTTAGAGCAAATGGAAGAGGATCCCACTGTTTGCCGAAAAATTATAGCTTTTTTCAAAAACGCTCTGTTTTTAAATGAAATTGACGTCGCTAAATTTTTTTCTGAAAAGCTCACTAACGTCACAGGTCAATGCTGAAAACTGAACCAGTCTGATCCAGACCAACGTGAGAAGATGCGACGGACATTTGAATGACGTCATTTTCCATACCAAATGGCATTGGCTTTTTAGGAAAAAGAAATAGAATAAAGAAATGGTTAAAACCTCACTTGGCTTGTTTTATACCGTTTCAAAATCGACCAGATTTTATTGGAAAATCTTGTATTATTGAATCGAGACAACGTTATGAGGTTTTTGACGGAGCGAGAACTAGTGTATGGAAATTGATAGCTTGAGAAATAAAGCTGAATACCTTGGTTGATCATTCTTTGAAAATTATAAGACCTGTTGCTTTTCAGTGAAGAAGACGCTTTTTTCTGATATTATTAGAAAGACATCATTGAACAGATCAGCGCAGTTACTGATAATGAATTTTGTTACACACGTATAAATTTTTTGGACTTGTAAAAGAGCCAGGTAAAGTTGAAAAGCAAAACAACATCTGATACATCGTATATGAAAGCGTAGCTCGAGTGGCAAATCATACAGATGAGGCGCCTGGTGGTGGCGTGGAACTGGCCTGAGGGCTCGATGCACATAAAAAGGCTATTTGTCATTTGTTAGTAATGTGTTCTATCGGATAAATTCATTCATTTGGTAACCTGGTCATCTATTATGGTATATTATATTGTAAATTTATTTTGCAGATAGGTAGGTATGTAATTTCACAAGAATTTGATGTATTATTTACAAGAAGGATTTTTTCCATTTAGATGAAAACTGTCTGCTCTCCTTCATCGTCTGAAAAAAAATCAAACATTTAGGAACTACAATCAATCAGTTCACGTGTCATTGAGATTTTTTTCACAACATTGTTTAGTCTTTTTTTTCACGTTTAAAAAAAAATCAAAACAAAACGTTTTTTTCTGTGTACTTTTTGTTTAAAATGGATAGCATTGTGACAAATATTAAAAAAAAAAACTCATTTGTCAGTAAAGTATGGATGCGCCACAAAACTACGGAGCATAATTCTTATTTGTATTTCCTCACCAGCTTTTATTAGTAGAGGCTGCATGACTTCAATATCCTCACCAATGTCACTTTCTTTCTTCCGATACTCTTCGCTTTTGTTTTTATGTTTTGACCAAAGAAACTGATAGAACACTCAAAATAACACTAGTTCTTCTGTTTCTTCTTCTTCTGTTTCGAAGAACGATAGGTTTTTGTTCATACTTTATACAAGCTCTGTTGCCAACGCCACACCACTGTATAGGAACCAATTCCACGAATACTATCGAAGTAGTTTTTTCGAAAGGATTATAAATTAACACAAAAAAGTTGCGAAAAAGCAAGTTTTTTTTGAAATAACACTTATGGAGTGATTTCGAATTGAAAAAATGAAAGACGACTTTGTAATTTTACAATTATTTTGTGAAAGGCATTTTGTAAAATGCTCAGGAATTTACACAGAACTCAGTAAATCCACAAAAATTTTGTGTTTTTATCGAGCTTCACTGGGGTTTTCAAAATAACATCTTAAAATCCCTTTGATAATGCGGGTATTTTTTGTGTGAAAATACCACAAAACGCAAAAGAAACGACATATCATCTCATTTTTTTACATTGGCAAAATTGCTCTGACCATCGAGGATTGGTGCGACCTGATCGCCAAGTATTTTAACGCTGTTCACTCAGATGACGTGTGAAACCTACAACTTCTCTCGGCCAAACGATTATTGAGTTAGACAATATACCCATATCTTCAATATTTACGAAACTCGTTTGGATGTCTCTAAAGGTCCCGGTCTTGACGGCATCACACCTCGTCTTCTCAAGTACTGTGGAGCTGCTTTTTCACCCTCTTCATATATTATTCAACACCGCATTAGGCCAGGGCCGCTTCCCTTTTTCTGGAAGAAAAGTTTTGTGCTACCAAACTTTGAAAAGGGCGACAAGTGTGATGTAGAGAGCTACAGGCCAATGTGCATCAACAGCACAATTCCGAAGCTATTTGAGGACCTAGTCACTCAACAACTGGTGCATCTAGTAAATCGCGGCAAAAAGTTTCACACCAGTTAGCCTGACTTCTCCAAATCTTTGTCAGAGCGGACCATGCCTTGCTGAGCAACAAACTGCGCTTTTTTAGATCATCAGCTGCTTTTCTCAGATGGATCACCGACGACCTCCAGGGTAGAGCTCAAATGGTGCGCTTGAATGGCTCAATGCAAACAATAATCCAAAGTTCCATCGAGAGTTACTCAGGGGCCTCATCCGGGATCACTTGAATGGGAGTGATCCCGAATTTTATCAAGGACATCTCCTGTTTCTCTGATGCTTCTTTCCTTTGCTTTGCTGACGTCCTCAAATTCTTCACCCGTATCTTATCCAACCTAGATTCAATCGGATCTCGACAAATTGTATGAATGGTGCGAGATCAATGGAATAGCCTTGAACGTGTCCAAATCCAACCCGATGTTCATATCAGAACATCAAACCTCCTCCCAACTTCGACTATCAAATATGTGAATGAAACTATTCTTTTTCACATTTTACAAATCAGGGATCCGGGCTTGAGACTGTTGAGTTTTATTGAGCGCTGCATTGCTGATTTTACTCAAACCAATCTCTGCGAATATTGTTACCAGTCTGGAGGAGCCCGTATGCATCTCATATTCATATTGGGCTTCAAACCAGGCATCACACCCTGTACAACTGATTCCGACTACAACCCATGCTGGACAGAAAAAACCAAACCTATTTGAACCTACTCTACAAAATTCCACACACAACCGTCTACTTTGCAGCTCTTCTAAATGATCTTGGTCTACAAGTTCCTTTGATGCGGGGCTCCACCTACACATTCAATTCCATCGAAAAAACTATGGTTCAATCTTCTTCCTGTCCCGGACTACCAAATTAGCCGATCATCACCTGGAAATTGATTTCTCCGCTAGATCTAGGGCTAGACCACATGGATCACATGATCATGGATATTGTGTGACTCAAATGTTTCCCGTATTCTTACTAAATTCAAAATTGATATCTCCTCTGGTGTGATTTACATAAGTATTAGTATCAGTTGTAAATAGTTAACCTAACTTGCAATCTCCATAAGTGTAAACCATTATTCGACTTGCCCGTGAACTAATAAACAAACAACTTAAATGAATAGATAAATAAGTATTGATGATGGCTGGAATGGCGTCTTTTCCAAAATACGGAGTGCATGGACTAGGAGAATGCGTGTGTTTTAATTTTGAAAATCGGTCTCGAAATCACGACTCCAGTTTCATGCCACCGCCACGCACTCATTCATAGTGAACTGTCCATTCATGCAGCTTTCACACCAAAGTAGCATGCGACGTGCAACTGGGTGCCAACATGCTACTCACATTATAGCCTTTAAACCATAACAGCCCTGGTTATAATGGTTGTACGACGAGTCGCATGTCGCATGCAACTTTGGAGTGAAAGACTCCCCATTCATTCACTAACAGACAATTATTGATGTTCAAATGCCTATTTCTTATTTTTTTTTTCAAGAATAAGCCGGCTGTCCTCGACAGAGAGCTTATTGGTATTTCGGTCAAATTCCGTTCCGACACATGCCTATTAATGACTTTTTAATTGGATTGAAATCAAGATTCTGTGGAAATATCGATTCACTGAATTGAATTTTTTCAATCGTTACTTTTTACCTGATATATTTCTAAAGTAACCCAACCCTTCCAGACCAAAAATTCACTGATGCTTCCGCAACAGAATAGACTTCAAAGGTACACCTTCACAATCCAATCCGATTCGATTGGTCTAAAAGTTAGATTGACTGTCAAGCCATTTACATTTTCTCATCGTCTCAACAATGAGCATTGTTATGGGCACGTCGCTCGTATTTTCCTTAAACGAGCCATAGCCATTATTGGACCCGCACCATAACTTGGCCGGACAATGTATTTTATCGATTTTATTTGATCCAATCTTGTTATTGTTAACTCGGAAGAATTTATTAAATTGTTTTCAGCTTTCTGTTTGTCTTTTTATAGACGCAATTACGCCTTAAATTCAGACAAGTTTCCGACACAGAGCCGAAATATGTGAGGAATTTCATGAATTTTATTGTAAGGAAAAGATTTGAAACCGATGATTTTTTTTGTGGATTGGAAACATAATACAATGTATGTAAACTGTGAGACGCATTTGCATTGTCGATGTTCCATATAGAGTGGTACTACCTCCAAGAAAGTGCAGCAATGTACCTCACTACGAAAGAATAAAGATTTTCCAAGTAGATTCTATTGTGAGCCCATCTTCTTCTTTAAAAAAAAAACACTTACTCTTGAGTCATCGCATCACTAGAAAGCATTTCTCACTTTCTTGATGAAGATAAAAGACGCAGAAAGTGAACACAATTTGACAATTGTAATATTCGCGTGCTAGATTGGAGGCTCCGGAAAGCGTATTGGCTTCAGAATTATAAAAAAAAGTTCTCAAGAAGTAGTGTTCTCAAGTTCTCATAGTGAAATTATCAGGCATCATTTTACTCCAAGATTTTTGTTCAATTGAGGTTCGGTTATTATTATATTTATAAGTACTCATTGATATAATATGAATCTATGTATTTATATTCTTCTGTATTTTCGCGTTTTATGATGTTTTGTTCAAAATGTTCCAAACGTAAGGAAAGCTTGATGACAAGTTATTTTTATTCAGTTATATTCGTGTACTTTTAATAACTAAGGAACTAAGGCATGTGTGTCTGAGTTTGCATTTTTCATAATCAAGCCTTATCCGTTTTATTTTAAATTTGACGGAGTATCATATTTTGTCATATTCTTTTGTGTTGTACACCAATATTCTTGAAATGGATGATATGTATTCCAAAGCACATTCAATGCTGATATTCAAACAGCATCTTTCCTATAACTAAGAATTTTATTAGCTGGTCAATGGTCCATTAACCAGCGGCAGTCCGGGTGAAAGTTGGAATTGTTTTGCGAACAATAAACATTCATCAATCTTTAATTGGAATGAGTAAGAATAGGTAAACAGCTTGGTATGGACACTGCCGTTGCCGTAGCCATAAAGTCTGCCTTATATACATTCTGATGGACTTGTTTTAACTTCTTTTGTCTTTACGATTGTCTTTTGTACAGCTATGGTTGTCGAGGAATTGTTTCTATTCTTACAAGCTAGTTGGAAATGCGTGATTGTCGGTGAACATACGTTTTTAGATCGGTGCTTATTGTGAATGCCGAGCAGAAAACACCGGAAATTGAAGCAATTACGTGATCACATACGTTGGGTTAACAATGTGCTGCTCAGGTGAAGCTTATGGACAATAAAGGCACTCATATTATGATTTATGTTTATTATTGCGAGCAACCGTTTCGTGGAGATATTTTTCGACCCAATTGAGAATTCAATGTCTTCAAAAACGGAGTTATTAATTCTCACGGGTAAACTTAAGAAATTGTCGGTCACTGAGTGCTTTAGCAACCAGTGGCGACCGCTGCAGGGGGGCAACGGGGCAGTGCCCTCCCGAAGCTGCGACAGAAACATCATCATTTTTGAATACTTTATTTTAAAAATCCCCTTTTTAATTATTCTAAATCTTAATTCTAGCAACTCTAGGACGGTCAATACAAGCCGGCAACGCTGTGAGCCGTTCGGGCAATATCCGATTTGCACTGTTTCGCAGACATTCGCATGGTGTATTATGGAAACCCGCATAATCGTGAGGGGGCGGGAGGAATATTTGTTTTAGTAGAGGACAGACATCACAATCGTGCGTGATACTGAAATGCCCGCGAACATCTTGCCGCTTTTTCTTTCTCGTGACTTATAATCAATGTTACGTTTTGTTTGTTTTGATCTATGTAGGTCAGCTGGTGTCATCCAGTAGTAAAATTCTCGCGTGTCGGGTATCGGGCCGGGTCGATTGTTTTGAAAATGGAAAATACCGTAGAAAACTTAAATAATTGTGCGAATTTAAATAAGTTTTCGTATAAACTACGATTGGAAATAAAAACATCAGGGCCGCTCCGAACAGACCTAAATATTAAAAAACATTCTAGTGCAAGTGGTTAAAAAAAAAACTTATAATCGGAAATTTTACAGGAAGTTATACGATGCTGAAAGCTGGCTGTGCGGTTGTGAAAAAAGAAATTCTTTTTTTTTTTGCTTTATTCGTCTCATTATGAACAATCCTCGAAGCGATCCTGCATGGGTAGTAAAGGAAATGTGTGATGTCAAACACTTTGGCGAAAAGGTAAAAAGACACAAAGTGAGTGCTAATCATCTAAATAACCACAAAGAATTTTTAATGCTAGGCAAGGTTGATATTAGATGCCAATTAAATAGTGCATATAGGCAGAACATTATCGAACATAATGAAAATGTGACAAGAAATAGACATATACTTAGTAGGTTGATTGACTGCATCAAATTCTGTGGTATATTTTTACTTGGCCACGATGAATCAGAAACTAGTGCTAATCCTGGAATTTTTCGAGGCCTTGTTAATTTATTGGCGAAAATTGATGGAACTTCAAGGCTCAGAGTCCCGCGAGCTTTTGAGCGACCTAAAAAGAAAAGTTTTTTTTTTCTAGTTATAGACGAAGCCTTGATCAATGTCCTATACTTGATAAAAAAAATTAAAATTGATCAGAAATATAAAAGATCTTTTGCTCAAAGTTGATCAGCTTAAACTGCCATTTTCTCAACTTTGTACTTATTTTATCTGGTCCAAAATAAAGTGAAGGACGTGTATTGAACATTTGATGAAAGGCTAAAACAAAAATCATAAACAAATGTTTTGCCGTTTACTAATAAAGTGCGTTTTTCAAAACCTTCACATTACCAATTATCACTTATTTTGACCCCATTCAGTGGCGACATCACAGATTATTATTCGAACTCGACTTTGGGGCGTAGTTTAATTATCAGCTGTTTAGCTTGGATTTTGCCTTATGATATCAGGACCGGTTTGTGTTTTTTAATGGAAAATTGATGCTCTTGTGATGGTCAATATAAGAGAATATGATTAATATTCAGTTTCGTTCACATAACTGAGCCGTTTTAAATCCGGAGTAGTTTTTGGTAAAAATGCTCCGATATTTAATTTTCGGAAAGTATACTTACTTGAATTAAGAAAAAATGTTGTGATCAAAGTACGAGATAATAAAATATAAAAAGGATTTTTTGATGATTTGTGATACAAGATTATCAGCATTGATTTCCCTAACTGATATTGATAATGTTGATTACCTACCTCAGAAATATTTCCTATTATTAGAAGACGTACTTTTGTTTTTTTTGCCAAAGAATTTTAAACAGTTTGAACAATATTTCTATACTAGGCGTGGCTAAAAAAACTATGCATGTCTTATATTTCATTCTAAAATAGGATGCCATTTCTTATACGTCCAAAGAATGTTTTAAAAAACGTTTCGGTGATTTTTGAGGTGAGTGAATTTTGAAAAAATTGATTCAATGTGTTCACTTTCGCATTGTTTTATCATTTTTGCCTAGATCAGGTTTGTATATAGGTTCTATTTGAAATTTAATTTGGAAAGTGAAAAAAAACTTATGTGGTGAAGTTATGTTTCCTTAGTTTCGTTATGTTTCAATGGATTTGTTGTGATTGAGTATATTATTATGTAGGTTCTGTGAGAGAGGGCAATATAGATAGTTCATGTATTTTCAATTTAGTGAAGTTATGTCCTCATAATTTTGTTATTTCTCAATGAATTTGATTCAAATTCGGTATATAGGTATGTAGGTTCTATGGGGGATATAGCGGAAAATTGATGCTCTTGGGATGGTCAATATAAGATTTTATGAATAATATTTAGTTTTGTTCACATGACTCAGCCGTGTTGGTTCCGGAGTAGTTTTTGGTTCAAAATACTCGGGTATTTTATTTTCAGGAAGTACTAAGTTCAATGAAGAAACACTTTTGTGATTAAAGTAAGAGATAACAAATACATATAATAATGTTATAATTTTTTTATGCCATTTCGTGATACAATAATTATCAGCATTGCTCTCCTCAACTGATGTTTAAAATGTTGTTTGTCTCCCTCAGAAATATTTTCTATCATTAGAAGACTTACTTTTGTTTTTTTTCCGAATAATTTTAAACATTTAAAAAAAAATCTTGGCGTTGACATGGCTAAGAAAGCTATGCATGTCTTATATTTTATTTTAAAATGAAATAGGTGCTATAAGGACTCATACCTACAGGATGTGTTAACAAGGATAAATAGATCATGAAAATAGTATTATATATCACAGGTCTATAATCTCGTCTATAATGATAGCTATTAATCCAGAGGATAGTAGTTTTCCTAGGGATTAATAGCCATTATTGCGAGTAGTAGGTATACCCTTCTACTTTATTCACGACTAAACTATTTATCTGATATTTCAAATTTCCATCCATCTCAATACAAATACATAAACACTTAAACCGCGTTAAACACTGACACCATAGAAAAGTGAATATAATAATATAATGATAATCTTGGCCACTTTTCTATGACGGAAACTTTTGAGTTTGTTAATATCTTTTCCATGGTATTACCATCAACTTCATTTTTTCAAATGGAATCCCCCATTAGTTTTATTTTATTTTCGAATTCTACATCAAATTCCCAATAATATGATGATGATATTTTTATGTGTACAGGATGGACGAAAAATAAGCTACGACCATCAACTTCATGATTTCAACTGGAAACCCTCTTTTTTATAATTCTTCTACATCAAATTCCAAGTAAGTTTCATGTACTATGTTTTTAAGCTAACACCAACAGTCATCGAAAAATTCCGGATTGATCAAATTTAAATAATTTTTGAACAATCGTAAATTTCTCGATAACTGTTATTGGGGTTAGGTTAAGGACATGGTACATGAAACTTACGAAGAATTTGAGGCAGAATTCGTAAATAAAATAAAGAAAGGGTTTTTATTTGAAAAAAATGAAGTTGATGGTCGTAACTTATTTTTTGTTCACTCTGTACACATAAAATTATCGTCACTAAATAAGCCGCAATCAAAAATAAAAACCGATGTGTCCAAAACGTTTTCTCCCAAAACAAACCCCTAAAATTTAAATGAACAAGAAACATTCAATTTAGTTTATAATCAAAAAATCTGTACTACATAATAAATTTTCAATTCACATAATATTAATTTAGTTTAAAAAGATCAGGTATTCCACAGTTAATAACAAACCAACAAATTATTTAGATAAAAATATAAAATAATACTTACATTATTTGATTCTGTGGTGAGTAGGTTGAAGCAAGAAGAAATAATGTAAATAAATATTGTTAGTGTTGGTCCAAATATATAGACGATCGTTTCAGCTTCTCTGATCATCTCTTCATAGCTACTCTTTTTCAGCCACCGTTGTTTTCTAAATTTCAATTATTGTTTCCCAATACAGAGTTTGAACTAGCAGTTGAAAATTTTAACCCAGACAAATATTCGGTAAAACATCAATTAACAGTTATTCACAGGAGACAGGATTTTGCAAGTGCGTCGGGTGCATTACCATTGTTACAGTGCTTTTATGAAAACCATCTGTGTGGTGCGTTTCCAGAGTCTGTAAAATTATTAAAAATCATATGTACAATGCCTATGACAACAGTTGAATGTGAACGTTCTTTTTCGACGTTAAAGCGTATTAAAACATTTACGAGAAATACAATGTGTGAAAGTAGATTGAACGCTTTAGCTATGTGTTCCATTGAAACAAATTTGTTAGCTACGGAAAAGTTTAATGAACTTGTCATTGAGCACTCAGCGCATGCAAAAGAAAGGCGAATGGACTTCATCCTATAAACATATAAACTAGGTAAGTTTGTTTTTGATATCATTTCATATGTTTTCTGTTTTCTGCCCCCACAATCTAAAATGTCACGAGCCGCGCGCGACTGTTAGCAACTTGTGTTACATGAATGAGTCTAGTCGAATAGTTTAATATAATGAATGTTCTGTCGTTCATCACACAATTATTCAAAAATCGTTTTCACGTGTATCACATTTAAGATGAATAAATAACCCTGGATCTCTACTATTTGGAGGGGTCAGGGATCCAATTTTTGTACAGTGATACACACTGATGAGCCACACTTTGCATGATATCTGACTGAAATTTGATCTAAGCCCTGCCTACTATAGGTGTGTTTGTTATGCTCCACTAGTGCACACTTTTCTACACTACAACACTCAGTATGGCTTTGTTTGTGGAATGTTTGTCTGTTTTTTAGGAAAGAATATCTTCACTGAACTAGTAAAGATTCTATCCTGAAAAACAGACAAACATTCCACAAACAAAGCCACACTGAGTGTTGTAGTGTAGAAAAGTGTGCACTAGTGGAGCATAACAAACACACCTAGTGTCTTCGCAAAGAGGGTCACTTTTCGATATCTTGCTTTGCTAAGTTGAAGAAAAGAGTTGTTTTGAGATCATACTGATCAAGACAAAAGAAGAATTGCTGCAAAGCTGAGGACCACCGCCCTCTTTTCCTCCTGCCAAGAGTGGCAGAAAGGATGATGAGAAAAGAGCAACAGGAACAGGCCGACCATCTCAAGGTCCTTACCGATCCTACATTCGAGTTCAGAGCGTCGAAGCCCCACATTC
This sequence comes from Orchestes rusci, assembly GCA_958502075.1. Taxonomy (NCBI): domain Eukaryota; kingdom Metazoa; phylum Arthropoda; class Insecta; order Coleoptera; family Curculionidae; genus Orchestes; species Orchestes rusci. The sequence continues at coordinate 20,161,913 of OY293304.1, forward strand.
AGCGGTTCACCAAACCACCAGGTTGATCAAAACCATATAAGAAGCAGTCAACAGACAACTTAACACTGGTGCCCTACTGTTTGACGTCACTGAGTGCGCGAGCGTGGCACAACCGTCTCACCCACAAGTTGATATCCTTTCACTCGCTGGTCAATATCTTCTTCTTCCACAGGTCAATTGTCATCAAGGCAGATAATCACACTCTATCTGTTCGCCCTTACCGTGCTGGTGTTCCTCAAGAATTCCCCTTGATCCCTCTGTTGTTCGACATTTACATGGCGCGACAGCCATCCTGGAAGGCCCCAGAATCAATCTTTCTCTATTTGCAGAAGATACATCCAGGCACTGGCACTGGAAAAGTGGGCTAAGAACGCTCGATCTTTAAAGTTCAATAAAATAAAAGGTCAAACAGAAGAGACATAATTCAATTTTTATTTCAAAACATACATATGGTGACATTTTGTTTTAAAAATTGTCACCCAAAATCCACCAAGTTGCCAGCCCAATCAATGCATCTGACCTATACTTTCAACTATTTTAACCAACCAAATCATGTTTAACCTAACTTCTTTTTTCAAGGAATTTGATGTGTCATGTTCTTGGTTTTTTGACATTTTGTTGAATTCATTTTCGAATGCCACTAGACTTTAGAAACTCCATTCTCTAATGAGGTATTGGATACAGTTCTACCTTGAATTCTACAAACCTTAACTTCATCTTGGATGTCAGAAGTCCTTCAGTAAGCAGATAAGGCCTCACCAATTCGATGATCCCTTTTGCTAGGGTTTTGTTCAGTCTTTCGCAAAACTGTTTTTCAGATAGGGTTATGAAAAAATCGTGCTCCTCTTCTGTTCTCTATCGCCACCTCTTCTGTCACATTCCAAAAATGATAATTCTCCATTTCCAAAACCAAACCACAATACATTGTTTTCATTTCAGTGAGCAACATGATATGTCTTTTTTTTATTGATTGCAGAACCAACATTCAAATAACTCCAAAAGTTGTTGATGTTTGTTAGAAGATCTGAAAAAACTCCGTACTTTCTTCTTCACATGTGTGACCCGATTCGATGCCGGTTCCTCTACTTTACACCATACGACCTGGAGCGTATGAATTTCATGAGATACGATCAGTCCGATCACAATCCAAGAATAAACGGCCCTCAAGTGATGATTCGGCATGAATCTATACCGCTCCCAATTCCCAATCCAAGGATTCCCAGATAAGGATGATATATGTATATCAATATCGATATTGCTCTTGGGTAAGGGTTCACGAGACCATGGTCTTGGCCTCGGTTTTGTCGATCTCGACCTCGAGACCAAGACCAAGATCGAGACTTGCAAATCTCAATCCAGACCAAGACCAAGACCAAGACTTGAACATCAAGATCAAGACCGATACCAAGACCATGGTACCGACTACTGATACTCTTGGTCATGGTCTGGGTCCCGAAAATCACATTTTGTTTATTGATTAGTTGAAAAATGTTTTCTTTTTTCCAAGAAGAGTGACAACCGATAAAATTTTAAGTTATTCAGTTTAAATTTAATTCAATGAGGTCTTCTTTGTTCCGCTTCAGATAAGGTGACATGATCATGGTGATATTCGCTGTTCTTCCATTATTAAAAATTGAATCTTCTCTGTATAAAATTGGACGCTTTTCAGCACAAGAACTCAATAAGTTAGTGGGTTTGACATAAGAATATATTCATCAATCAGAACATACAGGGTGTTAATTTAGTATCTGGCCAAACTTCAGGGGGTGATTCTTTGAGTGATTTTAAGGTAAAAAGTTCATGTAAACAGCAGGGTGTCAAAAAAATATATTTTTTTACATTTATTTATTAATATCTCAAACACCTGTTGACCGATTTTGTTGAAATTTTGCAGTATTATCGACTATGATAGGACGCTAAGTTAGAACCAATTGATTGTTGATTATGACTTCCAGTGGCGTCGTAAGGGGCAGTTTGACTAATAAGAATAACAAAAAAAATGTGCGGAAATGGATACCTGTTTATATGAACTTTTTACCTTAAAATCACTCAAAGAATCACCCTCGGAAGTTTCGCCAGAAACTTAATTAACACCCTGTATATAAAATGTTAGTTGAGATTCTGTTACATTTTTGATTTTTTGCTCACATTAACATAATACTTGATCTTCATTCGGAAATGAAACGATAAGTTTCAAAACACAATGATAACTTTGCGGGAATGTCCACAGAGGTTGTTTTGCAGCAAACAACATAACCCAACCAGTAAGATTTTGTATTTTTCATTTCGTTGTTGAAACACAAACGCAAATGTGGCTGAAGTGAAGATTGTCTAAATCATTTTATAAAAATGTCTCACTAAAAAAACCACAGCAGATATTGAAAAAAGTTAAATTGGATTTTGAAAGACATCTAAACGAGACAAAGATTGAGGCTATGAATGGTCTTGATCTCGGTCTCGGCTTCAAGACCGGGACAAAGATCGATACCATGATCAATTTTTCGTGACCAAGACCGACACTAAGTTAGTCTTGATCTTGATCTCGATTTCGCAAAGCCCCTCTCTTGAAAAGCTTTCCCCAAACATCATCGAAGACCTGACCACCATCATCCAAACATCACTCGACCTTGAGCACTTCCCCACTCATTAGAAAGAAGCCAGATCATCCTGATCAAGAGAAAAGAGGAATTGCTGCAAAGCTGAGGACCACCGCCCTCTTTTCCTCCTGCCAAGAGTGGCAGAAAGGATAATAAGAAAGCAACAGGAACAGGCCGACCATCTCAAGGTCCTTACCGATCCTACATTCGAGTTCAGAGCGTCGGAGGCCCACATTCAGCGGTTCACCAAACCGCCAGGTTGATCAAAACCATACAAGAAGCAGTCAACAGACAACTTTACACTGGTGCCCTACTGTTTGACGTCACTGAGTGCGCGAGCGTGGCACAACCGTCTCACCCACAAGTTGATATCCTTTCACTCGCTGGTCAATATCTTCCTGTTCAACAGGTCAATTGTCATCAAGGCAGATAATCACACTTCGTCTGTTCGCCCTTACCGTGCTGGTGTTCCTTAAGAATCCCCCTTGATCCCCCTGTTGTTCGACATTTACATCCTGAAAGGCCCCAGAATCAATCTTTCTCTATTTGCAGAAGATACATCCAGGCACTAGCACTGGAAAATTGGGCTAAGAACGCTCGATCTTTAAAGTTCAATAAAATAAAAGGTCAAACAGAAGAGACATAATTCAATTTTTATTTCAAAACATACATATGATGACATTTTGTTTTAAAAATTGTCACCTAAAATCCACCGCGGCTTTGCCTGGTAACTCTTATTCTGCGAGTTCAGTCTTCTATGACTTGATTGCACAGATGTGGCTCAATCGCAGCACTTTTGTGTCTGATGTTGACTTTAAGGGCATCAGCAGTCCGCAGGTTCGGTTGAAAGATTGAAGGAAACTCCAGAGAAAACAAAATCAGCAGCAATAAACGACGAATTGAGATTCCGTAGAACAATCATGGACATCATAATCGGACGAGGTACGCGGAACGTCTGCCGAACAGAACATTGATTTGAGTTTTGAGGGTTTTGATACGTTGTTCAATCTATATCAAACGAGCAGAGATAACGCAAGTGTCACTTTCAACCTTTGCAATGCGCTCTTGCCAAACATCGAGCGTTCTTATTCGGAAACCCTATAGAAGATCGTCATTAACTCACAAAATGCAGGCCATCCTCTTGACCAAGAAAAGCGGATAGCAGATCTCAAGGAGATTCCTATGAGATGGGCACTTAATCTGCTGGACTGCCCAGGTCAAATATCTTGAAGTAATGTTTGATCAGAGACTGACTTTCTAGTACCACGTCACCGATGCCCGTCAAAAAGCCCAGATTCAGTTAAAAGCAGTATATCCTCCACTACGGTCTTCAAAAATCCATCCAGATGTGCATATGCGACGTCTTCATCACGCCCATCTTGATCGTGTCCATAGGAAGAGATACACAGGCAATAAAAATGAATATAAAACTTACAGTAGATGATTCAGTCCAAATTAGTGTAAGCTGCTGGATTCCTTTCCACGTAGGTATACCAAAAATGATCCCACTCAGTGCGGAATGATGAGGCCGTACAGTTTCTTCACGTCAGTTGTGGTCACTCTGGAAGTCGTTTTCCTACGGACTGACTCTGGATCACACTGGACAACTGATGGCTCCGGATTTTGGAATTCTTGCTATTCCGTATTTTATACCGTTGAACTCAAACCAACTGGAGTGAACTTCTCGATAGATCTGGCTATTGATGTAACCAAATCAAACAACCGCAATCCCACTTCTGACACCAAATTATGTTGTGGGTAACTCACAACTTTATGAATTGTGGTCTTCGAAGTTGCAGCTCGTAGTGTTGGAAATTGTATCGGTGACGGCAAGCAAATCAAAACTTCTTTGGTACACTCAACTAACAATTTATTAATATTTAAACTGAATTTTGTAAGTTATAAAGAAATGATTAAATTTTATTATGCGTTCGACATGACGATAGGAATACGAATCCATCAATTAAATTATGCTAATTTGCGACAAACAGTTTGGTGCCACCCAGGTTATGTGACGTCGCACTTGTGCAATATATGATGAAAACGAAAACAAGGGTTACGATGAACTCAACCCAGTTATGATCTGGGTTGGTTTATTGGGTAGCGACAACTGTTTGCTGCGTCAACTATTATTGATACCTTAAAATACATAGATTGCTAATGAGGTGAAATCTATCTAAATGAATATAATTTAATAAAAGTAATAGCTAATTTCTACTTCACAACACCTCCGTGAAGATGCTCTTCATTGGGTCACCAACTAGACCATCCAGCTGCCGCCCTCTCACGAAGTATTCTGCCAATCGTCCTACACCAATCAGACATTGACATTGCAAAGTAGTATCAGTGTAAATGTACATCACTAAAGAAAATGAAGTCATTTAAAAAAAACTGTGCAAGTTACTATAAAATCATCATCACTGGAATGAAATTATATACTTGAGAACTACAATAGGGATATCCAAAAGCAATATGTATACTAAGTGACCCATTTGAAAGCGGGCAACCCTCATAACATTTTTATTTATGAAGTGATTTTGTCGTTTTTTTTTTTGAAATGTGGAGAGTGGAAAGGTTTATTTTGAGGCTTCCAGTTTTTTTGAAATTCAAGGAATACTAGATCATTATTTTAGAAGCTGAAAAATCCAGTATCCATATTAGCGATTTTAAAAAAAAATCTGTAACGCCACTGGATTTGTCATACCCCGAAATCGATCTGTACCAAATTTCATGAAAAAATATCAAAAATCAACGACTATTTTTTTTATGCACCAAGAAGTATCTTACCTCAAAACTCTTGCGATAGCAAATCTATCAAAAAAAATTAATAATAAATATAAACATTTAATAGATATTCCAATGTCAAAATACAATGAAAACAAACAAACGAATGAGAAAAAAAATACCCACAGAAATAATATTTTTGCATTTAATATTTTTTCATGAAATTTGGTACAGACCCATTGCAGGAGATGAAAAATCCAGTGGCGTTGGTAGATTTTCTCTAAAAAAATTGCTTATATGTTTTCTGGATTTTTCACCTTCTAAATATGCTCTGGTAGGCCTTGGTTGTTGGAAAAAAACTGGGCGACGTTTGGCCTCAAAATACACTTTTCCCTTTTCTACATTAAAAAAAAAATCGTCAAAATCATCAATAAATTAATAGTTATAAGCCGCTTTCAAATGGGTCACTCTGTTTGTAATATAATATGTACACACTGACTCTGCTTCCCGGTATCGAGTAATTCCGTAGGTAAAATGGAATTTACCTTTGTGTGCCACTTCTGTCAGAATGATTTATTGGTCCGTATCATTTGAGAACTCTGTCAGTCCGCTTAGTATCATAAAATGATAAGGCATTTGAGACTAGAATTAAAAAATGTGACAAATTTTAACACTATCATTCGCCATTGACCAACCAATAGGTTTAAAATAAGACGATGCAATATGATCTAGTTTCAGTATCAATAATAATTAATGGAGTGGATATCATTCCAATGTAAATTTAACAAGTTGTGTTTCGCGAATTGTCAAATATGACCTATCGTTTTCAAAAAAATATATCAAGTTTAATGAATACGGTGGATATATTTTGAAAAAATCTCATCCACATACATACCATCAATTCAATGCTTGTTAATCATTTTGTGCGAGGAATAACTAACAATCATTCTCAACAACTCTTAACCACCAATAATAAAGATATTATCATTCAAATAAATTAAACATATCAGATAACTTGAAACGGTTATCCTCAATTTGTATACCCTCATGCCGACCGGCTGTGAGATGCGGAAAATCCAACGGATTCACGGAAACTCATAAAGGCTCAGTACAAAAGAAACAAAAAGCCAAAATCGTAATCAACGGTCGCAACCCGCAATGGCTCGGCCACGGACACGGTAAAACAATGGAGCGCGAATTGAGAAACGTTATGGGAGTGTTTATTAATACGCGAGGTCAAAGAAGCTAGAAGAAGAATGGGACAGTGGGCCAAGATCACATAAGTCCAGATAAAATCATTATCTCGGTGTGATTGTGAACAATGAAGACATAATGCCGGATTTGCCATAGTTGTTTGGTAGTTTTGGTGAGGACGCTTCTACATCTGGAAGTCCCCCTTTTCTAGCAATAAGGCAATAATTGCCTAATTTGAAATAAACCATCAAGAATCAAAAATTTGGTAATCGTCTTTTTCCAATGGCAAATGACAATTCTCTCTGGCAGTTAGCGGAACATTCAGTAGAAGACAAAAGAGGGGACCTTTGTACCATCATTCCAAATAACCCAGTCCACTGCTCCAAAGTGAATATTAATAATGGGAAATGTCCGCTTTGGATAGGTCGGAGTCTCGCGCATCTACTGATTGTGTTCGCGTAATTACATATTCGTGGAGTATAATTAACCCGCAGCTCAACACCGAGATGAGAAAGAGTCGAGTCAATGATCCATACAAAACGTTGCCGTTGTCAGCTTGACTCTATACTTCTAATGCTACTTCACGCATACTATACGCGAAAATACACACCCCTTTTTTAATTAAATCTTCTCAGATAGGAGAAATTAATTGTCTATTCTTCTTGTAAAGATAGAAAATCCTCCTCCTGAACAACGTTTTGTCTTGGTATAAGGTAATTTGATAAAATAATTATTTCAAATTGGATGATTATTTTATTGTGTCTGGTTGGTGGCATGATGAAATGGAATGCCGCATGCCGTCTTGTTATGAGAAATTATGAGTTTTCTTTATAATATCTATTTGCCATAATTGATCATGGTTTCAATGGTCTATTGGGCATTTTGACCATTTTCCACAAGACTATTTTTAGCATTTATTGGTAGATCTTATTAAAGTCTGGGCTTAGCTTCTAGATACAGTTCTCTGTATATTCATATTATTTTTCAACCTTTAGTTTAATGCACTTCAAAATGCATGGATTATGATAATTTGATGAATCAAGAAGAAAAAAGGTTGTGCAATAGAGACCGTGATAAAATTGATTGGATTGAGTCATTGAAATGGGAACGCTAAATAACGACTAAACCGGTAAAGATATCGAAAAGAGCAAAATGGATCTGAATACAGGATGCCCTAGTGCAGTTTGTGAAAATGTTTTTCAATATACAGGGTGTATCATTCTTGCAGAGCGGGCATTAACACGGATTTTTTAAATGACAACACCTGTTTATCTTTAAATATTCGGTTTTTTGAAAATTTCATAATTTTACAGATTTCCATGTGCGTGCTCTTTCCGAATTTCAACTTTGCCTCCTGGTATCTTTGCCGCTCGCGCCGCGATAATTAAAGAATGTTAACTGGAAGCAGTTTTTAAACAATATCTTTTTCCTGACTAATTTTACGGTGAAAATACATATTTATATACAAAATAAGACCAGGAAAAATTTCCTACAATCCATGTAGGTTTTGGCCAAAAAACATATTTCCACACCCCAGGTATAGTGAGCGACGGCGTTTTTTTATTGTAGTATCCCCAGAAGACTTCAAATTTCTAAATGTATCGTAATTTCCTTCGTTTCGCTGTTAGTCCTAGACCAAGTGTTGCCAGTTAATTATATTGAATACCGATCGGATCTTCACGGACCAAAATATTTTTGACATCATCCGCTATGGGATAATGAGTTTCATCGCAGTCCTCTTTGTTTTCAATTTCATCATACGTTTGCTCGAAAATGGTCTTCGTCTCTTCCTCTTCATCGCTATCTCACAATGGAACTTTCTAGCCTTACTGCATTCACATTATTTTTGACATTTTTTTACATCTGCAAGAAATAAGTTTCAACGAAGCTTCAGGATCAGGAGCTCTGCTCGAGTATGGTGACAGGAATTAGTCCGTCCTCGTGTTTTTTTTGGGATTTTGTTAAATTACATGGTACAAGTCTTGGATGTTGTCATGATGCAGCGTCTGTTGGCGGTATAGTGATTAAATAATAAATGTTGTGAAGCATGCATATTATTTATAGTGGTTTAAAGACATATTTTTCTAACTTTTCACATTAATACACATCATTATCAAATGCAAAATGGAGATTTTAGAAAGACTGTGGGTGTAGAAAAGCTGTGATAAAGTGCTCCTTCATATGAACAGGGTTTTTCCTTATAAATGAAAGTTTCATTGTTTTTCCTGAAGATTTTATAATAACTGAGCGAAAAAACAAATCACTATAAGATTACAGATTGAAGATTGCCCAATTTTTCTCCTTTCAAAAATATATAGTTTGCCTATGTTTGAATAAACCGTAATTGAGTTATTTGACTTTGAATCTTAACGTATAGCTGCAATAATTTGGGATAATGCAAAAATCTATCGCGACTACCATGGGAAACCCTGGAAAACCAAGGGAAACAAAATGTTCGATGACTGGAAAGTACTTGATATTTGTGACAATTGTTATTTCCCTTTGGGGGCCCATGGCAGTTGCGATAGAAAACTTATTAATGTGGGAATTGCAAGTAATTGAAAGTGAAAGAACTCAAAAACGGCTGGTCCAAATAAAGGCAAACTATATATTTTTGAAGAATGGAAAATGAGGAGATCTTGAATCTGTGATAAAGTATAGGGCATTTGATTCAAAAGAACAAATTATTATCAACTCTTCAGAAAAAATCATGCAGCTTTTATTTGAACATTTTTTTGTATCAATGTGAATAGGGCTTCTAAAGGGGAGAAGCAAATTATAAGGAGAAACCCTGTACGTATTGTAGATAGTAGATGGTAATGGTAACTCGCAAACTCGGTTAAAAGATAAGAGGAAGAAACGGATACCATTTCCGGGAAAACGTATGATGAATACAAGAACGGAGAGGATTGCGATGAAACTAATGATACTATCGCGGATGTTCTGGAAGAGATTTCGGTAAGTGATTTTTTGATCGGTAGGCTAAACGCAATGAACTCAAAACAATTGGTTCATCAAGAAACGCTAAACCACAGATCATAGAACCCACTAGAACTAGCGTACACCCTAGATTCCGGGCGAATTGTTTGTCACTATAATAAAAATGTTATTATTTACATTTCGTCCGTTGAATTCGTTCAACGTTCGTTTAACGTTGCCTTGTTGCAAATAAAAAGCACTCAAATTTTCACTTTTTATCAAAAGGGATTACCCAGTGTATTGACGAGGATATGTTTTAATTTTTTATTTGATTCAATATCGTTGGTGTTATAGGACAGTTATAATTTACTGATTATTGATAAGTTTTGTTTACATAAATAAGCTGTTCGGCCTTCAAAAATATTGAATTTTGAACAAGCCGACAACAGTGTTCCAAGGGAGCTACAGGCTATCATTGGTTAAAATCAGCTGTGATTGGTTGATCTCAAATAGGCATTTGTGTCGTTTTGCCAGATGCATTCCATTGCATCGTGTCAACATAACTAACTGAGGGTGATGGAAAAATATGGGTCTCATGTTTTATTAACACTAGTGATCTGGAAATGTACATATTATATAATTTGTAACTACCGGAGATGCACTCATAGAGTAGGTATAGAGTATTTTGAATTAGAATGAAAATACCTTGAATACAAGGTAGCTACTAATTTAATTTGCAGTTTGGCAAACTCGCAAGAATTCCTCTCTCCCCTCAACGTATAAACATGTGACACACAAAGTGACGTCGGGCTGTATCTAGTTGTTGGAAAATCATTGCGCCAAACTCTAAACCATAGAGAATGTTCTGAGTCTTGGAATTGTGAATTGAATAAGTGGATAGGCTCACAAGAAATACCACGATAAAAAAAATGGGCCGCTTACCTTCCTCGAGGGAAATATGTACTTTTACCAAAACGCATCTAATCTTTGAATAAGTTTGTGTTATGTACTCTCCAAAACGTTGTGTGTAATAATGTGATGGAGAAGTTGTCGTTGGTGGTGCGGTTCCACAGCCAAGACAATTCATTGAGAATCAGAGATATTTCTCTTATCTTTTAACATGTTGGTCTCTTTCCATGTTCCATAGACCCAAACACTCATTTATCTTTTATACCATTAAATGTTAACATTCTCTGATACAAAGCTTCATATCTCCTTGAAAATCAGGATAACCCAAAGATTAAAATGTTCTACAATCATTTGGTATGGAAACAGTGACTCATATTACTAGTGTGTTGAAAACAAGTCACGCGAGAAAGACTTTTACCACGAGGCCGTTAGGTCGTCAAAGTATCAAGTTTTATTGATTTGACTGTTTTAAGATGAATTTTACAAACAAAATGCGTTGAGGACGATATAATCAGCCAATAGGACAACCGAAATGTATTATTTTTTCAAAAACTAGAAAAGGCATGTCTCCATCATTTTTTTTTTAGAAGAAAATTCATAAAAACCTTTTATGTTTAAGGAAAAGTTGGCAATCGATAAGGTTTAAAATATACATAACACTTTTTGAAGTCAATCGAGAACGCGATGCGCGGTGTTCAATTATTTTTCTGTGAATACTACGTTAATCAGCTTAAAAAATACTACTATAAGTTGCCAATGTGAACGAGCTCATATCTTCAATATTTGAGAAGTTAGTGCTGACTTGAGTTTGATCAGCCCATCTAAAACAGAAGAGACCAAAAATCATGTTGTATAGATTTTTGTCTGTGATGTGAATAAGTCAAGAAACACTCCACTCACCAGACTTTTCAAAACAATAAAATATGAAAAAAAAACAATCGAATCTAGGGATGTATTCTTCATGAAAGCTTTGCAGATATTCAAATCAGAAAACGGGAGAAAGAAAAATATGTTCTTGTCTAAAATATTGTTCTCCAATATAGATGATTCGCTGGCTTCGCTGACTGACCGTGTATAATAATCATCACATCAGATATCGACTGATAATAAATATTGTTCTTCGTAAAATAAAAAAAGTCCGTGTCAAAAACTTGAGCGATAATTTGTTTTGATGAACAGCATGATTTTATAAAATGATTGATTTTTTATCCAGGATAAAAATATGTATTAGCCGACGCACATGAATTTTAAGTGAACTGCTGTTCCCTTTTTACAAAAAGAAGATGCAACAGAACTGTACAATTATAAAATATAAATGTTGCATCGTTCTGCCGCTACGTGGCGCCAAAATATCAAATTGATAGAGTTTTTTTCAAAGCCCTTATCGATTCTTTCTTATTTTTTTAAAATATAATTACTCCTAAGTTCGTGTACTAGATAGTATTTGAAAAATAGTATTCCACTCGAAGACTTGTTCAGATCATCATCTATTTCAAGATTGAAAGCCTCACCGACCCGAAATCCACGTTTTATCCAAAAATAACAATGATCATTAACTCATGCAACCATTTAATAGGTCCGTTGAAAGAGTGGGCATGAGACAAAACAAAGCAGTGAATAAAATGCTTTGAACAGATGGAATTATTTCTGTTCGAAGCGATGATTGAGTGCGTAAAACGAATTGAAAAGTAAACAATATTCTCTATACACTGTCGATGAGAGCGTTCCGTTCTTTTATTTACATCAATATGTAGTGTTTTACAAACAAAGCGATTGTAATGGATTAATTGTTTGAATAACTTTTTCTAGATTGGCAGCAGGTATTTCGGAAATAAAATACCTGTGACATGTTTGTTTGAAATGTTGTGGAGTTTTGAATATTTTGAGGATTTAACATGGACATTATTATCCCAACACTTGACAAGTTGAACTTTTTAAGTAGATGTGATACTTTGGCCTCATTCATCCAATTTGATCGAAATATTCTGGTCTTCGTACATTAGTTTTAGGGAACTGGTTGGTATGACGGTTCAAGAAAAAAATTACATGACTGGTGCATTCTCTCTTGATAATTGCAACGATGAGAGAAGTGACTTATACAGGGTGTCCGGTAAGCATGTGTCATAACGTATAGGGGAGGTCAAAATAACCCCAGTTTGTCTTGAATTCTTTTTTCCTAAAGTGCCTCCTAACGGAGATACAGAGCCCTAAAATAGATTTTTGTTTTACAGGTTACTGCAATAATACACTGAAATACTACGGCGAGACACCAAACACCCTCGTTCTCCAAAAAAAAAAAATGGGCTACGGTTATGAACTGCACACCACACAGTAAGTTTCGCGGGATTCAACGGTATTGTAGCATATGCACAAGTCTGCACCTCTCTCCAAATTTTGCGATTTTGTTTATTCACTTACCCGTTCAACCCAAAATGTGCCTTTTCTCTGATATTGACCATAACAAACACGTTATTAGAGTCTCTGTAACTGGACACTGCTATTGATAATGATTTTTTATAATGTCACGAACTCTAGTGCCGTTAAATGTGGGGCAAGATGAGGAAAATATTTTTTGTTTGTTTTTTTTCTTGTCCGTTTTAAAGGATTATTGTTTTGTTTGGTTTTCTGAATTTGTTTCTTAGCCAGAATCTTGCTCCATTGAATAAGGGTAAGTATTTGTCCAGTGAGAATTACGTATCTGTATTTTCTATGGAGTTTTTTTCTCACCATCGTCATCTTGCACCACTCTCCCCTATATTTGTTTTGTTGTTTATTATTAAATAAAAATTCAATAAATGTTACCTTCACAATATACATCATGTTATTGATGATTTTCGTCAATCCCGCATTACTCGAAGTTTTGATTATTCAAAAACGGCCGGTCCACATTATTTCGGATAATCAGTAGTCTACTGTACTTCAAGCAAAAGTAGTTTACTTTTTTCGAGTCATCGCTATTTTTGTTCTTCTATTTTTGCAGGTACGACTTTGGCGACGACGTTGATTATTTTTGCTGGACTAAGGCCCATTTTCACAATATCTGGTCACCAAAAAATCTTGGTAAGTATCCATAGTTTCAATTCAAAAATCACTAGGCAAACAATAGAAACCGCAGCAACTAACCAAGACTTTTTGGTGACCATATATTGTTAAATTATGCCTTAATATTGAAATAGTTTTCACAAAAAATTTCACTTTCTTCATGAAGTACAACGGATACCACTTGTTAAGTGAAACGTAAATTGGCTATAGCAGTTTTTTCCATATTTTTATTTATTTCTTAACTACAAATTTTTGATGAAAAAAGTGGCAGCAAAATAACTTTACTAATGTAGTGAACAATTATTAGTAAAACAACTTCTGTGGTATGTCTTCTCGCAACTAAAGTTTGTTTAAGGATAATCGATATCACTGAACAAAAAACATACGCAAAATTAGCGATAACTAAGAAACAGTAAAGTTCATATGAAATGTTTTGTTGCAAATCACCTCCCGTATCTCCTGTTTCATTTTTATTCATGACTTTTGAGACACTCTGTATTAAAGTTGTAAAATATATTTTTTTCAATTTTGAATACCATCCACAGATTTCGATATTTTTGACCACTGCCATGTGGAAACAGCGTTTTTTGTTCACTACTGATATTGAATTTTACTAATAATGAAAGTTCATAATTTAAAAAAATGATTATTAGTAATGTTGCTATAAATCTCTTATGCTCTTATATAGGTGACTTTTGGGATATCTACATCCTTGTGACGAGTTTTATAAGCTGTTAAAATACACAACTTAGCTTCCCAGCAAACCCCTTTGGTCGGCAAGGGACATATTTAATGATGGCATCGTTGGCATCATGATGGCAAATTATTGATGGGCATTATTTGCAAAATATTAACAACTGCGAACATTCTTTGTCTTATAACAAAAAGGTACTGACACATTACCCATAAAAAGAAAAATGTCCAATTTTCAAGATGCCTGTATATCAAAGTTACATTTTCTTTATACTGTAACGAATTTCGCTATAGAAAACACTGTTCAAACGATTATAGGAAAGTTAACAAACTTTTTAATTTTACAAAAATCAATGGTTCTGAGTATTCAAAGTCGCATAGCAATCATAAAAAGTCCTTAAAAAAAGTGAGAAAGGAATACTCGTTTTGGTGAGGATAGAAAACGACCCTTGCGACGAGGCTACCACGTGTGACGTCAGCAGTCTTACGTTCGGCTTGCTTACTGTAGATTCTTCTGTTATAATTTGACCCTCAATTACTTTTTTGTTTGTTTATGGATTTTATTGATTTTTGGATATGATATTAGTCAATATGTTCTGGATGACACTCCGAAACGACGCTTTCGAATTTCAGCCAGGATCGGATCTACGACATTTTCAACAACATGTTGCATTTGAGCTCGTTGCAAATATGGACCACTTAACAGACCAACTGATTTTTCCAAGAAGGGCATTTGTAGAAAAAGGCGTCAAAAAAATATCAATATTTTAGAATCATGATCTATAAAAGGATGTATATTTTTATTGGTGTTCAAATTTTAATTACAAGAAAATGTGATTTACGTAACATAGCTTTGCCAGGTGTGTTGTCAAGTTTTTTGACAAAAAGTCATTCATAAAAAGTCATATAAAAAATTCATAGAAATTCATAAAAAGTCACAAAAAGACTATCAAAAACTAGCACGAATAATATCATACTTTGCATAGCTATGTTGCTATTATAACCCTAGAGCTTATATGTTGAAGTATCTATCGTTAGCTGATCCCAATTGTATTTCAACAATATATTTGTAAAATCAAGTTGGGTTTCAATATACAGTCCATTCAAGTTATCAACATAAATGAAAATCCATAGAAGCTATTGAAGCTGCTTTATGAATGAACCTATGTTGTGTTCAGCATAAACATTTTGGTCCTTCGAGCCGGATTGCAATATTCGTATTGAAAACAAAAAGCTAAGAGAAGAGAGAGGTGAGTCCGTTGGTACTGGAAAAAGTGGAAATTGTGTCCATTAAAGAAACCAGAGCCGTATCGATAATCTACTGCTGGATGCTGTGAGTGATAAGCTGCGTAGCTGTCATCGAATTGACAACTAATCTTGTGTCCTGAGAAAAAGCTGAGACATTCCAGTGTTCCAGAATTGGAGTAACAAGATTAGTGAAGCTGAAGGAAATTGTGGATTCCAAGGTCAGATCTTTTCATTTTTATTGCAATACAGACTGAGTAATTGACATTTGTATTCCTGGTTGACAAGTATTATTTTTTGAAGTAAGAAATGGCAGAAGTTGCGAAAAAGCTGAAACAAGCAAACATAGATTTGAGAAATTCAAAACAAAGCATCACCAAAACTGAGTCCTTTTTAAATACAAATGTGAATGTTGTATTGCATTATATTGACTATACAAAGCAGGCTTGATATTTTGGAAAAAGCTTATAAAATATACTGTAAAGCTCAAGATATTATCGAGGATTTGGAAACTGATGAGACTAAAATTCAGTTTCGTGAAGATATTGAAGAAAGATATGTTATTTGTAAGTCAAAATTGCAAATTCTCATTGATGAAAATAAGCCTCGTCAGGTTTCAATTCCAACAGCAACTGTAACTGTCAAATCGAAATCAAATTTACCTGAGATAAAAATTGAAAAGTTCACTGGTAAGCCAGAACAATTTGCGAGTTTTTATGATATTTTCAGCGCAATTGTTTTGAACGATTGAGAGCTATCTGACGCTCAGAAATTAATTCATTTGAAAACTAGCCTTACCGGTGAACCGCTCAAACTCATTGATTGTTTGCAATTTATTGATAGCTACTTGAAAGTTGCATTAGACATTTTGAAGACTCGATATGAAAACAAATTGTCTACGATATATTCACATGTAAAAAACCTTTTGGAAATTCCATCTGTCAGTAAAAGTTCTTGTTTGAGACAATTTATCACAAATATCAAGCTTCATACCGAGTGCCTAAAAAACTTAGGAGTTCCTATAGATCAATGGGATCTCATTCTAATTTATTCACTCTCTCAAAAGTTAGATGTCAGCACAAGACGTGCATATGAAGTTGAGAGAGGTCCTACAAATTTGCCAAAGTTGGACGGTTTTCTAAAATTTCTTGAAACTCGTTGTCAAGCAGCAGAGAATCTATCTTCTTCAGATACAGTAAAAAAGTCTTCACATTTTGTTGAGAAAAAGATGTTTTGCAATTATTGTAAAATGAACAATCATAATTTATATAAATGCATAAAATTCAAGGCATTGTCAGTGCCTCAGAGAAAGCAATTTGTTTTTACAAACCATTTATGTTTCAAGTGCTTCTCGAACCATTCACAAAAGCAGTGTGATTGGAAAAATTGTCCCATATGCGGTGAACCTCACAATTCATTGTTGCATTTTTCAGACAACAGAAATACAAACAAAACAAGTTTTCCAAAAACCAAACCAAATCAAGAATATGTAAGTTCTGGGTCACAAAACTCCAAATCAGAATCAGTTTTTCCAAATCAATACCATGATGAACCAACTTATGAGAGCACATCAAAGACTTGCAATTTTATTGATCAAAAATCTCACGTTTTGTTGGCTACAGCTAATGTTAGCTTGCTTAGTAATGATGATGTTTTTATTCAGGCCAGAGCTGTGATCGATTCAGGTTCTCAAGTGTCGTTAATTACTCATCGGTTAGCTAAAAAATTGAATTATCCTATACACAAGCAGAATATGTTGATTTCTGGTGTGTCTGGAAGCATTTCCACAGATTCATTACACGAATCTGTGGAAATTGAAATGGTGTCACATGTTGACAAAAACAAGAAATTCAAGGTCATTTGTTCAGTTACCAATGAAATTTCTTCAAAACTTCCTCAGTGTCCCATAGATTTTTCCAAGTTGGACATTCCAGTGAGTGTCGTTCTGGCAGATAAGAGCTTTTATATTCCAGGTCAAGTTGATCTTCTGTTGGGAGCTGATTTTGCATTCTCAATTTTGTTGCCTGGCTTGATAAAACTTGGAGATAATCTTCCTGTATTGCAAAATACTTGTCTTGGTTGGATCTTAGGTGGTCAACTACCGTCCATATTTGCTTCAAATTTTTTCATGCATAATGAAGATCGGGATTCCAGAATTTCCCTGTTCTCCAATACTCTACATATTGATGAGTTGATGCAAAAATTTTGGAGCTTAGAAGAGGTACCTAATAACCAGAATTTATCAACGGAGGATGAACTTTCTGAAAATGTTTTCAAGGCTACAACAAAACTTCTAGATACTGGTCGATTTCAGGTTGATATTCCTCTTAAGACAGAAAATGAGCATAGAAAATTGGGCGAATCTTTTTCGTTGGCAAAAAGGCGCTTCTTATCGTTAGAGAAAAAACTTCATCAGAATAGTGACTTGTTTGAGCAGTATTCTGAATTCATTGATGAATATGTGAGCTTAGGTCATGCTAGGTATGGTCCACTTGATCTAAAAAATCAGGAAAACGATCACAAGTATTTCATTCCACATCATTGTGTGATCAGAAACGACAAAACTAGTACACGTTTAAGAGTAGTTTTTGACGCCTCAATGAAAACAACTTCGAATAATTATTCATTGAATGACATATGTTTGAAAGAAATGGTTGTTCAGCCAGAACTGTTTGATATTTTGTGTCGATTTCGTAGTTATTTGTATGCTGTTGTTGGTGACATAACGAAAATGTATCGTCAGATAATGATCAACCCCAATCAAACTTTTCTACAAAATATTTTGTGGCGAAAAAATCCAGCAGAGGATTTGAAATGTATAGAATTATTGACTGTCAGTTATGGAACTAATTTTGCTCCTTATGTTGCAACAAGATGTCTTCTTGAGTTGTCTAACAAATTCGAAAGAGAGTATCCACTTGCTGCAAATGCTATAAAATCACAAACGTACATGGATGACACATTATGTGGTACACAGTGTTCCGATCAAATTATAAAACTAAAAATTGAGTTGATCCAGCTTCTTGAACAAGGAGGGTTTAAGCTTCATAAATGGTGTTCGAACTCTGAAGAATTCAATAAAAATATCTTACTGGAAGAAGAGCTAGAAAAATTTAACATCACTTCAGAAGGCAATTCTAATAAAATTCTTGGAGTTTTCTGGAATCCCAAATTAGACAGTTTCTCGATTTCTTTACCTAGAGATATATTGTGTATCAATGGCCCTGTCACGAAAAGAAGTGTTCTGAGTGTCATCTCCCAAATATTTGACCCACTTGGACTGGTTAGTCCGATTGTAGTGAATGCAAAGATTTTTATGCAAAAGCTTTGGTGTAAGAAATTGAATTGGGATGACCTGTTGGATAAAAACTTGAAAATATGTGGCTTAGTTTTTCTGAAGGTCTTTATAAACTGTCAGAATTGAAAACTCCAAGATGTCTTATCAACAAATCAGAATTTGAGAGAATCGAAATGCATGGTTATTCTGATGCAAGCTTGATGGCTTACGGTTGTTGTGTGTATCTGAGAGTGATATATCAAAATAATTCTATCTCAAGTCATTTAATCTGTGCCAAATCTCGTGTAAGTCCAATTCGAACAGTGAGTTTGCCGAGATTGGAACTTTGTGGTTGTTTATTGTTAAGTGAGTTGATTCACAGGTTACGTGATATTTATAAAAATGTTTTCAACATTGAAAGTGTCAATTTGTGGACAGATTCGCAAATTTGTTTAGCATGGATTCAATCTCATCCAAGTGATTTGAATATTTTTGTGTCGAATCGAGTAGCCAAGATTCAAGAAAAAACTTCTGATTGTTGCTGGAGGTACATTCCATCCAAAATGAACCCATCTGATCACCTGTCCAGGGGTCTTACTTCTGAAGAACTAATCAAATCTAAATTGTGGTGGAATGGCCCAGAACATTTACAAGACTGTGATTTGAATTTGAATTCCTTCAATTTTACATCTAATCTAACGGATATGCCTGAACGGAAAAAAGAAAAAGTATTGAGTTTTTCAGCAATAGTGAAGCAGAATGATATGATAAAAATATTTGACAGATTTTCTGATTTCACAAAGTTGCAAAGAGTTATTGCATATTGCTTGAGATTTCACTATAATTTACGAAGTGAAATAAAAGACAGAAAGTCTGGAACGCTCAAAGTCCATGAATTAGATGAAGCGTTACATGTTATCATTCAGATTCTTCAAAACCATCATTTTTGTCGTGAAATCGATTTACTCAGAAAAAATAAGGTTCTGCCAAACAAGAAGTTACAGTCTTTGAAACCATTTATTGATCATAGCGGAATAATACGAGTTGGAGGAAGATTAACTAATTCTGATCTACCATTTTCTCAAAAACATCCAATACTTCTTCCTTCCAAATGTCATGTTGTCAAATTGTTTTTGAAAAGAGAACATTTGAAGCTTTACCATGCTGGTCCACAAACTGTATTGACGAAGTTACACCTCAGATTTTGGCCTCTTGATGGTCTCCGTACCATGAAAAGTATAATTCACAATTGTATGCCCTGCTTCAGATTTAAAGCAAAGTCAGCAGAGCAAATCATGGCAGATTTGCCAAGAGACAGAGTCTCCATTTCCAGACCATTCTTGAAGGTAGGTGTGGATTACGCGGGTCCTGTTTTGCTAAAATCTTCAAACTTAAGACGAGCACCCAAAATCAAGGCTTATATCGCTATATTTGTCTGCATGGCGGTAAAATGTGTTCATATTGAACTAGTCTCATCATTATCAACTGATAATTTTCTTTTGACATTAAAGCGTTTCATTGCAAGACGAGGAAACCCTGCGGTTATTTATTCTGATAATGCTTCAAACTTTTTGGGTTCAAGTAATCAGCTGCGAGAACTGTATGCATTTTTCAAAAATCAAAGTAACGTTGAGTTAATTGAAACTTATCTTTCAAGCAATGAGATTCAGTGGAAATTTATTCCGCCGCATTCACCTCACTGGGGAGGCCTCTGGGAGGCAGCGGTCAAAAGTGCGAAACATCATATGATTAAATCTATTGGAGACACTGCCTTGACGTTTGAAGAGTTAAGTACAGCTTTGGCTTCTGTTGAAGCAATTATGAATTCAAGACCTTTGACAATATTATCAAACGATCCCACAGACTTGAGTCCGTTGACTCCTGGTCATTTTTTAATTGGTGATAATTTATCAGCTTATCCAGATAAATCTGTTTGTGATGTTCCAAATAACAGATTAAACATTTATCAACAAATTGTGAAACTCCGACAACTGTTCTGGAAACGATGGAGTCAGGAATATTTGAACCGACTACAAAAAAGACCTAAATGGCTAGCGCCATCTGAAAATTTGAAACTTAATCAAGTAGTTTTAATCAAAGAGGACAATTTACCACCATTGAAATGGGCACTCGGTAGAATAGTTGAATTGCCTCAGTCTACTGATGGCAAAGTCCGTTGTGCTAAAATAAAAACGCAAGATGGAATTTACTTTAGGTCTATTACAAAATTGTGTCCGTTGCCAGAAACTGTCAATGATTGTAATATGTGACCTAGATTAAGAGTTGTTACATTTCAATTATTTGGAGTTTTTGTCAAAAATCTCCAAGGTGGGAGTTATGTTCAAATTTAAATTACAAGAAAATGTGATTTACGTAACATAGCTTTGCCAGGTGTGTTGTCAAGTTTTTTGACAAAAAGTCATTCATGAAAAGTCATATAAAAAATTCATAGAAATTCATAAAAAGTCACAAAAAGACTATCAAAAACTAGCACGAATAATATCATACTTTGCATAGCTATGTTGCTATTATAACCCTAGAGCTTATATGTTGAAGTATCTATCGTTAGCTGATCTCAATTGTATTTCAACAATATATTTGTAAAATCAAGTTGGGTTTCAATATACAGTCCATTCAAGTTATCAACATAAAGGAAAATCCATAGAAGCTATTGAAGCTGCTTTATGAATGAACCTATGTTGTGTTCAGCATAAACAATTGGTATGATGATAATGTGCTTGTCGGCAATTTAAAACTATTTTACTCCTCTATGATCAAGGTTTTCTTGAAACTCCATATAGCAACGTTGTTTGTTGAGAATTTGGTGAATTTTTGACATTTTGGGATTTGCTTGGTTGATTTTGAATAAGTCGACATGGTTTTATCTCTGGAAAATAAAATCTTGATTTAACGCTATTGAAAAAAAATATGGGTACACGAAAATGTCACGCTCCTTTAAATTTTCAAAAAATTAATAATTATTGAAGTTTGAGAAAAAAATCAGAATTCTAAAAGAGTCAAAAATTTGACCATTTTTTAACAAACCACTACGTTGCGATGGAATCTCAATAAATCTTGATGAAAGTGTATTGAGATATAGTCCTTATGTCGACACAAAAAAAGACGTGATTTCTCAAATTTTGGTCTTAAAATATTCATAGTTACGAGAAACCTTTTCCCACAAATGCCCTTCTTAAAAAACATGACATTTTTTCTGCAAATAGCGCAGTTCGGTTTTGTAACGAGCTTTAATGCACCAATTTCATAAAAACGTCGTAAGACCGATACTGGCCACCATTTTTCAAACCCAAGTCACTCATTTTTGATTATCAAGTTTTTTGACGTGGTTAACATTAAATTGTCAAAACGTGAGAAAATATACAGTTTTATAATAATAATATGCGTCACACTAGATTGAGTCAGTAAGTCGGAAACTGAAGAAACGTCCACATCAGGAAAATCATGTGAATCAGCTATTTGGAAATATTTGTGCATATTTCAAAATCTGTTCTCTCAATGAGGTACCCAACACAATATAAGATACATTGGACAATCGATTTGAGACGATAGTAGATGCTTTATTAGCACGAATTATTTAATAAACCCATAATAGCCAGTCGGTTTTCCGTGTACCTCGCTGCAAGACTCGTGACGTCAGAGAGCGTTTTGACCATTCCAAATAATATTCATAATTATAGCCCAATTTTATACCGAACGAATCATTGGATTTTTTCAACCTTCACAGATATTATAATGGGATTATTTCCTGTGGTTTTGTGATGGTCTGAGACGTTTTATTTTTTTTGTGAACTTTCCTATAGTCCCATCCATTCGAGATTCCAGTCCACTGCAGTCAATCCGGAATTTACTTCATGTTTACCGGAGGGCCGCATTCCTGTGCGATGGGTCATGCTGTTTGTTCCGGTCTATACTTCTATATATCCTTCTATATTTTAGAATCTACGGATTAGCTATGCTATATAAGCGGGTACATTGTAAACTGTAGGGAAGTCTAGTTTCCGAGTCAAGATTTTGATAAGCTGTGATTGTGAACATAAATATTTGTGGTGTTGTAAACCGTAAGCTGAAGTAACTTTAAACAAATGGATTAAAACACTGCAGTGTTTTCTATAGCGAAATTCGTCACATTGGCTTTGTGACAGAGCTCCGGTGTCCTGGACAAGCCATCAAGGTTATTGAGGCTTGATCACCGATCCTTGTTTTTCGATGCCAACACAGGTGCCCGTATCTCCTTCTTACAGCGGCTACGAATATGGCCAAGCTCTTTACAATAAGAACATCATAGCTCCCTTCGTTTGGAAGACTCCACTTTCCTGATAACTCTCCTCACTCTAGCTTCGACGGTCTCGTCCTGTGCAGGATCCTGCTCCTCCATAATTCGCACGCGCACAGGTGTCTTGATGGTCAGCTTTGTCACTTCAACTTCCAAGGCTTTGGCCAGAGCGTCAACTAGTCTGTCGGGTCGATAAAATATCAGGGACTGCCTTATCTCCTGATCCCGAAGATCATCTGAAAAGGCCTGCACTGCCAGCCTCTCAATCACATTTTCTGGCGTGGTTGGATAAGCCAGCTTGCCGGGCGAGCAACATCCGCTTCAAACTTCTGCATGGTTTCGTTTGACTTTTGGATGCGGTTCTTTAACTGGGAATGGTAGACATGCTCCAAATGAGTTTGACCATACTGCAGCTCCAGATGCTTGACGAGCACATCGTAGTCCTCCTGTTTCTGGGTGTTCAGCGTCTGCAGGATTTCCGTCGCCTCCCCACGAAGTGCCAGTGTTAATGCAAGGCTTTTTTGGTTTTACCTCATCCATTTGCCCTTGCTGCTGCCTTGAACTGGCGATGGTATTGGTTCCATGACAGCTTGCCATCAAAGTGAGGGGCCTTAATGTGAACTCGGACGGTGTCAGACTTCATTTTAGCACTGGCACCTTGGCTCTCGATTGTGATGTCCGGTTGTTTCATGATTACTGCCACCTGCCTTCTCATCTGCTCCATTTTTTCTTCCAGAGTCTTCACTGTATCTCTCAGCTGTTTTCCGATCTTTTCTGTCACTTGTCACAAAGCTCCAGAAGATTTGTCCAACTTTTCCAATTGCCTCGAGTTCTCTTCCATAGCTCTAGAAGATTCCTCGAACTTCTCTTCTGATTTTCCTTACCACTTTCTAGAGTTTTCTCGAAGTTGATCCTTCAGCTCATCTTTCAAGTTTCTCGACAACTTCTCAACTACTGCGTTCGGATCAGGAATCTCATCAATCTCAAATTGAAACCTAACGGGTAATTCAATGAAGCCTCACGAAGTCTGTAGATCAGCCTTTTTTTCCGCTAGTATCCAAATCATGCACCTTCAGCTCCCTCTTCAACTTGGCAACCTTCAATTCGAGTGAAAGCACTAGTTTCGTAGTCATTGCAGCAAATATTTATGCCCGTTTCTATAGCATACAATAAATCCCACTCAAGACACCAATGTAACGAGTTTCACTATAGAAAACACTGTTCAGTGTTTTTATCTATTTATTTTAAGTCACTGCAGCACACGGTTCACAACACCACAATTATTTATGTTCACAATCACAGCTTATCAATATCTTAACTCGGAAACTAGACTTTCCTACTGTTTACAATGTACCCGATTGATATATAGCTATTCTGTAAACTCTAGAATATAGAAGAATATAGAAGTATAGACCGGAACAAACAGCATGACTCATCGCGCAGGAATGCGGCTCTCCGGTAAACATGTAGTAAATTCCGGACTGACTGCAGTGGGCTGAAATCCCGAATGTATGGGACAATTATCATTTTCGCTACAATACAATAGCCAATAATGCAATTTGATAGCCTAGGATACAGCAATGTTCGATCACATATTAACTGGTGATCTTCATGTTAAGCTTTTTTATCAATCAATGAGTAAATATGGAGCGATGCGTCATATTTAATCCCTGAAATGTACTTTTACTCTGAAAAGATGCCAATATTTTCAGTTTACAATTGACATTTGACAAATGCGCAGACGCAGATCCCGGTATTTGTTCGTTTCAAAATTCAACGACATGTTTATTCGTGCAGTGAGTGTGGAACAAAAATAAGTACATATTGAATTGAAACAAATTTATTCACAGTACAGGTGGTTATTCGTGCATTTGATTACGTTCTAAAACTTGTTGGAAAAAGAACATAAGAAGCTGCATATACATGAACATGCTACAAAAGAAGGGTTAGCTCATCAACATTGAAAGGAGGTATCCAAACTGGACAATAGGCAAGACGGAGTAAGAACCCACCTTTCCATATACTTCTAGTGGTATGGTTTTACTTAATTGTGATAGGAATTTTACGTTTTATATCTAACTATTTTTCAAAGATGCATCAACTGATTATGTACCATCTTCTAATACTTGATCAAAGTACTGTACTTATATCATTAATGGTATGAATGAAGCATCATAGGTATGCGTTTATCAGCTCCACATACATTGCTCAAATGTGCCATTCAAGCACTCAAAAATGAAAACTCATTTTTTTTATTGCAGACTCAGTCAAGGCTAATCCACTTCCAGTCCACAATTTCACGTTTTCTTTGAGGGCCTCGCATAGGAGGACGCACAAACAGGAAAACACAATGAATGGAGTTGAGTTTCAGTTATGGTTATTCTAACCACATTTTTTCTATATCAGAACTGAAATATGCTAATAAATATAATGCACTGAATTGGTGGTGTTTTTTTATCACTCCTTGACATTTCATGGTGAAGAAGTAATTTGCCATCAATTATCCAAAATGCCTTCCGGCCAAATGACGGCCGGCGTGCCAAATTGATACTCCTCAGGTGAAAACTGCCTGTACATTGCTAATGAGAATTGCAGGCGATGCCGTTACTATAAAGTTACATTGCCGGCATGGCATGTTTGCTGGGTTAGAAAGCACCCTGTAATGTCAGATTTTGAGAAGCAGATAATTCTGTTTTCTACTTGTCCTAAAAACAGGAAAACAATACTTATTTGGAAAACCTTATGAAAAAGACTATGTACAGTGGATCCATTTTGGTTGCAATGGCGGGCTGCATATGCTGGCGGGCTATCTCGGTTATTACTTAATAGCCTCGAAACAACCCGCAATTGCAACCAAATAGAACACCCTTTTCATCTTTCCACGTGTAATCATGTTGACGTTTGTAGATTGAAAATTATGTGATGCCTTGACACTGTTTCAAAAATCAAGAACCTACAGGAAAGTCATTTTTTGATGCGAGCATTTTTCAAATAAAATATATCAATCGACTCAAAACCATTTGTATGTATTCACTCACACTCATCCGCATAACACATCAAATAACAATCAATGCTGTTTAGTTTCAGCGTAGTTTTGATGTGTGCCTGTCAGTATTCAATCACGTTGTACATGCTTTGTGTATAGGAAATTTCAAATAACACCCACATTTTTGGGATACCTCGTCTCTTAGACCAGTGCAATTGACGCAAAAGCTATTCATTTTCATTGTATAACTATCATATTATTATCACGAAAGTGTAATTTAGTCTTATTTCAATGATCAGCGATAAAGTCGACTACAATTCTTTCAATTTTGATAGACAGCCGAAGTAGACAAACTACACGTGATGAGACAAAGCAAAACGATTGAACAGGCCACATGTGTTTATTTATTTCACGTGACCTTTCGATTGTTCAGCTTTGTCTGATCACGTGTAGTTTGTTTACTTTGTTTTGACCAAATTATGGTCAATTATCCTCAATATTGCATTATGTTTTTATTGACAAATTAGATTAGATATACATGCTGAAATCAGACATATCATCACAGTATATTATGTAAAACTGGTATTTGATTTGGAGGAGTCAAAAAATGGTTAAATGGGTGATTGGGGTGAGGAAGGAATGGACCAAATTTCAGGAGTGAATTATTCATGCGGAAACAATTTTGAAAAAACCCATAGTATGATAATCCGATATTCATTATTTGTTTCCAAGTTATAGCGCAATATCAGTTTTTTTCACGTTCCACACATAACTTCCTTTGTTGCTTTTGGAGGTCGCTCTTCAACGGTATGGGGTGGCTTCTCTTTATAGTCACGCATCAAGATTGTCAGCCTGATTCCAGATAAAATGAATGTGCCGCGGTATCATGATTAAGATATTCCACCCAATAATTTCATTTGCTCGAGAATTTGGACCGGACATAATGCCTGGCATCACCGGGCAAAAATGATAGATTTGGCTATCTCCAACGTCAACTCCATTATCGACAGCATGAGCCACAAAATTTACAGAATAATGCTAAAAAGCTCTGAGAAAAAAATGGCAAGAATGGTACAGGCAGTCCTTGAGGCGAGTGGAGACTTAACAAGTACTGATTAGGTGGTTGTAGTGTTTGGAATGGGGTTTCCACTTTGTTGAATTTTTTCACAATTTCGTTGCAATATTGAACTTTAATTTTAGTATTGTAACAGCAGCTTTGTTATCGACGCAACCTCTTTTTTTATGTAGGTTCTTATAATACCTATGAAGACCAATCGGAGTGATATATTTTCCGTGATTTGAAGTTACGGGATTATCATTTTTTAAATTAATTGAATTAGCTATTTTACAGGACGCACATTGTATTTGGAGATCATTTGATCTTTAATAACTCTGACGGCTATAATGTTGGTGCTTGATCAAGTAATTTTGTGATTGGAGATGGTTTTCCAGGATAACACTGGACGAACCATCAACAAAGAATAAACATTAATAGAAGATCAATTATGACCCAACTTCACTTTGAGTCAACTGCTTCAAGTGATAATTTGTTGCTCACAGGATTGCGCTCATGTTTTCACTCATGAATCAAATCAGGATTAGGAAGAGATTCCATTACGATGAATAATTGTCCCTTTATTTTTGACCACAGATTTCATGCCACCAGCGAAGCCTACACACTAAAATGTAATGATACAAATATGAAAAATCAGTTCATTGTATTAGTTTACGTAAATGATTTGAAAAAGGAAAATATTTCAGAATATACGATTAACCCAGTAAAGTTGTCGTCGACTTATCAGACTCGGCAAAAAAAATCTAAATAGAATATTTTCAGGGATGCTTGTGGGCTGCCTTCTGCCTGAGCATCGAACAAAAATCTGACTTGAAGTCCTGGTACGTTTTGCGCTGAGGAGGTGGTTTCCTAAAATTTGTTTTGAAGCAAAATGACCTGGATGAAAATTAAAGAGGTTCAAAATTGTACAACTTTGCCATATGAAATTTTTTGACAGCTCCAACACTCACATGCAGCACATCAGATGACAAAACTCCTTTTGCAACAAGGGTGGTTTGAAAAATATTTTTTAACAGATCATGCAAGAAGTTATGAAGAAAAGTTGTTCGGCCTTTGATTCTTTTATCCATTCATCAAGGTATTTTTTTTGTACAAAAATTTTCTCGGAACCACTCCTTGCAAGCTTATTTTTTTCATTTAATTGTTTAGTAGTGCTATCATAAAATGTTATGCAGCAAAGTTTTAGAGTTATTGGTCCTTTATTTTGAAATTTGAATTTTTTGGTTTGTTTTGAAACTGCCTGATTACGTGTTGATTCCGTTTACAATTTATGATGAAATTAGATGTGAAATATTCAACTGTACTCGTGTCAATAATACAGAAAATAATTTTCTATTTTTTCAACACGTTGTATCGATAATCATCATAGTTATTCCTAAAAAACTATCAAAGTGGATCCTACATGACCGACACAAAATTCGACACAAATCAAGCAATATCGGATTTTTATTGAGAAAAATTCATTTTCAGATAAAAAATCAGATCCATTCATTTTTGAAATGAGAACTACAATACTTCAGAAACGCCTATACTTTGATATCGGACATAAAACATGAAACTTACCTAGAATTTCACGTGGAATCCAAAAATTTAATAAAAAACAGTAGGTTTAAGAAAAAAAAATGCCACTTTGATGACTTATGATCGACCCTGTATATTGAAGATTATCACTGGCTGGAAGCACTTAGACTTCGATGTTCAACACTTTTCAATACTTTGTATATCATTTAAAATAATCGACCGTTCCCATAGATACTAGAGACCCGTGTATGGACTTATAATGGTAACATAAAACATCAATATTGTACCCAGTCACTTCATGCGCAAAGTCAACGAAAACGCGTCATAGTAACGATCATACCTCACGTCTTATTCACTACGTTTCCATGAGCAAACCCAAATCGATGTGGACTAAGATCGATCAGAAAACGATCCGCATGTATGTGACTATACATGTCTGATTAGAGATCGATTTCGAAATCACCTTCAAATCGTTTCGAATTTTGACATTAAAAGATTTCATCTCAAAAAAATATGAAGTTAAGCAATAGCAAACATCAAAACAATGAACAGAATTTTCCAATTCAACTCAATTTAAAAACGATAACCATGATAGAATTTGAAATTGCTCACCAGCCCACTCATTTTTTTCTCAAAAATTCAACACCCTGTATCTTGGAAACGAAGCATTTTCGGACATACTTATTTGATGTGTTGAAAGGGATTTATCAACTTAGAAATCACGTTGTATGAAAAAAACTTCAGAATTCTATTCAAAATAACTCAAGTCCACATTTGAACAATCTTTAACTACCTAAGCTTTCCGTGAAAATGACACGCAACAAAAAAAACAGACTATTAGGAATTTGATCAAAATAAATGTTTTCGCTTTTTAAGAATACCTTTCTTTAGTTGTTTTCTGATAAGACGTCCGCGATCGGTCATGATAGTCAGTTTGGTGACGACTTCAGCACGCTCGTGTTAAAAGCTGCTCAAATTATTCAGTCTGGATCCAAATTATTTAGTGTTGAATATATTGCAAAATAATTGACAATGTGGTCACTAGTAAGATTTTCATATTTTGTTGTCACTGTCATTCATTAAAAACATCAATTACAGTTATCACTGTTCGACTCTTAATTCTTAACCAAATCCATTTAATTATAGTAGAATACCTAGATATTCTACAGGTTATGGGCCCAGTAACGTTATAGGCCAATCTATATTATAGAGAAATGGATTTTAAAGCTCAAATTGAGAAGCTTGAAGGAGCCAGTAACTGGACGAAATGGAAAAGACAAATTTCGTTGCTTCTCCGACATCAAGGTGTCCTGGACATTGTGATTGGTGAGAGGAAAGTTCCTGAAAGTGTAGTAGAAGGTGCATCAGCTGAAGAGAAAACCAGGTACGAAAATTTAAGCAAAGAGTTTGAAAAACACGACGCATTAGCCCAGTTAATCTTGGTTAGTTCATTGAATGATTCTAATGTTGAACTCACTGCAACATGTTATTCAGCAAAATCAGTTTGGGATAAGTTAATTTCAATATACGAACAAAGTTCAGGACAACGAGTAGATCGTCTGATGGAGTTATTTTTCACGTGTGAAAAATCTACAACTGAGAATATTGCCACGTATATTGGAAGGTTACAACGTAATTTTGCCGAGTTAAATGATGAACTGAAACGGCAAATAAAAGTCGAATTGTCTGACCTATTGCTGATGAGTCGCATAATTTCCACCTTACCTACTGAATATTTTGAATTCAAGAGTGTTTGGGAATCAGTTCCTGTAGAAGAACGAACAGTTAATAAATTGATGGAGCGACTGAGGTTGATTGAGATGAGACTACCTGGAAAATCCAATGATTCGAGTGCGTTAATGGCAAAAAGTGGTAAGAAAGAACCCAAGAGACAGAAAAAGTGTTTTTGATGTCATGTGGTTGGCCATTTTGTTATAAATTGTCCAATGAAGCAAGAGCTAGAAAATCAGAAGAAAGAAAAGTCAAATAGAGATGCTTTTGTTTGTACAATTGATATGAATGATGAAAAAGCATTGTGGTTGGCTGAATCTGGAGCGTCTGCACACATGACTTACAGAAAGGAGTATTTTTCAACGTATGAAGCTTTTTCGATGCCAAAACAAGTCACAGTTGGAAACAAAGAAAAAATTTTTGCTCATGGTAGTGGAATAATCAACGTAGAAATGTGGATCAACAGAAAATGGACCAAAAATTATTTGGCTGATGTATGGTATGTGCCTGAGATTGGACGAAACTTGTTTTCTGTGAGTAGAAATATGGAAAGAGGGTTCAATTTTCACGCCAATAAACATGGTTGAACATTTATGAAGAATGGGGTCGCTTGTATGACTGGAAAGAAGACTGACAGAGGGTTGTATGCATTAAATTTGAGAGTGGTTTTACCAAGAGCTAGTGCAGAAATACATGTAGCCTCTGAAGAAGACACTGTACAGCTATGGCATGAATGTTTATGTCACCAAAATAAACGTCATGTGAAGTCAGTTTTGAAGAAATATGGAATTAATGTGAAAAATCAAGAGGATTTTTGTGATGGTTGTATGTATGGAAAACAACACAGACGGAGTTTCGGTACAAGAGAAGACTACAGACCAAAAGTAGTTGGTGAACTTATTCATGCCGATGTTTGTGGACCAATGGAACAAGAATCTTTGGGTGGGGCAAAATACTATGTTTGCTTCAAAGATGATTTTTCAAGATTTCGACGTGTCTACTTCATCAAGAAAAAGTCTGAAGTTGCAGAATGTCTGAGAACGTGCATGAATGAAGCGAGGACAATGGGTCATGCTGTAAAAGAATTCATGAGTGATGGTGGTGAAGAATTTGACAATCACGATGTGAAGAAAATTCTTGAAACCAGGGGTATTAATTTTAGAAAGTCAATGCCTGTAACACCAGAGCAAAACGGTGTGGCAGAGCGAGAGAATCGCACATTAGTTGAAAGTGCACGATCCATGATACATGCCAAAGATGTACCAATAAAATTGTGGGCAGAAGCAATTGCTACAACAGCTTATGTTTTAAATAGAACAGCTGCAACTACCGTCGAAGAAAAAGCTCCGGTTGAACTATGGACAGGACGAGAAGTTGTGAGTTTGGATCATTCACGAGTATTTGGTACTACTTGTTTTGTTCACGTACCAAAACCACGCCGCACAGTGTAAGATTTTTATAATCTAAGGGGACAAAAGTCAAAATATCAAATGTTTAATGTTTCAATTTTTATTTTTTTTTCTCGAAGCTTATATTTCTAGGAAGTGATTAAAAAGTCCGGCTTGTCTCTAATTCGTGAAAATGACCTGAAGAAGTGGGGTTGTCGGAGAAGCACTTTCGCTTAGCAGCGTAGTTACTCAGTGGTTGTGTGACAAGGCGCACACGTTTTTCATCATTTAACATTGATACAAATATATTTGTGGTATGGCCGACCGGAATCAAGGTATGTACAATATGTTTTATTGTCAAAATTAAATATTCAAGCGATTTGAGTTGCTAATTATATAGCTTTGAAGTGTAACTGTATATTTTTGTCGAAAATGTAATAAAAAATCTACTTCAACAGTGAGTAGAAAATCCGGAACCAAGCGGAACCGCATGTGTGTATAATATAGGCTTTAAACAGACCTTCTGCTTTCTACTTAAACTAAATTCAGCTGCTACTAACTGCTATCCTACAAGAAAAACGCATTTATTTATTGTTAAAATTTGAAATATCAAAAGCTAAACTCATACGTAGGTATTCATTTCTTCCTACCTGTTTTATGGAACAGCGAGCAGATATTCTTTTTTGTTTACTTTAGCAAGGGCTCGTTATTCTATATTTAGATTTAGACAAGTTCTATTTTTCTGGTTCTTGGCGATGAAGAATGTAGAATGATTTGATTTACTTTTTAGTTCACTCAGCTTGTTTGACTACGGTCGGGTTTTTATTCTCTCTTTGCGGAAAATATCTCGAATACATTTTATCTTTGGATATTTTGGTTATGAACAAGTAGCAGCGATTTGAGCAAAATAATGATGAAGAATTATTTATTCTGGCGAGTGTTGCCAAAATATCGAACATTCACTGCCTGAAAGATTTTCGCGACACAATAAATTTAAATATTTTTTAATCAGTGTAACTGCAACAATATGACTTGGGGAGACTTTTCTAGAAACTTCAAAAAGTCAAATGTGTTTGAGAAACACGAGGTCATGCTATGTCTTTACTCATTGCTAGACAAATCAGTGACGTATAATTTCATTAACCGTTACATGAAAAAACAAAAAACATTGATGATTGTAATTTTTATTTATTTCAGAGGGTGAAGTAATCGTCACAAGAAGGGAGCTGTATGAGCAATTCAAACATGCAGATGTTAACTCGAAGCAGGCTGTATTGGATTATATTCTGGATAGATACAACCTTGAGGGTTGTTCTGAAACAATGGTTCAAAATATCAAATCCGAAATAAATACATTCTCCATAGTTTTCACTCGAAACTGGAGGAAATGTCACCGAAACCATCATTTGTTTGAGAAAAAATACTGTAAATGGTTGAACACTCCTATCCACATCAAGGAAAGTACAATCTCCAAGTCTAGAGCTAATGACGAGGCAAGTACATCTATGGGACGCCCAAAAAAAACGTTTAGATCTAGTAGCCAGAAGTCTAAAACTAGAAAAATCAAACCATTGTTGATGGAGAGAACCTTAAGCGAGTTGACTCACGCTACCAAAGTGAAACTCCGAACATCTGGCCAAAGAACTGCTGCCAGTATGGTCAGCCAATTAGTGGCAAGCCCTGGGAGAGCTACAAAAGTGAAAAAGGCTATAAAAAAGTCCAGTGCATTATTGCCCAGTTACACCCCCGAAGAAGCTCTATGCCTCATGGATTCAACCCGATTGTCAATTCGCAGATATAATTTCATCAGAAAAACTGCTCTCAGGAAAGGATCTCACTTGTTTCCGTCATACGAACAAATAAAACTTGCAAAGAAGATGTGTTACCCGGAGGACAAGTTTTGTAGAATTACGGAGTCATTGATGGAAATTCAACTTCAGTCCCTAGTGGATTTGACGCTTCATCGTCTGTGTAGTGTGCAAACTCAAAATATTCAAAAATGTTTTGAAATCAATGAATCCATCGATGATATTACTATGATCTATAAGTGGGGATGCGATGGAAGTGGATCACATAGTCGGTACAAACAAAAAGCTGAAGCTGATGATTTCGATGACTCTCACTTATTGGTCACGTCAATGGTACCTCTTCAGCTTTATGGATATAGCAGTGGTGATAAAGTTATCCTATGGCAAAATCCAAAGCCCTGTTCAACCGCTTTTTGTAGACCAATAATACTGAGGCATGCTAAAGAAAACCAGGATGTAATAACCAAAGAGTTTGAAAATGTTCGAGACCAGATAAGGCTCATAAAAAATACACAGATGAAAATTGGTGAGTACGATTTTGAGATTCATCACAAGTTTGAGGAAACAATGATAGACGGAAAAGTTTGCAACATTTTGGCACATAATACATCAAGTCAAAAGTGCTACATCTGCCAGGCAACCTCGAAAGACATGAACAAACTAGACATTATTCGAGAACGAGAATGTAATCCAGATACATTTTCTTGGGGTCTTTCAACATTACATGCCAAAATAAGATTTATGGAGTGCATTTTGCATATTGGTTATAAGCTGGACGTGAAAAAATGGCAATGTAGGAATCCAGAAGATAAAACTTCAGTAGAGGAAAGGAAGAAAAATATAATCGCTTCATTCAGAAAACAGACTGGTTTACTTCTCGATACTCCAAAGCAAGGTGGAGGCAATACAAATGACGGAAATAGCGCAAGAAGATTTTTTAAAAATGCTAAGCTAGCGGCAGACATAACTGGGGTTGATGAAGAGCTTATCTATAGATTTCAAATCATTTTATCGTCCTTGAGCTGTGGCCATGAGATTGATGTCCCTTTGTTCAAGAAATATTGCAATGATACTGCGGAGTTGTATGTTTCATTGTATCAGTGGTACCCCATGCCTGTTACTTTGCATAAAATACTTATTCATAGTGCAGAGGTTATTGAGACATTTCTTTTACCGATAGGACAGATGTCGGAGGAAGCGCAGGAAGCGCGTCATAAAGATATTCGAAGAATACGCTTAGATAGTTCGAGAAAAACTTCTCGAATCGCCTCCAACACCGATATTTTACACTCCCTCCTGATATCCTCGGATCCTGTCATCGCATCTCTATTCGAGTTTCAACAAAAAACTTCTTCTCCCCTTCACCCGGATGTTTCAAAGTTATTGAAGGAAACTGACATGCCACTCATGCCAGAAGACAGTGATGGTGAATATGAAGACTCCGAAAACTCTGATTCGAGTGAAATTGATTAGGAGAACTAGATCAACATCTATCTGTGTTGTTTTTAGGATGCTCAATAAAAATTTAAATGATGAAGTTCCTTAATCATAAGATGTAATAAGATAACTTATCAAGCTTCACCATTATTTTGTTTATCTAGATTTTTCATAATTTTTATTACATTTTTTAACAATTTCAGTCGAATGAGCGGCGTTTTGAAGCCAAACTATTTGAAAAATACTTTTGTCCCCTTAGAATCGCGGAATCTTACACTGTGCGCCGTCGTAAATGGGACAAGAAGAGCGAAGAGGGTTGTTTTGTCGGGTACTGTGGTGACAAGGATGGATATCGTGTTTGGATGCCAAAGACAGACAAGGTTATACTATCTCGAGATGTCATATTCAAATCAGAGAAGGATAAACCAGAAAAAGTAGTGGCGTTTTCTAAAGGAAAGTTGGATATAACCATGAACTACAGAAGATCTGATATTGAATATGAAGAGGAAGAAAGACAATGTGAGATAGTAGATGACGAAATTGCCGCAATCATAAATCAAAGAGATTCATCAAGTAGAAGATAACCAGAAATTTCAGAGGAAGTATTATCTGATGGTTCAAATCAATGTAGGTCTGATCAAGAAGTTGCAATCGAAACACTTGAAAAACGTCAGTCTAGATGTCCATCATGGATGCAAGATTATGTCATGGTTGCTGAGGGCGATATACCAACGTCTTACAAAACAGCAATAGAATCCAAAGAAGCAGATCAGTGGCGTAAAGCAATGGAGGAGGAAATACTGTCGTTGGAAGAAAATAAGACCTGGCACCTAGTAGAGCTTCCAAAAGGAAAGAAGGTAGTTGATAATAAGTGGGTTTCAGATTAAAAATCAAAGCCGATGAAACCTTGGACCGATTCAAAGCCAGACTAGTAGCCAGGGGCTTCACTCAAAAATCAGGTGTTGATTATGAAGAGACTTTTAGTCCTGTTGCAAGATTTGACACAGTTCGTACTATACTAAGCGTGGCAGCAGCTGAAAAATTAGAACTCTTGCAATTTGATGTAAAAACAGCTTTTCTATATGGCAAACTTCAAGAAGAGGTGTATATGAGACAACCAGACGGATATGAAGATGGCACTGGAAGAGTTTGCAAACTGGATCGAAGCTTATATGGTTTAAAACAAGCACCACGATGCTGGAATGAAAGATTTGTTGAATTCATGACGAAGCAGGGGATGGTGTGTAGCAGTGCAGATCCATGTTTGTTTGTACATCTTGACAACAACAGAAAGTTATTGATCACCCTATATGTTGATGATGGATTAATGGCAGCGTCAAGTCAAAGTGACATGTTGAAATTTGTTGACAAACTTAGACAAGAATTTCAGATAAAAGTTGGAAATTTGGAATATTTCCTGGGAATGGAAATAACTCATTCAGAAAATGGTCCAATTTTTCTAAATCCGGCAGCATATGCAAGAAAAGTATTGGACAAATTTGGTATGTCAAGTTGTAATGCTGTGAGAACCCCAATTGAGAAAAGTGTTGCAGAAGATGAAACTGAACTTAATTCTCAAGAAGTTCCATATCGCCAAGCAGTGGGTAGTTTGATGTATTTGATGATGGCTGCACGTCCAGATTTGACCTATGCAGTGTGTCTAGTATCAGAAAATTTGGAGAAGCCAACATTGTCAAATTGGAACATGGTTAAGAGAATATTTAGATACTTGCAAGGAACTATGAACTATGGAATATTTTATGACTCAACTAAATCACAGGAAGGTTTAGAAGCTTCCTGCGATGCCGATTTTGCTGGTGATTTGAGTACGAGACGTTCCAGAACTGGTGTTGTGTGCAAGTTTTCTGGAGGTGCAATCACTTGGTCTAGTCAAAAGCAAAGAAGTAATTTGGTTGACATGTTTGCTAAGGGACGTGACAGACATGCTCAATTTTATTCCTACACTGCTTGTGGATAATGCAAGTGCTATCAAGTTGGCCAAAAATCCTGAATTTCACAAGAGATCAAAGCATATTGATATTAAGTATCATTTTGTTCGAGAAGAGGTCCTAGAGGGTTTAATTAAACTTGAACATGTGAGTGGCCAATTTCAAGTAGCAGATATCATGAAAAAACCTTTAACATGGGCAAGATTTAACATGTTAAGATCAATGTTGGGAGTGAGGCCGAAAAACGAAGTTGTTCAGTGACCAGATGATATAAGTTATTTTGAGAGGAAGTGTTGAATATATTGCAAAATAATTGACAATGTGGTCACTAGTTAGATTTTCGTATTTTGTTGTCACTGTCATTCATTAAAAACATCAATTCCAGTTATCACTGTTCGACTCTTAATTCTTAACAAAATCCATTTAATTATAGTAGAATACCCAGATATTCTACATTTAGTTTGTTGTAATCACGATAATTGTTGAATTTATTAGAGAAATAGAATCATTGTGTGACTGTACTGCAACACGTGAGTGGATTTGTTCATTTCTAAAACTATGTACAGTCGTATGCAATAATTATAGGTTGGATAAAATTTGTATCGTGTAATTCTGCCCTTCATCTCGCAAAAGTGCAAAAATATGTACACTAACTTGCACAAAAAATGCCTACACAGTGAAATCATGGATTTTTTGAGCAGTGTAATAGGCTGTCAAAATATTAACATGCCATGCACTTGAACTTTTTATTTTTTTTCCATGAAAACGATATATTGTGGGTTCGACTTTGAATTTATTTACTTAGTTCTCTAAGAAAAATGTAGATTATTTTCCTTAAAATCCGGTAGCAGAACCATTTCTAGCAAAAACTTCTTGTAGTCGTCATACCATGGAATTTGATAAATCTTGACAAAATACATCATTGGCGAGCTCATTCCACGCATTAAGAATGGCATCTAATAGTTTTGCCTGATTCTGTGCTGAGGCATCCAGTTTATTTGATAAATAATTTTTACCAATGGTCCCCACACATTCTTCATTGGATGTGGATCTGGTTATTTAGTCATTTAGTTATTTTTAGTTCTTCTCATCGACCATAGGTCTTAACTGAAGCCTGTAAGAATTTGTGTTCTCACAAAACTGGATTATTATTGCAACTGACAAAACTTGACGTTTACTTGTCACCTCCATACACTGCTCAAACCAAAGCAATTTCACCAATTCAATGTACGCATTTTTTGTGCAAGTTTGTGTACAAAGTAGGTATAGAAATATGATTCATGTTCTCAGGTTTTTTGCAAATACTTTAACATAAAATATCTTGATATTCTATAATGAATAGTGATTGGTACTATAAAAGTCCGCTTGTTTAATAAATGAATTAGTCACAGATTTGATATTTTTGTAACACTGATGTCTATTAAACTCATAACAAAATAAAAATAATGATGAAGAAAATACTACAAAGTTTTAATATTTTTTTCAAGGACCATTTCTGGCTGAAATTTCGGTGATTTTTCAAGATATCGATAAATACAATGATCTTCAAATACAAAATTTCTGTATAGGATTAACATCTTTGCTCAGTTTATCCCATAATGTATTCGTGATGATGCAAGAAAATTACTTGCATAAGCAGCATTTCTTGATAAGCTAATTATCGCAGAGGGGAGAAATTTGTATTCTTGTTGTTTGATTTTTTGCAAGGAATTTTTGCTACTGTTCATAATTAAGGCCACATTTTGTCACTGAAAACCACACATATTCCACAATTTTTGCTTTTCCAATTCCAATTTATATTGACCTGATCCCTGTATGGTCTGACTTGGGATGTTTTCGACTTTGATAACTTGTCAGATAGACAATGACATAATAGGTTATCAGCACCACTTGAACACATGATTTTTTTTGTCCAATGGATTAATGCACACGACTGTATTTTATGCAAAAGAAAAACCCTGTGCAATCATGATAAAAAATAATGTTTATCAAGCAACTGCTCCACACATCAACAATTTAATTCCATTTCACACTTCTATCACCATCTTCTCACTTTTCAGCTTCACAAAACATTACTTTAATAATTATTCTTTTTAATATTTAACGCAGCTTCGAATCAAAGTCAAAACCAACAGAATCCAACTCAACGAAATTCAATCATTAAAAGTGACATTAGTGACAATGACGTGAGTGTCCGTGACAAAAAGCCTCAATCCTCAACTGTCAAAACCGTTTCATTTCATGGTAGTCGGGAAGCGCAAGTCATAAAAAGCTCTGCATGTCCTCAAAATACAATCATCTGATATAATTTTTTTTTCAGTCGTATACGAGGTTTATACAAAATATGAATTTTAGTCAGTGAAATACCTTTATTTTCGTTAGACATCAATTCATCAAATTTGCACATGACGGTTTGTGAGATACAGTGTCACAACATTCTTGAAGAAAATCAAGGTACCCTGATATATATGTTTGGTAAAAATGACATCATCAATCAGCAAGCTACCTAACATATTCCTCTCACATTGTCCGCAATTACTACTGAATAGCAACTGTTTCATTGTTATTATTGTCTACACATCTGAACCTCTAATCGTATCAATTCATATGGCTGGGTACGTCCGCATAACATTGATATATCGTCCGGTCAGTCAGTAATTTGCATATAACGATCCATTTCTTTGATGCAATGCCTTTGCTCGCTAATATCAAATTCTCCTTCCTGTTCATTCCAATTGTTCGCCATAACGCAATTTCCACTTACACACGCCACAAGCGATCTTCTGACCAACAAACCGTAATGCAACAAAAACAATGCTCTCATACATTATACTACCTACACCAGCTGCCATTAGCCGACTTATCATAATCATATCTCCGGTTTGCGTTTTCTCATACCTACCGTTTTGCACAACTTATTGTTTTATATTACATTCTAATAAGCCAGAAATGACGGGTTGGATCAATCAATGCTGCTGGACATCTTTGTATATGCTGGCATTCGAAGGCGCCATTATAAAGAGGAAATAAAAAATGTATATTCGGATCACTTCGCACTAAACGGATACATAATAGGAGACATTTGAAGATAAATATGATGAAAGTGATAGGGAGATATTGTTCTTTGAGATCGCTATGATCACGAGTAGTATCAATCGCGGATTGTATGGGGTTCATATCTGCATTACTTAAAAAGAGGCTTTTGATTGCATGTACTCAAGATAGGATGCTTACCAAAGAATCAGGGTTATTCAAATTATGAGCAACCAACATGCTGACAAAATGACCTTGACAAAAAAAAACAAAGTTGGGAAAATATATCATTATCTCTAGAAACAGTTTTAACTCCATACAATTTATCCATCGATCACCAACTTCGTAGTCGCCCAGTTTATAGTGAGAGCTGTCAAAATCCACCGCAGATTTCACATCTTCATTGTTGAAAAATCTTTCAATGCCGTGTCACTTTCTCAAGTTTGGAAAGAGAACAATCTGTGTGGGTTAAGTTTGACGAATGAGGTGCTTGAGAACCCAAACTCCCATTTTCATGTTTGCAAATTTACTGAGAATGTCGACTGACATACAAATACCAAACAACCTGGAAGTCAAGCTGTATACCTAAAGCTGGTGCCGTTTTCTATCATTGTGATTTTTCCAGGACTACCGATGAATCCGAACTTTTCACAAAACCAATTTGATAGCGTTTCATCAAAACTAGGTGATGTACAACATTTTGAGCGTAAACCTGAGCCAAACCATTTGTCCTCAATAAGCATATTGCTATCTTCTCAGAATTGTCACCATTTGTTCACAACTAAGATTTTATTTGTTCTAAA
Source organism: Orchestes rusci (assembly GCA_958502075.1). Classification (NCBI taxonomy): domain Eukaryota; kingdom Metazoa; phylum Arthropoda; class Insecta; order Coleoptera; family Curculionidae; genus Orchestes; species Orchestes rusci. The sequence continues at coordinate 20,202,538 of OY293304.1, forward strand.
TGAAGAATAGATTCCTTTGAAAATTTTGATGCCCATGCTAGTTAATGCAGCTATTCTTCTTATGCATTCTCCAATATGCGGAGGCTATATTTCATGTCAGGGATTAAAGCTCACATTGGAATCGGAGGATCACAATGTTTGATGATCAAACTTCTAGAATTTATAATGACACACCACAGCCTATGATACGGAACTTGTATTATCAGTTCATCATTTATTGCTCAGAACAAAAAAAGTATCTTCATATTGCTAGAAGCTTTATTTTCTTTATTTTGTGATTTTTTTATTCAGAGTAGAGGGTGCAGTTTCTGGGGCCGAAAGATCATATCTGAAGTATATAGAGGTGATCGTTTACTTTTCTCGATATGACCGTTCTATGGAACCCAGAATCGGCACCCAGAATAAAATGACGGAAACAAGGAGAGTTCAAATCAAACTTTCATAACGCTCACTACAACATTAAAGTAAAACAAAATCATATTTTGGATTTTATCATTTTATCATCATGATTATTATCATTGATAAATAACAAGGTATTTTCACGATAGGATTGATCAAAGTAAGAGTCAGAAGTAGTTTTCAAAATCAAAAGAAGGCATTTTTTTTTAAATAGTTTCTCTCATCGTTAAATACACAACCAACTTATACTTTTCTCTCAATATTTTTTCTTGGCTTTTATGCATTTTGAAAAAACTGCATGGACATCCATAGTCTTTCTTGTGGACGTAGTGTTTTGTATCAGCGATATTGCCAATCCGGCAATATTTGAGGTAAGTTCTGCTTGGCAAGATCGAGTTGGAGCAGATCAATGACACGTGACTACGTTGTTAAAGGTGTAAAATGGTACGACTCGAACATGAAAGATATGCGTTTATATCATCTGATGTTTCGAGAACAAACGAGTAGTTGCGTATAATCCTATATTACTGAAGAAGGCAAGATTCAGAATAAATAATCAGTATGAACAGTGTAACCAATCAAAATTTAACATTCATAACCCAACTTCTTGACAATAACAATCTCAATTTACGTTAATGCGCATGATAGCTCTACGAGCTCATCCCCAATTGTGAGCTTGAGGAGTCTACGCCTTTTGTCCCTCTCATGTTGTACCCGGACAATACGGAGTCAGCTGGTATCGATTTTTTGGAATTAATATCTTATTTTTTCGTCAAAGAAATCGCTGACCTGAATTGGTTCGCGGAAAGCAACAAAAAGAACCAGGTTTGAATGATTGTCGAAACTTTTGATAAAACCGCTCAGATAAACAGCGTGTGTCCAAATTCAAATAACAAATGAAAAAATTTTTTATTATCGATCTCAGCAAAAAAAACTGTTTTATCCAGAAATTGAGTGATTTCTATTCGAGGGGTGGCCAAAACTAAGAAAAACAATAATTTCACCTACATTTTTAAGGAAAAGAGCATTTGGAAAATTTGTTTACAATCGCATTAATTTCATTTTATGTCAAAACTCAACTTTTTTAAAAATTATAGCATTTTTGCGATTTTTGGCCACCCCCCCCCCCCGTGTTCACAAGTTACTTAATTCTGGATGAATTATGTTTCTTCCAAAGCAAAAGAATGAGTTATACTTTTTTCCGCTAACGCCGTTAAAAAAAAGTTTTCCATTTGCTAACTAAATCTGTGTAAAAGTGAAATTCCAACATAAAATTTTGTATATCATTTAAGTAGATAGATGATTCTGAACAACTCTTTCGAATACAATTCACCTTGAAAATTGAAATAAGAGGTAGTTTACTCCTTGGAAAAAATATTGTTTTGGCATTATCTGGCTACCCCTTGTGTACAAATCACTCAATTTCTGGATGGATCAGTTTTTTTTGCAAACAGAACTTTTTATGAGGAATAATTTTTTTCGCTAAAATCGACAATAAAAAAGTTTTCTTTTTTTGTTCACCATATTTGAGCACACGATTATGTAATCGATTTATTTGTTTTGATCGATGATAATGATTAATTATGATTATTGAGACTAGAAACATGAACACTTTCTCAAAATTCTTATTCAGACTCCGTTTCAACCTCACTCTCAAATATAAAGACCATCTAATCTAGCTCCCAATGTGGAAATACACTTAGCCTAGAGGCTTGAAATTATTTACATAAAAGCATTTGACTTATTCTCGAATATCACGTCCTTACAAAATCTTAAAAAACAGCAGGGCCTCCGTCAATTAATTTTTATTTATTGATTACGCAGTGTATTCTTTCACCATCACGAATGAAACCGTCAGTTAATCATGTTAAACAGAGAACTGTACCTCGTTTTAATCATTGACTATATAGCTCATTAGTCGAAAACATTAACTATGGTTATCTACCTGTAATAATATATTATTCAGAAGTTTAATTATTGTAATGCATAATGTATACTGGGCAAACAAATTTCAGTTGCCTTATGATGGTTGCTAAATATAGTTGATTATGCAGTTTGTAGTGAAACTACTTAGGTAAAAATATCGAAAACAGTTAAATTGTTATTGAATTCAGCCGGTTAATATGGAACTATAATAATGTTAGGTATGATTGGAGATCAAGGCTGTATATTTATAATAACGTGAGCACTCATACCAATGCTCAAATCATAAACATATTCATAAGATTCTATGAAGAAAATGAATCAAAACTTTCCAACAATGATGTCTTGACGCTTCAAAGTTATATTTCATCAGATTTGCTTCTGACACTTCCTCATGCAGTTTTTATCCGTTTAATTATTCGTAATAAAATGGTATAATCTTTTTCGGAATAAATTAGCTTTTTCAAATAATTAAAACATGTAGACAACATAAATTTCACAATTATCCGAGAAACCGCTTTCTTCCTAAGCGACAAAAACTAGTTTGCAGGCAGTGGCGACTCGATGAGTCCATAGTCCAGCACTGATGAGCTTACTGCTATAGTTTTCGACGAGCATTTAAACATTTTATTTTTGTTATGTTTCTAGCTATGAACTTCTGGAGACGGCGATACTCCGACTATGCGCAGTTCAAGTTTTATATCATGAGGAAATCATCTATCTCGTGAATCAACGTCCTAATGGTTCCAAGCAAGTTGGTCAAGAGTGATGGAAGATAAGGGACAATGTCCTTCTAAAATCTTCTTCGAATGAGAAGCCACGATATTAATCTCACATATTCCCCATGTTTTCAAAAATTGACTTGACAAGGTAAGTGAACATCGAATACATGAAACATAACAGTTATCAAACTTTCCTATCTTGTAAATCACGTGAGTAATTCAGAAGTGTTATTGTTTATATACCTCCATATTCAAGTCTATACAAGAACAAAAAGAGATAAGAGATATTCAGTATCATTTGATGAAGTTCATTAAAGCTTTGCACATAATTTTAGACAAGATATTTTGCTTTGGAAACCTGGATTATAAACCCAACATCCGTTTTCGGGAGATCAGATAATGCTAAGACCTCAGAAAAGTGAGAAGAACGAAAAGGGGATCCACTAAATCTAAAATAAGATCATTTGTTATACTTCAGAAAAAGGAATCAAATAGCGACATTGAATTCATGATATACTCAGTGACATTAGAAGCATTGCAACAACTTATTTCCCATAAGACTCAATGTAAACATGACCTTATACAAAGCTTCATATCTTCTTTGGAAAAAAGGAAATCAAATTAACCAAAAAAGCAAAATGTTCAGAATGAATGAAACTTCAATATTTTAGCATAGGAGAAGTTCCACTTCTACCAGGAAACTCTATAGAGTGTTTTGAATTCACAGCACTTTCCACCCAATGCTAGTTGCATTGCTAGTTGTATAAGGTCATGTTTACATCAAGTCTTATGGAAAATTAGTCGGTGTGACACTTCTAAAGTCACTTAGTATACATAGAAGCCATATCGGCAAAGTATTGAAAATTGAGAGCATAATATTATACCACAAGATGACTTCCTAATATTGAATTCTAGGTATAGCCAAAAAATCATACATTGATTGGTGACTTCAATGCCAAGCTCGGGCCAATAAGACACCAAACAGGTACAATGGTGACTACGCATATGGAGAAAAAAAATGAAAGAGGGGATAATAAGCCTTTGAATTTCTCACAACACCAAGAAATGTTAGCTATGAATTCTGTTTTCCTAAAGAAACCTCAAGTAGGTAGGTGCTATCAGCAACAAGATTAAAAGATATATAATATAGCAAGTATGGTGCAAGATGTAGAGGTACTGAATAAATTCTTTGTTGATAGTGTTGATATCGTCAAAAATGGATTCTCCCAAGCATTATTGAGGATAATCTACACTGTGGGCCCAATTAAATTAGAACCTAGTTCGATCCCTAATAACTTTTTTGTTTGTTTATGGATTTAGATGAATTTTGGATACGATATTGGTCAATATGTTCTGGATGTTCCTCCAAAGTTGAGTTTTAGAATCTTGGACCGGACCGGACGTTTTTATAAAATTGGTGCATTTAAGCTCGTTGCAAAAACGAACTACGCTACGTACAGACCAACTGATATATTTTTTGAGAAAGACATTAGTGGAAAAAGGTATCCTGATAATATCAATATTTTAGAACCATAACCTAAGAAACTATGATTCTTTTTATATGATGGTGCTTGTCTGCATAAAAACCATTTCACTTTGTTTTGATCAAAATTTATTTAAATTCCATTGCAACGTGGATTGTTTGTTGAAAATTGTTAACATTTTTGAGATTTCAGAGTTTGCCTGTTTGATTTTGAATACGTAGACATGGTTCTATCTATGAAAAATAGAATCTCGATCAAACGATTAATGGAAAAAAACATTTATGCACGGCAATGTTGCGGCCCCTCTCAAATTATCGAGTGAAATTAAACAAAGTTTAAAAACGAAAAAAAAAATAATAATTGGGTATTATTTTTTTTCCAAATTGAAAAATCTAAAATGTGAAAAAATCAACAAATCTCTAACAAACAATCCACGTTGCTATGAAATTTCAAGAAACTTTGATCAAATATCAGTTGGTCTGTACGTAGCGCAGTTCGTTTTTGCAACGAGCTTAAATGCACCAATTTTATAAAAATGTCGTAAGTCCGGTCCTGTCCAAAATTCGAAAACTCAATTTTGGAGGAACATCCAGAACATATTGACCAATATCATATCCAAAATTCATCCTAATCCATAAACAAACAAAAAAGTTATTAAGGATCAAACTAGGTTCTAATTTAATTTGGCCCACAGTGTACAAATCCAAAAAAACTCGGAACATGAAGATATAGATATCGAAAAACTCAAAACCACAATAAAAGTGAACGTATAGTTCCGGAAAAATTGTGCTCCAAAATCAAGAAAGGGGAAAAGATACCTAGCCAAAATATTCCAAAAAAATAGGAGTTGAGTGAATTGGAGGATGAAAACGACACAAAATTTTTCAAAGCCAAGATAGTTGAGCAAACACATCTCTGGAGCCATTAGTGAGAAAGGGATACCAACAACATTTGAACGTGATGAAAACAGATAAAATATAAAAATTATTCGGGGAAAAACTGAAAAAAAACATTTATGAACTTCGAAATACGCATGGCATGAGTGATATAGATAGAACTTTATTGAAGTCAAGAAGACAACAAAGCAGATTTCAATACTCTCATAGTAAAGGAGGGGTAAAGGCTCCGAATACATACCCGACACAAAAGCCGCAGAAATCCAGATAGGTATCTTCTTTGAAAATAAAGAACTACGCATCTACCGATGATTAAATTGTGGATGATGTTGTGAAATCGTAAGGAAAAAGATTGTTTCGAGAATTCGCTTGTCCCTTACTCTACTCTTATACATGATATAACCGTTCTGCAAAAATCATCCAAGTTTGTTTTTTTTTCTGTTCGGTACCAACGAACATATTATATAGTTATTAAAAACCTAAAAGAATACAACAACATCCTACTGTTTACGGATCATAAGACGGCACTCGATACGGTGAATCAACTGATAAATGCTTAAATCTCTATCAGGAAGTCGAATTGATCATCGACATATCACGGTTTCAAGAACATCTCTAGAAATGCTATGCAATGTGTGAGGGATGATGTAGACACAAATGAAATAAGCCTCCAACCAGAAGTCCGACGAAGCGATATCATCTGTACCAAAACTGTTCATCACTTTATTGAAATATTTATGAACGTAGAGACATAGATGAATCAGGCATCAACATAAATTGCGAGATCCTCAGTCATCTCAGATTTGCCGTTACATTCATGACACCTAAGAGATAGTATCGATCAGGTGCGAAGACCTTTGAACTTGCTTCTCCACAAGTGAATTTGGAATGGCTTTAAAACTTAAGTGATGACCCACCTTTTAATTAGTGAACAAACCACTAAGCCGGAATGTGTATTGAACAAGTGACGTCGTACAAATTTCTGGGTCATAACATTCAGTTGGCTAGAGATATCCAGGCAAATTTTCAAACACACACATTTTCATCGGGCAAAATTCTATAAAAATCCTATTTTAGTACTTGGTGTTTGTTGTAATGAGCCCTAGTGACAAATTTCCCGGTTTTTCTCTTGGCCGTTTTGGTAATTGATTTTTTTGCCGCAAGCCTCCACGATGAATAGTTTCCGGGATATGGCCGGTGGCCACTCTTACTGGAACATCCTGTATATTATGTTTTCTGTGATCAGTTGTGACAGGATGATAGTAATTTTGAAATGGAACTGGACAAAACGTAAATTGGATTGGATTGGAATTCACCAAAACTGAACGCAAGACGCACAAGGTAGACATTCCTGGGAGCAAAAATTACAGAAGGAGGTCCAGCAGTGGACGCGTATGGGCTGGATGATGATGATCTGTTGTCGTCATTTAGTACCTGGTTTCGATATTTTGAAAACTGAAGCTTTGATGAATTCTACTGGCAAAAACAGCAAAAACCTTCAAGACAAATCATCCTGAAATTTCAGAGATGGTCCGATGATTCTGAAAACTAGAGTGAATAAAAACATGTTCAAGAAACTCCATTAGTCAATATCGATTATCGTCTTTTGAATTGAAAATACAGTTCCTCGCTCTAGATCTACAGGGAATTGTTAAAAGAAGTCAATCACGTATACATCCGTTCGGAAAATGAAAAGTTGCTTTTGTTTTGCTCTCATCTTGAGTAAACATTTTTGTATCAATTCAGTGAGAAAAAATTAGAGTTATTATAGATAAAATAGGTTTTGGCAGCAGGAGATTTCAACTTCACCTATAATAATAGTTATTGATTGTCTTTAATGAATTTTGTGGTCATACGCTTCATACGACATGTTTATGCCACATCTTTCACCAACTTTCGTCGTCATAGTCAATGATCTAATAACAATAGACGAAACATTTTATTCATAACCTGTGAAAAATTGTGTGGCCAACATCGAACATAGAAGAGACGTGAGGAGGAGTTGAGCGGGGTACTGAGTGGGGATACGTTTGCACCTCACTAGAATGTGCTTTGGTAACTTTATGCGAGGCTGTCAGTGGCGTAACTATTTCACAGAATTCTTAAATTCCTATTTACTTCAAGCTTGACACTCGCGAGTCATTTCAATATACCATTTAAGTAAATAATGAAGCACCACAAACTAAACCAGAATAAAAACACAATAAACATTCGCAAAATCAACACCAAACCCTACTCAAAAAACAAGAGACGCCAATGAGACAAAATGTGCATGAAACGTGTAGACAAAATCCGATCGATAGGGGCGGACCCAATTTTGGTGTGTTGCCGTACTTCAGCTTTTTTAATATTCAGAAGAAAATACTGGTTTTTCTAAAGCCTAAATACCTAAACAAATCTTGAAAAGATGTTTTAATTTAAACAAAAAGGTTACCATCAACTTATTTGAAAAAATTCCGAGATAAATTCATACATAAAATAAGTCTGAAAAATGATTCCAAACAATGCTTTTCTTTTTGCTGCGTAGTAACTTGTAGTAATTGAGTAATTGTAAGTTTGGCAAACAACGTGGTGGGAGGATCTCTGCACCCGACTGCACAGTTCGATGTTGTCCTCATGTTTATCTCGCTATGTTTCATCTTTAGTTATTAGATCATTGGTCATAGCCCAAGAAACATGTTTACGGCTTATTGGTTTCAAGGAAGCTTTATGTAGGTTTTAAGGGGGTTCTACTTAAGTGTCATGTTTTAAGGAAGCTTTAACTTGGACCAAATATGCCTTACGGCAAAATGATCCTAGAATAAGGTTTCAACGTTAGCTATAAAACCCACTGATAAAACCAATAAGAAATTGGTTTTGAGCAAGCCGTTACAGCTGTTTACTCCTAAGACCTCCTTAAGAACTTCAAGCTGTAATTTGACTCAAAATATTCAAAATGGTTCAAAGCAATCGGATATATTCACTACATAAAACCATAATGTAGCCTACTACTTTGGAGGTATATTTGGTTCTACTTAAGTCAACGAGAAAGCATGTTATCTAGAATAAAACCTTGATTAACTCCTTTTGAATGTAACAATTTGGTTCATTTGCTTTTTTCTAACATGAGCTTAAATGCAAATAGATGGTTTAAAATCAAGAAATCTGGGAAATTCAAAGACAGAGACGGAGGAATTATTTAAACTTCATAAATACCAGTGAAAGGTTATCAGAAGGCTCTGGAAGCACTAAGGATAAAATGGAAAATGTACAATATCCACAAAACTTTTTCAAACATCCACGTGACGAAACTATCAACACTCCAGACTCCAGATCAAACAAGAATCAAAGGAAAAAAAACTGAAACTAGTGAAATTGCTCTTCTTTTTGTTTTTTATGGTTAATTATGAGAGGAGCTGTTGATGCACTACAGACATAAGGAATGTCTATAGAAATTGTTCTTGAAGCTTAAGTGTTTTAACGAGATCTCCTAAATGGACAATTGACTTTAAAAGCATGTCGGCCATATTTTTCACGGTATATTAGGATCGAGAACCCATTGGATTGACTTTCCTATACTTAAGAGTTTTTCAGAACATAGTTACCTTCCATTTTTATTTATTCTTGCCCAAATCAATCTGATTGTGATGATTATTCAATTTTACCATAAGGCCTTAAAAATATATAATTAGAAATTCAAACGCAATATTTTCGAGGCGCTAGTATTTTGTGTGAGTATACAGGGTGTCTCATGGTGACCGTCCATTAGAATGTCTCGGAAAATAAAACGATTGGGATTCTGGAAATTTGTATGGTGAGGTTTAAAAGAATGTTCTCTTCAAATGAAATAATAGCTACGTTGCGCGACTCCCGGTTTTACCGGAAGTAGGTGCCAACTCGATTGTTTCAAATGGAACACCCTATATATTATTACATTTTTGGATTCTGCGTAGAATTCTAGACAGATTTCATGTATCATGTCCTATACCTAAGTATGAGCGTTTATGAAATATTTTAGTTTTTATATCAAAAATGACGTTTCAAGGCTCCTATTTAAATGTGAATTTTACCTATAACAAAGCCTTCATTATTTAATTTGTATTGGATTTCTTGTTGAAAAGGACCTACTTTGATAGATTTTCCACAGCAATATGAAAACAATTATTACAGGGTGAGCCCAAAATAAGATCAAAAATTAAATTCAGAAAACGACCAAAAATCTATTTTTTCAAATTGAAACCCCTAATTTTTATGATTTTATCTTATTGTGCATTGAAAATAAGGGTGACTTTACCTAATATTGTTCATTCCAAAAATTCAAAAAAAAATAAAAAAAGAATTTTTGGAGAGGACAATCTCATACAAACTCACCTTTATTTTTAATGCACAATAAGATAAAATTATGAAAATTAGGGGTTTCCATATGAAAAAATACATTTTTGGCCGTTTTCTAAATTTAATTTTTGATCTTATTTTTGGCCCACCCTGGAATAATAGTTTTCATATTGCTGTGAAAAATCTATCAAAGTAGGTCCTTTTCAACAGGAAATCCAATACAAATTAAATAATGAAGGCTTTCTTTTAGGTGAAATTCACATTTAAATAGGAGCCTTCAAACGTCATTTTTGACATAAAAACTAAAATGTTTTAAAAACGCTCATGCTTAGGTATAGGACATGATACATGAAATCTGCCTAGAATTTTACGTAGAATACAAAAATGTTATAATATATAGGGTGTTCCATTCAAAATAAGCGAGTTGACACCTACTTCCGGTATAACCGGAAGTCGTGCAACGTTGCTTTTATTTCATTTGAGAAGAACATCTATGAATTTCCCACCATACAAATTTTCAGAATCTAATGGTCGGTCACCGTCAGACACCCTGTTTATACATTTATCAGAAAATTCCCATTCGTTGGTACATACTATACCTGCTTGTCCGTTTTTATCAATTTCTGTATAAGAGAAGATCTCATATTAGCTGTTCAAAATACAACGATAGAGCTCGCATAAGACAAATAACTCCTAACAACTACATGTACAAGAAAAACTGGTTCTATGACATATCAAATTAGAAAAAAGTGTTTTATCAATGTCTTTGAAGAAATCATTGTAACGGTCAAAGGGTTATAAGACTAGTCAACTAGTTTTAAACCGCATATTGTATGTGAGATTTCATGAGTGCTTCATCGTTCACTTCGAATGGTGCACTGAGGTTTTATAAAAAGCTTTAAAATAAGCCGTAACAGCCTCTTTATGAGCGGTCCCTCAGGGTTGCAAGAAGGTTGTTTCGTTGTTTTGATGATATCTTTATAACTAATTGGCTTCAAAGATGTTTTATGAAATAGGCCGTAAAGACCTCCTGTAGGCATTGATAAAACTAAAAATATTTCTTGGGAGGTTACATGGCGCTTCGATCAATATTATCTTAGATCAGTTTCAGGTGTAAATTGCCATCTTATCGTATGAATTCATGCACAAATGCACAGAACGATAGCCTTCCATAGAGGTTTATCACATCAATGGATTCAGCTAACCCAGCCTCAGGCTGAGATATGTCGATGTCACTTTTATTTTGTCCGGTAATGGTCACGATCTGTCTGAATTTCTTGAACATCTCGACAGTTTCAGGACGTCTGTGAATTCCAGCATGGAAATGGAGTAGAATAATCAGCTCACATTTCCAGACATCCTCGTCAAACGCACAGGAACCAACATCACGACAATGGTCTATCGTGAAGCAACTTACACGAGACACTCCTCAATCAAGCCTCTAACCTTATTGCTTCCACCAAACTCATTATCATAAGAACTCTGCACAATAGAGCTGCTCAAATTTGTAGCACCTTGGATGAGCTACAGAATAAAATAAGCAACCTGATGATCTTTAGAACAATGGTTATTCGCTTCAATAACAAAAAGAATTTTTCAATGTCAATTACAACAGGTGGTTGAAAATCCGGCTACGGCAGATGCATTTCTGCCAATACAGTTATAGAAAAGTCGCGAATAACTTTGATAGCAAGATGGCTTTGGAATCTGAAGTCTCTTGACGAAAACGAAACCATAAAACCAACAATGAAAAGATTGCATGCATCCACCAGATCCCTTGCGAATGTGGTGAATCCTATACAGAGTATCCCAGCTAAGAGTATCTACCCGAATAACGTACTTCCAAGCAGAAAAAATGAAAACGCCCCTCGATTTTTGGTTTTGCAGAAAAACATTGAGCATTTTTTCACCCCTCCCAATACCTTATTTTGTAGGTCTTTCGACCTCTTTTTTAACTGCCCAGTCTGAAGCATCTGACGTCATGTTTTTATAATTTTTTCACTTTTTTTATTTATTTTTTTCATAAATTCAAGAGTTAGATGTGATCGACTTTCCGGGTTTATTTTTCGGAACTTCATCCGTATTCATTGGATGATTCAATTATTTTATTTATTTTAAAATTCAAAGAATTCAAAATTGACCAAACATTTTGTTGAAAACAATAGGTACTTATGAATTTTTCAGTTCACTCTCTGGAATTTTCAAAACTGCTGATTATCGCTTGCGCGAAATGATTAATAATAATTATATTATATTTAGTGTTGAGAAAGACAGACACAACAATAATTAATACGCTCGAATACCGATGATATTTTTTTAATAAAATATTTGATACATCAACTAAATGAGGACACACCTGGCAATAAATAAACTACGAAAGCAGCATATTATCATCACGAGATTCCACTGGTTAACAAACAAGAAACTGCTCGTGGTTGTTTTTAATAAGCGACATTTATAATTGTTCATCAGGTCTACAACCTGCAGAGAGGAAACTGCTTCACAATAGAGTAGAAAATCTGGTTTCATTGAAAAATGTCTACCTATTATTATACCCGTCGATAATTGCCAAGAAGTATTTATTAATTCCCTCGACTGGTTATGGAAGAAAAACAAAGGCGACGCATAACATCAGATCGATGGGCAGCTTTTAAAAATTATTTACGGATCACAACGTATTAGTAAAATGACATCGGATAAGAAGCAACTTGATTATAATTTATTTTGCTTCCTGTACAAGCGTGAGAACGCTTTGTTAGTTTTAGTTTTTAGTGGTGATGTTTTTATTCCGTTCTACTAGGTTTATAGCATCCTGAATGAAGAAAGTAGATTTAAAAAGTAATTTGGGAAAGTACCTTTGGAACATGCTTGGTATATTGTACATAATGAAGATTTCCAGATGTTATCTTACTTTCAATCCAATAGATTACCTACATATCATAATTATGTTTACAAATTTTGAGTCTAGGTCCTCCTGTTACTTGAATCAACTCGGTAGCTCAGCCTCAATAAGCCTATCACACTTGCTCTAAAAATTAAGACATAAATAACAATTTTGTCGATGCTAAACGCGCTTAAAAGGCTTGGCTAATTTTGGCGGTGATTACAGAGCATCCCGTAATAAATTGTAACAAAATATAATTAAAGATTTTATCTGATGCAAGGCCAAGAAGTCTTCTCGGCCTGTCTAAAAGATAAGGATAAATTGACTAAGAAAAAAATAACAGCTGAAAATGTGGTTAGTGCTGTTGTTTTTCAGGTTATTGTGTAGGGAAAGATAATAATCATCACCCAAGTTCATCATGATGAGAAGAACAGTTGCAAAAATAGTCATATTCCTGGAAAACACCGATCGTACAAAAAAATATATTTAAAGGAATATTTTTGAAAGTAGCCATAAAATAAACCTACACATTCCTTCTTTGTGAGCCAGATTGCAATGAAAGTAATTGTTATTGCAGCACAGTTCCATGTATCGAAAAAAAAACGTTAAAAATGTTTGATGATATTTTCATGTATCAGAATCCAAACATGGTGAATTTTCAAGCCCCATATTAATAGCTTTTGTCATACCCGCGGATTATTTGAATAATTAGAAATCCAAGGGAGGCAAAAGCTCTCTACTCCAGCGAAATGTATACAGGGTTAGGAGAAATTCCCAGAATGGTCGATTATTTTGAAAGATACACGAGTAAGAAAAAACTGTTCAAAAAATGGTGTTGCGAAATTAATGGGCCAAGAAACAACTGCAATACCTACTGAGATACAAGGCGTTGAAGGTGAATTTCAATTTTTGATTTATTTGAATAACTTTCTAAATAATCAAGTTATATTGATGAAATGCAAAATTCAAATCTGAGCACGTAATTGCTCTCACTTGTAGTGAGTGCCACTTACACAACTTTTCACTCATTTAAATACCCATAACTTTTTTGTACGCACTCGTACATTTCATTCAAATTTGAAAAATTCATTTTCCAGTCATTTTTACAAAAAAAAGGATGCTTTGTAAAAGTGGATAGGGGTAACCTTTTTCAAGATATTTGAACTTGTTTTAAATGGCAAATTTTGAAAATGAACATAGGTCACTTTGAATACTCTATTATCATGATAATTTTGGCATGAACTCAATATATTTTTTTCCAGATCTTTTTTATAAGGAACATTGAACATCGGGAACTTGTCAAAATAACCGTGACAACGTCGCTTTCGATGCTCCTTGATGTTTATTTTTAAAATGTTCCATTCGAAACCACATTGCATGGACTACGTTGAGTGCAAATATCTTGAAAGAGGTTACCCCTATCCACTTTCAAAATACCTTTTTCACGTGAAAATAAGTGGAGAGCGAGGGAAAGTCAATTTTTTAATTTAAAAAAAACGTACCTACGAGTGCGTACAAAAGAGCTATGACTATTTTAATGAGTAAAAATTTGTGTAATTGGCGCCCCCTACAAGTGAGAGAAATTCCGTGCTCAGATTTAAATTTTGCATATCAAACAATCCGAATAATATATCAAATTTCATTTCGAAAGATATTCAAATCAAAAATTAACGCTCTGTATCTCACTAGGTATTGAGATTTGACCGGTAGTTGTTGAGCTCAAACCTTTGACCATATACTACTAGACCAGGAAACTCATTCAAAAATCGTTGTTTGTTTTGACGCCATTCGTGCTATGAGAACGAAAAAGAAAGAGGGTGGTTTTTGAGCTATTGTTGGCAATATCGCATTTGCACTTGAATAGGTATGTATTCCACCAGAAACTGCGTTGATATTGTTGACAACTATGTACTGTAAACCAGAAGCCTCGCTTTTCAAGGACTAGTTTATAAATGAGCAAAGTTTTTCATCGATCATTTCTGGTTTTGTCGAAAAAGCTAGGTTACCGTGTTTAGATGATGATTATGTCTCAAAAATCATAGGATATTTGAATGATAAATTGTCATAATCATGGTTTTCTGACGGACAAACAAAAAAAAAACATAGCTACCTAAGCTACCTTCTATATTAATAAACCAATCAATTGATTGCATCAATTGAGGAAATTGTGTAATATTAAATTTAATATTTGTTCAAGAAGCAAATATGAGGAAGAAAACACAACTTGTGCAAATATACATTTTCTCGTGAGCAATAACAGAAAAAAAACTTTGTGGAAAAAATTTAATAGAAACTGTTATCTTAACACATAGGTTAGCCAATCTTGACAATTTGGCAACGCTCTCGTATTATGATTATACGAATCAAGCTAAGCTCTACGTACTCTTTTCCTCTACCATGCCCCTCAACTTTTAGTAAATACTTTTTTGGCATTTTTTTTTATCATAATTTCTCCAGATGATTTCTTTCCAGTGAGGAAGAGAACTATTTTTCTCCCTCAGTTAAGGGTGGAAAATAACATTTTCTAGTAAGGTAGTAGAAAAAAATATTCACTACAATACCTGCAATCCGCTTCCATATTTGGATGCCCATCATACTTTGAATAAACGATACTTCAATAATTAAACCTTCTATAAAATTGGTGAAAATGTAAAAAATATATTAATTCAATATCTATGGTGCTAAATAATTGAACCTAAAAGAGATAATCATCAGAACAATAAAGAATAAAATGTGACCGTCTGGTAGCAAAAAAAGCATTATCATTTAGTTTCCTTTTAAGGTCATACTATATTTATAACGCTACAGTAAAATCGCAGACCAACCACCTGCCACAATTACCACTTGACTTCAGCTGGTATTTTTCCTCCGTACAATTATGAATTATAAATCAAAATCGCGTTAAAGTGTCGGCTAGTCATAAAAAATCCGAATCTAAATACTTCCGACCAAGCATCATGAAATGCGAAGGAAAAGTTAAAGGCACGTAATAACTCACATTAGCATCTCTCGGAGTACGTACAAATCACTTAACCAACTATCATTTAATCAAATGAAGAAGACCATATTATTTAGGCAGAGCAGCGCAACAAAATGATCGCCTCGCCGTTCAACAAAAGGTATGTAGCACGGCTTGAATCTCGGAATAATGCCACTATAAATTATATTATTACCTTGTCCGCCGTGTGTAATATAAATTGATTGGAATTTCGTACCGTGTTTCAGAGCAATTGCAACTCTTCTATAGGAAAAGCTCACGCATATGTAAATAAAAATGTGCGCTCAAGAAATATGACTAGTCGATTATGATTTGTGTTGCGAGAAGATAGGATTTTTCATCATAGTTGTATCATGATTAGAATGACCAGGTCTTGTTATAATTTATAAACGTGTTCAGTAAAGTATAGGTTGGTGAATCTGCCGATTCTCACTTAAATGGATCGTGTAAATCATTCGACTCGCAAGACTTTCTTTTAGTTGGTAGTTATGAATCAGACTGCTTCTCCATCTGGTATTCCCGTTACAGCTGTGTTTATAGGTCATTTTAGCACCGAGACGTGAAATGTTGGATAAGTCCAAATGGATAGTTATAATCCAAGAACAATAATTATTATAGTTTGTCATAGACCAGGATGTATTCATTTGGTATTTGCTAGTTTTATGATTATATTTGGTATCCAAGTTTGCACTGTCCACCGCGATAATGCTTGATTTGGAAAAGTATGATGTGAAATAATTATGATGCTTCAGGAAAAGGTTTTGTCCAGAGAATATGGAGCCAAGTGGAGCCGAAGTAGAGACAGACATCACTTTGTTTCGAAAAAAATTTTGCATTGGACTCATTTGGTAATCTGTAGACTTCCTATCCAAAATGTAGACTTTGGTACAATCACAAGAAATCCTTATTCTGCCAGAGAAAGTATAAAACACATTTCAAAGACCGCAATTGCGTATGGTCAGCACTCCAGAATTCAACTCGAAGAGCATTGTCTAAGAGCTGGTGGCAAAAATGTGGAAGAGTTTTCTCAAAGCTAATTTTTTGAGATTTGCATAGTTACTTTTTAGTGATGGAAAGTAACTTTGCTGCGTACTACCTGGCACTGGGTGTGTTTTTCTTGATTTAACCAGAATAATTCGAAATTTTTTGATTGAACGACATTTTTATGAGTGCCAAAAAATGCAATCTCATAATTTTAGCTTCGCTGTACTATCGTTTCCAAGATACCAGTGGTGAACTTCGAATTTGAAACACCCCGTAAGAGAAAAGCTGGCTAAATGAGGGAAGCAGGCATTGTGTTATCCTGATAACTGAAAGTTAAATAGTCAGGTGTGCTGTTTTGCACCGAAAAGTAATTTTTGTGTTCCGTTTGGATAAAGATAAGTCACATCAGATTCCCTTGAAAGTAGTTCCTGATAAATCATCAAACTTTATACAGTCTTAAGCTTGGAGTGACATATAGTTCTGGGGAAACTGTTTACATTTAAAATATATTTTTGAAGATTAATCTCAAATCTCACAGAGATGTCAAAATGGGGTAGGGATATTATGGGGTTCAGGCTTTGAAGATTGTCAGTGATACTTTCAAGGGGATCTGATGTGACTTTTTTCGAGCAAACTTTAAAAAAAAATAAAAATACGAAAAAAGAGGTTGATGGTTCAAGTGATAGTAAAGACCGGGATAGCGGCGAGGAATGTCCTTATTGAGGTCTTGTGAGGGATGAGTTTCTTGCGTTTAGTGCTTGCGATTGGCACATGATTCATGAGCCAGAATAAACATAGAAGATGATGATTGCTTGATCAGGTAACTTTCATAACGTCATACAATCAGACCATTAAATTCCAGGTCAACTCTCATTATACTTCGCACACTAGATAGTATTATCATAAACAAGTTTGTCATTATATTAAACATGAGCTATAGTCTAGATCCGTGTTGAAATATTGATGCATCTTAAGTCTTACGATAATCTCTAATCATCCTCCAACTTTAAGAATTGTGGTTTTTGAAGTTGCAGCTTGTAGTGTTGGAGATTGTATCGGTGACGGAAAGCAAATCAAAATCTCTTTGGTACACTCAACTAACAACTTGTTAATACTGAATTTTGTAAGTTGAAAAGGAATGATTAGTTTTGATTATGCGACTAACATGACGAAAGGAATACGAATCAATAAATGAAAATGCTTGCATCAGTGACAAAAAGTTTGGTGCCACCAGAGTTACGTGAAATATATAATGAAAAACAAAACAAGGACTACGATGAACTCAACCTAGCTATGATCTGGGTTGGTTAATTGGGTAGCGATAACTGTTTATTGCTGCGTCAACTATTGTTGACCTACCTCAAAATACTTAGATTGCTAATGAGGTGAAATCTCTCTGAATTATTATAAAAGTGATAGCCTATTTCTCCTCTACAACACAGGACGTGAGCAAGCCGTTATAAACATTTCATGCCAATCCTTCAGGCTTTTCGTTGTTTTGGCATTCAGTATCCCATTTTACCCTTCTTAATCCGCAAAACGAAGTGATTTGAACTCTTTGATTCATTTTGACTTTTTGCTTTATCTATGATACTATACTGAATGCTTCAGAACCTTGAGTACCCCATTTTGGTCACCTTCCCTCCTACATATTGGATTTTTCATTGTCTTCATTTTAGTTATCCAGAAAAAAACACTCAGTGCCAGATGTTTTGGTACCGGAAGTGGTTCCCCTATGGTTCCTTTCCATTATTTAAAAGTAACCTAATCCAGGAGTTTATATTATCCTAAAAAAAACTTGACTCAGATATGGAGTTGCTTTTTGGGGTTCTGCGGGAAAATACTCAAGTCCAGATCAACAAAGTCCAGCGTTGAACTGCGTTCAAAGATGCACAGTCCAATGTACTTAAACCGGGATCAACGTTGAACCATCATTAAGAAACCGGGCGTTATGAATATTTCATTTGTAGTTCAAAAAAGATCAGTCTTATGTCTGAAGGGGACCAGGAGAGGGGACCATTGCAGACCTCTATTTTCTTGAGGGATTCTGACCACTGGCTACAAAATGTACAGAGGTAAATTTTGTAGATCTGTTGACTGGTGTTAGGTATAGACATACAACGTCTCTTGGGCCATGCGGTGGGTTGTAGTACTCGTCAGCAATCAGCCTCTACACATACCAGGAATAGAGAAAATAAGAATATAAGAAAATTGATATTGTACCAGTCAGTGGAAATATTCAATCATCTACATCAAAGTCGTGGGAGGATCAAACAGCAAAAAGGGTTTAAGGGAATGGTGCATATTTTCCTCTTAGACAAGGCATACTACATAATGGAGAATTTGCACAATTTTCGGAACTGGGAAAAACAGTGAGTTTAGGACGTGGTAATACCATCAACTTTCAAAAAATCCCCCTGCGGCATCAACTATTGTGGAAATTGATTATTAAAAATTGTGCCTGACTCATGCAACCTACCAGAAACGCGCATATCCCGTCATGATACTCCTGACCTCAGAGTAGTGGTTACATTCAATTTGTTTTGGAGTTTGCAATCAGAAATTGATAGATTTTTGTATGCATTATGCGAGCAGAAATTAAATTTAGGCTTAAGCGTGACCTTGAATGCAAATTTCAATGTAGATGGTAGGATATATGCTTTCCGTTTGGCATGCGAAAATCAGTCACTTTCCTTAGATGTGAAATTTGAAATAAATGAGACACTACTCAAAACAACCTCTGTTGGTTATAGGTACTTGCGGACTGATTACAAAAACATGCGACTTGACGTCAAAAAAGTGCCAAATGGTATCTATTTCTTAAATGTTCTATCAGTTATCGAATGCCGTTACCCCTAACACTACTTATATTATGCCTTCCTTTTCATTTTATTTCCTCTTGTTCCATCACCAACAAAGTGGGTATGTTGTCCATTGAAATTCATCAACATGAGTCCATTTCTGGTAAATTATCACCCTGATCCTGTTGAAAGCCTGGTTCTATTATTCAACAGTCAAACTCGTTTTTCAATTTTTTTGGTATATTGTTGGGAATTTTTGCCTTAAAAGTTGTCTCCCTTCCAAAGAAACTTGACGTGTTTTTGAAAATTTCAGTCAAGCCGTTTTTGCCGACCCACCCTGTATGATTGACTTAAATAGATTGAAAAAGAATGGGAGGAAAAAAAATCTTCTTGAATATGGGAATAAGTGTATTGTATCAGGAAGCTGTGCACTGGACATGGTCAAGGTATTCACATTCATCATTCACATAGGGCAAGGTGGAATTACCGTAGAAGTGACGTATGAAATGTATGCAACACTTTTACCGTTGTCGTTCACATTAAATAATTTGTGGGGTTACCTTTCGTGGTACGCATGCGTACGTCATTTTCTTCATACCTGATATTGATGTTGTTGTTGATCCTTTTTCAAATTGCTGAGTCCCATTCATGAAAACGGATGCTTCGACACATTACTATACAGGGAGTTACTCAATGGTATGTCATAATTTTAAGGGGGGGAGTTCCTGGATAAATTTTAAGTCAAAAAGGTCATATAACCTTGGGTCTTAAAATGCTTGGTTTTTAAGATACAGGGTGTTAAAGATCTATTTTATTTTCAGTTTTTAATACATTTTCCAAAGACGGTTTGAGATATTGAACTGAATTTGGCCACAGGATATTATGGTATAGGAACACACATTTTTTTTTATTTTTATTTTTTCATTCTTATTTCATTTTATTCATTTTTTTTTTAATTTTTTTCAATTTTTTTTTTTAGACCCAAGTATATATGACCTTTTCGACTCAAAATTTATCCAGGAACTCCCCTTTAAAATTATGACATATCAATTAGTAACACCCTGTATAATCAATGTAAAACATGTGATAATAAATTTATATTTTGTACCACTCACAAACAGTTTAGAAGAATTAATGATTATTTATTGTGGTCAGAACTGAGTCAATTAACCCACCTATCACCAATCGTGGGCTTTTCGATCTAGTTTATTGGCAGGTTTACTCCAGATACTCCTACTAGTCAAATAGTCAAGTAGTTAAAATATTTGATAGGTGAGTTTATCACAAAAATGCTTGGTAGTTGGGGTTGGAGTATTTTAAGTTCAATTCAATGCGGTTGAACATCATGATGAATCAAAACAAATAATAATTTTTGACTATGACTATTCAATAATTAATGATGCATTATACATCCAGTTTCTGTTGGTTAATGTAACTCGTTACTCATACCAGTGATTTTTTTTTCATTACTTAATTGTTTTCAACCAATGAAATGATCCAATGTCATAACTCCACTGTTTAAGAGCTAATCAGAACATTTGACAAAATGTCAACCTTCAAATCCATCATTTTGAAACAGCCGATTTGACCGTCCATACTTGTTAAATAGTCATTGTCACATTGTGTTAACAACCTTACATCACTCTTAGTACAGTCGTTGTCAAAAAGTGCCGTCAAAATGAAATTAAATATTGAAAAGTTTGCTTCAATTATGAAATAATCTAAGAAAAAGTATAGTATTCTTCTTGCTTGAAATGACTATTACTCACTCAGATGATTACGCAAACTTCGTCCTCGTGAGTAATATCCACCATTTCCCGCTCGCTGAATAATATACCATTCTGTTATGATTTTTCATGATATCATGGTAGTTTGCACAGTTTATCTACAATCACATACTAGGATGCATCCAATTTGGCAACATCATGAAGAAATTACGATTTTGTCGAAAATAGGTACTAACATTGATAAATTTGATGATCATTTGAACTATCAGTATCTCTTATAGTACAGTGATTTGATTTGATACTTTTACCTGGAATGTTTTCCGGGAGTTTTGAAAATTGGTGATTTTATATATTTCGATGTGCTCTTTACGAATTTCAACTTTTCCCCTTGTATCTTTGCCGCTCGAGCCGCCATATTCAAAGAATGATACCTGGAAGCAATTTTTGACAATACCTCTTTTCCGACTCATTTTACGATGAGAACATGCACATACAGGGTGTCTCAAAATCCCAAGGTGGATGATACCTTGGACGTTTAAAAAAACCGGGTCCCAGAATCGTTCTTGAAATTTGGTCATTTGGGTAAGCCGTGATGCTCTATTAGTTTAAAAATATTTTCAGTGATGCGACGTTGCCACTTCTATTGAAAAGTAGCAGCAACTTTGATATTTTAAATGGGACACTATGTTTATTTTTGCATTTTTAGATTCTTCAGAACATTCTGGATATTTTTCATGAATATTATCCCATAACTATCTGTATACTTTTCAAAAGAAATACCATGGCAACACACTGATGTAAAAAGAAAGTTTTTATAAAAAAAGGAATATCGACATGATATATCATTCGGAAGGGATTCTAATTGGCTTCCAAAATAGTTGTTATACAATATGTTCCATTTAAAAAAACACAATTTTAAGTTTTTCCATGTCCAGATAAAAAAAAATCATGCGTCACTGTAATTTATGGAATATTTCTTCACACAGGAGGTCTTCCTAGATAACTTTAAAAATTTCGACTTTCTGCCACTTCATCGCTATCTTGCAATGAAAAAGGAAAAAACGGAGACTATTTACGAACAAATGTATGACGAAACAAGAACAAAGAGGATTGCGATGAAACTCATGGTCCCATAGATGATGTGAAAAATATTACGGTCAGTGAAGTTTCATCGGTTCTTAAAACAATGAACTCGGAACAATGAAGAACAGCAAAACGAAGGAGAATACGATACATTTTGGAATTGTGAGGTCCACTGGAGATACCTTGATTGGAAAAGAGCACGTAGCACACTCTACCGTAATTTGCTGTGGAAATATGTTTTTTGGCCAAAAAGCATGTTGAACTAACCTTCGTGGCGCTCGTACGTTAACTATTGATTCTACAAAAAAAAAAAAGTGAATTGTCGGGAATTTTCTATAGTTTCATTTTGTATACACATGTTCTCATCGTGAAATGAGTCGGGAAAGAGATATTGTCAAAAAACTGCTTCTTGGTACCACTCTTCGGATATCGCGGCGCGAGCGGCGGAGATACGAGGGGGCAAAGTTGAAATTCAGAAAGTGCATGACCCAATTTTCAAAACTCCCGAAAAAACTATCCAGGTAACCTCTTTATTTTGCATCAAATAACAGTAGGTGCCGCACTACTTGAAAATTCAAATAATACCAGATGTAGGCCACAGCTCAAATCATTTATTCTCAAAACCATCGTTATTAATTTAAATAGGAACAACCCAGGTTAGTCAGTTCCTAGTTATTCATATTTTCAGTAGGTCATTGTTGGTGTTATAACTTGTTACATTCAAAAAGGGACAGTGAAATTTTGGCTAAGATAATTCAACTTTTAAATTCCGTAAACCGTAAGTTGTCGAAAAGTTTAACTCACCACTGAAAAAATGATCCATGAAAATGCGAATGGTCTAATAATTTGCATTAAATCACTCAAATCTCACCGAATTTCTCCATTGTTCAATTGGTATTCAAAAGGGGACATCGAATTCGATTGTTTTAATCTCCGCTTCTGTAAAAAGTAAGTTTTCCTTGAAGATAAGCTGGTTGTCTCGAGTAGAGCCTGAATTGCTGGTATTTTGCTTCATTCCCTGCATAATATCACTATTGCCGTGAAAATCGTCGGAAGTGTTTATATTTACCATTGGGTGTACCGTATGGTAATTTGGAGATTATGGGGTGGATCATCGGATTGTCATAATTGGCAATCGGGAACTACGCTTCAAGATACCGTAGCAGTGTTGCAGTGTTGCCAGATTCCAGAAGTGAAATCCCGGAAATAAAGTACAGGACAAAGTTGGTTTGATCTAGTTTATTTATCATAAACACTGATTTAAGGAAACAAACTCCTCCGGAGTGAATAAATATATCCCTTCCCAACGACTATACCCGGTTTTTTCAGTCTTATCGTTCCGTTTGCGTGATCACAAAAAGTTCTTTTGGTCAATTCAAATTTCCCGCCTCTGATGGTAGTTCTCGATAGTTCTGGGCAAGTTTTTCTACGGAAGTCTTTTTTTTTGGTAGTTCTTATCTTTAACCGTCCTGGCCTGAGCAGATCCATTTTACTGTATGCTGAGGAAGTGAATTATCTGTTCTGTTTCCAAGTTGTCACCTACGAAATATCACGTAAGTCTGATTCATCTATATATTGATCTTCATATTTCGGAAAAATATCTCCTGAATCTGTATCGATTGGGCGGATGATGCACGATTCATTTCCACAGACCTTCTTGGCCCGATTCGAGCACACTTCTTTCAAGTCCACACATTCCAGTTACCATAATTAGATTGGCCGTTCAAACAACCGACGTAAGCACATTTTTCCTATTTGTGTTCCAAAGCTTATTCGATTTTCCTAGGGCTTTTTATGGCAGAATATGTGTTAAACAATAACATGATGGGCTAGGTGGTGACAATCCCGCCATGCTCTGTCGCATGCCAATGTGAAGTTTCTGGCAATCATGGACCTCGCAAAATCTCGAGGATCCAGACGTCTCCACCCCAACCCTAAATCCAAGAAGTGGGAACATGTAGAGGAGACATGCCTAGTCCTCGAACACCGTACCCGCCGTCATTCCGCAGTAAGTGCTTAAATATGTCCACTTTCACCTACTCGATGTCCACAATTATTATTCAATACGTTCTTACATTAACTCTCTGGAAGTCGCAATAATCTATCATAATATTATATATTTTTTTAATTACCAAATTCGTTAAAACACTCACTTATTTGTTTCAATCATTGAGTATCGTTATTTGATATATCGTTGATGAACCAATAGTCAATGATTCCTTACCTACTATGGTTATGGAGATTTCACGGATTTATCCGGATTTGATTGCTTGGGGTTGCTTGTAGAAAATCAGTCAAATTACGCATATACATTTCAACAATCGGCAATCGCTGTGCTGAGAAACTATTTGGTTCATGAACAGATCATTATGACGAGTGAGCTTTCATGGTTGTATATCAATATCCATATATTCTTTTGATTTAAATTATTTTGGAACCATATGGTGCATTGATTCGAATTGTATAGATTTAGTGCGCATATCATGGTTGGCCATCCCTGATTTAGATATTTAATTTTAACCTACAGCTTGTTCAAGGCTTTTCTGCGTTCACGTCACAGTATTTGACGTTTGGTAGTATGTCGTAGATTTATCGCTCCACATGTGACATTTGTCAAATTCATCCTAAAGACCCTCGTCCAGACGTACGCGATTTTTTTTTCAATGTGTAAGAGAGAGACGGAAAAGTATGACGTAACCGCAAGAAAGCCATGAACAGACTATATGTTTTCCCCATTGTATATCATAGCCGTTGATTATAGATTGTATTTTGTACTTGAGTGATAATCAACATTTACTGTGATTTATTTGATTGATGGTTATCATAATTGTATACTCATTATCTTTGCCAAATTTGAGCTCCGTCAGGAAGAGTGAACTTACCCCTATCTCAGGTTATACTTGATTTATCTTATTTGGTAAAATAAATTGTTAAATGTGCACTTGAGATTTTCTTTCCCATTATACAGTCTAAGGAGGCTGATCTTGTGAAGAACCCAACCCGTCTCCACTGAGCTGGTCAAGTGTTTGGTTCCATTTTAACTATGGGAGCAGAGAACCAAGCACTCTAAACTTTATCACCTTTCACAAAATTAACAAAATATCCAAATCCCATCTGGATGCAGCCCCGGTCGTGATAAACTTGGATTTTAGTCGCTTGGATGCAAAACTAGACAAGTCAACAGAAATTAAAATTAAAAAAAAAAACAAAAAAAACTAATAGAATCTTAATTTTTGAAAAGTGTTCAACTCAACTTGGTCCAACCCAACTATTGCAGATTATATTCCAAATCAACTAATTTGAAAATCATGGATTCGTGAGAAAGTGATAAAAAAGGTCATGTCGGGTCTTGCATCAAAGATCAATTTTTCATAAAATAGGAAACAACAGGAGTTGACATGATTTTCATCAATATCTTTTCTTGTGAAATAATACAGATCTTACCACTGAGATGTCGACTGATTTTTTTCACACGGTTTTTCCTCTTCTTGAATAAAAGTTCTCTCCAAAAAAGTTTAAAAAATATTCCCAAAATAAGCCAAGCCATCTTGCTGTTCCCAATCTTCTCCGTAATACTTCTTCCAGAAACTCTCTTGATGCTTAGCTTCTTATCATCATTGATTGGCAAACCGACATCTAACGGCATGTGTTTTATGTGAGATACATCTTTACCTCTTTTGCACAAGCTTTTAGGCGTGCAAATGTCATTTTTCTATAAAGTTTCACCCCTCAACAATGAAGTCTCATCAGTTTATTTGATAATTACTATTTTTTTAGGAGGGTGAAACTTGAAATGCCGGTAGCCTGATCCATAGAAACGTTTTCAGATTCGCTTTTTCAATCGTTAACTGGAACTCAGAGCAAATTTTGTCACAGTGTCAAAGTTCTAGATTTATTCACGCCATAGTACCTACTACGTGTCTTGCTCTGTTGATCTGTTGAAAAAGTCGGTTTATGCTTATCAGAGACAAGCTAGACTTGTCGGTTTCTGCATCTCACCTATATTTTTGCATTTGACTTAAAATGGTCTTGTCAGGATCTGATTAAAATATTTATTTGGGACATGAAGCTCTTTTCATAAAAACAAACTTTGTTGTATTAAACACAAAATTCATAAAAAGTGTGACTTTTCAGTGTTCGCATGTAAGCGACTGATTTCAAAAATCTTATTTTTGTAATCATGTATGTATTTGAAGTGTTTTTATTATTCAACTGTAGGTATATTTATTATGGGAGACGCAAGATGAACACATAACATTTGAGGAACTTGAAAAGGCAATAAGGGAACTCAAAAATGGAAAAGCACCAGGAACCGACAACATTACAAGCGAAATGATAAAATACATGGGTGACGAAGAAAAAGAGATATTACTGGTAATCTACAATCAAATATGGAAAGAAGAAGAGCTACCGGAAGAATGGAAAACATCACTCATCGTGCCGATTTATAAAAAAAGAAATAAGCAAGACTGTAATAATTACAGAGGAATAACACTTATCTGCAAAGCAATGAAAGTATTGGAAAAAATTATAAACAGTAAAATGAGCAACATTATAGAGAATTCAATGCACGAAGCACAAAGTGCATTTCGGAAAGGAAGAAGTACACAAGACCATATATTCACAGTGAGACAAATCACAGAAAAGAGAATGGAACAAGGAAAAAATACTTACCTGGCTTTCATAGATTTGGAAAAAGCTTTTGATAAAATACAAAGGAGTGAATTGTGGGACATATTAAGAAAGCGAGAAGTTCAACCAAAGGTGATAAGACTGATAAAGGAGATGTATGGGAACAATAAAAACTTCGTAATCAGCCAAGGCAGACGCTCAAACTGTTTCAAAATTGAAGAGGGCCTAAGACAAGGAGGTGGATTAAGCCCAGTCTTATTTACCATATATATGGATGAAATAATAAGAAGGTGTACAATCAGGACAAAAAAACTGCAAGTAGGCTATAGAAACATGCAAAATATACAAATATCAGAGGCAGCTTTTGTAGACGACATTGTATTATTTGCAGAAAATGAAAGAGACCTTAACAGTAACATCAACATAAGGATTCAGGTGACAAAGAATATGGAATGCAAATCAACAAAACCAGAACAAAAGTTATGATAGCTGGAAAAAACATTCATCAAATGAACATTCAAAAGGAAGGAGAGAGAATAGAGCAGGTCAAAACTTATAAACACTTGGGGTAGAACTGGACCAATTAGGAACAACAGAACCAGAAGTCAACAGACGAATAGAGACCTCACCACTGGAGAAAAGAGAAAAATCATGGAATGAGGCTAAAGCATTGACCAGAAATAAGAAGGAATGGGCCAGATTCGTGCACAATTAATGTAAATTAAGAAAAAAAAAAAAAAATTTGGACATGTATACACCCTACACCATTTCAAATGGTACAGTATGGGGTTTTTTGATAATATATACAGGGTGTCTCACGGTCTATGGTACGTTAGACGTTTACGGAAAACTAGACATAGAATCGACCTGAAAATTTGGCTGAGCCCATAATCGAGTATGATCTATATTTTAAACATATTTTCAGTTTTGCAGTGTTGCCGCTTCTTTCCAAAAGTCGTAACAACTTTCTTATTTGAAATGGACCACCCTGTATATTATTATTTTTTTTGAATTCCTTGACTGATTCTAATCACTTTTGCTTGATATACTCCTATACCTATCGTCAGCGGTTTTCGAGATATAAATCAATTTATAATATTTTTGTCGTAAAACACATCAGTGGATTGAGTTCAATAATTTCGTACTTGAAAACGGTGGAGAGTTAAAATTGCTATACCGACTAGAGGAAGGTAGGTTTATATGGTTCCAATGGAGAAACCGATCTGTAAATATATAGGGTGCTTCAAATTTATTAATCTTTTTCCTATACACAAAAATGATAAAAAAGCTATTTCTTCAAATGGAACCCCTGTATATTACTTGAAAAATAAAAAAAACAATAAATTTCCATTCAGATGATATCCCATGTTCCTATACCTAAATCTTCAGGTTCTACAAGAAAAATGCATTTGTCTAAAAAATAAATTATATTGGTATTATTGATATGAAAAAATGTAGTTGCAGTTTGCTACTTAGAATAAATTGTTATTGCTGTGTGACCTGGCAACTATAGGTTGCCCTAGAGACTACATTGTTTCATATCATGTATACCAATATAATTTATTTTTTAGTAAAATACATTTTTCTTGTAGAACCTGAAGGTTTTGGTATAGGAACATGGGTGGGATACCATTTGAAAGGAAATTTATTGATCTTTTCATTTTTCAAGTAATAATTTTTTTTAGTAAATTCTTTGCATGAGTACCAAATATCAAAACTGACAAAAATACTGACCTTTTTTGACTGTCGCTATTTGACCAATTAACTCAAATATTAACGTAGCAATATCAAAAGATATTTATGTCAATTATAGACTATTTCAGTTTAAACTGAACCTTTTTTAAAAGAATACAGGGTGATTCAGGAGGAAATGGAAATATTTTAAGGATATGTCCAGGAAGTCAAAATAAGCAAAATAAGTTAAAAAAAAAAAATAAAAAAAAAAATAAATAAATAAACTCGCTACTAGATCAATTTTTAAACGCGCAAATAAGTGTATCGAAGTGGGAGGTAATGTTTTCGAAAATTTATTATGAATTTATAATTATTTGTTTTGTTTTTATGTTTTGTAATAATTTCGATTTAGTTTTTAAATAACAATTAATCAAAATATCTTTGAAACAAATAAAAATCGGACTTGAACATATGAGCTTATTTTGCTTATTTTGACTTCCTGGACATATCCTTCAAATATTTCCATTTCCTCCTGAATCACCCTGTATATCGTATAATATCATGTTTATTTGGTAGCAAAAAGGCTCAACTTTCATCACCTCAACAGAATACGTCCACCAATCACTCTGTCTGGGTCTATTCAATACTATTTGGTTAAAATATCTATTGACAAATATCTTTCGTGGTTTATCTTCTTCACAAAATAGCGTAAAACATAAAAAAAAACTATATCCACTGTAATTTCTCGTTCAATCTAATTTATCTGTTTGCATCTAGTAATGAACTGATTGGGCGTCGTATTAAATTCAATAAAATGAAGAAAATATCAATAATGAATTGATGACAGGAAACTTATTTTCCGTCATTGAACGTGAACCTTGTGTTATGATGTGATCTCTTGGGAACAGAGCTAGAATAATAGTGCTATTAATCCAAAGAGTATTTTAAATTCGAGAAAATCTGAGAAAATGTCTCAACTCAATGTCATAATAAGCTTGAAAAGTCCATGCGAATAACAATTAATATGACTAATGATCGGAAATTTCAAATGTCTACAGACTGGGTGATGAACATATAATTTTCTGTACCCACGTCAAAATATCACACAATAAATAGAACACTCTTGAAAATAATGAAGCACATTCTTCTCGCTCCAATTTATGCTAAGCAGCGCATCGGAGTCCCCGTTACTAATAAATACAGATGATTGTCCGTTTTTCCCCATCATTCAACTAACCCTTTGTTTAACGCTTTAGCTACGCTTTAATGGGATTAATGAAAAGAACAGCTCAAACAAGAAGATTAATTCGAATAATTCGTTGGGTTGATAGATCGGAGGATCAAAACAAACCATGCAAAAATATAAAGTGATATCAACCCAGCAGTCTAGTATCAATTTAGAAGAGCAGACCGCATACCTTCACTGAGAATACAAGTCACCACTTTTTCCCACCATTGCTCATCTTATGGCTCGAGCATTTTATTTTATTTATACAGAGAACCCAAGATGATTTAATGTTCGTACAATCACTGTGTTAGCGAACATTATCTAAATGTCTAGTCAAGCTTAAGCGTAGAACATTTAATTATGAACGATCATGTAAACAGTCGTTGCTGTTGATTGCCTATTCAAGAGAGGACTTGGAAAATATTGGTTATTTCAACTTTCTAGCGCAGGGTATACGGTATGTGAATATCTTTTGCTTCCTAGTCTTCCGTGTATTATTATTAAATTGCATATGTCGATGTGATAACTGTCCTGTACCTTGTTTGGATGACATGATCATTTTTCAACTCGCTTCTCTTGAGTCTCAATGGACGAACATTTGATTATAAGAGGTAATCAAAGTAATAATAACTATTATTAAATAGTACATTTTGTATCAAGGGCGGAAAGTAGATGATTTTGACGAGGGTATGAGTAGCAGCACGAGCGAAGCGAGGGCAGATATTAGCCGAGTCTAAATCATCTTTCGTCCGTGGTACAAACAATGCTTTTTGTACAACCAGATTGTAATCATTTGAAAAAGAATAATTATGAAAATCAAAAATAAATAATCGATACACTGCACTACACTCCTACACTCTACACTGCTGACAAGTCAGACAACTGACAATTGACAAATCATGGTTACAATAGGTGTGTTCCCGTATTCTTTTGTGGTGCGGATTCATTGTCACCGAGATTGTCACGTGATAAGTTCCTTTTAGTATGCTAGACTGTCACGTGGTTATAAAATTCAGAGGCGTTGGGATCCAAGGAACCGTTGCTAAGCGACCTACTTTTGCGCCCGCGGGCGCAAAAGTCCTTTTAGGCCCGGCTGCCAAAATTAGCGACTTTCCGCCTGCTTTGCATGCATTGA
The DNA here is from genome assembly GCA_958502075.1 of Orchestes rusci. NCBI lineage: Eukaryota > Metazoa > Arthropoda > Insecta > Coleoptera > Curculionidae > Orchestes > Orchestes rusci. The sequence continues at coordinate 20,233,422 of OY293304.1, forward strand.
AAAGTGGACTTTACATGTAGGTTGTACAAAAAATTTGATTTGATTCATCCATCAAAAGATTGTTACTTTTTATATAGGAGAATTCAAAAAGACACTGTTTATCATTCAAGGTCATCCCTGACCATATCCATACAATTTTTTGTCTACAGAATGAGTTGAGACTTATTGTTGAAAAACCCGAACGTCCCCAAACCAGAAGATTTCTAAAGAATTGTCGACCGATAATCTTTCACGTTTACCGATTTTTTTTGCTCGCATTCATTAGAATGTTTTTTCTTTTGAATATAAAAGCCATACATACACTTACAATAAACAGGGAAAGTTTGTAATTTTTGCTTTTAAAAAATACACCCAGAACATGCATGCATTTTATTCGATAGTAATGGGTCAGAGGGAGAATAGGTCATACCGATGTTATTCAATTAAAACATCAGTTAGGTTTGTTTTTAAACAATGAAGATTATCCATTTCGTAACACCAAAACCATAGTGGAACGGATATGTCGGCAAATGTGAATAGATGTTCAATCATAGGGCATAACACCAAACAAAATGTTAACTTGAAAAACAGTTGGTACAGCTACAAACACTAGTATTTTCTTCACAAAGATTTCTATTCTTGAAAATATTAGAATACGAAGGAGTGTTATGAAAACTTTTAACCAATCTAGTCAAAAAAATATCGGATGGTTGGCGACTAGAGACCATTTTTTTTCTTTTGTTTTTTTAATACTAATCGTATGAGTTGATTGGAAATTTTTCGCCGTTGCTTTGTTATGAGTCTAAGAACTTCATCGTCTAATGGATGAAACAGGTCGGTGATATCCTTCCGCCATTTTTTTGTAAGATTAGAATGTCTCCAAGAATTAAAGCCGACAAGACATGTGGTGTAGGACTGATAATAGACGCCAACTTTGCTTGAAATGATATGAAAGCTGTTTCAGAAAAGAGATTTGGAAAATTTACCGTTTATTCGCTAAGAATCATTTCATCAAAAAAGCAGTTCACTAGACATCTACGCAGAAAAGTAAGACTCGAGAACAAAACAAAACGCATAAATCAAAACGCAAACCTCTTATGTTCGATCTCCCCGTGTGACTTTCTGCGAAGGTCCGTTGAGCGTCCCCTTCTCTTCCCTGGTATCTTTGAAGCACAAAAGTTTTTAGAGCTAGCACACCAACTGTCAAGAATCAAGATGAAGATCCCCCTTAGCATGTTTTTTTGCTAAAAAGCTAGCACAATTAGAGGACACTTAACACAACCTAGCACACGAGTTTTCAAAGCTAGCACATCAACACAAGTGTACTAACTCAACTTATACTATGAGTATGCAGAATAGGCGTTGTTTTAAGAAAAAGATATCGTAAACACGTATGCAAAATAAATCTGGAATTATATGAAAAATGTAAATAAAGCTAATCAGTAGAAACTCTACATTTGATTTGATAAATATTGCTAAGTTCGATTGAGCTAATTTGGTGCACGGATACTGATGATTCTGGAATAAATCCACATACCTATTTCTTAAACGATGCATGGGAAAAACGGATTCGTGATGATCTTGAATAAAATATTTGCCAATCGAACTTTCCATTTTAAACGTATGCATTGTATGTGAGTGAAATAGAATATTGTCTCGATGAGATGTTGGATATTATGGAAATACATTTATATGGTCTAATCCACAAAATATTTTCAATGAAAAGCATGTAGATTCCCGTAATACTCGAAAAAAACCCTACCCATATAAAGTTGTCCGTTCAAAAACATATAGGTACCATTTTTTTCCAATTGGGATTGGGAATATTCGTGAAAATGTGTCCCAGAATGAACTACTTTCTATAAAAGTGGCAACTTATTTCTTCCAAAAACATTCAAGGAATGTTGGGGATTTTGTCAGTTTATGTGTTCTGCCGAATGTTAAAATATTGTCTGTGTCTTTTTATCACGTTTGAAATAAGGATCAAAGATGGAACCTATTTTTGTGTAGTTTTTGATAAAATGTCTAGTAGTTTAAGAGCCAGTGATATTTTTCAGTGATGATCCAGTAAAAACGACATGTTGAGGGTGATCTGGATGATTGTTTGCAAACCAAGAAGAACTGATGAAAAATTCAGCCTTAACTAAATTATAAAGAGTTCATCGGTCCCACGATATGGGGAGGGTGATTCGCCACCCTGAAGGTGCATGTCAATCGATTCGCCAATTTTTTTGGATGATTTTGAATCACCAAAGAAATACTGGTAAAAAATTTAGCCTCAAGTGAATAATAAAAAAAAAACACTCTTTTCCACATAGGATAGGGAGAGCCGTTCCGCAGTTCCTTCACCCCCTAGGAACTGCGACACGGCGAACCCCTCTCGTATGACACTGAATTAGGGTGCACACAACATTTTTTTTTAAAATAGGCCTACACTGAATCATCTCTGGCTCTCCTACTTATATGATAGCACTGTTCGAGAGAAAGGCAAAATGTATGTTGGTACTTCCTGAAAACCTCATAATATGTAATTGAATAAAATGTTTCTAGAATGACATTCTTTCATGGCTATCCGATGATAAAACGGAAGGTTGGTACATCGCGGAGCCGTTATAAATGTCAAGGGTTACATTTATGTGAATAGCGCCCTCCTGACACCAGTCCATCTCAAATAGGAATCATCAGTTTGCATTCCACATAAACTGGTATCAGAAGGGCGCTTCCCACATAAATGTAATTCTTGGTGTCTATAACGACGCTCCACCAACTTTCCATTCATACTAACCCAACCTAACCGAGGACCGAGGTGGCCAAACCGACTAATTCTCATCATTTTTTTGGCAAAGCCAAAAAAACTCGGTTCAACCCATTTGATCATTTCACCCACCGTTATACTCATCTCAAAAGGGTTTTTATTTGCCGTATGTAGTGTGGCTTTGCAAGACCAAGACCAAGACTGGCCAGTCTTGGTGTTGGTTTCAAAAAATAAAAGTGGTCTTGGTCCCGGTATTGGTCTCGATATCTCAAGACCAAGACAAGTCTGGCTCAGTCTTGGTCTTGATGGTCTTGAAAAAAAGTATGCCAGATTTTCAAAATACACATAGCATATAGCATGAGAATTTTACAATTGATGATTTTCATAACACGACAATCAGTTGGTGCTTCTTTAAAATCGCAATTTTGAACCAAAAAGAAAAATACATCTTACATAGTTTTTCCTAATCCGAAATAAAATTTGCAAAGCATTGTCAACGGAAAAAAACGTGTTAAGAATACGAAAGACAAATGGTCTTTTTATCACAAAAAGACACAACTATTGTTCCTGATCGTTCATCATCACCTAAGATAGCGGTAAGATTTTTGACAAGCTGCAATAAACAGCAGTTTTCTCTTTTCACTCAACTTTCTTTATAGCATGTGACGTCAACAACGTACATCCCTCGCGATTTTAGAGCGATTTTCTCCATTGTGAATGGTTTGCATATTTTATCGCCTATTGAGCGAAATTATACGGGATCTACTTCATTTCAACCATAAGAATAAACTTATCTGGGCATCCAGGCCAAACATAGATTTCTGAAAAGCGTCACATAGCTCATTGAATTTTATTCGGCTATTCACAATGAGTAGATTTTGATTAGTTTGTGTGAGATGCGAGGTCTGTGTAACTGACAGCGCTGTCTGACACCATGTCTACTCATGATACCATAACAAACAAGATATGCTCACGCGCAGGATTCGCTGACGTCATTGCGTATCCGTACCTCAAAATTCATAGGTTACCAAGGTAACTCGGTTACCATGAGACTAAAACAAAAACTCTCGCACATCCCACTTCAGAAGTCATCACGTGACCTACCTCAAACCTATACACTAGGCGGATTTTGGCGTTAACCAGGTTACGAATTTCCCAACCTAACTTTTCCTCGCAGTAGGGGCAAATCTCTTGGGAGGTACCTAACCAAGTAGTTACGTCATATCATAAATGTTACTTTGAGTAACCAGCACGTATTGAAATTTAATCTCGAGCTGGTATTAATATAATAACCAATAACTCACCAAACCTGGTAACAAATCGTAACCTGGTTAACGCCAAAATCCGCCTAATCTATGTCACGCGGGGACGTCATGCGTGAGCCAGTTCAAATTTTGACCAGCACATGGTGACTAGGTAATTGGTATTGGTATGGTTGGGGGGGCAAACCACTGCCCGGCGAGTAGGCCTTGAAGGCCCTTTTCGCCAACCCCAGGACCATTGCAGCTCTAACTAAGTTGATGATGGAGAACATCACCTGGTTATATATTGAACTAGCAGGACCAATTAATTTAGGCTAACTATTAAACTTTTCGACTGTCAGTAATTGATAATACTGCAGTCTACTCAGTAGCGTTAGCCAGTGAGAGTGCCACTAAATACAGAACAGAAAATAATTTCTGCCCACCGCGGGGATCGAACCCACGTCAATCAGAACTAACGGTCTCTCAAGCCGGCGTGTTACACGCTCGGCCACCGCGTCCCTAGGTAAAGTTATGTGTGTTTTAAATCCAACCTCACTTTTGGCTCATGGTGACGACATGCGCGGCTTGGTTCTAGCTTCGTCCAGCAATTGATCATATCTTTTGTGTTTTTGTATCATGATGTCTACCGATCAACCAAGTTTGGTAGAATTTATAAATATAGAAAATACGCCTTTCTCTTACAACTTTTTTTTATACTTGTATATTGTTACTCATAGCTTTGGTTCAATATTCACACTTCAATATTTCCGTGTACCATACAGGAACATTACTTCTTGATGATTTAAGCATTGTTACGATCCGGAAAAGCGTACCTCTAGTTTTAAATTTTAATTTAAATATGGTGGTCGAATTTAGTTTTAGATTATAAGTAAATGTATGGTTGTTAAGTGAAAATCTTCGTTTAAGTATTTTTTAAGTGTGTTAATCATTTTATTCAAATAATTTATATGTAACAGTCACTCAGAAACTCACTTTGAGTCCAGCGATCATTCCGGAGTGTCTCAGTTCATCCGTGTCTAGATAAATTTGTCAATCTGGCAACATTGCATGGTCTTCTGGGTTCTCGTTTCTTCGCTAAAAAAAACTGGGAGAATAGAGTTCAGTCTGAGGTTACTGTGTGGTACGATACGGCTTACTTTGCCGAATTTCTTAAGGAATTCCAGATTCAATCAAGCTCTGGTCACAGTTTATACAGTGTGTCTAGAATAAAATGATGTACATGGGAATATTGGAAACGGTAAGAGATACGGCGTCGCTTGAATGGAAGAAAAGTTGCGTATTTGTATGCCCAAAAATAATCTACTTTTGTTTTATTTTGAATCGATACCGTGATGTAGATACAGGGTGAAAAAGAAAATGTCCATATTCGAAAAACTACAAAATTTTGCTCATTATTAAAGCCAATATTTTCAAATTTACAGGATATGGGTAAGAGGAAATGACGATTCTAAAAACGGCATCAAAAAATATTGTAGGCCCACGATGTTGCGTCCGGCCGAGGCCAACTTTGGTTTTTCTTATGGAGGCCATATTGAACTTCTCCATTTTCATGGTCCGTATTGAAAATAATTTCCAAAAATATGACTTCCATAAAAAAAACAGACTTGACTTTGTCTGGACGCAACATAGTAGGTCTAGAATTTTTTTGACGCCGTTTTAGAATCGTCGTATCCTCTTACCTATATCCTGGAAATTTGAAAGTGTTGGGTTTTATAACAAGCAAAATATTGTGTTTTTTTCAAAATGAACCTTTTCTTTTTTCACCCTGTATGAACATAACGAAGTCGATTCAAAATGAAACAAAGGTAGAATATTTTTGAGCATACAAATACGCAACTTTTCTTCCATTTAAGCAACGTCGTATCTTTTACCGTTTCCAATATCCTCGTATAGTCCCATGTACATCATTTTATTCTGGACACACTGTATAATACACAGTTGGTTCACTATCAGTCGGCCTCATTGAAAATCGTGTATCTAAAGCGATTTGCCAAAATTTCTAAAATCATAAACAATATCCGACCAAAAACCGGTCCAGACCAGGTTTTACGAGGGACACAATTTTGAAATGAGACGATCGATTTCCAAGCGGTGTATGAAACTCCAACGACGAATCTCAGCCGGAATTCACAATCGGCGACGCCTGGTATGATGTTAGGACCAGAGCGAGACTGGGAATGCGGCGAGCCGGAGCCATTTTTGAGGACGAGTGAACCTTCTTGTCTTTGGTTAATATTCGGTGCTCTGGTGGCAGCTCTAGTTTGATAGCTTTGCCAATTGCCCTTGTGCAGATTTGTGCTGATAAATCGTGGAAACTCCCCTAGTTTGACCCAAACACGTGCTAAGGCCCCCTTACAACTGCAGTGAGATTGTACAAATTCCCTGTTATCTGTTATTTCTGATTTTCAGGCCTAATACTGTCACTATTACTGTTACTATTACTGTTCCCGTTACTGATTCTGTTTGCGTGCTGTTACTTACCGATTTGGGAAGGTTTTACTGTAGAGGAAATCCAGTTCGTTTATAAAAACCCGCGTCTTTTGCTATCGGTTTCTCGTCAGTCATTTTTGGCGCTAAACCCGAAGTGTCAAAAGTGTGAGGTTTGAAATGGACTAGTGTCGACGAGGGTCATTCAAAGAGTAAATATTTTGTGAATATTTTATTTCATAGATTGTTATTAAATTGTATATTTCTGGGTAAATCTGGTCTTTGGTGTAAACAGCTGGTTTCCCGTTTTTATTGCAGATTGGCGAACTTGTGTGTAAAAGCGGATGGCGCAAATTAAGAGTCACAAACACCGGTTTATTTCGAGAGTGTTTTTACCCACGGCCACTCTCCGCACGAGTAAGTAAAGTTCTCCAATCTCCACCATCCCCTAAACCGTACCCAAAGGTTTAGAAAAACCCTCTCTTTTCTTTTCGTAACGGAAAATTTTGTTACAGCATTTTATTATATTTATTTATAATTGATTGATTGATACAGTTCAATATTTATTCTTTTGAACATTGTTATGGTTTGATAAGATGGAATATTATGATTTTTTTTCTGACGTGGAAAATACACGATCAGATGATAAATTTGAAGCTGCTTATTTATCAAACAATCTACTGAGAAAATGCGATCAAATTCACGGATACTCGTTTCAATTATTTGGCAGCATTGTTCTATAATACATACTGTGAATTGGGAAATTGCAACATACATTTTTGAAGAATTGATTTACTTAAAAGACTTATGAAAAGTATGTAAAGACATTTGCAGATTTTATCAACTATTTTATCAATTTTTCTTCCCAAGAACAAGACTAAGACGATACTCTCAAGGTAGAGTCTTGATCTTGGACTCAAGAAGATTTTCAGGTCTTGGTGTTGGTCTTGGTCTTGGTGGTCTCGCGAAGCCCTAGTATTTGTAATAAGATTTATGTTAACGGCATGATGGACACCTGTTAATTTCTTGATAAAGGAGTGATAATTTGTTTCACTGATTGTTTTAGACATAAAAATGTGATTCAAAAAATATTTTCAAAGACGTTACAAAAAAAAAATTTCTTTCTTGAGTTGGCTCCATTGAAAATATTTTTGATATAAGATCCGTTCAAAATTATTCCTGGTCCTCACAAGTCATCAAATCCATATTTCAATTCACTAACATACCACAATGCATTGTAGTCTACAATGCACAAGTTGAGAATGGGGAGTTGTTCGTTTAGAAGATATTTTATTCGAGATCTTATCAAATTTCTCTTTGCCATAGTTAAAAAGAAGGTTTGTGATGGTCATTCCAGGATGATTATTATCTGTCTATACCAAACACTTCATCGTCTGGATAGATTTCAGAGATTCATCATGCCTTGATAGTTATCAACCCTATATTATCGGAGCTGATAACTATTTCTTATGAACAAATTCGATAAAAATGTTTCACAATATTTTTCAAATCAAATGTAGTTATTTCACTTTTCAATTTTATTTATATTTTTCAGATAATTCTAGATTCATTTTGCACACTGTCTATACTATATCATCTTTCTCTTAAAACAACACGTGCATAATGTATAAGTTGAGTTGTTACTGTTGTGTTGATGTATGTATTGATATCCCAAATTCTGTTAAACCTCAACTTGCTCAGAAACTGTATTTTTCAAAATGCAACCCGACAAAACCATGCCAAATAAAAAATAGTGTGGACATGATAAGTTTCTTTTTTCATCCTCATATTATACAGGACATCCCAAAGGTATTGAACAAAGATACGACTTAAGAGTTACATGAAATATTTTCGAATGTGTCTTCCTTCTGGAACACCTCAAGAAGAATGGTTTTTTCGCCATAGTTGCGAATTGGAAAAATCTATTTTCATGAGACTCATTGAGTAATGAATTCATAGCAGTATTTTGATCTTATCTTGGAATCCTGAGACGGATCACTCCTTACGTGAAATGTCCCTGAGCTTTCTTACGCGTTTTCTCAAAGTTGTGGTTTCATTCACAACGAGAAAACTAACCGTTTTCAAGAAAAAAAACTCACTTATTAAAAAATGATAGGTAGGAAAGCTCACAACTTATCCAACTCTTTTGAAGTCATTTCACAGTGCGTATTTTATGTGAACAACTGATTCAAAATGTTCAAAAAACATTATTTTCGCTAGTTACGAGAATGTGTTCGTGTTAACGGTGCGATGAGTATGTATTTGGTGTTAAATCAGTATGCTGTGGTCCTGGGAACTATTTACTAAAATATGAATGAACTTCAATATAATCTCTCAAAAGAAGTAGCACAAAGCAATTGCTAAACCAGTCGCAATCCAAAGAATTGTTCGGCTTGGCACCAACAAAAAACCATAAGAATAAGAAACAAGCTAATTAATCATTGAGTGACGTGCGTATTGTTCGTATTCTTATCTTTTTGCTCTCATCAAAACCTGCTTCTATTGTTAAATCTCCGTGATAGCTCCCCTTTGCAAAATTACGCTTGTGATGCAGAATGTATAATGATACGAACCATTGTCCACTTCTTGACACTGAATCGTCTTTTGCATTTCCCTATTGTTTACGCTAACAGAACTGAAGATAAGTATTGTCCGGATTGGCAAGACCGTGTTTTTTTAAATGGCTTTTAAGAATAATCCAATTTTGAATGGCTGGCTTTGGCTATCTGCGTGAAAGGCTTGAGAGTATTGCTTGATATGCCTTTGTAGATGGTGCGACAAGGAAAGACCAATCAATTAGTGTCATGACTCCAGAGACATTCTGTGACATGCATATACTGTGTTTCATTACGAGAGTGTATAAAGGTAGGTTTAACCAAAAGAATATATTTGTTGTCACTACTAGTAATTATTATAACAGTGGATTTATCGATAGGAAAGTGTCTCCTGAAAATAGAATATTTTTTTTCAAATCCACACGATGCAAATGCTACTCCTCTACTACTCCCAAGCAGCCTCAAAAATCTCACCTCCAAGGTTCTAGCTATAGTCTCAACAATACCTTCTATACATTTCATAGAATATAATATAATACTTTTTACAAACGGGAACAAAAGATTTGTATGATAGATTTCCAAAATTACACACACGTTTTACTATAATATGTTCAAATAAGATCAGGGTCGCTATGCTATTAAATCAAGAATAAAAATTTATTTTGAAATTGAGAACTCTCTGGTTTATTTATTCAAATTTTTTCAAATGTTGTTATATTTCTGAGCCCCAGTTTATTGAGGAAAAGTGAGTTAATCCCCAGTATGTTGAGTAGAACATGATAACTTTAGAGAAGAGTTATAATTAAAACACTTTCCGTGCAGATAATCTTTTTTGATTTTGTTTTGAGCAATGCATATCAATTTTCGTTAAAGTTCGAAGTTTTTTCAAGATGACTTGAACTTTTTTAGTCAGTTGACTTGAATATAATCTCAAGTCAAACTAGAAAAGATGGCAGTAACAGTAGACAATGTTAAAAATAAAAAAAAAATAGTTTGGAAACAAATTACCTTCATAAAGAATTCAAGATTTGTTTCAATGGTAGAGCTTTTCCAGTCATCCAATAAATGAAGAAGGTAGTGAATATTTCACATGCTGACCAGTAACTCATACGCCGGATATCAACACATCAAAAAATGATATGAAACTAGGCAACAAAAGTTTGAAGAAATTATTTTTCAAAATAATGTTCTAGATCCAGGCACCAATTTTATTAACGATCTTGAAAGGACCCAAACAAATATTAGATTATTTTCATTCATTTTACTGAAATTATATTTCTTGCATGAGTTCGTCAACTTCATCGGCATATTTTGTGAAAAGGTTTAAGTCCATCTTTGATTCTATCCAGCTGGTTGGACAGGACCTGACTAGTCCTTTTGGCAACGTCAATCATTTTTTTTAAATCATCAGTGATGTAATTCGTCTTGTAAGAGTCATTTTCAGCATTTTGTATTTGAATCTTGGTCAACCTTCCAATGCCAAGTATGGGTTTTTTGATTGATCATCCTGGCTACTGTTGTCAGTCCCAAAAAGTGGTTATTTAAAAAAAAAATGTTTTCCACCTCTCTATCCCTATTAGTCACAACGGTTGCACATTAAACACCCTTAAACAATAAAGGGAGTGATTCCATTATTAAAAAGCATGTTCTGTTTTTCACAAAGTTCGCTCAAATATTTATCTCGAGAAAAACCGCGTTCATCTGACCAAAGCGTGATATTTGATCCCACCTCAAATTGTGAATACTTCCATACCAAACATGTAATCTAATATTGGACTTGACTAGGATTAGACCGCGACGTTTCCAGCATTTTCTCTCCATACTTTAAAATGTACCAGTGGCAAACTTAGACCGTCACAGAAGGCTTTGAAGTTTGAAAAAGATTTGGTCCATTTTTCATCGGAAAGAATGGTCCAACTATTTGCCAGTCACAGTAGTCACTCCACAAAGATATTATCGATTATGAACAACACGGTATTTTGAGGCTCAGTTAGCTTGATTCCTTTGAAAAATCTAAATAACACTTTCAAAACACGACAATGCTCATTGCTCAGCTCAGATAGGTTATATTTAATCGTAAGAGAAAAAATGTGGAGTTCGAACTACATCGTAAACTTGACGTTTACAGTCGGTATCCCCGAATGCCATATTTTTGATTCCATAAACTATGAAGTTACAGATCGCTGTAAGCTATGATTTTGCGATTTTATTTTGGGCACCAAAAACTTCTCATCCAGGTATTTTCTAAGGTAAAAATCACACACATGTGATTTTTTTTTTGAGGGACATATTTTGGTCCCTCTCCCAGATCTTTTGGAACACCCTGTATATGTGAAAATAAGGTATTTGAAAATGTTATTTTCCCCCATGAAACTTTTATTTGGGACTTTTTTCCAAAAAGTCAAATCAAAAAGTTAGAGTGGGGCATTTATAATCAATGACCAAGTACATTTGCTGGATCCTTAGATCGCAGTGTTTTGGCATGTACAGCAAATTCCAAACAATTTTCGATTCACGTCATAATTGCCACCAAGCAAGTTATCATGTGATTTGCTGGTGACCAAATTTGGCCAACAGCAAACTTCATAACAACGTGCTTGGTGGCAATTATGACGTAGATCGAAAGTTGTTTGGCATTTGCTATATACTCAGTGACATCAGAAGGGTTACACCGACTTATTTCCCATAAGACTCAATGTGTCTACCCAGCAATGCAATTAGCATTGGGTGGAATGTGATGGCAATTCAAAACACTCTATAGAGTTTTCTGGTGAAAATGGAATTTCTTCTATGCTTAAATATCCAAGTTTCATTCATTCTGAACATTTGGCTTTTTTGGTTAATTTGTTATCTTTTTTTTCATACCTCAGCTTTGTTTTCGGTCAAGTTTACATCGAGTCTTATGAGAAATAAGTCGGTGTAACACTTCTAATGTCACTGAGTATACATATATCTAAAAAGCGATATTTTGGACTGTCATCATTTTAGGTCTGTGGTCTTTAAATGTTTAGATTCCTACAACCTGAAAATTTGCCCCTCTATAATAGAATATTTGAAAAGGTCTGTCTTCAGAGGAACATACTGAATACGGAATATACTGAATATTATAGATTGATATAAATATAGGTTGACAAAAATGCAAACGCGTTCTAAACTATTTGCCAGTCTTCACTTTCAAGCCTCAAAATTATATTATCAACCCGATTTAAAGTTATTGATTCACATAGGTACATAGCCGATTGAGTATTTTCCACTGTTGGACTGTTGGCGAAAATAGATCATACTTACTTGATACTTTGTTACTAACTAATCATTGTTGATTCTCGTTTCTTGTGAGCAATAATTCCCGTATAGCAACAGCAAATCATTGTCCTTCGACCAGGCTTCACACACTTTTGTTTAAGCGACCTTCAATCTAAAGTTCAGGTGCCCAATTCGCAAATAGTAGCACAATAGACTGAAGGGGCGCGCAAAAACAGGACCAATTGTCTGGAGAAGAATGGGATGGACCGAACATACGCTCAGCAAGGGGCTAGAATCACAATGAAGTTCATTGTATACATGTAGATTGAACCTTGTAGTATCCTGTGACCTGATCCGGAGAATTATTTCTCAATTATAAAGTATTATTTGCCTGTGGCTGCTGGTAAAAGATGAAGAAATGTGTTGTGAAATAACAATGGTGGAAATTGTTATTGTTAAATTGTTAACAATGGTGGAAATTGTTATTTGATATTAAGTTACTTGTTACTATAGGTACAAAATTCAATCTGGTGTCGTTTCTAATATGGACAACTCGACATAGGTACTTCGACAATAGAGAAATTGGCTCATTTTTTTATTGCGGAATTCAAAAGTCCATGAAAAATAGGGAGACCCATATTTTTTCTTCTTGATGTTGGTCGAAAATTAACGGAGATATACCGCTTTGAAGTGTGCTAAAATTGCTATGTTAAGACGTCATAACATTGTAACACCATGCTCAGTATATCTATACAGGGTGCCACAGATTCAAGTGCATGCATGAGAATCTCAGTTATTATAACAGATACAGGGTCGATGGAATGGTTGCAAAGTTGCGCATTTTTATGCTCATCAAAATTCCGTTTCGAAATTTGAAAAATTCCGACTACTTCCGAAGATATCCGGAAAAAACCGAAATTTCGCAAAAACGTTATTATTATTTCCTGAGTTTATTTGAGGAGATATTGTAAAATGAATCACACTTTCTCATTGCCACTTTTTCCCCATTACAAGACGGCGGTGTCAAATTGAAAATCTGACGTTTCGTCTTTGAGCGGTCATCATCAAGTTCATTTTTTTAAATACGGACTTGGATTTTTTATTTCATTTTTAGTTATCTTTTGACGTCCTTGAGGCATTGAGGTAGTTGGATGAGGGTGTAGAGCAATGGGTTGCCTTAGCAACTTCAATATTTTCAATTATGTTTCACTAATCATTGTTATTTTCAAAATTTTGTTAAAATGGCAATATTCTTGAACACTTGCAGAAATCAATCCAGATTTGTTTATGTTTTTTTTTTATTTTCCATGTCATTTGTGGATTTAATTGAATTTCATCAAATGTATATCGTTATTGGATGTTATTTCGATTTTGGTTCGGTCAATTAGGCTTGTTTCGTTGTGCAGGTTCTCTCATAAGAATAACGTGTCGAATAAAGATGGATTATTGAACCAAACCATGAGTTAGGGAGAAAAGGGTTGCCTAACTAATTTTCTCTGGTATCATTTTTTGAATGAGTATTTTTTCGACGATTGCGATACCTCAATACATTTAGGACGTCAAAAGATAATTAAAAATAAAATAAAAAATCCAGGTCCGTATTTAAAAAAATGAACTTGATGATGGTCGCTCAAAGACGAAACGTCAGATTTTCAATTTGATACCGCCATCTTGTAGAGGAAAAAAAGTGGCAATGAGAAAGTGTAATTCATTTTACAATATCTTCCCAAATAAACTCAGAAAATAGTAATAACGTTTTTGCGAAATTTCGGTTTTTTTCGAATATCTTCGGAAGTAGTCGAAATTTTTTAAATTTCAAAACGGCATTTTGTTGAGCATAAAAATGTGCAACTTTGCAACCATTTAACCGACCCTGTATCTCTTATAATAACTGAGATCCTCATGCATGCACTCGAATCTGTGGCACCCTGTATATACAATACTTTTTCTATGACTATTCAATAATAGATGTATTATACATCCACTTTCTATTGGTAAATGTAACTCGTTACTCATACCAGTGACTTTTTTCTCATTACTCAATTGTTTTCAACCAATACAAGCAAAAAATGATCTAATCTCATTACTCCACTGTTTTGTAGCCAATCAGAACATTCGACAAAATGTCAACCTTCAAATACATCATTTTGAAACAGCCCATTTGACCGTCCCTACTTGATGTATAGTCATTGTCACATTGTGTTGACAACCTAACCTCACTTTAAGTGAACCAGTTCTCAAAAAGTCCCGTCCAAATGAAATTGAATATTTCAAAGTTCGCTTCAATCATTGAATAATCATAGAAAAAGTATAGTATTCTACGCGCTACGGCTCGTAGCGCAAACTTCATCCTCGTGAGTAATATCCACTATCTCCCGCTCGTTGAATAATATACTATTGGACTTAAAACTATTGGAAAAATATTTTTACGAAATAAAAAAATACATGCCGATTTTTTTGCGATTTTCTTCAGTTTGCAATGAATAAAAATCGATTTAATTTTTCATGCAAGTTCGCCATTCAATGAAGATATTATTTGACAATGGATTAATGAAAAATGTTATTGATTATTGATTACTTCGTTAAGTGTAACACCGATGTATGTTTATAAGCTTTTGATAATAAACAGGGTGCAGCAATTATGGGACAGCCCTGCTTGAAAGTTCTGCAAAGATTTTTGTGTCAATTACTGTCTCTCTCCCAAACAAACTAGACTAGACTATCATAAGTGAGGAAGTTGAATAGAAATACGGAAGTAATCCATCTGTTATACTCTTGTCAACAATGTTGTCACACCTGAATTTCTGGCATAACTTTGTGGGTTTTTATTTATAACTAAGCGTTCTGTTTAAAACTCAAATTGATGTAGTTCACCGATAGGATGAAGATTTAAGATAGGCATAAATTACAGTCCGTTACACTTGCCGAGAACTTAATGGTATCCCGTAAATTAGAGATGAAAGAATAACAAAATCTCTTTTGTCGTTAAGATAAGTAGACGCTTCAGGTGTCCAAAGAATGGGTCGTTTTTGATAACGTAACTAATCGTAGGATGAATGCATGTTTGTAGTTCAGATTGATTGTAATAATTTCTTGTTGTGGAAGTTATGGCATATTTATCTCAGACGATGGTTGGGGAGGGGTTATGATCATGGGCATTGTTAAGTCAGTCGTAAGTGAAATTAGCTTTTGAATAATAGAGTATCTCATGTGTGAGGTTTTTATACCCACGTTATACGTACTTTCAATGTTTAGACAGAACATGTTCATATATTTGCTAATTAAAATGATGAAAGAAAAGATAATATAATAACTCGAAAAAAATTATTTTTGAAAATACCGGCTCCATGGATAGGATTTAGGACAATTTCATGAGGTTGGTTATCAATTATTCAATCTTCGTAAACAACTTGGTTCATTCTTTACAAATCCAAACTGATTCAAAGCAATTTAAAGGCCAAATGTGGATAGTCAGAGATATCGATGATACATACGTCTTATTCCTAAGATTCATAGATTCCAAGTTTTTTTTGGGCCAGTTCATCTTTTTTAAATAAAATCTTCCATAATTTAAAAACGAGTGAATCAGAATACCCTAAAAATTTTATAAAACTGCGTGTCCCGGCGATTTTTTTCAAAAATTTGTTGAGTGCCCATTTGTCATGATCAAAATAAGTCAGTGTGCCACTAGCACTATTCGAAAAAGGGGCAAAAATTGAGTACTTCCTAAAAATTTCATAGTTGAACCAAGGATTGTCTTGATATACAATTTTGAACCTCGCAAAAATAGGTCATTTTTGCCAACTTAAAGATTTTATAGCAAGACTGTCATGAATAAATTTTTTAAAAATATCGCCGGGCCACACAAACTGACAAACTGATTGGAGTTTCCACCATTACTTTTTTGATTTGTGATGCAGGATGCTAGTTTTATGAAATTTTCAGGTGAGTCTTATTAATATGACCACCGCTGTATGTGTCATGTTTTCATAACATCGCAAAAGGCTGAAAGTGCTGACAATCACTCCTGTGAGTACGTACGGGTTTCTACTTCACCGAAACTGTTAGCCCAGATCATTTTTATCTCACCGGTAGGAGTCTTTGTGGTGTAATGAATAATATGAAATCTTTTTCCAAATTTGTTTCAAAATATTGAGTGTTGTAATGTTTGTCACGTGGCCATCTTCTATTTTTACTTTTTACAGCAGACATCCTGAAACAAAAGGCTACAATATAAAAGTCCACCAACAAAAGAAAACTGCGATGACTATAAAGAAACAAGTGATAGAGTCAACGTGGCAATCAGAAGTATCAAAAGATAATACTGGGAGAAATTTTACACAGAGATGGAACGCGATCTTCATAGAGCCCAGAAGAAAGTTTCAAAGATACTCAAAAACAGAAACACGTGAACGAATACATCCAGACCCACAGAACACATATACAAAGTTTAGAAGACAAACTGGCGTATTAAATTTCACGGAATAATGCGCCACGGAATGCAGTGGATGCGAATCGAACTATCAGACTCGGATAATGTGATATTGAAGATTTCTGCAATAATAATAAATTGCAGATTTCTATACATAAAAGTACTGACTTTGACTTCGACTTTGACTTTGGAACTGTGTTTATTTGTGGAATCAGGACAAAAACTATGGATGGGAATGTTTTTCTCGGGCCGCACATGCGCATATGTCAGGGCAACTGGTCGCTAGAAATGTCAAATTCTTGACAGTTTTGATTCTGAGTTATGACATGTGACAATACTTTATAACCTTCAAAGTACTGTCAGTGTCAGTGCGAAGTTTGAATGAGTTTTTATTGAGTTTCATGAAGAGTAACCATATTTGTTGATACATCGATACACAGATAAGACGTGAGTACGTGAACTTAAACTATTGGTCATGAACCGCCAATTAAGTATAAGCAAAAGTCTAATTTTTGAAATCTCTTCCGCGTTCACATTGCATGAAAGACGTTATGCTCTGTGTTGACTTGTGAACGAGCCGGCCCTGGGAGATCATGAGTGATGTTGTCAGGATGCTATGAGGTGAATAATAACACTAGTTTAATTTTTGTTGATTGAATTCCACTATGAAGGGACGGATTAAATTCTGCCAAAACTTGTCGGGACGGATTAAATTCCTCCGAAACTCAAAGGGACGGATTAGAATCCGCCAAAGCTTGTAGGGACGAATAAAACTCCGCCAAATCTCGTAGGGACGGATTAAATTCCGCCAAAGCTTGTAGGGACGGATTAAATTCCGCCAAATCTCGTAGGGACGGATTATATTCCGTCAAAGCTCGTAGGGACGGATTAAATTTTGCCAAATAAAACTCGTAGTTGAAATCAACCACAAAAAGAAGGATTAAATTCGGTCAAGAATAAATCCTACCAAAGTAAGGGTAACACTTGAATAGACCAATCTTCAATCAAGCACTTTGCCTGCGATTCAATAAACAGGGCCCTTCTAGCCATCGAATGGAGGACATGGGTACGGTCTGTTAAGCTTTATCTTGATGCTGAAGACATTACCAACGGGGACAAAAAAAGAACAAGCTGTTGCATCTAGGTAGACCTCAACTACAGGAAGTTGCTTTTGGTTTACCAGAAGCAGTTGTCGACTACGATCCTTAGGTAAACATCGATGTATTCAAAATCCTAGTTGATTTCCTCGATAAACATTCCTCCCCTCAACAAAATTTCTGTTTTGAAAGACATATTTCTCGGGATATAAAACCATGGAGAGAGTCTTAATAAACTTTTAATTCGTTGCCGTTCTCAAGCAAATAAATGTTCATTTTGGAAGAGTGGGGAGGACGCTCAAAAAATTAACGTCAAAGTTGATCGACTGATCGTGGGCGCCGGTCGAACTGAAGAGTAGATTATTGTAAATAGAGTTGCCTTTCAATGAAGTCATCGATCAGTGCCAGTTATATGAGCAAACCAAAAATCAGGGTTCAGTTATGAAGAAGAAGAAGCACTCGGAAAGTTCCCAGTTCCAACTTAATATTGTCGAACAATCTAGAAAGCGAACATATTGGGATACAATGGAAACGGTGGAAAGTTAGCGCTGTGGAGGTGATCATGATTCTTTTTAAGTGAAGAATTGTCCAGCAATCAACACACAATGCCACGGTCGAAAAAGGCATCTCTTGAGAAAACGCAGAACAGGAAAACTTACTCGTCATCTAATCGCAGTCGGTTCAAATCAAAAAAATCAAGAAGAGTACATTTTCATAGATGGAAGTAGTGAAGAAACGAAACCGTCATTCAGCGGTATAGGTGATTAAAAATGTTTCGGAGTTGTTGCTCTGTCTGAACTGCATCAAGATGGATAAGATAACATGGTGGCGGTTTTTATCGGAGGGATAATTATAGATATGTTAATAGATTCAGGGGCGGCCGGCGACATAATCAACGGCCAGGATTGGGAAACGCTGATAAAAAACAACGCCACCATGTTTGATGTTCAACAAGATGTCACAAGCGCCATCAAGTCTCATGCCTCAAACACTCCTCTCAGAACTAAGCTCAAACTCGGTGCACCAATCTGTATAAAAAATGGTCGAAAACATGTGAAATCTTTTTTGATAGTCAAGAATGGAACCACATCTTTATTAGGAAACAAACATCAATATGTTTAGGTATGCTCAAATAAGGATTAGATGCCACAGTTAACCAAGTTGAGAGTATCGCACCTTTCCCAAAAATTTCCAACATCAAAGTGAGATTGTCCATTGACACCAAAATAAAACCCGTAAAACACCAATGAGAAGAATTCTTATCGCTGTAGAGGCCAAGGTTGTACAAAAATTGGATGAAGCATCCGCATGAGATATTATTGAACTTGTTATGGAGCCAAGTCCATGGATTTCTCCAATGGTAATAGTGTTCAAGCCAGAAAATGACATGAAGATCTGTATTGACATGAGGCGTGCCAACGATGCTTACGGGAGAAGTTTCCGTTGCCCAGATTTGATAACTTTATGACTAAGTTGAAAGAAGCATGGTATTTTGCACGCTTAGACATGACCAGTGCGTATCGTCAGCTTGAGATAAAATCAGGGAGCTGGTCCATAACTATCTTTATAACGCATGAAGGATTATTTCGATATAAACGCTTAATGTGCGGTATCAACTCAGCCCAGAAATTTTCCAGCGGATATTCCAAAGTATTCTTTTCCCCTGTAGAAACTGCCCAAATTATATCGATGATATTATTGTATTTGGGAAAACCGAGGAACAACACGATATTTTTTTAAATAAGGTTTTGGAAGTATTGAAGACTCACAATATACTCTTAAATGAGAAAAGATGCTGTTTTGGGGTATGCAAATTAGATTTTTTGGGACACTTATTGATGTCATCAAGGATTCAACCCGACCCAAACAAGATAAAAGCAGTCAGGAATTTTCGAGCACCAGTAAATCAAAAAGAAAGTAGGAGTTTTCTGTGACTGGTGACTTATCTGGGAAAATTCATTCCTAATTTTGGGTGCTGAACCTACCCCCTTAGAATGATCTTGGAAGAATCAAAATTCATATAGGAGCAACGAGAACAGGACAACTTCGAAAAACTAATATCGGCATTAGAAAAAGTACCCACTTTAGCCTTTTTTGACCTCCAAGGACGTACACAGTTGATTGCGGATGCCAGCCCAGTAGCTTTGGGAGCTGTATTACTGCAAAACGATGGCAGTGGGCAACCACATGTCATTTCTTCTGCAATTAAGAGCTTATCTTCTGTGGAACGCCGGTATTCACAGACGGAAAAAGAGAGTTTAGCTTTGGTGTGAGCTGTTGAAAGATTCCATTACTATCTGGCCGGAATAGATTTCGAATTGGTCACTGATCATAAGCCGCTTAAGGCTATATTTAAGCCCACATCGAAGCCTCCTGCCAGGATATAACGATGGTTATTGGGGTTACAAGCTTCCAGATTCACAATCAAGTACAAATCGGGAGAATTCATCCTCTTTCAAGACTATGTAGATTGTTATCAGACGGATCCTTCGATGAACCAAATGAGTATCATGTTCAAATGATTGTAAATGAAACCATTTCCAAGGCGCTATCAATCTCAAAAGTAATATCTGATAGTAGAGATGATACTCAAAATATGGAAGCGATCAATGAGTTATCAGAAAATTCATGGGCACCTATTGATAATAGTCCATTTCGCGCGTTTCGTCTAGAATTCACCTACATAGGTGTGCTGCTTCTTAGGGGAGATAAGATAGCAATCCCAACCAATCTTCGATACCAGACACTGCAATAAGCACATGAGGGTCACCCGACTCCCTGAGAAGCTGTTATGAAGCCACAGATAGATAAGAAGTCAAGAAACACGTGAAGACCTGTAGGGTGTGCATGCTAGTCTCACAACTCAGCAGACCTTCACCAACGATGAGAAAAGCTTTACCATCCGGACAATGGAAATACGTAGCTGTTGATTACATGTCAGGCGAGCCTAACCCCGTGTACTGTAGAATTCCATAGCGACACTTTGCTCTCTGCATAAAATGAATGGAAAAGCGACCGTCGCTAGAATTCGACAGATACATGAAGTCCCAGGCCAGGACTACCTGTTAGTGAGTATTGATTATTATTCCCGGTATGTCAAAGCGGTGTTCACGAAGGATATCACTTCTGCAACGTTAATTAGAGCGGTGGAAGGAAAATTTTGTCGAACAGCGAGGATCTCAAGAAGTATTTTTCAACAAACGGAATTGAGCTTGTGAATTCTTCTCCGTATTGGCCACAGATCAATGGAGAAGTTGAAAATATGAACAAATCTTTGAAAAAACGATTTCAAATAGCCTTCCAGAAGTGCGAAAAAGACTACAAGAAAGAAATAGCAGCATAATTTGATGATGAACAATGTAACACCACATGGAATAACCGGCAAATTTCTTTCAGAATCACGTATGAATCGGAGAATTCGAGACAAAATACCTGGTATTGAAGATAAAGTGATGAAAACACTCGACAGAGAGGTATATGACAAGGACTTGGTACACAAAGAATTGGGAAAAAGGAAGGAAGACAGTAGAAGAGGGGCTATTTCTAGTGAGATTGAACCTGGAAATAAAGCTCTGGTGAAGAATATCGTATATCAAAATAAGTCAACACCAGATTTTGATTCTACAATATATGTTCCAGTTCCTCAACTATTCTCTCCCCATGTTCTCAGATACCATCACTAGATTCATCACCGTTAGTGCGACCACCAGCAGAGGAAACTCAAATACAACCACTGGAGCTTGTGAAGAAAGAAGGGATGTGGGGACTGGTGACAAAGCTGGCCCTAGGGGATGATGGGTTGTTGTCAGGATGACAGTTAGTCAAGAAATTGAGTCTCACAAAATATTGTCGTGTGACATCACCTATGTAGGCCCCGATGTAGGCCTTTTATCGATTCATCCTTCAAAAATCCTATTTTCTTATCCTCGAAGACCTGACAACGCAAACAATCATGTTTGTTCATGCTCTCGTCAAAGCAATTCAAATTTCTTTCAGTTTGCATGATACTGAACAGTTTGAATGTTTTTTGAACGTTAAAGGCTACACACACAAAGATTATCCAATGCCTGATTTTTGCGCTGAATACCAGAGATGGTTTTTTTGTTGGATGTATGAAAACGCTGATAACCTGGCAGTTGAAAAGAAGATTTAGTGAATGCAAGATGTCCAGCAGGTCATACTCCGACGAAGAATCTGTGCCACCTACTAACTAGAAAAGGTTTTTCAAACATGCAAAGACCAATCCAAAGTTCACACATACGGTAAATAACGAGCGAGTAGTTCATGCTTTTCACTGGAGGCAGGCATATCAAATCTGTCAATCGAGAGTACTCCTTTATACAGAGTTTTTGCATGTACTATACAAAACCAAATTCACACAAGAAATTTCAATCTGACAGAATTAATCAAGATTATGAAATATTGTTTGTTTTGATTACAAAATGAAGGAAAAAATGCATTCTTGTAAAGTTAATATTCGATGACACTGGCACAGTTTATAAAACATACAGTTGCCTCACTCTGTGTCGGCACCTTTGAAAATCATGTCCTCAAAGCGATTTGCCAAAACTCCTATGACCAAAAACAAAAACCGGTCAAGAACAAGTTTTACGAGGAAGACAAGTTGGAAAAAGGCGATCGATTTCCAAGCGGTGTACGAGACTTCAACGACGAATCTCAGCCGGAATATCCGATTGCCAACACCTGGTATAATATTGGGGTCAGAGCGAGACTGGGTATGTGGTGAGCCGGAGCCACTTTTGACGAGTGGACTTTCTAGTCTTTGATTAATATTCGATGGTACAGGGCCTCGGTAATCTTTTTGGTTCAGATTCATACATAGTAAACGCCAAACAACTTCTACGTCATCGTCATCGATCTACGTCATCATTGCCATCAAGCTAGTAGTTATGAAGCTTGCTGGTGGCCAAATTTAGCCAATTATGACGTGAATCGAAAGTGGTTTGGCATTTGCTGTACCTACTATAATAGCATAAAGCCATTACCAAACGTACAATTTGACCAACCTTTTGCGTAAACAATAAACATCTTTCAAACTTTGTAGTTTTAGATAAAAATCGAGGTTAGAAAGCCACTAAAAGCTTAGCTTTTTCGATTAAGCCAAGAAATTTGACCGCTTATAGTAAGCTTCGCTTTGGCTGCTTGAAGCTTGGCTTTCTAAGCGGTGCAAGAGATTTTTTCAGAAAGCTTGGCTTTATTGAAAGCCGGGCTTGAATTACGGTCGCTGCAAGCGGCCCTTATTCAAGTGTTGTGTTAAATTGATCCATTAAAACTAGACATATTCAGTTTCTGCCAATTGTGGTACGATGTATTAGATTGGATTACCACATGCTCTTCCTTGTTCTACTTTCAGCTAGACAAGGAAAAAAGCTCGCTCGTGAACGCGGCACTGCTTGTCAGTTGCCCTGGCTAGAACGCATGCGCCTTACGCTATCATTTACAAATACAACCCCATATAAATGTAGTTATTTCGGTTTTTTCTAGAATGTCCGGATCTTAAATCTGGGAATGAAGCCAGTATGGGCTTTCCTAGTGGATGTCTTCTGTGCTGCGGGGCGCTGACCCTGTGTGATGGTGACTATGAGAAAATGCCACTTTCTCCGGAGGTCTGGAGATCGACTGTCCTGATGAACCACGGCGTCCTATTTTAGTTCTGAACAATTTTGATCTGGTATCTCTGCAATCAACGTGCCTGATTAATCGATGATCTCATCACACCAGTGGCGTATGTGTTTGTGGAAACAAGAATCTGTTAAGTATCAGCCAATTTGTTGCCGGTGTTCAATCTGCTGGAAGGAGAAAGGATAGAGTGAGGAGCAGCATATGTCCTATTGGTTTTTCATCAACATGAAACCGCCAAGACAAGTGGCGATCAATAGTAATACCCAGGTATTTGATTTGGTTTAACCAGGGGTTTTCCAGATTATTTATCACAGAGGGATGGTTATATTTTGGTGATTATGATGGCCTGTGTTTTTTATAGCATTTACTTTGATTTTCCATTTCTGTACCCTAGAAGCAAACTATGTTAAGTCCAAAAATTTCAAATTTGAGTTAAGTATGTTAAGTTACTTAACATTTTATGTTTTATTACCTGCTCTTTTTGTTTTACGATATCTTTACAAACAAAAAAATAGGCTATTTTTAGCTATATTGAGTCCAAAGCTGGTCCTGAGCTAAATGAGGTTAAGTCACATGGTCGCAGTTTGCCTGCAGGCATCTCAGTTAAGTTTGGTATAACCAGAGCCGTCTATATTGTAATACAAGCCATGAAGTCAACAATTGCAACGTCGCAATTTTGGACCACCGTTGACTTTAAACGGTGGTCGAAATTTTGCATTGATTGAAGGTGCTTTCTTTAGGTGAGTTATGAACAGGAATCATATGCTACGGGAATCATATGTAGATCGTAGCATATGATTCCCGTTTGCCAAGCGGAGATTTGACAATTCCACTTCGAAATGAAATTGAATGTAACCTACTGGCTCCCAGGCATTCAACGTTTCAAAACTGCTTTCAGTTTTCAGTGCTTTCATTCAACCACAAAACATTCCCCTCATTCAACTTGAAACTGTATTATTTTGAGAATGTGAGAATGAGAAAGAAGCTCAGTGAAAAAATGTGGTTTCTGGGTTCTAAAAATTCAAGATTAAGATAAGTGGGTGGGTACTAAAGAAAAAAAATACATATTTAAATAGGGAAAATGGATGAATTAATGCTTCATCCTGAATTCCTCAAACATATGCACCAGCTTCTATGATATGTGGAAAAATCATAGAAAACGAGTGCTGTTTCGTTTAGGACTTTGGAGAAACATTTTGGTGCGTGACGGAGTTGGTGCTTTTTGGTTTCTCTGTTTTATTAATAGTAATTATTAACTCCTGTCCTCCAGAAACTGAAGAAATCACATCTCAAAATCTGTAACCATCTACCTATCTGGCGGTTTTGATGTTTTATTGTTTAGAATCAATATTTTTTTCCAAAAAATCATAAAACTGTTAGGATATGTATCATGTTAATTCTTATGTTATAATTTGATAAACATCATACCTGTTGCGATAATATATAAGTTATTCTTTCAAGTTACTGTTTTATTGAACATTTTCCGTAACTCGTGATCGTAAAATATCTCAATTTTCAAAAGGTGAGTTCGAGTAGTATTCGCTATGAATACTCGGAGCGCCAAAAATTGTACGCGCTCAAATGGACAATTTCGCGCTCGGAGCGAAACTCGAACTCACCTAAAGAAAGCACCTTCAATCAATGCAAAATTTCGACCACCGTTTAAGCGTCAACGGTGGTCCAAATTGCGACGTTGCACGTCAATAATTGTCATTACTTCATGGCTTGTATTACAATATAGACGGCTCTGGTATAACATACCAAACTTAACTGAACACAAAATTAATGTCTGGGCCGACTTTTTCGGAAATCATATTGTAGGACCTTTCTTTATTCCTGGAAACTTGACGGGGAAGACGTACTTGGACATGTTGGAAAATACAATAGAGCCACAAATAACCGAAATAATAGAAAATGAGGTTAATTATAATGAAAATTTTCTTCATTTCCAACAGGATGGTGCACCACCGCACTTTGTAGCTCCAGTACGACAGTTTTTGAACACCCATTTCCCAAATCAGTGGATCGGAGGACGCGGCCCCATTGAGTGCCCACCAAGGTCTCCGGACATGAGTCTTCCAGATTACTTTCTTTGGGGAAATTTAAAAAGTAAGGTTTTTAGTACGAAGCCAGACTAAGATTTTCGGGAGCGGATCACGGCGGAATGCAGACAGATAACTCCAGAAATGTGTGAAAATGTTAGGAATAGATTTTAGCAAAATCTTTATTATTGCATGGAGGTAAACGGACATCACTTTCAAAATTTAATACCACATTGAGTTTTTGACACATTATAGCTAAGTCATTAATTTTTGTTTGAATTTTTCAAATAAACGGTTGAAGATAGGTATAAACTGTATAATATAAAAGTTACTAATTACTTCATGGAGAATCCAAAAATAGAAAAAAAATTGGGGGTTTCCATTTAAAAATGTCAAGTGTAATGCGATATCTTATTTTTGGAGCACCCTCTATTATACTGTCATACACGAAAAGACGTCGCCCCAAAAATAAAAACTGACGTGTCCGAGCGTTTTTCCCAAAATATACCAGGAAAGTCATAAATAAGGGTGGGACCTTTTCGTTGGGCCACCCTGTATAAGATCTACATTGTCTTTTCCAGAATGGTCTCAAAAAATGTAAACGTGGCAACATTGCCGATATCACCATCGGATCAGGCATGTCCCAAGACCACCAAGTACTTATTTTTACTTTTTTTCTTCGAGACGTTTGTGAAATACGAGACCGTTCCGGGAATTTTGGACGAAAGTGCAAAGTTGCTGTATTTCAAATAATAATTTGATAGTTGGATAATTTGATAACCGAGGGGCGCTCAATTTATTGCATTAAAAATTTAATGGGCTTTGCGTAGAAGAAAAAGTTGTTAGCTTTATCTCAAAAAATGTAAACGTGGCAATACTGTCGATATCACCATCGGATCAGGCATGTCCTAAGACCACCAAGTACTTATTTTCTCATCAGTAGCCACAATATAAATAGAAATAGATGTACACTTGAGTGTACATTATGACTTAAAGAGTTGACATCTAGATTACAAACAAGGACGTCTGAAGTCAGAACTTGTGGGAACTATAAAAATTACCTGAATAGTTTGAAAACCAAGAGCTACCTACAATCCACAGAAAAGATCAGAAATTAGATAATTTCATCAACTAATGATTCTTTACAAAAACATGGAAGATCCTGTTTGTTACTGACTGTTAAATTATTACAGACAATAACATTTTATACATAAAACCATTCAAAATTGGAACAGGTTCAGTCCATTTAAAAGTAATCCCATGTCTTGATCTTTATAACAAAAATTCATTGAGAAATCCATCATAGAGCAGCATTCACCCCTCGAACTCACAATGGCATCGAATATTTACGGATACTTTGTCCCTCTAATTACCGACAGCGACAAAGATTGATCTGGTGAACTCGACAGTTGCTCCGGCCTTGCAATTATATGATTATCCTGCCAGAATCTCACAATACCCGATGATTTCCTCAGTTTTCATTACCCTTATTGTTGGATACTTCTTTTGTCGGAGGCTGGCCGGGGCGCGCTGCTTGCTTAGCCAACAAAACAAAATAATACGTTCCAGAGAAAAGTTACTAAAAGAAAATTCAGCAGCAGCTACGGTTTTTCGCCTTGATTGTAAGAGGTTATTATGGGAGTTTCTGATTGGTCGGGTACGCTGTATTGTTAGTTGGGATGATGTGTAAATAAAGCTGATTTTGGGGAATGATGATGTACATAAATTTATAGATTCTGGATTATTGAGCTATCATCAGGAATTAATATGAAGACGATCCTCAACAGAATGTAATCTACACTATTCCAAAATTTCATTTAAATTGTATTTGATGACTTGTGGGCAATGATTGATTTGGGATGTTTCAAAGAAAAGCTTGTAGATTGATGACTATCTTTATGATTATTTTTCTCACTTACTTAAAAAGTCCCTACAAAGTATGAGAGGAGGCCGACCGAAGGACATGATTTCATCTATAACACCTATAAAATGGAACAATTACTTTGAAGATATGTTGACAGAAGACAGACCTCGATTTAAAGATCCAAAATAAAAATCGGGGCATATTTATACAAGGATCCCCAGTTAGAATGATTCTAGCAGAGAATAAAGAAGTCTTCATGAGATCCTATCAAATAAACAATATTCAGCAATATTCCAACGGCTCAATGCAGATTACAGAGATATACAAAACGGGAGACAAGAGTAACTGCGATAACTATCGGGAATAGCCGTCACAAGCGCTTTTAGTAGAGCATATGAGAACATCTTGAAGAACAGGATAAAAAAAAATGTCGGTCTGGAGGCAGATGAGCAAGCAGGCTTCAGACCAGGGAAATCCACAGTCGACCACCTGTATACCCTAACTCAAATTGTAGAAAAAAAAGCCCATAATCGAGTATGATCTATATTTCAAAAATATTTTCAGTTTTGCAGTGTTGCCGCTTCTTTCCAAAAGTCGTAACAACTTTCTTATTTTAAATGGACCACCTCGTTTATTATTTTTTTTTTTTGATTCCTTGACTGATTCTTATCACTTTGCCTTGATATACTCCTATACCTATCGGCATCGGTTTTCGAGATATAAATTAATTTATAATATTTTTGTCGTAAAACACATCAGTGGATTGAGTTCAATAATTTCGTACTTGAAAACGGTGAAGAGTTGAAATTGCTATGCTTACTAGAGAAAGGTAGGTTTATATGGTTCCAATGGAGAAACCCATCTGAAAATATACAGGGGTGCTTCAAAATTATTAATCTTTTTCCTTCACACAAAAATGCTAAAAAATCGATTTTTTCAAATGGAACCCGTATAATACTTGAAAAGTGAAAAGGACAATAAATTTCCTTTCAAATGGTATTCCATGTTCCTATACCTGAACCTTCAGGTTCTACAAGAAAAATGCAATTTACTAAAAAATAAATTATATTGGTATACATGATATGAAACATAATGTAGTTTCTAGGGCAACCTATAGTTGCCAGGTGACACAGCAATAACAATTTATTTTTAGTAGCAAACTGCAACTACATTATGTTTCATATCAATAATACCAATATAATTTATTTTTTAGACAAATGCATTTTTCTTGTAGAACCTGAAGGTTTAGGTATAGGAGGTATAGGAGGTATAGGAGGTATACCATTTTAAAAGAAATTTATTGGTCTTTTTATTTTTCAAGTAATATACAGGGGGTTCCATTTGAAAAAATAGCTTTTTTATCATTTTTGTGTATGGGAAAAAGATTAATAAATTTGAAGCACCCTGTATATTTACAGATCGGTTTCTCCATTGGAACCATATAAACACACCTTCCTCTAGTCGGCATAGCAATTTCAACTCTCCACCGTTTTCAAGTTCGAAATTATTGAACTCAATCCACTGATGTGTTTTACGACAAAAATATTATAAATTAATTTATATCTCGAGAACCGCTGCCGATAGGTATAGGAGTATGTCAGACAAAAGTGATTGGAATCAGTCAGGAAATCCAAAAAAATAATAATATACAGGGTGGTCTATTCAAAATAAGAAAGTTGCCACGACTTTTGGGTAGAAGCGGCAACACTGTAGAACTGAAAATATTTTTAAAATATAGATCATACTCGATAATGTGCTGAGCCAAATTTTCAGATCGATCCTATGTATAGTTTTCCGTAAACGTCTAAGGTACCATAGACCGTGAGACACCCTGTATATCAGCAAACGCTACCTAAGGGAGCTACGCATCCTCTAAAGAACCACAGAGAAAGGTTTTATTTATCATTTCCACTTTATTTTCAGGGATACATCAAAAAGTGTCAAACAAAAAAGGTTCAGATCATACTCGAATTTGAAGATCAGGAATTTTTTTATTATGGTAATATATCGATATTCACACAAACAACAGTTACGCCCTAGCGTCCATTTCAGAAACTTGAAAGTACTTTCCAGGTTTCTCTTTTGGCACACATATTTTCCCGGCCAATTTGTCTGCTCTTCAAGATAGCATGTGTCGAAACTGAAATACGACGTTTTGAGTTCTCGCAACAGTCGCAACCATCCTCAACAAATAAAAAAAAAAATGGTGCATCACTATTTCAAAGGAACAAAGACTTTTCTAAAAATCATTGAAAAAGATGGGTAGGTCCTTGTTTGAAAAGAAAAGTGGATGATTGAGAGAATTCGATGCAATCTTGAGGAGCAGAAAAAGTGGCCATGAAAAAGTGTGACGAATGACACTTTTTCGATTATCTGTTTGAATAAATTCAGGACAGAATAAAAAAAAAGATTTCGAAAATATCGGTAATTGTCGGACGTCTTTGAAATTTTCCAAGTTTCAAAGCAGCATTTTTTAACATCAAAATTGCGCAACTTTGTCTCCGATCAACCGACTTTTTATTTCTTACAGTTTACGAGATTTCCATGCATACACTCAATTTTGTAACACTCTGTATACCAAGGTGTCGTCCGCAAATTGTATAATTTCACATTAATCACTTGAACATTTTTGTAGGAGACCAAATTTTGCCTCCATTGGCTGAAAAACACCATTTTTCAACCCGAGACATTAAGTCTTTCTTGACAAATATGACATTGAGCCAATACAAAGAAACGACTTTACTTATTTATAATAATGTTTCCATCTATATTCTCGAAACATTGATTCAAATCTAGAAATCAGCTATAACGAATTTGCCTTTATCGATAACTTTGAAAAAATATCCACACATATTCACAAGAGCAGACTCACACGAATGATATTCACGGATACCTGATTGACTAGATTATTATTTCGTTATCAAAGTGCTTCACCGACAATTTTTTCTACACATAATTCCAAAACTTTTCAGTATGGAAAAACGGTATTTCTCTTAACTCGTGGTACTGTGTAGTATTTGGAACTTTTGTTACTGGAGTTATTATGGACAATTTCCATTTATCTGAAAAGACGTCACTGGAGAGCGATGTGATGATATCGACGAACAGTTTGACACCAACAACATCACATATACCAAGAAGCTCCAGTTTTGTGATATCACTATCTCCACTACAGCATTCTTTCAAGATATTTTTCATTTCTGGCATGTCAACTTTTTCGAAAACCAAAAATTCATATCTCCCGATTTGGATGAGCGATCAGGTCAAAAAAAAGATTTTCCGCAAGTGTTAGGTACAATAGGTTTTCTACAGACGGATATAAATGCAAAGTCCAAAAAACAAATAATTAATAATAATGATGTCAGAATGTCAGAAAGATGATTTCCACGTTGCCAAGCCAATTGAACACACTCGGATCAGGGCTTCAAGCAGCTTTTTGTTCATGTGCTATGCTATTGAAGTATGCGTGCCGACAACTGAAGTTTGCGTGGCGAAAATAAGTTTTTCCGGATATTGGTTTGGAAAATTGATTTTTCCGCATGACTGTAGAAAAATATACTCACCAATAATGTCAAGGGTAGATGTTCACAGCAAAAAATTAAGCATAAAATCGTCACGTTTAGAAAAACGACTCCAAATTTAACTTTTTCTTTTGTGTAACTGTTGATCAAAATGGCTAGCACTATTCGAAAGGGGTGCTAAATATATGTACTTCCTGAAAAATTCACAATGATTGCCCAAAGGATAGTTACCTATGAGATCGCATGTAGAGAAGTTTCATTTTCAATCCTTTTTTTGAACGTGCCAAAAGGACCCCAAACAAATTTTTGAAAAAAATCGCCACGACACGTAAACTTTCGATTGGATTGAAATTCTCAGATCCACCATTATTTCCTTGATCACTGATGCAAATCAAAGTTTCATCAGATTTTTCAAAAGTGATATTTATCTAACCATGAGTGTATAATATGGACCTCACTCGCGTTTTCCAACTCCTAAGATGTAACCGAGACCTACCAGGTAGTCATGAAATGATTGATTCAGGAAAAGTATAAAGCGCGAACTTGGAATAATGTTATCAACTTTTTGACGGAATGTCAAGAGATGACATTTTTTCTACCCGATGTATCGATGTCATGGAATATCTAAAGTTTGAAGTAATTATGTGTATTTGTGGCAAATTTTCTCTACTTACATTTGGAGCTCCACAGTTATCCTCAAAAAACGCTCAGATTTCGAGTTATACTTGAAAAACTGAAAAAAATGCCAAAATTTAGAGGTTTTCTGCAATTTTCGTTGCGAAGCCGACACCTGGCGAGGTGGCAAACCTCAAATTCGGATTCAGCAGAATAAAAAACATATAGAATCAGTGAGAAAACTACTTCTACATTTTTGTCCTGGAAACGCCGTTTCTAAACCTTGGATTACTGGACTATACACAGTGGATATGTAATTATCAATATTAGTTATGCAGGGTGCTGCCTAACCTTTCTGACAAAATGGAGGAGCAGAATCTCCACCCAATTCAACAAGAAAATGTAGAATATAATTTTTTCGTGATTAGCTCGGTTTTTAAAGTACAGGGTATTGATGATTCATTTCAAAGTCAGTTTTCTATCAAGATAAACGTCAAACAGGAGACAAAACAAATAATTATAGTTAAATCAAAAATAGAAAACCGATTTTGAAATGAATTTCCAACACACTGTATTGAGAAAACTAAGCAACTTACAAAAAAAAATAATATCTAACGCATGCTAGATAAAGGTGTCATTATTGATGTCATTCTGGACAAGTAAAGTGTCAAATAACACACTAGTGTGTTTAAATTCATAACTCACTAGACACTAGTGAGTTATGGATTATAACTCTCGTTTCCGTGGAAAACAAACAAACAAACAACCTATCACGTTCCAGTGGCAACCAAACAAACAATAACCTATATTGACCAAAATGTAAACATTTAACTGTCTAGTCATTTTGACACTAAAACTTATATTTGATTATTATCTCTGGAGAAAAAAACGATTTCTTCCATTTGTTGGATAAAACATTTTATGGCACTCCTGCCTTATGTTCCACAAGTCACTTCAGAACTTATACCAAAAATCTTTCTCGCGTCACTTGTTTTCAACACAACGCACTAGTACCATAAATAACTATCAGGTATTCTTTCATCTTAGAATTAGGTAAGGATCCACCTTCTTTATTTTGTCAGAAAGGTTAGGAAACACCCTTTAGAATAAAAATAGGAACAATCATTCACCACTGCTTTTATGCAGACAAGAATGATTGGGGTATTCTCAATAACAAATGGATCCCATTATATGTCTTCTGACTACTTTCTCAAACTGATTTCACAATGTATTAAAAGATCCGATTTCATCACGAACTCAACAAAGACAATTCCGCGAAAGTCGTTAACCAAAATATTCAATTCGCATCATTTATATTGTGCGGTCATTTTGTCTCGTGAATTCAGCTTGATCAGCAGAGGTCCAGCAACAATCTTCTGTTCTCCATAAACAGTGAAATTAATGTTTGGGTCCGGACTGTTAATGGCTCTAATCTGATGCGTCCAGGCAGTAAACGCTTACGGAATCTCGCAACTATTAATTCCTCGGACTGCCTCGTATATTAAAAGAGACAATGACTACACGGGTCTGACATTCTTTATTAAATATTATTGTCTTTTTTATTGCGCCTGTGCGACTGATACTTATCATTGAAGATGGCGGATGGGAATCGGGAGAATTGAAACCACGGTTCATGGGAGATTATGTGCGATGACATTTTCCGTAAAAACGATTTGCATAGTATATAGGTACAGTATTTTGAAGCGTAAATAATGCATTCTGAATAACTTGTGAGTGTATGTTATTTTGAAAATTTGTTTGTTTGTCAATTTGCAGTAATACTCTTTATTTCAATTTCTGTTTCACATCTACAGAGCGGCTATATTCCGGTATTGATACATTGATCTGTGAACAAAGTATTCGATCCAAGTACATCATTAAAGTATAAGTAGTAGAAAACACTGCTTTTCTGTAATGTTATTGATTTAAATTGCATCATTTCCGACTGTTTTTGTGCCGCCAGGCGCTCTTGAGTCTTGAGATCCGAGAATGTCTTCTTGTGATCAAGAATAAGAATTCATCTGGTAAAGAGTGTTATTGTCTTTTTCGGAGAATGACATAACTGCATTGGGGATAGCTACAAGTTATTTCTGGAGTACAGGTGTGTCTTCTTCTTGTCTCAAGATCGCCAATGTTTTTCTACTGTCCACAAGGGTGTTTATCCGGATGACCCCCGTTAACACACTTGATTATTTCTGTCTTGTCAATGGTCGCTAAGAAGCTTGTCAAGAGAAGAATGCTTACTTTTCTCAAACTAATTGAAATCCTCTCTCTAACAAAATTCAGTATTTGCAGGACGTTGCCCATTCCTGACAAGTCTTCAAGGTTCTTTTGTCTTGGGCATGGTGAAGTGGGTGGTGATCATCGGTCCGCCGATCCCTTTCTTCGTTTATCTGCTAATGGTTTGCCAAAGTTGCCGATGGTATGGTACTTTGACCATTTTTGTCGATAATACATCCTTGGTCTGGTGCCGCATGAATCAACACGCTTTGGAGAAGGTGGTGTCAGCAAACATCAGTCTTATAAAAACATGATGCTTCGGTTCCAGTTTTCCTTTCCTCAAAATCAATAAGGCACACCCTATTTCCTTCAGAGGCATAACTGTGAATGTGCTTATTGATGCCCAACTCTTGATGCAGAAAGAATAATCCAGATAATTGGGACGCACAATGGATGGTGAGCGGAGGTTTACGAAGCATTGCGTTCTGGGGTACCACTACTCGAGGCCTCCCCAATTCCTTGTTTGTTTTTCAAAAGAGGTCGAACTATACGTTATGCATTCTCGAGACTCGGGTGTCAGTCAGGAACTAACTCATATTGACCCTGACTCCATTGGTTATCTTCGAAGTCTCCTTTTCAATATTTGAGAGGCGTGACAAATTTCCTCTGCCTGAAAACACGCGAATTCGACGAGTGTCACAACCAAGCATTTTATCAAAATCTACTCAACCCAATGATTATTGTTTACTCTTCATTATGTCTGGTTGATATCGTTGTCTCAGTCGATTGAATGAATCTAATCATTTCGCAGTGATCACCTCGCCACGACATCAGCTTCATTCAAAGTTTTCGTTGCATTTTTATCAAATGATCAATAATGTTCTATTTATCATGATGCATTATTCTGTTTTTTTTTTTAGATTTGCAAAGAGGTCGGTTTAAAGAATAAAAATTATTGGTTAAGGAGGCCCATTATTGTGTGGAGGTATTTTCTTCCTTGTCAGAAGAGAAAGGGAAACAAATCAAGACAAAACTCATGGGGTTTCAGCAAGTTCACAATTTAAAAATAATACTGTGTATACACAGTGTTCTAGGAAACCGTGGTGTCAAAAAATACAATTTTTTCAATTGGCAACCCCAATTTTTGATTACAATTGTTTTTGATTCATGTGAAATTCTGCATAGGATACAGTGATCTTATTTGCCACATAGTGTGGTGTTGTCAAGCTATCGAGGAGGTACCAACATTCGAGAAAAAAACATTGTTGATAGATTAGCTACAAAACAAAGGATTCAAAATTGCGTCCAGCAAATATACTCATTTTTCAATGTAAGAGTCAAGGATACCTATTGATTTTTGAAAAAATATTCGCTATAATTTATACAGGATGTTTTCCACAGTGGGTCCAACTTGGTGAATTCAGCGACCAAGAAACTCATTTTTCTCAAATGGAACGTCCTGTATGCTGATGTCTAGTTTTGTTGAGCACTTTAAACCCCGCAACTTTGCTATTACCATAAGATGCACGTAGAGAAATTCTTCAACAACAACAGCGAATGAGAACATCAAGAAGGTTGAACATCTTCATTTAAAATCGAGCTTATAGGTAGCAATCATTGAAATGGAACCATAATTTTATGAAGGCGGCTTCCATAGCAATGCTTCTCACAAAAAAGCATAATATACAAGCACAGAATATAAATGTGAGTAACATGTTTTCAACCAGTTGCAGGTCGCATGCTACTTGATGTAAATGACGCCTAACAAAATCAACAGAACGAATTACTTCAACTGGCATATTGTTATCGTTGTTACTATTTCTAAATTCTTCTCTTTTCTGATTTTTCAAATCGTCCCGAATTGCAGGGAGAACACGGTTAATTCGATCTTTCATAAAGGCTGACAAAAAAATATCGAAATGAGTAAGTAAAATGGATTTGAACACAAGATGCCCCAGTGTAGTTTGTGAAAATGTTTTTCGAAATAGAGGTTGTATCATTTTGTGAGCAGGCATCAACGTAGTTTTTTTGAATGACAACCCCTGTATATCTTCAAACTTTTGAATTTGCACCTTTCTGGACATCTCAAATCCGTTTAATTTTTGCAATTCCCTTTAACCTTTAACCACTTTGCTGTGCCATCCAATATTGGTAAACTTCAAAGCACAATAACTTGGATTTTTTAAATAGCACCCCCTATATTTTGTGTCACGTTCAGGTTGTCATCTCACGCATTTTTCACACTACATTTTTTTTTAATTCAAGTTGAGTATAGGAGATGATTTAGTATTTCTCAAAATTCAATAAATCCTATCGATAACACTCTGAACGTGCCATGAAAATCATTTTTTGACATATCAACGTCAAAGTGACTATTAAGAAACCCCTATAGAGCGCCGTCCATAGAAATAGTACTACTAAAAGGCTAGTATATAAAATTGATGATGAGAGATGGAAGATTCATGTGTAAGACAGAAACCATAGGGTTTGGCAGCTATTTCGCTTGCGCTACCGTATACGAGGGTATGTATGACGAAAATTAACGAAAACCTATAAGGGTCAGTCAGAAAAAGTTGTGGCCTTCACTTGAACGATGTTTGCAATTTTTTTAAACAGTGGAAAACATGTTTGAATTTTTTAATTCGACTTAGATATAAGACGTAGATAACAAGTTTTCAAATTATTTCGAGTATCATAGATAGACGGCCGATCAAAAATTGCTCTCAACGTATTTTTTATACAATTTGAAAAATGAAGAGAGATTTTAATTTTATCGAAATTCAGTTAAGTAAAGTAATATCCTAAAATGCAAGAATTTTAGGAACTGATTTCACTTATTCTAATAATTTGCCGAATCTAAATCCTACAAAGTACAGATCTTCTTTTAAAATATTGGTCATGCATCCACATTTTGCAAAACTGTTTGGTACTAGAGCAGAATGTTCGAAACAATCAATGCTTAATGAACAAGACGTAAGGAATTGAATGAATCAGAAGTTATAAGTTTGAAAAACATTTTGTAGACTCACCCTCTTCAACAAATCATCTATCTTGAAAGGTTATGGATAATGATGAAAAGAGCTGACAAAATACTGCATGTCATTTTAGGATGCTGCATTTTTGGCGAAACAATGAAAATTATGTAAAATGTGACTATATTAGGTAAAATTGGAGTATATGCCAAGATCTAAAATAAGTGATTTTGAAATAATAACTCTGGTGTTTCAAAACATGAATCGATATAATTAAATTGATATTCAATTATCCCAAAACTAACTTTTTAAAATTAATTTTTGTCGCTTATTTTACGATTTTTTTTGCAAATCTAAAACAAATTTTCATGGTGATGATAAAAAAGAGATCATCTCAAAATTGATAACGCCCCACCCCCCTGAACCCGTACTTATGCTTGGCTCTGTTGTTTTTTTCATGTTTTTGTGTGTTTGTGTGACTTCTATCACAAAAGATTTGAATAATAAATCTTTCTACAAAATACTTGAACAATCCTTCCCCCGTATCTCTGCCTTGACTTAGTCAGGGTCACCTTTCCTGACGGGTGGGGAGGCTTGTGCACCTCAACGATCCTAAGAGCTATACCGGCGGTAGCGCAAGCTACTGGCAGGGTCACTCAAGCCGAAAAGGTCAAAGGTTAGAGGTCAGACAAAAGGCGATATAAAGGCTTAATCCCATGGTTTTATGCGACCCGTGCTTAAGGGGTGGATGGCATCTGAGCCCCAAACAGGTGTTTCGAACAGAGTCTTTGGGACACCGGTCGACCTCCCAAAGTATTAAATCGCCTAGCGGGCGGGTACTTCTTCCGTCCGTGGTCCTTTTATTTTGACCCGTGGAAACGCGTAGAAACAAAATGGAACACAAAAACAAAAACACTTCGATGGAGGTAGAGGAAGGACCCCAGTGGGATCTTCTGGAACCCCATCATCTCTTGCGAAAGGAACTTTGACTGGACCTTTTGTCTCCGACACACATACCCGACCTACTGAAGGAGCTCTCAGATATCTTTTGGTAGATCCAATGAACCCTTACCCGGAGGAAAGTGCTACACGGACCTCTGCGGGACATGGAGAGAAAAAGAAGAAGCCCAACATTTGCGGAGCAGAGAGGAAGAGAAGGAAGAAGGCCAGACGTGAGCAGGGACAGCTGGATCTGCTTCTGGCCTTCCTCCTCTCAAAAGAGGAGAGATGGGGGAAACAATTGCTGCCACCCCCAAAAGACTCAGAGAGAAAAGCTCTACACCTGTTGAGGCAAAACGCGCAGAGAAGCGCCTCAGGATGATTGGTACGTCAGAGGCCGCTTCTTATGCGGATGCCGCAATGGATAGAGCCCTTCAGATAGTGATAGGCAGGGAGGACTCCAGAGACATCTCCAACACAGAGTTACTTGAGTTCTCCGATGCAATTTTGGAGACGATTATGACGACACCGGTAGGCAGCGACACAGCAACGCCGCGATTCATGTCGTCCAGATTGTGGCGGGGGCAGGTGCTGGTGACAGCTGCAGATCAGACATCGAGGAAGTGACTGCTCAGGGCTTTACCTAGCGTGAGACCCTGGGGTGGAGTGTCCCTCCTTGCATCTGACCCTGCCGCCTTCAGGCTGACCCGGGTGTTAGACACTCAACGGACCAAGTTGCTCTCAGCTACCTGGAACGGTCTTATCCCGGTCTGTCCTCTTCCAAGTGGAGGGTGTGGGATAGGATGGAAGGGCCCCGGGGCCCACGGCTTATCGCTGGCGTCGATCGTGAGTCGATGAGGCTGCTCACGGGACTGGGCAACCGTCCATTCTATGGCTTGGGGAGGGCACTCTTTTCCACCGGCACTGCGCCCAAAGCCAAACCCAAGCCAAAAGACCAGGTGGCACCGGCGGATCAAGGGGTCAAGGATGGGGAGGAGGAGCAACCACCCACACCGACCCCAGAGGATAAAGAGGAGGGCGACAGTTCCTGACTGTCCCCAAGGGCACCCAACGAGGTTACACCATCTTCCTCAGGTGAATCTCATGACATTCTTGGTATTACTAACCTTAGTTTCTAGGAACATAAGACTAACCCATAACAGTATAAATTGTCGTTTAAATGGCTTTAAAACTTATACAGTTTAACCTGCAACATGAGAAAGCCTCGACAGCTGTCCTATGTAACACGATAAACAAACAAGGTAACACACATAGCCCTTATTCAAGAACCCTGGCTTAACCAGGGTAAGATAAGGGGACTGGGACTGGCAGGAGGCTCACTGTTTCATAGCCCCTCCAGCAAAAACCCAAGGTCGTGTATTGTAACAAGGGAAGTTAACAGTTTTCTATTGTCAGGACTTTCAACCAGAGATCTGACCGTCATCAAGATAATCATTAAGGATAATGAGATTCTCATTGTTGCATCGGCCTACCTCCCATATGAAAGGGAATGCCCTACAACCGAGGTGCTCGATCTTGTGAATTTCTGCAAAGAAAGGAATCTTCCTCTCCTTATTGGATGTGACTCAAACGCTAATCACATCATATGGGGTAGAAGAGATAAT
Organism: Orchestes rusci; assembly: GCA_958502075.1. NCBI lineage: Eukaryota > Metazoa > Arthropoda > Insecta > Coleoptera > Curculionidae > Orchestes > Orchestes rusci. The sequence continues at coordinate 20,272,616 of OY293304.1, forward strand.
AACTCACGTGGTAGAGATCTAGCCGAATACCTCAGCTCCACGGACCTCCTCATCCTAAACAGGGGTGATGCTCCTATATTCTCCAATGCTAGGAGTGAGACCATCATAGATTAAACGATATGCTCAACGAGTTTATATAGCAAGGTAAAAGAGAGGAGGGTGACTGGAGAAGTCACATTGTCTGACCACCGTCACATCATGTTCACACTCGAACAAGAGTGCTTAACGGCACAGCCTAAGGTAAGAGATAGGATGCTCAATAACTGGGATCTCTTTAGAGAGGTAATAGAAGGAGGTGTCGACAACATTCTTACCAAAATAAGAATAGAAGAGGACATTGAACTGGCTGCAAATCAGCTTCGAGAATTCCGCACTAATTCATTTCAGACAGCATGCCCCTTAAGGGAAAAGCCAAACAACTCCAAGACGGTCTGGTGGAATAAACAAACAGAGACTCACCGTCGCAAAGTTCGCAGACTCCTCATACAACTGCGTACTCCGGACAGCTGGGATGACTATAAGACAGCCCAGAGAAACTACAAGAAGGTCATAAGATCAGCGCAGAGACATAGCTGGCAAAGCTTTTGCGAAGAGCTGAACGACCTTTCGTCTACGCTCCGCCTATGCAAGATCTCAGCAAAGGACCCCAGAGCCAAAATAGGATGCCTAGTTGAGGCGGATGGGAAATTGACCTTGTCCGAGGAGGAGACGCTTAACAGGCTACTGGAAGTGCACTTTCCTGGATCGGGGCAAGTCGCTGCACTCCCACATCAGGTAAGAGCCCGCACATTTCCCGACTTCGAAACTGCAAAGAGGATAGTCGACTATTAGAAGGTATAATGGGCTATCGTGTCCTTTTCTCTGTACAAAGCTCCAGGGATGGATGGACTTTTTCCGGCCTTTCTGCAAAAAGCTGGAAATCGCATAACCGCATTCCTGGTAAAGCTCTTCTGTTCATGCCTAGCCATTGGCTATATTCCCTCTAGCTGAAGGGGGGTGAAGGTGATATTTTTCCCGAAACCAGTGAGATCAGACTACACCAACCCCAAGTCCTTCATACCGATCAGTCTATCAAGCTTTTTACTCTAGACGCTAGAAAGACTTGTTGATAGATACATCAGGAAAACGCATCTGTTATCTTTGCCACCGCATAACAATCAATATGCCTATCGTGAAGGTCTATCGACGGACACGGCGCTACATCACCTTATCACCAAGGTGGAAGGAGCGCTCGACGGAAATAGATCAGCATTGGGTGATTTGTAGACATTGAAGGCGCATTTGACAGAACCTCCTTTGGATCAATCTGTCGAGCAATAAAGACAATGAGCTCACAAAAAACACTGTGCCAGTGGATATCAAATATGCTTTTACAAAGAATGATATTTGCCGAACTAAATGGACAAAATGTCAGATTTATCGCTGCTAGAGGCTGTCCCCAGGGTGGAGCGTTATCCCCTCTACTTTGGAGTCTTGTGGTAGACAACCTGCAGAAGCAGCTGAACAATTCGGGATTGTAAACCTATGCTGATGATCTGGTGATCCTAACGCGAGGGTGGCCACATTCAGGATCTCAGAGCCCCCACAATGCGAGCCCTGAGAATTATAGAACAGTGCCTTCAATAATCTTACTTCTATCCATTGTGGGTTGCAACGGGCCCAGGAGGCCTAAGCAGGTTTTGGCGTGAGCCACCCACGGAAACATATACATCTACTTGAACAATATTTGAGAATGATTTTCAAAATTGATCGCTTCATATTTCTCTATTTTGGTGATTCAAGATTCATAGAAAATGAGACTTTTTGTTTGTATTGGCAACACTGTTACCTATTCACTAGCATATAACACATTGTCTGACGACACTTTTGTAAATACTGGGGCAAGCGCAGTGTCATCCAAACCCAACACCTTTCTTCCTTTCTCCGTGAGAGACTTCTTTGTCTACTAATCTTCTAGTAGTACTAGTTCTATGGCGTCGTCTGACAATAGTGAGGTTGGATTATTGTTAGCGCCACCAGTGGAGTTGATGGAATTGGAACTAATGGCGCCATATTTGGTTGGGGAATATTAAAGGAATGAATTTCAAAGGTAGTGGATCCATTTTGTGCTAGTGAAGATCTTTTTGATGGTTATGGGAAGATATTTTTCATCTTACGTATGCAAGAATAACAATTTATTCTGATTAAACATCAACAATATATTTGTAAGTACAAAATAGTTCACAATGTGATTCCTAAGGAACGAACCCCTCAGAAATAATTTGCAAATAACACAAAGATAAGTGGTATATTTATTCATTTTCACAAACATCCATTCAAATTTCACAAAAAAAATACAAATGTATAAATCATCTGATTATCAGGTACCAATATTGTAATCGTTACAGGTTCAAAAAAAGGTAAGATACCTTAATAATTCTGGAGAACTCATTAAAAATGCTACCTGCAACACTCTCCATATAAAATTATTTTTGTTCTAACATTCATCAAATGGGTTAGGAACAGGAACTCACTAGGTAGATACAAGTTGGAACAGCAGTTCTTTTCAAGCCTTTCTTGAAACCAATCACACCACAAAAATGTTTTTCGCAAACTCGGTGTAAATTGTACACTTTTTCATTGACCATTGGAAAGCTTTGAATGGTTTATTATGCTTCTCACTCTCTCTGCCGAAGTAATCCAGGTTCTGATTTAGGAAATCGATGTCATTTGAATATACTCACTTCTAGTGCATTCAGGTACGCATCAGTACTTTTTTACAGACATAAGGATTATTAGTTTTTTTCGAAAAACTATGAAATATGTCTCACTGACACTGTCAAACTCAAAATTCAAATTCACTTTCACCTGACAAAATCTTGTCATCAAAGGCGACTTGAGCGGAGCGACTTGGAGGTGGATGGACTGATCCCTAACATGATATCGCCATTGCTCATTCACGAAAAATCTCTATAGGGAATTCTTCATAAAAGTGACCATCATTTCGAACAGTTTTTGTGATTTGCAGTTGTATGTTCTCGCTATTTATTTGTCACACCTCAATATACAGGGTGTCCCAGCAAGGGTGGCCACCGGCCATATCTCAGAAACTACTGGACCTAAAAGTTCAGGAAAAAAAAAATTATCACTAAAGTGGCCACGAGAAAATGCTGGGAAATATTTATAACTTCGAAATTTTTCCGCTAGGGGGCGCAATCAAAGCTTAAATATTAAAATTTGAAATTTTTCCAGAAATTCTTAGATTGAGGTATATCTTCATCAACATGGTTAGAAAACCTAGACAATTTCACGTCTTTTTGGTACAGGGCTCATTGGCGTACAGATCTTCGTGTGAGTAGGGGAAGGTTGTGAAAGTGTAATTGTTCAAGTGGCTGTAACTTATAAACGACTTGTCCGATTTTGTTGCGTATAGGCTTGTTTGGAAGATAAATGTGAGTACTTTCGTATATCGTATCCAGTGAATTAATTAAAAACTGTTATTTTCGTTTCACCTCAAAAATTTGAATGGTACGGTATAATTCTGATAACAGAATCGAAATGAAGATTAAATTTACAAGAAAAAACCTCCAAACCGCAGGTTGATATCTTTTCTCGTTTTCGAGTTATGGCCGAGAAAATAATTTTTGACACTCAAAAAGTTGTTTGTTGTGTAGTTTTATTTAACTTTAGAAATGTTCGAATTGTCCTCCATCTTGTGAAATACATTTCTCAATTCTGTGCCTACAAATAGAAACAGCTGTTTCTATTTCAATTGGTGCAATGGAATGTATAGCATTCTCAATCCGCTCAATCATATTTTCTCTTGTGGTGGGACGAGTTTTGTAAACGATGTCCTTGATTCGTCCCCACAAGTAATAGTCCAACACAGTTAAATCGGGGGATCTCGGTGGCCATGGGAACAAACTGCTCCTTCCAATCCAGCGATCTGGATAACGGTTGTTTAAAAAATCACGAACTCTCCGTGCATAATGAGCTGGGCAACCGTCATGTTGGTACCACATGGACATCCTAAGACCAATGGGAACATCTTCTTAAAGTATTTGCAAGTAATTTTCTAAAAAGTTTAAATATGATTCACCATTTAAATGGCCATCAATAATATACGGCCCAATAATTTTGTTTCCTAACACTCCGCACCAGACGTTTACACTCCACCTGTTTTGATGATCCACTTCCCGCATCCAGTGAGGGTTTTCCCGCGACCAAAAGTGCATGTTATGCAAATTAACATTTCCAGAACTAGAGAAACGGGCTTCATCGGTCCATAAAATTTGGGAGAGGAATCATCCTCAATTCCTCTCCCAAATTTTATGTTGCACATTTCTCGAAGCCAATAGCAATGGTCTAGTCGCCTGTTGAAATCATCTTCTGATAGAGCTTGGTGTAAGGAAAGATGGTATGGACGAAGTTTGAAGTCTCTTAAAATTCGGAGCACTGAAGAACGACTTAATCCTAGATGGTGGGAAATTTCTCTTGTGCTCAAATGCGGTGAAGCTTCCACGTAAGCGAGAACGTTTATAATATTGTCTTCATGGTTTCTTACCGGACGTCTTCTGATTGGAACTGGATTGAGCTGTACACTTCCCGTTGTTCTTAAACGTATTGCCATTCGCCGAAATACCTTTCTGCTGTAGTGCCTTCGTTCAGGATACCTTGCAGCGTATTCACGTGCCGCAATCGGAGCATTTCCAAAACATTGAAAATATACGGCGAGCATATCAAAAGCCTCGGCATTGGTGTAGGACATTTTAACAGAGAATGTTAAAATGATAATTAAGAGATTGTTATGATTGCAATATCTGTTTCAATTATCTCCATGAAAACCCGCCGATGTTTTTCCACAGCTACCTAGATTTTTTTTCAACCCATCATTGCAATATTCAATACATAATTAGATTGGGATTTATGCTCATCAAAATATTTTTCATTCATTATGAGTTTTGTTCTATTGAAATAACAAATGAAAACATCAAATTTTACATAATTTGGACTAGTTATTATTATTGAAGCCAAAAAAAAAGCAGGTTGCAATAGAACTACACAACAAACAACTTTTCGAGTGTCAAAAACTCTTTTCTCGGCAATAACTCGAAAACGAAAAAAGATATCCACCTGCGTTTTAGAGGTTTTTTCTTGTAAATTTAATGTACCTTTCGATGCTCTTATCAGAATTATACCATACCATTTAAATTTTTGCGGTAAAATGAAAAACACTGTTTTTAATTCAAGTTACCCCTTCTAGCAATTTTGCTGAAGACAATCACGCACTACTGGATACGATGTTCGAAAGTACTCACATTTATCTTCAAAACAAGCCTATACGCAACAAAATCGGACAAGTCGTTAATAGGTTACAGCTACTTGAACAATTACACTTTCACTACCTTCCCCTACTCACACGAAGATCGGTACGCCAATGAGCCTTGTACCAAAAAGACGTGAAATTGTTTAGGTTTTCTAACCATGTTGATAAAGATATACCTCAATCTGAGAATTTCCAGAGAAATTTCGAATTTTAATATTTAAGCTTTGATTGCGCCCCCTAGCGGAAAAATTTCAAAGTTATAAATATTTCCCAGCATTTTCTCGTGGCCACTTTAGTGATAATTTTTTTTTTCTTGAACTTTTAGGTCCAGTAGTTTCTGAGATATGGCCGGTGGCCACCCTTGCTGGGACACCCTGTATATCACTGTTTAGTTCAATTCAAGTTTCTTTGATATCTAGTAGTTCTAAAAGGTATACAATAAATATCATTTTGACGTTGATATCTCAAAAAATTGATTTTCATGGCACTTTTATGTGTCAATACTTGATTCAAAGTCAGATTAGACAACGGCTTGAGATCAGAAATGCCGAAATGAATGCCGACTATAGACAAATCTTGGCCTCAGTATCATGACAACTGGGCATGTGTTGTTTGAGTCGTAAGCATAGAAAAAATATATATATTCGTATGGTATATATTTTTTCTATGATATATATTTTTTCTATGGTCGTAAGTTTGGTCAGACCCTACCTTGTGCAACGATTTAGACAAAAATGCGAGGCTATATCATGTTATTATCGTTATTATGTTCTTTGATTGAGGTATTGGGGATGTTTGCATCAACCAAACATTCATTGTCGTGTTTTTGTGAAATTCATGTTAAGTTTGTGATTTTTCATCAAATACCTAATTCATTGACACATGTGGAAACGTTTTTGTCGTTTGAGGTGTATCCTTGATCCAAAAATACATAACAAGATCTGAAACACTCACTGAAACTCACGATTCTTTGTACAAAACAAACACAATAATAATATATAATATAATAATATATAATGTTGTAAGTGTTTTTATAAGTAAGTGAATCATATTTCGATTAGAAGTTTTTGGCATTGAACAGACGACGTATTATTTTTTTTTGTTAGATGTTTTTATTTTTCGCCACAATCAATAAACTCAAAAAAAAAACAATATAATCACGGTTTAAAAAAGACGTCAGAACACTATGAAAATAAATCGATAAGTTACAACTTTTGAATTCACGGAAAATGGTTCAAAACATCATACCCCCTGGATGTTTTATGGAAAATAGACATGTCAAATAACTAAGATGAGTTTATGATATCAGAATTGTCAGTTGATACTTTCAAAAATGATTAGAAAAAAAACACAGAAGAGACAAACGTATCTTGAAAATCAGTTTTCAAGCCCTGTTGTACCAAGAATCCACGAAGCTTCGACTATAGTACAGACGGAAACTTGAGCTTTCAGTCTAGCTCTGCGGAATCCGACTCGTATAAGTAATTGGTAAGACAAAATTATCTCCCAAACTCTCGACCTCGCTGAAGACTTTTGAAAAAAAAAATGTGGGATGAAAAATACGTAGAAAAACAAGCTGAGCGCGACTAAGTAACTAAGTATATGGGTGTTATTTGAAAAAATCAAGCTATGATGCTTTGTTGCTTAAACACTGGCACTCTCAACTTGATATTTTAAAAACCAAGTGCTCCGTGGTATCTTTAATTTCCAGCAATTGTGGAATAACTTTTGAACGGTTGAAGCACATTGCAAAAACTAAACGGATTTGATATGCCCGGGAAGGTGCAGATTCAAATATTTAAAGATAAACAGGGGTTGCCGCTCAAAAAAACTATGCTGATGCACGCCCTGCCCAAACAATACACTCTGTATATTGAAAAACATTTCCACAAACTGCACAGGGCACAGGGGCATACTGTATTCTAATCCATTTTAGTCATTTCGATATCTTCGAAGGTTAGGTAAAGCGCAATTTAGCATTCTCGTTAAAATTCACCCTGTATTAACATACGGCATTTTATAACAATTGAACTTTTACCTATTACACATACTATGACCACACGTCACATACAATGAAGGTTCATCAACATATCGTTAATCCTGACAATCTCACAAACCATAATCCTAAATAATAACAATTTCCAGTATTACACTGAGATGAAATTCTCAACGGCTCAGCACAACACCCCAATAATGCGACTCATAAAATAAGCAAGCGTTTGTTTGACAGATTTAGGCAAGGGTTGACTCCATTGTTTGACCGGTGCCAAAGCCCAAATTGTACATTGTTCCTCAAATCGGTTTTTAAATCCCTGTGAATCACTTGTTGAGGGTTGTGCATTGTCCTTTTGATGATGTCTGGAGAGGAGTGGCTTTGGGAGCTCTGGAGTGTGTGGGGTTATCCCAAGCGATGGAAGATCTTGATGAATATCATAAAAGGTATCGGGTATAAGATTGATGACAATCAGAATCTTTTTTCACATGTTTTTATCTCAATTATTTGCATATCTGAGGATGAGGAGTTCTGAAGATAGAATGATTCATTTTTCTTAATATAAAATTATTTCAACTCCAAATTTTCAAAATCAGAAGTAATTCACTACAAGTTATAGAGCATGATGATTGGAAGAAGCTGACAAGAAAGTCATTTGTCCAAATGCTCTTGTCTTGTCTTCCTAAAAAAATCTGTGGAAGTGGTATTTTTGTCCAAAAACTAACAAAAGAGAGCCCGCTCGATGTCTGGGACTCCGATAGAATCTGTAAGAATCTCACCTTTTTACGCATGATACTGACTCGTGATTTCAATAGTGAGTGAGACATATGGCTCCATTCCAACGCGACCACTAGTGGGTCTCTTCTGACTCACAAGATCGCCATATTATTCACCTGTGAGGCCTAGTTCCTCCAAGCAGACTGATTGCATGCCGCCCTAGGTGAGTATTGTTCAGAGCATTTAAGGTATTTCGAGGGCTTCCAAAGACATTTTGTCGAAGGCGAGCATTCGCCGGTCACTCACAAAGAATATATCTAGCTGTCTCAGTGAGCCCCATTTTGTGTAAAGTAAATTTTAACAGGCAGTGACCGGTGTATAAGCCCACGGCTACTCGGATTCCAGAATTCCTCTGGAGCGTTTTCTTTTTGTTGTTCAGTGGTAGATTCTTTTGAGTATCGCAGGTTCCTCCAGCAATTTAAAAACTGGTTATCTAGTCTTTTGCATATCTCGGCTGCTGCGACATTATATGCGATAGCTAGAGCCGGCTCTGGTCCAATGAAATCCCTGGTCGCCGCTTCGTGAGCAAGTAGGTCTTCAACTTCATTTCCTTCATGTCGTGAGTGGCTAGGTATCCATACGAGTTTCACATCATCAGCTATGCCGACATTGTTCAGTGCATTCTGGCAGCTCTCTACAGTCCTCGAAGAGTTCTTGTAGGATTCAAGGTCCTTCAGTGCCGCTTAAATATCTGAGAATATTTGTATTGTAGTAGCCGTTCAATCGTGGTCAAGAATCCATTTGGCGGTATGTTCAATTGCTGATAGTTAAGCTTGTAATATTGTGGCTGATCTGTCCAGGCTGTCTGATATCTCAACTTTCTCCTGGTCACAATAGGCTCCAGATCCTGTGCCGGAGGCGAATCAGATCCATCCGATCACCAGCAGATGTTAGCTTTTGTTGGGCTTGAAAGGTCCTGTGTCCACTTTTGCCGGAGAGGGATAAGTATGTCAAAGTTTTTCCTGCTGATGGTTTTTGCGTGGTGCTGGGTGAATCAAAATATATGAACTGGAATTTTCTGCTTGGCGTGCGATGGGTAATAGGGGTGGCGTGAAGTCTCGATATAATATGTTAGATGAGAATGTCACGAGGAGAAAAATAAGTCGGTTCGGCGTGGCGATGTTGCTCAGCTGTTGCACAACGCGTTATTAGCAATTTTTTGTCGCAGGAGACATCTTGCGTCGACTCTCAGCAAAGTTCTGTAGTGAAAATCTTTCAAAGACCAAAGTCTACCATTGAGACAAACAATTTTAGAATGGGCAAAAGACTGTGGAAAACGAGACTCGTGCACGCCGACCGAGGACTGGCATCTATGAAGGAAATATTCATCGCCTGATTGGAGGCTATCGATAACCTTACCAGTATCAAACATTGCTGTGCAAGTCAAAATATCGTATCAATGCTCAAATGATTTGGATAACCTAAAAGTATGTGCAAGGTGAGTTCCGGTCATTCTAATGAAAAATTTAAAAAGCAAACCCTCTTGGCGTGTATAATTAAAAACTGTTGACATTATATTGAGCAAAGGGAAAACACTTAAATATCCGTTACTCAAGTACTTCTTGATGTAGATCATGGAAATTCGTCAAAATAATTAATATGTTTTTTTTTTCTTTCAATTTTCATCATGATCTTATTTGGAACGCAAAATTGATGCGATATTCATGTTACCTAGAATTTTATAAAAAAAATAATAAAATCTGATTGTCAATCAACAACGCACACCAGATAGAGAATTGTACTCGTGTGTTGTGAATCGTTCAATAAAAATGGTATACTGGGAAATTGCTCATCACTTTGTATAATTTTTGTTTCTTTCCTGATAATAATTAACCAAAATACCTCAAACCCACTACGCAATAAGCACAATTTTCTCAATACGAACCTATGAATACTACTGCGGTAAGCAAAGGTTTTTTCCGGGACAAAAATGAAGAAGTCTTTTCTCGCAAAATTTTCTTCAAAAACTCATTTTCACTTTGAACTCTGGACAATCCATGACGTCGATAGAAAAATGGCATCTTTTGACTATCCATCAAAAAGTTGATATCATTATTCTGATTCAGCGCTTCATAGACCTACAAATTCAATCATTTCGTGACTACCTGGTATGTTCTGATTCTATCTAAGAAGTTGGCAAACGTGAGTAACTTAGACTCATGGACAGATAAATAGCACTTGTCAAAAATTTGATGAAACTTTGATTCTGCATCAGTGTTCAAGGAAGTAATAGTGCATTTGGAAATCTTCAATCTTTTTGTCAGTTCACGTCTCCAGCGATTTAATATCAAAATCTCACTTTTAAGAGAAGGGTTGAAAATCATTTATTTTTTGTGTAACTTTGGATCAAAATGGCTAGCATCATTCGGAAGGGGGCTTAGATATGTTTACTGCCTGAAAATTTCACAATAATTGAGCAAAGGATAGTCTACCTTTGATACTACACAAAGAGAAGTTTCATTTTTAGTCCATTTTTTTAACGTGACAAAAGGGCCCTTAACACATTTTTGAAAAAAATCGCCAGGAGACGTAGACAGACAGAAGTTCTCAAATTCACCATACTTTCCTTGATGACTGATTCAGAATGAAAGTATCATCAAATTTTAGGCATGTGCTATTTATTTGACCATGTTCATAATATGGACCTCATCAGGTCTGCCAACTTCTTGGATGTAACGAAGGTAGTCATGAAATAATTGATTTTAAAGGTGTGTTGAGGTCCAAAGATCTTCGAATTTTATATGTCTACGTTGAATATGAGGACCTCTTTGAGACATGGATGATTTTCACATATTTGATTTTAGAGGTGTATAAAGCGCGAACTCATAATAAAGATATCAACTTTCTGACAAAAAGTCAAGAGATGCTACCTTTTCTACCCGATCTATCGACGTCATAGAAAGTTCAGAGTTCAAAGTAATTGAAGACATTCGTGGGAAATTTTGTCTACTTTGATTTAGTATACATAAAAAACTGAAAATGTGCAAAAAGGTTGAGGTTTTCTGCAACCTTCGTTGTGAAGCCGATACTTGGCGTGGTAGCAAACTTCAGATTTGAAATCGGCAGACCAAAGAAAGAACAGATAAAACCAGTGTGAGAAAAACGTCTACATTTTTGTCCTGGAAACCTTTATACGTGGTTCACAATGAGACTTAAAATAATCAAATAAAAGTGTATTTTTATAAATGCGATACATAAAAAGAGATTGAACATGAATTTGCTAGTATGATATATTCAGTTTGTATCGATACTCGATCATATTATATCTTTTGATTATAGACTGAAATAATTCAGGCAGTGCCGATACTTTACAAGGATAAGTTGATGGAAAGCCTCTGAGGGGTTTGTCCGGTTGTCTGTATCTCAAATACAACGCTAAAGTCTAAATTATTATCCTTCAAGTCTGTTTACTTTCAAGGTTCACTTTTTATTTGGAAGGCAAAAGAAAATACGTACGGTTTTTATCAAGATAAATTTTCAGTAAAGCGTAATGGGCTTCCTGGAGAAATGTTTGCGAAAGGAAATTTCCTAAGTTCTTTTAAAAGATTAAAACTTGGTATTTCGTTTGAAATTCGCAACAAGCCTTAAAATATAATGCGGAATAAAATATATTCCTCATTTGTTTGTATCGTTGTGTCAAGAATAATTTGAATTGTACATTTATGCTTCCTATATATTGGATTTTATTTCAGAATTCAAGAAATATGTGGTCTGAGATTATCATCTCAATACCGCTTTGCGGTTAAATGTCACTTCAAAACTGGTAATAGCAGCACTTCATTGTTGGACTTTATGTGACATACATCAAGTAATTTTCAATGATCGTATCATTATCGCAAAGGTACTTGTTGAAAGTAAATTAACTTATTAGAGGTACACAATAAGGTTCATCAGAGTGTCTCCTTCCAGCTGTACGTCATTACATGAAAGTTCAAATAAAATTCTATGAAAGTTGAAAACTTCAATCACAGATACCACTCAATTTATCTTTCCTCCTAGCAATCTGTGGCGTCTCAAGATTGCCTTTGATAAGATCTTAGTAGAGTCTGTTGTGTCTTCATCATATTATTACACAATTATATTCATAACCAGAGCTAATGCACTTGGCTACTGAATGATATCCTGTTGTAGCAACAACAAGTAGCTTGAACTATCATCAAATTGCTACCTACTTGCATTCAGCTCCAGGCCGAGATTTTCAAATTCGCAACAGGTAGGAATTCTGAAACTAATTTTCAATACACCTTGCTGTCTACAAAGAACAATAATTAATTTGTTCAATGTCTTGGGGTGATGAACTGGCCTGTAGCTAATTACGTAATCGTTTACTGCTGTGGTGTGGAATTTTATTGTAGGAGATTAACTAGTGGAGCTTATTTGGTTTCAATTATTATAACTACGTGTGAGGGAGGAGGAAAATGTCAGTAAGTATTGGCAATTTGATATTCTGGATGATGGATGAGGATATGAGCTACGTGATCCGTTAGCAGTTTTTACGATAATGATACTATAGAATAGAAACAGATCAATAGAAGATATAAATATAACATCCGAAAAAAAATTGCCGCAGTTTCGAAGTTAAAAGAGAGCAATGCGTCAAGACAAGTATCTTGAAGACTTAATAATACTCTTGTTCTCGAATTTGAAATATTCTCCAACATGGTTGGTAAGTATGTATTGTGTATGGTATTTGTTGTATGTTGATTTGGTGACTACTCTTGAAGTAGAACGTGGGCAGGTGAAGTTATCATTGTATCAAGAAATTTATGTAAATGAATTGTCAGTCTGAATACATTCATAGCTTCTTGTAAATGGTGTTGCAAGATTTGTTGACTGGATGTGATCCCTTTGAGGCCAATATTAGAAATTGGAACAACAGCTAGACGAGGGTTTATGGAGATCACGAGTGAAACAAGTTGGAAAGGCAGTTGAAGAAAAAATATTTTTTTTATCAAATTCATTTGAATATCCGATGAGATAGAAAAATATTCTCCAGAGCCAGGCCAAATTATGATTGAAATGGAGAGAAGTAGTTTCAAAAGTCTGGGTGGCAAATTTTAATCTTTGTGTGATATACATAAGAAATGGATGTATTCAATGCTGTAACTCTCAATCTTGATGAAGAAATAGCTGAGATAAAAATATTACAATGAAGTTTCATGAACTACATTTTGAAGTGGAATATTATCTTCAAAAAGAAGTGTTGGACAAAATTTCTTCCTAAACCAATAAACTACCAACTATCGAATTCAAAAAATTCAATGGCAATATAAACAATTGGTTATAGTTTTGGAGCCAATTTCAAAGAATCCACAAAGATGATGAGTTGGAAAAAGAAGTTCCAATATCTGGCAACGCAATCGAAATCCAAAGCACGTCAAATTATAGACAGTCACCCTCCGACTTCTGAGAACTATGTGAAGGTCGTGGAAAGTTTGGGGTCAAGAATCAAGTTTTCAATAACCTCAACAGCAGGACCAAATTGAACATCCTCTCTGACAAAATCGTAACACAATCATGAGCTTTGGAGACTATTGGAGAGAATTAGAAAGAGTTGTGCTACAAGTCTGTATCCACTGGTCGAATCGTGTCTTCCTGTGGACAACCCACGAGTTTGGCAATGGAATGAAGTCTATCGAGAATAGTCTACAAAAGCAGTGAGAACATATTTGATGCAATTGTTAAAACGAAAAGTTGAAAATGAAGAAAGGATCTCTTTGACAACACCAAGCTTCTATTTTGATTAGAAAAGAAGCAAAAATAACAGATCTCGAGAATTTCTAGTATCTACAGTAAAAACTGGTCCAGTATTTTTGCAGACATTGGCAATGGAGATCAAGGAAGTTCACAACAAAATAAAAGCAAGAGCACTCATTGATACAGGTTCACAAAGAGCCTATATCGTCAAAGAGACACTAAACAGAGCTGGTTACATACCTTTACGAGTGAAGGAGATGGTCCATGGACTTCTTGGAGGTATTCAGTCCGATCTTGTTTTTCCTGAAGTGTACATAAGACTCTGAAAAATTCGCTAGCAACATACATTTGCTATTTAGAAGCTCTACACTGTGGGCCAAATTAAGTTAGAACCTAGTTTGATCCTCAATAACTTTCTTGTTTGTGTTTGGGTTTAGATGAATTTTGGTGATATTGGACAATATGTTCTGGATGTTCCTCCAAAATTGAGTTTTCGAATTTTGGACAGGACCGGACTTACGACGTTTTTATAAAATTGGTGCATTTAGGCTCGTTGCAAAAACGATCTGCGCTACGTATAGACCAACTGATATATTTTTTGAAAAGGAAACTAGTGGGAAAAGGTATCCTGATAATATCAATATTTTAGAACCATGACCTAAGAAACTATGATTTTTTCTATATGATGGTGCTTGTCGGCATTAATACTATTTCACTTCGTTTTGATCAAAATTTCTTGAAATTCCATTGCAACGTGGATTGTTTGTTGAAAATTGTTAACATTTTTGAGATTTCAGAGTTTGCCTGTTTGATTTTGAATACGTAGACTATCTATGAAAGATAAAATCTCGATCAAACGATTAATGGAAAAGAACATTTATGCACGGCAATGTTGCGGCCCCTTTCAAATTATCGATTGAAATAAAACAAAGTTTTAAAAAAAAAAAAATTATAATAATTGGGTATTATTTTTTTTCCAAATTAAAAAATCTGAAATGTGAAAAAATCGACAAATCTCTAACAAACAATCCACGTTGCTATGAAATTTCAAGAAACTTTGATCAAAATGAAGTGAAATAGTTTTTATGCCGACAAGCACCATCATATAGAAAAAATTCATAGTTTTTTAGGTTATGGTTCCAAAATATTTATATTATCAGGATACCTTTTCCCACTAATGTCCTTCTCAAAAAATATATCAGTTGGTCTGTACGTAGCGCAGTTCGTTTTTGCAACGAGCTTAAATGCACCAATTTTATAAAAACGTCGTAAGTCCGGTCCTGTCCAAAATTCAAAAACTCAATTTTGGAGGAACATCCAGAACATATTGACCAATATCATATCCAAAATTGATCTAAATCCATAAACAAACAAAAAAAATATCAAGGATCAAACTAGGTTCTAACTTAATTTGGCCCACAGTGTAGATCAGCATTTGATTTGTGGAGGATGTTATACCGATTCACGTGGAAAGTGGTATCATTTACCGGACCCAAAACCAGTCCGGTGAATGATACTTTACATCATCAGAGACTGTAAAAAAAATTACTTGACTACTCCAAAAATGACATTATGCATCATCAAAGACTGTGAAATTGCATTGGTAACATGGTAACACGGTTTGGCTGGCGCCAAACACGATATTTTCGTTCACTATCTTATCTACACGGGAGATTTTGCGCCATTCGCAGGAAGCCTCAAACTCCTTTTGATACCTTTCAACCGATTTGCGCTTCGCAGCTTTTATGCAAAATTTGGTCCATTTTGCAACTTGTTCACTTAACATAAACGGTTGGTAAGGTATATCAGATAGGACAAACATAAGTTGTTACATGGTCTGGCTGGCGCCATCTTATGGTACGAATGTGAGGTGGACTGCCACCCTTAGTGTGTGATTTGAGAAGAAAGCACTTTAAACCGATTAAAAATAGTTATTACGGTATGAAACAAAACAATGTACGATACACAGCCGTTAAATGTCATTAAACTAATCGTCTAGTTATATATAGTATAGTATAAACATCTTGACTCGTAATTTAAAAAGTCATTTACCGCCTTAGTAACGTAAATAACTATATCATGACTAGAAACATCAATTCACTGTCAACAAAGTACTGTTTCAGATTTATGGCAACAATTTTTAGACACTGTGAAGATATCAGCGTGCAGACGCTATGAAGTATAAAGTATGTTCTCCATGATCATCCACCACTTCCCAGTAATTTTAGTATAGCTAAAGTTGAAGACCCAGGTACTACTGAGAAAAGACAATGTAACTATGGGTTGATCGGTCTCAAGACAGCAGATAGTTCATCACTTCGACCAATCAACTAGTTTTTCCTTCTCAAATACGTAAACTGAAAAAAAAAGAATACATGGAAAAAAATTCAAGACATTTTCTAAAAGGAGCGATAATCTGGATGCTAAAAGTAAAAGTAGTGGGGTTACAGAACCACAAATTAATCTGATGGCAAGCGGTGGAAGAAAAGTTAAACCACCAAGTAGATTAGATCGTTTACATACCTTGAGCCTATGATCAATATTATTCTCAGAGACGACTGCAGCTGAGGATGAAATGCATAAGAAGAAGGAATACCTCATTTTTGAAAAACGTAGGTTTTTATTTGGACGATGTATATCTCAATGCAAAGTCCCGGACTCCAGTCAAGTTAAATGTTTCTCACAATATCTGAGTCACTGATATCTTTAGTAGAAACGACTTGTCACAAAAATCTCAATAAAAGCCTAAAGTTTTGCATATTCATCGAATTCTGTGGAGCTCACATACCTAGGAGCTAAATTTTTTTGTAACAGTTTCAACTCTTTATAATCTGTCTTTGTTACTAAGGAAACCATACTCAGTGCTTTCTAATCATCCATTTCACTTTTATTTTGATAGTGGTCAAAGCGATATTCAAATAGTTCCTTTTGATATTTTTTTTTGCCAAGGATTATACATTCATTTTTGCCAGGGTGAGTTTTTCATAAAGTAAGCTTACTTGCAGGGCCTGTTTATCAATTGAGTTAAGGGGTTAACGCAATAACCTCAAGATATCCTCAAAATGATTGACAATTGTCCATTTGGCTAACCCATGAGTCAACTCTCAATCGATAAACAGCCACTTAATATTGCATCTTTTAGTTTATCAAGAGAAATCCTATCAGTTTTGTTTTCTATTTTACCGCTACCGCCGCCGCCATGAATGTTATAGAAAGTTATAATAGTAGGATATGGGCATGTGGCCATTTAGCTTTGAGTTATTATTTAAATGAACAAACAAGAGAGCTATTCGCTACCGGTTATATGGCGGGCCCACAATAGACTTAACGCCTGACCTTTGTTTTAGCTTGGTGACTACGGTGTGGACAAGTTTTTGGCTTTTTGATTTAGCAATTACAGAACAACTCTTCTTTTTGATTTTAACTTTACTCATTTCAAAAATCTAAAATACCACATTTCATAGTAACATTAAATGAGGAAGGTGATTCAACCCCTTTTTATATCTATTCATCGCAGGTGCGTTTATTTTGGCCAAAAGTATAGCTGGGCTTGGTGAAATTTGTTCATTTTATTAAAGTTTATACGGGTGTTTCAACTTCATATAGGGTGTCTCACGGTGAGCGTCCATCAGAACATCTCGGGAAACAAATCGATTGGAATTCTGAAAATTTGTATGGCGAGGTCTACGAGGATGCTCTCTACAAATGAAATAGTAGCTACGTTGTGCGACATCCGGCTATACCGGAAGTAGGTGTCAACTCACTTGTTTCAAATAGAACCCCCTATATATTATTACATTTTTGGATTCTCCGTGAAATTCAAGGCAGATTTCATGCATCATGTCCCATACATAAGTTGCAGCGGTTTTGAAATATTTTAGTTTTTATGTCAAAAATGACGTCTGTAGGCTCCTCTTTATGTGTAAATTTTTAGTATAAGAAAGCCCTCATTATTAAATTTGTTTTGGATTTCTTGTTGAAACAGGACTATTTTCAAAGATTCTTACAATATTTTTAAAACTATTATTACAGGGTGGCCAAAAAATAAGGTCAACATTTAAATTAAAAAAACTGCCCAGAAATCCATTTTTTTCAAATGGAAACCCCCAAGTTTTATCATCTTATCTTATTGAGCATCGAAAATGAAGGTGAGTTTGTATAAGATTACAAAAATTTAAAAAAAAATAAAAATAATAAGTTTTGGAATGGATAATCCTATACAAACTTCATTTTCAATGCTCAATAAGATAAAATGATGAAAATCGGGGGTTTCCATTTCAAAAAATGGATTTTTGGCAGTTTTCTTAATTCAAATTTTGACCTTATTTTTGGTCCACCCAATAATAATATTTTTCATAATGCAGTGAAAAATCTATGAAAGTAGGTCCTTTTCTCGTTCCTTTTGAACAAGAAATCCAATTCAAATAAGATAATGGAGGCTTTCTTATACGAAAAATCTACACATAAATAGAAGCCCACATACGTCGTTTTTTTTAGATTGAAAACACCCCTGTAAAATTTCAGGTTATCGACCGATTTCGACCATATTTTTTTTAATGTCAAGTTTTGAAGGGTCTACTACGGGACAAATTTTGAAATATTTATTTTAATTTTTAGGGCACATCACGGTACTTTTTCGTGATAGAAAATGAAGATTTTTTATAAGCGTTTTTTTATCACATAAATGAATACGCCATTGGATTTGGAGTACTTCCAAATAGCTGTGACCAAAATTTCAAAAAAATATATTCATTGATCACAAAGTTACGCGGCAGCTTAAAATTCTACATTTTCCAAGTCAACGGTCACAAAAGAACATCCTGCATCAACAGTTGCCATGGAGATGGAGTTACTTGTTGCCACTACTTAGTGTGAATATAAAATTACCTTTTATCGGCAAAAATATTTGATCATAGTTTGTTTGTTTTTTTTTTTTATTTCTCAAAGCAAACAATATTGAACCTATCAAACCAAAATTTTATTATTTTTTATTTAAAAAATCCACCAGTTCTTGATTGTAATGCAAATGTAATTCCGTTAATTTCATTAAATGCTATGTTATTTTGAACCAAGATCACTATACAATAATAGGTTGCCTCACTTTTACGGTTATGACGTCATCTATTTCCAGTGTTGCCAGCAAACAGTAGAACAGAAGCTGACAACCTTGTCTGTGATAAATTCATAATCATGACCTCAATTTATTGATGTTTTTGGTAGTTGAGAGTATGGTGAGAGATTTTTTGCTGTGTCGTTGATTTTTTTTCTTTGGAATTATTCATTTGTGTTTTGAAAATGGTTCATAAGTGTCATTCTTGGATTTGTCCATCAAATATAGTGGTTCAAACGTAGGTCTGTCTATAAATTTTAAAAATAGAGTTTGTTAACATGTGTTCAACTGTCTACTTTATGTGTATTTTACGTGAATTAGGCTTTTATAATGGTTCAGTACTAGGTTTCTTAGTAGATTAAGGTAGGACTAATATGAACTAATAGATAAAAAGTTGTTGAAATCTGAGGGTTGATCGGTTGATGTTAGTTGAGCAGCAACAAGCCTAAATCCATACAAATCTTATCGATCGAATGACACTATGACATGACACATGACACGATAAAATGCAAATCGATGCAATCCAATGACAAGAATGACAGGATGCAGCCGCTAGAAACAAATGACGTCATATTTTCCCCCTCCGTCTCTTACCTCAGGCGAAGTGTTCAGCTATGGCTGTAGCTATTATTTCATTTGAAGAGAACATCCTTGTAAACCTCACCATACAAATTTTCAGAATCCCAGTCGTTTTATTTTCCGAGATATTCTACGGTCACCGTAAGACACCTTGTATAGGAACTGATGACATATTACAAATGGTCATACTACTGCACTGAAAGTTTGCATCCAATATGAAATATCAAGAAATGAATCTTTTGCAAAATAGTAATAAAGCTTAAAGCAGACTGTTGAGTATATTTCTTCCAATTTACCAGATCATAATTAAATAAAACGTACAGCTTCATGTAATGAACAATGTTGTTACCCTCTGATTTAACTAATAGAACTGACAAAATTTTGGTTGCTCCAATAAATTCAAAGAAAATAGTGTGCCAGTATCATGATTATACACGTTCAACCGCTAATGCCTTGACTTCCGTTTCGCAACCTACCATTAATCGCAACAATATCATTTGGCGCAACACTTTACATTGCAAATTATCAGCTACCATACGTCCAAAAGAAATACAAGTGTTTCAGTCAATATGTAAATTCCTATCGGGCAGCAAATATATTATTGGTACTTCGCGTAAAGTGCAGAATCGGTGCATAATATGTGTTATTTTGTGAATATGCTTATCTGGTAAAAACAATGCCAATGACCGTAAGCTAAAAGGCCTAATAACACGGTGCGTAAGTGTGTAGCACCGATAAATCGACATTTATAAACGGAAAGAGAAAGTATATAATGCCAATTGCCAAGACAATCGACTGGTATGCAACAATAAGCCGTCATTACATAAATGAGGCCCTCAGGTGTATTTTCTGGGTATTTATTTAACCACTACTTATATTGTTTAGTAAGGTAGCGAATCGAGAATCAGTTAAGGATATTGACAATGAATCAATGGTTTGGTCGACAGCTCACATTTTTCAATATAACAATAGTCT
This sequence comes from Orchestes rusci, assembly GCA_958502075.1. Classification (NCBI taxonomy): domain Eukaryota; kingdom Metazoa; phylum Arthropoda; class Insecta; order Coleoptera; family Curculionidae; genus Orchestes; species Orchestes rusci. Next base: position 20,293,052 of record OY293304.1, read on the forward strand.
TCCACCTACTTGGTTATTAGTTTAAATTCGAAAGTATTTCCTGAGGGTACTGGTACTACCCAACGATTTTTTGAATGTGCTGTGAAGGATACGATTTTCCATTTGATGGCACGTTTGCTGATCATTGTTCTAACGGTAATAGTTTGTGATTGAGTAATTGTTGTATTTTTTGAATAATCACTGGATGAAATTTTAATCTGAATTGTTGATGTCGATATGAGTGCAAAGAAAATAGAGCTGAAATAACTCTCAGATGATGTTGGAAACAAGAATCTTGGAACTGATGTATTACATGGAACGGTCGCCATAATGAATTATAAAGAAGAAGGGTCACCCGACGTTTCGGCCTTTAATCATGGCCTTTTTCAAGGGTCAATTTCAGGAAGTGAATGTACATCCAAAACTTAAACAGCATTCCGGGCACTAACAAAATACGTCAATATTGACATATTATGACGTTGAATGATAATAATTTTATTGATTGTAATTAATATTTCAATGACTAATGTGAGCTCCATGTTTGGTTTTCCTGTTTCGTTTGTCACGTTTTAAGTTATAGTGTATTTTACCAGTTTGATCTTAAATTATGTGTAATCAGTTAGTGCCCGGAATGCTATGTTTCAGTTTTGGATGTACCGTCATTTACTGAAATTGACCCTTGAAAAAGGCCTGAACTAGAGGCCGAAACGTCGGGAAAAATTTTCGAATAAGTGATTCTTATTACTACAGTCCTCATTTCCAATGAACATCTGCGAAGTGGTGCGAGGGACGCTAAGTTTTTAATCATAATATATTATGTTCTGTGTACCAATATATATTTAGTTAGTTATTCCCGGGTACGATTCATGTGAAGTGTTTCGTTTTTTTATTCAATGCTTAAGTAGTGATATGTCACAAGAGCAACTACATAAAATCATCAAAAATAAATAATTGAATGAAGACATGGGAAAGTCGAGAGATTTGCTATGAGTATTTGAATAAACTGATTCAGTATAAAGGTGGATATACAGGGTTTTTCACTTAAAACTCCGCACGTCAATATCTCGGAAACAAATAGGAATATTTGATTTCTGTAAAAAGTAGTCAATGTATGGGGTCGAGTGGTTATTTTTCACAGTTGAAAAAATTCTACACCTACCAAGAGTAAAGCGTCGCGACGCCTACCAAAAGTAGAGCGTCGCGACGCATCGAAAATCTTAATCGATTGCAGGGACTTTGAAATTACGCGCATGCAAAAGTACATGCTATATATAAACTTTCTTGTTATTCAGTCGAACTCTTTTATTCTACTCAGTTTTGAGATATACAGTGTGTCCAAGATAAGGATGTCTATCATGGGGATCTTGAAAACCTTGAGAGATACAAGGTCGGTTAAATGGAGGCAAAGTTGCGTGATTTTATTGCTTAACAAAATGCCGTTTCAAAAGCCAAGAAATTCCAACTAAGTCCGAAATTATCCGAAAAAAACCGAAATTTGTCAAAATTGCTTTCATTTTTTTCTGACCACATTCGAAGAGACATTTTGAAATGAATGGAACTTCTTCATTGACACTTTTTGCCGTTCACAAGATAGCGTTATTAAATTGAAGAACCGACGTTTCGTCTATGAGCAGCCATCATCAACTTTGTTTTTTCAAATACGGTCCTGGATTTTTTAATACGGATTTCAAGAGCCTCTGATGTTCCTAAACCAACGAGGTATCGCACTAATTAAAAAGAAGGTGGTTGTTTTTAATCCTATCAAAAATGTATTTTTTGTCTCTCTCTAACACATGAGTTCTCATGGAAAAATCCATCAACATAATTTTTTTGAATAATTGCGATACATTGTTGGTTTGGGAGCATGAGAGTCCCTCAAAATCCGTCATAAAAAAAATCCAAGACCGTATTTAAAAAAACAAAGTTGATGATGGCTGCTCATAGACGAAACGTCGGTTCTTCAATTCAATAACGCTATTTTGTAAAGGGCAAAAAGTGGCAATAAAGAAGATCCATTCATTTTAAAATATCTCTTCAAATGTGGTCAGAAAAAAATTAAAACAATTTTGAAAAATTTCGGTTTTTTTTGGATAATTTCAGACTTAGTCGAGATTTCTTGGCTTTTCAAACGGCATTTTGTTAAGCATCAAAATACGCAACTTTGCCTCCATTTAACCGACCTTGTATCTCTCACGGTTTCCAAGATCCCCGTGATAGACATCCTCATCTTGGACACACTGTATATCTCAAAACTGAGAAGAATAAATGAGTTCGACTTAAAAAAAAAAAGTTTAAAAATAACTCGTACTTTTGCATGCGCGTGATTTCAAAGTCCCTGCAATCGATTGATATTTTCGATGCGTCGCGACGCTTTACTCTTGGTAGGCGTCGAATTTTTTTAACTGTGAAAAATAACTACTCGAACCAATACATTGGCTACTTTTTACAGAAATCAAATATTCCTATTCGTTTCCGAGATATTGACGTGCGGAGTTTAAGTGAAAAGCCCTGTATAAAACACGAATTTTTATAAACGACAACGTTGCCGTTTATAAATCGTCTTAGGAAATTACGTGTTTTCAACCTCCAACGTAAATCCAGAGTAAAAGAGTCGGCTTCAATAGGTCTGTCATTGTAGGTATGTACTTGGTGCGCAACTAAGAATGTGAGGTACTGTATTTGAGAAACTATCCATCGTAGAAGCTTGAGTTGAAACAATTTATGACCAAAACGGCCATGAGAAACATAAAAAATATTTTCAAGTTTCTGAAACCGTAGCTAGGGGGCGACCCACAACAAGTAGAAAATAGGATTTTTATAGAATTTTGCCCAATGAAAAATATATCGATGTTATTATTTTCATATTTAAAGACTATTTACGTACACTATTTGTGAAAACCATTTTTTCTATCTATCAAAATGAAGCGCTGGGGGATGTTTAATTATTTTTTTAAACAAACGGAGATTTTTCCCGTTTCGCTTGACCGATTTCAATGAACTTGGGCTCATTTTAAAGAGCATAATCTGCACTACGGAATGCTCACTTCGTTTTAAATTTGTAACTTTCGCCGTCGCCCCTAGATGGCGTTAACTAAATTCGTAGCATATTTTTGAGTTCTTCCCAAAAAAATCAAATGTAATGATATATTCATTTTTATATATTTAAAAGAAGTATATATTTTTCTATAAAAAAAAAATAAAAAAAAATGAAAGGAAAACATTGTTTTTTTTTTAATTTTTAATAAAAAAAAGAATCCTCCTTTAAAATAAATAGAAATGATTATACCATTACATTTGATTTTTTTGGAAACATTAAAAAATATACTACCATTTCAGTTTACGCCATCTAGCGGCGACGGCAAACGTGACAAATTTAAAACCAAATAAACATTGTGAAGAGCAGATTATGCTCTTTCAGATGAGCTCAAGTTCATTAAAATCGGTGAATGAAACGGGGGAGATCCCCGTTTTTTTAAGTTTGTTTGAAAAATAATTGAATTTCCCTAACCACTTTATTCTGATGGATGGAAAAAAACGTTTTTGACAAAAAGTGTAGATAAATAGTCAGTTGATTTGAAAATAATATCATCGATATGTTTTCACTGGGTAAAATTCTATAAAACTCCTATTTTCCTACTTGGTGTTGGTTATTACGACCCCAAGCGACCATTTCAGAAACTTGAAAATATTTTCCAGGTTTTTCTCTTGGCCGTTTTAGTACCAAAGTTTTTTACCGAAATCATCCACGGTCAATAGTTGTCCTGATACAGTTCCTCGCATTCTTAGTTGCCCACCCTGTACATTGACATAAACTTCAATTAAAATGAGTATGATTTGATCAAAAAGTAACAGTGTTTACTTTCCTGTAAGATAAGCATGATAGGAGAAGCATCAAAACCATTTTCAAGAAACTTATTGGATTTGTATTGAGCTGATAAAACTGCCCAAAACCGTAAATACTTTCTATCAAAAACCATGCGGTTACAAAAGAATACCGCATGATTTTGCATGTGGTAAGTACCATAATACCGACGACCAACGATTTCAATAGTGGCCTTTTTTTACTCAAATCAGAGCTGGTTGGATGAGTAATGAGAAGAGAAAATCAGAAATTTTGCTGTCGAAATCACTTGAATCATGACTTGAATCCATTTTTGACAAAAATGACGACCGATTCATATCAGGATAGATTTGGTATTCATCCAGATGTTGGTAGGTAACTTTGTTTTGTGATGACTCATAAATATATCCAATCATTATTCTTGCACCCCCCCTGAGAATATATCACGAGCCGCCGTTGTTACTAAGTGCGCCATCTATACCATCCTTCTTGTTCATTCTTTCAAAAGTTGTATAGTGCCAAAGACAAGTTTTTATTTCCTTTATTCTTCCAAAGTACATTCGGATATTTGGTCACATATAGCATAGCTACAGATAAAATACTTTACATAATACGTATGGTAGTCAGGTAATCACCGCCCTGGAGTGATTACAAACCGGCTTGGTTTGCAAATTTCACTCACGTGTGGTTACCACACTTATTATATATAATACTATCATTTATCCAACATCGTAAAATAATGTCTTCCTAATTATCAGACTGTACCCAGGACTGTACTGATGAGTGGTAGCTCATAAGAGCATAACTGACTTCCTCATTTCACTATATTTTCATTATAAAGTGTTTTGATTTCACATAGGATGCTGGACTTCAAAGCAGCTGGTCCATCATAATTTCTTAGCAGGATAAAAAAATGATGACCTATGTTGAAAACAACAAAGGAGTGCTGCATCATCAGATTTGTGTAGATGAGTTGGATCTCTTATAATAATAGAGATGTCAGCTTTTCATTATCCACCTCAATCAGTACAACTGACGACAGGGATCACCTTTTACGGAAACCATCACCAAACGATGCCCGAACATTGAAAAGTATATTTCACGAGAACAAGTAGTTTACTACAAGATTTTTCAACTGGGACTTGTCGAATCACGCTGCCTATAGCGCCATGTTGTTTTGGCATCCCTTGTTCAAGTCATTGTTTATTACTGCATCATTCCAAGTCAGTCGTGTACTGAGCAAGCTTTCAAATGATAAAACTCTAGCATCAAAATAAGTGATCGTTAGTGCAAACATTGCGCAACCTATTACGTCTACTGAGAAAACTATCCAAAACCGTCTAATTGACTTAGAAGCTCAAAGTTCATGACCATGGACAACGTCATTAGTTTGCTCATAGGGCTTTAGAGCGATTGGAAGCGATGGACTCTCGGTTTAAGCCAAATAATCCTCTCTGGCGGCGGGGCGCATTCTCTAAAGAGTGATACCAAGAAAAATTTACCCCGCACAACTTTTTCATGTGAGATTTTCTGATGCCGCAGGCCAATGGCTGATCAGTCGTAGTCGATCAATGACTTCAACATAACACAGGCAACCGCTCAAATTCAGCCCGATATATGAAAGAGTCATTGTAAATTGAACCACTCTGATCCGGGCCACCGAGGGAAGACGTCACGGACATTCGTCATCTTCCATACAAAGTGGCATAAGCCTCCTAAATGAAAATAGAATTCCGTTGAAATCTCACATACACCTTGTTTTATTCCTTTTCAAAATCGGTCCGCTCTCATTGAAAATCTCTATAGAAAAGGAGCACTTGGAGCCGGTATTTCAACGTCACTTTAGCATACAGAATAGCTTAAGGTCCCTTAGTTTAAGAGTTTGAGATGGACCTTGAAATGGTCTGCCGTAGGTGCCGTATTTCGGTTGCACCAGTCATAGGTATCAGATTCTCAGCCTGGTAAAAATAGTGATGTTATAAAATACGGCACTATTCGCAGACACTTTCAAGTTCCTCATTAACGTTAACAGTTCCTTAGCTATTCTGTGCCTTAAGGTGACATTGAAATAAAGGTCCTTGGTTGCACTTGATTCTAGAATGAAAGTTATAGAATGAATGAAGACTTGGCCCACTTTCTATGATTTTTTAATCAATTTGATAAAAACATCTCATCAAATCTATGTCATATCTACCAGAATGCACTATATCTGGAGAATTATACAGTGCGGCTCTAAAAGGTCCCCCCCCCTTTTTTTTAATGTGTGCACCAAAAATTTTGAAACTTGGCAGACTTCAATTGCTGTCAAAATACTACTTTTTGATGTTACTGACGTACTTTTAGTATTCAAGATGGCGGCTGGCCGCCATTTTGAAACATTTTTTTAAATAGAAAGGGGGGTCATATGACACATCATTCGAAAGATCTTATTGAGTAGATTATTGTGTAAAAATTTCATCGGATTCAACGCATCCGTGCGGATATGACAGACTGTCAAACTAACAAGATAAAGAAATTCGTGAAATAAGAACAAAGAAAGCATACTTCAATTTTTATTGTGAAAAATGTTAAAAATGTCCTCGGTTGACCCCCAAACAATGAAATAATCTGCCTGACGGACTTTTTTGAAAGCATCGACATTAATATTTTGACAAAAAGCAGTAATTCTTTGCTGTTAATCTAAAAGAGAGTCTTACATTTTTGCTGAAATGAGGAGGCGCACCATCCTGTTGAAAAATTGGTGCCATGCCAAATTTGTTGGGATTATTCTGATGTATTTGTACAATCAAAGGCTCTATTGTAGTTTCTAACAAGTTCAAATATAGGTCCCCTGTTAAATTTTCATGAATGAAAACAGGACCAACAATATGGTTTCCCAATATGCCAGACCATACGTTAACCTTTTTGGGATATTGCGTGTGGGTTTCCCTAAAAACATGCGGATTCACGTCACTCCAATAACGAACATTTTGCCGGTGTACATGGCCATTTAAAAAGAAAGTACACTCGTCACTAAAACCAATATTTTGAACGTATCTTGGTTCTCAGCCTATTCTATCGGTCATAATTTCGCGAAATTCCACACGTCTGTCAGAATCATCTTTAGTCAACTGATGCACCATTTGAAATTTATAAGGATAAAATGTCTGTTTTTTCAGCAATCATTTCACAGAAACAGACGAAGTATTACAGATGTCTGCAACCTGAGAAGTCGACTGTTCAGGATTTACCACCATCTCACCAATGATTGCAATTTGTTTATCTTCCGAAATAGATGGTCGCCCTTGATTCTTCAAAGTTTGAACACTACTGGTCTCGATACATTTCCGCGCTAATTCTCGAAGATATTTCCCGCATATCGGACGGTCCGGGAAGCGCTCATTGAAGATTTTTTCCGTCTCATGGAAATTACGATTTGCTTCAATTTTTTCTGCGAGGGGACGCGAATTAGGCATTTTTGTAACACTTCCTAATCAACACAATAATCAAACAACTGGCATATATCGTTTTAAGATTTTCACATTTGGTTAAACTTTAGTGCTGTGGCGAGGTAGTGTGGAAACAGTATCCCCATCTCAATTTAGATTTTAGTATTATAATGCTAATAAATGCTTTCCAGATTTTTTTTATCATCTTGAAATTCTTTATCCGCTTTGTATCAGCATTCCTATTTGTTGACCTGTACTGTTTTGCTTAGGTTCACCATCATTTTTCCGGAATCTAATGTGTCAGCTCGTTAAAAAATTGAAACTTAATGTAAACGACAAATTTGTACACAATAGTCTACTCGATAAGACATTTCAAATGATGTGTCACACGTCACACGACCCCCCTTTCCATTCAAAAAAATGTTTCAGAATGGGGCCCAGCCGCCATCTTGAATACTAAAAGTACGTCAGTAACATCAAAAAGTAGTATTTCGACAGCAATTAAAGTATGCCAAGTTTCAAAATTTTTGGTGCACACACTAAAAAAAAAGGAGGGGGACCTTTTAGAGCCGCACTAAATTCATTTAGCCCAACATTCCAAAACAAATAAAACATGGTTTTGAAATATCCTTGGTCGTTGAAATTTTCACAGTTATAGACAGTTATATACAGTTATGGATAATATCATGATTCCTCCGCTTACTTTTCTGAACCAATAGTGACTGTTGATGATCAAACAAGAGTTGAATTCATAATTGTGAGTACCTACTGCCAATAGAAGTCGACAAGGACGTGGTAATCATAACACTCTAGACATTTTCTCAATAACCTGCATCCGGCAACAGTGATAGATATCTAAAAACCAACCAAATAGAGAAAAGCACCAGAACAAGGGCCTCAGTTCTTGCAAAGTGGTTCACTTTTAATTATGCAAAATGTAACATCACGCGATGTTCAGCAATTCAGCGGCGGCGGCGCTTCGGGTCTGCGTGATATAATACCATGTAAATGGACAGGCGCTCGCAGAAAACACGACCCAGGTGACAATTGACAAACCTGAGCTGGTATTCTGCGTGTACCTGCGTCCCGCTGAGCTATGCCTTACGTACTGCGAACAACATACCTTCCCCTTACATCTTGTTAGATATTTGTCTCTCTCCCATCCAAGCCGCCTTTTTTTTTCATGTAAAAGACCATGTAGGAATTCCTTAGATAATGGAAAAGGTGTGTGAAGCAAACAATGCCCGCTCGTATGGTACGCCGTACGCATTCGTACATGCTTCTCAGTGTTGAAACGTTAGAGATGTATGGACAAAACCTTGGAGAAATATTATCATTGACAAGCCAAGTTACTTTGGAATCATATTGTCCAAATGATTCATGTTTACAGATCATCGGTGATCTTGTTATCACCAACCAATCAGTAATAACTTTTCAACATGAACTGACGAAAGGTGAAAAAATAAACTCACTACATACTATCATAAATATGTATTTTTCAATAGGTTAGTTCTATTAACGATACTTACAACGAAGCAGCCGGTTGTGAAATGATATTATTAGTCAACATAGAGTACTTCCGTTTTGCCCAAAGTACTATTTTTGTCCATTTACCCCGACACTGTGGTACATATTGATCTTCTTTTTGTGCGGGTTCATCCGCTCAGCTCAGCTTATATGGAAGAAATTGTGAGGATTCTTCATGAACATTCCATCGTATCATATGTAATTTGTGGTTGTATTTGTTTAATATTCTCTTTCTTTGATAATGCAAGTCATAAATAATACATACACGTCTTGCCCGCTTTGAGAAATAGTCAGAATAGTTTATACCTATTTGATATTATAGAAACAGATATGGGATTTGAATTGTCTTGTTTTTATTCGCGTTGCTAACGGTAAAATATTGAGACGGGACGAATATAGGCGCAATTATTCTGCCGCATACTATAGCGTGCTACATATTTGTTTTTTTGTGGAATGTGTTGTATTGCACGTGCAAAAAGGGTCGTTGGCGTTTATAAGGATAATATGTGTAAAATATGATCAATTGAAATGTCATGAACTAAAGTCTTGGCTAGATACACATTTAACTTCAAGCACTACATATGTAATATCCGGAAATGTCGGAAATGGGTCATAAACCATAGCATAAAATAGATTGAATTGGCAAGATCTTGATATATTTGAACAATACCAAATTGACTTAAGATCGTTGTGAATTTCTCTAGTTTACCTGTGGTAGACTATGTTTTTTTATTGCACACCTTTTCAACAATCTGTCATGAAGCCTTATGTATTATTTCAGGTTTTTAAAAAAAGAAGATTGAATATTGATTAAAGACCTTGAGTTTTCAGTTGATTATCATTGAACTTGCTGCATGTGATCAGAGTGGTCCAGTCCACAACAAGTTTTGTGTTGTGATCGACGTCTTTATAATCTGAAGTTCCAGTGGCGTCACAGTGGAATCACATCTCTTTTAAGGTAGGCTTTGTATCAAGACCTAATTATCATAATGCCTTTGAAAAACCTCACGTTCGAAGTGATGCACTAGTAAGTAGAACGATACGTCCAGACTTACATGCTCAGAAAGCAGAAACCCCAACTGAAACCGCACTTCATCACTCCATCTAGCAGTGAAGAATACAATGGAAAATAAGGAAGATGGTGGGAAAATTTACTGTTTTCGAGGAGTTGACAATACCAATTTTGAGGCAATCACGAGATCAGATCAAAACTAGCCGATATTACATACTCCCAATTAATATTGCTTAGTACAAGGTGACTCAAATTCGAGCAGCATCATTGGGGTATTGGAAACGGTAAGAGATACGAGTGATGCCAAATCATGGCAAAGTTGTGCATTTTGATGCCTAACAGAATGCCGGTAAGCAAGTTTTACAAATTCCGAGTATTGACGCAGAAATCCAAAAAAAATCATTTAGTCATTTAGTATTTTATATTTTTCTGACTGCATTTGAAAAGATATTGATTAAAAAAAAATACTTTCCCATGACAGTTTTCTCTCCCCTACAAGACGCCATCTTCGAAATTACAATCCGACGTTTCGTCATTCGAAGACCATTATCAAATTTGATTTTTTAAATACGGACCAGGATTTTCTCACAACTTTTTGGAGAACATTTGTTATGAGAAATTCAATGATGTATCTCACGATAATCCTAATAAACGATTTGAATTGAGAAAAACACATATTAAACTTTACGTCCACCGGCGAGTCGTCCCTGCATAAATTGGCGAGACAAAATTTGCGATCTATGAGCAATTTCAATCATATATTTCACTAACGCAAAAGGATTTTTCAAAATAACAAACTTGATAAAGTCAAAACTGAAAACGTTTTTGTAGAAACAAGAATTACCATCCAAACACTTAATTTATCCTAAAAAAAAACATGTTATCCATAATCGAAAACTGTATTCGCATAATTGATATCATTTATTTAGATGTCTGTAGTTGCAAGATTTGATTATCCGACTAAATATGGCGCAACCTTCTTTATTTGTTTTCGATTACACATACATTATTGTAATACATATCGGTTACTAAGGATTTAAAAAAATCTTATGTTTTATAAGCATTTATTTTTGAAATTATTGTTGTGCGTTGTTATAAAAAAAAATCTTTCTTAGAAAAGCGGGACATGTTCAGAATTTATTATTCTCATTATATGAATTCACGTCTTTCTGCCGAAAGATATTTAGAAACTTATCCTGGAAGGCTTCATGCAAGTTACCGTATTTTTGGTGAACTGAATAGGCATTTATCCTTTAATGGATGTTTCAATTAAGCAAAAGTCAAGTACGGAGATCGAATTGATCCGGATAAAGAGCAGCTGGGGCAAATATTCAAATACGATATATCAATATTCAATTTTTCAAGGTTAATAACAAACCTTTGGATACTACAAGGCAGTTTTTCAATGACCTTAGTCTTTCACGAATGAGCATACATCAAACATTAGTTAGACACTCATCCAAACCCTATAAAAAATACAGGGTGGCCATTTGAAAACGAAACAGAGCTCATTTTGGTGACCTCAAGTAGTTCATGAAATAGCCCTTGGACCCGTCAATTTTTGATTCAAGGAGGAACCCTTTTTTTGCTCGTTTCGCCCTCCTGAGGGCAGAGCCCTAGCAGGGGTGACAAGCGCCCCCAAAATTTTAAATGGGATGGGGGGTCGAGTAATATCTTATTTTGAAGGTATTTTTATGTAGATTATAGCCCCCAAATTTTAAATCACCACTATTTGCCTAGCCGATACAGGGACTGATGAAAGTTACAACATTTTAAGAAGTATTTATCGAAATAAAGTGCTTGAAGCTAAAATCAGTTAAGTAAATGTTGAAAATGTTGGCCTTCGACTTTCATACAATAATATATCCCGTACATTTTGAAAAACTTCTGGAGTAGTTTGACGACATTCATCAATTATTCTTTGCCGCAAGTCGTCTAACAATGTTGGCTGGCTAGCATAAATTTCAATTTTCCAATTGCTCCATAAAAAAAATCTAAAGCTCCTCGTCTTCCAATCCATTGTCCTGGAAACGTTTTGTTCAAATATTGACGAACCCCTGCATCATAGTGAGATGGCGCACTATCTTGCTGAAATACTACACGATGTTCCGAGTATTAGTTGTTATTTTCCAGTATCTCCACTAATGCTGGATGGATCGTATTTTCTAATAAATCCAGGTAGATCTCTCCCGTTAAATTGCCAGGTAAAAAGAAGGAGCCTACGATATAGTGATCAAAAATGCCAGTCCAAACATTCAGATTTTTGGGATGTTGTGTATGCACCTCACGATCTATTTTGGGATTTGAATCAGTCCAATAGCGACCGTTGTTAGCCCAGTAAAGTTGTAGTCGGCTTATGATAGGGGTCGTCAAAAAAAAATTTCAAACAAAATGATATTTTCAGGGATGCTTGTGGACTGCCTCCTGAGTATCCAACCAAAAGATCTGACGAACTTCTGGTACGTTTCGCGCTGAAGAGGTGGTTTCCTAAAAATATATTTAGAGCAAAATGACCTTGATAAAAGCTATAGAGGACAAAGAACTGAACAACTTTTTCTCATATCATTTTTTGACAGCTCTAACACTTGATGAGTTACAGCACAACAAATGACAAAATTCTGCTGACAACCAAGTTGATTTCAATTTTTTTTTTTTTGAGAGTATGGAAATTTTCATCCAGAAAAGTTGTTCAGCCTTTGATTCCCCGAAACTTTCTTCAGGGTGATTTTTTTTGTAAAAAATGTTTTTAAAACTATCTATGTTGCCAGCCCAATTTTGTCTTTTGATGCGAGGCAACTCGTTCAGTATTAGAGCTATAAAAAAATGTTGAGAGGCAAAGTTGTTCAGTTTTCAATTATCTTTAACTTTTCTTGAGATCATTTTGCTCTGAGAAAATGTTGAGGAAACCACCTCTTCAGCACAAAACTTACCAGAAGTTCAAGTCAGATCTTTTGGTTGGATACTCAGGAGGCAGTCTCCAAGAAACCCTAAAAATATCTTTCTGTTTGGATTTTTTTTTTCAAAAACCGACATCTCTACTGGGCTTTGTCACGATTCACAGTTCCGTTCAGAAAAAAGAGAGCATTCGTCTGAAAAACATACATTAAACAAAAAGTCTTGATTATTTGTGGCTTTTTCAGTTATAGCTTCACAAAATTGTATTCGCCCATCAAAATCGTTCTCGTTTAGTTCTTGTACGAGATTTATTCTGCACGGATAAAACTGGTGTTTTTTTAATATCTTCTGAATGCTGCTTTTTCAATACTAGACACGGTTAACAACTTCCTTGTGCTCAGTGTGGGATCTTGCACAATATGTCCTGAAATAGCCACTTTTTTGAAGCTTCATTCACTACTGGATCATCTGTTTCACGTTTTTTATTAGACACAGACCCAGTTTCCCTAAATTTTTGAACCAATTCCAAAATATACTTGCGATGGCCCTGTCGATTCTGGTGTTGTTGATTGAAGAGCTGGCCAGTTCTATTTAGCATTTTCATTGTTCACAAAAAAAAAGAGGAATAATTTCAACGCTTTCAGCAAGTGATTAAATCATTATTACTGTTCACTTTTTTTTGCAACTAAATCACTTCAAAGTGCTATTTCTTTGTCACTACTATGATCTGACAACAGTACCTAATTGACAATCACTATTAAACTTCAAAATGCTGCTATAGTAACGGTCTTAACAATAACAACGATTTCCCTCGCAAAGTATTGAGAAGAAGAAAAAACAACAAAATTTACGGCTCAGAATGTAGGAGAACAACATTTTTTGTATTGTATTTAACCGATTCATTCACAAGCATTCCTTTCATAAAAAAATATTGACACGTTTTTGTAACTTTTATTAGTCCCTGTATAAGCTAGACAAATAGTATCGATTCAAAATTTTGAGGTTATAATCTACATAAAAATACCTTTAAAATAAGGTATCACTCGACCTCGCATTCCATTTGAAATATTGGGGGCGCTTGTCACCCCCGCTAGGGCTTTGCCCTCAGGTGGGCAAAACAAGCAAAGAAAGGGGTTCGCCTTGAATCAAAAATTGACGGGTTCAAGGGTTTTTTTCATGAACTACTTGAGGTCTCCAAAATGAGCTCTGTTTGGTTTTCAAATGGCCACCCTGTATGTGAGTCAACGAGAGACATTCTGAGAGTTTTTGAATAAATTAAATAAAGAGGATGGCAACTTTTTGAACAAAATAATTTGAACTGACTAGTGCAGCTTCACAACAAGTTGCTGAATGTTTAACAAAAGTAACGAACATAATTGGAGTTTTAATAACCAAAGACAAAATCGAGAAGTTCGAGTACAAGCACGAGCCTCATTTGACGTGGCATAAATTTATTGGTCCTTTTATATTATGGAAGCTCAACATCTAAAATCTATTTGGAATTGCTAAGAGGCAACGTTCTTGACCCTTTGGAGGATGAACCACTTGTAGTGTTGCGGACTGTTGCGGGACCTACGGTGGCAGCAAGATGGAGCGCCACCACATGACGGTAGAATTGGATAGGCAACCGAGGCTCTGTTCAATGGCCGCCTTCACACAAATGTGAGCAGAGACGGCTAGCAGGTAGCGACGTTAACTTGAAAATATGTGTTTTGCAGTCCAAATCCTATTTGAAGATAATAGTGTCATACATCATTGACTTTCCAATAACAAATGCTCTCCAAAAAGCTGTGCAAAATCCAAGTCCGTATTTGAAAAATGAAATTTGTTGGTGGTCCTCGAATGACGAAGCCTTGGATTAAAATGTCGATAAGGGCGTCTTGTAGAGTCTTACCATAAATCATTGATTTGCCCTTTCAACAAAAATAAGACAAAGAGAAAATCTTCTACATCAGAGCAATCTGGTGACGATAAGTAAAATCAAATATGTATCTTGAGATAGTAATAGACTCATCTGGACAGTCGTGAAATGAGCTGATTAGGCCTGACACTAGCCAGAAGAAGATATCGCCAGACATTCAGAGAAGTGGAGTACCTTGCTCATACAAATGAATATCAGATTACATTTGAGTTATTCCTCATTATTTTGATTCAGGGACTACTCCTCTAAAGTGAGGCCAATTCCCCAACTCACCCTTAATTATAATTATTAGGACACATTAGTGAAGTGAGATATCAGTTATGTCAGGTTACACATCAATAGGCGTAGCCGTAACTCCTACTGACATATTATTAGACCTGCCCAAATACCAAAAATATCCTTAGATTATTGACTTACAAGAATCGGAAATCCAACTCTTTTCCATAGTCAGGCTGCCCTTGCGGCTTTGCAGAACTAGGACTAGGTGTCATTATAAATCAAATAAATAAGACTTTTGAAGACCATTATGGTCACTTTCATCTTTGAATATTAACAGAGTCAAAATAACGATGATCTCATGGAATGGTTATTAGATTAGACCAAGGCCTGTTCAGAATATTGATTGTTGACCCATTCTGCTTTCAATACATTACTGACAAATGCATATTAATGGTTAGTGAATTGAATGGCTGTAAACATAATAGCATGAAAAATATACCCATCGATCGATAGACATGTGTGTGATCATTTTCAAGCACGAAACTGTGATGGGCCAAAGTTAAAAAAGTGGAGAAGATTTATTGATTGAGTACTAGACTAGAGAATCTGGTTGCAGAAAAAGTCATCAAAGAAATATCAACTATTCTACCAAGTTCCCATTTCAATGTTGGTTGATTGTCCTCTTTGATCAAAACTACTTGATTCAGTTTCAAAATCAAATGGCTGTAGCCGTTTGGGTATTTTTTTGCAGTCGGTTTTTATAAACCTGATTCCATCTTTTCCAAAACAGTTGTCGGAGTTTCACAATTGGTTGATAAATGTTTAATCTGTTATTTGGAATATCACTAACAGATTTATCCGGATAAGCCGATAAATTATCACCAATTAAAAATTACTAGGAGTCAACGGACTCAAGTCTGTGGGATCGTTTGAGAACATTCTCAAAGGTCTTGAATTCATGATTGCTCCAACAAAAGCCAAAGCTGTACTTAATTTTTGAAACCTCAAGGCAGTGTCTCCAATAGATTTAATAATATGATGTTTTGCACTTTTGACCGCTGCCCCCAGAGCCTCCCAAGTGAGTTGAATGCGGCGGAGTAAATTTTCACCGAATTACATAGATTGAAAGATAAGTTTTAATTGACTCAACGTAACCTTGATTTTTGAAAAATTCAAACAGTTCCCCCAGCTGATTACTTGAACTCAAAAAGTTTGATGCATTATCAGAATGAATAACCGCAGGGTTTTCTCGTCCTGCAGAGAAACGTTTAAATGTTGTAAGGAAATTATCAGTTGATAATGATGAGACTAGTTCAACGTGAATACATTTTACCGACATGCAGACAGATACAGTGTGTCCCAGAATCGTTTCTCTATACAGGGATCCCGGCTCCTATTATACCTACATCAAAGGTTAAATGGAGAAAGTTTCAGAGGAAACTTGGTGCATTCGATATCCGGTTTCAGAATAGCGATCGGTCAATCCGTTTTGAAAATATCGGCGAAAAACCGAAAATGGCGGACTTTGTTTTTTGGCAGTAAATACGAAACGGCTAATTTGACACCTACGAAAATGTGACATTATCGGGTCACCTTCTCAAGATAAATGAAATGGAGTACATGACATGTCTCTCGACTTTTGTTTTTACGCAACCCGCCTCAACTTTCATTTTTCTTATGGCCACCATATTGGATTTTTCGACTTTTGGAAAGAACGTGAAATCTCCAGTCCAGTGAGACATCATCACAAGTGCATAAAAGATTTGAGTATCATCGAAATATCACACTTCGTAGTTGGGACTCAGTCTTATCTAACGAGGCTATGATCGCAAAATATGAATAAAGTACTGTATCTACTTAAGGTCGACGCATTAAGGGTCGTATTCTCCGTTTTCTCTGTTAAGCTAAGCTTAGGCAAGCCCGCTCAAGCTCAAACCCTAAGCTTAGCTTAAATTTTGACGGAATGTTAGGTCCAATAGTAAACTCAGCTTAGCTGAGCGGTACAAAAGCTTGGCAACGTTTTCATCTTATGTAAAAATTGTCTTTTTCCCAACCCCGTTTGTTTGTCAACTGTTCAGTGGTTTAGTTCACTTGTATGGATTCACTTATTCCTTTTCTCATCGAGTATAACGTGAAAGTGTGTAATTCGATCAAATGAGTGAAAAAACAAGAAACCCAAACTTTACCGCTACAGAAAAGCTGCATCTTATAAGAATTATTGTAGCAGATAATATGCATTCATCAACTAAGACAAAAAACCGATAGAGCTTCCATGTAGAAGAAAGAAACTGCCTGGCACTGTATTGCCGAAGACTTCAATAGTAGCTCATCAACTGGAATCACAAGAAATATGTTTTCTTTGAAAAAATTTCACGAAAACCAGAAAAAAGAACTTCGGAAGAGCTTAGCTAATGAGAAATGGCAAGCTAACCTAACAGGTGGGGGTCCGTTTCCTAAAAAAATCAAACCGGATGATAAAGAGATGAAATTTTAATGGCCATAATCAACAGGAAAATATTGGTGGGCCTTAAGAATAAATTTGATGATGATGCAGATGCATGCAGATGTTAAAAATCAGGACCACGCTAAAAGTTCCGAAATGGAATTCTATATATTAGGTTTACGAATGTATATACGGAGGTATATCGAAAGCGTGAGTAGGAACACTAACTTGCACAAAAAATGCGTACACAGACAGTGAAATCAAGTTTTTTTTTTAGCAGTGTGATAGGCTGTCAAAATATTTAGATGCCATGCACTTGAACTTTTCATTTTTTTTCCCAATGAAAACGATATATTGTGGGTACGACTTTGAATTTGTTCACTCAGTTCACTTGGAAATATGTAGATTAGTTTCCTTAAAATCCGATGGCAGAACCATTTCTAGCCAAAACTTTTTGAAGTCCGAACCATGGATTTTGATAAATTTTGACAATATTGAACATCATTGGCGAGCTCATTCCCCGCATTGAGAATGGCATCCAATAGTACTGCCTGATTCTGAGCTGAGGCCTCTAGTTTCTTTGGTAAATAATTTTTACTAATGGTCCCCACACATTCTGCATCGGATGTAGATCTGGCTATTAAGTCATTTAGTTATTTTAAGTTGTTATCACCGACCATTGGTCTTCACTGAAGCGCGTAAGAATTTGTGTTTTTACAAAAAAGGATTATTATTGCAACTGACAAAACTTGACGTTCACTTGTCACCTTCATACACTGCTCAAACCAAAGCAATTTCACCATTTCAATGTACGCATTTTTGTGCTAGTTAGTGTACATGTATTTCTTAAAAATCGATTTCGAATTCTAAAGCTTCTTCTATGAGCTCCAGTACAAATAATGTCGGACGCTTCGTCAGTCTAAATCTTCCCTAAAAGGACATATCATTCATTGTCCTCAAAATAACTGGATCTTCTAATAATCCTTCGTGGATATCTAAAATCAATCACATCTAAGATGTCATTATCATCTTGCAGCATAATAGCATCTTCTATTTCCATCATTATTATGATTATTTGTTAAAAGCGGTTAGAAGCCTTTCACTTCTTGAAAAATCAGCAGACTTGAATACTCATAAAAAAACAATGGGTTATGATATTCTTAAGCCTGCCTTCACGTGTCAAGCCGCTGAATTCCTCAGCTTAACTTTAAGCGGGCTTGAGAAAGTTTTAGGTTACGGAGCATACGAAATCGCAGTGTTAAGCTAGCTTAAGCCTTAAACTTCGCTTATCGGTATACGGCTCTTAGTGTGCAGCAAATGTGTTGAACGCATTGAATCTTCAGTAGAACATGGACAGTCTGTGTTGCAATAAAAATAAATAGATCTGACGTTGGGATTCACGATTTCCTTCAGCTTCACCAATCTTGTAACTCCAACTCTGGAAGACTGGAATGTCTCAGCTTTTTCTCAGGACACAAGATTTGTTGTCAAATCAATGACAGCTTATCACTTTTAGCATCCAGTAGTAGATGATACGGCTCTGGTTTCTTTAGTGAACGCAATCTCCACTTTTTCCAGTACCAAAGGACTCACCTTTCTCTTCCCTACTTTTTGTTCCTAATGCGAATATTGCAATCCACCTCGTGGGACCAAAATGCTTTTGGTGAACACAACATAGGCTCATCCATAAAGCAGCTTCAATAGCTTCTTTGGGTTTTCTTTGATCTTGATAACTTGAATGGACTGTATATTGATACCTATCTTCAGTTTACAAATATATCTACCTATATTGTTGAAGCACAATCGGGAACAATCAATGATACCCAGGTACTTTAACATTATGGGGGTTATTATAGCCACATAGCTTTGCAAAGTATAAGCTTCGTGCTAAATTTTGGTAGAATTTGTGTGATTCTTTTTGTGACTTTTTATGAATTTTTCATGAATCACTTTTTGTCAAATCTTGACAACTCACCTAGCAAAGCTATGTGATACATTCTATTGTGATTTAAATATGAACAATATGATCAAGATCAGATTACTAAATGTTTCTTGGTCATCTGAGATTTGATACCTCCTCAGCGGTCGGCTTCACAACTAGAATTGCCGAATACCTCAAAATTTTGGCACTTTCTTAATTTTTTTAAGAATTACTCAAAAACCAAGCGCTTTTTGATGGTAACTATGGAATACTTTATTGAAGTGGACAAAATTTTCTACAATTAATGCATAATATATGATCTTATGGCGTCGATCGATCGGGTAAAATAAATGGCAACTCTCGACTTTCCGTCAAAATGTTGATAACATTATTTTGAGTTCGCACTTTATACTCCTCCAAAATCAATTATTTCATGACTACCTGGTATGTCCTGGTTACATCCAAGAGGAAAACATGGGTGAGGTCAATATACACTCATGGTCAGATTAATAGCACATGTCAAAAATTTGATGAAACTTTGTGTCAGGATCAGTGATAAAGAAATTTATGGTGCATTTGAGAACTTCAATCCATCTATCAGTTTACGTGTCATGGCACTTTTTTTTCAAAAATTTGTTCAGGGCCCTTTTCCCACGTTTAAGAGAACGGTCGAAAATGAAACTTCTTTTGTGTAACTTTTGATCAGAATGGCTAGCACCATTCGAAAGGGGGACTAAATGTACTTCCCAAAAATTTCACAATAATTGAACAAAGGATAGTCCACCTATGATATTTAACAGAAAAAACTTCAATTTCTAATCCTTTTTTTAAACGCGACAAAAGGGCTCCAGACAATTTTTGATTTTAATCGCCAGGACAATCGCCATGGATTGAAGTTTTCAAATGTACCATAACTTTCTTGATCACTGATGCAGAATAAAAGTTTTATCAAATTTAAGTCATGTGCTATTGATATGACAATCACTGTATATGGACCTCACTCATGTTTGCCAACTCCTTGGATGTAACCAGGACATACAAACAGTCATGAAATAATTGATTTTGGAATTGTATAATGTGCGAGCTCGAAATTTAATTAGTATTCCATAGTTATTATCAAAAAACGATTTGATTTCGAGTTATTCTTGAAAAACTGACAAAATTGTCGAGATTTCAAGGATTTCTGCAATTTCCGTTGTGAAGCCGACAACTCTGGCGAGGTAGTGAACCTAAGATTCGGATTCAGCATACTGAAACACATATAGAACTTTTACATTTTTTTATAAATGAAAGTTTGAAACGCCTGTGCATAGCTTGATTTACCCCTTAATAAAAAATATAGAAAAATTGAGTTGCTAAAAAAGAGCGCAGTTTTTAATACTGATCGCGATGTCCGAAATTATAACAAAAGAAAACATTTTCCCCTGATTTACTGAATTTCTTCCAAGTAAGAGACTCACCCTGAATGTTCCAAAGGCTTTATGCAAATGTTTGAATAGCCTTAGACGTAGTGGAGTACCACTTTTTCTGATGAAAATTAGGTATCATATCATACATACGGGTAAAGAAATATTTTTTCTACAAGTGTGCGGTAAATACCACTTTTCCGCACGCATTTTAGTTTTGAAAATGTCACTTTTCCGCACTCAGTGCGGATTATTTTTTTTCCCCACTGAGTGCAAAAAAGGGACACAAAACTAAATTGCATGCAGAAAAGTGCTATTTTCCGCACGCTTGTGAAAAAAATCTTGTAACTAACACGCGCGTAAAGTGACTTTTCCGCACTTGATTGCCGCATCTGCAATCGCATGCGGAAAAGTGGCACATTCCGCACTTGTTAGGTCAACTACTATTTCCACAAAGGAATGTTTCCATGTATTGTAGGAATGTAGGAATCTCAAAATTCACATTTTCATATTCGTCAGCTAGCGCTGCGCATATTGAAGAGCTGCTGGCGTATTATTGGTTTTGAGAACATCGCTAGAAACTACTCAAAACGTGACTTATACGACAAAAAATTCACAGGTTTTAGTTCAAAAACACCCAGTTATTGAAAAAAGCGGATATGATAGAATTCGAATTCGCATCATAGCATACAAAGATATGTTACGGGATTGTAACAATATACAATGACATATCAGGAACCCACTTGTCCTAAAGGAACCCACTTGTCCTAAAGAAACCCACTTGTCTTGGTATGGCTTAGCTGATTCCTGCCTTAAAAGTACTGAGCCTTTTATTTTAATCCTTCTGAAATAGAAATTTGATTTCGCCTTACCGCCTCAGCCTCTTCTGTGGTTCTCGCCGGCCTCTACTCTCTCTCTTGTGCTTCTCTAAACCTCTCTAAACTATCCATTACTTTATGCATATTGCTCTATCTTTCATGGAATTGTTTTTCTTTTAATACAACCGGGTTGTACGGCACATGCGCTGAGCCGCAAGTGTATCGGTTATTAAAATCGCAGTACACTCCGATTACCATAGTATTATTGTGATGAAACTTCATCAAATCATGTATATTATTATTAATGTTTATTAATGAATTATTTATTGTATTTATTTTTGTATGGTAATAAAACTGTTTTGAATTTGAATTTGAATTTGAATATTATACTCAAGTAAAATAAATCGGCTCACTCTCACGATCTGTCAGATCAAGAAAAAATATATACGTTTTAAAAGACAATTTAATATGCTTTGATGTGAGCTTGAATTTGATTTTATTCTGGCTTCTCAAGATTAAAATTATGAAATTAAATAAAGACAGCCACAGCCATGGGCCCGATTTCCATGCACTCGAGTGTATTATACGGGATGTTTCAAAGTATATGCGCACGACTTCAGGATGTGATAGCTGGTCCAAAAATATGAAAAAAAGTTTTCATCAACTCTAAAATGCACAATTCATTTTCAATTTTATAATAGGTAGCTTTGGAATTTAAAGCCTACTTGTTCTGACGTGCAAAAAAAAAAAAAAATAGCATGAAAAAAATGTGTTCATCAATTGATTGATTAGGGGTGAATTGATAGATTTTTTTCAAATTTTTGGACGAGCTATCACATTCTGAAGTCCTGCGCATATATTATGAAACACCTTGTAAAATATCGTTCTCATTTGCTTTCCCCATTATTCAAAAGTTTGCATTTCGCTGTGGTTTTTTTGCCATTATTATCGGTAAGATTCCGTTTCTTCCTGATAGCTTGAGCCGAACAAGAATCCACGACCACGCTAAGAAATGTGTTTGTTTGATAGAAAAAATTAAATAACGATATTAAGGGCTTTGGGTAAAACGGGTTAGAGGGTAGGTATGATCAGCTGTATGATAGAATATTGATAAAAATAAACTACTTTGAGTCATTTTTAAACAAAATATCGTGAAAAAAAAAGACTTTTGTCGCGCACTCTCGAAACATATCAAGGAGTTTATAAATAATAATTGGCTCATGGATTAAAATGGGGTACATTCATGAAAAATAGAATCTGAATTTTCACTCACATTTTGGTTCGACATAGATACGTCTCACGAAATCTCTGCTCAAACATTGTTCCCAAGAAATTTGAAATTGCCAATAACTTTTCTGAAATATTTTATTGAAAGGCTGTGTGTAATAGTGTTATTGCCCGTATGTCTTTATAGTACCTATTGATTCATTCGAACGTTTATTTACAAATATATTTCTCTATTATGAACAAAAATTACTACCACATTTTCAAATCAAGTGATGTTATAAATGAATGAGGGTTGACAGTATGCAACCCTCTCCATAAATCACTCTCCTCCATCATAAATTACATCTCAATATATTAAAAAACCACATGATTTAACCACAACCCTTTCTGATGATTTAAAAACGGTATCTCGTCCACCCCGGTAATCCGATTAAAATTGAATCCAAATTTTATTAATTGGCCGTGTAATCGGCAACATTTGCGGACGCGGCGCATTCATCAAAAAAGAATAACGTGAGCTGATATGCAGGCAACATGCGGGCGATACATAATTACGTCGACTATTACTACTTGTATGGATGACCATTCGCGCAAAAAGATCGGTTTTAATTATAACTGGATTAAAATGCCTTCATTTTTGTAATTTATTTTATTCCGATGTTTGTTAGTGATCTGATTCAAGGGATAGGTAATGCTGGAGGAATTATTTTAATTATGCTTATCTTGAAAAGATCAAAGTGGTTGAAGATTATGACACTATTCTGAAATAGCTGCAATAAAATTGTCTAAAATTGTCCAAACTATATTAAAAAAAAAAATCAAAATCAAAAGTGGCCTTATTGTCTCAAAATTGAATTCATTGACAAAGCATAGATATAGATATAGTACAAATAATAAATAATAATCAAAACCAAACACGTTGCATGACCATAAAAGCTTCATAAAGTTGAACAACAATAGACGAACAAAATTGAAACAAACGATAAATAGGTAAAAATAATAAAAATAATAGGTAAAGGTAGGTATCACATCAACTAAAAATCCGCCTCAGGCAAAGTCAAAAACTCCTCAACCGAGTAAAACACCTTCTCCAACAAAAGGTTCTTGACTGCCCTTCTAAAAGGGAGGAAGCTTGTTGAACAGTTTTCTGCTATCAAAAATTACACACTGCTTTGTGAGGATCGACTTGGGGATGAGAAGTGGGATAAGACCACTCTGCCTTGTTCTCTGATTTTTGTCAGCAGACAAGATATCCCTGCCAAATTTCTTGTATATTGTATAATATAATCAAAAAATTGAAGCCTAGGGTAATGTCGGGTGATCAGGACTGCCAAGTAATAAGGCCGAAATACAAAAGAAGTACCTTATTGACCTATCTAGCGCCACGTGTCATGGTAAGGTTCAAACTCTTGAGAATAATGCCAATATGCAAACAATATGATTTCCCCTCGGATTTCCCAATCAGCTATGTGTATAATTTGAGAAAGAGAGTACAAATTTATTTATTTTTCTATAAGAAACGCTTGTATACGGTTAGTAGTATTTATCCTGATGACCAACTAGGACCAGGTATTTGCTCTCAGCTACTCGAATTGATGCTAGGTTTGGTTAGGTTGGGTTGCGGAGGAAATGCACTGGCCTGCAGTTTCCTGCTTCGCATTGCTTTCACTAGAAGGCGAAATGGCTCATTGTGTTCCCTTGTTTGAAGAGGTGTACCCTCGATCTTGACCTGCAGCCTTTCTCTTCATGGTTCTTAACCATACCATGGCTTTAACGAAGTTCAAAATTAGCACGATGTCCACATTTGCCAATTACTTCAAGTCTTCGATGAAGAATTGTCCCATATTTCTGAGGCGTCCTTCTTGAGGGTTGGGCAGTGGCACAGTGGATGTTCTATCGTTTTATCCTCCTTGATGCAGTCCTTGCAGAGATCATCAGTCTATGGGGCCCCAATTTTGGAGCATGGTTCCGCTTTCAAAGTGTCCTATGATTGATCCCACAAGGTTGCCTACAGAAGATTTGCTCTGCTTTAGTAATTCTTCTGTTTTTTCCATATCCAAATTTCGATGGCTCAACCGGTCGCTGTATAGCTTTACCATGTTTTTATCTACTGTATCTCTCAATAGTTTGATCGTTGGTAGCGATGTGTTTCGGCTTCGTCCTTTCTTAGTCCCAATTCCGCCCGTCTATCTGCCATCGTGTTTCCTGCAATGTTGCTTTGTCCAGGAACCCACCATAGAACGAGCTTCTTGTTCCTGATCCAGGACAATGCCTCAAAAAGTGTTTATGCGCTTACCAGATAATAATATGGTCTCGGAAGTCTCGGCCTTATTTCCTGCCTTATTGGTAGCGTACCACTGAAATTCATATCAAAATTGTGTAATAAAAATAATACATTTTATCGGTACAGTACAAAAATGAAAAGGTGATAACGTAACAAGCATTTACGAGTTAAAAGGTACCGCTGCTTAAGCCTACATTCGCCACATACTTTCTCTCTAAAAATGTTGATGACAAAATCAACAATAATAAGTTTAAACAAGAAAACAATGCAACTACAATCCAAATTTTTAGTTGCAATATCGTATGTGACAAAGTTTCTCTGTGCTTTCAGAGAAAAGAGCATTGGGATTTCCAGTGATAACACGAATGTCTCCATATGCCTTGAATTTAATTTGCTCTTATCACCTGTCCTGATTTTTTACGGTAGACCTTGTAACCTGTCCAGTAGAGTTGCCACGAGACGGGACGAGGCGACATTAGGCGAGACGAGATTAGGTATTGTCTCGTCTCCTCTCAAAATTTCGAGATAAAGAACAGACAATCGTTCGTCTTGTCCCGTTTTGTCTCATTTTTTTCGAGTTATTTTGGTTTTCATGGTTCCATGATGAAGATGGAGATAGAGATGGAAACAAAAGAACCCAAAAGAACTTCGAAGAGCCCTGACCCTCTTACCTCGAGATATTCATCGTTTTAAGATGTGACGTTTAACTTGTTAGTTCTAATAAGCTTTGTCGATGGAATTTTATTCTCTGGCAGTGAAGTAGGTATATTGGCATTGGATTGAATTGGAGCTCAAAAGACCCCAAGAAATCAGAGAATCAAATGAAATCCGTAGAACTCAAATAATCCAGAAGCATATTCGTTCTACAAAAGTGAAAGCAACAAAATCTATAGGTTTGTTGAATTTTCTACTCGCATTTTCAATTAAATGTGAGGGTTTTTGAGTTGCAGCAATACAATTATATTTTTTTGTTTGTGTTGCGTTCCTTTGTCAGCGTTGCGACGAACTACGACAAAAAACGACAATTTTTGAGTTTTCTCAACTACCTCATAAACGGTTGATCGTATCACAAAACTGAAAAAAACTCATTCGAAATATTATTATCATCGTCAGTCATATTTTATCAATCGTTTTATCAATTATTTAGATTTTTTTTTTCGAGATGTCTCGTCTCGTCTTGTCCCGAGCTTCTCTCGAATTATTTTATCTCGTTTCGTCTTGTCTCTGAATTCGAGACGAAATTCTATCAAGACATGATAAAACGGCTTTGAGTCGAGACGAGACGAGACAAAACGTATCGTGTCTCGTGTTTTGTGGCAACCCTATTGAATGGATTTTAAAAGGTCTTATGACCTTACTGGATTGTTTATGAAGATGAACTGTAGAACCCAATGTTTTCTTTCTAAGAACTTGGTATACTGAATTCATGTTCAGTTGATAATAAATTAATGTTCTTGTAAAATCTTTACCGCTTTTTTACAAAACAAACGTACAAGTTCGTTGAAATGTGTCTATTATTTTCAGGTACAAAAAAACCTATAATCTAGTGGTATGAAAACAATGGAGAACAAACTCGCGAACATGCTTGCACAACCTCAAACCTTCAGATTAGTTGTTTTGACTCGACTGCGATATATTTTTAACATCCTCCCCCGGCAGAAAATTATCAACTTCAAGAGGGTAGAGATGTTGTATTGTTCTTCGTAAAATCATCTAGTCACTGGTTTGTACCTCGCATGCTCTTATCTGTCCATCTCTTCCTTGAAAAACTGTCGTAATACGGCCTTGCTTCCACATTATTCTTGGACGACACTGCTCAACGATCAATACGATGTCATCAACTTCAAAACTCGTGAACTTAGGACTTTTCATATGATGGGCTGAACGTAATTGTTGTAGATACTCTTGAGTCTATCTTCTCCAGAATTGATTGACGAATTGTCCCCTTTTGGTCCATTGGTTTATGATGTCCTTTTGGCTTGAATCAATTGACTTGACATTGTAGTCCAGTCCAGAAGTCTTGGCACCAATTAGAAAATTTGCTGGTGTCAAGATCGTCAAATTTGTAGGATGCAGTGTTAAATAACTTTCGCAAAGGGAAAATGTCTTTTTCATGTTTCACCTGTGAAATTGACAGTAATTTTTGAACGTACGTGTCAATTATTTTGTCACAACATGCATATTCTGCTTTCAATAAATCTACTGCATCTTCATAAGAATCCTTACTTGACGTTAAACCAGAAATCGTTATCGCTGCCCTTCCGGTAAGATATGACTTCAAGTAAGCAAACTTAGCTGTTTTATCCAAAGAAATATTATTATGGATTGCTGTGCTATATTGTTTCCAGAATTCTGGCTAAAGAGCGATATCTCCATTAAATTTGATAATGTCAAGCTTGGGTAATCTCACCTGAGTGGTCTGCAAATTATTTTTTGAGTTACCAAGCTGATCTCCAGTTTCCAAATGGTTCACTGCTCCAGCCTCGCTGATAGTTTGATTCAACTGATTCGCCTTTCGCTGCTCGCTCTCCAATCTTCGCTCCAAACGAGCAATGGCTTCTGTCGCTGCTCCTTCATATTCAACAATTTTCTCACATTCATTTTCCAACTGGTCTTCTTTGAAGGTGGTCGCTAATTTATCGTTCATCTCTTTCAAACTCACGTGCACTGCTTTTATACGCTCGCTTAATACTGCAATGTCATCTAGAGATCTTGAGTCATCCGATAATACACCCTCTACTGTATTAACCAACTTCGTCAACTGAGTACGATACGATTTTCTCAACATTAGATCCATTTCCAGATTCTTCTATACGCTCGACGTTCGTTTAAAGGTCCCTGGTTTCGGTACCAAAATGTAAAATCTTTACCGCTTTTTTACAAGTCAAACGTCCAAGTTCGTTGAAATGTGTCTATTATTTTCAGGTACAGAAAAACCTATAGTCTAGTGGTATGAAAACAATGGAGAACAAACTCGCGAACATGCTTGCACAACCTCAAACCTTCAGATTAGTTGTTTTGACTCGACTGCGATATATTTTTAACAGTTCTGAAGTATTAAGGAGTCAGTTGATTTTAAGCTTGATTATAATAAACAGATCTTCATCAAGAGTTTACTCAACAAAATAAGGTGAGTGTGATTACTTCTAAAAAATTGAATAATTATTATAATTGGCACTAATTTCGGCCACGCCGACATACTAAGGAAAGACCGGAATCAGAGTATTTTCCTATCATTCCAACAACACGCCCCTATCATCCCGTAAAATTGTCCCCATGCACAAGTACGAAAATCGTCAGTTCGTGCAGAAACACCAAATAGACCCAAATAGTCCCAATGATTTCCAAATGTTTACAAAGCTGCTTCCCCAAATGGGAATCACAATACATTACCCTCGGCACAGTGTCTATTAACTCGCTTGACAAATGCCCACTATTCGATTCCCACAAAGCCGATGCTTTTTTACGATTTTCTCTTGACAGAAAAGAATTTCCACGTTTTCACCCGGTCTTTTCTCCAGAGTGCATTCAATCGTTAATCATGAGAATAAGGAGCGCTTCTTAGGTTTTAACTTCGCACACGAAAGGTACACTTTTCTCGAGAATAATGGTTTGTACTTGTGGCTTTGTGAAGGCGCTATTGATGACAGATGACTGTTACTTGAAATTGTTCAAGACATTTATTTGCCATCATTCATTCAAGACTGTTGATAAAACAGCAGGGGATACTTTAAAATCAATAATATTGGTTGTATTGACACCGACCGTGACGATAAACATGACTTGACACCTTTGAACTAATACTTCACAATGATACTTTTCTTAAGTTAAACTTCTACAGAAATATGCAGGAAATTTAAGTTTGCAAAACTTTGACCTACGTCTGTATATGTCTGCCTTTATGTTGAAACTTTGCCAAATAGAGCTACTTATCTCTCCAGACAAGGTCTTGACTTGGTAACATATTGTTAAGAAAAGGACAATCAGTTTTCCATTGTTTTTCTGTAACTTCTTTTGAGTTTTATGTTTTGGGTTCACTCTTTCATTGTATTGTGCATCTATGACCTTTAATACTCTTTTTGTACACAAATGTTTCTTCAATTATCATACCATTGACTTTTTTTGTTCCCACATCTAAAAACCTTCTCAGATCATTGAATAGCTTAGCAACAAGATTTGCTCAACAACAAAAGAAAAGGCGTTTGTTTTTTTTACCATTCATGTACCAATTTTTATCTAATCTACTGATATTTTGTACTGTTTTGTCATTTTTTATTTTGAATCTGCAAACCAACGTTGGTACATGACGGCTGTCACATAATTAATTCATTGCTCAGGAACATCGTGTACCACCCGTGGTCACGATGTGAGTTTATTACTATCACTGTTTAGTTTAAAGGTTTGAGGAATGTCGAGTGTTATGGTATCAGTATTTGTTCAAAGAATACAAACCTGGACTTTGCTTGAACAAATTATTATAATGATTGTGGATATTCCTCAATAATCAATTTTCTTCAACTACAAGTCATTGATGCAAAATTCATCCGACAGGGGGGTCATGTCTGAAGATTGCTCCAGTTCAATTACTTTCCAAGATATGCGAAGCATATAGAACCACTCTAGACGTAACGAAAAAATGCTTCCACCAACAAATTCTATGGTGAATGTATGTAATATCCATTACCCTAGGTAGATGCGTCTTTGGCATAATAATAATCACAAAAGTAGTTTTTTACCATTTGACCAATCCAAGCATAATCGAAAATTGTGTTCGCCATTGAAATCTATAGAGTATGTGAAGTTTATCCCCCTGAGTTAATACATCTTTGACACTATATCGTACTTCGCAATTGTCGATTTTGATTATCAAGTCATTATAGGAATAATAAAATGAGGTTTTCATCATCAAATTCCATAATGAATGTAGAATTTACTACCCTGGATAAATATACAGGGTGTTCGGTAAGTATATGGCATAATTTTGGGAGCGTATCGGGAAGGTCAAAATTACTCAAGTTTGTCATAAATTCTTTTTGTGCCTCCTAACGGAGATACAGAGCCCTAAAGGGGTACACAACAATTTAATTTCGTAGTTGTAACTCTTGAGCCGGCTTGTATAATTTGATGAAATTTCAGTGTACGGCGAGATACCAGTTGTTGTTATCCCCGGTATTGAATTTTTTTTGACACCTCAGAGTGATTGTATGTACTGGAATTTGTCAATTAAAAAAGAAAACAAGAAAAAATATAAAATTGACATGATTTTTTTTGTTTTTTTGTTTTTCGAAAACAATTAGTCTTATCGGAAAAAATGAGAATTATCTTTTCTCCGTAGTGGGTTTTTCGGGAATCAAGGACACGTCCATACAGTTTCTTCTATTTATTAATAGCAACGTTTCGATGCCAATCGCATCTTCCTCAGGCTATAAAACAATCATTTGGTCAAAAAAAAAAAAATATTGAAACATAAACGTATCTACATAAAACATGATGGTATAAGTAACGCCAAATACATATAAAAAAATTACACAAAACGTCTATAATTGAGTGTCAAAATGTATCAAAGCATACAATCATACAAGAAACAATCACAGGAAACAGAAATACAAGAAAACACACACAACGTGAATGAATGTATACAGAACAAAACAAGGAAAAATTAGGAAAATCATTAATTGCCCACCTTCTTAACAAAATGAAGAAGGACATTGAATGGCAGTTGTTGGCCAAATTTGGAGTTAACAAAACATCATCAGTAGTCACATAAGTCAATACACACAAAATTAAATTATTTATCGTAACTAATAAATCAATATAAAACACCTCAAGATCTCAATACTTTCATTCTTATTAAACCCCCCAAGAGTGACACGGCAAATTAATACAGTCGATGTTGCACGTTCACCATATAAAGTGTTCATGAATTTCCGCGTGTATTGCGAAGGGGACAACACGTGGCAACACTGTAGGTCAGACTCAGTACAAATACGAACCATACCAGACCAATCCAACACAGCCCATCCTTGTCTATTTATTCAGTTGACCATTATCATGGATGGGACGTATGTTAACTTTTGTTACACGTTTTTTGCAGACCCCAAAACTCGACGTTGTCTATGCAAACAATTAGGGCACAACTTATCTGCTGGAAGTCTAACAATCCCGCCTCAACAGTACGTTATAGATACTGCTCAGATTGTTGACATCACTTCTAGTGTTTATTGTGTTCAGATGGTCACGCTGTATGAATATCATTCCAGCCAGATTCCTCTTGTAGTAATGATCCTCTCTGTGCAATATCTGAACCCCATCGAAAGCAAAATCGTGCTGAGTATCAAAGTGATGCTGAGCCAATGCAGTTTTTTCCAGTTTGCTCCGATTTCTTTCTTCGCAATCGTATCGATGTTGCTTCAATCTGTTGCCCAAATACTGTCTAGTTTTCCCGATATACACACTGCCACACGAGCATGGAATACTATAGATCACCCCAGACTGTTTCAGTATCGGAACACTATCCTTAAGACGTGTAAACAAAGAGTTAGTAGTTTTCAAATTATAAAAAACAATCCGAGAATCCTCGCCTACAAAAAGCCTCCCAATCCTATTAGAGAGTCCACGAATGAAAGGAAATCTGAAATATCTCTTTGTCTCCCTCAAACGCTCACGCTCCACTCTCGTCTCGTCGTTTGAGGGAGACAAGTCTAGAGGATGTAAAAATGTTGCCATCCTAGGAGGAAAACATAATGTCATGTTGATTTTACAACCCTAAGCAAATAATACTTCTCATACACTATACTGCCAAACTTATGAATTTCCAGAATATTCCACCCTAGACATCATCATTAGGTTTTGAAATGGACGTAGGTGAGGACGTAAATAGTCCCCCCCCCCTCTTACTTTTGAACGCATTAATATTTTTGGCTCAAATTTGGAGGTGTTGCTCAGGGTAGGCTTTACTAAGTTTTGACCTCCAAAAAAAAATTTCAACCGTCAAACTGACAGCTGGGCACCATTTTGAAACAAATTATTAAATGGAAAAGGGGGTCATGTGATACCTTATTTGAAAAGTCCTTCCATTCTCTTTTCACCCCCAAAGTTTGAAGTCCTTAGCATTTTTCTTAAGGAAATGGCGCCATATCGAAAATAAATTATTTGGGTCAAAATACTATCTCTAATTCTTAAAAGAACTTTATTAACAATGAAAAAACTAACCTATAACATAAGTGATTGTTTCTACAATAGTATTTAATAAAAAATTTCAAAAAAACCTAATACTAAAGATAATATTAAGAACGAAATCATGCAAAATTATCTCAATAAATTTTCAAAATGCTGTCCCTGAACCTCTTGACAATAATAATTTGAGCCAAAAATATTAATGCGTTCAAAAGTTAGAGGGGGGGGGACTATTCACGTCCTCACTGTATATCACCCCAGGTAAGTCTTTGACACGATATCGCACAACAAAAGTGAATTCTTATCATAAGAACACGGGTATATTGAATTTTTCCATCATTAGATTTTAAAGTTGATGTGATATGTACCACTCTTGGTGAAAATGTATGGAACACTATATCGCACAAGTAAACAAGTGATTTTGTAACATTACCTACCCAATAGGCATAAGAAATGATGCTTTCATCATTAGATCTATAGTGAAATTAACAGTTGAATTTGTAACATTAAAGTCATTAGTTCATCCTAGGGATAATGAAATGATCATACCATCGTTCAACTCTACAGTGAATAAAAAAATTATCTACTACATACATCTTTTCAATGTAAAGTTTATCGCGCAAGTGATTTCTATCATTGGGCCACCCTGGACATGATCGAATGATGTTGTTTTCATCAATAAATTCCATAATTGATACAAAAAGTATCACCCGAAGTCGAAGTAAAAATTTTTCACATTTCCACACAAGTGAATTCGTATCATAAGACCACTCTAGGTAAAATAAAGTTAAGTTTTCATGATCAAATTTCATAGAGGATTTGATTTTCACCTTATATGAGCCCAATCTCATAAATAAAAAGAAAACCGTCATCTGTCATTTTGACACGTTCATCATTCGATGACATTAATTATCTTACCCACGCTGTGAGTGCAATGAACCAAATTCAAAGAATCAAGGATCTATCAATGGAGCAACGGCGGCTCGTGCTATACAGGGTGACAATTCAAAAAGGACAAGCATTTGTTTGTGTTCAAACCAATGATAGTATGAAGAATTGGCAAGACAAGTCAATTCAGATATCAAGAGGGACAGCTTTTGAGGTATTTGTTGTTTTTCTGGAATCAACCCTCGCACGACCAGGATAGCTACCCCTGAAACTTCAAATAGCAACCTACACTAATTTTGCGATTTTCAAAATCCTAACCTCACAAAAATTTTCAAACGAACAGAATTAATTATTCCTTGAACTTATGATGCTATGAAAATTTGGTGAGACACGTCAATTCAGATATCGAGGGGGATAACTTTTGAGGTATCTATCAATGTTCTGGATTTAACCCCCTCACTCCCAGGGTAACTACCACTAAAATTTCGAATAGCAGTATCCACCTATTCCGCGATTTTTGAAATCTTCATGTGATTCTCAATAAGCTATATCACTTTTGTTTTTAAAAATAATGTACATAACCTCACAATTGTTCTGTTTGTGAAATTGAAAATTCCATAAAAAAAAGGAATTAATCTAGGGATACATGAGGAACTCAGAAAAGACAAAAGAAATTGGAGTTTTCATTCAAATTCTTAAGGTAGGCCCACTGGAGGTTAGGGGGTTTAAAGGAATATGACAGCTAACACCTCAAAAGTTGTCCCCCTTGATATCTGCATTGATATATTTCACAAAGTCTCCATACCGTCATCAGTTTAAGAAATTATAATTATTGTTGTCCTTTTGGAAAGAATTGTGAGATTATGTAGTCCAACTTGAAAAAAAAGTGATGCAACTCATCAAATATTTCAAAAATCGCGGAATAGGTGTTGACTACTTTTTGAAATTTCAGGGGTAGTTACTCTGAGAGTGAGGGGGCTGAATCCAGAAAATTAATAGATACCTAATAGATACCAAAAGTTGTTCCTCTCGATATCTAAATTGTCTAACCAAATTTCCATACTATCATCAGTTCAAGGAATTAATAATTTTGCTCATTTGAAAATTTTTGTGAGGTTAGAAACTTCAATTTTGAAAAAAAAATTATGTTGCGTATGGAGAATATCGTGAAGATTTCAAAAATCGCAAAATAGGTGGGGGTTGCTATTTGAAATTTGGTCCTTTTTAAATTGTCCCCCTGTATATTTGGGTGAAGCGCACAAATAATATTTGGATATATTTTATGACTCATCACAAAACATTGGTACCTCCTCAACATCTCGATCCAGTAACGCTTGAATGGACGCAGCTATAGATCATTCATGATTGGTTGGAACGGAATTTCTTTAGTGGTAGGACGATGATCGTTCCAAGTAGGTACGGTTCTCGGTCGAGTTGGAATAAAAATTTTATAGACTCCAACCAAGTCGCTGGTATAGTGGTATGTTAGGAAAGAACCAAAAATCCCTATAGAGTGCGGCTAGTTACGAAATCATTCAAGAATTCGGGCGGTCCTCTAGTGACAAAGATTTCTTCTCCTGTTCACAAACCACGAGTCTTTCTCACGATTATATCATCAAAGCTCAGGGTTTTTTTCGAAAATAGATCTAGGAGCTCACAGCCTTCACCAAATTTCCGGTTTCTGGTGCAACCTCAAAGCAACATCAAAAATACCCTCGTGAAGTTGCGACAAACATTGAAGGGATTGAAGGGAATAAAAAACATGTATGAGATATTGAACAAAAAAAGGTCATTTTTAAAACGTCAAGAATATCTTCTTTCTACATAAGAATGACAAAAAAGAAAAAGTCCCCACTAGAATCTCTTTCGAAAATCATCAAAGTTTGTTGACTTTCATTCAGCATACTGGATTTATAATTAAAGTTCCTTGCGAGTACTGGAAATGTGAAGAGGGTGAAGATTAAACTAATATAAACAATTGCATATATTCTGCAATCAGACAACTGGTACTTAGTCATTATGGCTAACTCACTCGCCAACCACAGTACCACTAAGATAAATCCTCATTGAAACATTAAGTCGTGCATAAACAGTGGATTCAAATTTTTAATAAATACAACCGTGAGAGCTGACAATGGAATATTCTGTAGTATTGTTCATCACATTGATATAGTGCTACAAAATATGGCGATTATGGATATTATTAATGACTTGTCAGATCTTACACATTAATGCGCATCCATCTGCTTTGTTAACGATTCTTTTGAGTAGCCAGCTACCGGGCCGGTTACGTTATGAGCTACTAATGCTTTTGTGCGCCGGCCCTTTTATGAAACCTCTTTCTTTTTCTGTTTCGTTTCCTTTTGGATTACATTAAATAAATCTCCTATCAACGCTGAATACGCATTGTAATGCTGGCTGTACGCTTGATGAATGATTTGTCGATGTATTGTTCTAGATGGAGGACGATGGGTCTGCTACTGACAATGATTGTTCGATGAAGTACGGAGTATTTTGAATGAATTCCCAATGGATATTGATGCATTTTCTACAGTATCAGTTCAGCCGTTAAGACTTATCTTCATGCTTGAAAAGTTTGAAATAATATTCTATGTTCTTCTGAAGAAAATCAATAGCATATTACATAATATAACTCAATACCAGAGACCACTTGCCTTTTGTTTTAACGACACAGATTTTTTTGAAAATAAAGCAAAGTTTATCAGAAAACTGATAACTATTCGCATATTTATTGAGGAAAAAAATTCTTTTCCGTGAGGGATAGTCACCAATTTTCTTCGTGGAAATTGAGTTTTTTCGATCATCTAATCAATATTGGATAGATCCGTCTAGAATGTATCCGTCTAGAATGTATCCAGAAAAAAGAAAGCACAACTTTAATTTTTCGGTATATATTATGATACTTGAATTACAAAATTTCAAGGAATAATCCATCTTATTTCCTTACTCAACCTTCAATTAACTTTAGTCACTCAACTTCACGTTCGGGTATACTCAAAACCCAGGTCAGCACCATAATGTCAGTGATGGTGGATTTTGTTTTTGGCTCCCTTGATACCTATGCGGCCTTGTCTTTTTAGTGACAAACTGTGGGCAAACTATTAGTCTTTGCCGATCTCCAAATCTTTTGAAAACCTTAGGCGCAGATTTTGTCGTCCTGAGGCCGTTAAAGCGTTTGAATTGTTTCCGCAAACCTTACGCAGATTTTACGAAACTGGTACATGCTTCATATCTGTGCCATTTTTCATCTGCTTCATTGTCTCATATACTGCACTTTTTCCGAAGTCACCCAATTTCACCAACTTCTCAACGTTTGGGAAACATTTCAGAGACAGATATTACACCTCTTTTTTCTCTGCTCGCGACATTATTTCACAAATCTTAAGCTGGTCAACAATATTTGACAGATGGTGTTTTCAGGCCTTTTTGGCCATAGTCTGACATCGGCTGAACATGGGCGACGCATTTTACTTGTCTTGTAGTGTTACAGAAAAAGAGAATATGAAGATGAAAGAAAATGTAAAATTCCGGATACTTTCTAGGCAGACTCAAATTATTTACTAAAAAACTCAACTTCACGTTCGCTCCAACAAAAGGGATAATCTAAATCAATATTTTCTCACCATGTTTATTTTCACATTCTATTCGTAAACTGAATCGCTTTTTGGTTAACTGAATCACAATTATTGCTGTTGAATTGAAAAAAAAAACATACTGGGTTTTGAGATTTTTCTTTTATAAATAGACCCATTTTTCTCTTGAAACAAAAGTACCTATTAATGATTACTTTTTAACATGACTAAACTTTCAAAGTTGGTTTATGTAGGTGTCTAGAGTATGAATGAATACGGGCATGAGAAAAAAATATTCCTCCGAGATTTTGATCATGTTATTTATTGTTTATCATTTTTTACCGAGCCCTGATATATCCGACAAGGTAAAAGGTGTTCATCGTTGAAATTGTTCTAAGTCCGATTGCCATAGTTTGAGTATCCCGTGGCCCCATTGGCGTATTGGAGCGGCCTTTTGCGGAATTTTTTTCGTGCCTTTGAAGCCAGCGCCGTATTAAAACGGTTCAATAAAAGTGGATTCGAACCCATCACCGTATTATTACGACAGTTTAATAAAAGTGCATTTGGAACTACCGCCGTATTGATCCGTCGCTACGGAATTTGGTTCAGTGGATCAGTGGAGAGATCGAGTATCAGTCTAGTATTGGGAATCAAAGAGCATGTAGCAGTAATATCATTAAATGCTTTCAATGTTTGTAAAAATAAATAAGTGATACAATGAGCTTCGAAATTCTTTTTTTTATATGTCGTCTATTCACGGCAGTGGGCCTAATGCCATATTGAAAAGCGTGGGATTGGTGGCACCGTAGTGAAATATTGGCCGGTAAAGAGAGGGTTGATACGATCTCTTATCCCAACCAGGATCGATCAAGGTGCAAGACAAGTGATTAAATTCAAATTCAAATTCAAATAAATTAAATTCAAAATTCAAATGTTCCATATCATATTGCTTTAGAATCTGACCTCACGTGATAAAGGATAGAAATGATAATTGATGTAAATTTGTCTAGCCCATGATGTTTCTTATTCACATCATTATCTACACATAATATTTGGTCACATTTTGATCTACACATAACTGGTCACATCATGGTGTACACATATTTGGTGAATTTGGTCAAATTATGACGTACACACATAATTTACTATGATGGCATTATATAACCTAAACTTACCCAAAATAATAACATACACATATTTGAATAGTTTGTCACAATCGGATGATGTTATACCCACATACGTGTTCCTTCAATATTGTTCCCACAAACGTGTAGGTTGATTTTCGACCCATTTCTACTTTCATCTGAACGATTGATTGTCTTCATAGACAAAAAAACTTTTCCAGATTGAAGATTATCGGCAATGTTAATCTCTGATCCGATAGGTAGGTAACAGCTGATTGGAGAGTATATTTCAAGATCAGTATCAGATGTCCCACATTTCCCAACGCGCAGATCATCCATTTATCAACCTAACCTCAGTTTATTTCCAGATTTATTAATCCAGTAAAGATATCATCGAGTATATCATCATCAAAAACAACATTGAGACCATTGAGTGTAAAACCCAAGAGATCACACCTGTCACCTTTGTGGTTTTTTTGCTAAAGGAGTGGTTTCTTATTTATAACAGTTCACAAAACTCATCGAACTAATGCCCTTATCTTATAAACACTTTTGACTATTTGAAGAAAGTACGAAATCACTTGCGCAGATGAAAAACGGCCATTTAAGAAAAAGCAATTTTTGAATTAAAAATCATTATTGTGTAAATTCATCAAAGCATGATCATTATTTTTTTTGGCAGGAAATTTGAATAATAATGAATAAATAAAAATCCCTCTCATTGCCACAAATGTGGCTAGTGTGATTTTGTGTCTGGAAATTCAGGTGATGGTTTTCGAACAATCCTGCAGAAATCGGTTTTGAAAAAAAACCAACCCCTATTGCTAAAAACCCACCAGGGGCGTAATCTCTTCGATTTTATTCTCAGTGGACGTCCCCCCATCCTCCCAGAAAAAATCATCTTGTCAGCATTTTTTTTATGAACCCCCTTCCAGTTAACTGTATTATAAGTTATATTTCCATTGACGTGATAAATAATAGAGGATTTTGTATTTTTTGATTTGCCGAATCAAAAATACGAAACTAAAATCATCTTTTAGCTGCCAGGTGTTACTGCTATCCAGTGACTTTAATGATCCGGATGACTCCTGGTCATGCTTGAAACATTTTCCCATTCTCTCTAATTCCTTTA
Source organism: Orchestes rusci (assembly GCA_958502075.1). Classification (NCBI taxonomy): domain Eukaryota; kingdom Metazoa; phylum Arthropoda; class Insecta; order Coleoptera; family Curculionidae; genus Orchestes; species Orchestes rusci. The sequence goes on from OY293304.1 coordinate 20,331,886, forward strand.
CACATATTTATTCTCCAACATCGCATCACAATTACCTCCAAGTACCTCAAATCCCTGGTAAAACCTCCACAGTAAGTGGATATATTTTCTTACCCCTTCTTCAAACTGTGATTCATCCTCAATTATTTACAAATTTTGAAAAAAAGCTGATGATTTTTTTTCAATTCTATACCCAAAAGTTATTTTTTTTATATAGCTCAGACTCCATCCCTCGGTCCTTAAATCCAAATCTTTATTCATTGGACTTGAAGGATTATCAGAATTTGTTATCAGAAAACACAATTATTGTGAATCAGAAGTCAAAAATATCAAGACCTCGACATTTTTTTTAAATGGGACACTTGTATTTGATCCCCTGGTTCGAAAGAGATTTCTTTTCTTATTTAAAATATATTAGGGTTGAGGGTATTATCAGTAACGGTTATAAAGATATTGGCGATTTTCTATACATGAAATAGGTGAGTGGTTCCAAAAAAATGTTAATATCCTTATAACTGTTGAAGATATCCCCCTCAACTCTTATAAATTTGTAATCAGGATAAAACTTTTTTCGAACTAGAGGATAAAATACAGGGTGAATCGATAAAAAAAAATTTAGAGGGCTTAATTTTTTTGACTTCTGATGCTCAATTATTGTTTTTTTCGATAACAAATTCTGATAAATCTGAAAAAATACTACAACCTTCTTTTTTTGAGCTGCTTTCTAGGGTTAATACTAAGGAAGATAGCTACTGGCCAAAATATACGTGAGCACTATGTATATGCTGGTGGCAATTGAGAGAGAGAAAACTGGTTTATAAGCAAAATCCTAGGAGGCTCTGATATGTCGTTCAATAATTCTGCCGAAAGATGGCGTTGTGGTCTATAACACCACGCAATTAATAATTCAGTATGAAAGTTGTGTTTACGTAAATAGTAGTACGCTTCTCTGTCATTAAAATAAAAAATCTGATAAACAAATTGTCGAAACCTATTAAAAATGCCTGGTGTTCCCTATTCGAATGAAAAAAAGTTGGATATGTTAGCGCTGTACTTGCATTCACAGAGAAATGCCGACATTACCTCAGCAAGGTATTTGGAGATGTACCCCGAACGACGGCAGCCTCATAATGCCCAATTCAGAAAAATGGTTGTTAATTTGATCAACTTTGGGGCCTTCGAACAACCTAGAAGCGGATACAACATTGAAAATGAAAATCGCAACAGAAACATTTTACAAGCTGTCAACGAAGACTCTGGTAAATCGGTAAGAACTGAAGAACGGGAAATTGGTGTCTCAAAATCAACAGTTCAAAGAGTGCTAAAAAAGAAGAAAGAAAAGCACCATCCAGAAAGACCCACAGTACTTTAAGGACTTGAAAAAACTGATTTTCCAAGTCGAATGCGCTTCTGCGAGTGGTATACAAGAAAGTGTAATGACAATCCCGATTTTGTAAATCATGTCTTGTGGTCCGATGAAAGTAGGTTTTCGAATTGTGAAGTTTTCAATAACACTCATTATTGGGCTGTGGAAAACCCTCACGAAGTGGCAGCGAAACGTCTACAGACCAGATTTGGGTTTAACGTTTGGTGTGGGGTCATTGGTAATTTAATCCAACTTACCCCTCTCAATTGGGCAACTATCAATCAATCAATTCAGGAAATCGACTTAAAGGACCATTTTCATTTGACTACAGCCTAAACGGACAGAGATACCTAAAGCTTTTGCGAAATCAAGTTGTGCCGGCATTACGAGCTACTATAACCAAAGATGAGTTCTGAAGAACCTGGTTTCAACAGGATGGATGTCCGGCTCACAAGACCATCCAAGTCAGGAACTTCTTGATAGAGCAGTTTGAGGAAAGGATCATTTCATTTAATGGTACAATACCCTGGCCTCCTAGATCCCCCGATCTTTCGCCCTTGGATTTTTATCTCTGGGGTCATACAAAGAATGAGGTCTATGAATTTGATCCTCCTGTGACTATAGAAATCCTGAGACAAAGAGTTTTTGACACATTTACCAATATCAACAGAAACATACTTGCGAGAGTTGTACGAAAAACAGTTACTAATTGTCAAAAATGCCTCGATGCAAATGGACGTCATTTTGCAAACTTGTAAATCAATACCGAGACAGTCGAGAACACATTACAGTATTTTCATTTTTAATATATTTGTATCTACCTGTGAGTTATTCAAAACCTTAAGTGTTGATTGAATAAACAATGTTTTTTCTGACTTTTTATTCAATACACTCATAGACTCGTTGAGAAATCATTATTCACGTCCATGTTCTATTGAAAATTCAATGAGTTTAACACGTTGGCTGCACACCAAATAAGGTGACCTTAGGTTGATACAGTACCTATTAATGATGTTTTGCGACAAATAAATCATGGCATCCTTAGAAAAGATTTAGTCCTAGCTACGAATCTGATATTTTGATAATACCTTAATCTTTTATGCACTTCTGGGACATCACTAGACTGAAAATTTCACACTCTTTCCAAAAATCGGAAAATCCAGTATGGCGGCCATAAGAAAAATGAGAGTTGAGGCTGGTTGCGGGAAAACAAAAGACGATTGAGACATGTCATACACACCATTTTATTCGTTTCAAAAAAGTGTCCGGATAATGTTACATTTTCATAGCTGTCCAATTAGCCGTTCGGATTTACTGACAAAAAACAAAATCCGTCATTTTCGGTTTTTCGCCGATATTTCCAAAACCAATTGACTGATCGCAATTCTGGAACCAAATATCGAACGCACTAAGTTTCCTCTAAAACTTTCCTCATTCAACCTTTGATGTAGGTATAATAGGAGCCAAGATCCCTGTATAGAGAAACGCATCTGGGACATACTGTATACATATTTATCAAAAAAATAATTTGCTCATCTACAGGCTTTGCAAAAATATAATATTGTAACGGTCTATCTTGATAAACCACGACAATAATCCCAATTTTCATAATTCACAATCAAAATTTTGCACTACGTCAAGAAAACCAAGGATGTTTGATATTGTTAATAGTAACAGAGGTCTTATAGCAGAAAACCAGTCTCTAAGATTTGATATCCAAGCAACCCTAATGATATTCAACATGGGATTTTCACCAATTTTATAATATGAAGAATACACACAAGAGATATTGCGAACACTACAGATCGTATAAATCATCACATAAGTGCTCTCTTCAAGGCACGTTTACGATCGGGATGCTTTTACAAAGTGATGCTGTAAAGCACTTTCGAAATAAGATATATCAGAGAATTTTCACCGGATATAAATAGGTCGATTCAAAATTTAATACTTCTATTCAAAATCGTAAGATCTTTTCACGGTTTATACAAAGCGTCTTTTACGATAATTTCGATTTACTATACACAATCGAATTTAATGGTAAATATTCGAGAACATAAGTGTCATAAAACTAAATGTTTATTTTCAGTAGGTACTCAATTCGGTATCGGTATCAAGTTTTCAGAAGAGACGTCTCAGAAAAGTTTATGATTATATTCGTATTGAGTAACAGAGAAGTGTCTGTCTTGTTTACGTTGTATTGCGTCTGTTGGAATCTTGAATAGGAAACGATGAGGTCGATATCATCACGTTAATGCTCTGTATACCTCGGTTAGATCCTGAGAGGCAAACCGGCACTATTTTCTGTTGGTAGCTTAATTTGCTAAGTGAAGATTTAGCAATGGAAGAGACACGCCACATCTTACGACAAAATATAATCACTTCACATTTTTCAGGACAGTTTCCGTTATTTTGTTTTGAGTTTACTCCCATCGGTTTCGAATAATATGCCGAAATATTGAATATACAAGATGTGTTAAGGAAAAGGTGACCTTTCAAATATCGCCGTCTAGATAAAGTTGCTTTAAAGTGAATTAAAACTGCGAAAAAACCTCTTTGGCGCGGTGCAATAGGCCAAACGTACGTACCGCCTAATGAGTGAACTGATATTGCGCGTTCTCTTTATTTGGTCAGGTCAAACTTATCATTGGGCGGCACGTTACAGCTTTCATGCTTTGTACTGGTATTTAGTAACTACAATTATTGAATTTTGAATTTTGTATGGTAATATCCGTCTTCCCAGCATTTGTTAGAAATATTAGCCATTTTGTCTTTTAAGTTTCTTTTGCACATTTATGAGGGTTGGAGTCCTTTTGGTGTGCTTAACGATTTACTGTTATCAGAAAAAATAAATCAAAGAGCCTGCATCAAATTATTTCAAAGTGATATAACGGTCTTGAAACGTTAATTTTGACATATGTATCGATTCTTCTATGAGCAAACAATTTGCTCACTGTTCATACTTGAAATTTTTCGAATGTTTTGAGCATGAAATTTTGGCAGCGTTTTGCTAAAGATCTATTATTGGTGATACAAATTGCTTTCAAGAAATCCATGAAGTTACAACTCTTGGCCTTTAAGGCTCCTGGATTATGAGTATTTTATGTTCATGACGTCCAAAACAAAGCTCAATCTTGGAATGATTAGATGATAGAGGTGACAAAAAAAAGACCAAGTTCGCTGAGATGTGAGGTGTTCCTCACCTTTTCTTCGATTATGATATAGTGGCGCATCGTGATTACTTACATCACGATAATGCACACCACATCGATGCTTCATAGTTTTCAAATTGGCGTCTTCCTGTTCACACTAAGACTAAATTGCAGAGGTTTATTTGTTTGAGGACATAGAAGACCGCATCCTTAAAATTATTTCAAGATTGGACAAAGCGCGGGCACAAAAGTCTAAGAGCCAGTGACATTTTTCAGTGATGATTTAGTTAAGGCCTATTTTTTGGAAGAATGTTGTACGGACCCTAATCGAGTGTCATCCGAGAGGGTTTACCTTAATCGCGGTCCCAAGGGGGTGGCGGAACGCCCCCAACATGTAAAAAAAATTGCATCTTTTTATCATTTAGTTAAGGCTGAATTTTTTACCAGTTGTACTTTGGTGAACCACAATCATCCAGAAAAATTGGCTGATCGATTGGCCGGTTCCTTAAGGGAGACGGATCACCCTCAACATGTCGTGGGATCGATGATTTTTTCATGATTTAGTTAAGGCTGAAATTTTGACCAGCTGTTATTTGAAAACACAATCATTCAAAAAATTGGCGAATCGATTGGCCGGTTCCTAAAGGGTGGCGAATCACCCCCAACATGTCACGAAAACATTGAACTTTTCATAATATGATTCAGTTAAGGCTGAATTTTTCACCAGTTGTTCTTTGGTAACATTCAATCATCCAGAAAAATTGGCGGATCGATTTGCCAATTTCTTAAGGGTGGCGGATCAACCCCAACATGTCACGGAAATATTGAACTTTTCATAATATGATTAAGTCGAGGCTATATTTCTCACCACTTCTTCTTTGGTAGCCCACAATCATCCGGGAAAATTGGCGTATCGATTGGCCAGTTCCTTAAGGGTGGCGGATCACCCCCAACATTTCACGAGCTATGTGATGCAACCAGGCCATGGTCACAACCCTCGCAATCTACGTATTTTTAATAATTTATTGATTATTATTGTATAAATATTTCTAGTAAGCTTAATAATCATTTTTATATCATGACGACCAAAACGTAATTCCAATTATTCACTTATCACTTGATTTTCGACAATTCAAGATCGCAGTTAATTGATAGTCAATATTGTAATTATTATTTGGATATATTAATTTTTTTAGTTAGTGTTCAATAATAATTCCATCACTGGCGCAGTCGTACGTGTAGGTGTCTCAGAGATTCCTGGTTTTGCAATTAGTCCCAAGAGGTAAGTTGCCGAATTCCAGAAAAATCGTCAGTATAAACTGTTGGCTGAGACAGAAACAAACCACGGCAAGAAGACCACAGTTGCAAAGACCAAATCGTAAGTGAGTTTTCCTTTCGACTCCCATTCCATTTTTACAATTGTTGTGTGTATATTTCAAATTTACTAAAGCGCAAGATATTGATTCGTTACATTAGTTAAATCAAGGCTGAAATTTTCACCAGTTGTTCTTTGGTAACATACAATCATCCAGAAAAATTGACGGATGTATTGGCTGTTCCTTAAGGGTGGCAGATCAACCTCAACATTTCACGGAAATATTGAACTTTTCATAATAGTATTTAGTCACGGCTGAATTTTCACCAGTTGTTATTTTGTTACCTTACAAGCATCCAAAAAATTTGGTGGATTGATTGGACAGTTCCTACAGGGTAGCGGATCACCCCCAACATGACGGGTGGACAATAAACTTTCAATAATATGATTTAGTAAAAGGCTGAATATTCTAGTATGTTATTGTGGCAACCATTTCAAGTGTATATGTCAACTGGCGGACAAAATAGCGGTTCTAAGTGGGCACCTGGTGGAACGACTTGATCCGCCGACCTTAAGGAACTTGCCAATCGATCCGTCAATTTTTATGGATGGTTGTGGGTTACCAAAAAACAACTGGTGGAAACTTCAGCCTCATCTGAATCATATTATGAAAAGATCAATATTTCCGTAACATATTGGGGGTGATCCGCCACCTTTAAGGAACTGGCCAATCGATCCGCCAATTTTTCTTGATGATTGTAGGTTACCAAAGAACAAAACTGTTGAAAGATTCAGCATTAACTGGATCTCATTATGAAATGTTAATTGGTCCCACGACATTTTAGGGTTGATCCGCCACCTTTAAGTAATTGGCGCCAATTTTTCGGGATGATTGTGGGCTTCCAAAGAACAACTGATGAAAAATTCAGCCTTGACTAAATCTTATATGAAAAGTTCAATATTTCCGTAACATGTTGGGGGTGATCCGCCACCCTTAAGGAACTGGCCAATCGATCCGCCAATTTTTCCTTGATTATTGTAGGTTACCAAAGAACAACTGTTAAAAAAATCAGCCTTAACTGGATCAAATTATAAAATGTTCATTGGTCCCACGACATGTTGGAGTTGATCCGCCACCCTTAAGAAATTGGCGCCAATTTTTCTGGATAATTGTGGGCTTCCAAAAAACAACTGGTGAAAAATTCAGCCTTGACTGGAACATATAATGAAAAGTTCAATATTTCCGTGACATAATGGAGTTGACCCGCCACCCTTGAGGAAATGGCCAATCGATCTGCCAATGTTTCTGGATGATTTTAGGCTATCAAAGAACAACTAGTGAAAAATGTAGCCTTAACTGAATCATATTATGAAAAGTTCAATGTTTTCTTGACATGTTGGGAGTGTTCCCCCATTCGATCCGCCCATTTTTCTGGATTATTGTAGGTTACCAAAGAACAACTGGTGAAAAATTCAGCCTTGACCGAATCATATGAAAAGTTCAATATTTCCGTGACATGTTGGGGTTGATCCGCTACCCTTAAGGAACTGGCCAATCGATCCGCAAATTTTATGGATGATTGTAGGGTACCAAAGAACAACTGGTGAAAAATTCAGCCTCAACTGAATCATTATGAGAAGTTCAATGTTTTCGTGACATGTTGGGCGGGTGATCCGCCACCCTTAAGGAACTGGCCAATCGATCCGCCAATTTTTCTGGATGATTGTAGGTTACCAAAAAACAACTGGTTTAAAATTCAGCCCTGATCGAATCATATTATGAAAAGTTCAATATGTCCATGACATGTTTGGGTTGATCCGCCACTCTTAAGGAACCGGACAATCGATCCGCCAATTTTTCTGGATGATCGTGGGCTATCAAAGCTTGTCAAAATTTCAGCCTTAACTAAATCATAAAAAGTTCATCGGTCTCACGACATGTTGAGGGTGATCCGCCACCCTTAAGGAACCGACCAATCGATCCGCCAATTTTTCTGGATAATTGTGGACTACCAGAGAACAAGTGGTAAAAAAATTCAGCCTTAACTAAATGATAAAAAGATGCAAATTTTATACATGTTGGGGGCGTTCCACCACCCCCTTGGAACCGCGATCAGGGCAAACCCTCTCGGATGACACTCGATTGGAGTCCGTACAACACTCTTTTAAAAAATAGGCCTTAGCTAAATCATCCCTGAAAAATGTCACTGGCTCTCCTACTTCAAGTAGTATGTTATCAGAAGGGACGAGCATCTTCGAAGCGAACAAAATAGATTCTGATCAACAAATGAATAATTTCAAAGATAAATAAAAAGTATTATTTTTGATTTATTTCGTATATCCAGAAAATTTAGACGAAGTTGAAACTCAACGCTCTTTTATTCCTCTAAGACAATTTACAGACATTGTATAGGATCCGCAATACATAATTAAACTTACAGCTAAAGTAATTGATATGAGCACAATAGATAATACACATGATATAGATCGGTTCGAAAAATATTACACTACAACAACTTATTTCAATCCACAAATGCCTGATCAATACTGTATGGACACAATATCCATGACAGCTGTTCAAAGTCTCCTCTTGAATAATATGGATTGACGGAGACTGCTTAATATGATGTGGAAAATTATTGAATATTTCCAAACCAAAAACACATAGAAGTTTCTTACTTTTTCCAAGTCTTTTTAGTGGTGAAAAAAAGTTGCAGTTTTCTCTCGTGTAAAACTCAGCAAAATATACAAACATGAGCTGTTGAAAATTCAGCATGTTCTTCATTGTCTTCATAAAGTAAATTGATGATGCCAATTTTCTATGTAGGGCACGACAGTGTTCGTTCCAGTTCGATGTATTTGACTCCCAGAAAGTGTGTGGTTTCTGCAGCTTTTCTTTCCTGATGTCGACATTGATATTTAGGGCAGCTTCATTTTTAATTAAGTGGAACTGGACACATGTAGTTTTCACATCATTTTGCTTCAATAGGAAGCATGACACTTCGGGACCTGCAGATTTTTTTTCTTTAATTTGAAGGCAATAATATCCCTCACTTCATCCTCAGTCACTGGTTGGAGAAATATGCTGCCAGACTGTCTCAATGAGTTTCATATGAAAGGATGGGTGTTATATCGATATTGCCAGTTTTTGCTGAGGTGCATCAACAAAGAAATCAGCAAAGCATTCAGCAACCATAATATGTGGATCCGTTATTTTTTTGTTATTTACCTATATGCACTATGCAGTATCTGAATCTTTCCTGCTTTCTGTTACTCAGTTATTTCACAATATTTCCGGTAGCTTTGGTTCTATTTGTTGATTCGAGTATAATGGTTTTGTAGTGGTCACCTTTTATATTAGCAATGCGTCTGTTATAACACTCAATACCCTTTTCTTTACGAGTTCTTCCTTTGGAATAAAAAAAGTTCAATGAAAAGTGAGAGAAATGTTTCGTAGAAGTCTTAAAATGCTACTAGGAATGTCTTTGATTGTATTATGGATCACATTTGAGTAGATCTAACTGAATCTTATCAATGACATCTCAAGTAAATTTCCTTGTCAATCAAGATTTTTCTTTGGAGTTTAAAGGAGAGAAGGTTGCTGATATTATTACCGAGCGGTGATCTGATATTCATAATGCTGCAGGTAGACGAGTTGGCATTTGTAAATTCAGGATCAAAAATACAATATTCTTGGTCTTGTTTCCTTATCAATAATAATTTGAGAAAGTAGATAGGGTTGAGGATTAGATCGGTGTTGAAGTCCCCTGTTAATAATATTTTGATTCTGAGTCTACAGTGATTGCAAATCAACTTGAGTTTTGTAAGGAGGATGTCGAAGTCCTCAACTCTTCCAGGAGACGTGTAGCATAACAAAACAAATATTTGTACTCTCTGCTGCGGTTGTCCATTCAATTCGACATAATCTCGATGTTTTTCTATTCACAGTATTGTATATTCAGGTCGATGAGTTTCACATGAATGTTTATTTTGCACTAGATGGCGAAGCCTCCTCCTCGGTGTCGTTGTTTTGAGTAACTCGATTTTATTGCGAATTTTGGAAAATGAAGATAAGGAGTAGATTCAGGTGTTGACCAGGTTTCGGTAAGACTAATCAGTTTCAAGCTAAACGCAATATTCAATATACGGGGTGAGTCTGAAAAAATGCGCATTTTGACATGGTGAATAGAGTATGGTAGGATAATCACTTTTTGTAAATGACAATGTCCGCAAACGTTTCGTTAAGAAAATAGTAATGATAAGAATGATAGTATTGATTTTTTCACTGTCAAGTCGAAACGTCTCAGGCGATTTTAATAGAATGTTCAGAGTTTTGATGATGTTGGTGAAGGAACTGATGATTGTCTGGACGTGGTTTTGGTTTTGGTTTATCAAAACTATTCTGCTACTTATAAAAATGAACAGGTTTCATTCCATGAGAATGTTTCAATTTCTTGTCAGATTCGAGATAAACGACTTCAAAGATTTTATTTAAACTAAAATTTTGTATGAGCTGAATTTAGTCAAGACTTATTTTAATCTCAAAGATGACGAGATTCCTACTCAAACCATGTCGAGAACCAATTAAACAATTAAGGTTTTTGATTTGTACAAACTTGCTAACTCAAAGTTAAGCATAGTAAATCCGTGCTTCAAATGGGTTGATCTGAGAATTTCGAAAAATACGCTAACATCTGATTTTAACTTGTTTGGTGGGCTCTCAGAAGCTCATTTCCGAATTTTAAGAAAAATCCAAGGTCAGCTCACCGCGCAATCTTGAAAATAGGGGCGCTACTTTTTTTTCCGTTCCCTTTTTTGGAATAAAATATCATTGAACCAAAATTGTTTTGAATTAAATTCTCAAGAACTTTTGATTGAAACTTTTTGTTCTAAAATCAACAATGGAAAATTTACAGGGTAATTTTTTGATAATATGGCATGTGAGAAAAAATCGTACTTCACGAAAGTTGTGCAGAACTGAACAACTATTAAAAAAATGAAAAAATTTGCTTGGAATGACATTCTGCACTACTTTCATCCTATACGATTTTTTCTCACGACATGTCATATTAAAAAATCACCCTATAAGTTTTCCATTGTAGATTCTAGAACAAAAACTTCGAAATAAAAGTTCCTTTGGATGTAATTCTGTACACCTTTTATTCTATCGTAAGTCTCATAGGAACGTAGAAAAGACGTAACAAAGTTGATTGATATATAGGTTGGTCTACTTGATCACAAACGTTGTGTTTCCTCGTCCAAGCAAATAGATTGTCTGTATGGTAATTGTGTGGGAGGTATATTTGTACAAATGTTTCGGCAAATATATTGGCCATTTTTGTGCAGCGACAACTTGAAAACGTTTTCTCTCTAAAGCTGAAATCACTGTGTCTCATCTTATTCTGGAATTTTATATTAACTCTCAATAATGCATTCAATAATCTTTGAAACAGTCCGAGTTGCTAAACCTCTCTAATATCGAACGTCCGAAACATCAATGCCTTCTTCAAACCGTCTCATTACTTTCTTGAGATTGGTTCGAGAAGGTATATTATTCTCTTATCGGCGGCTTATTTACATACCGGCAACTTTTGATCAAAGGTCTTTTTGAACATTTTCACATCTGAAACGTTCCCCGAGAATCCTTTTTGATTTCCAGAGGTTTATTTGTGCAATGCTGTATTGGTGGACATAAATTAGCGATAGCTCCGGCTTCACTTTTAAGAATCAGACGCGAGCAATAGATTACTCCGATGAAAGTGGATTCCGTAGTTTTCTTGATGTTGAGATGATGTTGGACAATGAGGAAAGAGTTGAAATTCACTTATATTAAAACTGGTTTATGACTTTATCTCATAATAACCATAAAGAACCAAGTAATGTGTAGAATGTCCCGGAACGGTCAATTATTTAAGAAATATTGCACAAAACAAAAACGCTTCCGACATACAGGGTGTCCGGTAAGTATATGGCATAGTTTCGGCAGCATATTAGGAAGATCAAAATAACCCTAGTTTGAAATAAAACTTTTTTTCTGAAGTGCCTCCCAACGGAGGGAGATACAGAGCCCTGAAGGGGTAGCCATCGATTTCATTTTTTAGCTCTAACTTTTGAACCGGCTAGTATAATTTGATAGCATTTTAGTATGTTGTGTGAGCCATGAGGACTCATAAGACCATCTCAAAGTCAATATTTGAAATTGTGGGGGGATCCAGAAACGGACTGGCGACCAAACCTTTTGGGCCCAATTTTAGACAGGTTTCATTTTACAGAGCTGAAAACTACTTTTTCAAAAGCTCTGACCTTTTTTATCAAAAAAAAATAGCTTTTTATTTTTTCCGCTGGGACTAGCCGTTTTCGGGAAAAATTGGTTTTTGTTTTACAAGTTATTGCAATAATATGTATATACACTAAAATACTACGGCGAGACACCAGTTGTTGGAGTTTTTGGTATTGAAAAATTTTTCAATACTCTCAGATTGATTGCCTATACTAGAATAAGTTGAAAATTGAAAAAGTAACAAAAAAAAAATCGAAAATTTCAAAAAAATTCAAGCATTTTTTTTATTTTTTTATTTTTTTTAATTTCACAAATTCAAGTACAGTCAATCACTCTGAGAGTGTCAAAAATTTTTTCAATACCACCAATAACAACAACTGGTGTCTCGCCGGAGTATTTTAGTGCATTATTGCAATAACCTGTAAAACAAAAAGCAATTTTCTCGAAAACGGTTAGTTTTATCGGAACAAAAGCAAAGCATTTTCTTATGAGAAAAGGTCAAAGTATTTGAAAAGGTAGTTTTCAGCTCTGTTTAATGACACCTGTCAGAAATTGGGCCTAAAATGTTTGGTGGCCAGTCCGTTCCTGGTTCACCCTACAATCTGAAATACCGACTTTACGATGGTTTCATGAGTCTTCACAACACACTTAAATTTTGTCAACCTATACAAGCCGGTTCAAAAGAGCTAAAAAATTAAATCGATGGGTACCCCTCTAGGGCACTGTGTCTTCCTCAGGAGGGGCTTTAGAGAAAAAAGTTTTATAACAAACTAGGGTTATTTTGACCTCCCCCATACGAAATTATTATTTTTTTAAATCCTAGAGAAAGGAAAGGTGTATTTTGAGGCCATAGGTTGCCCAGTTTTTTTTCTGAGTCAAAGCCACTAGAGCATTTAGAAAAATCCAGAAAACATATTAGCGTTTTTGTTGGAGAAAATTTGGCTACGTCATTCGATTTTTCATCCCCTGAAATGGATTTTTACCAAGTTTTATGAAAAAATAGTCAGTTCAAAAAAAATATTCCTGTGTGTATATTTTTTTAAAATTTTTTGTCAACTTTGTTTGTTTGAAGAATATATATTAAATACATATTGTTATTTCATAAATTTGTTCTGATAAATTTGCTATCGCAGAAGTGGAGTTACGAGGTAAAATGCTTCTTGGTTCATAATCAAAATAATCGTTTTTGAATATTTATTATATATTATATTTTTCCATGAAATTTGGTACAGATCGATCTATTCCAGGGTGTGACTGGATTTTTCAGATACTGAATATTATCAAGGATGCCTCGAATTTTGAAGGTCAAGCGAAAACTGAAAACTCATATAACTTTATCCCACAAGTTATGAAACATAGTGGAGACAACATTGTAGGTATCATCAAATAACTTCATACTGCTAACTAACTCAAACATACTTTTTTTTAATGTAACTCCCTGTGTATTATTGTGTATTTATAAAGTGCTTGCCGATAAGCGGTTTGAGAAGTGTTTCCGTTTGAAATTTATATTTATGTCGTCGTAGTAGGCTGAGAAATTGTTATTTTTCAAACTTTTACCTTGTCGAGGCAAAAGTGGACAAAGAACTGCACAGAGTTCCCTGCTTAATCGAACAAAACATCCAGAATATAGAGAAAGCAGTGCTGAAATAGTTATTTTCCTAACAAGTTCGCAAAGTGATGCTTTCCCGCACGCAAAAGCAGTGAACGACGCGAAGCGGAGTTCGGATATGCTTTAAGGGCGGGAAAGACACTTTGCGAACTTGTTAGGAACAATATTTTTTCTACGAGCGTTCACAGATTAGACACGAAAAACTTTAGATAATATATTATTTGAACGCACTTGAAAACATAGAACTTGAGAATAATGATTATTTATGCTTAACAATATATTTATATTGAAAGAACAATTTGTGGCGGCAGCTGGAAATTGGATAATATGGGTATAATCAAAATCATAATTGATTTATTTTATATTTGAAATGCAAGGGCATGTCCGATCACTGTTCATAAAATTTTCTTTTTTGTCGCCTTATTCCCTGCTATTGGCAACACTGTTTTGATTTGACATGACACTCTGGACAGCTGCGTCAGGCGTCAGTCAGTCTTCGTTTAATCGTTTATACTTTTATAAATTTGATTGTCCGTTTGTTTGTATACATGATCAGGTTTTTTTGATGCCAGTATTCAGCTCAAATCTTTCGAAGATTTCCGATAAACACAGTAGTGTGCACCGAAATGAGCAAGAACAACTCACAAATGCCGATTGAAAGTCGTCATTATCAATGTTTGTTTACGTTACTGGCGAATGCGTTTTTAACGCAAAAAAAGAATTGTGTGTTTCATTTTGATTTTGACTGAAAAGGGAAAAGTAACAAGAACATTATTTTGTGCATTACAAAGTGCATTATCTACAGTTTGGTTGGTATGGAAACGAAGTTTAAAACAACAAATTGGTAGGTAGTTATTTGAGTTGACATTTGAGTGCGGGAAAATTTTTTCCCGCACTAGTGCGGGAAAAGGCTACTTTGCACACGCAAATGAGTGTGCGAAGTGGTTACTTTGCGCACGCTCGTAGAAAAACGCATTTATCGGTTTTGATAAAATTTTCAGGGTTAGGTTCTGATGCAACTTCTCTCTGGTCATAAGTATAATCTTGATCAGTGCTTTATACGATGCGTGTTGGAAATCTTCTCATATTTGATAAAAGCACCCTACGTACAGGGTCATGCGAAAACCAGAACCTTTTATGACTTTGTTATCTTTCAAGTTTAGTTTGAAATAAACAGGGTGATTATTAATTGAATGCCGATACTTGAGGGTGATAATCCTTGGATGAATTTGAGACAAAAATTGACATAAAGGTTCGCAAGAGACTAGATCTTAAGATACAGGGTGTTGAATCAAAAAAAAAATTACTTTGATAATACATATTCCAGATATTTTTTTAAAATGTGGACTCATCTTCTATGCATCGATATACATGGGAATGTTAGAGAGGGCGCCATTGTGGAAGACACAGCAGGGTGTCAATGCGATCAAGTAGATTTTACTTTTTTAAGCAAAAATCATGCGCCGGACGAAAAAAAATCGAGAGAACAAATTGAGTCAGAAATAAATAGAGATTTTAAAAATGATTTTTATTTTGAAAAGGAGCAGGAGCGTATAAGTTTTTTCTTCAAAAATATTGAGTGCAAAACCCGTACGGACGCCGCTGGTAAAAATACTAAAATTGTTCATACAATGCATATTTTATGCATAGAAGACGTGCACCAGATTTCATGAAGATATCTGGAATAATTTCAAAGTGATTATTATAAAAAAATCTTTTTTTCTAAATTTCAACACCCTGTATCTTGAAAATCAGGCTCTCGCGGACCTATGCCCATATGAACTTTTTCTCTTAAAATCATTCAAGGATTATCATCCCCAAGTATCGGCATCCAATTAATAAACACCTTGTATAGCTATGTCGTCATATCAGGCTGAGAAATTGTTATTTTGTTAATGTGAATCTTGTTGGGTCTAAAGTGAAAAATTAACCGCAAGCTTTTCTTATCATTTAAATGTATTTAATGAAGTCTTAAGCTGCCCACAGACATACGAGATTTCCTCAGGAACTCAGGAACGGAAACAGAAGGAAATCCCGACTGTCTATTGGAATTCCAGTTCTCAGTTTTCTGGTGCATTCAGGCCAGAGGTGTGTCATGCCGCAATCTACTGGCGCTAGATATTTCGCGACAAGCCTTGCGACTATCCTCGCGAAATTTCGATCATCTGTGGACAGGCGTTGGTTCAAAACAAATTTGTTTTGATGCTATTGCTATTGCCTTCGCATCGAGTAGAAAAATTAATGACTACACTCGCAAAATCTGGCCCGCATGACTGCAATCTGAATATGGATGTGAAGGACATACCGCATATCTGTGGGCAGCTCAGAAAAAGTTGATTAGAATAACAGAAAAGGCTAAATGTATCTGCTATCATGCCGCTTTCATAAATATGTCTTCATCTCTCCAATACTTTCATTCTGCCACCGTACCTAATTTTTTAAATATCTTCAAAAACACGTAACTGATGGTCAGGGCTATTTGGAGGCAATTCCATTGTTCTCCTTTCTTCTATTCATTTCACATACATTCTGTTTTGTGTGAGTGTATCGTAACGATGACAAAATGTCCAAATTTCAAACTCAAATATTGACCAAATGTCAATGTCAGAAAAGCATCAAACTAGATATTCTTGAGATCAGAAAAATGAGCTCTTTCTGAATATGTGATAATCACTCTTGGCCAGAACAAACAAACCTGGAATTGAAAATTAGGCTGTCACCTTCCTTATTGATGTTAAGATACTTTTTAGTTATTTATCAAATTTAAGATATATTAATATGGGTTGAACTAAAATCAAAATACGAGAAATACACCAATTGTAAAATGTATACTACTGTACAATGCCAGGGATTAATGCAATAGTCAACCTCCGACTACAATGCAAGTGAAATACAGACATCCCATTATATTATATTTGATCATTGGTTGACCACCATGATGTAGCATTCTACACATAATCCCAAAAATAAACAACGTCCCCCTAGGCGTCCCTAGGCTGCAGGACAACCATATAACTTGGCACAAATAGCTTTCTTCTTCAATCAATTTTAATATCAACTCACAGCTAAATACGTCCAGCCAATTTGTGAAACCTACGCATTATATGTTTAGTCTCTAACGCGATCGCCTCAAAGAAGGGCCGTGGCAGGTCGATATAGCCTTATGAATGTTATTTAACTACTCATAACTCGGGATCACTTCATTCACAAAAACCAAACTCCCATACCACAAGTATGATTATATTTCATACCACTACGCTATAGAAACAGTGAGCTGTAGCAGAGCAGATCATTTAACAAGTGTCAAAGTCTTTAGACTACTGATGTTGAGTCATTCCTCAATCTCCATCACTCAGAAAAAGGGGCGGCGGCAGATCGTTTCAACCTAATTCTTGATAGTTCAAGAATCAAACTCTTTAGACCGCTGGTAAGATAATTCTCAACATAGTTCGCCAGAAGTGGCTGCAGAAAAGAAAACACAATAGGATTTTTTTTGATTAGTTGAAAACGTGTAATAATAAATTAAGTAAGGTAACTCTGTGAGACCGCTCACCATATCAGTAAAATGGGTATCTGGCTCATCATTACAAAACACATTGGCAGCATAAGAGTCCATCTTCTGCTCTCAAAATACCATCAAAAGGAATTTAGCCTTCAAATATCACTTTGACCACTGTCAAAAATGATTATGAAGTTAGAGAAGAATGATCAGAAAGCACATAAAATTGTTACCATGAAAATGGGTTGCTCCACTATGGATTCAACAAGCCAAGTAGCCTGACTATTTTGTTAGATACCTGACTTGACAAAACTCAAGCTTTTCAAATTTTTTTACCTGACTTGACTTGATTTACGATCAGAATTACTTGACTTGACTTGAAATCAAGCTACTTGATACTTGATTCCGTGAAATGTATACAGGAGATTCACTGAGCTCACAGCAAGCAGGCACTTGCGTCTAGCCGGCATGTATGTGGAAACATTTATACCGACCTCTTCAACGTCAAATTGAGATATCATAAATCCAAATTGAGAAAAATTAATTTCAAATTGAAACTAATCAGAATGAAATTACATATTATACAAAGGTACATACATACATATTTACACAATAGAAACAAATTAATATTATGTAGACGAAATATAACTATTTGGGTTAAGATCAAGATTAATTGGTAAGTCAATTCATTTATTAATTTGCAATAAATCAACATCAACAACTGCGCAAGATATGTGGCACACATTGAAAAATTTATTCCAGAATCTTTGAACTAAGTTCACATTCGAATAAGTGAATAAGTTTAATGTATAAGGACATATCAAAATCATTTTCGTGGTACTTACGTATTGTACTTATTTATTATAATATTATGTTTTTTTTTTCACTTTTTATCTAAAATGTACATAATAATGATTATTTTAATAATTAAGCAATAATTATCATAATGACTGACTGACCAAAGCATCTTATTATTTCTGCCAGATAATATTAATTTCGAATTTCTCATGTATCAAGATATGGGAATCAATCTGATTATGCTTAGTTTCAATTTGATAGCTTTCCATGGTCGAAGTCAACGTCCGGTAGAAAAATGACAGGCTCTAAGCTCTGCTACATTTTAAATCCTGGTGAGCATTAAACCGGAAACTTGAGACAATTATGCAGCTTGGCAATGTTGATCTCGATTGATGCGGTGATATGCGTCATTCCTGCCAATGCCACTACTGTCAACTGTCAGGAACGTAGCTTACTCAGCTTACCTGCCGGCCTGCCGCGAAAACAATAACAATAATAATTAACGGTTTTCATTTTTGTTTTGTTTTGTATTATTACAAGATTTCGTTTTGTTGTTATATTATTAGTTATAATATTTAATATACTTATAACAAAGAATGTCCGTTTGTTTTTTTATATGATTTTGATAAAAATTGATTGATTTTGATAAAAAATTGCTTTTTTTTGTACTCAGATTTTTATTCTTTTTACGGTTGGGCAGTACAGATTATTGTTATAAAATGTACATTCTTTGAAATCAAACTCAAGTAGCTTGAATATTTTGGGCTCGATCGTCTAACTACTTGACTTAACTTGAATTCCAAAAACAGCTACTTAACTTGAGATTGACTTGATTTTAAGTCAAGTCAAGTCAAGTGGCTTGAAAATCAAGTCAAGCCATGTATCACTAATAATTACACTCTCAAAAAAAGGATGTGAGTTTCATATTTTTTTAACTCGTACAACATTGTTTTTTTTTTTTTGATATAGCATTAGATAGGTCAAGCGTTGAGTACAAAATATGAGGTTCTGTTTGCAAAAAAATTAAATTTTGTGGGATGGTGGAGATAGGTCCCCTGCTGGAAAATCTAAGTTTGCGACCTCGAGGGGGTGACGCTCGAGGGTTGGGGGGATGAAAACTCTGCTCCGCGGCGCATGGAGGAGAATAGCACAGTTGGAGTAGGTGCTATGGAAAAAAAGTTCAGATAAAATATGTAGAAAACAGAATCACGCACAACTCTGGTTCCATGCATTTTTTGCTCCAACCAATATTTTTTGCTCTACGGCGCGCCTAAGAAGTTTGCAAATTTAAAGAAAATCAGAATTTGATCGCGGATTGGAACAAATATGACTGCCAAACTGTTCTAGTATATTTTTTTTCTGTAAGAATGATGTGTTCCAAGTAAACTGATGCTTGATTCGTTGCATTTGACCTTATATTATAAAAGATATGATTTTTTGACCCCCCAAGTTTGACGCGCCGTAAAGCAAAAAATATTGGTCTGAGCGAAAAAATTCATGAAGCCAAAGTTGTGCGTAATCTTGTTTTCCACATATTATATTTGAACTTTTTTTTTATAGTGGCTACTCCAACAGTGCTATTTTTCTCCAGGCGCCACGAAGCAGTTTTCGTCCCCCCAACCCTCGAGCGGCACATACTCGAGGTCACAAACTAAGATTCAGGTCAGGGGACCTATCTCTACTATCCCACAAAATTTCATTTCTGTTCGACCTTTGGCAAATAGAAACCCCCTGTCGCTTGGCCTATAGAAATTAGAAAGTTAGATGATGATATCTACAACTTTCTGAGAAGAGAAGCTCCCCCGGCATTTCTGTCCAGTTCGTATACTGCAGCTCTCGCAGCCTTAGTGTTAGCCTTTGAGCCGTCGGTGAACAATATTTGCGTGTTACTTGCAGATTCTTCCGGTGTAGTACGCCACTCGTCCTTGGATGGAAGGTGTACCTCAAAACTTCTATGAAGTCTGAGTCTTTCATCCGTGGCTGTTAGTCCTGCCGACAGTAACGGTATCTCACGCCTCACAATAGATGATTATTTGGTGTGGTCAACCTCTGTGCCTCTGTCATTTCATACCCCCTGAGTAGACATCCTTACGTTCGCTGCCATCGCTTTTCTCTTTACCTAGATTGTCAGCTCTAGCAACGCAAGAAGATAGAATCTTGCGAGGTCGTACTGAAGAAAACGAGTGCGTAGCTGTGTACTGGTTTTGAGTGTCTCAGCATGTCGAAACAGATTTCTTTGAGTTTTTCAAGATTTGATAACTTGAAAAATCATAATGAATATTTGGTTGAATTTACCTATTTTGCAAGTTAAGATCTTGTTGTAATACTTGATAAATGAAAAATATATCTAGCGTAACTATGCCTACGCGGCGATCGGAAACTACCACAACAGAAAGTGGCAGAAACATACCAATGGATTTTTGGCACTAATTGTTTAATCTCACCATGGTAATGAAAATCTTGCAAAAAATCTGAATTCGTCTCCACTTTCAACATCAACAATCGCTAAATTGTGTTCTTTGCCCTCACCTTTTTAACGGATCGTTTCAAGAAACGACTATTAACCTAATAATAACTTGTTTCTAGTTGTGGGGAAAATATATCAAAAATAAATTTCATTCAGCATCTAAAAACCTCTTACCGACAAACATCTGCAATCTGGCTACATTTAAACCATTTACCACCAAAGCGTCGCGCTCTTACCACCGTAAATCCAGTATGATGCATTCTTCGCCATACGTTGTTACTGATTTATCGAAATGAAATGTAAAACTTGATAAAGACGGCCATAAAGCATCACGGGTATTCTCTTTTCTCCCGCGAGACGCTGCCTCTTTATTCTCTTGATTGTTTATTGCCCGCTGCCTGAAACGGATTGCCTTAAAAATTCATTGTGATGATTTAGGTAATTTCGCGGCTATTGAGGAAGGTGCACGAGATGCGCGGATGCTGCTCGCATGTCTCATGGTGGTTAGTTATGTATACAAAAAAACATATATTCTTCATCCCGTGACTTTTGTTCTATATACCTTAGTATATAAGTATAACGCAGGATATCAATTAATGCCTCGGTTAATGCGTCTTAAAAAAATCTATGGAAAGTGTTATTCCTACTCTCGGTTTGATTCAATTCACTGCTAAGCAACTTTTTGAGCATTCCATTTTTTGTATTTGGATTGCTTTCTCTATGTTCATGTCAATAATGCAATTGAATCTCATCCTCATCATCATTATTGATCAAATCATCAATCCAAGTACCTAGCTGATTTGATATCACTTAGATCGGTTAAGTTCAGGTGTTTACATTCATGAGTCTCATAGCCATAATTTATCACGTTTTATTTAGAATAATCATACTCGAAATAATGTACAGGGTGACACATTTTGTTGTCTTTGGGTATTTTTATTATTAGTGAAGATAGAGAGCTTTTCGCGAAGATGCTCTTTATAAAATTTTCATAGTTCACTCGATTTTCATATACAGGGCGGAATTGAAAATTGTACCTTTTCAGGCACCCCTCGTGTATCAGCTGTCATAAAAATAAGATAAAAAGCAAAAATGTAATTTTCAAGTGTTTTGCGTAGAATCCGGTGGTTTGATTAGATTTTTTTTCAGGTCCTGGAGATATAAAGCAATTGTAGGTATGTTTTTTGAGATCATTGTCTCCGTTAGCTTTCATGGCCCATTATTATCCAGAAATTGTATGATATTTTCGTGGATTTTACCTCACTAAGAGGAAAAAGTATCAAGTGTATTATATTTTTTGAAGCTTCAGAGCGAGCCATAACCAAAAATATAAGGTTGTGCCATCTCGAAGAAGCATAATATGTTCACGTTATATCTCCGGATTAGTTGCTCATGAAAGTAATCTGATCACACCAGTGGATTCAATACGCAAGGAACCCTATCTATAAAATTATATCTTGAAAATGGACGACTCTCAATTTCGCCGTCTATATCAGAAAATCTCTCGAAAAAATAGCACAGCTACGCGAAAACCGCAAAATCCACTGATAAAACAGAGAGAAATTTACTCTCTTTGCTTACCTGAAGGATTTGTAAAAATTGTATCCATATCGGTCAGGCCGTTTTCACTTCCAAAGGAAAATCACTAAAATAGATTT
Source organism: Orchestes rusci (assembly GCA_958502075.1). Classification (NCBI taxonomy): domain Eukaryota; kingdom Metazoa; phylum Arthropoda; class Insecta; order Coleoptera; family Curculionidae; genus Orchestes; species Orchestes rusci. Next base: position 20,354,012 of record OY293304.1, read on the forward strand.
TCATTTTTTAAACATCTCATGCAGGGTGTAGCAAATTTGAATGTACAACATTGATAACTCGTGAACCATGAGAGATACATCGTTGGTAATATAGAGGCAAAGATGCGCAGTTTTAATCTGAAAAAATGCCGCTTCGAAACTTGGTTAATTCCGAAGACTTCCGGAGATAATTGGAAACAAATGACACATTTTTATGGCCACTTTTTTTGTTCTTATAGATGGAATGGTTGGAATTTATTTCTGACATTTCAAATTTCCTTAATCATCATCAACTTTTTTCTCAAATAGGATCAAAATTTTGTTCTTTTATTTTTAGATAACCCGTTGCTCCCTTGAAATAATGATGCATCAGAATCTACTTTTTTTATGTTTCCTTTTTTTTGCCGAGTCAACGAGCCTATTCTCAAAAGTCGAAAGAACACGAAGTCAAAGTCAAAGTCTCAAAATGTCTTTCTACTTTTAAGAATTTAAGTAAGTCTCTTAGGGATATGGACAATTTTCTGAGAGCTACCTCTCTTCTCTTGGAGGCTCCTCTTGGAGGTGCGGAATGGGCCCACTGTGCGGCCCTAGTGCTGTGGTACTACCACCCTCACCCCCATATCTACATCTACTACTCCTTAACGTTTGCGCAAAATTGGTATTTTGGATCAAGAGTTGTCAAATTGGTCCTCTCAGATAAACGCTCCTTTATTTTAAGAGCCCATTCATCACTATATTTTTTATCATTTGCGTTCAAGATTGTTGCATTAAGAGACAACTTTTTCACGGCAATGACATGCCATTTTTAGGCAAACATCATAACACAATCCAGCAAAAAATCAAAACTACCGGATTTGACTGCATGGTACCTCTTCTTTCAAGCGACAAGGATACCGGACTGGGTGGTGGTGATGAGTAGTGATTTTTCATTCAAAATTGTACCATTGCTCATGAACCAAATATTTTTTATACAAATATATGGATAGACTGTAGCGAATCAACTAGATAAGGTCACGTAGGTATTGTTGAGTATTTTTGACTTGATCCATCGACCAGTAAACAATTTTTTAGAGTAAGAGCAATACTTCTTTCACACTCTCAGTAACCTCTTTTCATTTATTGTTTGAAGCCTACCAAAATTCAAAACACATCTTCAATGTTGGAGCTTATAATATCAGATAACGGAATATGATAATACTGAATTTTCTGCGAGGGCACGTAACCGTATCTTATATTTCCTGGACTAACCTTACACGAACCCACACAATCTGACTCAACCACACGTGGAGTTTACATATTATCTCCATGAATCGTCTTCGGCAATTATTCATCGAAGACCACCAGATATACTCACCATTTACATCACCTACTCAGCATTTCCAGTCACACACAGACATTCACAGCTAATATGAACTGCTAAATACATCTTGAATGTCGCCTATATTAAGGAACTCAATCATGATGTTTGTCATAGAAATTACAGTCGCAGCAGCGTGTGGGACGAGCGGGATTGTAGGGCATCAAAAGCAGACTCCCGCGGAACAATGACTTTGATTTCCTAAGCAATAATACATCAGAAGCAAAGCCCAGAATTCACTCTAGAGAAATAATACACCGAATTCACCACGCAGTTCTCTAGGCTGTAATTTGATTCGAGAAACTCGAAACAATTTGATTTGTTGTATAAAGGATGTTGTTTCTAGTTTGTGTAGGTAGTGTTGGATATGTAGATTAAGGTATAATATAGAACATCAGTGGTGGGTGGTTTATATATGTTGACTTTTTCCTTTTTGATACTTACAGTAAAGTCATAAAACATGGAGTACGCTCTAAATCTTTCGAGGCAACGTTGAAGCGATTTGTGTGATAGGTAGTGAATAGATATCCAAAAGTTTGTACACCATCCGAATTTAAGAGGGTATTGCTGATACCTGAATTATTGGACATTGAAAAATCGGCTCCTAGTGTCAGTTGCTCAAATTTACCTTCGCACGCTACCTCGTCATCTTTAATTGATCACCTACATAATATTCATGAGATCGCCAAAATTTGGTTTCACTACCTTTACTAACGGATACATTAGCTCGTAATAAGACTTTCCGGAGACCCTGTATGTGAAACCACAAAATTTACCAATAAACATCGTTCAAGTCTCATGCTCTATTACATTTCTCAACAAAGCCACCATCACTAAGTCCAGCGTAGCAAGCTGTTACACATTCTTCGGAACTTTATTGTTATACAGGGTGAGGCATTTAACTTGAGACAGTGAATTATCTCCAAAACTATGTAATGAAGAAAACAAAATTTCAAACAAAAGTTGTTTAGTATCAAGGGGGAAACACAACAAACATATATTTTTTAACCTGGACCTTGATTTCAAGGTTATTTCAAGGTCAACGTGGTTTTTTCAAATGGAAAGCAATATTTTCCAGTGCAGAATCTTATTTTTCATGAAAAAGAGTAACTTTTATTTGAATCTTTTTTTGTTGATCTTCAAAATATTGAACTAATTTTTTTTAACGATTGGAAACAAATTTAAATAATAATGTCAATGATGATCATGTTTGTTTTCATCATTCCAAATAATTGCAATAAATGTTCAAAATGATGACCTTGGACTTCGAGACATTTATCAATTCTTTTGATAAATGACTTATCAACATCGCATCAAAGCTTTGTTATCAATATTATTACTTTTTATTATTCTAATCACTTTTATTCTCTATAGTGATCGAATTATGTGCCCTATGATTGAACATTCACGTTAATCATTCACAAGTACAACATAACCTTTTCCGATGGATCATTTATAAATTTTTTTTATATATTGCTAGCTGAATTACCTGCTTTCTGAGCAGCCCAGGCAAAACCCAGTTTTGATTCAAATCCATCTCAAAATTGAAATCCAACTTGTAAGAAGAAAAGAACTGACGTGCATCTTGTGCACAAAATGTAGATATCCTAATTCAAACGAAAAAATAATAAATCCTTTACCAAAGTGGAACATCCTAATCCTAACAAATCTTCCTACTAATTATTATTAACGCTGGGACTCCAAAATAACACAACACAATCGAAAAACCCTCCAACAAATCACCGTCGGCGTCATCTGTTCTGAAAAGTGGAAAAATCTTATCTTATCTAATCGAAACCAAACAAATCTACCTACTAATTATTATTATTAACGCTGAGATTTCAAAATAACACAACACAATCGAAAAATCATCCAACAAATGCCCGTCACCCGCCGTAGATCTGCTCCTATCAGAAATTGCCCATCAGGAATAAATAATGTCAATTATTATCGTAAAGTAATTCATTTTTTTTTTTTTTAATTCTTGAAGACGATTTATTATTATTATTATTATTATTACTATAAATCCAAAAGCGAATGAGATGAGATTCGAATTAAAACGCTAAAAAAACAGATAATCCGTTGTTACAACAGATCATCGGGAAGCTATTTTGAGGATTATTTCATTTTAATGGGTTGGTACTCTCTATTCGTGGCTGTAGAGAAATTTTTCTAGCCGGTTGATATTGTTGAAGCCACAAAGAGACGGAAACTATATCATCATGATAATATAATTGTGGGTCTTCTGCGGGCGAGCAAAATAGACACACTCGCAATACAAAATTTTATTTACACAAAAGACAACCAACAACCAAATGTTGGTCGAATAACCGGAAAATCGCGTGTCGGTTGGTTCCAAAATCAGTTTATAACAGGTTGCTTCACTTTTACGGTCATGACGTCATCTGTGTCGAGTATTGCCAGATGATCCCTATCGAAAACAGTAGAACAGAAACCCATGGGCGAATTCAGTAGATTTCCTGTTAAAACAGTACTTCTGGCAACCTTGCGAATGACACATGACACGATACGATGCAGACCGATGCAGTCGAATGACTTGATTCCATTGAACTCCATACTACGTACCTGGAAAGGTCCCGGCCGTTGTCGAGTAAGCGTCAAAGTACAGGGTGTCTCAACGATAGAGTAAAGTAGGTTTTATCATATAGGATATGAAAAATATCAATATCAATATGCATCACAGGTTAGGGGTGTAAATAGCGCACATTCTGAAAATATTTGAAAACATACAGGGTGCGTCACAAAAGTATGGCACGAAAAAGTATGATTTTTTTAAATAGAACCCCCTGTATCTTAATTGATATCTCAATTCTTTCTTCAATTTGGAACAAAAATTGTGATACAACTAATGTTCCTAAATTCAACCGTTATCGAGATATCGCGTTTTAAAAATGGCATTTTTGCAACTTTGACATGCTATAAAACTCAAACTATTCAAGTTAGAGGAAAATGGTTTGCACTTTCCTATCTTAACTTTTCAAGAGCTCTTCTATCATTTGGATAGAAGGTAACGTCAACTGTCAACTTTTTTCGGCACATTTTGACATTTTTTCACAAAAATGGATTTAATCTCCTTGAATAGCTCTTGAAAAGTTAAGATAGGAATGGGCAATCCATTTTTCTCTAACTTGAATAGTTTGAGTTTTATAGCATGTCAAAGTTGCAAAAATGCCATTTTTAAAACGCGATATCTCGATAACGGTTGAACTTAGGAACATTAGTTGTATTACAATTTTTGTTCCAAATTGAAGAAAGAATTGAAATATCAATTAATATACAGGGGGTTCCATTAAAAAAAATCATACTTTTTCGTGCCATACTTTTGTGACGCACCCTGTATGTTTCCAAATATTTTCAGAATGTGCGCTATTTACACCCCTAACCTGTGACGCATATTGATATTGTTATTTTTCATATCCTATATGATAAAACCTACTTTACTCTATCGTTGGGACACCCTGTATGTAATTTTTTGTTAGACAAGGATAGCCAGTGTTATGGATACCTATCATTGTCGAACTCATTACCGGGTATCAAAAGGTTATGGTTAAGGGGCAAGCAAAGCTTTTTGAGGATTCAGTGGTAGTTTGGCAATCTGTGTTATTTTATTGGTGTTCAAAATACATGTTATTATAGTAATAATATAATATTGACATCTAGTTTGCTGTTTTCTTTAAGATAAGTTGGTTTTGTCGGGGAAAGTTTCAAACTTCAAACTGAAAAAATATGGTGATCTATTTTTTCACATCCGACTGCAACACGTCGGATGTGAAAAATTGCGAGATGAAACAAGATTGTCTTTTCATGGCTAAGATAAAATAATCATGGAAAGAATTGTCAAAGTTACAATGCTATAATTGAGTAGGTATCATGATATGCGATGTGAAACATAATGAAACAAACAGTTGGGTTCGTCATGTAGGGTGAAATAATGGCTACATTTTTTTTTTCACAAATTATAATTCATAAAGTGAAGGTGATAAGTAGTTTTTTTTTTTCAAAGATATGATTTCCTCATCAAAATCTGATGAAAGTTCTATCCATCGCAACGGAAAATTATAAAGTCTTTGTTATACTGAATTTATTCCAAAGTTAGAAATAAAGGTAATATTGATTGTACCTACCTTCAAATCAATAATTATTCTAATCATTTTATCTATTTATTTATTATTTAATTATATTTTTCAAATGATACAAAGTGGAACAGAACTAAAATAACCCATCGTGAGAGTTTAGTCTACTGAACCACTATTTTTCCGCGAGGAAAGTCCCAAGTAGCAAATTTACTCAATTTATTCAGTCTAGAGTCTGGGTATATTCATTTTTTAATCCTGATTGAAATAAATCTTGCTCGTGAATGGTGAATGTCTTTTCAATTTTCTATAATCAAAGCAGTAATACCATATTTTCCTCAAATATGTCTAATATCTTTCAAGTAGTGATAACTGGTAACAATTCGAAATTTGTAAGAATTTGAATTTACCTCCGAATTTACGATAGAAACAAAAGCAGAACATGACGTAACGCCATATTTTATTATTATCATTATGTTTTTTTCATACCTCTGCTGAAATTCTGGCAGAACTTGTGAAATTCAATAATTTTAGTCAAAAATAATTAGTCTCATCTCTAACCACAAAACGTAATACACAAAGAAAAACAATTGTAAATAAATTCATCAATTGCAAAGTGAAATCCGATATACTCTTTACTGATATGAGAATTGATAAAATGAACCTTGAAACTCTTCGTTAAATTAAAATGAATTTTAAATTTGAAATGTTTGTATCAACCTTTATCATTTATTTAACACAGACAAATAGGTGATAAGAAAAATTTTGAGGTTTTCAGTGGACTGATCAACAAAATAATGCACTTTTGAAAGCAACGAAAACAAATTTATTCACGACGAAAATAAAACGTGTACAATGCTCGGAATATGCCAATAGACTAAGAACTAAGAACTGGAAATACGCACAAAAATATCGACCCTTTCGCTAAAGCAGGTAGGCGTCTCATAACCAGTCCTAAACAAACATAACGGTCTAAATATTAGTTCAATGTTTTTTGTCTAAGAAAGCTAAATCACAACACTCTCCCTAAAACTTGACACTAATAAATGTGAATAAATGCATTTAGTTACAGTGTTCAACTACATCATCAACTAAACCTAACTTATTTCTAAAAAACTCAAATTTCGGTTTCGAAAGCGCTTTTGTCATAATATCTGCAATCTGATTTTCTGAACTTACATACAAAATATTAAATTCACCTTTTTCACACAGATCGCGAATAAAATGGTACCTTACATCTATATGCTTAGTGCGTTGATGCAATTCAGGATTTTTAAACAACTTAATGGCACTCATATTGTCTACATACAACACACATTTTGTTTTTATCAATGTTTGCACTTAGTTCACATAACAGTCTTTTGAGCCAAACAGTCTCTTTTCCTGCACTTGCCGCACTTACATACTCAGCTTCTGTGGTGGGTTGGGCTACACATTGTTGTTTCTTACTTTGCCAAGTTATAGCTGCACCACCAAACATGGAGACTAGTCCCGACGTTGATTTCCTTGTCTGCGGATCACCAGCATAGTCTGCATCGCTGTAGATTTCCAATTCTTCTGTAGTACCATAACATAAACCAGTTTTAGTTGTCCCTCTTAGATAACGCATAATTCGTTTGACTAGTTGAAAATGTGCTTCAGTTGGTTTTTCAAGAGCTCTAGAAGCCACATTTACTGCAAATGCTATGTCAGGTCTAGTTACAACTTGTAAATACATCAAGTTGCCAACTATTTCTCGATATGGAATAGATGGATCCAAGCTCGGCGAGTTTTCTACTTGCCATCCCATTTCCATTGGCGTAGACACTGGCTTAGCTTCAGACATTCCAAACTTGTTCAGAACTTTTTCGATGTAATTGGCCTGATTGATTATTATCTGCCCATTATTGTCACTGTGAATTTGAATGCCAAGAAAATTCCTGACGTCATCAGTAATTTTTGCTTCAAACTTCGTCGTTAACTCACTGAGAAAAAACATAGCCTCTTTTTCATTAGATGACACCACTAATCCGTCATCCACGAAGAGTAGCACGATTAGTTTGCTCTCACTATCAGTTTTTATAAGCAAACACGGATCTGCATCACTCTCCCTTAATCCACAACTAAGCAGGAAATGTTTAAATGATTTGTTCCAACACCTCGGTGCTTGCTTTAATCCATACAAACTTTTGATCAATTTGCACACTCGAGATGTTCCATCTTCAAATCCATGTGGCTGTTTCATATAGATATCTTCGTCGAGAGAACCATAGAGAAAGGCCGTTTTGATATCAAACTGATATAATTTCAATTTCTCACAAGCTGCTACACTCAACACCGATCGAATACTCTCGAATCGCACTACTGGACTGAATGTTTCCTGGTAGTCGATACCTTTTTGTTGTGTGTACCCCTTGACTACTAGACGAGCTTTGTATCTCTCAGTTTTTCCATCTGCTGCTTGTTTCAGGCGATAGACCCAACGATTTCCAATTACCTTTTTATCTTTAGGCTGATCAACTAGAACCCATGTTTCGTTCTTATGCAAGGAATCTATTTCGTCCTTCATAGCACTAAACCACTTTTCTGAGTCCTCAGAGTGCATTGCTTCGTCGAAATCAATTGGTTCGCTTCCAGCCATCCATGCAACAGGTACACCAAAGAAATCAGTTCTTTTCAGCTGGGTTCTGTCTCGGAGCACACGTGACGTATTCGGTTCTTCTGTAGACAGTTGCTCGACTTCTTCTGGAACAGTCTCAGTTTCTTTGTCCTGTTCAGGATTGTCCTCCACTTCGGCTAATGTGGGCGTCAACTTTTCCTCTTTGAATATTACATCATGGCTAATGATTACATCGTGTTTTTCCGGAATCCATACACGATATGCTTCAACTTTTTCATGGTATCCAACAAATATTCCTTTGATAGCCTTTTGATCAAGTTTTCTCCGCTTTTCTTTGGGAATATGTACGAAGCATTCTGTACCGAACACCTTTAGATTGACAATCCTAGCCTTCTTGCCAAACCATAGCTCGTAAGGACTTTTTCCTCTGGATCTAGTTGGTCCCGTTCGATTTCGGACAAATGCTGCGGTATTGACTGCTTCTGCCCATAAAAACTGTGGAAGATGTTGCTTTCCGTATATCATGGAACGTGCTGCCTCCATTAAAATACGGTTTTCCCGCTCAGCACTGCCATTTTGTTCTGGTGTATACGGGGCTACAATAGTATGTTTGATTCCACGTTTATTCAAAAAAGACGTGACATCATGATTGACATACTCTTTGCCACCATCAGTACGTAGCTCGATTAGATCTGTCCCAAATCTCGTTTTTATCTCGTTGCAGTATATTTCCAGCTTTTCTTTGACCTCTGATTTTTCACGCAAAAAGTAAACTTGTCGATGAGCACTGAAATCATCCTTAAACACAACGAAGTACCGCTTCTGTCCTGGAGAGTTCACTTGCATTGGCCCGCACACGTCTGAATGGATTATTTCACGCGGCTCATTAGCAATGTCTTCGCGTTTACCAAAACTTTTCCTGTGATGTTTGCCATAAACGCACGCATCACAAAATTCATTGTCCAAGGCCAAGTCAATATTCATGTCCTTCAGAAACGATTGAACATGCCGCTTATTCTGATGACATAAGCGCTCATGCCAGAGTTGAAGTGTGTCACTCACTGTTGCCGCCATGCACTGATTTTTCGGCAAAATTACGCGCAAAATCATCCGATATAAATTGCCCATTTCAGTCCCGAGAGCTATGATTTTATTGTCTCGTCTAAACACACATCGCGAACCGTTTTCACTGAGCACAAAATCGATTCCTTTCTGCGCCGCAACTCTTACCGAAAACAAGTTTCTCGACATACAGGGAGTGTACAGAACATCATACATTGTTGCTGGCAACCATTCTCCATCCACGTGAGTCTCAATGTCAATATTGCCATATCCTAAGGCTTCCACTTTGTCACCATTTCCAACATGAACAAACACAGGTTTCTCGAATTCTTCATATTTAGAAAACCATTCAAGTGTCTTGGACATGTGATGAGAAGCACCAGAATCTATAATCCAAGAATCCTCTGTTGAACCAATTGCAATGTCCCCAATAAATGCTTCTCTATTGTTTTGATGATTACTGTTTTTGTTCGTGTTGCAGTCTCTCATTATGTGCTCCTTTGACCCACACTTGAAGCATCCTTTGCAATCCTTGAACACATGATTTGTTTTTTTACACAATGAACATCGCGATGTAGATGCACCTGAGTTCACTTGCGTCTTAGAGGAATGTCCTTTCTGAAACCCTTTTCGTTTGTTATCACGGATATGCATTTTTGAGAACAAGGCGGACTTCGAGTCATCAGAATCCACTTGCTTCTCCAAGCGTAGCTCTTCCGTCAATAATCTGGTTGTCAAATTTTCAATTGTCCGTTTAGATTGATCGGTGGAATCCCATGCACTATGAAAGTGATTGAATCTGGCCGGTAGAGTCGAAAGAATTCTTGTCATCACCATGGAGCTAGGTATAGTGCCACCCAATTTATCCATTTTGTTGGCCAGTTGCTCAAGTTTGGAAATATGTTGTGCAATATTACCACCAACGTCCCATCTGACTTCGAAGAATTGTTTTTGTACTAGCGCCAGGCTTTCATCCGATTTCAGAACATAAACACTGTGCAATTTGGTCCACATTTCATTAGCAGTAGAACAATTAAACAACAATTGGAGTGGCTTGGCTTCTACAGTTGTAACGATCAACTTACGTGCCAACCTTTCTCGCTTTATCTCCTGAGTTTTCCAGCGTCAGCAACACTGTCCTCAGGCTTAAGTTCAGCCCCATTGCAAATATCTGACGCATCATCGCTGTCCAAAATTGTCTGCACGACAAATTGCCATTGCTGCCAGTTGTCCGCATCACGCAGTTTCTCAACTTTAGGTCTATCAAGCTCCATCACGATGCACGTTTTCAGTCACACCTGACTTCCACTCAATATTTGAAAAATACTCGCGAAGTCACAACTTTGACTTTTCAATTCAGAACACTTTATTGTATTGATCAGAATGGACTGGGCCCATAACCTTTTGAGGTTTTCAGTGGACTGATCAACAAAATAATGCACTTTTGAAAGCAACGAAAACAAATTTATTCACGACGAAAATAAAACGTGTACAATGCTCGGAATATACCAATAGACTAAGAACTAAGAACTGGAAATACGCACAAAAATATCGACCCTTTCGCTAAAGCAGGTAGGCGTCTCATAACCAGTCCTAAACAAACATAACGGTCTAAATATTAGTTCAATGTTTTTTATCTAAGAAAGCTAAATCACAACAAAAAATTTCACACAAAACTGTAGATTGATAATGTATTTTGATTTTGAAACGCAGCATAATTATTATCTTATTATTATCCATCCAGAGATTTATGATTAGTATCACAATCAAATCACGAAACAAAGCTATTTTATGAAGATTGTGGATTCCGATGAGACATAATCAAAATAAACAACTTACTTCTCCCACTCACCTTAACAATCCCAACCCAACAAACAGATAAACGGCAACACTGTTGTGAGGACGAAAGCTACATCCAGCCGCGAGTATCGGCGGTGTTGCTAACCGATCTGTGGCGTGTTGCTACATGAGAATCCGCCTCAGGTCCGCCACATAATGAACCTGTAATCATTTACAAATAAACATAACCCGAATTTACATGTCAAGCGAGATCCGCTTTCAGAAAAGCAACTTTTTTTTTACGCTGACGTGACGCTTTACAACAGCATCACGTTCAGGTGGGCTTCTTATCAAGCAGCTTAAGCTGCTGAGGCCGCCAGAGTGTAGCCATTGTTACTTTGGCGATCACCATGGCAACGACATGTCAACTAATCTGACCAATCAGAGATTGCCAGAATGAAGCCTTCTCTCTCCCTCATTAGATACACGCACTATGCTATCTTTTTTACGGACCATCATACCTTCCCTTTTATAAATGTATAGATTTGATCATGGTGCATCAGTCGTTTTAAAGATAATACGTACCTACTACTATGTCAAGGAAGTTTAGGTAATTAGTCAATACAACACAAAATGTTTATCCTTATTTCAAATTCATTCAATCGCCTTCAAAGAAGGCTCTTGTCGAAATGTTACACGTTTTCCAACAAATGATTGAATCATCAAAACATTTTTGAAACGCTTTTTTTGGAATCGACTTCTGCTCTTGCAGCGAAAAACAGTCGATAGAGGACATAAAACCTCTATCGACTGAAAACGGGTGCCTCGAAGTGTTAGTTTTAGTTTTGGAAAAAGAAAAAAGTCAGCCGAAGCCATATCAGGAGAATATGCTGGTTGTTCGATGTTGTTGAGTTTTTGGGTAGGGAACTCGTTTGCAATGATGCCGTGTCAGATTCGTTATCGTGAAGAGTTCTATTTCCACCAATTTTGTGAGACACAGAAACTTCAGCACATGTCTCTGAATGAGGATTTTTGATCACCGTTCCTTCACTATATCGTGAACCACTTGAAAATATTGACCAGAACAAGGCAGATTATTCATCACATCTTGATCGCTTTTGAATGCACTGTATCACTCATATGCACTTGCTTTTGATAAAGTCGATTCATCATGAATAAGCATGCTTCAACATTTCCAAGGATTCAGCACAGAAATTCCATCAACACCGAAAATTTCGAGAAAAATTCCTGATTCAATGGATTTATTCATCAGAAAAATCGCGAAAAATCGCAAATCTCACTTGAGATAAGCTGACAATAATAGCAAACAAAGTAAATTACAGTTGGCGCTCACATTGCGCGTCATTATAGAGGACAGTTGTGCCAACTTTGTGAAAATGAATGTTGACAATTCTTGAAAGTTTTACCTGAAAATCTTGGTGATGATAATACGGTCGATTTGCTTGACAGGAAATTGAAATTTGGTTAGAAAATTTCCTGCGCAGCATCGAAAATGAAACTAATAGTGTTTTCGATTGGGAAAACAAGAGTTGCACTGGGTTTGACCTCGGGCAAAACCAGTTATGATGAAAATTTGCTCTAGGGCAATCCCAATCGAACATACATTTTTCTTCGTGTGCTATAATACTGCACGGTAAAATTCCGATTTAATTGAAATTGGAATCATTAAACTTCTTGAAAATCTAATATTATATGTTGTCTCTGCGTAGCGGCTGAAGTGACTCTGAAACTAAACTAATTAGAAGTACATTTCTCATTGCCAAATGACAAAATCTTGAGACCAATCAACAGTTTTGTATTATATAGATCATAGATACTAGGAACCATTTTTTTGAGAAATTAGGTATATACACCAGATCTTAAATGAAATTAATTCAGTTTTGAGTAGGTACTAGTTTTCCATAACTCGTCAACGCCAGTATTTCTTTTTTTCCGGCACTACTGGATTCCAACAATTATAACTAACTCGAAATTTGTTGTCCACTCACAGAATCACCTCACGCGACGTTTATATCCACCAGTTCCACCATTTTTCATGTTTTTTTTCAATTTTGCTCATGCACTGAAATTGCACTATAGCAGCACGAGCTCAAAGACCTGGTGCCGAAAAATCTGCACTGAGTTCAAAACTCATTGACCCGGTTTCCCAATCGAACATACAAATCCGCTCGATTTCTACCAATCGAACATAAATATTGCCCGAGTGTTGCACCAGTGCTGCCCGATTTTACCAATCGAAAACGCTATAAGACAAGTGAAAAGGCATTTTCTTATGGTTTGTTTCTCGGTTTGTTTCTTTTAAGTCGTAAACTATCAAATTTTAGTTAGTGACACAATAACAGGAGATTGATGAATAAGAAGAAATAATAATCCTAGCTGGATTCGACACTACTAGGCAAGAAAGATTCCGCTCCATAAGTGGACCACATCACCCACTCTATGCTGCAAAACTAACCAAAAATATTTATGACACAACTGCTCAATTTTTTAAACCACCTTCTGAGTGATTTGGACACACAGATACCACAAGAATGGAAGACGCAACTGATGGGGGTATTAGATCGAAATCGGAGAAAGACCTTATTTTGCTCAGCGGATGGAGGCCCATTTGCCTGGCCAACTGTTTCTTGAAGCTCCTCGAGAAAATGACCAAAGAAAGGTTAAAGTGGAGTCTAAAGAATAGAGGAGGGTTAGACCCGTTCCAAATGAAATTCAGAAAAGGGAGAGGAACAATGGAAAGTTTGATCGTAATTTGCACTCAAATCGGGATAGGCTTTGCTGAGGAGGAATGCTCCATTTTAGTAATGCCGGACATCAGTGCTGCATAGTATGACGATGTTAACATAGTAAACCTGCTTCAAAAGCCACAAGAGGCGATGATCTCCACAGATCTATCGAATCTGGGGACCAAAGGATGTTTATAGAGAACTCCGCCAGGGATCACCACTGTCCCCCATACTTTACAATGTATATACTAACCACCAAAGAGGTTCCAGAGGAGGACGTCAGACTGATCAAGTACGCGGGATGATGGACCACAACCTAACCTTCTCAGCTAACAAATCCTCAGCCATTTTCTTTAGTAGGAGAAATACCAGACCAAACACAAGCATCAACATTGGCGGTGAACGGATCGAGTGAAAAAAACGCTGGAAGTACCTGGCAGTCCTTCTGGTCGATCGGCTGACTTGATGGAGGCAGGTGATCTCTCGAGTGAGATGAGTCGGTGTCTATGCAGCGAAAGGAATCAACTTCATGCAATATCTTTGTCAAAACTGGTGGGGTGCAGACCTCAGATTCCTCGTAAAGGTTTTACGAGGTTTTGATATCACTTGGACTATGATAGTATCTTTATTCACAGAACTTCACAAAGCACCTTTGCGAAAATAGATCGCATACAGTTTTGGGCGCTGATGGGTATGATGAGGTCCACGTCGATCCATGTACTTCTAAGTGAAGCCGCAGAGATGCCGCTTCAGCTCAGAAAATTATGGCTAACCACAAGATTTATAATATGCATGAACCTATACTAGGGGTTCACAAGACCGAGACCAACGTAGTCTCGGTCTTGGTCTTAAAAAATGAATCCTGGTCTCGGTGATCAAGACCATGGATGGTCTTGGTCTCGGTCTTGGTCTTGTCTCGTGTACAAGCTAGGTTTAGCCAGGCGGTCGAGTTCGTTCTTGTTTTCCATTGTGATTGATTGGTTGCCTTATGTTAAACTAACTTTTGGTTGGTTGCATATCTTGCCTCTGATGAACTGTATTTGTAGTTTCTTGGATAGTAAACCTCTGTGGACTGAATTTGTAGTGAGCCTCTGTGGACTGTATTTGTAGTGAGCCTCTGTGGACTGGATTTGTAGTGAGCCTCTGATGGACTGGATGTGTAGTGAGCCTCTGTGGACTTGTGGACTGGCTGGACTTCAGGCGGGTTGCTGCAGTTTTAAGGTTGCTCGAAGGACCAATGTACACAAGTACAATATATCCGGCTCGAAGAAGCAATGTACAAGCTAGGTTTAGCTCGTAGATTACACTTGCTCAACTTGGTTCGGTTGAACAGCGGAAAACATAGAGTTTACTGCCAGAGAGCAGCCTCACTCTCTGCTATGGCCAAGTGGGCTTGGGCACAGTACATTTGCTGAGTAAAATAACGTTTTGAGTAGTTGTTGAATACTGGTTTATTCCCATCGCACATCACAATAAATAGTTAAGTCTATTATGACGCTGAACTTGACATTGCAATGAGACTCTCTACTACGTGCTGATTCATGTTTTTATGAATTACTGACCTGGGGAAGCCACATACCGAATATATACTAATTATGTCATTGTTGTACTGGCGTTCTCAACTATTTGTTTTATGTGGGTTCCGATAGTTCAACCTTGATCTAGTTCATTGAATTATATTCTAAAATTATGTGAAAGGAGTAAAGATGATAATACATGGTTAATTGTTGCAATTAAGCACTCGTTTAGTCTCGGTCTCGAAATTTTTGATTGGTGTCTTCCAATATTCAGTATCACATAGCAAAATAATTATATTTTTTGATGTCTTCTGTGATAATAGTGAGTATAAAATAAAACAATATTTCTATAAAAAAATATGATTATGCTCAGTTGAAGTGGAAAGTGATATAAGACTCCAAACAACTAGGTTTTGCGTCAGGAAAATCTGACCCATAGACACAACCGACCGAGATCAATTTTACTGAGTGATGTAACATCTAATTGATTTCGTTAACTCGAGTTTTTTTCAGAATATAAATGGAATAAGTATATTATGACATTTCATAGTGGAATATTCTTGATGATATGAAATGATTTATACACAATTGTTCGTACAGTGAAGTAATATATTTGCGTTGTAGACCTTCACGATAGAAGCAGATTCAAAAATACAAACCTTCACAAATTTTAAAGATGATTTTTTAGGCCATTCAAAGACATGTATTTCTTCTTTAATTTTTCGTTTTCAACATCAAAATATTATCAAGTTTTCATGGGGATGTTAACTTAAACAAAAGATAATCAAAAATGTCCTATCATTTTCACAGGAGAAGAGTGGTGGGGAGCAGTCAGAAATGAGAGGCCTACGACATGTGGGTTCTCAAGTATTGTCTAATCGAGCTTTCGGAACTGATTCGTTCCTTTTTCAGGATGACAATTAGAGATACATTGAGATACTCCGTACATACATGTATCTCTAATTGTCATCCTGAAGAAAGAACGAATCAGTTCCTAAAGCTCGATTAATACATGAGAACCCACATATCGTAGGCCTCTCATTTTTTGACTGCTCTCCACCACTCTTCTCCTGTCTCAATTCACACGTAGTCACAAAAATTTCCACGTTCTATCATGTCTACGCACTTTTTGATTTCTTATACTAGCGGGTACTTTGATCCAGAAAAGAGTAAAGTTTTATTAATGGAAGTACAACGAACTTAGCATCAGATCATCCTATCTGGAGCACAACAAAGGGAACCTATTTGAATTGATAGCACTGAATATTGGTACTCCAAATTTTATCTGTTATCACTCTTCCAGGAATTTATCTTATGACAATTTCAAGTTTCGAGAGATGCATCGCGCTCACCGTTCACCGTTGTAACCTAGCAAAAAAATATGTTTTTTTGTGACTGCATGTCCAACTAGTGCGTCAGGTTATTATTCAATATTTGCAGAACAGTTCTAAAATTTTGAGTATTCATATTGCTGATTCACTCGTCAACTTGTGCGTTTGTTTGTTCCACTGCAAAATGTCGGAAGATTTTGAGCGTCGCTAAGGTAGCATAGGTAAAGGGTCAAATACGGAAAACATTAGCCTGCTCTAGAGACATAGTCCGCATTAAAATCAAATTTTTCAAAAATAATGTTCTGTAGAAAACATTTTGCCAAACAAACCAAATGTATTTTTCAAGACCTGGTCTCGATCTCGATGTGTAAGTCTTGGTCTTGGTCCCGATTCAGATTTGCAAGTCTCGGTCTTGGTCTTGGTCTTGATTTCGAGACTGAGACCGAGACAAGACCGAGAACAAGACCATGGTCTCGCAAACCCTTAACCTATACTACCGAAATCCTATCGGCACTGCAATGATCAGCCTATATCACACATATAACAGCCGCATCAAGGCGTGGAAGACGTGCCCTCCACCTTTCGATCTGATTGCAGAGCTGATACTCGAAATCAGTTATGATAACATCCCATGCTTTCTAAACGATATTTATTCCCAGACACCAAAAGTTGATTCCCACGCGATGAATTTGAAGAAAGAGAAATATAATAACGTTCGGTTCATAAATCAGGCAAGATCCAGATGAGGCAAGGAAGTAATTTTCATATTTACTGATGAACCGGTCGGAGCAGACGGAACAACGGGAGTACAGGTATAGTTCAGTGTTTTGGGATAAGTTAGGAAAAGGATAGACCAAAGCCTCACCATAATATATTCAGCGGAAGATTGGACGATCCAAATGGCCCTAACCTTAATTGAGGATAGATGCACTATCTCGGGAGTGATCTTCTCAGGCTCAGAAAGCGCGCCGTAGATAATTTTAAGAGAGTAATTTCAGCGGACAGCTAGAAAGGAGTCATTTCCTTGCTGTCCTCTAAAATTTAGTGTGCTAAAAACTGATCCAAAACCCTGGAGCATGGATCCCAAGTGACTCAGGGATATATGGTGACGAGAGGGTAGAATTACATATCAATTAACCTTGGGCAATGACCGCCATATCGGATATAACAAAAAGGGAATATCGTGAGCATCAAACAGCAATCTTCCGTGAAATATGAGACAAGTGGATACAGATTTTTCGACATAAAAGGCTTATCAAAGGCAAAGAGTATGTGGAAGCGATGTAGGAAACCTCGATAGAGTCATGGTTCAAAAATAAACCAAACCTGAACAGGAAACAAATTGTCACACTCTGCCGATCAAGATCAAATCACTGTGCTGCGCCTGTCCACCTGCTAAAGATCCAACAATTTGTGTATATGTGATGAAGTGGGTTCCTTGAAACACACCCCATTTTCGTGCCAGTCTTTCACAGTTGAAAGTCTAATAAGACTGATCTGAGGCCGCTTCATACCGACCGAAAAAGAAGAAGAATATTAATACTCATGAGTTCCACTTGTTTGAATGGACGATAATGAACGTCCTGATCGAACTAGAGCTGTTGAAGACTACCTGGGATTGTGACTACACTGCTTTGTCTCTAGACTCATGTTTTGTGAAGTGTACTTCTTAAAACCATTTTTTTGATAAAAATCGTGTGAGTGACTAATGGATTCAAGTTTTTTAATGCATGCAATCTCTTCTTTGATAACTGACGCAGGATCAAATTTTTGACGGTGTCTCCACGTTTGTTGGTGTTCATTTGATTGGATATTTTGAGTGATTGTGATTTGATTGTGGCTTGAACATCTTTTGGAATATTTTGACAGATAGACAAAAACTGTATACAAGACACTAGAGTGGATGTCGCGCCGACTGAAGCTAAAGATCATTTTACATCTGGATAATATATTGTATTACCGGTATTAACTGATATCTCCATTTCGTATGACAATTGAAGGGCAAACTTCCAAAGGAATTTCACTAGTTTAGTCCAGAAAATAAAATTTTGAGCAAGTATACGTATAACATGTATTAGATGTTTTGAAGGGTGTCCGGCTATTTTTGTGATACATTTAATTCATTTTTTTGTTACAATTTCATTTTATTATACTTGGTTGTGTATGCCTTTCAAGTACGTATAGGGATGCATTTGTTGGCATTGTATTGCATTCACAAGAAAGTATTTTTTGATTGATTGATTGATTGTTTAATATTATGTGGATAAAAATCAAATAAAAAATGCATAAAACAAATATGCAGACCCTTCTTGTTACATGAAAATAATAACGGATGCCGACTGATGATAAGCAAATTTCAAACAATATCAAAGAAGAAACAATCAATACTCGACCACCGTCCAGGCTAAACGCACTAACTGATATTTATATAATTTTCTCATGAAAGCTTTTATTCTAGATTTATCTGAGACATTGTTTTATTCAGAGCAAGAAAAATCTGGCGGCTTCCTTTGTACCATAGAATCCATTCTTCTCTGCTCGCTTGAAAATCTAAATACGAATAAGGACATTCTTTAGTCTGTTGTAGATAAGTAGGCATGTCAAGCGATTCCTTTGGATGTAAATTTGTAGCGAGACACTTGTGCGTAAACTATAGATTACATGTAACGTTCTTGTAAGTTGTTTTGTCGAGAAATGCGCACCCAGCATAGGTAATATTTAATAACATGTTATTATTTCGCTTCGTACTGGGTGGCCATATTTTATCATTGCTGCTCATTAGACAGCTTCTTATTTTATTCAGGTTTCAAGTAATTATCATTTTCTTGGTAAATTAACTGAACCAAAGATCGGCTCCTATTAGGAGCTGGACTATTAAAATATATACTTAACAACAAGGTATAATGTGAATTCTGAATAAAGAAAGGAATTTATGCCGTTGTTGACAACAACGTGAAATTGAGCTTGACTTGATGTGAGAAGATTTTTTTCGACAGTTTCTTTCGGAATGAAGACATTGAAAATCTACTGCTTTATATAAATAGTTTTTTGACGGGTGCAATTTTCATTGATCACTTACTTAAAATGTTATATTCCAGGTTCTCACCAAAACAAGTATAGGTTATCGGTCTTGGGTGATTATTTGTTGGCACATTGTTGGTTAACGGAAATACCACTCCAGATGGAATGTTTTCCTCTTCACAGCTATAACTCAACAAAGTGTACATAGTAGAATTGGATTTTTCAAGTTCTAAATTACTTTTGACCCACAAAAAAATCACCATATACTTACGTAAATGACATGATATATCAAGTCTGCCTAGAGGTTCACGTAAAAAACAAAAATGTTCTTTATAAAATGAGCAATTTGACACCCTCTTCCAGATTACCTTTTCAAAATCTTGAATTTCGAAGTTTTCCTATGTATAGTTTTCCATATCACAGATCGATTTTGTTCACGGTGGGACACCCTGTATAAATTTTCGAACGCCTGGTAAAGGTTGAAACAGGGCTTAATTATCTGGCTTGATCATTTTTTCCCTTTTTGAGGCTCATAATGAGGTCAGGTTTTTGTATCAAGATTCCTAACATAGTCTTCATAGTGTCTCAGATACCTACTAAAAAATGTCTACCACCTTTTGGAACATAAAATTCTAGTAAATCCGCCACTGCTGCTCTAATTTCACTATTTTCCATACCTTCATGAAGAATCTAACTCTAGTTAAGTTTTGGGATAATTCGAGGAATTCTCTAACGAGGTAAAACATTCAACTATTTTGATATCGTTCATAATCTTTTTTCTAAAACCACATGCGTCATTTATTCATAATATGTAATACCAAAACGTACTGCCTAACCATCCCTGAATTGATTATCTGAATTATCTGCAGGCTCCCAAGCTCAACAACCCACTGCCGTCATTGGTGATGATGTGTAACAGACCAGATAAGCTCATCCTGACAATGCAAAGCTGTCGAATGCCGACAATACAGAAGCAGGCCCCCTGTTTCATAAAGTGATCCCATTATCAAACGCTTATTTAAACGATTTCGAAATTTGGTCAAGTCATCCCAAGTTGCACGAATTCATTGAGGAAAGCGCGAGAAAAAACCACACCGATAGCCGAACAAGATTGTTCGATGGATGATGTGCAAGTCATTTCGTTTAACATCGCGTTCGAACCATGTTTTTTTTCTTATCTATTGTAGATTTTGCCACGCATGAGCCTGTACAAATGAGTCCGGACTAGGGGAGTTATCTGATTTTATGAGTGGTTTGTTCTGTATATCAGCTAATTAGAAAATAGATGGAGACCAGCGTAAATAGGTGGAATATGTACCAATATAATTTCTAAACTCACCTTTGACGTGTTTTATGTTTAATATTTGATGGACCACTGGAATTCTTCGCAAATGCGACATTTTTGTGTCAATGGATATCTGGATTGACGATTATAGAAAACATATGAGGCAACTTTTATGTTTTTGGCATCAATGCATGGATCCTGGTTTGCATTTTTTCTGGTATTGCCTTCTAATAATAATTATCTCTATGTTACCACTTTATCTTTTTCTACATAATTTGAAGAAATTGATCAATTTCCTAGCAAAATGCTGAGAGCATTGCCCGATAAATGTTCATTATTCCTTGTTCAGAGATACATTGGACTTATTTAAACACTAATAATAATAATAGGCTTTATTTCAGATTATGTTCATATGAAATAAGAGAAATAGCGTCGTACAATACAATTACACGATGAATATAGGCACATAATATTCTAGTTCACAAAAACTCGCTAATACTATAGGGTTCCAGATCAGTCAATAGCTTCTTGACTTTATATTTAAAAGTTTCCAGGTTCGTCAGCCTCTTTATTTCCTCGGGTAATGAGTTGAAGAACTTCAAACACATATAGTGTGGACTTTTTTCAGTCAATGTCAGTCTATGGCGTGAGTAATTTACAATAATGTTCCTGGTATTATATTCATGTCCTATTTCAGTATCAAACAAACGTTTTTGCTTCTGGAAAAACATCAGACATTCAAATATGTACAGAGTGTCCCATTTTGGGTACTTTTGCGAGGTATCTCCGTTATTCTTATAGAAAGAAAGTTGCGGCTTTCGCGACAGTGTGCTACTTTTTCGTGAAACTAAAGATGCCGTTAACAAAATTTTCACAGCCCTTTTAGTTTTTAAGATACAGGGCTAAACTGAAAATGTTGCATTTTAAGGTACCCCTCGTATCTAAACTATCAGATAAGTTATGGAGAATGTAAAGACTGTTTCTTATATAACTTTTCCCGTAGAACTCGATTCTGCCTTCGGAATTAGTATACGGGGTCAGGTCAAAAAGTTATCGGACCCAACTTTATTTTTTTAAATGGAACACCCTGTATATTTATAGTCCATAAGATTTGTCTTTTCTTCACCTTTTCAAAAATATATGAGAGTATGGACTTTAAAAAAAAAAAAAATTCAGCCTATAACTTTGTGACATGACCCTGTATACAAATTCCAGAGGCAAAATTGAAAGTTACATACTTTTCCCGTGCAACTTGATTCTGCCTTCGAAATTAGTATACGGGGTCAGGTCAAAAAGACTATAAATATACAGGGTGTTCCATTTAAAAAAATAAAGTTGGGTCCGATAACTTTTTGACCCGACCCCGTATACTAATTCCGAAGGCAGAATCGAGTTCTACGGGAAAAGTTATATAAGAAACAGTTTTCACATTTTCCATAACTTATCTGATGGTTTAGATACGAGGGGTACCTTAAAATGCAACATTTTCAGCTTAGCCCTGTATCTTAAAAACTAAAAGGGCTATGAAAATTTTGTTAACGGCATCTTCAGTTTCACGAAAAAGTAGCACACTCATTATCCTATTGGCACTGAACACTCCACGACAACTGTCTCTATAGCTCATCTTATTGATCAATCTGATGACACGCTTTTGCGCTACAAATACCTTTTCTACCCAACTACTTTCACCCCAGAATGTAATACCGTATCTGAGAAGGGATTCGAAATTTGCATGATACAGGATTAGTAATGTATTCGAGTTCATGTATTGGTTCACAATTCTCATTCCATA
Organism: Orchestes rusci; assembly: GCA_958502075.1. Classification (NCBI taxonomy): domain Eukaryota; kingdom Metazoa; phylum Arthropoda; class Insecta; order Coleoptera; family Curculionidae; genus Orchestes; species Orchestes rusci. Next base: position 20,376,575 of record OY293304.1, read on the forward strand.
GCAGAGACCATTGAGTTTCTTTATCAAACTGGTTATGTGTGGTGACCAATGAAGAAACTCACTCAAAACGATCCCCAGAAATTTTGTGTTCTCCTGAATCTGTACATTGGTGTCCGATAAGTGAATTTCTTGAGGTCTTTCTGTTCTTGATAATTTGGTTCGGAATAGGACTGCATTCGTCTTCTTTCTGTTAAGGATGAGTTTGTTTCTTGAGAACCAATCTTCAGCATCATTACAAAACCTGGCTCCCTTCTCGAATACGCCTCTGAGGGTGCTGTCGCTTACTGTGAGGTTGATGTCATCGGTCAAGCATGTTAGGCTGTTGGAATCATTTTCTGTTTCTATCGATTTCAAGTCGTTCATGAAAATGACGAATATGATCGGGCCTGCAATACCGCCTTGTGCTATTCCTAGTTTATTTACCCTCGGTTCTGAAAAATATGATTTTCCATCTATATCGATCTTTACGATTTGTTGTCTGTTTGACAAATATGGGCAAATCAATTTCCAACTATCCGTATATTATTATACATCAAGCTTATAGTCTTGGGGATGCAGTCAAAATCCCCCACGATGAGAATATGTAAATCTCTGGCTTTATTATTATATGTAGTTTTGATGATTATTGATGTTTGGAGTATTTTTTTTCTCTCTTCTCTTCTCAATAGATCATTATGAGAGTCTCACCTCTGTCAAGTCTCATTGGGCATATCCCTCGCAATCTGCTCATAATGATATATTGAGAATTTATCTTAAAAATCGAATGAACATTTTTTTCTGGTAATTATTTTTTTTTTAAGATATGATATATATTATTCTTTACTGAATCTAGTAGCTTTGCTGCAATATACAGGGTGGACCATTTGAGTTGAGACAGCTCGATATCTAACAAGTGATAAGTATTTCAAGATATAAATAATAGTTATTGTGGCTTGTGGGATTAAAAAAAAACTTAAAAACATCATGAAGGTCATTTTTCTTATAGAAATTTATCATTTTTATCGCCGTTTCTTTTGAGATAAAAGTTATTCCTTTTTAATCGTAGAAAAAGATGCTGAAACAGAAAAGATTGGAACTGAGCCAGCTGGGGAGTGCGTCAAAATAATATCAATACAGCAATGATTATGATCAGGGATGAGATCTACTGCCACGAGGCCTAATAAACGGGACCAGGGCACAATATCCCGATTGTTTTCAATACAATAGTAAATTGGTCTTTTATCGAGAATTACTTATAACAGTGAGGAAAGATCAACCTGTTCACGACGATCGAAAAAAATGGGTGAAAAATCATTCGAATGAAACACGACGTCGCTAGGATCACGCTAGTTATCGCTGAGGCAACTTTCTCATTGACTTCAAACCAAAAGAATCGCCAGACCATCAGTGGCGTGTTCAAACTTTCATAAATAGGAAAGCGTTACTTTGGAAAATAATGCCAACCGCTGGCGAATGTTTTTTGTTTTGGTTTTCGTCGTTGAAATTGTTCAATACAGCTACATTTTTTTTTTAATCAAAATAACATGATAACATCTGATTTTTTAAGAAGTGGCCACTGGTGTTTTTTCGGTGAAGACACATCTTCCTGGGTGACATGTGAGTGCCCAATGTCTCGCGGTGGGATGGCCCATATGATGGGAAATCTCTGGTATCAGGATTAGGGCTTCGCAAGACCAAGACCAAGACCGAGACTGGCTAGTCTTGGTCTTGGTCTCGAGAAATAAATGTGGTCTTGGTCTTGATATCTCAAGACCAAGACTAGACTTACTCAGTCTTGGTCTTGGTCTTGATAGTCTTGGTCTTGGTCTTGATGGTCTTGAAAAAAAATTAAACCGAATTTTCAAAGTACTCATAACATACAGCATAACAATCCTACAATAAATCTTTTTACTTACTTATTATTTATTATTACCTGGGATGGCGGTTCGATTTTAACAAGCTGCACGAAATAGCAGTTGTCTCTTTTCACTCAACTTTATAGCACGTGACATCAAAAACGTACATCTTTTACATTTTTAGAGCGTTTTTCTTCATTGTGAATGGTTTGCATACTTTATTGCCTATTGGGCCAAATGATACGGGATCTACTTTTCTACTTACTTTTTTAACCATAAGAACTTATCTAGGAACCCATGCCAAACAAATGTTCCGGAAAAGCGTCACATAGCTCATTTTGCATTTTATTCGCCTATTCAAAACAAGTAGATTTGGATTAGTTTGTGTGAGATGCGGGGTCTGTGTAACTGACAGCGCTGCCTTGACTACCGATAAATCGATTTTAGCACAGTTTGCTAATACAGTAAAACCCCGTTAATCCGAACTAGTTATTGCAAAGTACCGTTCGGAGTATCGATTTATTCGGATAATCGGCTTAATTTTTTGAGTAGAACAACTTTTTAAAACAATCTAAATGACGCAAAAAATGAATACAGTGACGACAAAAAAAATACATGATAGAAAAGACACTTGAGTTTTCGTGAAAAAAAATGCGTTTTTTTTTGTTTTATGTTTCTGCTACTTCGTCCTCCTTTTCTCGATTCATTCAGGTGAATGTAGTTTGAAACAAATAACAAACCATTTTGTTTGTTTCTCACCAAGAAAATATTTTGAGACTCTCAACTCCCTAAAGTCAAGAATACGGTTGCAGGTAATCGGATTAGCGAGATTTTTTCGGATTATAACTATGGTCCGAGCTGTTTAGATTAGTGGATGTTCGGATTATGGAGGTTGTACCGTATAGAGAATAGGTGTGCAGTTATTCCTTCTAAAAATGTTCTCTTTACTGGTATATTCATCAAAACAATGATGAATATACAAGAATAAAGAACATTTTCAATATTCAGTACCTGACACATTATTTATTTTTCACGTAGATACATTACTTGATGATTTAAGCAATTTGTTACATTTATGTATAACTTTTTAAAGTTCAATAATTTTTTTTAACATTGTAATTGTTTGATTAGATGGATCAAACTGATCATTTTTTTGTGATGTAAAAAAATACACATTCAGATGGTGAATTGGAAGCTTCTCATTTTTCACGGAATCTACTGAAAAATTGCGATCAAATCTACGGATATTCGTTTCAATGATCTGGTAGCACGCACAGGTCTTTACCTACTACTGTGAATTGGAAAATTCCAATAATTATTTTTGAAGAGTTGATTCACTCAAAAGACTTATTGAAAGTAGATAGAGATATTTGCAGATTCTAATAAATATTGTGTCGATTTTTCTTTTCAAGACCAAGACCAAGACGAGACTCTCGAGGTAGAGTCTTGGTCTTGGTCTTGAACGTCAAGTCTTGGTCTTGGTCTTGAAAAGATTTTCAGGTCTTGGTCTTGGTCTTAGTCTCGGTCTTGCCATCAAGACCAAGACAAGACCAAGACTGGTCCTGTGGTCTCGCGAAACCCTTATCAGGATCATGAGCATGAATACCCAAAGACGACTTTGAAAAAGATGTCCTTGAGTCTTGAGACGCTCATTATTGATGTTCCTTGAATGATGAGTCCTTCTCCCTAACTAAATCAAATGTAATTTTCTTCTAATGAACAAGTGTTTTCATCATGACTAGAATTTCTACTCACTCTAGCAACCCGACTAATATTGCATTCAAAGAAAATAGAGCGTCACCCTCACTGACAGTTAGTCAATACTTTTTACATTTCTGAACTTTCATAACAAAAAGAACAAAACATTGTGTTTTTTGAGAAATTTATTATTTTTTCACACTTTCGTCACCGGCAATCTGTTATTCTACACGGTTTACACCAAAAAAGTTTAATTTCCTTCAAATATTATATTATGCTTGTCTCATATCGTAACAGCAATTCAAAATCTCTCGTCAGTCCCGGGGTTGTCGCTTTGAATTTGAAACTTGTAGTTCTTGAATTGTGTGTGTTTATTTATGAAATATTATATCCACCACTATTTTTGTGTAGTTGCATTGATAAAGGATGAGAAAAAAAATCTGTACAGAATATTGCGTTTGATGTTTCGTCATATAAATTTGAAAGAAGTGTTGAATTTATGTCCTTTTGACGTCCTTTATTGAGCCGCTGGATGAGTCTGTAAGATCCAGAAGACGTCCTGGTGGCTAATCTAGAATGATCCCATTAGTAGTCCACAGTTTCAAAAGTACAAATGTTTTGAGACATCCCTGGGACTTTCTTGTGTGTCACTATATTATGATGTCGCGGAAACGTCTCAGGTTATGTAAATTGTTGAAATTATAAAATAAAATCCACAAGTCCTTCTCAGTCAAAAATCAAATACACGATCAGTACAATGCTACAGACTTTTTGTCGCAGCCAGCCACTCACATTTTTTGTAATTTTCTTGGTAAAAATGTCTTAGGAAGGACCAGTTTTGTCTGTCGTTTTCCAAAACCGGAGTTGGCCTACCTCTAAAAATAGTCTGCTATTTTTCTTAAGAATTATAAACTTGGAGTCCTTGATTCATTGAACTAAACACAATACTAATTATATGTATAGATTAACCAATCCTGATTCACCGGCCACACAGGTCCGGTTTCTCAACGATGGTTCAACGTTAAACCCGGTTCAAGTACATTGGACTGTTCATCTTTGAACCCAGTTCAAAGTTGAATCATAGTTAAGAAACCGGGCCTTGAATCTTTGAATCATAGTTTGGAGGCTCTCGGTGAAATGTTCAAATAAATAACAAAGTTGTCAAAATGAACACTAACAACAATAAAAACGAAAGAAGAGTCTGTATTCCACATTCAACGACTGACCAGCTGATCCTCTAGACACGCAGGTCTCTACGGAATCCAATGCAAAAATACATCAAGCAATGAGCCTAGTACCTACCCGGAAATAGCGCCGCTTCAAGACATTCATGACACAAGCTGTGACATTTTCTAAACGATCGCGAATTGGAAGTTGCTGAGCCACCACTAAACGACAAGGTAGTGGTGATAAAGTTCATTCACGAACGCAAATACACAAGAGTCGATTTGATCAATCACATTGTGCGCTGGGATTCCATTCAAATAAGTGCTGCGAGTAATTTTTCCATTGTATACCTACGTATTCATAATAATAATCAATGATAATGCATTTGCATCAGAGAAGCGGTGCTTCCCTAGTTTAAAAGATAACACACCACTCCAGACCATGCTATGGCAGTTTGCTTCGAGAAGTGAACATCAGAATCAATCGATGCTTTGGTTCTTTAATAATACTCGATATCTCTGGTTTTACTAGTCCGAGTTCACAAGAACTGTATCTTTCTTTGTCATATTCACCATTTCGGTTGAAAAACTGTACTGGGTTCAATACAAAATGGCCCAGAAAAGCTACGAGAAAATCCTAAGTTCTGCGCTAAGACGAAGCTGGCAGAGCAACTTTTCGTCTATGTAAGATTCATCAAAAATCCAGAGATTGAAGTGATAATAATATGGAAATGACCAAGTCCAAAAATGTGCCGCTTAACAGGATGATAGAAGTCAACATCTCCGGTTCATCGTGGCATATCCCCATTCTGTCGCATCTACCAAGAACCAACAAATCTCGCAACTATGACGCTGCGAAATATTAGTGAATTTTGCAAAAGTAGAATGAGCTCTCGAGACCTTCTCCCCATTCAAACCCCAGGAATGGACAGAATTTTCCCAGTCATACTACAATGAGTTAGAACTCGACCAACCACATTCCCAATGAAGCTTTTCTCCTCACGCCTAGTCATAGGCTACGTTAACTTCAGCTGGAGAAAAGTCAAGTTCATATTGATCACATATCACTCAAAATATATAGGAAACTTGAATGGGAGCCAATGTAAATAAAGTTTTAGGCAACCAGTTAATCAAGTCGGATTTGTTTAGAGGACTTCTCGTTGGATGGCGCTAGAGACGAAGGTTTTCCTTGACAACGGTTGCCATAAATAACCAATCCCTAACCCTAGACGTCATTGTCATTTCACGTGTAATTTGAAGTTTGTGCCGGAAGTTTCTAATTTTCGATACCTAGATCATCTGGAAATTTGTGTTTGAACCTTGGATTGGACAATCATGTAAGCTTATTGTGAGTTTTTTGAGAAATGTATCGTTTCCTGGATGTGTGGATATTTTCAACAAGACACATCCTTTCCAATAAAAGTTCTTCCACTGTTTTAGAAAAAAAATTTCAGCATGTTAAAAATCCGATTTTGAACAACAAAACTGAAGCACAACTGGGTATACAAGTCCTAAATGTTGTGGTTTGCATTTCATAGACTCAAAATTCGAAATTTAATTTAAATATTGATTCACATGGCTTATCAAAAGTTATAAACTGAAAATATGCATAGGTTGTATTTGTCCGGGACATACTTTTTAGACATTATAAAATGAACGTTTTTGAAAAATAGTTATGCATTTTTTCAGGATAACTTTTGTTATACCATGTGATAAATATTTGAATTATAATTTCGAACGTGGTATAAATTCTATTTTATTCAATAGATGGCTCCACCGTATGCAATAAAACAGATTTCTTTTCGTTTTTGAGACAAAAAGTCAAAAGTACGAGGACTACCCGTTGTAGGGCGCTGGCGAATTTCATTTCAAACTATAGTATGGGAGTTTCCTATATATTTTGAGTAATATGTGATATTGATCCCAATCAAATCAGACTACACCGACCTCTAGTACTTACGATCGACTAGTCTGTGGAGCTTTTTTCTCAAGTCACTAGAAAAGCTTTCTGACAGATATTTCCAGAAAACAATCCTTTTATCTGTGCCACCACCACAAAGTCGTGATGCTCTGACAAAGAGACCGTAGCTTACGCCCAGACGAAATGTTCAGGTGTTAGCAGCAGTAGAATGAACACTTGGAAAAGGAGATCTCAGTAAATTAGACTCTTGGGAGATGCAACGGACCCGTGAGGCCTAGGTATGTAAGGCGCATCTACTCACTCCACAATCAAATCAATTTTTCAACCTCACAGGTCATGTCCTGTGGCTAGATACAACGGGAGCATATAAGGGCACTCAAAAGTATCACCCTAAACGTTACCAGAACACGAACACTACGAAGGATAGCGTCTATAATTTAGACCTGAATAGATATCATGGAGGTTATGTTGTTGATAGAAGACACTCCATGGATCGGCAGAAGGTTTTCTATGTGCGGAATGTCTCTGCTGTGGTCCCTTCTTGTCCAAACCAGAGGGTCATCGAAATCAAAATGACTGTTTGTAAGATCGTAGTCACTTCAACTCGAATCCGTCTAGCAGCAAGAGAAATATAGTACTTCTGCCTTCCAACCGCGCTTGATTGAATAGCCTCACTTTAATATTCAAATCACAATCAAAACAATACAACACCACATCAGGACCATCCCAATGCCTTGTTTTAAATAGATGGTCGGAGTCACGTATTGAAAAATATTTGATAGAAGTGTATTATATCGAGTACTTCATGAACTTTCAACCTTCAAACGAACATCCTGATAAATTATCCTAGATTTATTGTGACTGTCGTAGCTTTCATGATTGTGAAACAGTGTTCGTTAATAATATTCCTCTCTTATTTATTATCTGAGAAAGAAAATAAGGGTTTTGATTTATGCGCCCGCCACCTAGGAATACCGCGGCTATTTGCATAAATGGGCGCAAACGTTAATCTTTTTGTCTTGTACTCATAGGAGTTGCTTTCAACACTTAGTTTGAAAATAACGGGTGGTAGCGAATCCAACAAGGGCTCATGTATTAGCATTTTGTTTCTTGAGGCAAAAGATATCACTTTTCTTATGACGTTAAAAAAAATAATTTGAGAAAAAATGGGCATTCGTTTATTGTTTTTTGCATGTTCCTGAACATACAAGATATGCGGATAGTTTTTATTTTCAATAGGAATCTGAGTATACATAAAGTATGAAATTCGTTGATAACTCTGCATTTTTTTTCTTTTTTCAGTACTTTCTGTATATTTGTTTTAACATGAAATTGAGATCAGTGATCTGTTAAGTTAAAACTCTATCCTTTAGAAATGTATGTCGGAGATTGAGCTTGACCAGATAATTCTAGAAATAGGTAAGATGCGTACGATTAGTTCTATCGCAGAAGTTTAGCTCCAAATATTAAAGATTAAATTGAGGTTGAGGACAGCTGCATGGTTAATCCATACTAGTGTTTTATCATGTCAAATACTTCCTAATCATTCTATGTATTCAACTGAGGAGTTATTGAAAAACATAACAATGCTCAAAATATTCCAGGGCAGATATTTCAATGTCTCCTTAAGCTTAGGGTACCCTTAAACGTTGAGGTGGACCTCGAATTTGTCTGCCGTGAATGACGTACGTATCTCAATTGCGACACTCATATCTGATCCTTAGCTAAATGAAAGATTGGCGCAATTGAAATACGGCACTTTTGATAGATAATTTCGAGATTCACATCAACTTTAAGTGTACCTTAGCTGATCTGTACCTTGAGGTGACATTGAAATATTGGCCCTCAGTTGCAAATTTTATAAAAGAAAAAGAATTCTTGATTTCAGCTCTAAACCACCTTTGTTTGTCTGATATATTACTGATTTATGCATTTGCAATTGACTGCAAAAGTTTAAAATCAAATCCAAACCCGAATATAGTAACAGAAAAAGTCATGACGAACATTATCAAAATCCATCCAAGCTTCGATCCAAGCATAATATTTTTTAATTCATACTGTACTGTAAAGTTGAAACTTTAAATCATCAGAGACAGTAAAATGTACTTAACTACTCCGCTAAATGACACTTTGCATCATCAGACTGTGAAATTGCATTGGTAGCATTGTTTGGCTGACGTCCTCTCAAGGTTTTGATTAGTGACTTGATATAAAATGTTGGTAACATGAGTAGCTCATCTATATTTCCCAAGTGGTAGCATGGTTGAGCTGGCGACATCTCATGGTTTTCATCAGTAGCTTGGCATAAAATGTTGCTAACACGAGTAACTTATCTGAAATTACCTGAGTGGTGACATGGTTTGACTGGCGCCATCTCATGGTAGCAATGTGAGACGGACTGCCACCGCCGCCCTCTCGATGTGTGCTTTGACAATAAGATTTTACCCGATAAGAATTTACCCTGAAATTGATTAAAAAAAATTGTCACAGTATGAAACAAAACAATGTACGATACACAGCCGTTATATGTTATTTGAAAAGTCATTTACCGTCTTGGTAACGTAAATAAATATTAAGAGCGAATTTTATTTTTTCATATTGAGTTTTCACACCAGACTAGATCAGATTTGAAGAACAATTTTCTCTTATATTCTGTTTCCAACTACGAAGGCAAGCATACTAAGTGATTGCTGATCATTTCTTTTTACCATGATAATAATTATGAAAGTGGTCAAAGTGATATTTAAATTCTTTTTGTTGGTATTTTATGTGCAGATGATATACACGTATTTTGCTTAATAGGGTGTGTTTCTCACAGCTATGACCTTCTCCAGTTAATTCAGAGGCCGCTTCTAGGTTGAAATTATATATAACACCTTTTTCCTTTTTTTTTAGCGAGAACAGTATAATAAGCCATACCGGAGGACATATCAGTGGTTCAAGAGATTTGTTCTCGTGAATGGAGTGAGCAAGAGTTTTAATGGAACTACGTTATAGAGAGCTATAACAGTGGGATATCAGCAAATGACTTGATACATTTAGCTGTGAGTTTTCACCCGACCTGTGTTTTATCTCGGTGATTACGGTGTGAAAAGCTAGGTAGTGTTTATGCGGTGATCAACCTTTGATTCATGGACTAAACAGTCTAAATACTTACATTGTGGTCGTATTCATACCACTTTTTGATTACGGTACGAAAAGTCAAACCAGTAGAATGGATTTGGCACTTTCAAAATTTCTCTTCTTCTTGATTTTGATTCCACTGTTATCAATAAGAACCTTGACTCTATCAAAAACAACATTTTTTGTTAACATCAATAAGAGAGGTGAACTCAACCCCTTTTTATTTTAGATTCGTTTTGTGTGGATATGATTCTTCTCTTTGATCAGAATAATTATCCTTTCGTTAGTTAAGAAAAACAGCTTATTTTAATAGCTTTTTCTATTGATTTTATGAATCGTGACAATACAAAATTAGTGGACTGTATATTGACAGCTATGTCAAAAAAACATGGTGATCGCACCTTAGGCTGGTGGCTATATTATAACAGGAACTAGATAAAAAAGATTGTTCATACCGCCGCCCTTGAAAGTACTGCGGTATCTTTCAATAATTTAAATGCTGGGTACATAGTGTAAATTTTCATCACTGACACAAGTGAGTCCATTTCTGACTGCGAATGTCCGTGATATAAGTGGGTCTATGGAAGTCCTTGATCTTCATCAGATATGGGGAGAGGGCACACTTTGACAACACTTCGTTTTAAAATATTGCCGTTCGAGGTACGTACACTAACAACACGTGTGATACCGTCCTTGCCTGGGTGTAGACTCACTATCCTTCCGTTTGTCCATTTGGATGGTGGATTGTTGTCATCCTTCAAAAGAACCAAGGATCCTTGAAGCTTTTCCATATCGGTTTTGAAACGCCATTTTGAACGCTCGTGGAATGTATGTAAATACTGAGTAGACCATCTGCGCCAAAAGTGTTGAACCATGGATTGCAACATCTGTTATCTCGTCAAGTGGTTCATAGGTATTGTTTGAATGTCAAAGTCAGGCATGAGGTTAAGAGGATGGCCAACAAGAAAGTGTCCAGGAGTGAGGGTTTCGAGGTCGTTAGGGTCATTAGTTATTGTTAGGAGAGGTCGAGAATTTAACACTGCTTCCACCTGAACCATGAAAGTATAAAATTCCTCATAAGTGAGGGGGTTTTCGTCAGATACTATACGACGTAAATGATGTTTAAAGGATTTTACCACACTTTTTTACAAACCTCCAAAGTGCGGAGAACCAGGGGGATTAAAATGAAACTGAATCATATTATTTTTGGCATAGGTTTCAAATTCAGTTGATTGACAAACTTTATAAATTTCCCGTAGCTCGCTATTTGCCCCAATAAAGTTGGTGCCATTATCGGAATATAAGTGCTGACATAAACCGCGGCGAGAGACAAATCTTTTAAGCATGGCCAGGAAACCTTGAGAAGTCAAATCGGTAACCAGTTCCAAATGCACTGCTCTAGTAGCCAAACACACATATATGCATAGATAGGCTTTGATGAATTTCCGGTTACGCAATTTCGAATCTTTTATCATAAAAAATCCAGCATAGTCCATGCCGGTGTGGAGAAATGGTCTTGATGGGTTAATTCTTGGTTCAGGTAAATTTCCCATAAGATTATGTAAAGGTTTAGGGTTTTGTTTATAGCAAGTTATGCATCTATGAATAACATATTTTACAGCTGATTTCCCCTGTATGGAAAGTTTATTTTGTGTATGTGAGTTATGATTAAATTAGTGAAAATGTGACTTTTTGGTAAAAGTATAGGATGTTTGGCTTGATAGTCAAGATTGGAATGTTGGAGTCTACCAACGACCCGCAAAACTCCAGTTTTGTCAATGAATGGGTTCAAGGATTTCAATTTACTTTGAGGCTTTAAGTAATTTTTGTTTTTCAATTGTTCTTGATCTTTAGAAAATGTTTCACCTTGAATTATGGTAACTAGGGAAGTTAATCCGTGTTCACGTTGAAAAAGTGTTAATTGTTCTATTTGGCGGGTATGTTTTGATAATTTCAAATTTTGAATGATTCGTAGGCAGTAAGCAGTCATATAAATCAGTTTATTGTAGTCGGAAATTTTTTTAAATAATGAAAAATTCGATCTTGAAGAAATAAGCAAAATAGATTAAGGGTTCAATTCTAGAGTTTCAGAATCGAGTTTTTTATGTTTGTAATTAGAGATATGGGTATTACTGGGCCAAAATTCCTTTGGCTTGGATAAAAAGGCTGGACCATGCCACCACAAAGAGCAGGTTTTGAGGTCCTGAGGACTCATGCCCCGAGATATAATATCAGCTGGATTTTCAGCAGACGAAATGTGATACCATGTATTCGGATCAGTAATTTGCTGGTTTTCTGAAACTCTATTACAGATATATGATTTCAATTGTCTAGGCTCTAAAGAAAGCCAACAGAGAACAATGGTAGAATCAGTGTAAAAGTACACCTTGTTATTTGGTTGACAATTTGAAGCTTTTATGACTTTATTCATTAATCGAGATAGGACTAGGGCACCACATAGTTCAAGACGTGGTAAACTCACAGCTTTTAAAGGAGCTACGCGGCTCTTAGCAGTTCGTAGATGAACAGAAATATTGCCATGAGAATATATAGAACGTGAATATATGCAGGCTCCAAAAGCATCAATGGAAGAGTCACTGAATCCGTGAAGTTCAAAAGCTACAAATGTTTTGATTGTGACTTGACGGGGAATTTTGAAATAATCAACTAAGGATAAGTGATGGGTAAAGTTTTTCCATATTCGGAAAATATCTGTGGGTACAGGATCATCCCAAGCGATTTTAAGTAACCATAATTTCTGTAAAAGGATTTTGACTTGTAAAACCAGAGGTCCTAGAAGGCCAAGAGGGTCGAAAATCTGTGAAATAAGTGATAATATGACACGTTTAGTTACAGGTGTAGAGTTAAGATCGATGTTAGAGTTGTAGATGAAAATATCTTGCTCGGAGTTCCAAGATATGCCTAGGGTTTTATGGTGTTGAGATTCATCAAGTGTTAAGGATTTAGATTGAGTAAAAGGCTCGGTTATGTCACATATTACAGATTGTCTATTGGAAGAAAATTTTCTCAATTCAAGTCCGTATGTTTCAAATATCTTTATAGGATTTTTGCGAATATTTAAAAGAGCTTCTTCAGTCGATGCACCGGTGATGAAGTCATCGACATAGACACCATTTCTTATCATTTCACTTTCTGTGGGATAGGAGTCCAAGGTGTCTTCTGAGATTTGGTTCAGACAACGCGTGGCTAAAAAGGCACTGCTTGCCATTCCATAAGTGACTGTGTTCAATTCAAAATGTCCAATGTTGTCTTGAAGGTTGTCACGCCACAGAATTCTTTGGAGGCAACGTTGATGAGGTTCGATAAAAAATTGGCGATACATTTTTGCAATGTCCCCTGTTAATACAAATTCATGCTCTCGAAAACGCAATATTACGGTAAATAAATCGTTTTGGACAGTAGGTGGGCCTGAAAGGAAGGCTTACAATAAATCTTCCAGAGGAATCCCGATGTGTAGAGGCTTTAAGATGGTTTTCACAGTCGATTTTTTCCTGGGAATATTTATTTTTAGATATTTGTTCGGTGGTTTCTTCGTAGTTCCAAAAAAGCTGCAAACTATTTTGAAGATCGTTGTTTGTACATTTCAAAGAGTTTGTGTGTTGATTATTTGTTGTCAGTAAATCAACTGGGCCACTCACTACTCACCCTAGTTTGGTGTCTTGTAAGATAGGATTATTTTTGCCCAATTTAATTTGGCTTGTATTAAGGAGGTTGTAAAAAACGCCTGCGCCTAGAAGTATATTTATATCGGCAGGTTTGAGAAACTCAGGGTCGTCTAAGTGAATATTTGTTGGTATATTTAAATTTGTGATTTTCATAGAGAAGGGAGGTATTTTTTTGGTTATTTCACTTATCACCAAGGCTGGTATTTTGATAGAAAAATTATCATGAGTTGATTTTATTTTGAGTTGAGTTCGTTTAGAAATATTGGTGCACTTTTCGCTAATTCCTGAAACGGACATTTTAATAGGCTCAAAAGGTAAGTTCAACCTTCCAAATAAATTCTGAGTGACAAAATTGGATTGACTTTTATTGTCAAGTATGGCCTTACATACTATAGGCTGATGGTTTTTGTCAAATACCTCAATAAATGCGGTGGAGAGTAAGACAAATGAGTTCTGGTTTGCATTAGAACAATATAAATTTTTCAGAGTGGTTATCTTCACTATTAACATTGTTTACATTGGGTAGAATTCGAAGGTTCTCGTGGGATTGAGAGGTAGTTGGATTGTTTGGAATGGAGAATCGTGAATGAGTGGTGCTATTAGTATGAGCGTTAGTTTGGGTGTTATCATGGCAAGGTCGATTGTGAGGTTCCATATGATTTGATTGCATGTGTATTAACGAGTGGTGCTTGTTTTGACAGGTCTTGCAAGTATAAGTAGACTTGCAATCACTTTGGCGGTGTCCTGGATGCAGACAATTGATGCATAAATTCGCACGTTTCGCCTCCGAAAACCTATTACTTATAGGTAAGTCAATACATTTTCGGCATGAATATATAAAATGACTGTCTTTGCATAGTGGGCATGAAATAGTGTTGTTGTTATGTGAAAGTAATGTTTTACGTTCGTATTTTTGAGGTTTATCAGTTACAAAAGGTTTTTTAGTATTCAATTTGAAGTCAAGAGATTCCAAAAAGTGACAACGTTGAGATAAAAAAGTTATAAAATCTTGAGTTGAAGGATTATCAATATTTCTTGAGAAATGTTCCCATTCTTTACGACTATTATAGTCCAATTTTGATGTAAGTAAATAAATTCAAATGCTGCTTCATTGGTCCACAGGTTCATTTAAGTTCTGTAAAGATTTAAAATGATTTTGAAAACTGTCTAGAAGTTTTCTTAAACTGGGATGAGAATCATCTTTCACTTGGTTGAGCTCAAAAATACATTTTATGTGCGAGTGCACGATTGCCTTTTTGTTTTCGTATCTTTCCTGCAGAAGGGACCAAGCAGTAGCATAGTTAAATTCGATTGTGGCTAAAGAGTTGATTATTTGTGCAGCTTCTCCCTGTAAACTGGATCGTAGATAATAGAATTTTTCAATTCTATTGAGTTGAGAGTTTTTCTCAATTAGCGTGATAAAAGTATCTTTAAAATTGGTCCAAGTATCATAGGATCCGCTGAGATTAGGTAGTGGTATAGGGGGAAGACGTGAACCGTATTGACAATGTGCCGATGGCTACTTGCACTGAAGAGCCAGTAGAGAATGCACTTGAGGCAGCCTGAGTGGCATTAATTTTGTTTATAATCAATTTTGCATTTGAAATATTTGTGAAATATAAATTTTCAAATGATTCGCATTCACGCTCCTGATCTTTTATTTTTTCATATTCATTATCTAAACAGACTTTCTCAATTTGAATTTGGACATGCTTAAATTCATCAATCAAAGGTTCAATCCTATTTAATCGAGTGGTCAGGTCCATCAACAAAATGGGATTATTCAAATCATCACATTTCAATTCCAAAAAGGATTGAAATCTATTTGTTTCGTTAGTGACAGCGTCGCGACGAGCTACGAGATCATTATAAATGTCAATTTTTTGACGACTGTCATCTTGATGGTTACCCCTTTTTGATTTAGGCATCTTTGAGGGAAAACGATATGGATTAGTTGAGAAATAAAAGTGTTACACCCACGGTAGGTCAAATTGCTACACTTATAGCGTATCGGAAGGATCGATATAGCGGTTAAAATCACTTAAACACGTTAAAAAACGGCTTGATTAGCCGTTTCGCGGAAATGACGAGAAAACAGCTCGAAATGGTTCAGATGGAAGCAATGCTAATTGAAAGTTAAGTTAGGTTAGATTAGGTCAGGTACCTTGTCTTTGTCAATTTGTCCTCCAGATTTCATAAAAAAATTGCTGCACAATGCTTCTTGTAATATGGATTCAACTGGGTATACTGGAAGGCTTAACATCCGTCACGGTCCTCAAATTGGTTATGGAATGGGTTTCCGGCTCGAATCGATCAAAAATGTATGGATATGATTCTTCTCTTTGATCAGAATAATTATTATCCTTTCGTTAGTTAAGAAAAACAGCTTATTTTAATAGCTTTTTCTATTGATTTTATAAATCGTGACAATACAAAATTAGTGGACTGTATATTGACAGCAATGTCAAAAAAAACATGGTGATAGCACCTTAGGCTGGTGGCTATATTGAAACAGGAACCAGATAAAAAAGATTGTTCACGTTTGCTCTGGTCAATATAAGCAATAGAGACTGAATAATGGGTTCACCTGGCAAAAATGGTAGGATTTTGTTTAATAAGCCTACCTTATGTTTTTTGAGTCGCTGATTCCGAATTTTTCACTCTGCACCGAAAACTCCTTGGAAAAATCTTACCAAACTTAGCGAAATTTGAAAAAATAAAATGAATTTGTTTTATAAATAGCCATAGTCACTATAAATTTATTGAAGTGAGCCAAAACATCTGAAAACACTTAAAAATATAGAAAAACTCACAAGAAAGTCTCAAACCTCGCAAAGCTCAGGAAATCATTGAAATATTCAAAATCAAAAGCTGCAACAATGCAGCCTCTCAATTAACCTAATTTTTCAATATTTAGTTTATTCGGCGTCGGTTTGCAGCTGTTTTGGGACCAGCCTCTTCAAAGGCCTCACTTTTTGAGCTAGAATCACTCTCATTAGCTTCTAAAAGGAGACAAAAAAGTCAACCTTGGACATCTAAGTGTTGTACACTTGAAGGTAGACGACAAAAATATAGTGAGATGCATGGAGAGAAGATGCCAGGAGAATCAAAAGCTCACTTGAAAAATGTTCAGAGTTTTCTGTATCGAATCTTTCTCCAGGGTGATCATCGTTTCAATTCCTCTCATTGTCAATAATTAGTCATCGAGAGACTTCGACGCGCTCTTGAAGTGGATGGATGCACGTCGTGCGATGTTTTGCTTCGGTAATACAAAACTGTGCCTATCGGTTGTGCTTAAAAGTATTTTTCTAAGTCACTAATGGTGAACTTTAAAAAATCGGCGGACGCTCAGTGTAGTGACGCATCGGTTACAATGAAGCGTGTTGTTAAAGGTAACGATTCGGATATTGCGCGAAAAGACAATATAATTCGAAAACTCAAAGAAAGTGTTGAAAAAGCTGAAAAAATCTCGATCTAAAAAGCAAAAATTTTCGGAAATGAAATTAAACTATTTCCAAAAGAGATAAATGACCATAGGCGTTTGACTACATTGTTTACTTACAATAATAAAAACTATTTTTCTCATCTGTTAGCAAAAAATAAAAAGATTTATGCTGACTTAAGCGGTCTTAGTTCTGCATCCAACATCGCAGAAATTAAAGCGGAATTATTCGAGCGAGGTATAAATGACGACGAAATAGAAATTGCAAGAATGACTTAACGCAAAGATGGTAGGCCACTTCCACTATTCCAAATTAAAACCATTGACCCCAAAATATTCAAAATTGATGAAATGGACAACCTTATCATTAAAATCGTACCAAAAAGAAAACCAGAAGGACCAAGTCAATGTTTTAGATGCCAACGCTTTGGCCATACTAAAAGAACAGTGCCTGAGCGCTGTGTGAAATGTGGACAACTTCATGGTTCCCAGGAATGTGATATTGTTAAACCAAAAAAATAAGGAATACGAGAATAAGGCTGTTTGCGCAAATTGCGGCGAAAAGGGGCATCCAGCCAGCTATAGAGGCTGTATGGTCTACAAACGTATAATCAAAAAACCAATGAACCCCACTAATACAGGCAAGACTTATCTCAAACCCAACATTCAAAATACCCAGAAAAATTACAGAAATTTTGTTTCAAGTGTCAGCAAAGTCAGCAAAGATGTTCATCAAATGGATGATGACTTTATTAAGATAATCACCCCTATCATCCTGCAAGTGTGTACCCAATTCTTCAATGGACCTAAAGAATAATATCATGTCATGGAATGTCAGAGGAATCAGGGCTAGAAGAAATGATATCAACATTTCACTTGAGGAATACAAGCCGTTGGTTTTGGTTATGCAGGAAACCAAACTAACGGCTAATACTAATATATCATTCCCAAATTATTGTATCTATAGAAATGACCACACCAACTTAACTTATGGACCTGCTACTCTTGTTAGGAGGGACGTTTCCCATCACCTAATTGGCTCGGAAGAAGACACTGACGTTCATAACTTATCCATTATTATCCAGATCAAAAACAAGAAATTAAAAGTAACCAACATTTATAGAATGTACAGGAATAATATTGAAATAATTGACTTTAAACCTTTCTTTACATCCAACGTCAAAACCATCGTAATAGGCGATTTTAATGCAAAATCGAAGAATCGAAGAACTGGAATTGCACCTATGACGACAGGAATGGTGATAAACTAAATAAAGTAATCCATAAGCTCAATGTTGGTTTGTTGTATCCTGACCACCCAACTTTTCTCCCATCAGGAAGGGGTCTTCCACAAATCCTAGGGTTTGCAATCTCTAAAAATATCGAAGGAATAATGGATGTGCATACTTTGGATTTTGGTACTTCTGACCACAATCCCATAGCAATAAATTTGGCAAATTTCCATTCAAAACAAATCATGACAAAAAACCGTACAAACTGGACCCAATTTAAAAAGAATTTGAAACTCACCTTTCCCTTGCCCAAAATTAGGAACCACCAAGATATTGAGAATGCTGCAAAGCAATTTGATTCAGTTATTCAGAAGGCCTACGATGATAACACCACAAAAATACCAATGACTATTGGAGGAATTAATAGCCTGCCTCAAAACATCCAAGAGGTTATAAGAAATAACAGGAAGCTCAGGCGGCGTTATGCAACCAATAAGGATCCAACTTCAAGAAGAGAGCTAAACCAACATACAGCTCAAATGAAAAAAATGATTCTTCGCTTCAAGCAGGCTCAAAGGGTAGAAAAGATGGAACGTCTAGATGAAAACAACCACGTCCAACTCTGGAAGCTTCAGAAATGTCTGGGACGTCCTGTCAACAATATCCCTCCCCTTCAAGGACCAAATGGAACCGCCTACTCCAACGCTGAAAAGGCGGAAGCATTCGCGTCAACATTGGAAGAAGTGTTCCAAAATAACATCCATGAGGACAAAAACGAAGAACATGTCATCAACATAACAAATGGGGCAGCGGAAGTGGACACTATCACCACGGATCCATGCATCAAAGACTTTGTCACTGTGGACGAAATCAAAAGCATAATAAAACATCTTAAAACAAGAAAATCACCAGGCTCAGACAAAATAAACAATAAAATGCTCAAGGAACTACCTCCCAGGGGAAAAGTGGCGTTGACCAACATCGCAAACGCCGTTATGAAATATGACTTCTTCCCTTCTCTATGGAAAGAATCCGAAATCATCATGCTTGATAAGCCAGGAAAATCAAAAAAGATGCCAATCAACTACAGACCAATTGCTCTACTAAGTGCCACCAGCAAAGTAGTTGAAAAGGTTATTAAAAAGAGGCTAATCGACTTTACCGACAACAACAAAATTATTCCAGACTTTCAATACGGTTTCAGAGCCAGAAGATCGGCCGACCAACAAGCCTATCTTATCTCCGAATTCATCATCGATGGCTTCAATCACAAGGATGTTACTGGTGCACTCTTTATTGATATAGAGAGGGCATTTGACAAACTTTGGCACGATGGATTAATTGTCAAAATGGTCAAGATGGGCTTCCATATCAAAACCATCAAACTAATAAGAAGCTATTTGAAAGGAAGAAGTTTTCATGTTCGCATCAAGGACACTAACCCCACCACAAAGAAGATAATGTCAGGTGTACCACAGGGTTCAGTCCTCGGACCAACTCTGTACTCAATATTCATCAGCGATATTCCCGAAACTACACTTGTTAAGACAGCCCTCTTCGATTTTGTCTCAAAGCCGTGACGTTAACCTACTGACAAGAAGAATACAAAACCATGCTAGGGAATTGGAAACTTGATGTATTGACAATAAAATTCGCATTAATTCAAATAAATCACAAGCCATACTCTTTCAGAGGAGGAAATTGATCCCTAAAGAAGTCATTACTTCAAACAATAACAGACTTGAATGGCAAAAAGACATCAAATACCTTGGACTACAAATGGACACAAAACTAACATGGAGAAAACACATCCAGTTATCCGTGAAAAAGGCCAATAAAACTTCACAATTACTCTACCCAATACTGGGCCATAGAAGTGAAGCCACAATAAAGTCAAAAAAACTATTGATCAAGTCAGTCATCAGATCCCAACTGACATATGGATCCAGCGCCTGGGGAAACCCGAAGGAAAGTAATCTAAAAAAAATTGTCTCATGCGAAAACAGAATACTGAGAAAAGCGTCTAAGGCCCAATGGTTTATTAGGACTGTAGATATCCTTAGGGACTTGAACTGTATAAACATCAAGGATTTTCTGAAAAACAAGGCGACCAAGTTCTACCAGAAACTGGAGTTTCATGAAGACAAAGAGATCAAGGACTTGAGCAACTATGATAGGAACACCTTACTGAATCACTCAAGGCCTGAAAATCTATTTTTAATCCACCATGACTAAAAAAAAAGAAGAAAAAAAAAATAAAATAAAGAAAAACAAAAAAGAAACATACAGGTAGTGAATCGTTCCTAAACTGTGTTTGCAGCAGGAAGCTGTGTTTGCAGGTAGCAGGTAGCAGTAGCAGTGTTCATCTCTTGGAGGGTGCCGCTCATCCAGAAGATGATCTTCATTCTTCATCAGTGTACATCATGAACTATTTGAAACGACAACACAAACTAGCAACAACATGAGCCAAGAAAGGCGCTGCCAAATAGGCAAATCAAGGGGTCAGTGAGTAAAGATGAAGGTTAAATAGGCTGTAAAAGCCCGTAACCTTTCCGCGGACATAAGGACTTGGTTCCGTAGAATGGTGGGGTTTTAGTGGGTATGGCCAATCCACCGGATAGGGTTGCGAGTCCCACACACTCGTTGTGCGTGAAAAGCATTTCCACACCTTACCAAAAAAAAAAAAAAAAAAGATCATCGTTGGTTTGTTCCAGGGAGTCTTCTTCCCTATCCATCTCCTCATCTAGCAATAATTCTCAATTTATTCAATAAGAGTCATGGTAGAGAGAATCAAGGTATAGTCAACGCCAAACTACTTTGAATCTACGTCATCGTTGCCACCATGCGCGATGTTATGAAGTTTGCTGGTATCCACATTTGGTCACTAGCAAATTTCATAACAACGTGCTTGGTGCCATCGATGACTTGGATTCAAAGTTGTTTGGCGTTTACCATATGTTAACGCGCATCTCACTGTAACGTGAAATGCAACAAAGATACAGTGTTGCCATATTGGCGATTTATCGCAATTGGACTACTTCTAGAAACCACAATTCAAGACAAAATTTCAAGGAAAATCGCTAGGCGGTTCTTCAATCACTCACTTAGATTTGAGGCTATTTTTTGGCTTATTAATTTGCCTAAAATCAAACATAATTTTGTATTTAACCTATATTTTGAAAAACGTTTGATTGCGAGATGTGCAGTATTATTTGCAAGTTTGACAAAGTTGACTGGAATATCGGGGTGACAGGTGTCACTGGAACGAGTCTACATAAAGTCAGTCCAGGTAACGTTGATATTATTGATTTGAATTTTGAATATTTAAAGGAATGATTCGGAATAATTCGTCTTATCTCTTATTGATACATTCGTAATTCTGTTGGCTAGTGATCTAGTCAGATATATAAATCTGTCTCCAAACCTCGTCTGGTTTTTGATTGCTTGATGTTATCAAACTTCAACAAAGATGGGAAAGTTGGGGAAATAGTAAATGCCATACAAAGGAATGGGAACAAGAAATTAATTTTCAAGGTATGTTTTTTGATTATTCAAATATGTTGGAGTCAGATGGCGAATTCGACCTGTGGCCGAAGTATTTAGACATATCGCCAGATGTCCACACTAGACATGTCAGATGCCGAAATTCGGCACCTACCCAAATAAGTTTAGTCATCTGTCGCGAAGTGCACATCTCTATAAATGATTATTGCGAATCATGATACTATAACAAACAAGATATGCTCACGCGCAAGTTGCGCAGACGTCATAGCGTGTCCCAACCTCAAAGTTTATAGGTTACCTAGGTAACTAGGTTATCATGATACTGAAACAAACAAGATAAACATCCGCACATCCCACTTCAGAAGTCATCACGTGACCTACCTCAAACCTATACATTCAATGTCTCGCGGGGTCGTCATGCGTGAACCTGTTCAAATTTTGACCAGCAAATGGAAACTAGGTAACGTTATGGATGTTTTTAATCCATAACGATACTCACCGAAATGGCATGGAATGACGTGCGTGAATGTTATGACTTTTCACTGTCATTTTTATTTCTCTCTGCCTTAATCCTTCACAATAAGGATGTGGCTAATGCGACATCCATTTTTCACCAAACACAAACTTATCCAACCCAACCCTAACTAACCCAAACTCACAACTAGCTTTGTATAATTATCAACGCGCGTAATTCCGGCGAGGATTAGTAGATACTTGTTGCCTATTGCACAATGAATAAACATTCTAACTCCAAACCAACTTGTCGCTACAGACCCAACGTCCAATGTAATCCTGGGCAAAAGTCAAGAGCTTAGAAAGTAGATTTCACAATAAGGATGTCGTTAACGCGACATCTATTTTTAACCAACCACAAACTCACTCCAACGAGCCCAAAGTTACAACTAGCTTTCCTTGATTTCAACTTCTAACACAAATAATACATGATTTGAGGGATGCACGCGACTTCCCAACACTTTCTGCAGCCGATAAATTATCGAATTTTGCGCACGCGGAAGCTCGGGAGCATGATGAGACGTTGGGTCTAGCTTTTTTTTAGAACTACTCTTGTGGACTGCTCAAGTGCATTCTAGTTAATAGTGTTTTTTGTATAGAGAATACAAAATTTGTGAGTGAACAACCATTGTAACAATGGACCTCGTTCAAAATTTAGTTGACAAACATGTTTGGGTTAGTCTGGACATTGAGATCATCAGATGTACCCAATCATTCTATGCTCAGTGTTCAGTTCGACAACGGCTTATACCGTGAATAGGCATTCCGGGAGTTGTCCAAATCATGTTACCCAGATCAGATGGCGGATTGTATATTTATTTTGGCATCTGGCATATTATTATCTAGTATAGACATTTTGCGATATGTCGAAGTATTTCGGCCACTGGCTGAATTCGCCATCTAACGCCAACATATACAATGAGTATTTATAAATGAGATAATGATCACAGTAAATGAAACAACATATTTGTTATGCGAGATAGCACTCGTGAAAAGCTACGGCGTTCGTTTGTCACCATGGTTACTATAAACAAAAATTATAGCCTATGACGTGTCTGACATACCTCGTGAAAAGCTACGGCGTTCGTTTGTCACCATGGTTACTATAAACAAAAATTATAGCCTATGACGTGTCTGACATACCTTTCTTTCTACCATGATCAGAGTCATCCTCAAGGGCCATGATATCTTCAACCGGAGCGTTTTCATCGCACAGGTGTTGTTGCATTGGAGGCAAATCACCGAACATCGCAGCCTGCTTTTCCGGAAGCTGCAGGCTCCTTGGCAACCTTTTTTGCATTTGCAAGATATGAGGTTCAAAAGCTGTTGTGTTAGGAGAGGCATAGCATTAGTGACTGAAGTTAAGCCTTTGTGTGTTTTTTTTACAACCCCTTTTCCCAGGTTTTTACTCGTTCTTCTGCCAAAGTTGTACTTGATGGTATGTGCAATACGAATTTTGTTCTGCTGCGGCTTTGGTAGGAGGTAGATTTGCGATGTTATGCGTGCTGTTATACGCCAGTCTTATAAAAAGAAATATGTCCCAAGGCATTTAAAGTTGAAGGC
Source organism: Orchestes rusci (assembly GCA_958502075.1). Lineage (NCBI taxonomy): Eukaryota > Metazoa > Arthropoda > Insecta > Coleoptera > Curculionidae > Orchestes > Orchestes rusci. Next base: position 20,400,258 of record OY293304.1, read on the forward strand.
GAAGTAGTATTGTACTGTATTGATCAATAATCCTGATTCACTGGCATATGTCAAGTATTTTTTCAAATCGAACGCAGATCCACAAGCCACTCTAAACGCTGGCAATCGATTTTTACTTCGCCTATATGGCTGCAGTGCTGCAAATTCAACTTTTGATGCCTTGACACATTAAACTTTTATCAGAACGGCCTATAACAGCACGCTAAGCATCGCAAATTTGCCTCCTACCGAAACCGCATCATTCGTATCACACATACCACCAACCACAACTTACGCAGAACTGAAAAATGGGGCTGGAAAGGAACACACGAAGGCTTAACTCCACTCATTTTTATTTATGCCCTCCATCACACCACAGCTTTCAAAGCTCATAGCATGCAAAAGCTAAAAAAGTTGCTGAACAAAAAAGTGGACTGAAATGCTTGATGATGTGGCATCAATGCAACAGCACCTGTGAAAACGCTCCGAACGAAGATATTGGGGACCTCTAGCATGATGAATATGACCCTGAGAAAGTGAATTTAGAGTTGCTAGATGAGGAAATGGACAGAAAAGAAGACTCGCTGGAGCCACTTGACGATGATTACTCCGGAGAAAGATTCGATACAGAAAACTCTCAAAGTTTGATAGGTGATTCTTCTGCCATTTTCTCTCCATGGATCACACTATATTTCCATCCTCACCCTCTCTTTTCCTAATTGTACAGCACTAAGTAGGTAAGTAGTCCAAGGCTTACTTCATTGTCTCTTTGAGAAAAAAATATGTATATAAGGTATTTTTTCATCAAGTGACCGAAAAATGTTCCTCTTGTTTCGGAAGCTGATAAGAGTGATTCTAGCTCAAACAGTGAGGCCTTTGATGAGCCTGGCCTGGGACTCCGTGTACTGTAGAATTCCATAGCGACACTTCGTTCTCTGCATAAAATAAATGGGAAAGCGACTGTCGCTAGGTTTCGACAGATACACGGAGTCCCAGGCCTGGTCCTTCAACAGCTGTGAAACAACGCTGAATAAATTAGGTTAATTGAAAGACTGCAACGTTGCAGCTTTGAATTTTGAATATTTCGATCATTTTTTGAGTTTCAGGCGGTTTGAGACCTTCTTCTGAATTTCCCATACATTTTCAAGGGTTTCAAGGTTTTCTGACTCACTTCAATACATTTTTACTGGCTAAGCTTTTAAATAGACAAATTTATGTTATTTTTTCAAAATATTTCCTTTTGGCGTCCTTTTTTGGTGGGAAGTTAAAAATTCGGGATCAGCGACCCAAAAAACATAAGGTAAGCCCATGAAGCATGAAATCCCTATATCTTTTCAGGTATTATTCTCTATTGCTTGGAGTATTCGTTGAAAGATATTTTTATTCCATAAATGTGAATCAATAAAAAAAATAGCAAAAAAACCTGAAAGTGAACAAGACATCAGTGATGAACTTCTTCAACGAAGTAGCATCCGACGTTGACTTGCAGTCTGGAAACACAAAGCATGTTGCTTACTGTATGAAATTCGTATTCGTAGAGGTTTCAAGTAGCATTTCCATATTGCCTGGCAGCAAGTTATAGGTCGCATGCTACTTTGATGCCTCTAGAATTTTACTTATTTGTCAGTTATGGGTTGAGATAAACCACTCTCTTCAGAAAACATTTTAAACTATTTCACTTTCTTCAGAGATAAAGACTTGTCTAGAGCTGCCGTCTACGACTTACTCCCCAGTGAAAACTGCCTGATACTATTTTTGTCAAAGTTTAGAGATATTATGACTATTGTCAAAATGTCATGAAAAGGGAGAACAAAAATTAAAACTGTCAAAAGTATCTGGATCTGGATGTTGATCAAGAAACATCTAGCAAAAAAAAAACTTTATCAAATTTACCAGTTCATAAAAATGACTTCTTGCAGCTATTGAGTACTTGCCACAATATTGGTACCATGATATTGGTGAATATTTCGATTGGTTCATACAATGAGAGGTAGGTACCTACGCATGCTGAACATATCATTTTCACAGCATAATTTCATTTGACAAAAAAAAATTTGGAAACATGTATTTTCCTTTATCTGATATAATCCAATCATTCCAACTCGCCAACGTATACTGATTATATAAAAAATTCGAACAATCACAAGAAACTGAGCCTCCTCACAGACAAACTAACAACAAGTTCCAAGAGAGTCTCGACCACTGAACATAAGTGCTGCCGATGCACTTGACAATAAAGTTTGAAGGTAACTCAGCAAAGGATATTGGCAAGTGGGCTTTTGCCACATCCATTAGTACAGTGCTTTTCGAGGTGACCGCATCAATAATTGAATCGACTGCTGTCCTTCTATTCTATTGATTGCGCCATTGTTCAGGAAAAGACGTTGGCTCTATCCCCGCTGCCTCGTGTACTAGGGTGTCCGATTCTTGAAGGATCTAATTATAGAGGAGCGTAACTGAATTATTGCCTAATAAGGGGTGACAAAAGGTTGAAATTTTGTTGCGTTATCCTATTGATTTACAATGTTGCAGATCGGAGGGTATAAGTCATGTAAGAATGATGAGGATGGATGTAGGCCCAGGTTTTTGTTTGAAACTATAATATATTATACTACTTTATCCAGACAATCTTTTTAAGGGACGTTGTAGCAGACTTACACATACTCAAAAGGTGTAAACCAAAAACTCTTTCATCCCTTCTAATTCGCCGATCACTTTTTGCACAATGGGATGCTGAACTCGATTGACCAGAGGTATCTTTTGTGGTGTCCCCCACCGCAGCCTTCGCACCATCATGTGTGTATGATCAGTGCATGTACCGGAGTCATTGGCTCAACACGCGCAACATACCTTGTCTTGTATGCTTATGAATGGGATTCTTTACGATCGCATGTGAAATTGCTTTTGACTTTGCAAAAAACTCACTTTGTGTAAAACTTTTGGTTTGTGTGAGTTGATATGACTTGAATGTGTGTCATAACTATTTTTGAATAAACTAGTTTCTTGTTGAGGAATATAAATATTAAGGTGAGTTTTTTGCTTTTGAGGTCGAAAGAAAACATGCTTTATCCTTTATCAAATTATAATAATATGATTAATCTAAATATACTCACATATTAATAAACAGATTTTCATAATCGAATACAAGAGCAGTCCCCTATTTCAATATATTATTACCTGATGACTGTCATTAATGATCATACTGTCGTCACTTGAATATTTTAAAAATAAACGAAGAAGAGCTTGGCTTGGTTTATGTGTTTACATTATTCGTAATATCCCAAAATTGATTGTGCTTTTTTGAAACACAGCAAAAAATGTAGATCTATGTAGTAGTGAATAACTGTCATGGCTCAATCACTTCTTCCACAAACGCTCAGCAGCTCTCGAGTTATGAGAAATTCTGATTTATGTAAAGGTATTTATCAGAAATAAGTTGAGTCAACCAAAAATAATGAATCTTTAAAAAAAAGAGTGTAACTATGATGATATTGTGGAGTGAATTATCTGATATCAACAACCACAAAGAGTACTGAATTCACCAAAGAATTTTCGCAGATGGCCAACGTCTTAACGCATTGCACCTGCAATGGCTTCAGCGCTAGAATCGAACTCCTATATTGAACTGATCCATTGATATTCTTTACCTAATTGACAATCAATTTGAGTTTCTGTTATATGCAATGATCATGAATACAGTGGAGATCTGGTCTTGATAATTGAAATGCCAAATTATTTTTCAAATCGAACTTTTGAGGTGTTCTAGAACTGTCTGTCCTACTTACTTATGCTACACCAATTATTTTCAAGACCTTTAAAGCTTGACTGCTCCAAATAATTAACGGAACACCTCTAACCTCACCAAAACTAAGATCCTGCATCAGTTATCAAAAAAATGATTTTGCATTCGAAAACTTGAATCCATTTGTCAGTTTGCGTGTCCTGGCAATTTTTTCAATAATTGTTCAACTACCCTTTTCCACGATTAAAAAAAAAGGTTTAGTTGTAGTTGGTTTTTCTGCATGATTTTTGGTAAAAATGGTTAGAACTTTTCCAATATTTTTTATCATCAGCCATTCAATACCATCTAGTTTCCTTGAGAACGTGAGATACATATATTTCGGTAGTCTTCTTTTATCATGGGCAGGGTGATTCTTCAAGGGTGTCGAGGTAGCGTATTTTAGGAAATGATAGTCGTAGGAAAAAAAACATCTTTTGTAGGAAATCGCCAATTGTTCAAATTCAAATATCCACCATGAGGGAGCGTAATTCATTTGGTTAAATAAAAAAGATTTTCCCAAAAATGTTATTAGTTCAGGCATAAATAATACTCTCACGTCAAGACTACAACAATGATCTTTTAGAACAATTACTTTCTCTTGTAAGTCCGGAAATAAGGGCGGGAAAGGATACTTTACTTTTTGATCTGTGAGTGTCAATAATTTAAGTTTGACTTCAAGAAATAATGGAAACAAGGTCTGGTTTGAGGAAGGAGGGTTTGCCAAATGAAATAAAAACACATTTATGACATTCTGGTTTTTGCCGCCCACGATAGGGGACATGTTTTACTAAGTTAACAATTTTTTTCAATTATTTTGCTCGGAAATACTGAATAAATTGATTATTATTTTATTAGATTAGGAAAGTGAAGTGAATTTGGACCGCATGTCGATATTCTCCTTCGTCAGAACGTTATCACTCAAGATTTCACTGATGAAATTATTGAAAAAAGAAAACAAAATTGATTTACGACTTTTTTTAGTTTCGTAGTCGAGCCATGAACAAATAAAAAACAGTTTAAAACTTCATTCTCATTTGAATTTACAACAACAATAATATAACCAACACGAAAACAACAATCACAAGATTAACATCATTGAACAAATTTTATCATTAAAATAAACTTTATGAATAAACAAAATTTAACCTTGAAAATTTTCAAAGTGTCCACTATTATTGGCCACGCATAAATTGAGTCTTTCAGATATTGATAATGATACACCAACTTCAATTTTGGCATCATATATGGATGAAATTTTTGACTTAATTAAAAAAAATAGGATTAAAAAAAACGCTGATTGAAAATGTTGCTAAGATGTAGAGAGAAATAGTAAACAACAAATAATAAAATTTTATAATGATAATGTTATGTATACCATCAATGTTTCCATCATTATTGTGGTTTTGATAAATAAGGATGGAGTCTTGATCTGTTCTTTTTTTTCATGACATGCTTGACTACGAAAAATTATTGAAAACTCAATCATCTATTTTGAATCTTTGATAAATTCGTCGATAAGATATACTTCAATCACGAATAAAAATACTGACATGCGGTTTGAACATATTATGTATTTTGTTGGAAATTTCTTATTTTTTCTAAATCTGAAAAAATAATCGTAATATTCCATTCAAGATTTGAGAAAGTTTGAAGAAACTACCAACTTTGTAAAACACGCCCCATGCGAGGGCGACAAGGTTGTTTTTTTCCATTAACAAGCCTTTCGACTAGACCTTGTATACACGGGAGTCAAACTTAAGTTATTCACGATTACAGTCTGAGATGTTTAGCATCCCCTCCTGGCTCTTATTGAACGTCCTACAGTAGAAAGTCATAGATCAAAAATCTTGACATCCTGTATCTCGAAAACAAAGCGTTTTCGCAAACATGTTTATGTAGTGAACTAATATTTTTTGTAGTGTAGAATGAACTTACTGTTCAAATGTTCCAACCTAATTTCAGGACACTCTGTATAATGAAACATGTATCGGTCAGCTCAATCTCTTGATGACAATGTTACTCAGGGTGTTACAAATTCGAGTGTTTGCATGGGTGCAATTTCAATTTAAAAAAAATGACGCTTCGAAACTTGGAAAATTGCAATAAGTTCTGGCCCGCTTTCAAATGAGTCACTCTGTGAAGCGGGCCACCCCCATAACATTTTTATTCATAAAGCGATTTTTACGATTTTTTTTTTGAAATGTGGAGAGTGAAAAGGTTTATATCGAGGCCATACGTCGCCCAGTTTTTTCCAAAAGAAAATCGTCAAGATCTATCAATAAATCAAAAAGTTTTGAGGGTGGCCCGCTTTCAAATGGGTCAATCTGTAGACAATATCGATATCTTGAACATGAATTGCCCGTGTTCTCTTCGCACCAAAAATTATTACACACCGATTTTTTAACAACAAAATCAATCAACTTTTGCAATTATCGCTGATCACGCTCACAATGGCCTAACAAATGATGGGCTTGCTTGGATTAAAAATAAAAATACGGTGTGTACCAATGATCGATTATTGTATCGACCGGCACATGCTCGAACAATGACCGTCAAAATAAAACAAAGCTTATCTTGGTCAATATCTTCGGAGCGTGTGAACTAAGTGAAACATGCATGTAGGAGAAAATCAAATAAATTTGTTCATTTTATGCTCGCCTGCGTTTCACTGCCTTTCAATTAAGGATATTAGCAAGTGTTGATGGACACTAGGTTTTTTTTTGATATCATCACAAATCCAACTGAACCATTTTGACAGGATTCCAAGTCTGGTCAGTCAACAATATAATTATCAGAGTCAGGGATGACAAAATTTGATGTGTTTAGGATTGTTTTAAATGTCGTATGTGGTTGGAGGATTGAGTTATGTGAGGCCAATATTTAGGGCAATAATTGGTCCGTCCCCAGAGCATCGCCGGTAACTATTGATGAGGAGTAGACCAAAGAAAAAAAGATGACGGACGTACGGAACATAATGATTTTTATTGGCAGTTGATTCAGATTCTATGGTGCAATGCCATAAAAAAGAGAAGACGATTCGAAAAAAAAAGTGTGAGATCAAAAAAACACGTTAAAGTGCCCATGTCTTGGTTTTTTTTCTCGTCGTCTCATCCGTAAGGCTCACCTCAGTATGGCCCTTTTTGCCAACGCTGCGTTGCAAACCCTAACCACTCCTTGAACCGTCCCGTCTGCATTCTGAAGTGGAGCAGGACATCCCAGAAAAGATCCCGAAGGTCCAGAGAAATGGTTGCCTCTCATAGGAGCTTTCTCCTCAAGCGACACCATGTATCGCAAACTTCCAGTATATGGTAAGATGTTTCCTCAGCCCTTCTTCACGAGGGACATAGGGGTGATTAGCCTATTGGCCAAACAAGACCATCATAGTACACAGAACCGACTAGATATAAAGGTCATATCTCATATTCTCAAATATCCCAATCATATCACGATATAGAACTTGAAGCGTTTTATGTACGCCACTCAAAATTTTCAACACAAATCTCGGATTAATCATATTTTTGGTCCTCTTTTTGGATGCCGATTGTTTTGTTTATTCATAAGATAGTGAGAGTTTTGTTATGGTAATCACCAATCATCAGAAGTCAGATCACCTGCTGCCTTTAACACCTCCTCTTTTCCACCGGTTATTCGAGATGTCATGAATCCTCCTACGCATATCACACTTTATTCCGAATATCTATATCATTTCAAATCGGCGCAGACGTGGTGGGTCGTAATTGTGTTGTAGCCCATAGCGGCCCATTTATCAAGACATCTGCAACGATTTATAAAGTTTGTCGACGCTTTTCATTCTTGCTTTGTTGTCGAGGAATCTGATAAAAAAGGTCCTTCAGCACCATCTTAGCCCGCAATCTTTGTAGCAGTTCAAAAATAGTTCAAGTGAGGTGACCTTGGTGATCAAATATCATACATATTGGTCTGTTAAAATACAAGCGTATTCGCGTCATGAGGTATATTTTCAAAATTACCTGTAATTCTCGAGGAAATACGTGGACTGTTATAGAATCCAAAGGTTTAACCTCAGCAAGGTTTGCACAATATCGGTCTCAACTGTAATCACATCAGCCACGATCGAACAAATTTGGTTCAATTTTGTATGATACCTTACACGTGCTCAGAATTTTCCTGGAGCTACTCTAGCTCAATCGGGCGAAACTGAGCGGTCGATCAGTACATAGCGGTCTTATAATGCGTTTTACTTATTCATTGCACACAATCGCATTAAAAATTAATGAACGAGGGGTCAGAGCTAGCCTTTTAAAGAGACCCTACTTTATTGACTTCTCCCAGCAAATGGCTTGTTTTTGTTTGATAACTTTGTTTGATGGTTTTTTTAGAGCCGTTCCGTGGAGGAGTGACATAAATTTAAAATTATAGCTTTGATGAAAATGGATTTCAAGTAAAATCGCTTTATTGGATTGAATTTTCGCAGGTCTTCTTTAGCTATATCCGTTCAATCAGTGAAAGATGTATTTCTTTTGCATGGACTTTTATATGTTTGTGATGAATAATTAGTTCATGGATTAATTTTTCATTCTGCAGTACAGTTTCCACTATTGGATTTTTTATGAAAAGATTCATGAAACCTGGGGATATAGTAAAACATAACTGCTCATAGCACAGTATTGATATAAAGTTATCTATAAATCTGGAGTATCCATATCCGCATGCAATGCTTTCAGTGACCGCTCTATCATAAATTATGTATTTAGTGTAACCAAAGTCTACTAAAAAAGAGCAGAGCGGAACAGTGTGATTATTGGATTGCGAAGTAATAGAATAGCCAGTACGTGACGAGAATCTTTCGTATTATAGCCCCCGGCAACTACTTGCGTCGTCAAAGAATTTGCGCTGATCTGTACGTTTATTGATATCCTGTTGTTGATCATATTGGTTTTATCAATTTCCTGGTGAACGTTGAACTTTGATAAAGCCCATAGAATTTGGTTAATTGATTGAGAATTTCCCATTGTCATTTAAACATCTCAGTCAGTATTCGGTCATACCGTATCAAAATTGAGTTGGTGACTATAGGACGGGTTGTCATAAGCCATATTCCACATCTTAGCCCAAAGACAGATTCATGAAATTAAGACTAAAACGTCGTCCGACGTCTCCCGGCTCCTAGTCTCCATTGGTTCCCATCTAGCCACCAATCCTCCTCCAGGACTTTCTCCTCTTCTCTCCAGCCAAGCCTTGGTCTTCGCCTTTTTCTGTGGCCTTGTGATCTCCATGAAAAAATTGCTTAGCGAGCGAAATGAACAAAAATATATGTAAATATATATATTTATATATCCAATGGACTGAGAAATTGAAAGCCCTCGGACAAGGCAACATTCCTGAGGAACTTGTCAAAAATGGAACAAAATAATTGTTCATATAACTATGCTCACTCTTCTAGAAATGCATGAACCACGGAAAAATCACAAAAGAATGGAAGAGATCAATAATCTCCTCAAAACATCAGAACGGAAGTAGAACTGAATATGATAACTACAGAGAAATAGCCGTTACAAGTTCAATTATTCGAATGCGAAGGTTATAAAGGCCCGAGTGGAAATAGACTACAGCGACATAGAACCAGAAAAACAAGCAGGATTACGGGCGGAAACAACCTATACCTATAACCAGTTGATCACTGGGAAAAAATGGCGGTGAACCAGGCAGTCTTTATGTTGACCTCAAGAAAACCGATGATAGCGTACCACATAGCAAACTTTAGATGGCAGTGGAAAAGGTCTTTACTAAAAGCACCCAAGATCTTGTATTTAAATTCTACAGCGAAAATGAAGGTAGAAAATGATACTTCTGAAGAAGAATTCAAAATCGCCCACTTTCCCAACATTTTTTAAAATCTATCAAGAACATGCACTTGAAAACTGAAAGAAGAAATGTGAGGGAATGAGTACACCATCAAAATACTGAATCTTTTCGATCATGTGATTTGTCTTCGATATAGTAATAGGACAAGACTGTGAAGACCTGGAGCACATGAGCAGGAGGCTAATTGGAAAGTATGACCTTTGGCACAAACTAGAGGTCTCTATGATCACCCGTTTCTGTGCAGTAGAGGATTATTAAAAAATGCTAGTGTGTTGAAAGATTCTTACTTTATTTTATTGAATCCTCAAAATCACTATCATGAACTTTTTAACAATAGCAATAATGGACCCTATCTGAAATCTTGCACGAACGTTCATTAGCATTTCTGGTGTTATTATAGTGAGTCATATCGAGAGAAACACAATCGCAAATTTCATAAAGATCTTTGAGATGTCACATTCAAACGAAAACATCGAGAATGAATTATTGCTAGAAAAAAATTATAAAAAATTCAAAGAATTTGAAGAATTAATTTTTCATGGAACTTAGTTAATGTCGTTTTTACTCGGCAACAGGTGACTGGAGATATTTAGCTTATGCAGATATGTTTGTTGCTCAAGGCCTCCAGAATGGGGTGCATATTGATATTGGGTTCATTTGAGATTTTAAGGCGCAATCTCTTGGAGCCATCCCTGCAAGAGTGAGAAATTAGTTAATACGTTTAGAGGTAGATTTCATTGTATATTTGGAATCGCCAATTTTCGGTTTTTTTCCTTCACTAACCTTCCGTACACCTTTTATGAGTGATCAATTCGTTGTACAGTTGATAGGTTTCCTCCTATGATAGTACTGAATATTATCTCAATAATAATACTTCCAACAACTGTGCGTGATGAGAAAACAATAACCGCTGTAGGTGAAAGTTTGAATATTCAGACTCATTGATTTGGCGTTAAATTATTTTTGGTGAATGTTTGTTGTCATTCTTTCACGATAACAAAGTACTTGTATCACCAAAATCATATTCAAACAATAATGACTAAAACCAACTTTTTGCACAATTAATCAGTTAATTAAACCATGTTTTCTCTTCTGTATCTTTTATGAACTAAATTCAAACTAAATACATAATGGTAATGACTAGAAACATAAGCAGATATCCACGTGAGAACAATCACTCCTAACACAATAATCAGTCAGATTTAATAAACCAAGAAAAGCTTTTAATCGGCTGTCCACTCGTAATAATAAAATTGACAGCCATGCTCATCTCACAATCGGTCCGACCTACTCCCATGTTGGGACCGACCGAACCCGTTACCTTAACCACCTGATTCAAGCCGTTCTGATTCTTCGTCGTGACCTGTATGACGTCATTGGCTTCAAGCTTTTTCCGGATGACCTTGCTCGGGTTTAACAGTTGATTTTCAATATCCTGTGTTTTTCGAGAGTTCTATGAAGAGGCGGGATTTATGAATAGATTTGAATAGATAAAATATCATCGCTAATAAATTAAATGGTTTCGAATGTCATTTCTGACCTGAAATGAGCCATGTAGAACTGGAGCACTTTGAACGGAGGATATGAGAACCATGCTTATTCACACTATTGTAAATCTCATTGCTTTTGTATCTATCAAATTATACAACAAAATATCTAGCTGTCTGCTTCCAAAAAAAATCAAAATAAAGTAACATTATTGAGAAAGCACTGAAACTGCGAGGTATTTTTTCATGCTTGTTAAGTCTCTCACACTTATTAGTAAATCAAGCATATTTTCATTAAACATTGGACTTAATCCAACAAAGTGGCCGTACCCATATAAGGGTAAATTAAGTACGTTTTGTGTTTATCACAACGCAAGTCTAGATAATTGCATAAAATATTTGACATAAATTAACTATAAAAGTTTATAGCCTCTCATATGCTTTTAAATACAGTTATATTATTTTCTTTTACGAGCCCAATAAAATTAGGATTTTATTGTCTCCTTAGTCTGTATATAGTGATGCATGCGATTACAAAATAGAATGCAAAATATTCCGAGATTAAAATATTGCTCTTTCGTATGCCATTTGTTTGTTTTACTTTTAAGTTACGATGTTGTTCGCCTACATACTTGTTCGAGTGGATTGATTCGGATGTATAGTCTTCTGTTCTACAATGTACTGCATTCAATGTTGACGCAATAAACTACTTCGAAGCGTATCTCAGATTTGATTCAGTTATTTTTTTATAATTTGTTGTACTCTCTACTTTTATCACCAAATAAGCTTTATAACCAATGGTAATGACTAAGGTTTTATTCCCTGTATACATTATTGTCATTGTAGATCGTATTCAGCAGCTTAGCCAAACCTGCACCCTTTCTACATTATTCCCAGCGAGAACCTACAAATTGAGATCTTCATTCTATTTTTTCAATCAGCGATTCTAGTGAATAATGTTTCTAGTAGCAAATTTTGAGTCCACATCTTTCGAGCTAATAGGATCTTAAACTATGGAATTTGTACCAGGAAGGCGGTTTCCATCATTAGGACACACTTTTTTTCTATTGGATATGAGTCGTTAGAAAATGTGAGCTTGACGGCATCGACAGCTGAATCAGCTTGGCTTCACTTTGATTTATTAACATTCGAAAGTTACCATCGTTACCAACGAGGACTGATTGCAGTGTTTGACAAAATTCATTTGATTAAATGTTTGGATGGATCGCCCCTGATATGGATCTATTTGGACTGTTTTCGCAAACAAAAATGTATATGGAAGCAAATGAAAATTTGTCAATTTTACATGAATAGAAAAAAAACACTCACTGTCTTCTTTTCTTTTGTCAATCTGCCATTGAATATGGTTCATACTTTCGAATATTCGATTTTCAAAAATATCAATATTTATTATCTTCAAGCTTTTCCCAAACAACATTTTAAAATTAGTTCAAAGTTATTTTACATAGTAACAGTCCCATTCCAGAGTCTTCAGAAGCTACCTACAAGTACTGAAACTATCAATTTCAAAATTGTTATAGTAGTAACCAGAGAATTACCATCAAAGTAGGAATAACTGTAGAGATCAGAAGTATAATCACGTAACGACTTTTCCAAGGTTCTGATCTCGGTTTCCGCCACTTTGATGCTGCTTGAGTTATATTGATGAACTGTGTTGAAAAATATTGCTTTGTTGTCTTAGAATATCTTAGTCTTATCAGCCTATCGAATTTATAATGTAGCTGATCATAACATTTTTTCCAAATAAAAAATCACTTCATGCCACGACCTCACAAGTCCCCTAAATCCCCATACAGAGAATGAATGATTAAAATCTTTTGCATCCATTAAATAAGAATTATTTGAAGTAGCCAGAGGATATTGTTAGTCGAATACATATACTCATTCATCTGATTGTATCTTAATCTCGTTATTAATTTTGATTTTACTTCTCAGATAAAATCGATTTACATAGAATTTTTTCTTGATGATTAATATATTCCGAGCACTCCACTTCATGGTGTTAGTATGTCATGTTCAAACCATGCATCTTTAGTTTTGGAAAAGAATCAGGAAATATGTGACAAAAGTATCTGCAATTCCTCTGGTTGTACTCATTTATTCCCACAAGTGTTTTATTCATAATGAACAGCGTTTTTCTGTGTATTCTCCGTTATCGTTGAAGTCATCTTAAATTGCTTTGATGCTCCACCTAGGCAGTAGATACAATCTAGCTTTCTGGAGGTTGAAATATCATTGTCTGGACTAGCAAAATGTCCATATATTTGCCACTTGAATTCTGCTTTCCGTTCCATATGAATATCTCATAAACTGGCATGTAACACTAAGACACTTTTCAAGTGAGTTGTATCTCCATAATATACCTATATGTGGTTGGGTGTTGGATGTGTGGAGCAATAATTGGGGTGGTTCTAGTTGTTTGCTCCACTGAATTTCAGAGTTATGTTCTTCATTATACTAATCACTGTTATCCTACTACAATCTGATGTCTCGATCGAAGTCTAAGATTGCGCCCCTCACAACAATTTAAAAATAGCAAACTAAAATAATTTATTCAGCGATGCCAAATTATTGTATTAAACTTAGGAATCTGATTTTGTTTTAGATAATGATTCGACTAACCCAACCTTATTCAACCAAACAAAAACTATTTTCAATAAAAATCTTCATCAATGCCCTTATTAATAATTGACAATATTGATATACCTCTTGAATCTGATTATGCAGACCTATTATGAGGTAAGTCATTCATTCTTCGTACACAGCGAGTATTAAAATCCTGATAGTTTAACGAGAAGCTATTAAAATCTCCCTATTAAGGTAAACACATCAATTTTCTTATCATATCTTCCTCGAGTAACCATGCATTAACTCAATTTTAATTTCGCTGTAAGAAAATTGAAAACCAGTTGTCAAGCTACGCAGTAAAACTGACAAAAACACAAACATCCGCTCGCATTCTGCTGTTTGCATCAATCGATGGTGGCAGGGAAAAAGCAATGGGGAATTTGTGATAGGTAGCGGTTAGTCCATATAGGGATGTAAAAATACACTGTCCACACGTACGATTTCAAATCGATTATCCGACGTAACGCATATTTAACATGGTATTCCTGAATATCTTAGTGTACCATTGAGAATTACTGTAGCATACCATTCATCAGAATGACAATTATTATTGCATATGATAATTGATCTTCATTCATTCATGTCAATGAAGAATTGGGTTGATTCATGGAGACAGTTTATTTTTTAATGAATATGAAATGAGCTCAGATTAACAAACAAGAACAGATGAAACTATTCATTGATAAAACCATTCTAGTGCCGGTGCCAACGAGCCCATAAGAATCATGGGAGGAAGAGAATAAGACAAAAAGGTGGCTTTGCCTAAGGCAACGTATTTTTGAATAAAGACTTTCTACACATTTGGTGCTATGCTATAAACCTTATTTATATCACCAAGTTTCTCGGTCGATCAGACAACTAAATTCTTGATAATCAAAATATTATCAATCAGCAATCAATGACTAAGCAAACTTGCAAAAATCTGCACCACATTTTAAAAGATGATGGATATTGTGACAGGATTGGACAACCTGTATGCATAATCCAAATCAAATCAAATCAAATCAAATGAGTTTCATTATAATACAAAATTACCTATAACAGTGGCTCAAGAGCAATAAACATCTAAACTCTAACCACATGATGCAGACTCCCTTGAATTTGTTAAGATCCATCAATAGAAGGTTAAAGTCGAAGTCACACCATCTTTTTCCTTTCTTAATTGATGTTCCTCAGTGATCTCCTGTAAACAGTAGACATAACCAAACTGGAAAATCTTGGACAAACTAAAACAAATCAGCAGAAGTCATCATATACAGAGTATCACGGAGACCGTCCATAAGAATATCTCGGGAAATAAGACGATTGGAATTTTGAAAATGTGTGTGGTTAGATTTTCAAATATGCTCTCCTCAAATGAAATGAATGGCGACGTTGTGCGACTTTCGGTTATACCGGATGTAGGTGTCAATTTGCTTATTTTAAATAGAACATATATATATATATATATATATTATTACATTTTTGGATTCTACGTGCAATTCTAGACAGATTTGATGTATCTTGTCCTATACCTGATTATACGAGTTTTTGAAATATTTGAGTTATAAGGTCAAAAATGACGTTTGTAGGCACAAATTCAAATGTGAATTTTACCTTATACCTTTTACCTTTATTATTTAATTTGTGTTGGATTGCTTTTTGGAACAGACCTACTATAAAAGAATTTTAACAATATTTTGAAAACTATTAATACCGGGTGGTCAAAACATTAGATCAAAAATGAAATCGGGAAAACTGCCAAAAATCTATTTTTTCAAATGGAAACACCCAGATTTGAACATTGTATAGTATTCATTATCAAAAATAAAGGTGAGTTTGTATAAGATTGTCCTTTCCAAAGATGTTTTTTATTAAATTGTGAAATTAACAATGTAATACAAACTCATCTTTATTTCCAATGCTGCATAAGATGAAATTATGACATTTTGTGGTTTCCATTTGAGAAAAAATATTTTTGGCAGTTTTTTTAAATTCATTTTTGACTATATTTTTTGACCATCCTTGAAAGTTATCAAAATATTGTGGAAAAAAAATCTTTTAAAGTAGGTCCCTCTCAAAAAGGGATCCAACTCAAATTCAATAATAGAGGCCCTCTTATAGGTAAAAATTCATATTTAAATTGGAGCCTACAAACGTCATTTTTGACATAAAAACTCAGATATTTCAAAAACTGGTATACTTAGGTATGGGTCATGATACATCAAATCTGCCTAGCATTTTACGTAGAATCCAAAGATGTAATAATATAAAGGGTGTTCCATTTCCAACAAGAAAGTTGACACTCACTTCCGGTATAACCGGAAGTCGCACAACATAGCTATTATTCCAATTGAAAAGAGCATCGTGGAAAATCTCACTATACAAATTCTCAGAACTACAATCGTTTTATTTTTGATATATTCTAGTGGACGGTTACCGTGAGACACCCTGTATACCTGTAGTCGAGAAAACAGGTCAAAAACTAAGACAAAATAATGTCAAGACTAACGAATAGATAAAAATAATCAAACTTGCGAAGGACCATATTATAGTAATCTACCCCAAATGACGGACTCCAAATAATGCTGTGAGCTATCAATTTTTGTTTTCATGAGAGTACATGTGGCGCCTATCTTCAACTTGACAACTTCACTCCTTGAGCCATGGTGAGATTCACTCCCAAAATGTTAAATCAAATGATACCTTAGTTTGGAAAACGATCGACCCTAATGATCACAATTGTAGAATTTCAACCCTCTGGATTACCTTTCAAATTATAACTCTTTGTATTTTCATCTTTTCACAACTAGGGTGAGCCACGTTGAACTAAAGGGATGTTATGATAAGAAATAAAAGATCCCAGAGATTTGCTATCACTTGATCCTTTTAGTTAGTTTTTTTGCCCGATTCTTGAGGTTATTTGACAATCACTTGTTTTCACAAGAAGGAAAAAAAAAGCTGCCATGAATGGAGGTCCGCAAATGCATCGATTTGAAGATTCAGGTTGTTGAGTTTCAAATGTTATTTTCGTTTTTTTTAATAACTTATGAGAAACGTGAAATATTCGCACAAACTTTGGTAACCGTGGGTTTTTTGAGATAGAAAATTACAATTTTGTATAAGTTTTGATGTAGGGTTCAGAGAATGCTGCGTACGCCATCATTATTCAATTCAATTTGCTCTATTTTTTTTGTCGGTGAACTTCTGGTGACTCCCATGACTCAAACTAATTCGTACCTCTTTTCTGAACCAACATACTTGTTCAACAACGCTAGAGACAACCGTTTTTGCACAATTCTACATCGATGCAGGTCAGTATCCCATACCACTTATGATAGATCAAAAACTAAAGTAGACATTGATATTTTGAGTCATATATTTTGAAAATATCTTGACAAAAATGAGAATTTATCAGAAATTAGGAAAGCCACTCTTATCACTTTGACACACATACTCAAAAATAATTCAATTTAAAATTTTTGACAATTCCTATTTTGTTCAATATCAACCTGACTTTGTAATAAAATTGTGACACGGTGGCACGGACCTATATAAAAACTGGACTGCTAATGCATATTGCCGACCTTGCCAATAATCACTGAAGCATGGGCGCCGCAATGATGTGACAATTTGAGTTGGTATCTCTGATTTTGTTTGACGTGCCACTAACGGCTGCGTTCCGAGAACTAGCGCTTTATTTAAGCGGTCCTACTGGAATGAAATGATTCGCTTTGCATAGTAGTCTAGCGATAAAACATAGATTCCTTCCGCTTTATCGCATGCACTGTGATGCAGTGGTGGAAATCATCATTCATGTCATATCAGTGAGGCTGCGTTCCTTTTTGACGTCAGATTGATCTGACGACTGAACATTGAACCACTAGAACAAGCATAGCACCCCGAACATACACGATTTGTATGAGTCGATAACATTCTGATTTTTGTTTATGTTTATGTTATGTCATTTTGACACATTTGTGATTAGATCTCTAAAATCCAACCGTTCATGAAGAAGCTCCACAAACACACAGCACTTTTTTGGTATAATTGCCACACTAAATCCTCTTCTCGAGCACAAATAAATCATTTTCAACTGGATAATGACAACAACCGTCACTTTGAAGCATCTATTACCATCATGGCAACGCATTCCAAATAGCTCGATTGTGCCCAGCGTAGCCGTTTGTGATAAAGAATCCTCTAATCAACTTTTTAGTGTAAAAGATCAAGGAAAATCGTTCGATTATGCAACGAGAAGTAGTAGTGGCGATGAAAAAAAGGCTGCACACTCCTTGAATATTGAAGAGAAATACATTTATATGATGATGGTGAACTTCAAGTCATTGTTATCGAATTGGTGACAGAAAATCTGGTGAAAGGTATTTCAAGGAAGTAAATATGGCAAACAAGGAGCTTGCTTTTTCCCTTTTCCCCCATGTTTACATTGACATGTTCGACTCACACAATATTGTTTGTTTATGCTTCTAGTGGTTCCATATTCGAAGAATCTGACCGATTAGTCCGATTTTTGATCACGTGACCTCAGATCAATCAGATTTATCTGGAATAAAGGAACGCGACAGACTTGAAAAACTAACCTCACTACTTTGTTGCCAAACAGAAACGATTGGTAATTTGTCAAATTTGTGTTTTTCCAATTATTGTTTATATTAATAGCAGATATTGTTGGATCCCCATTCAATATATATGTATTTTGTAACGCACAAGCGATGACTTCACCTTCACTACTTTGTTGCTGCATTATTTCAAATGCAGCGATGAAATTCATTTTCTCTTTCTCCTTTTGCAGCAAAGAAAGTGCTAGTTTCATGTCTGCAAAATGAATGTGATACATGCACACTTTATATCATCAAAATGTGAGATGATACTGGCTAGATACTACTTAATCATAAGTAAGAATACCTACCTCCAGCTCCAACTTTTTGCAGGTCTTGTTCAGTCACTTCAAACCTATACGTTTGTCAGTCTCAGTCTCATCAAATAATCCCAGTAACGGCATTTTGACAAAAATTATTATACACTAGTGGGCAACTACACAAATGACCAACTTATACTAGATCTTTCGAAAGCAATTCCCAATTAGATTCAAATTTGACAAAATATTGGAAAAATATATTTGTACTATTCTTGTTCTATTGTTCACGTAATTGTTCACGTGATGTATACTATTATCATGTTTTGTATTGTTTTTACTTTACCAAATGTCCAAATATAAATATGAACAAATGTCAACAAATTCGTATTCATAACCTCACAATAAAATCTGACATCTGATATCAGATTGATCTCTCTAATCCGCCAAAATACTCCGAGCATTCAGATCAACGTCTGACACGTCCAGAATAAATAAAGGAACGCTCGAGATTTTGATCTGTTTGCTCTAGATCTAATCAAGGAACGCAAACGGAGCAGACTAGTCTGACGTCAAAAAGGAACGCAGTCTGAGATCGCTCGGAAAAGCGAGGCAGCGTTGCAACTCCTCTTACGCGGCCATTGAAAAATGCAGAGTGCTGATAGTTCTTGAGGTTACGTCACCCATTATTTGGAGCCGCTTTCCAGCTAGTGCTCATTGAGTGCTTCAAGCTCAAGCACTGATCAAAATCGTGTTTGGAACTCAGAAGTGATCCTGGATCACGTTTGAGCTACTCACATACACGGACGTCAAAACTATCAATAGAGTGTTTGTTTTAAATATGACAGAATTTGACTGATTTGACGCTCAGCTAGTTTTGCGCTTGAAGCCCACTTTTTCCGGGCTTCAGGAGAAAGGGGAAGCTAACGCGGAGCTCCAAACGCAATACAGCTGGAACACTCGTTTAGTGGTTTTGCACGCACAAATGCTCGATTGCGTACCCAAAACGGGAAACTGGAAAGTGGCTTGGATTTGAATTTTGGATTAATGGATTTTAAAAAGATACCTTTACTTAAAATTCAAGATTCACATTGTGATTTTGTGTGCAGGGTTTTTGACATCCTTCTTGATACTTATAAAACTATGGAACGTTATGTACTGGAATCTTATTAACATTATCATTACCTATAATGTCCTTTCAAATAGCGAATATATCTACTTGATTTATTGTACCCACCTGAAGCCTCGTCCACATCTGAGCAGTCGCACCGCATGAGCACTTTGTGCCACATAAGCATTCATTCGGGCGAATTATTGATTTCCCGCATAGAACCACATCTGTCTGTGTTCGGGGCCGCTCCACTGGTGCGCGGAATGACAATGGAAAATCTAGCAAGTGCTGCTTTTATATCCATAAATTAGTTGGAAGTAGAAAAAAGTGATGGGAATGTACTAAATGTGAAGACCCATTTATATTTACAAAGAAGTCAAGATTGTCAGTTGATATTTTGTTTGCACGACATCCAAATAAGTGGCAGGCGATTTGAACACCCCTGTTTATTATTTTCACAATTTTCAACCAGGCATTCTTTTCCTTAAAGTTTTTAACATATATTTCGTGTCTCACATTCAAAGAATATGCCTATATTCAAATTCATGAATCAATTGCAAACACATTTCATGTGAAAAATCCATCCTGTACGGGGCCGTTCGGAGCAAAATGAATGGTACAACAAAAAGTCCGTCCAGAATCCGACTGAGCAAGGTATTCTTTTGAATGGACCGACAACGTTCGGATAGGGCGCCGCACAACATTAGCGTGCTCAGCGCGTGTGTGCGTTCCGTCCACATCTGATTGCTCATGTGGCGCAAAGTGCTCATGCGGTGCGTTTGCTGAGATGTGGACGAGGCCTTACGCGTTCAACTTGGACCCTGGAAAACCGGTATACAAGATGTCTGGAGTCATGTGGGAGATCTCTCGGATTCAGAAAAAACATTGAAAAATAAGATGACAAGTTCCCGTAAACTTTTTTCCGAGAGGCCCCCTCGACGGAGATTCGGGCTCCGAAAGAACGCCACTGGAAATCAATTTAATCAATTTTTCTTGAATAACTTTTCAACCACTCAATATAATTTGATGAAAATTCATTAAAATAAACATTACCTCTTGAAATACTGCCCTTAAAACATAATTAGCTTGTTTAGTTTACAAGAGGCGGACTAGGTTGTACATTTTGATGCTTGAATTTTCAACACCCCTTATGATAAGGATTTTGATTAATTTAGATAGCCTGAACCTTAGGCTACAAAAAAAATACTTCTGTTCATTATTGATGAAATGAACCGTTTTTGAGAAAAAAAACATATTTCTATTAAAAAAAAACATTGAAAATAGCCATAATGCAGTGCTGTCCCTGACGATTTTTTTTTTTAATTAAACCTATATTATTTTTCTTGAAATGTTATGTTTGAAAAAACAATGCAAAATTCGAAAAAAACATAGGTTCACCCTTTTTGAAATTATTTTGTCAAGTGCACCACTTCGTCCTGGCTTGTTTCGATTTTTTTTTCAATAAAAATATGTTTTTTCTCGAAAACGGTTCATTTTATCGATAATGACAACGAGTATCTTTTTTGTAGTCTAAATCCCAGGCTATCTTGATTTATTTTTTTCAAGTCTTTATCATACAGAGTGTTGAACATTTTGGCAATAAAATGTACAACCCAGTCCACCCCTGGTAAACTAAACAAGCTAATTATGTTTCAAGGGCAGTATTTCAAGAGGTAATGTTTACTGTTTATAAAATAATTTATTAATTTACTATTACTGGTACACTACAGAACTGAAAAGTTCCAAATGGTACAACACATAGTGATAAAATAATATAAAGTACAGTAAGAATATGGTAATGACAACATAGTAATGAAACACAGTGAGAAATACAATACAAAAATGCAATGAGACAGAACAGATAGGTAGTTGAAAACGTACTAACATCGGTATATAAAATATGATTTAAGAGACGATAGGCTGTTGTAAAAAATATCACAGTCAGAAAATTTTTTATTGTAGGAACTTTGAAGTCTATCAGAAAAATGTGTGAGTCCATAATTGGTTCTATGAGGGGCCACGGAGAACAGAACGTTCCGCCTTGTACATCTTGATGGAACCCGAACCGATATTGTCTCCAGGAGCGCGCTACAATCTGTGAATCCATTCAGTAATTTGAACAGAAATACAAGCATGGAGTCCTCTCTTCTGTCCTCGAAACTTCTTAGCCCACACAACTGTAGTCTGGTCTCGTAACTCAAATCCTTCTGGAGAAAGTTGTGCTTGTATAGCAGAAACTTGGTAAATTTGCGTTGCACACGCTCAAGCCTTGATGAATGACTCCTGTAGAAAGGTGACCAAATGATTGAGCAGTATTCCAGTGTTGACCTGACAAGGGAGTTGTACAAACACAGTATAGCCTTAGTGTCGTGAAAGTGCTTGGTGTTTCTTTTGATGAAACCAAGCATTTTGAATGCCTTCAAAGTGATGTTATCGATGTGGCTATTGAAGGAAAGTGTGCTCTCGAAAGTCACACCAAGATCATTCACATACGTCAGACTCTCCAACTCCCATCCGTTCAGTTTATATGTGTGGATGATTGGTTTTTTACTTCTACAGAACCTCATTGTCTTGCACTTGGAAATATTAAGGTTCAGGAAGTTTTTCTGGCACCATTCTCCCAAATTGTCCAAGTCCGGTTGCAGCGAGCGGTGAGCATCAATAGCAGCGTAGAACTTCAGGTCATCGGCATACAACAAATACTCCGATGAACCAAAGCAACGTGATACGTTGTTAATGAACAAAATGAACAGAACTGGTCCAATGTGGGAACCCTGAGGCACACCCGAAGTCACGGTCACTTCCTGAGAGAGAAATCCGCAGACCTCAACTCTTTGGCGCCGCCCGGAGAGATAAGATCGAATCCAATCAAGATAGCCACCGCCCACGCCGATCCTGTCCAGCTTTTTGAGAAGAAGGGCATGACAGACACTGTCAAAGGCCTTTGAGAGATCAGTGTAGATGACGTCCACTTGACTTCCCTCTTCCATGGATGTGACAAGGAAGTTGTGGTAAACACCAAGGTTTGTGGTAGTTGAGCGCCCGCAAAAGAAACCATGTTGTTGGTCTATGATATGCCTCCTGTAGACTAGCTCGTCCGTGATGATGGATTCGAAGATCTTTGGTATAGAAGAGAGGATAGAGATGCCACGATAATTGCCGATATAGCCTCTGTCGCCCGATTTGAAAATTGGAATTAAGGTAGATTCCTTCCACACCGTCGGAAAAATGCCATCATCGATGGAACGTTGGAACACATGGCATAGGGGAGATGCTAGAGAGGGACAGTTCTTCAAAAGTATCGCCGGAACTCCGTCGGGGCCAGCGCGCTTTGAAGGATCCAGGGACAAAAGCTTCGTGACGATTTCCCCTTCGGTGAACTGGTGTGAAGACAGGTGACTCGCAAAAGGAACATAATCCACGTCTCCAATGTTGACGTTGTGGTGGTCCGAGTAAGAGGATTGGAAGTGTACCGCAAATGCGTCAGCTATCTTCTCAGGGGAAGTGAGCGCCACATCGGCGTAATTCATGGCTGAAGGAAGTTTGTTGTCCTTGCGAAGATTGTTTATGAACGACCAGAAATGTTGGATGTTTCTGGGTATGAGGTGTTCTGCTCTAGTAGCAAATAATAGGTAACACAAGTCCACGCGGTGTTTCACCTCCCTGCGAATCGAAGAGTATGCATCGTTGTCAGAGTCAAGTCCAGATTTCTTGAATCTCCTGTACAGCTTGTTTTTTTCGCCGATCAGTCTCCTGAGACGGTCGTCGTACCATGAGGGATACTTCTCGCTCTTGATGGTCTTCTTGGGAACATGTTTGTCTATTCCTTCAAAAAGGCGTTTGTAAAATAGCGCCACTGTCTCCTCCACAGTAATTCCCGTGTCAAAGGTCCAATCCATCTCCTCGAAGAATGCATTTAAATCTGTGTAATCCATATTGTTGTAGTTATATACTACGACGGCAACATTGCTAGTTCGGAGGGAAGGTGGATGGAGACTATCGAAAGTGCATATCAATGGAGGATGATAGGAATCGATGGGCACAAGGGAATCGTCAGCATGCCAGACCCTGAGGCGGCGCAAGTCGTCATCAGCAAACACCAGATCCAGGATTCCTCCAGTTTTGTTTCGAGCACCGTTCACCTGATCGAGACCCAGATAGTTCATCGATGACAAAAGGGACTCTGAGACAGCGTTAGTCTGCAGGGGCTCCCCTTTCTGAGTCCAGTCAATTGATGGTAAGTTGAAATCGCCGAAAATCAGGAATTTTGCTTGGTCGTGTATGTTCCTCAACTCTTCGCAGACATCGCAAAAGTGTTGGTGAGTGTCGGTCTTGGAGCCTGGTGGAAAATATACACAGCAGACCATGAACTTGAGCCCATTCAAATCGATTCCTGTCCAGATGAAGTCGTATTCCACTATGGACCCGCAGGAAATGGTAAAAGACTTTATGGAGCAACGCACCGCAAGGAGGACACCTCCTCCTCTCGTCAATTCAACTGATCGTAGCACCTGTCTTTGCGGTAAATATTATATTTGTCGGAAAAAAGTTCCAAGCTCCCGATTTGTTCGTGTAGCCAGGTTTCGCTGAGCGCTATGATGTCGTGATCGCAGCTACCGGAACTTCTCATAAGCTCGCTGCACTTTGTTCTGAGGCCCCTCACATTCTGATAATATATGGCGACGGTCTCCTGAATAAGATCGTTGAGCGTGGCTCCTACGTTTGCTCAAGGGATAAGTGGTCGATTTGAAAAACCGGTACAGTAGGATCAGGCAACACGGGAGGATTGTCCGCGAGCGCCGGCCAATTTGTGATTTTCCTGGCCAGCAACTCGGTGGCACGCCGCTTTGCCGAGTAACTCATTGTTCCGTAGAAATTCCACTCCCAGTCGTCAACGAAATCATCCAAGTTCACGAAGAGAGCAGCCCGATCGACACAGCTCAGCGCACTCCGCAACGTTCCGACTAGGTCACTGATAAAGTCGTTCAGAATTATTCTACAGGATGAAAGTGGTGGACAGGTGATGATCAAATTGGTCTTCAACGTTAGTAACTTGAGCTGGTCTACACAGGAATGTCTGACTCTAACTCCTCTAATGGCGTTTTCATTGCCAATGCATATAACAATGAAATCACTTTTACAAAGGTTTCTCGTCAAGGGAATAAACTCGTCGACCATCTCATCCAGTGTGGCCCCTGACATATATTGTGTATTGGTGTCAAATCTCGATTCTGTTTTGGTTTTAAGCAGAAGTCCCATTCTCCGAACGCAAGATTTGTCCCCAATGAGTAACAGTTTAGGCCTCCCATGAGGTGATTTCCCGGATGCCGGTGTAACGGAATCGTTGATAACGGCCAGATCTTTGGTAGCGCCAGAAGGCGGATTACTAGGACATGTTATCTTATACGGGTCAGCGTCATCAGGCTGTTGGCTCTTGAGTGTAAAGAGTTCTTGGTTTAATCTCTTAAGATCGTCAATGTACGTTTCGTTATCCTTGGACAAGGTCTCGATACTGGTCAGCATCCTGTCCTTGATAGCCTTCAGGTCATTCATTTCCAGGTCGACGTTGG
Organism: Orchestes rusci; assembly: GCA_958502075.1. Lineage (NCBI taxonomy): Eukaryota > Metazoa > Arthropoda > Insecta > Coleoptera > Curculionidae > Orchestes > Orchestes rusci. The sequence continues at coordinate 20,425,534 of OY293304.1, forward strand.
AGAGCTTGTTTTCGAGTTCGCTGATGGTATTAGTCAACTGATTGTTTTTGTCGAGTGCAGAAACAACCTCCTTCTCAAGGGACAAAATCTGTGCTTAGTGCTTTTCCAAATCCTCGATGTACTCCTGCTCAGTCTGTTCAACAGATTGCTCGAACACAGCGGAGCTTCTCTTCAGTCTCTTGATATGGTTGTCCCTCTCACCTATCTCACCACGCAGGATGTCATTGTCATGTCGAAGTTCATCCACCGCCCCATATTGACTTTCCATCGAATTATTTTGAGTGGTTGAGGAGTTATTCAAGAAAATGGAATTCCAGTGGCGTCCTTTCGGAGCTCGTATATCCGTAGAGAGGGCCTCCAGGAAAAGAGTTTACGGGAACTTGTCATCTTATTTTTCAATGTACTATCTGAATCCGAGAGATATCCCACATTTTCCCGGACACCTTGTATATTAACATTGTTTTTAAAGTTCCTAGGTACTTCAGAATATTGAGATAGGATCTCAGATAGTCGAAGTTTCAAGATTTTTGCATTCTGTGGTTTTAGAATTGATATAAAAATAACCTCTGCGATATGCACAAAAACCACGGGATTGGCATGTCACAGGCCCTTGAAGAAAAAACAGAAATATTGACCAATATCCTTCGTCCTTTATGTTATTACTTATTTATTTATATCAATCAATATATCCTCAAAATCAAACAGTAAGTGTTTTCGAATTGGAACTGTCAAATCTCCGCATAATATGCTATCATCAACATTGAAATTGTGTTCAAAGTCACGCTTACGCCAATTTGAATGTGAATGGTGACATACGATTTCCTTTGACCAAGCGGAAATCTGACAGTTCCACTTCGAAATGAAATTTAAGGTCAATCAGACATCCCAGATTTCTGCATTTTTCAACGATGACAACACTGAAAATCAGAAGCAACAACCTCAAATGGACAATTAGCAAACATTTTCAAATTACTTGAAATTTTCTATACGTATTCTAGACAGTATTAGAATGTCATCAGTGCAAAATTTTTCCAAAATACCCAAAAATATACTAAAGAAATAAAATCTAAAACGCAAATCTCACTGTATGATCGAAAACGAGGAGAGGCCAAATAACCCTCCCGAGAGAAAGAGAATCATCTCAGTCATTACGCCAGACGGAGATAGATAATGTATTCTGTGACGTAGTGGATGTTGATTGGCGCTGTTTAATCGGTGACTACTACATCAATAGAGATCGTCGGTTGATTTTTTTTAACATGAATGGTATCATATTATATAAGATATGAGGATTAGTGAGTACTCATCCTTATATTTCTCATATTTCCAAAAAAATTCATTTCATTGTCACATCATGTCAGCGCCCATGCTTCAGTGATTTTCTTCGCATTGCATTAGCAGTCCATTTTTATTCTCCAAGTCCCATGATTCTGAAACATGAAAGATATGATCAATTCCTGGACGAAATGAGAACCAAGCCGCGCATGTCGTCACCGCGAGTGAAAAGTGAGGATGGATCTAAAACATCAATAACGTTACCTTGTCACCATTTGCTGGTCAAAATTTGAACCGGCTCACGCATGACGTCCCCGCGTGACATTAGGCGGATTTTGGCGTTAACCAGGTTACGATTTATCGTTACCAGGTTTGGTAAGTAATTAGTTACTATATCGGTACCAGCTCGGGCTCAAACGTCAAAAAGTTCTGATTACTAAAAGTATCATTTATGGTATAACGTAACTACTTAATTAGGTTCCTCCCAAGAGATTTGCCTCTTCTGCAAAGGAAAGTTAGGTTAGGAAATTCCTAACCTGGTTAACGCCAAAATCCGCGCATTGATTGTATAGGTTTGAGGTAGGTAACGTGATGACTTCTGAGGGGGATGTGCTAGAGTTTATCTTGTTAGTTTTAGTATAACGGTAACCCAGATACCTAGGTAACCTATGAATTTTGAGGTTCGGACACGCAATGACCAGTAAAACCTGCGCGTGAGCATATCTTGTTTGTTAAAGTATCATTCACATAGAGCAAAGTAGAATTAACGTGGAAGTGAAGTATACATTAAATGCAAAACTTGCACCACTGTCGTTCACATTAAATAATTTGTGGGGTATCCTTTCGTGGTACGCATGCGCACCTCGTTACCTTCAAACCAGATTTCCTGATATCTATGATGTCGTTCCTTTTTCAAATTGCCGGTTGATTTGGCAATTCTTTCGCCAATTTTCGATCTGAGCTTTCCATAGCCGTTAAGTTCTTCAAACACTATACGATATGGGACAAATTTTTGACAATTTCAAAATGACAGAAATTGACCGTCATAAACTCGATTCTGATTGGCTCCGGTGTAAATCTGCCACACGCTTGCCCCAAAAAGTTTGGAGCCTGGTATTGAAAAAAAAATCGCACGATGTAGCAAATTTGGATTTAAAGTTTTCAAATGTCACTTCGATCGAAAAAAAAATTCAAACATGGCATCTCAACGCAAAGTCAATGTACGCTTACCTGAACTGAACCAAAACTGGGTGGCGAGAAATTTCTAAATGAATTGAATCAAAACATGTGTGTATTGCTATATAGGCGGGTATAGATGAATAATTATCCGTAAACTTTGAAAATGAATAAATTATATTCCGTAAAGGTGCCATCGTAAAAATTTAACTGCACAGCACTCCGTGCGGTAAAATCACTTTACGGCACGCAGTGTGGAAAAGTAACTTTGCCGCACTCAGTGGGGTAAAATGTCTTTGGTCAATATACTTCTCAGAAATAAAACGGTCTAATAGATTGATAATGGGTCCTATGATTGAACGTTTACGTTCTCTTAACTTGTCCATATCACCATGGTAACTCTGTTATCAAATGGAACATTAACAGATACGTTAATTTAACGTAAACGTTCAATCATAGGACCCAATGTCTTTGAAAAAGATGATCATGCTATTTAGATAACTATTCTGAACCTATGTTTTAAGGACCTTTTTTTCTTTTTTTTTGCAAGATCTAGCTGCTGTTTTCTCCATACAGTGGACGATTTGAGGATAATTGTTGACATTCTAGTCAGCCGGAAGTGAAAAAATTTCAAAAGACAATTTTCTTTGGAGGTCAGGTATCAAACTCTGGATATAGCAATGAACTTTTTTTTGTTAAATTTGTCAAAATATTTTCTACTTATGTGAGGAAAGTAATCAAAAGAAGCTGAGGTGAGCATGCAAAGTGATAAAATATTGTGCGCATTCAGCCTTATGCAGTTACTCTATTGAGGTCATATCAATATTGATACTTATCAAGATTCTCTTGACACAATGTTGAAAAGAATTATTGGTATGCGGAATCGCCGCTTGGAGGTGATTTCAATTGATTCATGTTTATTGACTATTTTGTCAATATTTCAATGTGGCAACCTTGCTTTTCCCCATATCATGATTTATAAAAGATGAGTTTGGCTACTTCTAACCTAGAAATAGTGAAAATATCGAATAAAAACTTTGTTGATAGCGGTTGAAGGTGTGAAAATATTATACATGGTGTTCCAGAACTGATGCTAATGGTAAAAAATTATGAGTGTATTCTACAGCTTAAAATTGCGGAAAAGCTCCTTCTAACATATTTATGTCCGGAGATACAGGAGTCAACGTTACCCAGTGTTTAATTATTAGGTAATTGATAGTTGATGTTAAATTGAATATGTTATGATTCCGGACATTTGCTTATCGAGACTTTTGAATTGTAGATACGTCCTCAAATTCTATATCAGTTCTATAGGTACTGTAGTGAAAAGTGGTGAACTGTGCATATTCCTGATCTTATGTCATTAAAAAAGTTCATATAAATATTGGTCCAGAAGATATTGCCTTCAAGATACTGGGAGTTGAACTTTATTTTGAAACCCGTTTTCAAATATGCTACACACACTCTTGAACGGATTGTTTTTAAAATTTGGCAAATTTTTTTTAGTAATAAAAGCCTACTTTAGCCATAGCTAGATATTTTTTTTTTATTTATGGTGTTACTGATATCCAAAGTCTACTTCGATAAACCAGAAAATATTGAAGAATACTAAATTTGAGAATAGAATAATTATTAGAGTCGGAATAGAACAAATTCAACAAAAACACAAACGTTAATCGAGCTTCTACAAGAATCGTTCTTCCACAAAACCAACCACTGAATTTGAAATAAATTTGTTGCAACCTACACGTCCTCACTTCATAAACTACAAACCTCTGAAGTTCATCTCATAACAATTGTCGATATATCAATAGTTCCATTGCGCTTGAAAACCCCAATTTTTCATACACCCAAACTAGGTTGTCAAGCTTTTATCGCTTTCAAGATTCTTGAAAACCTTGGTCTCGACGCATTCTTATTTGTCAATATTCACTTGACATCTTTGCAATTATTTTTGTTAATTTTTAAGTTTCTGAATACCAAATATTGATATTCTCAAGGCTAACCTTAAGGGTTGATATATTTCAAGTCATGAAAGTTGAAATGAATTTTCTCTACGTCTGTCAGGGAATGTCATTATTGTGCAATCGATATCGATTAGGAAACGTAGCACATTGTGCAACCGTAGAAAATGAAAACATTCCTTACTCGTTGCCATGGCAACAAGTGCGAAATGAGCATGAACTGGCACCTCCACCAAGACAAAAATTAACAAACGATATTAATCACACAATAGTGATATTAATTAAGAGTCGTAGAAAAAGTATAGTGTAAAACTCGCATGGAATGACTCATTTCCCACTCTTATGAACAAACCTTCAGACTCGTAGAAAATGAGTATCATTCCATGCTTGTTGTATTTTCTACGACTGTCAAGGAATGTCACTATTGTGCAATCGATATGGATTAGGAAACGTAGCACATTGTGCAACCGGAGAAAATGAAATAATTCCCTACTCGTTGCCTAGCAACCCGTGGGAAATGATTTTATTTCCTACGTTGTGCTACGTTTACCCCAATATCAATCACACCATATTGATTGACAATCGTAGAAAAAGTATAGTGTGAAACTCGCATGGAATGACCATTTCCTACTCGTATAAAGAGTGTTCCTGCATAGATTCAATTGAAAGTAGTTATTTTATGTTCAAGTAAAAGAGTCTTGATAGCTTTTAGTTTTCAAAGCAATTTTTTTTATTTTGAGATTTAACGCCTCTCTCCTTCGTTAAATCATCTATATTTTGCATTTCTTAACGAAAAAACCCTATTGAGAGATCAATCTCCAATGGCATAGAACAGGTAACAACGTTATGATGTAATAGCTAAGACAAAGTCACAGACAGAAATGAACGTGTGTAGAAGCTGATTAGAGAAGAATATTTGTTCATAACAGAAATGTGAAGAGTCATAATTTGTTAATACAAAAAAAAAATGTTTTTTGGTGTCAACACTGTATGATATAATCGACGATAAAATTATGAAGCATGACATTCACCAGGATATCATTCGTGTATCCATCTAGTGTTAATATTTGGTTAGCCGTCTCGATTATTGTTGCGATATATTGTTTTCGAAAACTTATTTGATACATTTCCGCTCATATAGGTACGTGTAATGGGACGAGAATCATCAAGACAGCAAAAAGTCTTCCCATGTTTCTTTCATGGTCTCGCTCAGTTGAAACTATTTTAACTGGTCGTTAAGTTTCAATTTCAAAATTGAAACGTTTGATTTTTTTGTGAGGCTTGATTTCAAATCAAATCAAAACATGCTTGATTGCCATAAATTCGTAAATTTGTTGACAAAGCGAATGATAATTTTATTCTAATGTGAATAGGCATACAAGAATAATAATATAAACTATAATGTATAAGAAAAAATAGATAATAGGAAAAAAAATATACATGTATATGAATATTGCAACATGATAGTTTGCCTAAAGATACAAATCAAACGAACAAAATAAATACAGAGGTTACAATAGCATCCTGAAAATACAGTATATTCTACAGATAAATAATAGAGCTTTATTTATCAAAATAAATAATATTAACAATCTCACTTTCACTGTCATACTATAATATAGTATGATATAAGATGATAAGAATACGGAAATGTAACATACAGTCCAAACATCTAAAGAAAGAAACCCAGCCCATGCATTGGTCAAAAGAGAAAACACAAAAGAAGTTCATCCTTCCTTCTCTACTACTGTAAAGAAAAAAGAGAGATTATACAAAACAGTCCCGGTAGTAGTCTTTCAACCTATAGTATGTCCTTTAAACTAATGGAATCCTTACTCCACTCTCAAAATGTTTTAGGATTGGAATTCCTCGTAGATCAGCAGGCAAATATATAAGAGAACCAAAAGTGAGACTTGACGCGGAAATAGGAAGATGGATTCCCCCGGCGGCATTTGTCGTGTCGGGTGAAATGCTTATGTTCTGCTACTGGCAAAGAGTGTCTATGCTTGTGGATCATGTAGACGGTTTCCATTATAAAAAGAGGTTTGTCAAGGTTGGAATATTTTTGGACTTGAAAACAGGTCTGGAAGAATCCCTAGGATTCAGTTATATGGCCTCAAATGTTTCTTAGAGCACGCTTTTGGAGAACAAACAAGGGCTTAAACAAGTGCTGGTGAGTGTTACCCCAGAAAGCGATGCCGTACCTCATGTGAGATTACACCAGCGCGTAATACACTGTCCGTGCCAAATCAGAACACATCTCACCAGCTACAGTCCTCACCGCGTAGCAGCCAGATTCCACTTTTTTTAAGAGCCCATCGATGTGTTTGCTGAATTTCAGTTGAGAATCGATAATCATTCCCAGAAATCTTGTGACAACTTTGCGCTCCAGAAAAAAAAATTAACTAAATAATTTCGAGCTTTTCTGATTTGTATTTGCAGCTTTACAATGAATTCGAATACATATAATATAGTGCAATTTGTCATCAGGAAAAAATAAAAACAAAATCGGCAATTTTCTGTTTTTTAGGCATATCTTCGGAACTACTCGGAATTTAAAAATTTTCTAAACGGCATATTGTTAGGCTTATAAATGCGCAACTTTGCTCTAATTTAACCATCGTCGATTCACTTATGATTTTCAAGATACCCATGATAGACATTCTTACCTTGGACACACGGTTTATTGTATGCCTACGCTTTTCTCTACTTCACTTTTTTACCACTTACTTTCAAGAATAGGTCTTGGAAAGAGGATTTAGCTCTTAGGCTGCAATTTTGCAAGTATGAGGAAACTAATTGTTGCTCAAGTTTCGGAAAAAAGGGAATATGTTGAAACTGCAAGAGAAAAAGACATTCTAAAAATCGACTTTCCCATCTTCTTCTAAACTTTTGTAAAGTTCTATGTCCTGGACATTTTCAAGATCAGTGATGCAGAATTTGATTCAATGGTCATTGAATTAAGTGATTACCAAAAATATGGGCTGCAGGCAGACGCTGATACCCTAGTATTTCAATTAACCGCATCATAATAAAAGGAGAATGGATTCAGTTCTATCATCAGAAAGTCACCGTGTAAAAATAGATTTGAACTATCTAAGGGTGATTTTACAAAGAATTTATACTAATCGTCCTGTTGCCAAAAAAGATATTAATCGTATTTATATTATAATATTTCTTACCTGACATTTGAAATATGAGTTAGCATTCCTGAGAATGAAATTCGAGGAAAATATTGACCAATAATTGGCCATCTGTGAGGACTGGATTCGATCATCACTTTTGAATAATCGTGTATGAAAGTGTAACTCATCCACCTCAGTCATCAACAAAACTCCTCTTACATTAACCATCTCGGCCAAATGCAAAAAATGGTAATTCATCAAATTTGTAACAACCTGCTCAATAGTTAAAATTTCTATTAACAAGCAGATAATTAAATTTTCGGCTTAAGCTTACTCCTAACGTGTCAAGATGATTTATTCCATTTTGAACGTATTGGGCTACTCGTCGTGAGACTTCGCTATTTTACTACTAAGAATAGTGCCTGTGGATATGTTCGTGAAGAACACATCAGGAACCATTCAGAAATAGCTTACTTGAAAAAGAATTATTTAAGGAACTCTCTGAAATTTTGAAAAAAATTTGACTTCTTGCCGCAAAAGGAGAATAATCGGAGTAGGTTCAAAGAGACCTACTTCAACAGATTACTTTATCGTCTATCATAATTGTTCTCAGGATGTTTGCAAACACATTCTGTACAACATGATTCTATTTGAGAGCTCATCAATTTTTCAATTAGCTTGAAGGTATTTTCTGTCTAGCCGCAGCATGCAGTACCACACATCAGCACAGTAAAAGTCATTCGGGTTATTCCATTTCGCGAACGTTCACAAGAAATGAAAGTATTTCCTTTATTTATTTATGTTGCAATAACATAATATCTATTTGTTGAGTGCGATAAATTATCTCATGAACGTCCATTAAAATTTCATACTAGCATCAGGTGTTCCAAATTCGAAATCTAAACACAATAAAATATCGTTGATGTAATGTCAATAAAGTATAGTGTACAATGTCGGCCAAAGTAGGTTAAATTAGGAGATAATGGTCAATTATTATTTTTAAAAGTGGTCATAAAAATGCTTTTCATCTCAGATGATGTCTTTGTTAGTGAAGGAATGCAATTAGTAAGAAGAATAAGGTAATAATTGACAGTTAATCATGCCGGTAAGGGTCGAAGACGAAACCGTAGGTCATTTTGTAAATTCAAATTTTTAATGCAAATTCGACTTTGGATGGACAATAATTGACATAACTCACTGGAATCTATAAAGTGCGCGATCGGAATAATAATACGAGTGGATATGGATGATTTTATATAAAGTGCGATATATTTGATAAAAGGCGAGCCTTTATGGCATCTATACAGGGTGTTACTTATTGCGTGCAATAGATTGAATAAGGCATTCCTGAGCTGAATCCATGAAAAAAAGTCCATAAAAGCATGGGTCCTGAAGTGAATTGTTTTTATGATACAGTGGGTTTTTTTACAAGTAATGTTACGAAAAATATTCTGAACAGATTTTTTTGATCTATTATTAATGATAAAAGCCTACTTTAGCCGTCCAGAGGGGCATTTTGCCAAATATTTTTGTCAAATAAATGACCCACTGAGCCACTGACTTTGTTGTGGTTTTGTTCTTTAATGAAATATACAAAAATATAACTTTGTTGCCTACTGAATTTTTTTCGTATCTTATTCCGTTTTCTCTCCACAAAATATTTTATTTTTTTAACGGGTATTTTGACACAAGTAGAATGAGTATAAAAAAATCTAGGAAACAAAATACTTGTATTTTTGGTTGCTTCATTTTAGAAAAAAATTAAGATCACAATAAAGTCAGAGGCGTACATTTTTTTTTTTGGTTCAGCGCACGGTATCTTGAAAACAATGGGTCGGAAAGTTGACCCATATTTATATAGACATTTTTTCATGAGATTGGCTCAGGAATACGCTCTTGAATCTGATGTACGGAACTAGAAAACACCCTGTATTAGATATGACAGACTGACAAACGCCTATTTATAGAACTGTTCAGTATAAACAAAATTGACCACGATAATAATGTTTGGGAAAAAACTTCATTGAAAGAACATTGAACCACTAGAAGCATAAACAGACAATATTGTGTGGGTCGAACATGTCAATGTAAACATGGGGGAAAGGGGAAAAGCAAGCTTCTTGTTTGCCATATTTACTTTCTTGAAATACCTTTCACCAGATTTTCTGTCACCAATTCAATAACAATGACTTGAAGTTCACTATCATCAAATAAATGTATATCTCTTCAATATTCAAGAAGTGTGTAGCCTTTTTTTCATCGCTACTTCTACTTCTTGTTGAATAATCGAACGATTTTCCTTGATCTTTTACACTAAAAAGTTGATAAGAGGAATTTTTATCACAAACGACAACGTTGGGCACAATCGAGTTATTTGAAATGCGTTGCCATGACGGTAATAGATACTTCAAGGTGACGGTTGTTGTCATTTTCCAGTTGAAAATGATTTATTTTTGAGCTCGAGAAAAGGATTTAGTGTGGCAATATTACCAAAAAAGTGCTGTGTTTGTGGAGCTTCTTGATGGACGGTTGGATTGTTGAGATCTTATCACAAATGTGTCAAAATAACATCACATAAACATAAACAAAAACAGAATGTTATCGACTCAAACATTACAAATCGTGTATGTTCGGGGTGCTATGCTTGTTCTAGAGGTTCAATATTCAAAGATAAAAAACCATTTTTGTTAGATTGGAGGTATAGTATAGAAATTCTCTAGTTATAAACCAATAATTGGCATTGACTTTTGTCATATTATTTTCAAATTGTCAATACCATGAAAGTTTGGGTTAGTTTGTGTGTTTGTGGTATACGTCACAGTAATATTTCTGATTTTTTTAAGTTTTTGTTTTTTTTTCAATTATTTAGCTTCACTCAACAATTTTCCTCAATCCACCTTATTATTATTTCATTTTGTTATGCTTAAGAAAATTCAATCACCTTGTTAATAATTCAGTATCACTAGAATCTTTTTTTCGTACTTTGAATGAAAATGTGAAAAAATTGATAGTCTTCAACAATATTTTTTATAAATCTTTTGCCATGAACAAAATACCCAAAAGGATGCAAATATGTTTTATTCAATTCTAATGTTAGTATTTTTCCCACTAACACGTGAAAATGCTTTCCACTTTGGACATTCCGTGACGTCGATAAATCTGGTAGAAAAAATGTCATCTTTTGACTTTCCGTCAAAAAGTTGATAACATTATTTTAAGTTCTTGCCTCACAATCCTCCAGAATCAGATATATCATGACTGCCTGGTATGTTCCGATTACATCTGAGGAGTTGGCGAACATGGGTGCGGTTCATATACACTCATGATCAGATGAATTGCACATGTAAAAAATCTGATGACACTATGATTCTGCATTAGTGTTCAAGACAGTGATGGTGGACAAAATAGCCCCGAACCTATTTTGAAAAAAAATTGTCAGGACACGTTAACTGGTGGAGAGTCAAGAGATGCCATCTTCTATCTCAATCTATCAACGTCATGGAATGTCCAGACTTAAAAGTATTTATACGTATTTTCTGTAGGATATTTTTCACACTTTATTAATTTGGTATTTCATCAGGCCAGTCAATACAAACATAAATCATTGCAAACGCGCATGTATCCACGATTTTTTGATATGTTGTCAGCGGGGTTGTCAGTATTCTTGAGAGTAGTTTGGGATAGTTTGGGTTAGTTTGGCTTAGTGGCTCTTGAAAAACTTCGAAATTTTTGTACTTGTTTCAGTTTTTCAAAAGAACTACCTTGAGAAAGCGTTTTTTGAAAATTGCGGCTTCATAATTTTTAAAAAATAACTATATTTTTCATAATTTGAGTCTTATCCAAGCTCTCAAGGTCCATTGGTCCCCTGATGACATGCAGGAACAAAACCACGTGGAACTCGCAATTCTCCACATGCGAAGAAAGGAATTGGCTTGGTACTGAGCGCAATCTGATGCACCTCTTCCACCTTTTTGGAAGAACACGGTCGTTTGCCTAGTTCAGGAAAACCAGAAGATCGACATCCTCTCCAATTATAAATACCTGTTCGAACGATGTGTTCTTGAAGAGGGTCACTATATCAGCTCAGCGTCTTGATATACCTTGATACCTTATCTCTCAAATTCAGTACGCATCATAGTGGTTGATCAATCTTCGTTTGTTGGAATCATCTAGGAGCAGTTTTGCTCGACGCACTTTGATGGGTTAGTTTGGGTTGGATTGGCTTTGCAGGAGAGAAGCAGAGCGTCGCAGGCAGCTGATCTAGTGTTCCTCAAAGCTGCATCTTCTGGATATCCATCAAAAACCACTTCTACTTTTTTGTCAAAGTGGCTGAAAACATATCTGACACATATTCTGATATGATGGCTCTGACTGTATCATTTCTGTATCATTTCCATATCACCTTGTGCAAGAAGTAACCGCCATCGACCACCGTGAACGCGTAGCTTCCTGGGCCAATCCTCCAGTCAGGAGACAACGCTCCCTGGGTGTGAGTTAGGCGTGATTCACTTGAAAATGATGTTATTCATGCTTGTCCTTGAAGGTATGATCAAAAATGTTCTTCTGGATCATGTTTTCAGGGCGGTAAATGCTGCATAAAAGGAGAATTTCGTGCCATTGCGCATTCTCTCTTCAGCGAACAAGGATAATGGTGCTAGCCTGCTAGGTCCTATGCAAAGTGTTGTTGCAATTGTTCGTCTGACTATTTTGTAACGCAGACCCTTTGGAATATGGTATGGGGATCAACATCAACTTTTTTGTGAAATACTTTCACCGATGTGTCCAAGGTCTTCTTCACTTTGTCCTTTCGTTTAAAAGTAACTTTGTCAGGTGTGCTACCAACAATTTGTCTTACTCCCTCCATTCCGAGTTCTTTCACATAATTGCATGAAAATTAGAAAAAAAAACATTCACGTGTTTTCATCATGATACATAGAGGAACTATTCTGGTACAAAATTGAAGCTGAAAGAATTATCTACAATTTCATTCCCTATGAATTTTTTTCAGGACCCTTAGTTTAGCCAGCACGTTCCATGGAAAATGGACATACCAATACATTTTCACTTTTTGAACTTAATGAACTTGGAGAGCTCGGATTAGGCTCAAACTGTAGCAAATTTGGTTATCTTTGGAAAATTATATAGCAAAGCTATCTCACTGTAGTTTTTTTTGAAGAACCTGCAGTGAGTATAGGTACTAAAATTTCGGAGTTTTTCGGGATCCACGCGAGTAACACAGGGTTTCCAGTGTTGCAAAATTGAGTATAAACTTCTCTGAGGGATCCTCAAAACACATAAAAAAATCGTAGATGGGTTCATGTGCTTCTGCAATGTTTGCTTGTTATCGTGTCGTTATTGACTGGCGTGCATATTCATCATCAGAAAACGCTCAGTTTTCGAAATGAACTTGAAAAACTGAAAAAAGTGGCAGAAGTTATCATTTCCAGAATAGGGAATACTCGCTATCGGAATCTAAGAGGCTAAATATTTAATTTTCGTTATCTTCAATAAACTTTGAACAAAATAACAATCACACCGCAAAAAAACTATAAACTATTCTAGGTATTATCAAAATAGTTAAAGATAATAACGGGTAACATCATGTCAATACTTTTTTCTCCACTTCGCAATCAGCTTTGAAGCCTTTTTTTCTCCGTCTATAATTGTACATACAGAGTATTCAGAGATAAATTATTAACTTTTTAATTTGATATTTGGGAAAAAATTGTTTTGAATGAAAGTTTAATGGTTCAAAATGAATTTTGTAGAAGGTTCTCACATATACAGGGGGTTTCAGAAATTCTGGGCATGGTCCAACTTTCTTATTCCAAATTGCAACTCTATTTTTTCATATAATTCTTGCATTCTCCGGAAAATTTCAAATATTTTTCATAAAGGATGCCCTGCACCCAAATTCAACCAATAAGAAGATATTAACGTCAAAAATTTGCTATTTTCTCGAGCATGTTTTGAAATGTATGGTATTATTTCGAAACCTTGGTAACGAAGTAGTTGTTAATAGATGTCAACTTGTCAAGAAAGATTACCAAATAATACCATACATTTCTACACATGCTCGAAAAAAAAGCAAATTTCTGATGTTGATATCTTCTTATTGGATGAATTTGGGTATAGGGTATGCAATATGAAAAATGTTCAGAATTTTCCGGAGAATGCAAAAATCAAATGAAAAAATAGGGTTGCAATTTAAAATGAGAAAGTTGGACCACGGCCAGAAGTTCTGAAACACCCTGTATGTGTGAAAACATTGTTTTCACAAAATTCATCATTCATTCATCATTAAACTTTCATTTAATTTTTTTTTCTCCCAAACATCAAATTAAAAAGTTAACGGGAGGGTCCATTTATCTGTGAACACCCTGTACATTTTTCCAATTTCAAATAATCCATAGTACTAATTCGATCAACATCATCAATTACAGCAAATCTTCAAAGTAGTCCGTTATAATATATTTCTACCACCCATCTATTTTGTACTCGTAAAACACAAATCAAAAATTATCAATACACGTATAGGTTCGATGTTCTCTGGTCCATAACAATAGAGCATCATTTGTCGGTTGTAGCTTGGCCTATTTATAAACAACATGTCGACTGTTTGTTTACAAGTCGTGGTACCCTGTACCCTTGCGTGGTTCCCCCGCGGTTCAAAGCCCACCGCGAAACACGCGAGGAGTCAGAACAACAATGGATGACCATATTTCATGTTTATGGTGGTGTCGAAATAAGTATTAATGGAGAATGAGCTGTTGAAAAGGTAACCTGGGTTTTATGAGGATTTGCATTGAACATTCATCAATATTATTCGAGTATCTTTTCACAAAGTGGAATAATAGGAGTATCCAGATCTACGTTCCATGATGACGAAATGATCATCAAAGTGTAAGATGATGAAGATAAAGGATCAATAACCTCAATGCTCATTTATCGAAAAAGTATTTTACTTATTGACAGAGGTTCACGATTTGAAGTTGATGAGGCAGATTATCATTTGAACTGATACAAAACTGGTTTTATCTTTCCACTATGTATAATATCGACTGCATCAGGCAATATTGAAAAAATAGCAATTCTAGCAAAACTCATTGGCGTCAATTCCAGGATTGTCAGGTACTTCAATTGATATTTTCAACACTTGGTCGCAAGCTCCTGAGAACACCGATTCGAATCAACATGTTTGCACTTCTTTCCTAGTACTTGAGTTGTTGTTAGTTTTTTTTTGAATGTTAGGAATCTAAGGTTTAACCAGACTGAACTCAATTATTACGAAGATGTATTTCTTTATAAATAATCAAGATTGAATTGAATTGAATTGAGAACACCGTGTCCAGAACAAAATATTTGTTGATACAAGCTACAGATACGTTATCTAGATTCTTTCTCGTTTCGAACATCATGTTCATACGTGACGTTAAAAACTTTCTATCGAATTCTGAAACCTCTGATATCCTATTGGCTAATTAAATACAAATACATAATGGAGATCAACATAGTATGAAGCACAACATGTGGCAAGGAAGTGAGGTTTAGACTATAATAAACCTGTT
The DNA here is from genome assembly GCA_958502075.1 of Orchestes rusci. Lineage (NCBI taxonomy): Eukaryota > Metazoa > Arthropoda > Insecta > Coleoptera > Curculionidae > Orchestes > Orchestes rusci. Next base: position 20,440,642 of record OY293304.1, read on the forward strand.
CATCTTAACGATTCCTTACACAATCTGATGTTATCCTTATTTCTCGGATAAAAATGAAGCAAAATAGTCAGATGTGTTGAACCCTGAAAACGAGATGAGGTTAGATAGATAGAAATAGATAGAAACGTCTTTTTATTAAACTTGGCAAAGGACAGCAATGCTTACTACCGAGTATACATACTAAACAAGAATATAACAATAATAGTACTGATAAAAAGACATTGTTTTAAGGTTATCCGATGTTAAACGGAAAGGTTGGTACAGAACCGTAATAAATGTCTAGAGTAACATCCATGTGAGTAGTGCCCTCCTTGTACCGGTTTCGTCCCGAAATGGGACTCATCAGTAAGGCAGCTGGCACCACTCACACCGATGCAACTCTAGCCCCTACCATAATCTGGGTAAATTTGCAGTGGTTGTTTTTAGACAACCACTGCCATCTATTGGCTCGCAAGTCTGCGAACGCCAATAGATGTGAGGTATGTTCGAGCTGTACCTCTCGATCATGGAATAAAGAGACATTGTTATCCGGATAACCGTAAAACAATGTCTCTTTATTCCATGATCGAGATGTACAGCTCGAAAATACCTCACATCTATTCGCGTTCGCAGACTTGCGAGCCAATAGATGGCAGTGGTTGTCTAAAAACAACATTGGTTCAAAAATCATACGTTACAAACAATAGTGAGTACGGGATGCACTGACTGATTTATAAAATAAGAAACACTATGGCTGCTATAAGGGGCCGGGCTGGTGCAACATGTAAAGCGTTGGGCCAGTAAGTGGGTGATCGGGTTCGGGACCCGAGGTGGGCAGAGATAATTTTCTGTTCGAAATTTAGTGGCATTCTCACTGGCTAACGCTACTGAGTAGACTACACTATCATCAATTACTGACAGTCGAAAAGTTTAATAGTTAGCCTAAATCAATTGGTCCTGCTAGTTCAATATACAGGGTCCTTCATTAGTGCGTCGGGCAATCCTAGCGTGGTTGTTTACAAAAGTAGAAAAAAAAGTTTTTTACAAAAGTTGTAGAATGTGACTTTATGCATATTTTAAAAATATTTTCAAACATACAGGGTGCGTCACAAAAGTATGGCACGAAAAAGTATGATTTTTTTAAATGGAACCCCCTGTATATTAATTGATATTTCAATTTTTTCTTCAATTTGGAACAAAAATTGTGCTACAACTAATGTTCCTAAACTCAACCGTTATCGAGATATCGCGTTTTAAAAATGGCATTTTTGCAACTTTGGCATGCTATAAAACTCAAACTATTCAAGTTAGAGAAAAATGGTTTGCACTTTCCTATATTAACTTTTCAAGAGCTCTTCTGTCATTTGGATAGAAGGTAACGTCAACTGTCAACTTTTTTCGGCACATTTTGACATTTTTTCACAATAATGGATTTAATCTCCTTGAATAGCTCTTGAAAAGTTAAGATAGGAATGTGCAATCCATTTTTCTCTAACTTGAATAGTTTGAGTTTTATAGCATGTCAAAGTTGCAAAAATGCCATTTTTAAAACGCGATATCTCGATAACGGTTGAATTTAGGAACATTAGTTGTATCACAATTTTTGTTCCAAATTGAAGAAAGAATTGAAATATCAATCAATATACAGGGGGTTCCATTTAAAAAAATCATACTTTTTCGTGCCATACTTTTGTGACGCACCCTGTATGTTTCCAAATATTTTTAAAATATGCATAAAGTCACATTCTACAACTTTTGTATGAAACTTTTTTTTCTACTTTTGTAAATAACCACGCTAGGATTGCCCGACGCACTAATGAAGGACCCTGTATAACTAGGTGATGTTCTCCATCATCAACTTAGTTAGAACTGCATTGGTCCTGGGGTTGGCGGAAAGGGTCTTTAAAGCCTACTCGCCGGGCAGTGGTTTGCCCCTCCACCAATACCAATACCAATACCAATAGCTGCTATAAAAAAAAAGACGTGTAGCATTGAGGAGACCATGATCGCTCTTTCAGAAAAAAGCAAAAAGTATTTATAGAAGAGTGTTTGAGTTTTTGGAGATCTACCAGTAGAAACACTGATCACTAAAAATTTAAGGAATACAAGGATGATTCAGATTCTATAATTATTATTGTTATGGACAGCCAATGACTTGTTATTAAAAAGTTTGGGGGTCAATAGGATCGCGATTCGGCAGACGTATAGTCTAGATTTGTCGAAAGGTTATGACAATCGTTGTGTATCGAATGGCTTGCATCTTGAGAACTAAGCATCCACAAAGACACGTTCTTTGAATGTTTTGCATCTTATTACTACTTTTTTTTGTACAGGGTTGAGTATAATCTTTTCCGATTAAGCATTCTCGTGAATACACTTTTCGAAAGTTAACGATCTATGTACGCACCGGAATAATCAGGAAAACATACAAAATCTCCATCAAGTTTGAAGTCAATCTTCTCCTTATTCCTTTGGGTGATTCTAGCATTTACTTTTGGGATTGTGGCTTGATACTTTATACATATACCATATACCGTTCTGATTTGTTTAGGTATTTGTCATTTAAAAGGCTTAGCAAAAATATTGGAATAAGATGAAGTTTATAAGTGACAGATGAAACTGCTGACTAACATCCAGTTGTAGCTCTATTTCTTCTTGAAATTTGATTCTTTTAATCATCGCAATATCTCAATTTCAAGAAAGGTTACAGCATCTCATAATAAGTTAACGTGCGTTTCATTCGAGGTTATATCCATCTACGATTCTTTTTTGAAGTGTCTTCTCGACCTGTTTTGTTGCTATTGTGTCCATCATTTGGAATATTTTGATGTTGGCGAATTTTTGAAATGAGTGATATGCAGCCTACCAATGTGACCAAATCAGTTGCGTTAAAAGAGGACGTCAGATCGTAACAGAATTCTATTATGAAAATCAAAATTAATGTGAGGCGTTGGAGACCGACGTGATTTTTGACAAGAGATCAAGATCAAAAACGATCAACCACGGTTAGAGATGACCGGTATATCGTGTCACTGTTTTCACGAAACAGACGAAGGACAGCACCACACATCGTTAATTCCCTGAAGGTAGTGCGGAGAACACGGACAAGTCGTCGATCAATCAGAAGGAGTCTGAAAGATGCAGGTTTGCAGGCCCGCAGAACGAAAAAGCTGCACTTCTCTGCCGATGGCATCGAATGGCAAGACTGGACGTTGCCAGATTTCACGAGAACCAAAAGAATGCCGATTTGGCAAACGTTTTGTGTAAAGATGAGAGCATATTTTGCATTAATTCATTTGATGTTAGGATAAGAATACATCGTCGAAAAGGAGAGCAGCGCGAGCAATTCAAATTCATTCTGAATGCCTTTTGATGAAGCTTCACTTATGTTCAATGCTGGGGTAGCGATCGATGATTCGTTGAATACACATACATACATTAAAAATATTCTACAAGATCATGTCGTGCCGTTCCCTCCTTTCATCAGAGGAGACTTTTTGCTTATGTACGACAATGCCCGCAGTCACGTGGCTCAATGTGTAAGCGAATTCCTAAATGACGCCGACATAAGAACCAATGATTGCCCTGCAAATTAACGAAAAAAGACAAAATTGGCCAAAGAATCGTATAGAAAATTGACTTCAAACTTCTTGAATATTTTGTGCGTTGTCCTAATTTTGCCGGTTTGTAGCATACTTATCATCAAAAATAATGCCATACAAAGAATTATGCCTTGCTCGATACCATCATAACCAAATATTCCCCATCCTCAAGAAAATCTTGGCGGACATATCTCACACCGCGGGTCGTCTTCAACGTGGACACGGGACGGCTGAACACATTCTTGGAAGCTTTTAAGGCGCTAATTTGTTCTTTGTGGTCGCAATTTCGCTTTGTAAGACAGGCACGCATAAATTTTGCAATGAAACATCGTGCGTCAAAAAGATTATGGAAATGATAAGACCACTTGGTCATATGGGTGCGTGGTAGAATTGTAGGGGTTCCATGTTTCTTTTGTCTGATTAATATGAGAAAACTAGCTGCTCCTGCTGATATTTTTTTTCCTTGTTACTGAGTACAATGCAGTTGTTTTATACTGGTCTGCTCCAAATTGATAAGTGAGTATTTTGAAGACTAGAAGTCTCTGTAGGTGTCCTTTGTATGCATCTTGATTACTTTAAATGTTCATTCTGTATCCCATAGCCAGACTGTATTATCAAAATTTTTGAACTGTACAGAAGAGCAAAACAAAGGTACAAAGATAGTATAGACTTTGAACTACCAGACGTATCAACACAAATGTTCATCAGAAGAAGAGTAGTCCAAAGTCAATTATGGACTTATGTCTGGAACTGAAGTATTTTTTTTACCAGTACTAATATCCTATCGTATCATCTGAACTGGAATCCAAAATGTAGATTTCACATTATTTTTGTGCCTCGAAATGCGATCAGTTGGGACTTGATACTCTTTACCATTGGAAAACAAGGGGGATTTGGTTCATAGAATAGTTATATGTACAGAACACTGCTCTGGAATCTCATGTGAGAAAAATTAATCGAAGTGGTCTGACCACCACGTTTGGTGGCATTCGAAACCATATTGTTTGGTATGTGTATCAAATCGTTGGACTGGTCAAGGTTGATCTCAAGGATAGGTATCCAATCCACCAGAATCCCCCAACCCCAAGAGGCTAGTTTTTTTTGTGGGTTCACCGTAGGATGGACCCTAGTCAACACAAATCAGTCCCATAAACAGATTTCCTGAATTGGGTTAGTTTATTCGTTCATTCGTATATTCGAGTATTGAGACTACTTGCAAAAATACAAATTTGTCTTTTTTATCATTGATGAATTTACAATTTCTCTTATTAAGAAATAACAAAAAAACAACCAAGTAGATTTATATGTTCCGAGTTGAACTTTAAATTATTTTTTTTATCTGAGAAAATAACGGTCATCGTATCAGATGTGCCTTCAAAAACATTGAGTTTGGTGCCAGCTTTAAGGACTGTGGTTTGAGACTAATAAATCTTTTTTTTTTCATGAAAACATGAATCCTTCTTTCAACAAAGTTATCCATCATTTACGGGTATATTTGCCTTTGTGCTAATTATTATCATAATTTCAGAACAAGTAAGTACGAAGACCATTTCTCTTTACCTTTTCTTGAAAATTTGGCTCGAAACTAAATAGATTAACGGAAGATAAATTAGATAAAAAAAAACTCATCACAAACTAAATCGTTTTGCAGTTTTTGTTTTCAAAAGAGTTCTATTCGACGAAACGTCGTTGAGTTCAGGCAGTTGTTTTCCTGCACATTTCCGAAGCGTGGCTTCACGGATAAAGCGATTTTTCGTAGTCATTTCCAATCATTTTTTCGAATGGATGAGGAGACATGTTTTGTGTTGATTGAAAGAATATTGACTCGCCGTGTTTAGCACCCTTTCACAATATTGTTTGTCGATAACAGAAAATTTAATCTCTGCAGGAAATGAGTTTTCACATGGGGGAAAACTGCGCCATCAGTGCTATGAAAGATGTGATGTCTTGTTGCGTTTGAATATTTGATTTGCGTCGTGAGTTCGAATGTATGGAAAAATGTTAACAATAAGCATTTCTATTTGTTAAACATGAGGATCCATCATTTAACCCAATGACCCATTGGCACCTGCTGAGTTCCCTGTGGCGATTTCTCAGTGTTCGCTCTAAGAGAGTATACACGTAGGCTAGTCTCTTCAACAGATTACATTCGCGATTAGGATCTCATTTGTTCTGCAAGTTTGTTATACAATGTCCATTATTCTCTTGTGGAATTGTGAAAGTTTATCAGATATGATAATATAAAATACGTATTGAAGTGGAATATCCTTATGCATAACATATAAACTAATCAGCAATGAGCCAGGTTCAGATAAATTTTTGCACTATAACAAAATTGCTGCAACTTTCTTTGTGGATGCAGTTTCTGGACTTTCACGGCTTCTTTCTTCTTGATAATTGACACGCTGCAAATCTTCTGTGGACTTGGTATTATGATGTCAATAAAGTGATAAATAATATTTTTATATTTTATTTCAAATTCAACATAAATGTTTTTTTTCACTTTTTGAATTTGAGCAGACTCAGCAATTATCATGTCAACGACAAATCAAATTATGAGTTAAACTTGAGACATCAATGAGCTCGTTTTGAATTCCGGCGAGTTTTCAACAGTACAGTCTTCATAAAACTCGCAAAAAATAAGTAGTAATAAGACATTGATAACATAAGCAAGAACCAATATACTCATCGGAAATACTCCAAAACCTGTGGTTTTGATTCGGTTTTTGGAGATATACAGGGTGTCCAGAAGGTCAACGATAATTCTGAAAGGGGTGATGGACCAACTCATAAGCACCACTTAAAGTTCAAAATATTCAATAAAAATCTTATTTCACAGAGAAATACTTTATTTTTATCTCCTTTTATATTAAGTACACGGAAATTTTCGTGACTGGCTTGTAATTGCGAAGGAGAAGGTGGTAAAAAAAAAATATGTTTGTCTGGAAGCTTATGAGTTGGTCTATCACCCCTTTCAGTATTATCGTTGACTTTGACTTTCCGGACGGATAACTCTAGCTCTATCCAATCACAAATACTAATGCCAAGATGTTCAAAAAATTAAGAAATTGAAGAATGATTTTTTGAAATCAAATTGTTTTGGAAATAATAATAGTGAAAGTGAAACATAATAATAAAATAATAATAATCCGTGAAGAAAACTAGTAAGTATAATAATTATACTCGTGAAATGATATTGACTAGTTTTTTTATTAGGTGGGTTTTTTTTATAATTTCTAGATTTGAAAAAATATATGACAATCAAGAGAAGATGCTATTATGTCAACTTCTCCGTTACCCATGATTCCTGCATGACCCTTTACCCATATCAATGCTATACTGATATGTGTCGCTTTTAATTCTCTTATTTTTCCACATATTGACTATCAGTGGATTTTTGTAGATGTTCTTGACTCTGTTCTCTATTGATTTCAGGCATGCCAGAGAATTGCATAACTCGTTGGTACATTCTTATTTACTTGTTCACCTTTTTCAAAACTTGGCAAATTTTAAAAACCTGTTGATTCATTGATTAACTTGATAAGGGAAAATGCCGATACTTTGATGATATTTTCAAATTGTGTGAGAATGTGTGAGAGGAATATTTAGGGATTCGAACCTTTCTTATCCCAATGTAAACCCTCCATGGTCCAGTTTTGTTTGTCTTGTTAAAAGTTTGCCCTGAGGGACCCCAGTGGCGTGAAGTATGTGCCCCTCTATCTATGTGTGTAATGGTTTTGGATGGTATGGATGGTTGTATGAATGATTATAAATATTTGACATACGAAAGGATTGAAGTACATTAATACAATTACGTTCTTTGTCGTGGCTGTATGCGCTAGACGCAAAGCCAATAAACTAAAAAAAAAAAAAACAAGCTAAGATTGATTTTTTAGATAAGTATAAATAGAATGTGGGTAAAAAAAACAACCAGCCGGTATTATGCTGATTGGCATATTAGGTTTGATAATATGTTGATTCCCGCATGACCCCAAAATCCAAGCTTTCCTGTGAAAATTATTTTGTCGCTTCTGTAATGTTTTCAGGATGTCAGGATGGACTAGTCCAACATTTAATCTCCAAATATTGTTGTGACACTATCTTTTTCAGATTTTAACAAGAAAAAACAATAATGTGAATATTTTGGGATACTTATACCTTCATTAGATCAATTTATTTGGCATTGTGATTCACCAGCTTATATTTTTCCAAAACTCCCATGGCTTTAGTTTGTTGTAATCGTGTTCGGTAAAGACCTCAAAGCTTTTTTCTAATCACTGTGGTCAAGTAAAATTCTATCATTTTATTGTTTAAACTTTCTGATGTTTTATATTTAGCGCCGGAACTTTCACATATCGACTCCTTTTATTTCTACGTACGTACACAGCCCTACAACCACTTCAATAGTATATTTGATCGTCATCAGGCGTGAACAGAGATTTTATCCTTGGGCTACGGACTCAAATACTAAGTGTGAGCAATTAACTATGAAAATTAACTCAATGATGAGGAAATCTTATTGTCAGTCGAGCTTGAGGGTAGAGGTCCGGCTAAGCAAAAGTTTCCAAATGTTCGACATGGCTGTTACTGAAAATTCCTCCATTCTGTTCGATGAAGGCAGCTTCTAAGAACTTCCGCTTCGTCCAGTGTGACTCCTTGTATAGAATTCGACACTACAACCACTTGATCTGATGTTGGTTGGTCCAATCATGAACCGCAATGTCTGCCCTTGTGATTTTTCCTCTCTTAAGTACTGATCTTGTGCTCGATAGGTTTAACAGTGGCCGATTTATTTCACCAATATAGGATTCGCTACGCTTGCATAGGACTTGGTATATACAATCCTTTTGTTGTTGACGTCCGTCAGGTTTTGTTTTGGTCAATACACTTCCATTGTCATGCTGGACCGAACACCGAACCGTTTAGCGACTCTCCCTATTCTGTCGCGGACGCCTTGGAAGTATGGGATCGTCAGAAAAGCATTTTCCGTCGTCTCCTTCTGGTTTCTTTGTTTTAATTTGTGCTGAAAAATAGTTTGTTGTTAGATCGAGTGAATAACTATTCTGCTGAAGGTCTGTCTTGAAATAAAATATTGCAATCTGAAGATCATAGGGAGAGCTGCAAAGCTGAGCGAACCTGCTGTATAATTTCCTTATAACACCGCGTTTCTTGGCAGCAGAATGATTAGACGCTTTATTTAGGTACTGCCCCCGTGTGAGTGGGCTTACGATGCACAGTTGCCTTGACGTTGAATCCCGTTAGTTGAACGAGTACGTCCAGAAACGAGAGTTGGTTGTTAAACTCCATTTCCACGTGAATTTGATAGAAGACCTGAAATTGTCAAGGTGGTAAGGAAAATCAGAAAGTTCTTCATCGTCACCGGAATAAACAATAAAAGTGTCATCGTCGTATCTTAGCCAAAGCTTAGGCGTTGTCTCCGCTAAATCAATTATCCGTGTTTCGAACCACTCCACGTATAGGTTCGCCACGTCCAGACAGAAAGAGACGAGCCCATTAGAAGTCCATCGTCTTGTGCATAAAGCCGGTCCTTAACCTGGAAGTAGGAATTACACTGACAGCACAACAAAACCTCAATCACTCGCTCAGGCAGTAGCGTCGTGCGTTCATGGAGGTTTTCGACTTCCTGTTACCTTTTCTGAGTACGTCGAGTGACACTTCTATTGGCACATTGGTAAAGAAGCTCTCAACATCAAAATCAACAAACTAATCGTCATTCAAATGTGTTGCCTTGATAATTTCAACAAAGTGCCAAGAGTTCTGTACAAATGACTGTTTTTCACCTTGTAATGGCGGTATAATCTTCAGAAGGAACTTTGAAAGTTTGGTAGTTGCGGAATCACGAGAGGTAGTTATCAGCCTCAACGGCATCCAATCTTTATATACTTTTGTTGGTCCACTCGGTAGTCCATGAAAATGGAAAGGTTTACTGTGATGAGGTGTGGGATGAGATCCCGTGTTATCCGGAGGATGTCTGGAGTATTTCTTCAAGGTTCTCTAGACCCTTCTCTCGATCATTGAAGGATGTCTCCCTTTCGAAGAATATCTCCAATTTTCTCATCCACGCTCATGATAACCGTCCATCGCCTTTGTCCGCTGGCAGGATTTTGATCGATTTGTCTTTTCGACAACTTTCCAGCACTCTCTCCTCAGATGTGCTCAGATTGTTTTTTGTCTTGATTGGTTTGTCCAGAACGAAGCTCACTTGATGTCTGGATTAGTCTGCGAGAGGCACCTCAAATTTCCTGGTGCATTTCACCCAATGCATATCAAATCACCAGATCCGCTACAGAATGTTAGAACACTCTGTGAAGTACACAAATGAAAAATTGACCTCGTTTATGTGAAATTCTTGTAGCTTCACCAAGTATCCTATTTGTTTATCTGGTGTTTGTTGTAACGCCTCCTAGCGACCATTTCAGGTTTTTTTCTTGGCCGTTTTAGTGATAATTATTTTTTTTGCCGCAAGCCTCTACGATGAATGGTTGTCCAGATACAGTACCTCGCGTTCTTAGTTTTCCACCCTGTACAATACAATAAGTATTAGGAAATATGTATTATGGAAATATTCAACATCGTCACCAGATTGATTTATGGAGAGATGTAGGTTTGTGCAATTTATATACTTTTCAAAAAATTCAAGAACACACCAAGGTTGATTATAATTCCATCTCCACGCCATTGTCTTCACATTTCACCAAAGCCTTATAGGTTACTGAAAAGCAAACCGTATCATGCGATATAAAAACTGGCGTATAACTGTTAAACTCAAGAGGCCGATTGTGACGTTCTTGTACTGAATTACAATCCGCACAAAACGGACGTAAGCCTAATGAAAAAGCATTGTATCGAGAGTAAATTACTTATGATGGACCTTATTTTGGACAGCACGGGGTGCTTTTAGCTACGCGGTGCATTGGAGTCGTATTGTTTTATTCCCTGTTTGACAATTTTGATAATCGTTAAGATATAAAAGGTGCAAGCCAGTATGAGGCATCTGATATTGTGGTGTACTATTTTGAAAGTACAGGGTTTTCAGACACATTTAGTGCCATACCTACAGGCTTTTCTGTTGAAGATTGAAAAAACTTTTGATGTCCTCCTTCTTACTTCCGAACCGTTTGATATATTAGAACGGAAACTAGTGACAGCTGAAAATGTCAAAATGACAACTGGGCATTTCTTCAAATGAAAAAATCAAATGGAAAAGGAAATCAAGTGATACCTTTATCTATTTCATTCTCATCACACCATGAAATTTTGAAGTCGCTGTCTCTTTCCAATGTTCCAATAATAAGCCAGTACTTTATTTTTTTCAAAACGACGATCAATTGTCGTTTTGACATTCTCAGCTATCACTACTCTGTGTTGAGAATGCAAAACGTGCTCATATATTTTAAATTAAAATTTCGTTCTTGTTTATTGAACGCCTGAACGGTTTAAAATTTGGGGTAGTGGGAACATTTAAGAATCACTCAATCTGTTCTTGTAGATGTGCGGTTGGTAAATACCATAGGAATGAGGCCACACAGCGGGCCCATTGGACCTCCAAGAGGAGCCTCCAAAAGGAGAGGTTGTTCTCGATTTTGCCTCAGGGCTCTTATATTGGACTGGTTCTGGTACTTCAGTTCAGCAATGACCAAGGCAATGACTTATTAGCTTACCGTGATACCTCGGAGCTAAGAACATAGAACCCACTACATAGAACCAGCGTATACCCTAGAATTCGGGCAAATTGTTTGTCACTATAATAAACATGTTAGTATTTACATCTCCTCCGATGAATTAATTCAACTTTCGTTCAACGTTGCCTTGTTGCAAATAAAAATCACTCAGAATTTTCACTTTCTATCAAAAGGGATCAACCAGTGTATTAACGAGGAAATGTTTTTATTTTTTATTTGTTTCAATATCGTTGGTGTTACAGCACAGTTATAATCTACTGATTAATGATAAGTTTTGTTAACATAAATCAGCTGTTCGGCCGTCAAAAATATTGAATTCTGAACAAATTGAAAGAGCCGCAAAAGTGTTCGAAGGCAGCTTCAGGCTATGTTTGGTTAAAATGACTATTAGCTGTGATTGGTTGATCTCAAATAGGCATTTGTGTCGTGTTGCCAGATGTATTTCGTTGCATCGTGTCTACATAAGTTCATGGAAAAATATGGGTATCATTGAAAATGTTTCATTATCACTAGTGATCTAAAATTGTACATAATATATAATTGGTAACTACCGGAGATGCACTCATAGAGTAACTAAAGAGAATTTTTAATTATAATTAGAATACCTTCAATACAAGGTAGCTACTTATTGAATTTTGCAGTTTGTCAAACTGGCAAGAATTTTCGCAAGAATTCCTCTCTCCCCTCAATGTATTATAAACATGTGACACACAAAGAGACGTCGGGCTATATCTAGTTGTTGGAAAATCATTGCCTCGGAGCCTATCTGTTATATGCCGACGACCTTAGATTTTACGTTGCATCAATCAACTCATAGCTCCCTACAATCGGGCAGTTTAGGAGATTGGTGCCAGAATAACTTTTCAACCTCTATATCTCCAATTGCAAGGTGATGTGGTTTTGTAGGAACAAAAATTCAATCATCAATCCAATCAATACAAGCACGGACGTTATCTCCAGCCATAATTCCTCTTTTTCCAAGGTCCCTACTTTTACTTCTTGATATCTGCTAGATCGATTATTGGGAAGAAAAGTCACATTATTCGTTTCAAGGAAAGTGTTTCATCTCATAAGAATGACACCGGTGATCCAGGCACATTCAACAGAACAATAATTCACCATCAATGCAGTCAAGGAATTTTATTCTAACAGCTAAAATGTTTGCTCATAACCCTTGATCTCCAACGTATAACGGGTTTTGCGGTTGAGCATAACGAACAATCTCTTGGAAGAATGCATGTTTCATGTGTTCACTTAACATGAAGGGAAAACGAACTATCCACCTTCCGTAATTTCCATGTGGTCTTATTTTGTTTCGTGTCGTGAGAGATCATAATGAAACGTGATAATCGGTTATTGTCCGAGTGCTAGGTTCTTCCGTGAATAATTATTATCGGGAAAGTGGTTCGAGTTCGAATAAGAGTTGAAGAATTTTTAACATGGAGTATAATCAGATGGTTTTAAGGATCTGATGATAAATGTGATCACTTTTTATAATAGTATCTTCAGGTTTTAATCCCAATCCATATCATTGTTGAAAAAACTCTTATCAAAGTAATAGAAATAATTTTAATATGAACGACGTACTATCGAGTATCCTTGACAATTTTCCTAGCAATTTCCTATCCATAGACTATTCTATATTTTCTTCAATTAGGGGGTTATGTATGTTTTGTTTTGATGATCAGTATTGATTTTTACTATTTTACTTATATTTCTGTGTTAAGTGTTTTAAGTGATGTGATTCCACGTGAGCCGTTGTACTTTTTGTAAATGTGATGTATTATTTTTATATACCGCTCAACTCTTGAAAATGGCATTAGCCGAAACGCGTCGAGTGTGATTTTGATATTAAATTTTGTGAAGACTTTTCGGACCTTTTTTCCACCTATCCTTTATCCGATATTTAACGCACTGTTCTTCAGCATAATAATTGATGATGATAGTACTTCTCTCACAGAAGTAGCTGGATAATAAATTGTCATGTGGATTAAAAGGTTTAACAGTCTTTCTATAAAATGCAAAGATCACCAAGAATAATTGAGGAAACTAATATTCTTTATTTTGAATGATGTTCCGTGTGGGCTCAGCAAAAATATATTTTCAAAAATTTAGCTCAGAATGTCATTGTTGATTTCCACGAGCTCGCTGTAAGATTTTCTCTGAATACTCATCTTTCCTTAAGACGTAATGTCCGTGTTCGATTGATGGAGAATTATGTATGAAGGTAATAATAAACTTCTCGGTTTCCGCAGTCCTGATATAATATGTGTCAGCTGATCACATGATCATTGATAAAAACAAGAATTGGTCAAGGTGGGATTCATATTTTCGCATATTACTAGATATACACTTGGAATATTTTTCAGATTTCTTAGCCAATAGTATTAGTTAAAAGGGTGCAATATTGTCCGAATAAAATATAACATTGGAATATTTTGTACGCCTTCCAAAGAAAATGAGAAAAAGTTTATCAATCATCATCATGTTTATGATTATCTGTTTCCAAACTACTCTTTAATTTGATTGAAAGTCGTACAGGGTGATTCATTTTCAGCAAAAGGGTGCCAGTTACTATTCATCATAGAGACCCATGAAAAAAAAATCTATACCTATAGTTATGAGCCCAAGAGAAAATGCTGAAAATATATTTCAACTTTCTAGGATCGCCGCGAGGGGGCGTAACTTTTCTGTGAAAACAGAACATTGGCATATTTTTGGAATTTTCTCCGCTAGAGCAAAAAAGAGAATGAGAAAGCATTTGGACTATATTCTCTCTCTCTCCAAATTGTCAGTTTGATAAGGAATAATGAAAGTCCAAACGGTTTTTGAACACTTTCATAGAGATAATTTTTCAAAATCTTTGAAAATAGAAGAGTTATGGAGACCTCAGGAATTTCTCGAGGAATACTTTTGAAACCGCCCCTGTACACTTGAGAGTGTCATAAAGATAGGAGTGCCTTGTTGGGCATCTTGAGCATTTGCACTAGTTTTTGGTGTGAACATTTCGAAAAACCCTTTAAAATAGTTTTGTCTTTGACAATTTATGTTGTGTGGTCGGCTTGAGCAAATAAAATTGATCTTAAGCACACGCACCAGAAAAACCACATTTTCTTCTTCAAAATGAACAAAAGAACAGTCAAATCGGTCAAAGGACTCCGAAGTTATAGGCAATTTATAAAAATCAAGTTTGACGACCTGTAGCTGTTTTATTTGACAATTTGGAGAGAAATGTCAACGAGCAATTTTGTAGAGAATATCGTCCCCGATCTGTTTCCATATGCTTTTTAGTAGCTAAACAAGAAAATGTGTCGATTTTCTCTTTTCATAGTACCGTTACGCCCCTTGCGGCTGGAAATATATTTCCGCATTTTCTCTTGGGCACATTACTCCACAGATTTTTTTCTCCTGAGTACCTATAATCAATACGAGGACTAGCACCCTGTCGTTGAAAATGAATCACCCTGTACATAACACATGCCCGTGAGGAGGTTGTATACAGACTACTCGTTAATGTTAACGTAACATCCGAACGAGTCATTCGACAGGACTTAGAAGAAATGATTCATGCTCTAGCTTCAGCGGAAAAAGATGCGATGACGAGCCCATGAAGAATTGGAAATCAGTAGGGGATGCTCCAAAAGTGCAAGGCTCATAAAAATGAATATTGGATAACAACATTTGAGATCTTTCTTATTATTTTGATGCGTAGATTACACCATTACCTCGAGCTTCACAATGTCTGGTCATCATATGGGTATGAGTTAAATGTCTAGTGAGCTAGCTATTATTTAAGTTGACAATCTAACTATGACTATTTTGAGTTTTGTAAGGTCTGTCTGTCTGCTTCTTGAATGTTTCTTGAATACTGAATTGAATATTTTCACCAATTAGGTATAATGATGAATAAGCACAAGTTGTAGAGTATAGTAGAATGGATTTATATGTCATCAATCTCTTAAGCGATGATGAGAAAGATATAGTACGCCGACCCAAAATCATCAACTTAATAGCGAGAACTGAGAAAATGTATAGTGTTGTTTTTCTCGCCAATAGCGTAAGGCGAATGCGTTCTAAACAGGGCAACTGACCAGCGGTGCCGCGTTCACGAGCGTGCTTCTATCCTTGTCTAGCTGAATGTAGAACAAAGATAGAGCAAAACGTCTTTCGTGGAATGTTTGAGCAGAAGAGATGTCAAAAATATTACTTTTGCTTAGACTGGAATGGCGGTTCTTGACCTATAGTTCAAGTTCACGTACTCACGTTTCATTTGTGTAACACTCTATCAACAAATATGTTACTCTTCATGAAACTCAATAAAAACTCACTCAGAAAAAAATTGCTATTATGTCATACTTTTGTCATCATAATGTGACCGCCTCATAATCAACTTTGTATCATCATAAGAGCTTAAAAGAAAATAGCGTCATGTCTATCAATAGTTTAATCATAATAATATTTTCTTTTCTGCTCCTGACTGCGAAATATGCCCTACGCCATCCTTTTTGTGGGTTCCGGGACTCATGGACAGCATGTGATGGTAATCTTTATAATGTGGTCGTCCTACCATTGATTGAAAATCAACGGTCCTACCGATTCAATTCACATGGAATTCTATCTACATCATAGCACTCTTCACAGATCCTGATTAAATATAAGGCGTACCTACGCATCGCTGCCTAAAAGACTCTTTATTTCGACATTCATAACTGCCCTATGTCCTCTTTTAGTAATCGTTCCGATAAGAAGAGTGAATGTGTCACTTATGATGAAAGAGTCTTCAACAGATTTGCCGGCTTATCCTGCAAGTGTCATGGAATCATAGAGACACACATAGACATAGAGACTGGTTTTCAATGCTCTTGGCTATTCCCTTTGCTAACTTGTCCATTTCAAGACCAGATATTGGTGGGATAATGACAGAATGTTTGACTCGAGATTTGGAAGGTATATCATAGGTAGAGAGGTTTCCTAGGAGTACTTTGCATACCGCACTGAGCGCGCGAGCGGCATGATGAGTAACATCTGAGATTTCCCCATACTACGAGATGCCTATCCACAGATCTATGTGATAAGCTTATTAGATTTTTTTTAAATAAGTCTCAAATTTTGCATTATTCTGGACACAACTTTGCTCGATATGTACAGTACAATGAGAGAGTAGCGATTTTATCAGGGTTAGAGAGCTGCGTCGCATTTTCTATCCAAACAGCAGAGTCCTCGTTACCTTTTCCTTTTGCATTGGAAAGGTAATGAGTCTAATCCTATCTCCACCGCTTTATAGTGATAACTTTTTTTCCCAAATGCATTGGAATAACCTGTTGTAACAATTTGACCCATCATTCACATTCAATCATTACAAATCTTTCATATTTTATTTAACCCGCTACCAACACAGCAATACGAAATAACTGAGCTGTAGATTCCGAACCGAAAGATAATTGTTTGTTTGTTACGCAATTGAGCAGACAGGTACTTTGTTCGATGGTTCTCGCATTCACTTCTGATTAATAGATCTTAATGGTAAAGTAATGTGCTTTTTTAACAAACGTGAAGTCAAAGAACTCGTAGGTTTTAATTATACCATTGTTCGGCTTTCAATGACTTATGTGGTCAGTAGCTGACGATTGAAGCGGCAGAAGCAGGTTCTCCAAGCTATCAAGATATTTTCGTACCATCTGTTGGCCATTGTTTGAGAAGATAATTTAAGTATAATGTTTCTAATAAAGTATATAGAAATATTCTTTTGTGTACAAGAAAAAATGTCTTGGGAGGGTACAGTAGACTAGTCAATAAATTATGGTAGAAAGTGGTTATTATATTACAGTAAGGACCACTGGAAAAAACTGATATTTGTTTTACAAAACTCGCTGGTGAACGGATCATAAATAATTATTGCGATAGTACGATAGATGAATATCACCTGTTTGATTTGACATGATCTTGAACTTGATATATCGTGGATTTCAAAATATATGGTTCAATTTTTCATATTTCCACAAACTGAATGGTTTTTCATCAAAATCGGCGTAGAGAAATTGACTTGGCAGCTTCATTTTTTTATGAATATTCTGATAAAATGCTCGTCTGTTCTACAGGTGAAACATTAGTGATTTACGGAGCTATGATATTAATTTATTTTTTCAATTTAGAAGCTTACGGGATCCGGGATCGCTATAAGCGCTACAAATCCCGTTGTTTTCCAATAATCTTTTAAAGGACAAACTGTCTTTGCGCGGGTGAATTGATACGTATTTTTGAACGCAATCTATAGAAAGAACCGATCATATGATTGAAATCATCTACATACGTTCATTATATAAACAGCACAACAAGAAAATAATCAGATTGTGATGTTGGAAACGATAGTGGGATATCATTTTCCCTTGTGTATGAGGTTGAGAACTTGAACTTCCCGGGAACATGTTTTTATTTTTGCAAAAATACATAGTATTATATCACAACTATTTTTTATACAGATAAAATGAGAAAACTTTTTTTCGTAGTGGTGGGTAAGGGTGGCCTCATCCTGGTTGGCAGCCGATGTGTGGTGGAGGGTGATGGCCATATCTTCTTCTGCTGGCAAGGAGTACTTGTGAGAGGGCATCCACCTTGGTCCAGAGGATTGAGTTATTAGGCTGTTGGTGAACAATTTGGCTGTCTCAAAGTGATTAACGACTATTTCTTGAAGATGTTTATCAAGTGGCTTGTGCTTGGTGATTCACGAACCATGCAGCATTTGCGATGCGATGGTTCTCATGATTCGATTCTCTAGCTGTTTGAGTCTTTTTCTGTGGATTGGTATTGCTGTGAACCATGTTGGTGCGGCTTGAGTTGCGATTGGCCCTATCGTATGCGAAAAGCAGCAGATTCGTTAGCTTGTCTTGAAGGATGTCGGCTGTGTAGAATGAAAACAAAAGAGGTGCCAATGGGGAGCCTTGTGCGACACCTGCTTCAATTGGTCTGGTTGATGAGTTGTAGTCATCTGCGTGGATGAAGAAGCTCCTGTTGCTGATAAAGTTTTGGACGAGTATCACAAGGTAATCCGGGAATCGGCCTTGAATCATCTTGTGTAGCAGGTCGTCATGCCACACCCTGTCGAAGGCCTTTGAGATGTCCAGGAATACTGCTCCTGTCTTTTTATGTTGATTTGCAGCTGACTGGATGATGTGAGTGAGCCTCGTTGACTGGTGCGTTGCTGAGTGACCAGCTCTGAATCAGAATTGGACGTCTGGAATTATTTGGCGTTGGTCAGCTGCAAATTGCGGCTTCTTCCTGATCACTCTCTCTGCTACCTTCGACAGGGTGGGCAGAAGGCTGATTGGTCTGTGGTCGCCTGTGTTGGCACCATAGGTTCCAGGTTTTCTGATCATAATCACTTCAGCTTCCTTCCAACCTGAAGGGAAGTGTTGTAGATCCAGGATTGCTTGAATTATAGCTGTGAGGTCAATTAAGCCAGATGTTGGTAACTTTTGCAGTGCCAGGTTTGGAGTCCCATCAGCCCCTGGGGCCTGTTTGATTTTCTGCACAGATATTATGCTTGTGACTGTTTCCAGGCCAATTCTAGGAGACTGATCCATGATGTTGTGAGTGTCTAAGTGACTTTTGTTGGTGATGTGAGTTTCCTTTCAAAATTAGGGTTGGTGACTGGGTTATTCTTGAACTGGTTCTGGAAATGGTCCGCCAATACTTCCACTTTTTCGTTTGGGTATACCAGGATTTGGCCGTCTAGAGATTTAATGTTGGACATAAGTTGTTTTCCTCCTTTTGTAAGGCATCTAGGGACGCGGTGGCCGAGCGTGTAACACGCCGGCTTGAGAGACCGTTAGTTCTGATTGACGTGGGTTCGAGCCCCGCGGTGGGCAGAAATTATTTTCTGTTCTGTATTGAGTGGCACTCTCACTGGCTAACGCTACTGAGTAGACTGCAGTATAATCAATAACTGACAGTCGAAAAGTTTAATAGTTAGCCTAAATTAATTGGTCCTGCTAGTTCAATATATAACTAGGTGATGTTCTCCATCATCAACTTAGTTAGAACTGCAATGGTCCTGGGGTTGGCGAAAAGGGCCTTCAAGGCCTACTCGCCGGGCAGTGGTTTGCCCCCCCAACCATACCAATACCAATACCACCAAGGCATCTGGAAATGTTAAATTATGTTCTGGAACATTCTTCTTCATTGATTTTTTTCATTCTCATGTTCTGGAGTTCATTTGACCAGTCCTTGTATTTTTTCTTGACCAATTTATTTTCTTGGAACTATTTCCTTCTAACCATAGGGTCGTCAGTGCGTATTGCTAGGCGTATTATTCCTTATTTTTGGTTTAAAGTCACCTCCGATGATAATTGGGGACTGGGTAGAATTCACCATGGCTATTAGATGTAGTTTGGTGATGTCGGAGTTGGGTCTTATATAGACTGAGCCTATTCGAATTCTGCCAGAAGCTGCCTGGATCTCCACTGTGGTGCACTCCATTCCATTTATTGGGAATGGAATTCTTCTGTGGTTGATGATGTTTTCAACTGCTATGAGAGTCTCTCCACTCTGTCTGGTAGTCCTGTCTGTTCTTATGATATGGACAGGTTTGAGGCGTGTCTCTTGCACCAACAGCACATCCACTTGGTAGCGGTCCAGAAAATTCAATTGACTCGTTTTTCTTCCCATCAAGCGTCTCCACGTTTAAGGACGCAATTCTCAGGTGATTTTCTCCATTAATTGTTGACATTGCGATTCTGGAATAGGGTAATCATTGGTTGGTGCTATCATTGCGTTGAAATCAACATGTGCAGCTGCCCGTTGTTGGGAGCGGAAGGATGGTCATTAGTGGTAGTTGCTGGTGTTGATTGACTTTGCTGCTGGTCCCATGTGAATTTTTGTCTGGGAGATATTATCACACTTGAAGGTGATTTTTCCTTTGGTCTTCTCGTTTGTTTGTGATGTTCAGGGCATTTAGTATGAGAAGCTGGGTGGGGTCCGCCACAGTTTGCACATCTGGGATTTCCTTAGATTTTTCACACAAGTGAATAGCAGAAGGGGCCATTGGTGAGCCCTGGGGGACCCCCACCCTTATAGGTATGGTAAAGGAAATGGTGTCTTCGGCATTGATGTGGAAGGATCTATCTGTCCAGAAGTCACGAGTGAGTTGAATCAGATATTCAGCAAATCCGTTTTTCGACAACTTGTGTATGAGGCCGTCATGCCACACCCTGTCACACGCCTTGGAGATGTCCAGGAAAACGACTCCAGTCTTTTGATGGTGGTTTGCTGCGTTCTTTATGATGTATGACAGTCTGGTTGCTTGGTTGGTGGCCGAGTGTCCGGTCCTGAACCCGAATTGGACTTCAGGAATTATGTTCAGGAGGTCGGCAGCAGCTTGCAGCTCCTCCCTGATAATTCTCTCCGCGACCTTCGACAGCGCAGGCAGTAGACTGATAGGGCGAAAATCGCTCGGTTTGGATCCGTGGGTCCATGGCTTGCGAATCATTATTACCTTGGCTTCCTTTCACGACCTTGGAAAGTGGCTCAAATCCATGATGGCCTGGATTATTGAGGGGAAGTCAGACAGCCTGGACTTGGGTAGTCTCTTTATTGCCAAGTTTGAGACACCGTCCGCTCTCGGGGCTTTTTTGATTTTAAGTGAGGAGGCTACTCCCGTGACCTGTTCAAGAGTGATCCTGGGAGGGGGGTCTTGGTTGACGAGAGATTTGGGGTGTCTTTGGTTTGAGTTAGTGATTTCAACGTCGAAAGATTGGATGGTGGAAGGATTGTTTGTGAGTTGGTGAAAGGTTATTGCCCGAGCTGGCTTTTTCTACAGCTGGAGCAGGAGTTTCTTTTTGCTTGGTTTGTTGACCCCATTTGAATGTTTGCTTTGGGCTGGAGGGACTTTGTGCCAGTGACTTCTTTGATTTTCTTGTACTGCTTCAGATGTTTTGAGCAGCCTGTATATGACGCTGGGTGGGGTCCTCCATTGTTAGCGCATTTGGCTGGTAATTCCCTTGGTTTGGTGCGCAGGTGGGTTGGATGTTCGTCTGCACATTTCAGGCATCTGGGTTTTGCTGTGCACTTTGCCTGGGAGTGGCCATGTAGCTGGCATCGGTGACATTGGGTGTTACTGCAGTCTAGTGATTCACGGCTTGACTTGATTTTCAAGCTACTTGACTTGACTTGACTTGAAATCAAGTGAATCTCAAGTCAAGTATCTGTTTTTGGAATTCAAGTCAAGTCAAGTAGTTAGACATCAAGTAGCTTGACGATCAAGCCCAAAATATTCAAGGTTCTTGAGATTGATTTCAAAAAATGTACATTTCATAACAATAATCTGAACTGCCCAAACGTAAAAAGAATAAAAATCTGAGTACAAAAAAAAAGCAAAATATAAAAAAACAAACGGACATACTTTGTTAAATAATAAATAATAAAACAACCAAACGAAATGATGTAATAATACAAAAAAACAAAAATGAATGTAGTAAATTATTATTGTTGTTTTCGCGGCAGGCTGGCCGTTTGACAGTAGTGACATTGGCAGGAATGACGCATATCACCGCATCGATCGGAATCAACATTGCCAAGCTGCATAATTGTCTCAAGTTTTCGGTTTAATGCCCTACCAGCTATACAGCTAGGATTTAAATGTAGCAGAGCTTACAGCTTGTCATTTTTCTACCGGGCGTTGACTTCGACCATGGAGAGCTATCAAATTGAAACTAAGCAGAATCAAACTGATTCCTATATCTTGATACTTGAAAAAATCGAAATTAATATTATCTGGCAGAAATAATAAGATGCTTTGGTCAGTCAGTCATAATGATAATTATTGCCTAATTATTAGAATAATCATAAGAATTATTATTAATATGTACATTTTAGATAAAAAGTGGAAAAATACGTAAGTACCACGAAAACGAATTTGATATGTGATGATACATTATACTTATTCACTTATTCGAATGTGTACTTGGTTCAAAGATTCTGGAACAAACCTTATAATGTGTGCCTCATTTTTTGCGCAGTTGTTGATGCAAATTTATAAATGAATTGACTTACTAATTATTCTTAATCCTGATGAAAAAATCCTCAAAATAGTTATATTTCGTCTACATAATATTAAATTGTTTTTATTGTGTGAATATGTAAGTATGTACCGTACCTATGTAGGTATAATATGCAATTTGATTCTGATCAGTTTCAATTTGAAATTAATTTTTCTTAATTTAAATTCATCAAATTTTAATTCGAAGTTGGAGAGGTCGGTATAGATGTTTCCACAAGTGCCTGCTTGCTGTAAGCTCAGTGAATCTCCTGTGTACATTTCACGTTATCAAGTATCAAGTAGCTTGATTTCAAGTCAAGTCAAGTCAAGTAGTTCTGACTGTAAATCAAGTCAAGTCAAGTAAACATTTTTGAAATGCTTGAGTTTTCAAGTCAAGTCAAGTATCTAAGAAAATAGTCAAGCTACTTGGCTTGATGAATCCCTATACTGCACCGTTGTTGGGAGCGGAAGGAAGGTCATTAGTGGTAGTTGCTGGTGTTGATTGACTTTGCTGCTGGCCCCATATGAATTTTTGTCTGGGAGATATTATCACACTTGAAGGTGATTTTTCCTTTGGTCTTCTCGTTTGTTTGTGATGTTCAGGGCATTTAGTATGGGAAGCTGGGTGGGGTCCGCCACAGTTTGCACATCTGGGATTTCCTCAGTTTTTTCACACAAGTGGGTCAAATGATCGTCGGCACACTTTAGGCATTTGGGTTTGACCGTGCATTTAGCCTGGGAGTGACCATGCCGTTGGCAACGATGGCGCTGGGTGTTTCTGGATTTGACCTCTTGCGTTTCTACTATAATTTCTCTGATTGTTCTCAGCTGGAATATTTGCTTTTCCGTAATTGGGAGCACCACTAGGATGAGCGGCGTTGGATAACCTTTAGCTGTATACCAGCGTTGAACTGTAGATGGGTGGAAATTCAGTTCTTCCAGGTCTAACTTTATATCTTCATTAGTCCAATTTTCCAGAACTCCTCTCAGCACCACGTGTAGGGGTTGGTTGTTAGCAAGGAATGTCCGGATGGCTCTATAGACCTCTATTGTAAGAGGGTGCACTTTGATGTCCTCTTTGACATTGACTGCATTTCCAAACTCGATGTTCTTAGCTTTGAATTGACTGATAATTTTGTTATACTGGGTTGTGTCCCTGATCACGATTGGTGGGATTCTGATGCGCTGATCAGATACTTTCTGATCAATTTAATTCGTCGACTGTCTGGGCAGGAGAAGTTGAATAAAAACCTACTCTTTTCAGCTGTTGATTTCTTGGAGTAGGCTGCGGTGATGTTGAATTTTTTGGGTGAGGTCTCTTTCTTATGTTCACAACTAAAGTGAAGTTTTGGCTCGTATTATCAAGTGCAATTTCAGCCACATAGCATAGTCCTATGAGGATGTTTGAGGAGCTTGGTCGTTTGGATTTATAACTGGAACTTGGGTAGTAATTGATTGTTGTTGGATGACTGTAGTCAAGTTATTTATTTTCGTCATGCACATTGCCAATTGATAGTTCAGGTTTTTGATTTGATCTGCTTGGTCCCTTATTATTTCCATCAGAGCCTCTTCTCTGGAAAATGTGGAGGGTTCCTTATTGCTGACATGGCTTGGTGGTTTGTCTTACTTTCTTGTCTTTTTGATGTAGTTGAATCTTGTCTGGATGAAGAATTGGATCTTGATCTAATCTCTTGGCTGTTGGTAGAGGTGGATCTGCTTCGCGATTGGTGGACAGCACCTCTCGAGGCATCTCTTTTTAGCGCTGAGATGACTTCTCCCACTTTGTTGGATGTGGATTCCTTGGCGTTTGTAGTGGGGACCTCGTAGGGATTCATTCTTGGTGTTTTTGAGGATCATCCAGAATTCACAGAATTTCTGGCATGAATTTACACAGAAGATTCTGAATTCTTTGGACCCCATTTG
The DNA here is from genome assembly GCA_958502075.1 of Orchestes rusci. Lineage (NCBI taxonomy): Eukaryota > Metazoa > Arthropoda > Insecta > Coleoptera > Curculionidae > Orchestes > Orchestes rusci. The sequence continues at coordinate 20,464,881 of OY293304.1, forward strand.
AATGTTTGCTTTGGGCTGGAGGGACTTTGTCGTGTGCCAGTGACTTCTTTGATTTTCTTGTACTGCTTCGGATGTTTTGAGCAGCCTGTATATGACGCTGGGTGGGGTCCTCCATTGTTAGCGCATTTGAATGGTTATTCCCATGGTTTGGTGCACAGGTGGGTTGGATGTTCGTCTGCACATTTCAGGCATTTGGGTTTTGCTGTGCACTTTGCCTGGGAGTGGCCATGTAGCTGGCATCGGTGACATTGGGTGATACGAAAGCGTGATTTCTGGGATTCGACCCGGATTTTGAGATGTCGAATGGTAGTGAGCTCGAAGATATTTTTCTTAGTGTTGGGGAAAATAATGAGAACCAGCGGGACAGGAAGCCCATCAGCATTGTACCACCTCGCCACTTTGCTGGGGTAACCAATTTCACAATCGCCAACATTATCCAAAATTATTGAGAAGCTAGTTAAAACAAGAATGCTGTCTTTCTTGTAGCGGTGTGAAATCATTGCCGACGTGCAGTTCGCGTTTCTGGAGGGCAGAAGCACTAAGGATGCCATGTATAATATTCTCAAGGACCTGTACACTGTTTAAATGAGGGGTTGGTTTCGGCGGCAGTGCTTTGTGACCTGTCGAAGGCCTTCGACTGTGTCAATCATGGAATTTTGTTGCGGAAGCTCGAGCATTTTGGTTTTCGAGGAATTCCACTCGCTTGGTTTTGCTCGTATCTGGAGGGGAGAACACAGCGAGTTCATGTCGATGGTGATATTTCAGCAAAGGGGTCTCTAAGCTGTGGTGTCCCACAGGGCTCAGTCTTGGGACCGCTGCTCTTTCTTCTGTATATAAACGACTTGGCTAGTTTGAATATATCGGGTGCTTTCACTTTGTTTGCTGATGATACATCAATTTTGTGGCATGCTCCGGAAGTCACCCCGCTCACAGTTTCAATTTTGAATGATTTGAAACTAGTTAAGGACTGGTGTGACTCAAATCGCCTTCTCCTGAACTTCAACAAAACTAAAATAATGTGTTTCAAGTGTGATATCACTAATTTGTCTGTGGAAAATTTTCCAATATCTGCGCAGTCTGAAACAAGGTTTCTTGGTCTACTTCTTGATGATGAATTGAAGTTTAGCTCTCACATCACTGATCTGAGTAAAAATATTGCTTCGGGTTGTTTTGCTTTGCGCACGGTAATTGCGGAACTTGGTTTTGATGTTGGAAAACATGTCTATTACGCTCTCATCGAATCGCGTCTACGTTATGGCATAGAGTTCTGGGGATCTGCAAGCAATAATTTGATGGATATCCTCTTCAAGATCCAAAAAAGAGCAATTCGTTATCTGTGCCAGGCTTAGCCTCGTGAATCCTGCAGTACTCTTTTCCCAAGATGTGGAATCCTCACGATCACATGTCTGTATATTTTGGAATCTGTGAGCCTTATTTTCCAAAACAAGTCGCAGTTTCTTCAGGGAAGTGCAAGGTACCCCACTCGTCAACAACATGTTGCATTTGCCTATCCCTGATTCCCAAATGTCAAAAAGATCTGTGATATACGAGCGAATTAGAATGTTTTAACCGCCTACCAAAAAGTGTGCAATCTTCATCTAGTTTCCCTAAGTTTAAGAACTCTGTTTGTGATATTTTATTGAATAAAGCTTTTTATACGTTGGATGAATTTTATAAAGATAAACTTTATGACTAGTAAATTTTATTTTTTCATTTAATGTAGTATTTTTATTGTGATCATTGCCCTATTTTAAATATTATGATATATAGTTTTAGGGTAAATTTTATTACTTTTTTTTAATTTTTTTCTATTTATTGTACTTTTAGTCTCCTTTTTGTTTTTTGTGATTTTATTTTTAGAATATTATACTGTGCTTTGTCTGTTAAACCATTGGTTTTTTGATAATAAAGCTTTTTCTGATTCTGATTCTGATTCTGATGAAATCCCAGATTCTCCAGGTCATTTTGTATCTCCTTGACTGTCCACGTAGGACTACATGGAGTCTCTTTTCGTCCGCAATCGGGAATGAATGAGATTCAATTTGATTGTTATCCAGAAAAGCCTGGATTGCTCTGTAGTCTTTGATGGATGGAGGATGAAATTTTATTCCCTCCTGGGTGTTGGTCGCTCTGCCAAAGTATATATTGTTAGTTTTGAAGTGATTAGAGATGTCGTTTTATCGACTCTTGTCCCTAATGACTATGGGTGGAATTCTTATGCGTTTGGTTTGGGCTGGTACTTCAGTCTGAATTGGTGGATGCGCTGGTGGGCCTGAGAGGAAACCCACTTTGCTTGAATTCTTGATCTTTTGTGAAGGTTGACTGACTGGCTGCTTTGGGTGCGGTCTTTTTCTCGTATGAGTGACTTTTGTGAAGTTGTCATCGCTATCTGCCACTTCCATGAAGTTCTCCGGTGGAGAAGCGAGATCTGACTCCTTTGGAATGGCTGGAGGATCAACTTGGGAAGTGGCTGTGGTTGACTGGAGCCGGATGACTCTCGTTTGTTCATCTATTTTGTGATTGTTAGAGGGAGAAATCATGTATGGATTCATGGTGTCATTGTGCTGAACTATTGCTGTTGTCCCTATTTTTGGCACAAGTTACTTCGATGGCACTTGCTAGGTTGGTTGGGATAGAGTCCCGAACACCGCTGAGGGTTGATCAGAAGCGAGACCCGGCACGCGACACGACTTCACTGAAGCACTGGAACACTAGGGCACTAGAACGCGTTATGGTTAAACAACTCGTTGTCACAATCGATATGGTAGCGTCGAAAGTCGAAACGAAACTCACTGACTGACTGCGTGCGACTCCCCGCGTATGTGATCCGGAGTTCCGCAGAAGAAAAATACATGGCTTCGCAAGTCTCAAAATATGTGAATCGGGTAAAGAATGTGTTGAGAGAGTATCTCCATCTATTGGTAGAACGAATAAGAAACCCACTTTCAAGAACCATCTACGTAGTATTCTTCGAAGAAGAGAACTCGAGAATGGTATTCTGCCACAATATTTTTTTTAATGGTGGGTTTTTTTTTCAAAAAAAATCCCCTTTATTTATTTGTGCTTCTTTTTGGTTTATTACTTTCTCAAAATAATATCGTGAGACTCGGTAATTTGCCTTGATTTTTATAACGGGCAGGCTAAAAGAATTTGGTGTTAAATTGAGACAAGATTTTTTCCCAATCTTGCAGAATTTCCAATAAATTGCCTCTTAGGTTTTTGGAGTGAAAACTTTGCGCGCTGAGCACTTTATTTTGTGGGTAGATAAGTCGGCTCGAATCTAGTAAAGAAGCGAGAGAGAACAAGTTCCAGTCAGCAGTGTTGATATCATCATATACTTCACAAAAACACTGCGTCTTCAAAGTCTTGACCACAAACAGTTTAATAAAAACATTATTGAAGACACGGGAAAAATTATGAATCACTATACCCATATAAAGAAAAAAAAAACATGTGTCAGAAAATGCAACCATAAACAAGAACAAACTCGAGATGACATGACATATCACATGACATACGACAATCATCAGCGAGATCATAGCTTCTTTCTTTCGCAACTGATTCCCGGATCAAAACGCGTGTGGATCAAATAATCACGTGACAACGTGACATGCTTAAAAGATTGAATCATGTGACAATGAATCATGATCAGAAAAATCGAAGAAAGCGGCTCATGTGTGAAAGAATAAAAGCTTTGATCCTCGAAAATCGACAATAATAGGTGTGTTTGTTATCCTCCACTAGTGCACACGAATCTACAATTTTCTACACCGCAGCGTCTGTTATGCTGTGAGTGCAAACAATGTAGAGTGTCTGTTATATCAGTCTAGGTTGCCCATTACTGTACTCGCTTCCCCAAATCCAGAGGAGGTGAGACAAGTGTAGTGTAGTGTAAAATATGGTGAGAAGGCTATTTCGGGTATTTTGTGATCAGAGCTTCTCTTAACCTAACGTAAAATAGAGATATAAGAAAATACTCTTCGGTCTGCGGTGGTACAAATCAGGCTAATTTTATGCCGTTCAATTTATCATTCGTATAGGCAGGCAATATACCTAGTCTCAAAAAATTCTCTTATACAGTTTCGCTTCTTGTGGTCATGTGGATTAAAAATTATTTCAGTCAAGCTGTGTTCAAAATCAGAACTTCAGACAATAATAATACCTAATACTTTAACTTTACTATTCGAATCATTCATCGTTGCTTTGTTTTTGTTTGTTCATTTTTTAGGTTAGAATATCTGCACCAAATGCACTAACGCGTTTGGTGAAACTCATTTACACTGACTGCTATAAGTTACACCAGCTATCTGCACTACTCTTTTCTACACCGAAATAAGAAACACATCTAATGACATTAAAATGAAGTAGAAAGAAGTACAGATCAAGTACAAGATGTCTGCGCCAATGCCGTTCTACAAAAATTGGATGCGCAGTGGTCGAAAAACAAAACAAAAAAGTATTTTGTGTTATCAATGTCACCTTGTTGAAGTTCTGTTGTGTGCTCATAAGTACACAAGGTGGTTTTTCCTTATACATTTGCCCTTTATCAAGTCGATTGTTTCTTGTGTTTCAGGCTAGAAAGCCAAAAGATCCACTGACAAACAGATTTGAGGTTTTGTGCTCTACTTCTTGAAAATCTCAGACCATGGTCAACAATGAGATGATTTTTGCATAACTAGAATACTTTAGAAAAAGAGTTGAAGATATCAACGCTATGCTATTTCGAATAAAATGCGCATATCAATCAAAAAATGGAAACAAATGAAAATAAAGATTTTCTGAACCGCAAAAAAACACTGTGCATTTTCCATTCCATTGCATTCCAGAATTGTTATCTAGCATTGAGCAGTCTTCAATTAATTCAGGAGTCCTCAAGCAAACAACGATTCTGAATGGTAAATTATGAAAAACACTTGAGTTTGCCAGACTTATGGTTGCCGACATACTCCGAGAAAATATTCAAGCAATCTGCTTTGAGGTTTATCCATCCATAGACTGCAAGCCCTTCAAACACACTGCTCATTTTTTTTTGTTTTATCTCGGTTTTGCCAACATGTCAATTTTATTTCACGGCTCTACACAATGATCACTGTTATTTGCTGCAACGATTTTTCCAGCAATTATTGTGTACTCAGTTAAGATAACGACTGAATAATACTTGCATACCATAGATTACGTGGAGCCCGTATGGGATAAGGGGGGCCCTTTTTTGACGACCCATGGAAGAACAAATAAAGTTTATCTCTTCGCGAATAAAGTAAAATATTTGTTCTATGATAAGCGCACCCAATTTTCAGCAACTTCAATGTACCTCAATTTTCAGACTATTCACTAAACACCAGTGAAGTTTAATGTCTAATCTAGTTGGTATTTTGTTGTTATCCGCTGACTGACACATTTCGGACACGTTTCGTGATGCAAGATGCAATAACAAAACCGCGTGTGATTTTGGCCTGAAGTTTGGAAAGTGAGGTTAGAAAAATGGATGAGGCACTAGATTATAGCATGAGGTGGGTCATTTTTTGATTTATTGTAATCTCATCTTCCCAAGTCAGAATAATACATCATGTATCTCAGAAATGATCGCTGTGCTCGCTGCAGTCTAAGATAGAACGATTAAATGAATTTAATCTGATTGTTTTAACACAATAATTCTGGATGCAATATCAAACGGACATGTCAGGAGAACTTATGACTTTTTTGATAGTAGATTATGATCCGTTGCAACTATCATAGTCTTGCTCTTGATTGTATGTTTGGCGGGAAGCCAAAGTCACATGTGATAACTTATAAAGATGAGATTCACGGAAACTTAAATATTTTTTGGAAAAGATAATTTGCAACAAATTTTTCGTCTAGAAGTTCAAAATATTGAAACTACAAGAAACAGAAAGTCTGATCTTAATCAACACGTTTCTGTTCTAACGCGAGTGAAGAAGTCATCCAATGCGTCGACATTGTCAAAAGTATAATTCTTGACTAGATTCAACATGTGAACCATGCACACGTTCTTTGGACATTTTCATGTACTGCTTTTTCTCTCAAATCAACTCGGCGATCGTCTAACAACATTTCGTCAACTTTAGCAATGTCTTACAGCTCAAATCCTGAACCATGAACATCATATAAGTCTACAATCCAAAAGATGATGTGCTTCACTGTAAAACTCAATACATTTTTTGTTCCTGTTACAAAATTTTTGACACTTCGATAGATTCGAACACGTGTCTTCGCTCCTGCTAAAATCTTTCATTCCAGTTCTTGTCAAGCTTTATTTTTTGTTAACAAATACTCCTGGTATGTAAAATAATAATGATAGTTCGCCATCGAATTAATGAAACATTCAATTGCACACAAATCTATTAATTTAATGTGACTGTTAACATTAACAAGCGTAATTATTCGCAACAATGTATGAAAATTGCTTAATTTATTATTCGCATTAAATTTTTAATATTCTTCAGATACATAAAATATCTAGAATTTCAGACACTATCGCGTCATTACCTTTCAAGTAGTTTCATAAAAACAAGGATGTTGAGTTACAAACGATGGATGTGGAGTCGAAGAATGTCTATCATATTTTAACTCCAGTTATTATGGTTCATTCAAATTGTGTTGTCCAGTATTTTCGGCGATTTTTCAAACATTTTTCCATTCTCCATCATACTCATTTTCTGCGACAAGTTTACCTGAACGGTGCTTCATAAAAAAAATGCTTGTCGATGGAAAACAATATTTTTTTATAAACACTTTTCAAGAGGTTGAAAATTATTTTTTTACATAAAAACTAACTGTCCTCAATGTCAATTTTTCAGTCCAAGTCCTCGTAGGAAAATGGACCATAACAATCCGATCTTCTCAGAAATTAGCTGATTATTCACCATACATTTGAACACAAAAAAAAAAAATTATCGATTTAATTTTGTAAACTTATAATATGCTTCAAAGATTCACATCAAACAAAAACTTCAGTTCATTGGGAAAAAAATCTAATGCTATCAATGGAGCATACAAAGATTAATTCAATATATTTTATACAAATACTAATTTGGGACCCATTATTCACTTTGATTCATTTTCGTTAGCTCCTTTCTGGTTACCGCAGCTGTCCAATAAGGATTAAAAATTGTCAGATACATTTATCAAAACTTTGAAACCAGCTTAAATAGAGTGACCCATTTTTAAAAGCGGGTCACCCCATAACATTTTAATTTATGATTTTGACGTAATTTGTTTAAATAATTGTAGACGGAGAAAAAGTGTTTTTTGAGGCCAGGCTTGGAGGTTGACAGGTGGATAGGTAAAATACCAAAAAATGTGTTCCTCAAAAACATATTATGTTTTGATTTTACAACTAAAATTGACGTGTCCATGCGATTTTGGATTAATCACCCAACACACCTGAGAAAGCCTGGGTGAGAAGTTCTTCGTACCCCGCCCTGTGTATTTAAATCTCAAGCTTTGAGTTCTTGGGGATGCCGTCCATCCAAGCTTGATGTTCAACTAGTCAGTCCAGACTATATCCTTCCACTTTTATATCTAAAGCAATATAAACATATTATAGAAATGATCAGTGCTCTATTCATAATACTTCCATGAAACAACACCCAAAAGTCTTGGTAACGTCATCCAATCGTATTGAAATTGAGTCATTATCTTATTCAATATTTGGATGACTAATATTGGAAAAGGCTATACATTATTTGGTTATCATATTTACTGACACATTTCATTACACTGATGTGACTTGAAGACGTCTTCCATGCACACTTTAATTGGACTAAACAAGATGATCAGGTTAGTTTGTTTACAAAATATAAAATGTAACCCACGCTTCTCAAAATACTCATCGCTTGTCACCTAAGTAAAATATTACATTGAATTATTTCAATTCATAAACTCCCATCGCATACAGTCTCTTTTATAATATTCTGACGCATTTTCTTATAAATGACGCATGTAACAGTTGCATATCAAATCCACAAGCTCTATTTTTACATTCTCTTGATGAAAAATAGTGTGATGTTGTATCAAAATTAGAAGGAGGACATGTTATTTTATAAGATAATCTTGTAATTTTTGAAAACAAGGTATTTTACGATAACTGAGTGAATTCAGGTGCTTCGATAATACATCCATCCATTAATGAATAAAAACCAATATGAATTCCCAGATCTTTTGATGTCAACTCTCCAAAAGAAAATGAACTCAATTATGCTCCAAATAATAACACACACAAGAATATCTTGCCAAAGCGCCTTTAGGGAGAAAAAGCAAATGCTGTCGCGTTTTGTTTCTTTTCTATAATAATTATGTCTGCATTGAAAAGGAAATAATCCCCAGGGAAAACATAAAAGTGACGCGATATTACTTCGCTCTGAAATAAGGAAAAAGGACAATAGTGTTCGAAAAATTAATCCTGAACAGCGGATTTAAGACTCTATGTAATAACCGTCAGTCATAATGTGTACTTAACGTAGGAGCAAGAGCTGCAGCAATAGACAGCTTGTTTTGAGGAGAAGTACTTCGGACAAGACAGTGGAGTAGTCAAATCAGAAAAAGTTGCTGTTATTATAAAGTATATTTTCTTGAGCAGTCTTATCTATCGAATGGAAAAATCTTCTATTTCACTCTATTCTTGAGGTTCTCAGATAAATGGACCCCCCATTAACTTTTTAATTTGATGTTTGAGAAAAAAATGTTTTTAATAGAAGTTTAATGGTTCAAAATGAATTTTGTGAAAACAATGATTTCACGTATACAGGGTGTTTCAACATTTTTCATATAGCATACCCTATACCCAAATTCAACCAGTAAGAAGATATTAACGTCAGAAATTTGCCATTTTTTCGAGCATGTTTTCAAATGTGAGGTATTATTTGCAAACCTTGGAAACAAAGAAGTTGTTATCAGATGTCAACTTGTCAAGAAAGATTTGCTGTTCGTTTCGTGACTGGAGCGGACAGAATAATGTTCAGGAGCTCATATCATTGACTGCCTCACACGAGCTCCTGAACATTAAGAAAGATTTGAGCATGGTATATTGCGAAGTGGAATTTTTTTAAATATTCTCTTTGTACATACAGGGTGACCTAGTTTTATCCTACAAATATCAAAAATTCAGATTCCAATGATTGAAATGAACAATTTTTATTCTATGAAAAATTTCAAAATGTTTTGTTTCTTTTCAAAAGCTTTTTCAAAAGTGGAGATAACCTATTAATTCAGTGGTTTTTGTCATGGTAGGAGAGGGTATTTCGTCGCCTTTAGAATAAATGTCCATACAATAAAAAAAAACATTTTGATTAGTACAATCCAAATTTCAAATATTTCCGGATAAAACTGGGTCACCCTGTATGAATAAATCAAATATTTAAAATTTTCCTCTTCGCAATATACCATTGAATTTCTCAAGAAGTTGACATCTATCAACAGTTAATTCGTTGCTAAGGTTTCCAAATAATACCAAACATTTTAAGACATGCTCGAAGAAATAGCAAATTTCTGATGTTAATATCTTTTTCCTGGTTGGGTTTGGGTATAGGGTATGATATATGAAAAATGTTCCGAATTTCTTCAAGAATGCAGAATATTGAATGTTTTGACCCAAAAATAAATTGAACGTGATGCCAATCTATTGGTAATAAAGATAGTTAAAAAAAATAATCCGATATTTCAATGTGACTCTAAGTGACATTTTAGCTAAGGTATACTTAAAGTTAGAGTGAATTTCAGAATTGGCCACCGAAAGTTCCGTCTTTCAAACGCACTACTACTTGCATTTAGCTAAGGATCTGATGTGAGTTTCGCAATTGAAATACGGCACTCACGGGAGACAAATTCAAGGTCCAAAATAACCTTTAAGTGTACCTTAATCTTAAATGGACATTGAAATATCGACCCTTGATCTGTTAGGTTGTAAAAATAACCATTTGATTATGAAAAATTCACCATGAATAATAATAGGCACATTCAATACGGAATCAGAATTATCTAACAGGTATTCTGACGGTGAATTATTCTCTCTATGAAGAAATTGAATTTCGATTTCTATATTCAATCGAGCAATAGTGAGATCCAGAATCATTACACTCCTGAATTCACGCAGTTTTCTCAACGCAAGTCACAGAGCCGTACCTCAGAAAGCTCATCTAGATTCTCTGAAACAGAAGGTATCGACAAACGATTTGATCTTGACGAAGGAAGGCAGATATAGGCTCTTGCTTGGTCATTATGCAGAGTGAGGATTATATCCAAAGAGCTGAGCAATTCTTGAGAGAGGTCGACTTCGAAAGTATGCAGAGAGACCCAACTAACAAGTTCTACAGCAGGTTGAAGGGTACGTTCAATGATTGTCTCACCACCCTGGAATACTTTTGACCGGAGGAGGGAGAGACTTCATCTCATGAATCCAAAAACACCATTACTTCACGGACTGCCCAAGGTGCACAGAGAAGATATGTCAATGAGACCCGTCGTTTCTTTTGTGAGCTCCACAGCCTAAAATGTGTCTTCTTGGCTCAATTCTATCTTAAGAGAGACAACAGGCTTCAACAACCCCTTTTCTGCTAAGAACACTGTAGGTTTTGCAAATCATATGAAGAAAGTCAATATTCCTGAAGGAGCGATGTTGATTTCCTTTGATGTCAAGAACTTTCCCAGTATTCTACCGGAAAAATGCGTTTATATGGTCAGCCGCCTTCTAGAAATAGAGGTATAGAGGTCCTCCCGGATTGATAGTACATGACCTAACAGCTCTTCAATCACTGGATCTGAGCCAGGACTTCTTTCAGTTCAACAACAAAGTATACCGGCAGAAGTCAGGCTTGACGATGGGTTCTTGTCTGTCCCCGTTCTTGGGTGAAGTTTTCATGAACGACATTGAGGGAAGGATCATAAGAAGTTTGGTGATTTTGTTTTGGCAAACCAGAGGTATGTAGATGACATTTGTGTTGTTTGAAACAACGGTGGTGAGGAGAAGTTAATGGAGTTTCTGGAATTTATCAACGGCCCACATCATAAGATCAATACTCCAGTAAGCAAAGGTTTTTTCCAGGACAAAAATGAACAAGTATTTTTCTCACTGGTTCTATATGTTTTTTGGTCGGCTGAATTCGAATCTGAGGTTTGCCACCTTGCCAGGTGTCGGCTTCACAACGAAAATTGCAGAAAACCTCAAAATCTTGGCACTTTTTTAAGTTTTTTAAGTATAACTTAAAAACTAAGCGTTTGTGTTATATAACTATCAAGCACCAAATGAAAGTGAACAGAATTTGCTACAAATTACATATAAACACTTCAAACTTTGGACATTCCATGACGTCGATAACTCGTGTAGAAAAATGGCATCTCTTGACATTCCGTCAAAAAGTTCATAACATTATTTCAAGTTTGCGCTTTTATTATAAGTTTGCGCTCTTTCAAAATTAATTATTTCATGACTACCTGGCATGTCCTGGTTACATCCAAGGAGTTGGCAAACATAAGTGAGGTCCATATACACTCATGTCAGATAAATAGCACATGTCAAAAATTTGATGAAAGTTTAATTCTGCATCATTGATCAAGAAAATAATGGTGGACCCGAGAACCTCAATCCATTTGTCAGTTTATGTGTCTGGGCGATTTTTTTCAAAAATGTTTTTAGGGCCCTTTCGTAATGTTTAAAAAAATGACTACAGAATAAACTTTTTTCTTTGTGAATTTTGATAAAAATGGCTAGCACAATTCGAAAGGGAGACAACATTTATGCACTTCCTGAAAATTTCACAATGATTAAACCAAAAATAGTCTAACTAACTGATTTTTTCAAAATTGGGTAAAATTCAGTATTTTTGACAAAAAGTTGAAAACGTTATTTTGAGTGCGCGTTGGTGCCTCACTATCCACTGATCGGAAGTGCCAAAATATTAAAAATAATGATATTAGCCTTCATGCCCCTATTCATATTGTCAGATTCTCATTTTTTTCAATGTATAGGCAATGGACACTTTGCACATTTTTTGGAAATATGAAAAATATAAGGATTAGTAAGTACTGATGCCACTGGTGTTTATGCAGATGATGTGTATGCAGATGAGGAATGGATAATATCGAAATTATTGAATAATGGTATTTTTGCTTTTTTCTCTTGTATAGTCCGTTTCACGAGGGTTTGTACTCACGTCATTGATTGTCTCTCCTTTTCTAACTCATGGAGAGGTTTAAAAACAGACTGAAACAGAATTAATGACGTAATAAACATCGGTCGTTACTAGAATCCAAAATGGCCGCCGAGCAACAGCTGATTTCTATCATCTCTGAATAATAATAACCTAAAATTTGGTTATGTGATCAAGTAATTAATCAAAACAATGTTGTTGTCAAAACACAAGTCAGTTAACTTCTCTAATGTCACAGTTTTGTTGTATAAAATACCTTGTTGGTATTCAGAATGTGAACAAAATACGATAAAAAAGCTTGTGGTCTACTTTACGAAGGATGGAGATGCTGGAAAACCTTTGTTATCACTCGAGGAAGTTTTGGAGGTAAGTTGTTTCATAAGACTAGTTATTTTGTACTTATTCATTTCCTTTTCCATCTCCTGAACTCTTGTAGAGGAAGTCTGATGCCCTGGGAATTGGAATTACAACTCTTAAAAGATCAGATCTCATGGAATCAGAATTGATAAGGATTTCAAGGCATCCACGTCAATTGCAGTCCAGAGATCAGAAAGATAGATGGATTATTGGAGCTGTCATGCGTTGTTGAGAAAAGAAAAAAAGGGCTAGTATTGTTATTGAATGAATATTTTGGGCAGGCAGAATTTGACATTATTTTAGTTTATATTCAGTTCGTGTTCATGATTTCAGTCTCCTCATCTATGTTCCGCTGGTACTTGTTTGTAATAAAATTACGTTTATTATTTTCTTCTCCTATAGTAAGGAATGTGACTTATTTATCACCTTATGATTGGGCAGGATAACTGATCTGAAAAATGTTTCCATTTTTCACTCCCCCTCAAATGGCCGTTATTTTATGAGTTAGGTATAAGAAAATTATTGATAATTTATCATTTTTTTATAACTTAAAATAACGGCTATTAAGGCGGTTTGCAAATTACAAGGAAAATCCTTTACTCCGCATTTTCAAAGCACACAATAGTCTGATGCTTTGTTCTTTTTGACACTATCATAAAACTTGGAAAAATACATACACTCTGTAGAATCAAAATATACACTCACGGTCGGATAAACAGCACATGCCTAAAATTTGATAGAACTTTGATATTTTAATATAATATAATATGATAATCGTTTATTAAGCTAATAAGCTTTACAAAGTCATCCTGCTTCAGTTATCAAAAAATTATTGGTGCATTAAAATGGTTCAAACAATCTGTCATTTGATCGGTCATGGCGATTTTATTCAATTAGGTCTCTTTGTTCACGTTACAAAAAAAATGTGTAAGTTCTGGAAAAATTGGTTAGCACCATCCGAAAGGAAAAATTTCTGTACCCTATGAAAATCGGAAAGAATCGCTGGTTTGGTGAACTGACAAATGGATTCAAGTTCTTTAATGCACCATTACATCTTTGATAACTGTTGCAGGATCAAAGTGTTATCAAGTTTTAGGCTGTTAATCTACTTTTTGCCACCAAACTGATGTATTAAATTTCGTTTACCTAATAATTCATAAAAAAAAATGCTGACTAGCTGATTTCTCGTGGGTTGATGTTCATCCAGTGATGGGGGGACGTCTACTGATAAGAATAAAACTTGACTATTGTGGGTTTTTGCGATAATGGTGCTTTCTTAGTTTTTTATTCAAACGTGTCTATATAGCAACGATTGCTTATCAGTATACTAAGAGAAGTCCGTTTTGTGAACTATTATAAATAGAAAAAAACCCTTTGCAAAAACACACAATTGTGGCAAATGTATCCCCCAAAAAGATCAGCTCCTCAGCAATTTTTTTTTTCAATAATGATATTTCTACTGGACGAATGTATGGATGAATGTATTTTTTCAGTCTCTCGAGCTTGCAATCCCTCCATGTGAGGATTTTTCAAAAACTACATATCTTGGAATTTCATTCTACATGATTTTCTTAATGCACAAACAGAAGCGAACTGGAATGATGGTAGAGTCACAAGCAGTGCACGCTGTAAGCTGCCTAGTCTAACGATCGCTCGCATCTGGATGGCGGATATACACGCGACTACGCTTCCAATGGATGACCAGCCTGAATCCAAAATCTTAATGGAAAACAAATCTGAACGTGTTCTGGAGAGCGTTTTGGAACATACTTGTTCGGCTTCAATACAAAATTTGAACGCTCTTGAAACTATATGAATTAGCTACGACATACGTTTTTTTTCAAGTAATGACGTCATCTATGACGTGAGTATGAACCCTCGTGAAACGGACTGTATATAAAGATTTGTTCCAAATATGTTTCCTTTTATCATGACGTTATCTTCTTTAAATAAAGAGTAACTATTCAAGTTAGAGAAAAATAGATTGCACATTCCTATCTCAACTTTTCAAGAGCTACTCAGAGAGATTAAATCCATTATTGTGAAAAAAAGTCAAAATGTGCCAAAAAAAGTTGACAGTTGACGTTACCTTCTATCCAAATGACAGAAGAGCTCTTGAAAAGTTAAGACGGGAAAGTGCAAACCATTTTCCTCTAACTTGAATAGTTTGAGTTTTATAGCATGTCAAAGTTGCAAAAATGCCATTTTTAAAACGCGATATCTCGATAACGGTTGAATTTAGGAACATTAGTTGTATTACAGTTTTTGTTCCAAATTGAAGAAAGAATTGAAATATCAATTAATATACAGGGGGTTCCATTTAAAAAAATCATACTTTTTCGGGCCATACTTTTGTGACGCACCCTGTATGTTTTCAAATATTTTCAGAATGTGCGCTATTTACACCCCTAACCTGTGACGCATATTGATATTGATATTTTTCATATCCTATATGATAAAACCTACTTTACCCTATCGTTGGGACACCCTGTACAGATTGTCATACAACATTGTCAAAGCCAAATCCAAGTCTGTGTCTATCGATTTTTGGGAATATCTCCACCCCACTTGCCAACTTTTGCTCAAACATGGAAATGTTTTGATTGGATCCAAGATCACAAATAACATTTAACTGATGATGCCATAGATTGGCGAAGCACGTGTTACCATTATTGAAATTGAATTCTGGCCTGAAGACATTGATCTGTTTCTTATTCAATGAATTATAGACTATACTTCTTCATTTTTCATTAAGAAAAATTCTCATTTTCGCGAGATGTCAAATTATTTGGTATCAGACTCGTTGGAAAGAGATTTGGATTATTAATATGTCCATGCATCAAATAAATGACAATTTTTGTGACCCTTTTAAGATTGAAAGCTCACTGTGTTACATAAAATACTTGTACCACTCACCAAATTGACGATATGACATCTACAGAACGTTAAATAGAGGATCTACATCTGCAGAGATAATGGATCTAAATCAGATTGATGACATTGACTTCTTCATGGAAAAATGTTTTTGATGAATTCGCCGTTTTTGGAGAAGTTTGGTTTCCCGTATTTTAAAGTGAATTTGTCCTCGATATTTTGGAGTGAGGTGGAAATCATTACAAGAATCACACGCGGTTAGAAAGAGAATAGCCAGTGATGTATGGAAATCGTTGCCAGTCGCCTTAAGTCACTTCATCTGCCGTGATCAGTTGTAGTGTTCTTGATACACAAAACAATGATTCAAAATATCACAGTATTTATCAAATGATCACCTGTCTATCCGATGGGGTTCACTGTATCACTTTATTCGGCAGGAGCGTATTTAGATTCATCCAAACAATTGCTTGAATTAACTCAATCTCTTGCCATTTTGTAGGAATTCTCATCGCCCATGTTATTATGATATGACGTATCATGTCCTCCAATATCTGCATGATGGAAGTGATGAAATCCCTCGACATTATATTAACATGTTATGGAGATATTCCGGTCTTTTTTTTCCACTGTTTTTGTTGCAGGGTTTGTCTCGAGGCTTGTCTATTGTAGTTCAACCATAAATATGAAATTTTTTTGGTTGATTGGAAACAAGAACGCAATTCGATTGCCAACATATTATGATCCCCGACGTTGAAGTTCAAAAGAACATCAGATTCAATAGATGGTATAGCCTATAATCGTTCTGATGCGCTAGTTTTCATTGTGAAATCAGAAACAAGTTACATTCCGTCAGAGATCATTAATTTCAATCAACTGTTAACATTTTCTGGAATACAGCTATTGTTGTCGTGGTTGAAATCACCCAATATCAATTGTACTCCATTTAATTTAGTCAATCATTCAATAATTTGGACAAAACTCCATAAAAACTTCATCAGATCCAGATGGAGATTCATGCAGTCCAGTCGAAATGGAGTCTTCATCATTCATTCTGGAGATTATAGCATAGCCAAGCTCCATAAAGAAATCTTCTATGAATTTTTAGTTGATTCTTGACATTTGAGGTATGGTCAATCGCAAAATTCAAGCCATTCTTTTGACTGGTGAAAGAACAGTTTCCACAAAACCTTCATTATTTCCAGTAATGATTATCAGCACATTCAGGACAAGTTTTGGAGTTCTAACAGTCTTTCTGCATGTGGCCATCTACAGCAAGCAAAGGTCTTTCTTTTTCTTCTTGTTTCACTTGTAAAAGGCATCCCGCCTGTAGTTCACTGATTATTTTTCCTGTGATGTGGACTGCCATCTATCTTTCCATCTTTTTGATGGTCTGCCCAATGGTCTCCTTTTTATTGCTTTGTTATCCCTGACCATTCGTGGTAATCTATTTTCATTCATCCTACTAGCGTGTGCGGTCCAGTATCTTCGTAGAGCTCTGCTCCATCTCACAATAATATCACTGGTGTCAGTTTGTCTTCTTAGGTCTTCGTTCCTTTTTTTATCCAAAAGGATGTTGCCTGTTATTGCGCGTATTGTTTTCATCTCTGTTGTTCTAAGCATTCTTTCAGTTTCTGCTGTATCGGCTCTTGTCTCTGCTCCGTAGGTCATCACTGGCCTCACGCATGAATTATGGATTTGTGACTCACTCTGAGTGCTTATCTGTTTGTTTCATCAAATGCTTTTCAGATGAATAGAGATTGATGCAGCTTTATTCACGTTTAGTTTTTTTTGCGGAAAAAAAATGTAAAACTTTTTTTTCACTGTTCTGCTAAGTCTGAATCTTAGCGTTTTTTTTATAATAACTATGAAACACCAAACCAAAGTTGACAAGATTTCCTACAAATACGTATAATTACTTCTTTGAACTCTGGACATTCCATGACATCGATATAGGGTGTTGACTTGACAAAAATGGCGTCTCTTGACTTTCCGCAACATTATTCGCGCTTTATACACCCCCAAAGTCAATTATTTGATGAGGTGGTCGTGAAATAATTGATTTTGGAGGTGTATAAACCGCGAGCTTGGAATAAAATCTTCAACTTTTTGGTGGTAAGTCAAGGGATGTCATTGTTTCTACACGATCTATCGACGTCATGGAATTTTGTCCTTTTCAATTTGGTGTTTCACAGTCATCATCAAAAAAGGCTTAGTTTTTGAGCTTTTCTTAAAAAAAACTGGAAAAAGTATAGTACCTGAACTTTGAGGTTTTCTCAAATCTCCTTCGTCAAGCGGACCGCCTTGCGTTGTGGCTAATCCCAGATTCAGCAGTGGGGAAAAAATTTGGAAATGCTGTTCTGAATCTTGGATGAGTGGACTTCTGCAGATATGAGACAGCTCACTATCCGTATTCGTATGAATGGGCATCTAGTCCATCCAATATCTAGTTTTCCCTTGTTGATTATGTAGTTAGTAAATCATATTCTTCTTGAGCCCAAGGTACTGAATGATACGGATCAAGATCTTCTCATTACGTGAATTTGTTTATTTACCTGATAACAACAGAGAACCTAGAATTAGGCAGACAGGGAGAGAGCATTTTTTCATTGTTTTCCGGGCTGTAAGGTAGTGTGGCCGATTGATTTTTTTATGTTCCAGTTTTTTACAAATGCAAAGGCACATGGAATCGTATAGAATTTTACGAGTGAGAGGAAACTCTATTGAAATCACAAAATGTAGGGAAAATATCTAAGTTTTTCTCTTTTCCGAGAAGCCCAAGATTAGTATTTGGCAATGGATATACGTTCCTGATACCTGTTTCGAAAAATGTATTACAAAAAAGAGAAAGTTGACTATTCAATGTACTATGAGTAGGTTATGGAATAAAGTATTGAGGACACTTGAAATTTGGATACACAAAATAGTTGTCAAGGTCATCCAAAACTTGACCCAAGAGGAGATTTGTATGTTTGCTCCATCGTTTGTCGGAGTTCAACTTGATTTTCTCAAAACACACTCACTTCAAATAACGAATGAAAACTTCACATTGGGTTAGACTAGATTTTCCAAGAATGTATTATTTTCAATATTATTTATGGGTGATTTGACTTGTGCCGCGAACTTCCAAGTAATTCGACTGTAAATCATAATCGTGGGGAACGAGTTCTTTGAAACTCCGCCTCTGAACTGCAAACGACAGGATTATGCCCAAACTATGTGCTTATCCCCGAAGCTATTGATGGATACACAATTACATCCCGCCGATGTAATATCGGTAATCCGCGCGCTTCTGAATGGCACCTTATTCATTATTCTCGAGCGGATATTGACGGCTCGAGAATTTGGAGATACGCCTGTCCGCCCGCCCTTAATCGCTGCTTTTGCAAAAGACTTTGATGTATAACAGTGTCAATATTTTATTTTGTTATTGCGGCGAATGCCTTGAGATATCAATCATAGAACCAAGATGAGATATTTCCGAAGGGATTATCAAAATGAGTCGTTGCTGATTGAAGTTGAACGAAATATGGGAGTTATATAACTACACTCAAGCAATTTCTCTTTGATACAGCATTCCAGTATACCAATGTTTGATTTGAGAGATATCATGAACAGTCGTTTCGAGATGTTCGTTATTCTATCAACGCCCTTCGAAATATAGCGACAAACTTGTCCAGTTATCAACAGCTTATACTCTCAGGGTTGACTATCCTGTTAATGAAGTCAGTCATCTTCCAGAAAGTTTTTTAGTGGTTTTACGTAATTCTTATAGCAGAGAGGAATAACGTGGGACGATCTTCATTATCCATCCACTTTGCCATCAAGCTATATAAAGTTTGTCCAACTTCTCTGACGTTAATCTGGAACAGATGTCCAATAATGGACATGAGATTATAAGGGTCACCGTATCAGACTTATGTTATGATGTTGATGGACAAAGTGGTTATTATCCTAAATCACCAAGAATGAAATGAGTTTGAACAACATAACATGTCCTTCTTACCAGCAGCAAAATTTGCGAATTTTCTATAACAATGAATTTCTAAAGGAAATTATCTTTTGTGAATACACGTCTCAAATCCCATTATTCTTAACAAAAGCACGTCACGTGAAAAGTCAAGTGAAAGATCCTGCCAAACGTATGAGGATAATAGGGTTTCTGAAAATAACACAGTAGCAGGAGGAATAAGGAAAATTCACAAAGAGGCGAGCTGGCAGCAAAAATCGAATCGACATCGTCGTCGTCACACACAAAGGTGTCCTTTTATACTATGCATGTCATTATATCCCTCGACGTATCCCTTTTGTAACTTTCCTTTTGTGCCTCGGTCGAAGAGGTCGGCCTTGCATATCAATGAGATTGTTCGGCCAGCTTTCGTGCTCCGATTTTAATGTTTTTATAATCATGACCACGAGACTGCGCCCTTAGGCCAGAAACGGACTCATAAGACTGAGGAGCTCCAAACATATCGAAGTCTGGATACGCTAGTATCTAATCTAGTTGTCTACGGCTGTTTGAATGATAGAGAATCCGGCTTAATCAACAAAGCCTAGTTTCGGTTAATCTGCACTTTCAACTGTCAATTTATTGACGATTTGTAATTTTTCTTGACAGAATCTCAAATTATTATGATTTGTTCACCAATGCCCGCTCGAGATATTGTATAAT
Organism: Orchestes rusci; assembly: GCA_958502075.1. NCBI lineage: Eukaryota > Metazoa > Arthropoda > Insecta > Coleoptera > Curculionidae > Orchestes > Orchestes rusci. The sequence goes on from OY293304.1 coordinate 20,484,945, forward strand.
CATCTCGTTTTTATTTTCAAGCTTTTGTATCTGTCAATATCCACAAAATCACATCAACCATTTCTCTAATACAACCCTGTCCTTCCGTTAAAACGTACCACTCTTGCTGCTTTGAAAGGGTTGCGACTTTCTCCTTTTTTATGTAAATAACGTGGCATCATTAACTTAGTATTTAATCTTTGGGGAACCAGTAAAAAGCTTCTGGAGATTCAAGATCAATTATCATAAAAAGGGAGACCCATAATAGTGATGATGCATTATAATTTTGCAACTACATCACTCGAAATTATCATATCTATATAGAAGCTCTGAGGTACCTGGATTGATGTTTCCGGGTAGCAGAATAAAGCGCCTATCTGCAAAAATAGTGTCAATCATGTTAATTTTCAGGAGAGCGCAAAAAAAGTGTTGATAAATTCGCTGAAAAATTCAAAAATTGTCGTCAAATGCACCGTTTTTTAATGATTTCTAAGCACACAAAAATTTAATCGTCGGATGCCATGAAAAAGTATTTTTAGTCCAGTATAGATATCATTATTCAATAAAAAAATGCTGACAAGCTGATCTTTTCAGAGTCAATGAGGGGAGGTCCATCAAGTATATGAAACCGTAGAGATCACACACGTCACCCATGTGGGTTTTCTGCAGTGAGGGTGGTTTCTTTAATGACAGTTGGCCAAACTTATTATACAAACTAATAAGCAATTTTGTGTGTTTATAGAAAGTACAAAATCACTTACCCGGATGAAAAAACAGCAATTCAAACCAAAAAACCATTTTTTATTTCAAAATTGCCACATGACAGCAGCTAGACAGCATATTTGTACATTTACCAAAACATGATGATTATTTTTCGTCAGAATATTAAAAAAAAATGAATAAATAAAAAATCACCCTTGTTGTCACAAAAGTGACGAGAGCAATTTTGTGTCTGGAACTTAAGCGTACAGTTTTTGAACAATCCTGCAAAAATCAGGTCTATAAAAAATAAAAAAAAACGACCCTAATCGCTAAATATCCACAGGGGTGACGAGTGTGATCTTTCGGTTTTATACTCAGTGGACGTCCTCCGATCAACACAGAAAAAACAAATCTTGTCAGCATTTCTTTTTTGCACCCCCTATTAGACTGTCTAAGTTCACTGTATCATTTTGTTTTGAGTTGTGACGTTTTTTTACTTTAAAGTTAACTTAAATGTCGATGTGTCATTATGATGTTTTCATTACGGTGGTTGAAAATGGGGTTGATAAAATAGTTTTTATCCTGTTCAACACCTTCATTCTCAAAACTTATAAAGACTTGAAGGAACTTTCCTAATGCTTGAGAATCTGTCTTGAATTCACCAATGACAAGCAATCATTTTGGTACATTTCATTCACTAATATTTTTTTCTTGTATGCTTGCACCAACTCAACATGAGATGTTGCCGGTCCACCTCTATCTCTTTCCACCACCACGGTTTTGAATCCTGATCATAGGAATGTTTATATTTGAGAATTATCGGGCAACCTTTTTCAAACTTCAGTATTTTTATTTTGCTCATTTGAGTGACATTGCCCTCTACAGGGTGTCCCAGCAAGGGTGGCCACCGGCCATATCTCAGAAACTACTGGACCTAAAAGTTCAGGAAAAAAAAAATTATCACAAAAGTGGCCACGAGAAAATGCTGGGAAATATTTATAACTTCGAAATTTTTCCGCTAGGGGGCGCAATCAAAGCTTAAATAATAAAATTCGAAATTTTTCCGGAAATTCTCAGATTGAGGTATATCTTTATCAACATGGTTAGAAAACCTAGACAATTTCACGTCTTTTTGGTACAGGGCTCATTGGCGTACCGATCTTCGTGTGAGTAGGGGAAGGTAGTGAAAGTGTAATTGTTCAAGTAGCTGTAACCTATTAACGACTTGTCCGATATTGTTGCGTATAGGCTTGTTTAGAAGATAAATGTGAGTACTTTCGAACATCGTATCCAGTAGTGCGTGATTGTCTCCAGCAAAATTGCTAGAAGGGGTAACTTGAATTAAAAACAGTGTTTTTCATTTTACCGCAAAAATTTAAATGGTATGGTAAAATTCTGATAAGAGCATCGAAAGGTACATTAAATTTACAAGAAAAAACCTTTTAAACGCAGGTGGATATCTTTTTTCGTTTTCGAGTTATTGCCGAGAAAAGAGTTTTTGACACTCGAAAAGTTGTTTGTTGTGTAGTTCTATTGCAACCTGCTTTTTTTTTGGCTTCAATAATAATAACTAGTTTAATGTTTTCATTTGTTATTTCAATAGAACAAAACTCATAATAAATGAAAAATATTTTGATGAGCATAAATCCCAATCTAATTATGTATTAAATATTGCAATGATGGGTTGAAAAAAAATCTAGGTAGCTGTGGAAAAACATCGGCGGGTTTTCATGGAGATAATTGAAACAGATATTGCAATCATAACAATCTCTTAATTATCATTTTAACATTCTCTGTTAAAATGTCTTACACCAATGCCGAGGCTTTTGATATGCTCGCCGTATATTTTCAATGTTTTGGAAATGCTCCGATTGCGGCACGTGAATACGCTGCAAGGTATCCTGAACGAAGGCACTACAGCAGAAAGGTATTTTGGCGAATGGCAATACGTTTAAGAACAACGGGAAGTGTACAGCTCAATCCAGTTCCAATCAGAAGACGTCCGGTAAGAAACCATGAAGACAATATTATAAACGTTCTCGCTTACGTGGAAGCTTCACCGCATTTGAGCACAAGAGAAATTTCCCACCATCTAGGATTAAGTCGTTCTTCAGTGCTCCGAATTTTAAGAGACTTCAAACTTCGTCCATACCATCTTTCCTTACACCAAGCTCTATCAGAAGATGATTTCAACAGGGGACTAGACCATTGCTATTGGCTTCGAGAAATGTGCAACGAACATTCTCAATTCCTCTTCCAAATTTTATGGACCGATGAAGCCCGTTTCTCTAGTTCTGGAAATGTTAATTTGCATAACATGCACTTTTGGTCGCGGGAAAACCCACACTGGATGCGGGAAGTGGATCATCAAAACAGGTGGAGTGTAAACGTCTGGTGCGGAGTGTTAGGAAACAAAATTATTGGGCCGTATATTATTGATGGCCATTTAAATGGTGAATCATATTTGAACTTTTTAGAAAATGACTTGCAAATACTTTTAGAAGATGTTCCCATTGGTCTTAGGATGTCCATGTGGTACCAACATGACGGTTGCCCAGCTCATTATGCACGGAGAGTTTGTGATTTTTTAAACAACCGTTATCCAGATCGCTGGATTGGAAGGGGCAGTTTGTTCCCATGGCCACCGAGATCCCCCGATTTAACTATGTTGGACTATTACTTGTGGAGACGAATCAAGGACATCGTTTACAAAACTCGTCCCACCACAAGAGAAAATATGATTGAGCGGATTGAGAATGCTATACATTCCATTGCACCAATTGAAATAGAAACAGCTGTTTCTATTTGTAGGCACAGAATTGAGAAATGTATTTTACAAGATGGAGCACAATTCGAACATTTATAAAGTTAAATAAAACTACACAACAAACAACTTTTCGAGTGTCAAAAATTATTTTCTCGGCCATAACTCGAGAACGAGAAAAGATATCAACCTACGGTTTGGAGGTTTTTTCTTGTAAATTTAATCTTCATTTCGATTCTGTTATCAGAATTATACCGTACCATTTAAAATTTTGAGGTGAAACGAAAATAACAGTTTTTAATTCAAATTACGCCTTCTAGCAACTTTTCTGGAGACAATCACGCATCACTAGATACGATATACGAAATTTCTCACATTTATCTTCCAAACAAGCCTATACGCAACTGAATCGGACAAGTCGTTTATAAGTTACAGCCACTTGAACAATTACACTTTTACACTTTCACTACCTTCCCCTACTCACACGAAGATCGGTACGCCAATGAGCCCTGTACCAAAAAGACGTGAAATTGTCTAGGTTTTCTAACCATGTTGATAAAGATATACCTCAATGTGAGAATTTCCGGAGAAATTTCGAATTTTAATATTTAAGCTTTGATTGCGCCCCCTAGCGGAAAAATTTCGGAGTTATAAATATTTCCCAGCATTTTCTCGTGGCCACTTTAGTGATAATTTTTTTTTCCTGAACTTTTAGGTCCAGTAGTTTCTGAGATATGGCCGGTGGCCACCCTTGCTGGGACACCCTGTATATCCTTAGAGATGGTTTCAATACTGCTACTCAAGCTCTTGAGATCAAAGAAACTTTCGTGGGATAGCTCATTCACCTTGAATCGCTGTCCAAGTTTTTTTGCTGATCTTATTATCGGGACATACTGGTGAGGATTAGTGAGGAATGAAGAAAGGTCCTCATTAACTGGTTTTTCTTATCTCCTTCTCCATCACTGAATGCACCACATTTCTCACGTTTTGTGTGTGTCCAGTTTCAAAAATGCGTTTAGGAATTATGCGATTATGAAACGCTTTTTGTTCTGGCCGCAGCAACTGTCGGAGTAGAATGTGATATCGGCATTTTTATTGGTTGCAGCTATTTTTTTTTGCTTGTTTTTGTTTTTTTTTGTCTGACGAATTAAAATTTTCTCTTTTGTATGCTTTGCAACTGATTTTTATTAGCTTTTCGTTATCGGGATCAGTTTTTAACTGTTCGCATAAACTGCAAAGAACTTTTTTAGGAGAGAAAAAAGAAATATTGAATTCCGTTAAACATCTTCGGGTTGGCAGCTGCTTCGTTTTTTTCTTCTTGTGCTTTTTATAGTCTTTGTAGAGACCCGCAAGACACTTCTCACCCGAAATGAATTTTTGGCTGTATTCCTGGCATCTGTAGTGACTCTCCATTCTGTGAATTGGGTTGATATAATGGACTGAGTTTTTGGTGTTTTCGTCAACTTTTTGGTGGTAAGCATGCTTTTTTCTTTCATCTTCTATATGGTAAAACCATAGACTTTCTGTTTCAAAACAGTGTGAATGAGTCAGTCACACAAGATTTGACAATATCGAAAATTGTTATAAAGAAAAATAAACACTACCATTAAAATGATTGTTTTTTTCTTTTTTAAATTTATTAAATTTTATAAATAAATTAATATTAAACAGTAATCTCTTATTTTAATTATTGGACATTTAAATCAATGCATTAATTCAAATGAAAAAATGTAATATCTGATGGTTGCATTTTAGGTTTTGGAACATGCAGAACTTTTTATAAAGAATAACTTTTTTTCCTAAAATTAATAATAAAAAAGTTTCCCATATATGGCCAACTTAAGCAGACACACTGTATATCATTGGTTTGACCACAATTAAATGCTGGCCCTTTTCAAATTGACCCCATTTATACGATGAATGAGATGAACACATTTCCAGAAAGACCGTTATTTTGCCAAGCTTCCAATAGCCAACGGATATTTCTTGGCGTCTTTCTTCAGTGATTTTTTCTGAAGATCTTAGGCGGCACTTCATTCCGCAAGGTGGTAGCATCTTCTTTGATGGGACGATCTTGTTCGACTTGGGAGCAACGTATTATTGACTCAAATTGCGAAGACGCTTCATTTTCCTTTTGTTCCAATCTTCAGCCTTCCGTAGTCTTTTCTTATACCACGTTTCATCACAGCTTCATCATCCATGAATGAACCAGGAAGCGATGTTAGAGCTTCATTTCTGGATCTTTTGTCTTCATTATCTGAATCACTTGCCGAAGAACTGCTATCAATATACTTGGGATCAGCATTCGAATCGTATTCATCAGAATCTGCAGTCTTCGTTCGTGGAGTTTGGAGAAGGGTTGAAGCAGACACAGTTTGTCAACAGAAGATTTGGCAAAATATCAAGCGTCTGCGTACAAAAGAGAGGAAAGTCTATTATGTAGCACGAATTTAATACGTGAATACTCCTTACTCCTGACCTCAACTGTAGTTCATAGATATGATATAACTTGAAGTCAGACTCACGTCGACCCGCATCATAGAGAGCACTTCTAATTAGAAATTTCAACTCGCATTCTATTTTCTCAATCTAGAATCGTTCTGTAGATAAAAAATTATAAATAAAGACTAGAAAAAAAAGAATAATCATGATAGGTCACTATATTCAAGACATACAAAATTTAATATTCGAACTAAAAATCGTAAGCGAGTCAAGGTTGTTCATTCACTTACCTTAAAACACTTAAAAGAAGAAAAATAAACCTTTTGATAATGCAGATTTCCATCTCATCATTAATGTTAGCTACCACACATCCGCTGACTGTAGTATCAGTTGAATATGGTATAGAAAATGAGAGGGTGGTCTTGTTTGATATGTATTTTAGAATTTGATTACTACAATATCAATTTTCTGGTATAATTCGTTGAGAGGTGGAACCAAGAAGTTCTTCATCAAAATTCTACTTTCTCATGTTCTAATAATACGCACCTAATTGGTTCACCTAAATATTTTCTCGCCACAGCACAGCAGCCGGAGATGGTGGCAATTTTTGTATTTATAGCCGGCCGAGAGTTTCTTGCTCTTCATGTGGAGAAAAAATTCCGGTTCATTCATATTTTAGATTTGAACTTGTGCCAAAACGCAAAAATGAGAGAACATGCTAATATAAAAGCTTAGGGAGACTCACATTAGATTTGGATTTGAATGCAAAAGTAATAGGAGTAGATTCAACAGATCGTGACTTTAGTATATTAGTGTTTAGACAAGGAAAGATTTTGATAAAAAAATGAGAAAACTCGTCATTTACTAGTTACCTATCATAAGTTCATTCTCTTTTTCACTGGAAAAGAAGAGGAAAACCAAAATCACACAAAAATAATCTCTCAATAACTTACATGTGGTTTTTTTTATGAACATTTCCGCAAACATCAACTAATTGCGTGGCCTTACATTATATCTACATGATTTTCTTTTAATTCAAGCTCAACCCATGCGGGGTGGAGGAAGTAGGTTAGGTTAGGCCCCTGTGCACTGCAACCGCGGGATCATTGGGCATCCCCACTATTATTATAGTTAAGCAAATTATTATTATCGTAGGACTGGCAAATCTGCTCTACTTTTATTGATAGTCAATATCAACACATCGACCTCCTAAAATTATAACGAAGCATTTTTTTTTATATAACCAATAATTTTATCAACGTTTTTTTTGTTTCAGGTAATACAAGACTTGCTTACCTGGATGAGCACTATCAGTACTGTTGTTCAAAGCTCATTTTGAAGGTGAGCATTACTAGTAGTTTTGTAATTCCGAGTTGAATCATATGCTGACGCCATTACAACACATCTACCCGAATTGTTTGCCACAAATTTTTGGTTAGTCAATGTTATATGTATGTTGGTTGATTGATAAGTCTTTAGAATGAGATCATCCAACTACCTTACACTTGTCAAATATATTCTGTTTGTGAGCCAAAAAAAATTGATCATGAGATGCAAACAGTGATGATCCTTATGGATATTTGCGTCTATTCATAACAGTGGTTCATGGAACATAGATCCATCGTTACACGCTAGTATCAGAACGATTGGTAGAACTGGTACAAGCTGGTGGCTCCCACAGAACACATATACAAAAAGCCTTTTCATGCAGAGACCATTCCAGTTTGGGTTAGTCACTTACAGCCAATCGTCGAGCAAGTGACGTTAATGATAGACCAAACTGGTATGCAGTGGGATTCTTATTCGACCAGTCGTTACGTCTCGTTACGAGACCGGCAGTCGGGATCAGTGTCGTCTTATTATTTTTATAGGTTAGGTGGATATTTTTATTTAGCAAATACGATTACCTATCCTAAATAGATGTTGGAAACATCAAAAATAGATCATATAATGTTTGTAAAGGCTTCTGGAAACTCGATTTTTAAAAATATGATGTAAAAGAGCTTACTGAGGAAAAAGGCAACCACGGCTACTTCCTACTTGGTTTGAGAACGTGTACCTATTTTAAAACTCAACGTTGGTCTGTCTCACAAAACCACCAAGACTATCTTTCGAAATAGTGAATTTTAGTTGAGTCCCTTATGGAACAAATCCTTGAGTCAAGAGTAAAATGTTTTGTTTAGGTAATGCAACAAGATTCCAACTTTTGAAAAACTGCTTTTTTTATTTTAATGCGGGGTCAATGTGCTTTCTTTTTCTTTAAATCGTAGTTGTTCATCAGCATAAGCCGTCCATGGCATAAGCATACAAATAAATCAATTAATTACGAGTTGAACTATCCTGCTCATCTGAAATTGAGGTGCAAATTGATTTTCCACTCACGGAGTGACGTGAGGGATCATTTTTTTTATAGTTCGTCAATATATATATAGTCAATGAAATAAAAACTGATATCGTCAACAACTGGGTTGGTTTTCTTCCAAAACCCTCATAGGTAGAGGTAGGGGCTCATCAATTTGTGAAAGTATTTAAAAAAAAAACAAAATCTGTAATCACCACAATCAAACTAGAATATAATCATAATTATGTTTATTCACTCACAATCGCGCTCAAAAATTGAAAACTACTGTCAAATATTTGAAAAAGTGGTGAACATTTCTGAAAAGTGAGGTTTGTTTTTCCATTCCGGGACCTCCGATGGTCTCGTCTCATTTGACATTTCAAAACGAGACGTGGACGAGAGCTTTCGACGATTAGAATCGCAAACTGGCCTTAGTCGTGACGTGACGTCTCGAAATAGCGAATTTGAGTTCCAGCCATGGTCTCATGATTCCATACTTCATGAAAACGCTAAAAGTCTAGAAGGCAAACTGGTGTTTAAGATTATAAAATACATATTGTGGAACAATGCGCCACGGAATGCAGTGGATGCGAATCGAACTATCAGACTTGGATAACGTATTATTGAAGATCTCTGCAATAGATAATACTGATTTCTATACATCAAAGCACTGAGTTTGACTTTGAAACTGTCTTTATTTGTTAAATGAAGACAAAAACCATGAATAAATTGTTGTTTTTTCGGTTTTCTCTTAAATGTTCGGAACCATCTGGGGATGGGGTTAGTGTGGGCTTTCCAAGTTGATGTGTTCGGCGCTGCGGAGCGCTGACCCTGTCTGATGGTGACTATGAGAAAATGCCAGTCACTCCGGAGGTCTGGGAAGCGGAGCATAGCTTCATGTGGGGTAGGACGACTGTAATGAACCTCCTCAAGGAACACTTCTTCTGTTTTGTTAAAATGAAAACCCTTCGCGGTATTTCGATAAAGCGTCTATTGAACAAAATGCGACTTATCATTTACAATGCTCCAATACGACTAAAACTAGAAAAAGAATTCCGGACAATAATATAATATAACTGGTTCACGCCGCACGCCGGACTGGGCTGCTTCACGAAAACAAGTACCAATCGATAAGACCTGACTGCTAAATATAAACACAAATTTCAGATACAACTATGATGGAAATCTTAATTCTAACACTCCCACTTATATGAAATTTGTATCAGTCATAATCGAAATAAAATCAACAATCCAATACAAACGCGCAACTTAAACTACTAAGTACATTTTTCCCAGTTACAGTTTACAATACATAATATCCTCAATGAGACGATTAAAAATTGTCTTTGTTAGAGGTTTGGTCAGTATATCGGCCAATTGATCTTTTGAACTGACGTAATTTACGAGTATATTGCCTTTTTCGCACTCATCCCGCACAAAACAAAGTCTTACATCCATATGCTTGGTCTTGCTATGGAGCTGATGTGCCTGGCTCAATTTGATCGCTGACTGATTGTCCACCATTATCTTCATCCTTGATGTTGGAAGTCCAATTTCTTGAAGAAAAGACTTCAACCATAAAGCCTCTTTTACACCAAGGGCCAAAGCTATGTATTCGGCCTCGGTGGTTGATTGGGCCACGACTGATTGCTTTTGGCTTTTCCATGTGATTGGACCTCTTGCAAGCATGAAAATATATCCGCTGATTGACTTCCTTGTATCTATACAACCAGCGTAGTCGGCATCTGTGTAACCTATAGCTTCAATATCTTTAGTTCTGGAATAGACAATCTTATAATTTATTGTCTGTTTAAGGTAACGGAAGATTCTTTTGACTGCTTGCCAATGTTCGTCCTTCCAATTGTTTAGAAATCTGCTCACTTGATTCACGGCAAAGCAAATGTCCGGCCTGCTAACGGTCACAAGAAATATCAAGGAACCGACCGCCTCGCGATAAGGTATATTCAGATTAGAAACAGAATCATTAGAAGCTACCGTTAAACGTATGCTCGGTTCAGCTGGAATTGACAGGGGTTTTGCTGAGTTCATATTAAATTTTTCGAGCACCCGCGAAATATAATGTTGTTGATGACACTTGATAGTTCCTTTTTCAATGTCTTGTTCAATCTGAATACCAACAAACTGCAAATTTTTATTGTCCATATTCACGGTAATTTTGAACATTTGATTTAGAATTTTTATTAATTCACCAATAGCATTTTCGGATTTGGATAATAAAAGTCCATCATCAACATAAATTGCCAGATATACTTCTACGTTATCGAAGCATCCGATAAACACACACATATCAGATTTCAGTTGTTTAAATTTATACTGACTTAAAAAGGAGACAAACTTTTGATTCCAGCACCTGGGAGATTGTTTTAGTCCGTAAAGGCTTTTATTTAGTTTACATACCAGATCTGGTTTTTCCTGATTAACAAATCCTGTTGGTTGCTTCATATAAACATTTTCACTCAACTCACCATAGAGAAACGCGGTTTGCACATCAAAATTCGCGATTCGAAGGTTCTTTTCTGCAGCTAAAGCTAGCAACACGCGAATTGAATCATAGCGAACCACCGGCGCGAAGGTTTCTTGATAGTCTATGCCTTTTTCTTGAGTAAATCCACGTGCCACTAACCGCGCTTTATAACGTATCGGATTTCCGTGTACATCAGTCTTCACACGAAACACCCACTTATTGTCAATTAATCTCGCACTTTTAGGTAATTTTTCCAAAATCCATGTGTTGTTTGATTCCAGGGCATCCATTTCCTCTTTCATGGCGGCTTCCCACTTCATGGAGTCCTCACTTTTGATTGCTTTTTCGTATGAATCTGGTTCTAAGATGGAGCAATTTGCGTAATAATCTGGTGGCCGTAGTGTGCTTCTATCTCTTAACTGTCTTAATTCGATGTCTTCATTATCACCAACATCAATGGGCTCATCAATTTCAAAGTCTTCGTCTGTATTGCCAACACTTTCGTCTGTTGAGGTTATATCTTCTTCGGTTTCAATAGTTTCTACTTCTGATGGTAGAATATCTTCGGGTTGAACATCGTCATTCTCACCAAAACTTCCAAGACTTTTGTGTGGTTTTCTGACTTGTTTACCTAACTGACACGGCTCACAGAAAAAATCTTCAGATTGATGAATCTTCAAATCCTTGACCATATCCCGATGAGCTGTTTTCTTGATGGCATTACAATTCACGTGACCCAGTCTATCGTGCCACAATTTTAGTGAATTTTTAGCGTTACCCACGTTGCACTCCGGCGGCATTTTCACTCGGAATTTCATCACCCACAAATCGTCATTTCGGATACCGTAACATGATAGCTTTCCATCACTGTCTCGAAATTCACAGCGATTTTTAGATGAATGGAATGTGAAATTGCGATCAGTCATTACTCCCACTGAAAATAGACTCCTCCTCAGTTCTGGGACGTAGAGGACATTGTAGACGGTTCGATTGATCCATTTACCCTCCACAAGTGCTTCAATATGTATGGTTCCGGTTCCAGCTGCTGCAATTCGTTTTTCATTTGCAATTTGGACATGCATCGGTTGTGAGACAGGTTTCACTTCTGCAAACCACTCAAGTTCACTCGTCATATGGACACTGGCACCAGAGTCACAAATCCATTCAGTTTTCTTCATTCTTGCACTCGCTGAGTACGATGCCGAGATATCACAAAAGTAGGCCGAACGACTGCTAACAGATTGCTCACCATTTTTGTCTTTGTTCAACGCAATTCTTTTCCGACATTCCCGCGCCCAATGTCCCTTTTTCTTGCAGAAATTACATGTACTATTCTTCTTTCGATCACCTATGGTCGTCTTGTCTTTTAAACTTGCAGCTTCAAATTGACTTTTCAATGTTTTCACTTGCAGAGCAAGCCGTGACGTTTCATTGTCCGCACTGTCCATTCTGGATTCTTCTTTCATCAACCTGGCCGTAAGATTTTCAAAAGTCTGCTTGTCGCCGGCAACTGAATCCCAAGCTGTCCTGAAGGCATTGTAGCAAGAAGGCAAACTGTTTATGACTTTTGAACATTTTGCACTTGTACTTATGTTCTCATCCACATCTTTCAGTTGTTTAACGAGCATTTCAATGTTGGAAATATGCTCTGCCATTTTTGCACCTTCGGGCATTCTGTATTCGTAGAACCTCTGCCATAGCAACTCTTTTGACACTTCTGTCTTCTGTTCATGTATCGACATCAGACGAGTCCACATCTCCGCTGCATTGTTGCAATTTATCAAATATTGGATTTGATCCTGGCTGATTGTTGACAACAACATAACTTGAGCTTTGGAGTTGTTTGTATCCCATTTAGCCCACGCATCTGAACTTGTTTCGACCGGTTCTTCTTCAGTCCCGTCCACTATCTTCATGAGCTTCTCGGCTTTCAGCAAAATCTGGATGCTGAATTTCCATAGTTGAAAGTTTGAGCCGTCAAACTTTGGGATGTTTCCACAATCGATTTTTGTTACACTGGCCATCGCAAAACTCCGTATATACGACTCGAACGTATTTGGAATTTACAACTTACTGCACGACTCGAACGCGCGTTTACTTTTTACGAAACACGACGAAAAAAAAGGGCTTTCAAACTAAGGCTCACGTAACTGGGCCCATAACCTGTTAAAATGAAAACCCTTCGCGGTATTTCGATAAAGCGTCTATTGAACAAAATGCGACTTATCATTTACAATGCTCCAATACGACTAAAACTAGAAAAAGAATTCCGGACAATAATATAATATAACTGGTTCACGCCGCACGCCGGACTGGGCTGCTTCACGAAAACAAGTACCAATCGATAAGACCTGACTGCTAAATATAAACACAAATTTCAGATACAACTATGATGGAAATCTTAATTCTAACATGTTTCTTCTCACTTTGTTCGCCCTTTTCAGGATGTCACTTAGCCTCACTGTTTGATGTGTTGTGAAGTGGTCTAGGCGAAAACCCATTTGTTCATCTGGCAGAAAGTTTTTTGCTTTTGTGACTTCTCTTATTTTGTGGAGGATGCATTTCTCCAACATTTTTCCGATGGCGGCTCATGAGCCTCCAGTAATCTGGGTCGAACCCTGCGTTCTTAATAGTTTTTTGATGAGTATAACTCGAGCACTTTTCCACTTAGAGAGGAATCAAAGCATAAAAGATAACATGAAGATGAAAGGTGACGTTCAAATGGTGTGATATGTCATCATGACATGCTAATAATCTGTTATGTGGCATTCTATGTTCCGCCATCTTTTCGAGATTTAACGTACTTCAGGCACATCAGCGCCTCTCCATGGATGCGAATCAAAGCTTTCACTTAGACCCCGCCCCTCATTTACGTTTTTGCTCTAAACTTTGTATATTTGTTCTGTGGTGGCTCAAAAAAAAAGAAAAGTTTGATGGATTGTGGTCACTACATTTTGGGATGCAGAAGGCATACCTAATATCCATGAAATAACTGTCACATGTGCATATTATTATGCATCTTTGATGGATACTTTGAGACAAAAAAATGACCACATTTGAGTTATCCGAGTTTAAGAACACTACCATATGATTCATTTGGAAAGTATGCATTCAAAGCAATCTTCAAAGCCTGGTTCACGTTAGTATTGAAAGTAGAAGAGTTCACTAACTGTCATGTACAAGTAATTTGGATAAAAAAGTAAATAGTCATCCAGGCTATCAACTTAACTCTTGCAACGCGACTGTCAACAGCGTAACAGAAAATACAAAAAAGAGTTGGTCCAAAGAATAAACCATGCACTCTCGTAGTGTATACGTCTATTGTCTCCATGAATGGAAAACTACTATAGCTAGCGATACCAATATAAACCCGGCTTAAGAATAGTAGTTTTAAGAAATGTACTTGTGACAATGAAAAGCTAGTACGTGTCTGTTTACATTGGTAAAGTAACTAGTAACTGGCTGAGTACAGTTAAATTCTAGGAGCGCGAAGAAGTTGATTTATAGATTGTACTATTATATCACATGTGCTATCCACTCCACTCTAATCTGGACCATCTACATATTATAATAATTCACTGCCACTAGCCCAAACTAACCCAAACTGTTAACATAATGCTAGTAGCGGAATAATTGAACGCACTCTACTGGCGTATTGGTATTATTATTTCCAATGTAAACCTAGCTTGATGGTGCGGTCCATTGACGAAATAAAGAAAAGGACTTGTAACTCGAATAAAATAATCATGTCATCCAAAAATGTCGTCCATGAATTTCTGTTATTTGAGTTTTACTGTTTTTGTGAATCTTAAATGTGCAATACCGAATCAATAAACAAAAGTGAGATTCAAAATATTTGATAAAGAGTTTTTAGCCCGTTTTCACAAATGTCACAAAATCACTCGCATTGTGCGGTGTCCCGTTTTTTTCTCTTATCCAAGGTACGTCGGTATCTATCGATTGGGTAAGTAACCATTTTGGTTGATGAAAAATTCAAAATTTTAATCTATATAGAAAAAACCTTTTCAAAAAGATCACAAAGAAACGAACTTAACTGCAGTATTTATGAAAATCCGCATTCCCTTACTCTCAGAGAGATTTGTGTTATGCTCAATATAAACGTTTGGGAATTATTTCACGCTACTGTGAATTTTATTACAATAACATTTGGTTTATTCCAGCGCAGCATATAAATATGAAAATCAAGCGAGAACATAATGTTTTAATTGTAGTTATGTTTACCATAGCCATATAATTTTTATTACGATTCATGCAATAGTTTACTTTTCAGTCGAAATGTTTATACCATTCAACTTTGTTCTGCGGTTTATATTATACCATCAATTTTGAGAGTGCTGAATGTTTTACTAAAAATAGAGCAATAAAGGCAGCACGAGCGGAAAGAAGCTTTAAGTATTTATAGTAGACGATATATCAGAAAAGATGCAGATGTGTCTCATAAAAATCAAACCCCTTCTTGGGGATAGGGTTACGCGAGTTGGAAAACCTACTTATATATTAATAGGGAGTTTTGGAACCCCTTATTTATTTCAACGTTATTAACGTATCCCGCTATACTAAACATGCGCAGATAACAAAACATTAATAACGGAGAGGACACAAAAAAGAGATTTTGAAACTCCTATTTAACGTTTGACGTTGTGTCATCACCATGTCATCTGTCATCATAGTGATCAGATTGGTTGTGTTTTCGGTTTTTGATGTTTTGATTTTGATTTTGTGATATTTTCGCCAAATTCCTAGCAGAGCAGCACGAATTATAAAATATGACTGAAGATAGATATGAAGATTCAGACTACCAAATGTAAGGTTTACATCTCATTTCACGTCCGCTTGGCAAAGATAGATCATAATAATATGCTACCATCTACATTGAATTTGTGTTCAAAGTTACTTTTTCGCCAAATTCAATGTGGATGGTAGTACATAATTCCCGTTTGACAAGCGGAAATCTGTCACTTCCACTTCGAATTAAATTGAATGTAACTCAAGCAAAACTACGAGTATCATGGGCATATACCGATCATGGGCAAAACACCGACTGGAATGATAAAGAGCTGATCTCCATCAACATCAATTACCTACACTGTTGCCAAGCTGTAAAACATAGGATCAGTTTCTGTTGGATATTTGATAAAAAGACAAGAATCTTACAACTCCAGTGCAACTGTAGTCATTTTTACCAATTTAAAGTGTATTTTGTATGTTTCACGATTTCTATGTAATGATTAAATAATACTGTATATCAATATGACAACATGAGAAAATAACCGACGGTTATTAAGCGAACGTTAAGGCTCTGTAGATAACGTAACACGTTATCGGTTAATAACCGATTCGGTTATTTCCAGACATCTGCGCAAGCTCAGAATAACCGGCAACGTTAATAACGGGTCAAATAAGAGCTTCAAAAACTCCCTAATATATTGTTACAGAACGGTAAAAAAACGGGACTATGACGGGAAGTGTGTATTATGTCTGATCTAGTAAAAAATATCACAAAAAAAACATAATTTGTTTTTCACAGCTGCCAGTTGTTGGAGTCCATTGGAGAATTTGATTGGGATTTTAGAATAACAAGAACAAACAAACATTTGAAACAGTTTTATTCGTCCATCTTCACATCTATCCAAACATATTCAATACGCGAGTTCCGCATTTACGTACTAAATCTACTGATACCCCTCTGTCAAGTCACGTTGAAATTATTTTTCTGCATTTTTTTCATATTATAGAAAATAAGTGTTGAGATGCGTGCACTTTATGCGGAAACAGGTCGGTTGGCCTATACCCCGCGGCAATAACTAAAAGACTAACTTCGATTGACATGAAAATAAAGAAGCTTTTTTTTGTTCATTTATCAATCCAACATACTAAGTAGTAGTAGCATAGCAAACTGACACAATCCACCATGTGGTTGAAATATTCAACCTCATGTCCACACTGTGGAATTTTTAGCAATCCGGTTCGACCTTCTTTGCTCCGGACTGACGAGATTCGGCTCAGATTCGGCATGATCGGGCGAATGTCCCGTCCACACGAATACGGCATTGTAATTTGGCTTGATACGAACAAGGCCACCAACAATAAGTGGAAGCATCTCATCATGATTTCATGATGCTAAGAAACAGTTCTTGTCCACTTTTCCTCACGAATACCTATTCGCATCAATGGTTTTACGGTACTTTTTTCACTGTTACTAATCGTCCAGCAAGCAAGTGAGTTCCACAACCTATAGAAAAGCTTACACTCTATTCACAACTGAAAGTCACCAATGTAAACAGACTTTCACGTGATGAGACATAGCGAAACGATTGATTTGGTCACATGTGTTGGTTTATCTCACGTGACCTTTCAATCGTGTCCCTTTGTTTGATCACGTGTAGTCTGTTCACATTGGTAACTTTTGGTTTTAAATAAGGAAGTAGGAACCAATATAATATACTTTAGGTAGTAGGTGCTGATGGTTGAATAATTCCTCAGCACCATTCAGAGTGTACAAAAAATAATGATGATGAGGTTCAAATTCTCTGTATTGCAAGATCTTTAGGTAACAAACTATGCATACAATATGATAAAACCTGTTCTTCAAATAAAGTGTTTTTTTATGTTCTTGATTTGTACTTTTTTTCTTTTTCACAAGAGATGTCCATTTCACATAACAAGAGATTGTATGGTTGAATATTTCAATGGGCTTGTTTCACATTTTTTTTTACCCCATAAATCAAAAGTACGACTGAAAAATAGTCGATCTACAAAAAATCAGAATTTTTCTAGCACGTTTAGTCCCTTAAAAACAGGTACAAACATCAGATTTTCGAAAACGGGGCGTGACCACAATGCTACGTCACACCACTCTCTCTTCTCTGGCGCCATATGGTATTTGCATAAGACATAATGGTTTGTCCGCTTATAAAGTGTTTATGCTGTGAACAAACAGGGTTTGTGTGTGTTTTTGTGTTGCTTGGTTGACTATGGGTGGAAAAAAGACGAGGAAAAAATATTTTATGGTTCCTGAGTGCAAGAATACTGTAAAACATGCTCCAGATAAACTGTTCATTTCCTTACCATCCGATCAAAAGTTGAGAAGATTGTGGCAACGTGCAATGAGGAGAACAGATGACAAAGGCAGTAAGTTTTGCTGTGAAGATCACTTTAATGTAAGTTGAGAAAAATGGGTCCTTCATATACAGGGTGGGCATAAGTAACCTGGCAAATGCACACATTTAGTAAATTTGAAAAACGAAAACACATTTTTAAGAAACGTTGGTTTCATTTTCTTATACCGCAAAAATATTTACTAGGTGTTGAAAATGTTCACCGTTTATCATCAGAATGCACTGTTTTCTATGCTCCGGGCTGACTAATGCCCACCCCGATATTTTTGCACCCCACTTAAGCAAGCAATTAATTTTGAAAGATACTGAAATATGGTTAATACAAAGTTTCATGGTTTTTCATTAACTTCGGGTATCTTTACGCTTAAATGTTAACACATTTGAGTAAATTTGGACAGGTTAATGATTTTTTCAAAGGGATCACCTTGTATCACTATACAAGGTGCATGATCCCTTTAGAGTTTTTATAGTACTTTTTTTTTCTGATTTGAAATATACATACAAATATACAGTGCGGACATGAAGTTCCCTCCCTTCTAACTTTTGAGCCACCTCGTATAATTGGACAAAATTTGGACTGATAATATTGGTTGTGGTTAAAAAAAAAAATGTTCAATAATTATGTATTTCCAAATTAATTTTTAAGCCAGTATTTTCCAATAATAAACATATTTCAATATTGTCGTTGGCTTGGTTTCTGGTGGTTCTTGGTGGAAAGAAAAATTGACTTTTCCAAATTTGACCTGACTATTTGAGCATCCTGTATAATTTTTATTTCAACATTATCGTTAGAGGAGTTTTCAAATATGCCCGATATCCATTTTTTGAATAAAAAAAAATGCCTAATAACTTTTCACGTTTTTGGTGCCCTTCTATTAATCATATTAGGCCATGGAAATGACGTATGTCATTTTTTTTATGAAAAGATAGAGCTTTTTGAGTACTATGAACTGCTCGGCGAATTTTTAATAAAATACCGAATTGTCACCAATTAAAATGAAACACACTGTATATCTTACTGCAGAATGAAACCTAGAATAAATAATGAATTATAGAAAGTTCCCTTGACTTTGAAGCTTTATTCCCTTCAATTCAGAACCAAAGTACTCCATATTTCTATTGAAATAGTCCATAATCATAAACATGTCCACCTCTGGGAGATTACTGGAGTCAGCCTTATTGTATCCCGCTTCCAATGAAGACACCAAAGTACACAAAGAAGGCTCTGACACAACCCAAATAACTATAAAGAAACTTACGGAACCATAACCAAACGCAATGTTGATTCAATTTCAAACGTCTCTTTTCGACATTCGACGAAATGAGCGCTTATATGGGGATTTCGCGTGCAGCCGACTTCCCAGGGAGTGGTGTGACGTCACAACCCGTATGGATTTCACGCTAACTTTAATCACTTATATTTCGAAAATGCAAAAAGCTTTCGATGTGAAACTTCAGGATTATGGTTTTTATGACAAGTACTATTGGAAAACGTGTAAAAAACTTACAAATAAATTATCACGAAACGAGCCCACTTGCTTTCTCTGTTGTGAACGGCCGCAATATAAAATAGCAAACATGGTATACTGATTTCTTGATATTGAATGCACAGCATAAATGATTCTAAAGTACCTTAGTTAAAATAAAATAGCGTACATTCGAAATGCCCACTCCTCTGCTCATAACCGTGTATGCATTCAATATTTAAACACTTTGAATATCAAAAATGTAGACGATATTATTGTTGAGTCCTACTGCCTATTGTAAAATCAAGTGAATAAATAGTATGTCTCAAAGAAAGATACTTGACATCATTTTACAAATTAATGAACAAAAAATTATGATTGCTGAGAGTTTTCGTTAAAATGCTGATGTATTTTTTTCACTCTGTAGTTGTGAATGTCATCACGGGGCAAATGTAATCATTCTATTTATACCGTTATCACTTTTCATCAACCTCTTTGATGAAAAGTATTAAGGGTAAAAAAGGGTGATATTTTTGAATTCTGAAAAATGAAAGTTCGAAAACGTTTAACAAAAAAATACACGAGGCCTGATCACACTTGCTCCGTGATTACATTTACCCATTGACTTTAAATACTATAGACTGGGCATCCCATTCATAAAATGGTTTTAGTCTTGACGCCAACATCACAAAAAGTGCGAAAGAGACAACACTATGAGTGGAAAGAGATAAAACGAGGAATCCGAACCCATCGGGCAACACCGCATGAGAACATGTGATTCTTATAATACGTACGTCCGAACTCGATTTTCATCTGGAACAGCGGCGGCACATTTCGAGTTTCTACCGTTTTGTATGAAAAATATAAATGAATATTAATTTGGGTAGGTACCTATGCCGTTATTGTTATATGACAGTATATCACATTTTTGACTTTCTGAATCAATAAATATTGAAATTTTCATAACATTAAAAATTAAATCTCCTGCTGTTCTTCCGACAATAATGAATTACGGTTCCGAATAAAATGACAACCAAAATATAAAATATATTTTGCCTTTCTTACATATCTTTAAGGCCATTTTACTCAATTTGCCATATGATTTTTGTTTTTGGAGACGGGAAACTGTATGGTCTGCTGGTGAGTCATGATTGGCAAGCTTCCCGGTTTTAAATATCTGATTCCATCAATGTCACGTAAATAGTCTTGTGGGTTAAAATGGGCCGAACACAAAAAGGGAGGTTTGATTCGAAGTCGGTCCTCGTCAATCCTTACCAAAGAACACCAAATATTTCGCAGCTCTTCATTTTTTGGAAATCTAAAATTGGATAACAAGAAAAAAATATAAAAAATAGGAAACAGCAACGTTTTACTTTTCTTGTTTCTAATACAAAAGTATATGTACAGGCGAAAAGTATTATAAATAAATGACCGAAAAACTATTTTTAACTATACCAAAATGATTGTCAGTGCTGGAAAGTGAGTGGAGATAAATTCAAAGAAATATGGTGCAGGAGTCATACTAAACGAAGACCGCAAATATTGGTATACCTGCAAATTGAAGCAGGTAGGCAATATTGTTTATTGGTCTATTCTTCTTTAAATTAATGTCTAGACATAAATTTAATTTTGTATGTTTTTTGTAAATTTGGCCCAAAAACATTTATGTCTAGATATAAATTCAAAGAAGTAGGGGCAAATAAACAATACATAATGCGTAGGTACCCTGCTTCAATTTGCAAGTACCAATATTTGCAGTTTCTATTCACTTTTCGCATTCTCCAGAAAATTAAACATTTTTTATATATCCTATACCTACCTTAAAAACAAAATTGCCATTTTTTCTGGCACGTTTTAAAATGTAAAGGTTTATTCGGAAGCCTGTGGAACAGGGTAAATATCTATTTTCAACCATTGAACTTTTATTTAAAACTTTTTTCCAAACGTCAAATAAAAAAGTGAATTGCGGGGTCCATTTAGCTGTGCCCTGTACAAGGTTTTTTTATATATTAATTTAGACCCCCTTTATCTTTTTTATTTGACGTTTCTGACAAAAATGTCCCTTCATAAAAGTCTATTGATTGGTTTTGAGCAAATTGTTGGAAAAACTATATTTCGCTTTTACAGGAAGAAAGACTGGGCGTCGTCAAAATTTTTAATTCCAATTGAAAGGTACAGGCAAAGAGGGCGATATGTCAAAAAGTTAATTTCGAGATAAACGCAAGGTTTTAAGTTTTAGGAGCTCTAAAAAGTGATTATAATAATAATAATTGTAAAAGTAAGCAATCTTACTGAAGACTTCAACCTTATTGTAATAAAAAAAACGAAAATAAGACAGTTGAGGAAGTATCCAATAAATAATTCATTTTGACTGTTTATGGAATAATCGAGGAAATAATGGAATATGTATTCAAGTAATATGAATATCCTTTCTTATTTGAGAACAATCGGTTCCTATTGCATAGAACACTACCATTCAGGCTTTTTTTCCAAATCAGTTTCTTTTTTTCGTTGTTACCTATTCACGAATGAAAACAAACATTTAAACTTCCTGAAGATTGAAAAATCCTCATTTTCATGAATGAAATATGATGATGCCTACACTCTACACCACTGGATCCCTCTCCAGTCAATGCTCAATGCAAATTTGACTCTTACCTGTGAATGGTGATTTCTGGATCCGAATGGTCCAGTTTTTGACACAGGAAGCACAATCTTACCATTTTTCACAAATAAAGTCACAATACAACACTTCACAAGCACGAAAGTAGAAGTTTTCAAGTTGAAACCCCATGGCATCACCGCACTACCTTCAAAATCGAAACCAGCTGTTTAAAGGCAGCGTTGCCGTGTACTAGGACCAATATTTACTATGTATCGCCTGTATCCAATGCACAAAAAATCATTATTTAATGAATGTTAGTAATTAAGCTTTGAGTAGCACAAAAATGTTTCACATTATTTATGATATGAAATAATATCATCATTAGACACTATCACCGTTATTCAACATTGAGTTGATTCACACGAAATCATGGTTGTAAATGTGTCTCATTATGCGATAATCTAGAATAGTGAACCTTGTTGCACCTTCTTGAAAAATGAACAATACTCAATCCTCCTTAATTTTCATTGTATCATGTCTTATCAATCAATGTCGTAAACAGAGGAATTTTCATTGATGAAGATTTGCCCAAATCGGCAACCGCGTCCAAAGCAGGTGAGTTTTCGGCGACGCAGATAGATATAACTTGACAAGGATAGCGATACAGTGAATGTCTCAAGACATACGTCCAAAATTGGATGATGGTGCCATTATTTTTGAAGGTTTCCTTCTCTAAAGCCTTATAAAACTCAATGCATTTACCCCACCTCACCCTACTTGATAGTCGAATACGCTAGCTCCATTTACTTCGAAAAAAGTAACGCTTTTCTTATCTTAATATAACATTAATAATATTTATTTTCAAGAAAACCTAGTGATTAACCCACAAGTTTCTTTATTATTTTCAAATTTAAACTGTTATCATAATGAAATAAGGCTAACGTGGAAGATTTTTTTTTCCGTATTTTTTTTTAGATAGATGGCTATGGCTACCAGGAACAATTATTATCGTCAATTGATGAACCCCGTGTTGCCGTTATTCTGCCTAAAATCACTAATCCCTATTTTGTCATAATCAGTGTTCTACTCGTGGTTTTAACGAAAACCCCTAATAATTCTGTTCAATTCTAATGTTAATATTATTTGCTAAAGTCGCTCTGCTATTTTTTTGGGAAAAAATTGGGTAACTGCAACCCAACATTCAGTTTCCAAATTGACTTTCGGAATATTTCACGTTCATTAAATAATAATTTATGCTGTAACTCTGCAAAGAATTGATGGGTTTCTACGGTTTTTGCAGATGATAACGATCAAAAACTGACAAAAATATCTGGAGATATCAACATTACCATAGTTACAAACCATATTGTATCGCCTGAATTCAATGCTCACTGATATTTAATACTCACAAAAATTTTGATTTTTGGCATGACTTCATGAATCACCCTGTATATCAAAATTTTTTGTTTCTACGAAAGATTCATTACATGCATCTAAATCGGGACAAAATTAGCTTCAGAAATCCGCAAACCACATTGAAATATCTCTATTCTTGTTGAAGATATTTGACTAGTTTAACCCAAAAATGTGGATGGCATTGTATAAGCTCGAGTGTCCAGCATTTCAGATAAATGACAAGGCGTTGTGTGCTTTGATGCATGCAAAACTGAAAAAATGATGATGAAACCACAAAGATTAAATGAGAAGGCTTCCGCGAACACTTTCTACAGAAAACAAGTCTTACGTGCTAACATGGTTTCAAAAGGCGAAAAGATTTTGGAGAATTTTGCACCTGTCGGACCAGGAGTTGATAAGAATCAATACTTAGCGCTATAATGCACATTTCAGTACATTTCTTGGTCAAAAATCTCACATGGTTCTGTATAGCATCAGCGAAATTAATGTGGGGGTACAGTCACTTCAGAACTTGACTCAACTTATTGGGTAATCATCCAAAAATTATGCCGAAAAAGACTTCCATACATCAACAAATAAATCAAACTCAAGCACAAAACATACGGCACCATATAGCAGGTCAGACAATTCCTCGGAAAATCCCTTCATCGATATGCTTCTCCATCCATCCAGCATCATCTGTCTGGCACATCAGGTTCAATCAGTCGACAGCGATTCACATCAAGTGATGTCATGTCGTCATCTTTTCATGTGGGGGGTTGGGTTGAGTTGCTATACGGTGAGTATTGACGGGTGATGTTTTGATGGGCGTTACTGCTGGTATGAGTTGGTGAGCAGCGTGGAGAAACGTCGTGAGGTTACGAGAGACAGTCCTGGTTTACCGTAACAATTCATGCCTTCCAAGATCAAATTTCAAGCATAACTGACGATTGCTTGATAGTCAACTCAAAAGAAGCCAGATCTCTTAAATATCATGAACTCGAATTAAACTCGTCGTTCCTCAAAAACTTTTAATCTTAGCTTTTTTATATAAATATTGTTACTAAGTTATTCTTGCTTTATGATTTATGCAGTTTGCCATTAATGTTTATATTATGGCACAATAATGAGGCCCCATAATAAGAATCATCCACCGTTGCCTTCTTTTGAAATCATGCTTCATCGGTGAGATGCTCAATAAATGACATTGGTTCTTCTATTGTTGCCATCATCCGTAAAATCTTTCACACTATTAATAATCAACAATGTACCACAGATTCCATATTTATCACAACACATTCTCTTTTATCAGATCGACGCAGCCATAAATTTCTGTCACGTTCTCTCATAAGACTATTCGAATTCTCCTACATATTTATAAATAAAAGTAACCATGACAAATAAACACTCTTTAACTCACTAAAGCAAATTCAAGCATTATTGATGTTCATATTAAAATTTCTTGAAAATATAAAGATGTCTTCAAAGCAATTGGGCTCCGAAGTGTATGTAAATCCATTGCCAAGGACCAAAACATAGGAGAATGAGTGTTGTGTTTTAAAAACAAACGATATGAGTTATGTTTCCCGCATTTTGGAAGTCATTATTCTTGTCTTTCTACGAGGCATGGTCACAGTTTAACTCGACATTTTTCAAACAATAAGTTTATTATACTCTTTGAATAAAACCAACTGCCCTGTTTGTTATAATAAAAGGGATAGTGTCTATTGTGATCGCCAAACATGTCAGTCCGTCATTGTTTTGTTAACTAACCAAGCGGAAAGCAAAACAAAAAAATGATTTTATATTTTTAAATTGTCCAATAGAAGAATGTACCTATCCTCTTTTGAAATATACAAATTTTATGTACCACCACATTCGTTTTTTTTTTAAAAAAAACTCAGAAATATGCTATCATTTCTGTTACCGCCATCTAGCGGCGACGGCAAAAGTCATAAATCCAGAATGAAATAAGCATTTTGCAGTACAAATTATGCTTTCCATATGAGCACAGGTTCGTTGAAATCGGAAATCGGTAGAGCAAAACGGGATAAATCTCCGTTTGTTTAAAAAAACAATTGAACTTTCCCCACCCATATATATTTTGTTAGATAGAAAATACGTTTCAGACAAAATGTGTAGGTAAATAGTCAGTTAATATGAAAATGATAACATCGATATATTTTCATTGGACAAAATCCTATAAAAATCCTATTTTTCTAATTGGTATTGGTTGTCACGCCCCCTAGCAACCATTTCAGAGACTTCACATCATTTTCCAGGTTTTTCTCTTGACCGTTTTGGTAATAAAATTTTACACCACAAGTTTTTACGACAAATCGTTTTCGAGATACAGCACTATGCAGTCTTATCTGACCACTCGATATTTTAGTTTTGGTCGATAAAGTACTGTCTTAAACATTTTTTTTATTGAGCTTGATATTTGCTTTCTAATAATGAAAGTGTTACTAAGAGAGTAAAATAGTCTTGTTGTGATTTTTATGCTTCTACCTATTTGTCTTCGTCATTGATGATCCTTTCTCGTCCAATTGAATTCCAAGATATTTTAATGATTCCACTTGTTCAATTGGTTCGTCTTCTATAGTTATATTAATTTCGTCACTCATTTTCGCATCACCATTATTTTGGTTTTAGCAATTTTCATCACAATCTACTTAAATCATTCCTATTCTCTGCCATAATAATTACTATGTCGTCTGCGACTCCTTCTCATATTTTTATCTACTGCATATTTCTGTATCTTATATACTTGTTGACTTTTTCCGTGAATAAATTGAATTACACTGGGTCGATCCGCCTCCTTGCCTTGTTTAGTTTTGAATCCGTATATAAGATATTCTACTCTGCCTTATTTTATATTTGGTGTTGTGATTGTATATTTTTTGTATTATTCTCATTTTTGGGTCGATACCTCTTTCTCATCAATATTGGCACTATCAATGATATTTTTTCGGGTAGTCTTTTCTCTGACCATACCCGATTGACAGTCTCCAGAATCATTTTCTATCTCATATTCTTATACATCTCTATAGTTTTCTTGTCTACTCCTGGCGCTTTTCCAGTGTTTCTTATCGCCTCTTCTGGTTCCTCCATAATATGCTCCTTTTATGCTCGGGTTTCATATGATGCCTGTTCCGTCTCTCCTATATCTTGTATTATGGTTTTTCTTGAAAGTTTTTTGGAGTATTTTCCATTTTTTTCATAATTTCATCATCATTTATCAGTTTAACTTAATTTCTATCTTTGACTGAAAATGTTTCTGCAGCTGGTTTCTCTCTGAATGATTTTATATCTTTTAGCTCTTGGTTATATTTTGCTTTATTTTCACCAAATTAACAACAGTTCTTTCTTTTTCTTTTTGGACAAACTCTTTCATATTTCTCCTTTGAGCTTTGTAACCACCATAGTTGATGAAACATCTGTTTTGTATATTGCTTTTTATTACCAAGTGATTACTTAATATCATTATCCCTCCTTGCTGTTTGTTTTCTCATCTTCTATGATATGCCCCAACCCATACATTTTTTCTGCTCAACTTTGAAAATAACCTTGTGTTGGCCAACAATCAATTGATAACAAAACTTTCAATTTGACGTGGTGAGTTCCATCAACAGTACGGCTGGGTTTACTCCGATCCAGGCAAAATTTAGTTCGGTACCTCTGCTGGCGAATACCGAACGAATACAGGACCAGCTTGGTCCCCAATCGTTTCAACTAATTATTTGGTTCTACATTAGAATGAATTTGGTACTTACTCCGCTCAGTTCAAACTTAAAAACCAATTTTGGCACACGATGTGAGTGTACAGGAGTTCATTATTTTGTTGAATAAACATATCAGGTATACAGTTCCAAATTGGAACAGTCTCAACCCTCAACATACTATTGAGAAAAAAATATAGTTGAACATCAACTTGTAGCATCTGTCAAGAAATAGTGAATCCATACTGTGGTTGATGTTGAAGAACAGATATCATGTAATCATTTTTGAACCGTTTTTCTTCCCCCAAATGTCTAGAGACTTTAGGCTCTTTGTCTTTTTCATGCTTAAAAAGATATATCATTATTAGCTCCCTGTGCCCCTATTCTTGAATTTCAGGAAGTAGAGATTATAAGAGAGATTTGACGTTTCTTCATGAAGTCTGAGTCCAAGTCTAGTGAGAATTTTCTCTATTCACTTTGAAGAAGGCATTGGAGATGTAAATTTCTCATTTTTGTGATTTTCAATTTTCTAAGCTACTGAATCGAGAAAATCGAAACAATATTGCATAGCATAACAAGTCGAGTGTCAAGGTACTAGTTTCTTGTGATGAATTGCAAAACACTCACAAAGTGCTTGTTACAGAAGAATTTTGATTTTAATAATCTTTAATCAAGAATCTTTATCTTAAAGGCGGCACTGCATTAAAGTGTTATACTATTTATTTAGATCACCTATATGGGTAATTTGATCCATGTATGGTACTCGTGTAATAAATAGCTTATTTGTAGTGATATTTTAATCAAATCAAGGTCTATTGTGAGGTTAATGATGGTTGATACCAGTGAGAAACAACAATAAATCTGCTTCTATCATCACATACGTATATTTTGACTACTATAAACACTCTCTGTGTTTAGAGTACAGAGAAATAGTCAAGCATTTGATATATTTTTTTTATATTTTCAAGTAGGTTTGGGTATTACATTTAAAACATTGGTTTTGATAGTGCTGTCTGGAATATTTATTGATATTTCACGTTGTCTAAAGTTTGGACAAATTTGAACTCAAGGTCTTATTTGTATTAGCATCATGAATGAGAAAATGATCAAATTATAATTAGATAATAATTTTGCCCGTATAGAAATGATGTCAAACTCGTATACCTTTCATTCATTCTCTACACTTGATCATGTCAACATCACTTCAACCTGGAGAACTTTTTCCAAATCATCGTATACCTACCTTATTTCGAGCAAATATTAAATATTGGAAAAATTCACTCTATCAACATTCTTTGCCGGATTCATTAACCAATCTTTGATTTTGCTATATCAAAAGAAGGTTGTTTGACCATCTTAATTCATATTTCAGTAAGCAATAGCGGTAATAGCAACAACATTGATCTGTCACAAACACAGTAGTCAACATTAACCACGAGAAGCAATAGTTGTTAATGCAACAATCATTTGCAAAGGTCTGCTCAAATTATAATCTACTTGCGACGCTTCTTCATGACTCTGTTTGAGACCTCACACTGCATTCTTCTTTTTCTCTTGCCAGATCTGGCAACCCTGATGGGCAACTAATTATCAAGAGTGGCACGATGAAGAAAGACTCCTATAACTGACGCAGACATGCTCATCCAAGAATAACCCCTTAAATCAGCTTTTAGCACGCATGACAATATCCATAAAGCCCGACTTCCTCACAAGCTGCATTCAAACTATCACAAATAATTAACAGTATAAAGCCCGTATATCCTCTTTTATCTCACTGTTAGTGTCACAAAGGACAACGTCAGACGTAAGCTGTGATCTGCCGACTTGTCGAGAGCATGAGTATTTTTAACGGATTTCTTTATTTTTATTTGTAAAACGTAACTGGCAAGTGTCAGCTGTTGAGGCATCCTTCGTGGATGCAAGGATCATGAATACTAAATAAGAATCTCTGTCCAATACATAATCAACATCATTAGCGTACGGGGACAAGAGTGTTTGAATGTCTCAATAGTAGGATCATTGTGGCATTGAAATGAAAATTGCAGCACCTATTTGCTTGTTTGTCTTCATTATAACAAAAACAAGGGTAAACACTCCTGATGTTATTAAATGCACTACTTGAAGTCCAATTCTTAAGATCAATGCATTCACAATATATTGACATTCGGTTAATCAGACCTGTAGACTGCCGTCCATGAATATCATATTCATGCGATTTTTTAAAAAGAGTAAATATGCTTTAGTTTATTGAAACCACATTTTTGAATTTACAGGGATTTGCTATACTTGAAAATAGGTTGTTATCCATAATATGTATGAGCAATTTTTTTCAAACCGGTTGTCTAGTGATTTTGTTTCATGAAAGATTTGTTTGGAGCGACTATACGATCGTATAGGTTGGGTAAGGTTAGGTTACTAGAGTTTACCCCGAACTGCGATTAACTTTTGCATTGCCTTCACTCGAAGCCGAATGGCCCATTGTGTTCTCCTTTTTAAAAGGTGGTACAGATGGAAGTTCAGAATTTGCAATATGTCTATGTGTACCGCTTTTTTAAATTCTTCAAGGTAGTCTTGTCCCATTCATGAGGAGTCTGTAACTTAGAGCTGGGCATCATCGGTCTCTAGATGCTACTTCCGATAGATACAAATAGATTGTGACTTCTTGCCATATATTGTCCAGTCTTTGCAGTAGACTAGCTGCTTCTTTTATTGTAATCATTTCTGCATGCAGATTGCCTCAAGTTTGATATACTTTTGAATGTTCAGTTCTTTTGAGCATAATATCCCTGCTTCTGTTACAATATTTGTATTTCTGCGTCTGCAGAAATGGAGATCTTAAAATGGCCTTGTTCAAAATCCTCTATGGAAGGTATTTTAACCACCGCCTTATTCTAGATAGAGATCTTGGTCACCATGCAGTATGTTGTCATTTGTAGCAACTTCGCCTCTTGCTGGCTGTCCATTGCCTTCGATATCTCTTTTAGCACAATTGTATCTACTTATTGCCTGTTTCCAAAATCTCGCTTTCCTCAGACTAAGAGCTCCCTTTTCGGCAGTGCTTTTGATGAACAAGTCATGCAATAGGCAAGAGTTTGGGAACTACCTTCAAAGCTGCCTGTGGTCTGCAATTCGTTGCTCTTATTGTACTTAGTTTTGCCTGCCGTTGTACCTTCATGAGCATTTTCAAGTTAGAGCAAGCGTAAGTGACTTTTCATCATTCTACCGCACCGTAGGTGATTATGAGTCTCACGATCGTTGTATACATCCAGTGGATGATGTGAGGTTTCAGTCCTCAAGCATTCTGCTGTATGTGTACTATGCAGTTCTCTGTGTTCTTTATCCAGAAGTGTTTTGAGTCCAGGATGATCTTTGCCTCGTCATAAATGAGGCCTTTTTTTGTATTTACTTATGTGTCCAAGATCCGAATAGGAAACGATCTTCACCCATCTGTTTATTTGATGAAAAGTATTTTATATCAGATTAGATATTCCAGGAATTGTATTGTGAGGTGGTTGCCTAGAAAATTATGTTTCAGTCTATGATCAAAAAGAATACAAGAATGGGATTTTTTTATCTCTTCACCCACTTGTTTATTGAAAAAAATCAGATACTACATAAGAGCATAGAGTCTTACAGATTATGCAAACGATTGGTTACCTAGTATTTTTTTTGTTATAACTACTTGATGATTGCCAGGTATTATATGCATTTTCCGGAATATTCTAATAGCCCGCTTCCCTCGACCCACCCTTTATTATTTGTCATGAATCTATATTTTGATTTTAATTCTGATGCCAGTTGCTTCAAAATGATGCTCTTCATTTCAATTTCATGCGTACTCTCTGGTGCCCATATTCACCAAATTGAAACTGCCACTTTTCAAAGCCCGGCAACCATAACCCATGACCGATTTTTCTTAGTCAACTTCATAACACCGCGTTCGTGATAAAACTGTCTTCAATTTGATATATAATTTATTGAATAAACAGATGAGTGCAAATAGCTCCTATCGACTTACCTATCTATACCTGGCAACCTAATAGCTATGACAAAAAATACTAGACAACCTATCGTTTGCATATTTGGTAGACTCCATACTTTCATTTGGTATCTGATTTATTCAATAAATAAGTGGGTGAAGAAATAAAAAAAGCTCATTCTTGTACTCTAATTATAGACAGGACCAGAATATTGTAGGCAATCAACCCGAAATATATTTCTTTTCAAATTAAATTTGATATAAAACACTTCACATTAAATAAGCAGATGAGTGAAGGTCATTTCCTATTCGAATCTCCATCTAGTAATGGATTGGTCGGGTAAGGGTTTACTCTGAGACCAAATTCCCTTTAATGCTGATCCCATGATTTCCAATAGTATATACAAGGTGTCCCACAATGAACGTCACAGGTCATAACTCGTTTATTTTTCAAGGTAAAAATGTAATTGAAAATGTTTTGTTAATGATTAGCAAGGCCCTTTCTAGTACTTGAAAAAAAATTAACCCCGAAAAAAACATCCCTCAAATTAGTTGTTTTTACCCATACATTGGATTTTTTCCTCTTGTTTGTGTTAAAAATAATACTTTTGATATGCCATTGACTTTATTGTCTCATAAACATTCGAAAACTTGAAAGAAATTTATAGAGTTGCTATTTGATGAGAAAAAGTTAGGGGTGGTTTCCAAGGGATGTTTTTTTGGGGGGTATTTTTTTAAGTTTTAAAGAAAGCCTTGCCAATCATCCACAAACAATTTTTAGTTACATTTTTTTTTTCAAAAATAAACGAGTTATAACCTTTGTCCTTCATTGTGGGACATCCTGTATAAGCTATAGAAAGATATAATCTATCATGTTATAGCTTTGAGGCAAAATATGGTATTGAATCGCGGACTACTATGTATCGGCTTATTGAGAGAATCAGTTTTTTAATTCTCATTTGAAAATACATAGGTACTTGCTTTCTTTGATTTTTGAAATTTTTCAAGAACACTATGTCTATGTGGCTGGTGAGATAATATAAGAAACAACGGGTCAAATTGACAAATGAATTTTCTAAAATGCCCATTAGCTGGTTTGTCCAAAATTGGCGTTTATTACCGCAAAAAACTTTCCAGGCATCAGGTAATTGATTCGACCTAGAATAATACTTGATAACTCCCTTTTGATTGATCAAGCTAGTTTGTCAATGATTTGAGGCAGATTTTTCTTGATTTTAACAAGACTTTGATAGAACAATGATGATAAAATGTTTATGTTTTGAAAAATGTTGTACTTATAGCTGCGGCTTGTGGCCTGTCATTAAGTTCTATTGAGACTGAGGCTGCGCGACAACTTTCCACAAATGTTATAGCTATGGTTTGCAGGATCAATGAGGCAGCAACACCAGAATCTTTTAGCAGCCGGTCAGAATAAAAAAGACTACATAAGATATTGACATGATATAATTTTGCCGTTATCGTGAGTGGGTAATTTGGTTTCAAACAATATTCTCAAATCATCCTTCATCAAAAACATCATCGGGATGCGAAAGATAAAAAAAATACGGAAGAACAAACAGATTAATCTACAGATATACAAAAGTATCTTGATCAATGTAATATCCGTAGTCTTCATAGTACAACCTTCTGTTGTTTCACACGATCTCCATATTATACTGATAATATGTAGAGAGAAATACAAGGTTGGTATATTGCATGATAGACTATTATGATTGTCCTCATAATACCTCCGAAGCTGAGTTCTATAATACTTGTTTGAGTGGAACATGATAATGACCGAAATATTCACAGATAGATTTACACGCACCTCCAAACCTCCACTCATAATGATGAGTGGATGACTTTGTATTCCCGTCCCTATCAATGTTAATAAGTGCAAAAACCATACATAATAAAATAATAAGTAGCCGCATCCAAACAACAAAAACAGCAACAGGATATTCAATTAAAGATCAAGTAACCAGTGATTTATCTCTAGAACCTGCCCTGGTAGAAGAAGCAAAATACAGAACCAATTTACGCACTAACGCAATAAGCAATTGTTTATGCATATCACGTAAAAAAGGCAAGCCGAGAAAATACAGGTAGCACAGGGAATTGTCCTGTTATTAGAGAAGCACAGGCATGCACTTTCTCGTTTGTTCATTAATAAAACCCAATGGAGAAGCTGCAGGGTCGGATCATATTGGTTTGATTCTACAATCTACATTACACCGTATACTTTGGTCTAGAATTAACTTCTTCATATGCGGTCGATAAAATTAAACATGATGCCAAGGCCTAGGTAGGCATAATCTTAATTTTCACAAAAGGGTTGATCCATATTGATTCGAAGACAGTACATAATAAGATAATTGAACCACATCTTTTATTTATTGCTACATTAATCAGAAACATATTTCAAATTTGAATTCAATTAAAATGTTTGGAAAAGATAATGGCTCAAATCAAACACAATCTAATGGGCAAAAATTTGATCAACCTGATAAGATGGATTTGATTAGCGGTTGCCAACTTTCAAAGGAGAGTTATCACATTGATTTTTCTGATAAACCCTTCTTCAAGTCATGGGGAGAAAGATAGATTTCTCACCTGCTGACTACGTCTCTGGTAATCCTGCAGAATATATTACAGTAGCCAATTATTATCGGTGATCTAATCTACTTTTGTTCAGAAATAATGGCTATAATTATTCCATCGGAGAGTGCAAAACGACAACCGCAAACTGGCCGACGACTACGGACCAAGCTGGGGACACAACAAGACCAGCAAGAAGTCCGGGGCTCTCTTGAGAGAAATGCGTGTAAATGTAAAATAATCAAGTGGGTAGTAATAGAGATAGCGCGTAGCTCGCAGCGCTGATAGAGATACAGGCTGGTTGTGCAACTACCGAATAAATACAACCAGATACCATCACTTGAGAAACATGGTCCCGATTATACCGAGAGAGAAAAGATACAAAGAACGCAATACGCTCTCGATCTTGGTCATTGTAATGTTCTGGGGTGGTATTCATTAAGATATTCGTTAAGATATTCCGATTCACAACCGTCTCGGGCGACCGATAAGTATTTATTTGTTTTAGATACCTGTATAGCTGCATTATTGTTCTTAGTAGATTGTCAAAGTGGTTTTTCTTTCCTAGTTGAGAAACAGTTTTAAAGTTTCATACTTTTTAATCATTTCATATAGTCAACTTTCTAGAAAGAGAAAGACCTTCTCTGTAAACACATTCTTCAAAAAAGAGAGAGAAACCCAAATGAACATGGAATTTTTTCAGATGGATAAACCAAAAACTGAGAATGACTTTATAATCTCCTGCCATAAACACTTAATCCAAGACGTAGATGTCAATCAATTCAACACCGGCAGTGATCACGGGATGGTAAGATGCAAAACTACTCATAAATACAAAAATGGAACAAATGACAAAGAGAGGAGGTAGAGAAAAGAAAGCGAAAAGAAAGGAGACATACAACCAAAGGTGGATGAGAAATCGCCGGACAAACTGCCGATAGAACCAAATTACCTTTTAGAGAAAAGGAGAAAACTGATAACCGAGCAGGTAAAAGAAACACTATCGAATACACAGAAAGTTGTGGAGTCTTTCTATAGAAATCTGTACGAATCAAAAATAACAAACAAAATGACAAGAGACTACAAAATTCGAATAATGAATCTCAACTCAGAAGAAATGCCCAAGATAAATATGGAGCAACTGGAGAAAGGGCTATCCCAGATAAAAAATTGCAAAGCGGAAGGAGACAACATTCTGTCTGAATTGCTTAAGTGATATCAAGACGAGACAAGAACTAGTGAAACTATTCAACGAGTACCTAACAGAAGAGCATAATACATTGGGGTCAAGGACGTAATATCTCCAAAACTATTGACCTTATTACTCTAGGACATTTTTCAAAAGCTTCAATGAGAAAACAAAGGACTGAACATACATGGTGAACGCTTGCATAATCTAAGATTTGCCGACGATACTGCACTATTTGCAAAAGATAAACAGGAATTGATATGTTGGAAGAACTATAAGATGAGGCTGCAAAAGTAGGATTACAAATGAACTACACAAAGACCCACTCTATTACAAAAACACCAGATGCAGACGAAACAATACCGATTCATGACAGCACCACTGGAAGGACATAAACATACATATTATTATACCTTGGCCTGTTGAAATTAAGATTGCAAAAACCAATCAACCATATTCCGAAAGGTCAATAAAAAAATCTTATAATTGTGTCTTATCTTTTGAAAGTCAATTAGTAAAAATTGTACAAACACCCTTTTTGCGTCTCAGCAAAAAGGTACCTGTGTGAATAACTTTATTACCCTATAGAATAAGATAAACCATTTTTGGTGTGCGTAGTTTCTTTTTATAAGAGCTACAATTATTAGTCTTAGATGAACTGGTATTGCATACAGTCGCATCAGAATCATTTCTCTCGTTTTATTATCCATGAACCCAGTATAGACGAATACTGATTAATGGATTAGTTGATATAAATTCTGTGCTAATTATTATTAGACTATTCGCCAGTGCCGTGAGCTAACGCGTGATTTATCCTAGTGTTTTTCAACGTTTAATGGAGAAAACGAAACCGAGAAACGTTCAACCGTTCAACGGGGAAAAATATAGTGTTTGGAAGTTTCGTGTGAAGTTACTTCTTGCGGAAGCGCAAGTTCTTTATGTGGCTGATGAAACACCTCCCGCTGAACCTGACGATCGATGGAGGAAACATGACGTATATGCAAAGGGAATCATCACTGAATATCTTAGTGACTCATTCTTGAACTTCGTGAAGGATAAACCAAAAGCTGGAGATGTCTTCGCAGACATGGATGCAATTTATGAAAGAACAAGTTTAGCCACTCAATTGGCATTACGTGAAAAAATTCTCAGTCTGAAGTTTCGAGGAGATCAGCAGTTGCTACAACACCTCACTATTTTCGATGACATCATCACAGAATTACTAGCAGCAGGAGCTAAATTGGATGAAATGGACAAAATTTCACATCTTCTTCTCACGATGCCAACCGCTTACGAAGGTGTAATCACTTTGTTTAGAGACCTTGGGAGAAGACAATTTGAATTTGTCATTCGTGAAAACGCGATCATTGGACGAATAAGTGAAACTCAAAAACGATAAAACGACAGCAAGTCTCAAAGTGCTCAACATATTCAGGGGCTCCCCAACATATAAAGATTCCTCTGTATATGGCCAAAAAACAGCACAAAAAGAAGAAATTTCCTCATAATAAACAAAAAGGTAATTTCAAAAAGAACAACACAAATGCCTATAAATCATCCAATATTGAATGCGTCCCTTGTGGCCGAACAAATCATGTGATTCCATACTTCCATACTTCCATAAACAAATTCTGGAAAAACAACGTGCCATTCGAACCGTTGCAGGCACGCAATCAAATGGAAATGGTTTTGCCTTTATGCTCAGAAATGATCTTGCAACAACAACGAAGCAGACTGGACAAGCATGGTTTCTTCTCGATTCTGGGGCAACAGATCGTATTGTCAACCAAGAAAAATTCCTTTCGACGAAATATGACTTACCAAGACTAATTCCGATGGCTGTAGCTAAAAATAATACAACAGTCGGAGCCATAAAAGGAGGATCCATGGAAGTGATGACGAATTTTGGAGTCAAGGGGACGTTGGAGAATGTTTTATTCGTACCTGAAGTACCCTACATCATCTTCGACGAACATGGAGTGACGTTTAAGCGTAATGGAGAATCAATAACCACAGGTGAGCCCATCAATGGTTTGATAGGAATAAAATTTAAAATGCCTAAACATTATGGGAATAGAATTAATATGATTGACAATATAAAGTATTCCAAAATTTTATCATGAAATTAAAACCAGGGATGATCGTTGTCAGTGGGAGGCTGCCATTAAGAATGAAATTAATTCGCTCAATTTTAATAAGACTTGGACGTTGGTAAATAAACCCATAGGTAAAAATATTGTCGACAGTATATGGGTATTTGCTGTCAAAATTGGTAGCAAAAGGATTTAGTCAGAAATATTTAATTGACTTTGATCAAACTTTTGCACTATTCGCACGAATCACAACATTAAGAGTGATGTTGGCTTTCTCAAATCAATACAATTCACTTGTTCATCATATGGATGTGAAAACCGCATTTTTACACGGTAATCTGAGTGAAGAAATTTACATGAAAATTCCTGAGGGCCTGAAAGCAGACACTAATAAAGTTTGCAAATTGGATAAATCAATAATATGGTCTCAAACAGTCTTCTAGATGCTGGTATGAGCATTTTGATCAAACAATTAAAAATTGTTATTTCAAAAGTTTATCAGTTGATCCATGTTTATATTTTTTGGATAAAGGAGACATAAGTAAGAATATTCATGTGATTCTATATGTTTATGATATTTTAAATTGTACAGCTAATAAAACTACCTACTATGTCAGGATTTAAAAATTATCTCATGAAAGAATTTCAAATGATGGACTTACAGGAAGTTAAACTTATTTTGGGAATACGAATTGTGTGAACAGAACACACTATAGTTTTGGATCAAAGTTATTATTTAAAAACAGTCCTAAATAAATTTGACATGACCGAATGCAAGTCTGTGACCACACCACTAGAAAATAAATTGAATCATGAAGAAATAAATAAAGATCAGAATTTAAATGTTCCATGTAGAAACTTAATTGGTTGCCTCATGTACGCAATGCTATGTACAAGGCCAGATCTTTGTATTGCAATAAGTATTTTGGCAGGTTTCAAAGTAAGAGCAATAAAGAGCTTTGGGTATGCTTAAAAAAAAATTAATATATGTAAAGGGATCGGTAGATCTTAAGTTAACATATAAAAGCAATGATAATTATGTCAATATGATTGAAAGCTATGTTGATTCGGATTGGGGAAATAATGAGTTAAACAGGAAAAGTACAACTGGTTATTTATTTTAGGCATTTGATAATTGTACAATATTCTGGAACTCAAAATATATGGCTTTATTTGAATGTGTTAGCGAAGCTATATGGCTGAGAAATTTATTACAAAGTATTAATTTCAGGATGCCATCACCAATAATTATTTTCGAAGATAATAATGGCTGCATACATATAGCAAAGAACCCTATAAATCATAAAAGAACAAAGCATATTAACATAAAATATCATTTTTCACGTTGACAAATCTTACAGAAAACAGTAATGTTGAAATATATTTCGTATTGTTGCTAGTTTCGTGACTGGAGCGGAACAGAATTATGTTTTTGAATGCCTCCCACGAGCTCCTGTTACGAAATATATTTCAACAGGTGAACAGTTGGCTGATGCGTTCACGAAGTCACTACCAGCAGTGAAGGTCCTCAAAATAAGAACTGAGATAGGTCTTGTTGTGAAAATAGAACGATTATATAACATATTATATACATACATATAGTGAACGCCAAACAACTTTCGATCTACGTCATCGTTGCCACCAAGCTAATTGTTATGAAGCTTGCTGGTGACCAAATTTGGTCACCTGCAAATCACATTATAACTTGCTTGGTGGCAATTATGACGAAAATCGAAAGTTGTTTGGCATTTGCTGTAATCATAATATCAACATCTTCATTAAGCTTTTGTAAGCATTATTGTTGCTCATTACCTGTTACATTTTCTTAGACATAGTAAATAAGATATTCATCAAGGACTCAGGATTATAGGAATATAATAATGTACTGATTGATTTTGTTTTCGAGTGGGAGTGTTGAGATCAAGATTGCCAAAACCAATCTACCATATTCCGAAATAAATCATAAATCTCATAATTGTGTCTTATCTTTTGAAATTCCATTAGTAGAAATTGTACAAGCACCCTTGTTGCGTCTAAGCAAAAAAGTACCTGTTTCAATACCTTTATCACTATATAGAATAAGATAAACCATTTTTGGTGTGCGGAAAAATCAAACATAAACTGGAAGTACATCGGGCCATGGAAAGACGAATTTCAAGAATTTCCCTGAGAGACATCAAAACAAATACATTTATAAGGGAAAAAATCAAAGTCTTCGACATAATAAAAAGAATTGATTCCCTGAAATGGCAATGGGCAGGACACGTTGCGAGACTTACAGAAAACTGGAGCGGACAAATCACCAGATGGAGAGCTTGTGGAGAAAGGAAAAGTGTTGGAAGACTCCAGCAAAGATTGTACGACGAGATGAAGACGGTTGCAGGCTTAAATTGGTATCGAGTTGCATAAAACCAAAGTCGATGTTTAAATTTGAAAAAGGCCTATATCCAAAGACTAGAAAACTGCTGAAATAGGAAAAAAATAGCATATCACCAACGAATGATCTTATGACTTGTTTTTTCTAGTGTTTAGAACAATCTCCATTCAAAGACGTGGAAGCCCGACCAGCCAGTAAAAATAATTTTATCCTAATTATATTTTGCAATTGGTTCAATAAAGTCAATCTTGGTGTCTCCGACTTTGATCATGGGTCAAAGCTTCACGAGGTCCTACACATTCTCCAATGACTCTCACCATACTTCTATGATGCGATACTTGTGACACCACTCAATGCTGTTCTGGAGTTGAAGGGTTCAGCTTTCCGAAGACCAGGGATTCTAACGAAATTGAATAAATTCAATGAATCCAATTGGAATCTTGATTTTTCTTAGTACAGTCAAAGCAGACTCTTGTGTCTTATGGGTTCTACAAAATACTGTCATAATTTGAATGACAAAGATAAAACATTTTTCAATTGACAACGCAAAAAATGTAGTCATCAGTTAAGTGTTTTCTCAATAAATCAGAATAAACACCTCAATATTATAATCTTCCAGTTGTTCACCAATTATCATAATACCATTAACGTTCTCAAATATCATCATTTATCGCAAGCAACCCGCCTAACAAGACAGCTATCAGCGGAATAACTGAAAACGCTCATCTAAAGTGCATCTCGCTTCAGGGCAATTAGAGCAGTAGCGAGTCCAGATCATTCGGCAAGTCACGGTGACTTGGAGCAACAAGAGCGCCTCCTATCCACTGCCGCTGCACTAATTAGACTGGTAAGTCACACACAAAACGATACATAACATCTCGTATATACAGTGTCTGTGATGCATTGAGTTCCGCTAAAAAAAGGACAACCTCTCACTATGCCGGTGCACAGCTCCTTTGATCTTAACCCGCCATAAAGAGATATAACCATTAGGTTTTCATCAGTATATGCGGCCATCGCGGGCGGAATTCGCCCTTTCGGTTTTCGTTTGTGCTCTCAGGGATTAAGGAAATATAAGTGGTAAACTAGGAGTCTACTCGTTCATTATGAATTAATGGACGACCTTTTACATCAAACGAGTGTGTGCTCATTTCAACGATGGACTGACTTGTTTTTTATATAGCATCACTGACAGGAAAATGGACCCACCTGAATCAATGCTTTTGCTGATTGAACGAGTCGAAATCGGGATTTCTTAACAGCCGTGATATATTTTTGTTGGACATTTTATGTGAATCACTATTTCACTCGTCCTGCTTTTTTTGGAGGCTTAATCAAGAATCACATTAAAAAGGTCTTCACAATGCCTTAAATATCAATTTCCACTAGCCAAGACATCAAACTTTCATTACAGTTAAGTAATCGAATATTCAAATAAGAAGACTATACTGATTCACCAATTACTGGCATTGGTTGAAGACAGTAAAAAAAATCATTGATAGTTTTTTTTCTAAAGAACATAAATTCCATTTTAGTCTCTCCATCCCCCCGAAAGTAATCGGTATCATTCTGCGCTGACTTACGACCCGTCAAAAACCGGTGGCCAGAATTTTGAACTTTCAATAAAAGTGAGTGCTTTTTGAGGCCGAGTTTACATGAGTCGTTCGATACGAAACTGATGCCCCGGATTGTTAGAAACAAAACGACGTAAAACAAGAAGGAAGTAGTCCCAGGGCGCTCGTCCGGACGCCTCCCGTTTCGCAAAATACGAGTGTTCCGGGAACGCGCCGCTCCGAAAGAAATGATGCACTCTGGGACGTCAATTTTTAAATAATTGACTGGCGTCCGGTTGAAAATGAATTACATCTTCGAAGTTCCATAATGTAGATCATGTTAGGATGCAGGAAGCAGTTTTGGGATTATAGGCTTGAGCGCAAAGTTCTCTCGAATCAATTTTTTTATTACTCTAGTGGACCATGATTCATGAAATGATACCATATCATTATTTTCTATTTGTTCATTGAATTTATAAATAGCGAAACTAGAGGGCGAAGATAAGTGGACCTCCCCTTATCCACCAGTAATGATGAATAACAGGAGAAAATCACATGTTGATCATAATTCCATGTTGACACATAAATATTGAGTATTGTTGGGTTTTGATACATTAAAAGGATGTAGGATGCTAACTGTATGGTAAAAAAATAGACCACTGAAAAACTTTTTCAACCAATATCTATTTCTATTTGATTTTTCACAATTACAAAAACTTCTCCAACACATGCAAAGATTAAAGATTGCATGAAGATTATTGATTCCAGGAGAAAGGTTTCTCCCACATTGTTCCTCTCGATCTATAATTATAGAAGATCGTTTAATTTGTTTTTTAATTTTCATTTGGATCATTCGTATTGAAATCTTGCGAGAAAATGTTAAAAAAAATATTTGCTATCTCTTTTTTGACTTATATTTTTCTCAGTGTACTTTGCTTATTACTCCTTAAAAACAAGTTATTCATCATTGCAGAATTCTGCCAATATCCTGACCCAACATCAAATATCTAAGATAGAGATTTTTATCATCATCACATAATTTTCATCTACTAATATAAGATCTTTTCATTTGTCAACTATTCTATCTATGAAATATATTTTCGTACAACCATTCTCAAAATATAAATAATGACACATATTGTTAACGCTTCACCGGAACAACACGACCAAACAAACTAGCTTGACAGTCTATATCACGTGTGCGTCTGCCCTAATTGTCTTTTTCTATTATTAATTAGTTTTCCGAGATCCTTCATCGGGACGTTTGATAATTAGACGTCGAACTTTCGCAGTTCATCTATTATGTTGTTTGACAGTTTGGCACGTTCAATACTAAAAGTAATTTGTTTCAAGTATTAAGAACACAAAAACTTAGATTATGCTGTCTGGCTCCTAGGAAAGAGGAAAAATCGATCTCGAGCTTTTCCTGTTTTTTGTCATTTATCGGAAATAGATACTATCCACCTGGAGTGTGATTAGACATTGGGTTAAAGAAAAATCAATGTAATTTGTTTTATGTGGCACTCACTTGATCAAGCAGGCTCCAAAACCATCACTTCGCGATGTAAAATACAAATTAATACGGACATTATCAGCATAAAGTATTTATTACTTAGTGGTTGAAAACACGATACTCTAAAGACAAATAAAAATACAAGACGCAAAGCTACAATTCCCAAACGAAAAAATCAGAACGCGACAATGATATCGTCAACCGATCGCTCGGTAAATTTATGTAGATGTATTCTCAAATCTCATGCAATTGTGCTGTAATTTAAGAAGTGGAGCCTGCATTTTTGCCGGCTTTAAACGTGCATCTATCTCTTAAAGGTACGTATTAAATTATCTCAACTAAAAACCAGTTCACATTCACGTCCATCAAACTGGTTGATCGGACAACAATAAGTGGTCAATTAGAATATCAATTCGGGTGACACCGTACGTTTTCCCAGTTCGGTAATAAAATGGTTGTGATGCAAATTGTGTGGTGATAACGGGAC
Source organism: Orchestes rusci (assembly GCA_958502075.1). Taxonomy (NCBI): domain Eukaryota; kingdom Metazoa; phylum Arthropoda; class Insecta; order Coleoptera; family Curculionidae; genus Orchestes; species Orchestes rusci. The sequence goes on from OY293304.1 coordinate 20,527,774, forward strand.
TTCGAGGAAGAGTTATGGTTTTTTCATTGTAGAGTTATAGTTGTTGGAAAGCAGAAATACATGTTCTGGAAAGATTACCGATGATTGATAATAGTAACAACAATCCTTTGAGTGGCAATAAAAACAGAGCGTTTAATATAGGGCGTATTCAGTTGGAAGATGATCCATGTGGAAGGGAAATAATTATAGCCTTCATCTTCCGATCAACAAAAGGAGTTTCACTGGTTTAATGAACTCTATATAGATATAATCGTAACATTCGGTACAGTACTATTGTTGCGGCAGTGAAAGTTTGTACCAATAGTTCCAATACCCACTTAGGTCAATGATTGTGATGCTTGAACATCCATTGAAACAACAACAAAAAGATATTTTTCGTGAAAAAATTAAATGAAGAGAATAATTTGAACCCTTTAAAAATATGTACACTGTAGGCCAAATCAAGTTAGAACCTAGTTTGATCCTCAATAACTTTTTTGTTTGTTTATGGATTTGGATGAATTTTGGATATGATATTGGTCAATATGTTCTGGATGTTCCTCCAAAATTGAGTTTTCGAATTTTAGACAGGACCGGACTTACGACGTTTTTATAAAATTGGTGCATTTAAGCTCGTTGCAAAAACGAACTGCGCTACGTACAGACCCACATTGATTTTCTCTTAACATGAAAACCCAGTTAATTATCACCTCCGCATAACTGGCCGAAAATCACTCGAATGATAGTGATACCCAAGTAGCAAAACGATCCAAATAAAAAAAAAGTAAGTCAACCAACATTAATTATATAATGGAAAATTGATTAAGATTTGACGATCAATTATTAAAACAAATGGATTTCGATCATCCATTGATTGATTGACATTTTTTGACTCAAAAAAGAAAAACCAGTTTTAATGTGGAGGCTAGCAAACAACGGATCTATTTTTTGATAACTCACTGTTGAATAATTGAACAATAGATAAAACAAAAACAGATTGAAAAAACTATCAAGAGGTTCATAAGTGAGTAACAACATGACCATAATTCTCAAATCACTGTAATCATTTTCCATTCAACATCCGACAATCGCTAGTTAAAGTCACATTATTCACAAATAAATTGTTAAAAAACGGGGTTCTTGGCGTGATGGTCTATAAAAATTACACACATGGCATAGCAAACAGTAACACCACTAGAAAGTTCAGTTGGCAGTGTCGACTCTAAATCTGTCGCAACCGCAACCCGAACACGGGCCTATAATGAGACCAAACTTGTGTAGTCCTCTCATTAACCTTTGGAGTGTAAACTTTGGTTTCAGTTAACAATGATTTAACGGCTAAGATATTACTTGTTCTCTCGCGCTGTCTACTATAATTAGGTGCATTTTGTATTCAGTGTTTCTTTCGTCAAGGTCTTTATAAAGTCGTGTTTGTCTATTTCACTTTTCCAAAGTCTAGTTAGCAACTACGAAAAATGCTGATCATTTCTAGAAGAACATTTGAAACTACAAGAAATCATTTGTTGCCTCTTTTCGTTTCCATGTAGGTTAAGACATTGTTGATTCTACAAAAAACTGTTTGGTGCAAGAAATAGAGCTCTTGTCACCTGCTGTCACATCTTATAGCCTGCAGATGAGTATTTTCCATGTTCAAGAAATAGTTTGCTTTTTTTCGTAAGCCACCTATCATCAAGTCCTTTGTCAGTTTTGAATATTCACTATGCGAAAATTTTAAGCTGTTAAAATGTGGGATCATAACATCAAAAGAGAATCCCATAGAAATCGGAGAAAAGATTCTTTGGGCGTAAGGTTCTAGATATGTGTCATGATAATGGACAATTTGCACATTTTTTGAAAATATGAAAAATATAAGGATTAGTAAGTACTGATGCCATTGATGTTTAAAAAATAAAGCTACGACCTCTAATAATGTAGTAATCACCGATTAAAGAGCGCCAATCAGCATCCACTACGTCACAGAATACACTATCTATCGCCGTCTGACGTATTAACTGAGATGACTCTCTCTCTCTCGGAAGGGTAATATGGCCCCACCTCTTTTGCGATCATGCAGTGAAATTCGCGTTTTCTTTTTCATTTATTTAGTATATTTTTGGGTAATTCGGAGAAATGTTTTCGCTAGTGACTTTCAAATAATGTCTAGAAAACGTATATAAAATTTCAACTCATTTGAAAATGTATGCAAATTGTCCATTCTTGACCTCAATGAGAAGGCGTAATGGCTAGTTTGTGATATTTGTGGCTTTTTTTGAGTTATTAAACTGAAAATGAAAAACATAGTTACTCCATACTTGACTGTAGAACCTCGTAAGAAAGACAGCTTCTCCACTCTGATATTTCGATATCATGTCCATCCTTCCAAATAAGCTCAACAACCAACCAAAGAAAACTCAACCAATGGGAGGGTATACATATCCCGCGCTAGAATAACTAGGAAGAATATCTGAGAAATGATAAGCGACTTGACTGATGATTTTTCATTGAAGAGAAACCGGCAGGCTCACATTTTGTACGTTTGTCTTCACCAAAATAGTAGGGATATGCTTTTTTACACAGAATAAACTTTTGTCAAATACATGGAGATACATTTCAGTGGTTGAATGAGTGAACCGTTTGGGCACAAAACCAATAATTTTTGCATGTGCGTGGAGTTGAATGTTTGGGGTATTGTTGCCAGGTTCAGTGAAGGGACAGCATCTTTTCCACTCAAATACTAGGTTACTTATTTTTGGTCAATTACGAAAGTTTTTCCCTGGCACCAATCATCGACAGAAAAATGGAACATAACGGTGGTTTCGATAACACTTTTGTTTCCATAGATTGCGAATGCCTTTGTCGATTGAAAAGCGGAAGTATCGGTAGCTAGTCAAACAGCTTTCACACTGCTTATTATTCACATATTATTGAATTCTACCTCTCTAAGATTATTTTGTAAATTATATCTAGTATAATAATAATAATAATAATTTGAACCTAAGACTCAAAATTCAAAGTAAATGTCTCTCTCCAGTTCCAAATTGTTTTATATACAGTACACATATTGGTTTGTAAGAAGTTACACCACTTTGAGCGTCGGGTTTGGGTGAAGAGTTCTTCCCTTCTTTCCTCCAAAACCGTGGTGAATAAGTTCTTTCAATCAGTTTCTCTTGAATATATCAAAAGGTATGCGGTTTAGCGCAAGAAGCTCCTCGAACAAAAATGGTCATTTGCATAATGTTGCTGAAGTGAACGGGAACAGAGCTATGAAAGGTGGAAGATATTCACATGATTAGATTTTTTTTTTTTTAAATTACCTACGAAACTATTTTTTTATGCAATTTTAGGTTTCACAAGAGTGAATTGCGATTTGAGTGTCTGGTGATATGTTAGTGATAAGCCTTGAAGGGCGCTACTTTTTAAGGGAAAAGAAGCTTCCACAGGCCTATAGGCCATATCTGTGGTACGGAAAAATCCGCTCTCAAATTTCTCTGGACGGTTCTGCATTAAGAATGAACTATTATATCTGTGTAGTAATTATGGTATATGGACATAACTTTTTTAATCATATTTTTTTAAAACTGCAGCTCTTGGATGTTTTTCAAAAGTAGGGATATTTGACAGTATATTGCAACTATATTTTTTTCAAATTTTAAAAGTTTATGAATGTAGAAAGTTGTTAATGCTACCTGAAATCAAGGTGAAGTATTCATCAGTATTCAGTCATCTTCAAACATAGCACCTTCCTCTTCTTTATCTTTATCTATGATGTTCGTGTCTCTGCGAGTGTCTCTGTTATCACATCCTAAGCCTAAGCAATCATCGCAAATGGTTTAGCAGTCAAGACCTCCTTCTGCATCCGCTGTTATGGACGCATTCGTCTTTGTACGATAAACGGGGGCGGAGTCTTCCTGAAAACATTTAACAATCTCGGGCTCGATGGTCCTAGACGTGAGTACTAGAATTTGAGCTCAAGCTTAGACCCCTTCGACCGTATGGTTTGCCATGCGACGCACACAAAGCGCTTACACAGGCTCTAGCAATCAAGTGAACTCTTTGCCTCCGCGTGGTTTACATGGAAACGTCAGTTGTCGGGCTCACGGCCAAAAGATAGTTTGCGGGATAATTTTATCACTTTCAAGGACTTATCCATAAAACTTCACAAATATTGTCTACCCCACGGTTCTAAGTAACGGACTCGTTGTGGAGTATAGAACAGAAAGTGGTTTCCTCCGGAAAACGAACGGTTTGGTTCTCTCTCTCTCTGGCACCTATATCGGTAAAACTCTTCTTGAGATACCTTATCCAAGGATTTATTCTGGGCAACGAGCTCTCCTGGAGGGTTTATGAGGAGTGTATGGATAACGTGAGTTCTTCGGGACCCGGTATTCTACTGTGACCGATTCTGGAGACGGGAAAGGGGTCTTGTGCCTATCGCCCTGATTCAGTTGCACCTGATTCAGGCGCATATATATATATATTTAAATATATATATATATATATATATATATATATATAAGCAGACGGACAGTAAGGGGGCAACTGGTAACTAACAAAATTTGGATCAGTATAGGGATCGCCCTAAAAGTCTACAGGAGGAAGCGATAAAGTTGTAGGGTGCTCTCGCAGTTGTATATTAGAATCTTGCATCAAGCTTTAACTCATCATTTTGAGCTTCATCAGGAAATCTATATAGAAAAAACAGAAATAAAATCACAAGTTGGCAAAATTGCCCTCGAATAAACTTACAGATTAGTCTACAACCTCAATACAAGGATAAGGTCATGGTGTGGCATTACAGCAGAAAAAACTATGCAATACACGTTACATTTGATTTGAATTTGAAAATTGAAAGTTGTTAACAAACATGTGGCTAGTATGTCCACGCAGAAAAATTGACACAATATGAGACATAACCCAAGTTTTATGACCCGTCATTTACATCGTTTTCCTAAATTGACTTAACTGACCGCACGACGTCAACAAAGCACTCATATACATTTTTTCAAAATTGAAAAATTGGTTTCACATCATATTTAGGTACATGAAAAAGGTATATTTAATAGAAGTGTCTAGGAGTAACCTTCCTCAAGATATTTGAACTTCAACTAATCCATGCAATGTGGTTTTAGATGGAAAATTTTTAGAATAAACATAGGGGGCTTTGACAACGGCGTTATCATGGTAATATTTTCATAATTTAAGTACTCATTCTACTTTAGACTTCTCAAAACAAGCAGAACTTTGAACGAAGAATGACTTTTTGTCGAAAAATTAAATTTTCAGTGAATTTATCCTTTTGGAGCTGTATCCGTGGACATGTGTTGTTTTATTGTTTGAAGAAACTTGTCCTAATGAAACCACTGTACTTTTTGAAGCAAACGTCAGATCGTCACAAAATTTTTGTAGCCATCATTTGGAGGTTAGTTCTCACAAGAGAAATGTGAGTTCTGTATTTCAGGCGTCATTTGTTTGTCAGACATTCTGGACACTTGGTCTTAATTTAACGACGTTCTGGCCATATTAGAGGTGTTTTTTTATTGTTCAGGACAATATAAATTTTTCCTGAAAATGCTAGTTTAAAATGATTAGTAACGCGTCAGGTCATTATGATTTGGAAAATACATCTAGAGACACCATGCACAGCAATTTTGTCCATGTACGCCTTGTAACATCTACGTGCGAGAGAGGATCATAAAATATTTTTTTAATCATAGTAAAGGGAGATAAAAACCCATTCATAACAAAATGTGAACTAATGATCATTCTATTCCTGCCTTGAATTGTATAGAAATGTCATTTTTAATCGACTTTCTCACTTTGAAACGATAATTATTAAATATTTTTTTCTGTAAGAAAAAAAATCAGTTTCTTGTAATCAACTCAATAAAATGATTATACTTCTTCGCATGGATTTGTGGTGAATAGAATTTATTCTGGAATGCACTCAACCTAATGAACTTATCCAATGTTCAAAGCGCATTGACAGTCATTATTGTCAATTTGTTTTCAGAATCCTATCTAGAATCAATTTGGTCATTTTTCATGAAAATCGTTTCATACACGTGTTTTTTTTTCATGTCTGCCTTTAGTTATAAATCAAGGAATTTGACTACCCATGAATCATCTTGAGGTTAAGTGGAATTTTGATATTATCGATAAGGCATAAAGGTCTGTTATCAGTGTCTGTAAATGATAATGAAATTTACTTGATTCTGATGATTTTTGTTTAACCATCCTAAACAGTTGAGGCAAATTAAAAAAATAACAAATATTTTGGATGTAACAAAACTGAAGTGTGATCATCCAATTTAACCAATCATTGCATTCTGTCTACGTAACAATGAAGAAAATGTGAAAGTGCTGAAAGAAGAGCCATCCGGCTGTTGTCCATTTGTTTTCAGAATCCTATCTAGAATCAATTTGGTCATTTTTCATGAAAATCGTTTCATACACGTGTTTTTTTTTTTCATGTCTGCCTTTAGTTATAAATCAAGGAATTTGACTACCCATGAATCATCTTGAGGTTAAGTGGAATTTTGATATTATCGATAAGGCATAAAGGTCTGTTATTAGTATCTGTAAATGATAATGAAATTTACTTGATTCTGATGATTTTTGTTTAACCATCCTAAACAGTTGAGGCAAATTAAAAAAATAACAAATATTTTGGATGTAACAAAACTGAAGTGTGATCATCCAATTTAACCAATCATTGCATTCTGTCTACGTAACAATGAAGAAAATGTGAAAGTGCTGAAAGAAGAGCCATCCGGCTGTTGTCCGATCACCGTGCCAGTCATTAAAACATCGAAACAGGTTTCTCGGTATCTCCAACAATTAAATTTTTTTCGGCGTTTAAATATGTAAATAAGGAAAGGCGCATATAATGTGCTTTATTAAGCAGGAAATACTAAACCGCGGTCCGAACAGTTGATTTTTAATTATGTTGATTGTTCGCTCTATCTGATCGAGCCAGACAATCTCGATGGAATTTTCTGTAATTACTGAAGAGAAAGATACTTGTCCTCAGGCCTGTCGAACACTTTTAGCTAGTAGGGGACAATCAGAAGAGGTCAGTTGAAATGTGAAAAAAATAAAACAGATTTGATTGAGTGGGTTGTGGACTCCAAATAATGGCTTTAGGTGGAGTTGTTTCTCATAGTTATCATGGGAATTCAAGTCATTCAACCCATTTCCTTTTACGCCGATGATTAGGATGGTTGTTTAAAAAATGAGTTTTGGGTCAATCTCTCAACGATATCAGTTCATATGAACTCATATCAAAATTCCTGGCAAAAAGAAATATATCAAAGAACTAGGTACCAACATAGTCTTCAATCTTTTGAAAAAAAAAAAATCATTCTTGTGAATAACCGTATCATTTTACATTTTAAAAACATTTCAGACAACCAGAAATTGATATTGCAATAATTCCTATTGCGAAAAGGAACCTCCTTATTGATCCTAATTATTCAAATCAGTATCTTTTCTGTAATCTAGTTTCACGCTATTGAGAAATATTACAAAATGTATTACATATTAATTACTATTTGTACATAACAAAACTGGTGTTAATCGTTAGTATGAATTATGAGGTTTGCTCGGATTAATTATAATTCCCATACGTCATTTGTAAATATTATGCTGATTCTCATTAGTTATGCTAAGACATGTAAAGACATTTTCCATATTAATTTTATTATTTGTGTTGAGACATATTAAGGTGTAGAAAGTACAAGAGATCGAATGGAATGAGAAGATTGGAAATCAATTATGAAATGTAGTTATAAATATTTTATCTGTGTACTATTTACCGCTTGCTCTAGCTTCTTTTATGGAAAATAGCTTGTACGAAAATTTTATAAATTTGGAAGTTATGCCAATGTCATGATACTAGAACATACAAGATATGATCAATTGACCATTCCAGAACACGTGACCTTGACAACGATTTCATTTTTGCTGGGTGACAAACAAATCTGTTAATAATGCTTTTTCAATCAGTTCTTTCCTAAAATGGCTCACAGCAATTATTATTCAACGTTAAGTGGTGATGTGAAGAAGTGAAGATACAATACGACGACAAAATCGGCGTTATACACAATATTGATCCCTATGCTTTTTCGATTAATGAATATCACCATGATGGATTTAGTAAATTATCGATATTAACTCACAGTTTTTACACTGGGAAGCAGATGAAGGCTTATGAGAGTTTGCAAGCCTTCAAGCAATACGAATCCTGTATTCAGAAAATTGCCTCTGTACAAATCAGCGAAGAAGCATTTGTTGTGATGTCTGAGGTAAGAATCATGGATCATTCTAGTTACTGGATGATATAGGTTAGTTTTTATGAGAAAATATGTTATCAAAAACACCAATTTTATTTATGTACACATAACTGACATAACAAGCTTCAACCTATAAATTGTGTGTGCCACCCAGCAAATGACAGAAGTGACGTCATACTGGAATAGTCAATAGGCCATTTCAGAACATAACCCGAAAGTCAGCTGATTGTACCGTAAACAAACAATAACCTGTAATTGTCACTTTTTTCCTTCACTTTCTGAGACATTTTCCGAAAAGCCAAGTCAGCAATAGGTTTTGTTGAAATTCTGGTCCTGAAAAGCTGTTAAACGAGTGATTATCTCGCGAAGATTGAAGCTAGAAGCCCAGAAATTTTGATTTAATACAAACACAAAATTTCGATTGTGAACAACATATACCCTTTTAGTTAAATTGATTCAGACTTGGATGCAAGCCCTCAGGGCTTTCCAAAAATAACTAACATGGACATAATTAGTTATTTGGTGCTTACCACAAGTTATTATACTGCATTGGGCAAGCTTATAAAAGTTTGAATCATGCTTTCAAAAATTCAGATGCCGGGTTTTGTAGTCACTGTGGAAGTTGCAAATTTGCAGACCATATTCTTATCAGAGCTAAAGAAATTATATTCACATTATTGGCCTTTTTTTCTTGATGTCTTGATAACAATTCGATTGATTTTCTTGTGATATATGTATTGTTTACGATATAAGCTGTCAGTTTTGACGTTATGTTGACAGGTTTCTGAAATGGCGTATTATTGCCGGACTAAATTGAAACCAGAGCTGGGCAAGCTACTTGAAAAAAGTAACTAGCTAATAGCTACTAGCTACTTCAAATTATAAGTAGTTGACCTATTAAGTAGCTTGATTACCTCTATAAAAAAGTAGTAGTAGTAGTAGTTGATAGCTTAACTATATATTTAAGTAACTTCAAGCTACATTTAAATTATTTATGTATTAAATGAAACTAAAGATTCAAGAAACAAGAAACAGGTTTTATTTATACAGAACCCTATAAAAAAACAGGTCACAATGTAGTGACATTATACGTCATTTTTTCAATTTTTAAATACGGTCCTGAATTTTTTATTACGGATTTTAAGAGCCTCTTATGTTCCCTAACCAACGAGGTATCGCACTAATTAAAAAAGAGGTGGTTGTTTTTAATCCTATTAAAAATTTATTTTTTGTCTCTCTCTAACACATGAGTTCTTATGAAAAAATCCATCAACATAATTTTTTTGAATAATTGCGATACATTGTTGGTTTAGGAACATAAGAGGCCCTCAAAATCCGCCATAAGAAATCCAGGACCGTATTTAAAAAAACAAAGTTGATGATGGCTGCTCATAGACGAAACGTCGGTTCTTCAATTTGATAACGCTATCTTGTAAAGGGCAAAAAGTGGCAATGAAGAAGTTCCATTCATTTCAGAATATCTCTTTGAATGTGTTCAGAAAAAAATGAAAACAATTTTGAAAAATTTCGGTTTTTTTCGGATAATTTCGGACTTAGTCGGAATTTCTTGGCTTTTAAAACGGCATTTTGTTAAGCATCAGAATAGGCAACGTTACCGACCTTGTATTTCTCACGGTTTTCAAGATCCCCATGATAGACATCCTTATCTTGGACACACTGTATATCTCAAAACTGAGTAGAATAAATGAGTTCGACTGAACAACAAAAAAAGTTTATAAATAACATGTACTCTAGCATGCCTGTAATTTCAAAGTCCCTGCAATCGATTAATATTTTCGATGCGTCGCGACGCTTCACTCTTGGTAGGCGTCGAATTTTTTTAACTGTGAAAAATAACTACTCGACCCCATACATCGACTACTTTTTACAGAAATCAAATATTCCTATTCGTTTCCGAGATATTGAAGTTTTAAGTGAAAAGCCCTGTATATTTAAAGAACATTTACTCAGATAACAATAACGAAGAAATTAACGATTATAAAAGTAGAGAAAGCCTAAAATTTGATAAAATCTGGATTTTTGGATCGTGCATCAGTTATCAAAGAAGTAGGTATTGCTCGAGGTAATGCTGCAGTTTAAAACTTCGATCCATTTTTCAGTTAACCGGTTCTGGCGATTTTTTCTAAAAAATTGTTACGTTCTTTTTTTTACATTCGAGTGATTTTGTCCATCTTATTTGAAGTAACAAAAATTATTTAATTGGCCATAAATATCTTCATTTTTAACAATACAAAAATCGTGCGGAAAAGTTACTTTTCACAAAACGAAAAATCGTGCGGAAAAGTAACTTTTCCGCAGATAATTCATGTCGTCTGGAAGCATCAAGGTTTGTTGCAAACGAAAATAATCTCTACAGATGACGGAGAAGCTAGAGAAATATCGAACTCCTAAAGTAGCTTTAGTTACTTTGGTAGCTACCTAGTTTTCCAAGGTAGCTTATGAATACATGAAACAAAATAATGAAAGCTACAGCTACAAGCTACTTTACAAAAAAAGTAGCTTGAATAAGTTATTAGCTACCGAAAAAGTAGTCAAGCTAGTAGCTCAAATACTTAGTAGCTAGCTACTGCCCAGCTCTGATTAGAACCAACCCGCGCATGTCGTCACCGCGAGCCAAAGGTAAGGTTAGATGTAAAACATCAATAACGTAGCCCAGTAACCATTTGCTGGTCGACAATTGAACTGGATGACGCATGACATCCCACAGTGACATTGATTGTATAGAATCGAGGTGGGTCACGTGATGACATTCGCGGGGGATGTGCGGGAGTTATAATATTATAGCGTCAGTTTAATTATCTCGTTTGTTTTAGTATCATAGTATCCCAGTTACCTGGGTAACTTATACATTTTGAGGTTTGGGCTCACAATGACGTGAGCGAAACCTGCGCGTGAGCATTTATCTTGTTCGTTATAGTATCATGTGCCAATGTCAAACGGAGGAGCTCGACTTAAATATTTTCAAAATGGTGACATTTTCGGGAATATTGAAAGTATGGATGAGCTCGTTCATTTTATATGGAACACCCTGTATATTATCATGATTTAGAATCCCAGACACAAAGCTAGTTATATGAATCATGTCCTGTACCTAAGTTCACGATACAGTTAAAAATGGTATGTCAGTTTCGCGAAGGAAATTGATTCCTATTGCACAGGGAAGCATTTTCTATGGTTACCATAATAAGATGGGGATCGTTGCTTCTCATGGTTGTTGAAGTCTCATAAGAAGTGTCGTTTTTGTTGGAGAACGTAGCTTTTTATGATTGTTATTTTGTATTCTATCGCACATAACGTCACAGTGAGATGCGCACTGGCATACAGTCAAGTGTATCGTGGGTGTATTGCGGTCTGGATATTTTTGGAAGATGTCAAAAAATAGATTTTGGTACTTCCGGGACTAAAGTATCTCCCCATTTTATTTCCCTTCGGGAAATGCTATAGACGAAAATTCCGGAACCATAAGATTATACTCAAACTGTGTAACACAATTTGAGTGGTTGAGTTGGTTGAAGTGGATTTGCTGGGGCCATCTCATGGTGAAAATGTAAGGCTGGAAAAACGGATTACCAGCAACATCCACATGTATTGTACAGTACCAAACAGGGTTTCCAATATTTACATATAAGTGCACACATCTTGACACAAGCTAGCGATAACGATGTAGCCAAATCATTTCACAAGTATATTTATTATTGTTGATGTAACACTGTGATCCAAGTTGTTGATTTGCTCAAGCCATATCTTTTGCAAAAGATTCAATGATAACATGGTTTTATACCTCATTGAAAAAAGGATAAATCATGTTAATTCGTGAGTTAGAAAGTCTAGAATGAAGGGTTTGTCGCACTAAGAGGTCCATTTTTTATTTGAATACTCTAGATAGTATTTTAAATTCCCATAACATTTCAGACAATGCATATCAAATTGCCAGATTGGCATAAAAATTTTGGTAAGGTATGTATGTGATAGACAATGGACTTTATGTTATGTCGAATTATTGTAACTTCATTCATCCTGAACATTTTAATTTTTGAAGTTGCAGGATTTCAAAGAAGATTGAATTTTGTATTGGAGCATGTTGACATTGAATCTTATGAGAGATTTATGTATGTTGCTGTTTCTTTGTCACTGAATATACGTTTGTACTGTTGCAAATTTGAAAAAAACGGGGAGAAACCAGTATTGCAGCCATGTCTATTACAAAAACCTTCAAATATAGGCTGACCTATCACCCTACAAACCAAAAGTTTTAAACATGGCACGTTACGTTTCTTTAGCATATGAACGTAAATGATACGTCCAACAATTGTCAGACTCGATGAAATTAGTAAATTGGCCACAAAGCTGATTTTCAATTCGTTATAATCACGAAAACATTCATATATTTAGAGAAAAAATACATGAATGTTTCTGGGATTATAACAAATTGAAAAAAAATTAAAAATTTAACTGAGATTTTTTTATCAAGTCCTTTCTTATTATACAAGGAAAATCGCAACTTGAAACACACCGTGAATATCTTCACATATCACTCTAAATATATGGGAAACTCCCATACAATAGTTTGAAATGAAATTCTCCAGCGCCCTACAATGGGTAGTCCTCGTACTTTTGACTTGTTTTTCTCAAAAATTGTAAAGAAATCTGTTTTTATTGCATACGGTGGAGCCATCTGTTGGATAAAATAGGATTTATACCACGTTCGAAATCATAATTCAAATATTATCACATGGTATATCAAAAGTTATTCTGAAACAATGCATAACTATTTTTTAAAAACGTTCATTTCATAATGTCTCAAAACTATGTCCTGGACAAATACAACCCATGCATATTTTTCAGTTTATAACTTTTGATAAGCCATGTGAATCAATATTCAAATCAAATTTGTGCTTCAGTTTTGTTGTTCAAAGTCGGATTTTTAACATGCTGAACCAATTTTTCCTCGAATTTTTCTAAAACAGTTGAAGAACTTTTATTGGAAAGGATGTGTTTTGTTGAAAATATCCATACATCCAGGGGACGATACATTTCTCAAAGAACTCATGATAAGCTTACATTATAGTCCAATCCACGGTTCAAACACAAATTTCAAGATGATCTGGGTACTGGAAATTAGAAACTTCCGGCACAAAATTCAAATTACACGTGAAATGACAATGACGTCTAGGGTTAGGGATTGGTTATTTATGGCAACCGTTGTTAAGGAAAACCTCCGTCTCTAGCGCCATCCAACGGGTAGTCCTGTAAACAAATCCGACTTGATTAACTGGTTGCCTAAAACTTTATTTACATTGGCTCCCATTCAAGTTTCCTATATATTTTGAGTGATATGTGTATATCTTAAATATTCATTCTTATAACAAAATCAATTTCCACAGGGTGTTACTTATTGATATGTCATGATTCTAAGGGGGAGTTCCTGGAGTCCCCGCCCAAGTTTATATGACCTTTTCGACTTGAAATTTATCCAGGAACTCTCCCTTAAAATTATGACATGCCATTAAGAAACACCCTGTATATCTAGGTATGTAAGTATGCAAAATTTATTTTTCAAAAATGCCCCCTTCGTCTTATCAAACATGTATGCGCTTTATGAAGTTGTCTTGGGTTTCACGTGATATAGTAATATCATTGTTAAGAGCTCTAAAACCTTCTCCCAGATAGTTCCTATTACATAGATGCGATAATTAGCCAAAATTAATACTGATTTGCAATTCGTTATAACTCCGAAACCAATAACTTGAGAGAAAAAACACTTTCGACAAAATGTGTCCAGAATCTTATCTACGATTCTATAATATACAGGGTGCTCCATTTAAAATAAGCAAGAAATTTGATGTTTCTTACCATATCTTTTTTATCTGATGCTCAATTGTTTTTATGATGAATGTCCCTTATTTCTATAAGATCATCTACTCCCTTATTATCTCGGAAGATATGTAATTTACGAAAGATAGTTAAATATATTGTCTTGTTTTCAAAGAAACGTTATTGTTATACATTATATCTATTTGCCATATACAGGGTGCTCAGTTTTTCCTTGCCTGGACCCAACTTTTCAAAATTGAATAGAACATCTTCTATATTATTTCAGCAATGGATTTCACATAAAAAATAAAGGTGAGTCTCTAAAGGATGTCCTATACCGATCTCCAACAGTTTGGGATATAATAGCGATTTCGATTTTATTTTTGCAAAAGACGCATTTATTTCATGTGGTGAAAAAAATTATAGGTTCATGATATTTCCTGACTCTGCCATTTTTTCTCCTAAAGACAAAACTATAGTATATAAGTCCGGTTGGTTAGAATGCCTGCCAATTATACAGGGGAATGTCGGAAGTTGAACCTAATCGGGACATCTTAAATCACCAATAATTCGAATATGTTGAATAGAACACCCTGTATATCGTGACAAATTTCGCTTGTTCACCAAAAATTAGGGATTCATCAAGCCAAGTAGCTTGACTATTTTCTTAGATACTTGACTTGACAACCCAAGCTTTTCAAACTTTCTTACTTGACTTGACTTGATTTACGGTCAGAACTACTTGACTTGACTTGACTTGGAATCAAGCTACTTGATACTTGATTCTGTGGAATGTACGCAGGGGATTCAATGAGCTTACAGCAAGGAAAGCAGGCACTTGCGTCTAGCCGGTATGTATGTGGAAACATCTATACCGACCTCTTCAACTTCAAATTGAGATTTCATTAATTCAATTTGAGAAAAATTAATTCCAGATTGAAGCTAATCAGAATCAAATTACGTATTATACATAGGTACAACTTACATATTCACACAATAAAAACAAATCAATATTACTAAGACGAAATATAACTATTTTGAGGAATTTTTTACTAAGATTAGGATTAATAATTAGTAAGTCAATTCATTTATTGAATTTCAAAAAATTTACATCAACAACTGCGCAAGATATGTGGCACACATTGAAAGGTTGATTCCAGAACCTTTGAACTAAGTTCACATTCGAATAAGTGAATAAGTATAATGTATAATGACATATCAAATTCGTTTTCGTGGTACATACGTATTGTACTTATTTATTATAATATTATGTTACATATGTATTTTTCCACTTCTTATCTGAAATGTACATTATAATAATAATTCTTATAATCAAGCAATAATTATCATTAAGACTGACTGACCAAAGCATCTTATTATTTCTGCCAGATAATATTGATTTCGATTTTCTTATGTATCAAGATAAAGAAATCAATTTGAAAGCTTTCCATGGTCGAAGTCTACATCCGGTAGAAAAATGACAAGCTCTAGGCTCTGCTACATTTTAAATCCTAGCTGTATAGCTGGTAGGGCAATAAACCGAAAACTTAAGACAATTATGCAGCTTGGCAAAGTTGATTTTTTTAAATGGATATTTATAGTCCATAAGATTTGTCTTTTCTTTACCTATTCAAAAATATATAAAAGTATGCACTTTTCTCATGGAACTCGATTCTGCCTTTGGAATTTGTATACAGGGTCAGATCGAAAAGTTATAGGCTGATTTTTTCTTTTTTAAAGTGCATACTCTTATATATTTTTGAAAAGGTAAAGAAAAGACAAATCTCATGGACTATAAATATACAGGGTGTTCCATTTAAAAAAATAAAGTTGGGTCCGATAACTTTTTGACCTGACCCTGTATACTAATTCCGAAGGCAGAATCGAGTTCTACGGGAAAAGTTATAGAAAAAACAGTTTTCACATTTTCCATAACTTATCTGATAGTTTAGATACGAGGGGTACCTTGAAATGCAATATTTTCAGTTTAGCCCTGTATCTTGAAAACGGAAAGGGCTATGAAAATTTTGTTAACGGCATCTTCAGTTTCACGAAAAAGTAGCACACTGTCGCGAAAACCGCAACTCTATCTATAAGAATAACGGAGATACCCCGCAAAAGTACCCAAAATGGGACACCTTGTACATGTGTTGGCGCGAGTTTATAGAAATACGATAATTTTAATTGCTAATCAAAAATGATGTTTGTTCCAAATAGATTTTGCACAAATCAAATGGAGGGTTGTTTCGATTTTGAAATTTTGCACAACCGAGAACACATAAATCAAAGTGATCCACAAGATTAATGAATCTCATTTTGTGACAAAAAACTTTCTTCCAATCTAAATATAACAAACAATAAACATAAAGTAGCACGTGAGAATAGAAAGACAACCACAAATGAATGCTAAGCAGATGAAAATATTCTTCAAATTAATATTCAATATCGACACATGGTAAAATGAGTAACACTTGATTGATGTAAAACTACAAAACAATGTTTATAACTGGTTCTTTCTCTCAGAAACCTCAAAGACATGGAGAAATAATAATATTCTGAAAACTCCACAACATCTGGCTTCACTAGTTTGGAAAACACTAAACAAGATCATCTATTTTCATGAGGTTCTCGATGACTTGGTATAAACAACCCTTTTCTAAAACACAACATCCCCTTTGAAAGCTCTCACCCCATTTACAAAAAACGTTTTGTTTTTATTCCACTCTAAAACGGTCGGTTCCCCTTGTTTTGAATATAAACTTTTTTATGGGTAAAAGTTTGAAAGTATACAATTTCAGGATCTTGAGTGTCTTAAGTTCGTTTGTTTGTTTTCTGGAAGAAGAATATTCTTTGATCCTTTTAAGCTCGAGTTTGTTGATAGGTAATATGTTCACATGGAAGAGTGATTCATGACTTTTGTGCAGCTCAAAGTCATGATGGAGTGGAATGATGTAATTCGCAGACGAAGTTTTGGAATTGGAATACTCATTTCAAAGAATCAAGTATACCTACTTTACAAGGAGAACGATAAAAACAGAAAGAAGTTACTTCCAATAGTCAACCAATTCCTATCAAAACTACCTTTCAGAGAAAAAAGAGATTCATGAAGGAAACTACTAGAGTATATTTATTTATCGTTTCATAGATGTGTTCGGAGAAGAAAGTATGCATGTATTTTGCAAAACTAGTCAAAATCTTTTGTTGCCATAAAATATTCAAGAAAACTATGTTTCTTCTGCCAAGAAAACAAGGCATTTACGTGTCTCATAATAATATCATGACATAGTTCGCTCAATTAGCACTTTGTCACAAGAAGACTGCATCATGAATTGCTAGGAACATGCATGGTTACTCTAACTATGTTACTGTTTTCTAATACCATAATCTAGATCTGCGGAATTATACAGAAACGCCAGTAGACAAAAATGCAAAACTTGACTTATTTCAAATGATAAAAGCCTGCCTCTGGCATATTGTGGGCACCAAAAGACAAGTTTTGCCAAACTCAATCGATCAAGAATCTGAATCTCGTGTTGTAATGGGAATGGTCTTTGATTTGCTCTATACAGCTGAATGAACATAAAATTTTTCTATTGTATATACTATTTATCATAACATGGTTTCCGTAAACTCAAACATAAAAAAATATTTAGAAACTGACATTCTCGAGGACATAGAGTTGGAATAAAGAAGAGATCAAGCGATCTATTCCAAATATTGTTTTCATTTCCATTCACAATATTTTAAGTATTTAGCCAGCTGCATTCACTTTTTTCTTGCCTCTGTCGTCATTACTTCGGCAATGCTTTCGTATTCTTCGTTGAGGAAAATGAAATTTGAAATTTGGTTCTTCATCATGTTCATCAAAGTGATGCTGGTTATTCTTTTCTTCATTTGATTAGTTTTTGTTTTGGGATGATTTTGTTGATCCGAGTTAACGAGTATATTAGTTCAGGTTTCTCATATCTTATAGAAACCGCAGTTGAAATGCTTGTAGCGGACATCGCTCAAACAGTGTCATTTGAAGAATGTGGGCGACTAATGTGCGATAACTGGTAATTATTGAAGAGTTGGAAGAATCAACACATGAATGCTCCTGTTCTAAAACGGTCCAACTTTTTATCAATATGAATATTTGATATACTTTGAAGATTGATAGATTGAGGGTTGAGAATGCTTGAGGGTCAATCCTGACAAAATCAAAATTCCGGTTTTCACCAGTAAATGTGAACGAGGCTTCCTAACAAGGATTTCTGGCCTAGTCACAGAATATAAAGATGACATGGTAGATCAGTAAAAACTGAAATTGTCTTAGAAGAAACACATTGAAACCTGTAAGAGCTATAGGAACAACTTGAGAGCTGAAGCCTGGAATAGTGACCTGGATCTACATTTGCAAGCTGTAGTAGTGAGTTGATGTAGTGAGACCTGTCTAGAATACGTTAAAGTCAGCAGTGAAGCAGATGATAGTCAGAGACTCAGATTTTCCTTGAGATGTCTGCGGATCAAGGATAATGATTGCAGTAATCGGATATCCTTCACTGAAAGATAACCCAGACCCGAAAAACCTGAGGCATATGAATGAACAGCTGGAACAAACCGATTCATAAAGAAACTACCTACTTTTGTGTAAGAGAATCTAGAAGTAGAATGTCAGCTTCAAGTTCTATTGTGACAAATACGAGAAGCACATTTTACTTCTTGTTTCTGGGATTAATACAGAAAACTGGAAAAATACTTTCTCTCATAAAAAACAGAAGTCATCATTTTCAGCCAACTAAACTACCCACCAAAAAAAATGAAAGCCTCGCACTAGGATTCAGAGCATTTATTTGTTCTTATAGAGGGTGATTAATAAATGTATGATACATACCTTCCAATAAAAATGTTCGTATAGATTTTTTGACCACTCTGTAGAAGAACAATAATTTTGTTTGAAATATAACTTGTGGCGGAATTTGAACAGGTTTGACAAATCATCACCTAACTTTTGGAAAACAGAAAGTCCAAACCAAACTTCACGCTGTATTTAATAAGAATTTAATTCAAACTCTTCGACATAATACTTTTCAAAGAAACTTCAAAAAGTAACAAAAAAGTACTTTTCTAAGGGTCCTAATTCTCTGGCACACTCGGTATTGTCGAATACAGCAGAGTATTCAATCATTCTTCAGAAAGACATCTAAACAGTGGATTTATGCCAAGGCATTGTCAGTTGTGAACTTAGAATTGATAGTATAGCCAGTCTAAATATTTGAAAAACGTTATTTGGGACAAATTTGGATAACGAGATAATGTTATGAACTATACTTTTCTTGGATACTTGAAGCTTCAATCAGGAGTTTCCAAACACGGGCCTCCATCTCTTTAGATATCTATCTTTATATTCGACATGCATTTAGTACTATTACTCATCCATCCCTCTAGCGTATCTAATGGTCATAAAGCTTTCATCAAATATATTTAAATTGCAATCATTCTATAATTGTACTAAATAGGCGTTACTAATTTGATTAGTCATTTGAGATCAAAATACGTGTACTATTTGCATAATCATCGGGTTATATATTTGGTAATGACCATTATGAATTTGCCCCTTCCAATATTCCAGTTTTCTTCCATATCTTCATCACATTTCAATAAGAGCGAGCAAATATGCCACCACTACGCCATGAATAATTCAAACAATTACACGATAAGAGACAAATTATACAGTTCAACTTGAATTACTGCCTGTTCGTGAGAGAGAACGTGCCGTACCTTACCGACTAAATTACATGCTAAACTACAGGTGCTGAGTCGATTATTCAAATCACAGAAAAAAATCTCTTGTTTATTGTATTATGAAATTAGCTGAAAATTGAATAAATTAGTAAAAATGCATTGTTCAAAATTCTGCATAATAAGTTTGTCTCCAGATAGAGCAAAACAAGGTAATACCTGTCTATTTCGGATAATTGAAGTGTGTATTGTTTGTTTCTTGAGGGGTAAATCAAGCCGTGGTGGAGACCACATAAACCTTTTTATGGATTTACGAACACTGCCAAACTACCATATTATTTTGACATGGATAAAATATAAAATTTCTGATTCAAATTGTAATCTACCCCGAACTTTGAACAAATGGACAGTCTCACTTGATACTTGAATAGGTTTTAGGCTATTTTTAGTAAGTATATGAAAAAAATTATACATTGTTTATGCACAAAAGAGACTTTATGGAGGCCAAACAATTTGAGGAGAGGGAACGCCGAACAGGCCAAATTTGAGGAAATTATTTATTTCAAAAATAACTTGCATAGAACGAATGACATCAAATCGAGAGGCACTCGCACTGATGATCGGCAGTGTTTGTGGATTGAAGCTAATAAAATAGTATTCACCATTTTGTAAAAAAAGTTAATAAAACAATAACTTCAAAAAATGTTAAAGCGGAACTATTATCTATTAAAGCGATTGATGTTGTTTGATTTGAAACTGATGCTATCACTATTAACTATCAATCATTCTAACAAATTTCGTTTTGTGGATCGCCGGTGTCGCAATCCCATCAAAGTTAGATTGGATTAATATAGGCGGATTACGGTTACTTGGTTTGACAATTTGTCAGATCCTATTGGATATATTTATTTTCGTGGCGACAATCCCTTCTATTCGCCCGGGGGTATGCCGATCAAACAGAATAATTTATCAAGCCGAGTTGTCTACATTGTTCCCTAAGCAATGTTCGAGAAACGCGTCTGGGGATTTTATTTATGTCATATGAATTTCCTTTTTTGACGTTTCGAGCTGTGCGTAAGGGCAAAACGCGAGTCAGACTCGACGATATTTTGATTGTTGGGACGTGAGCGAGATGTCAATCAAATAATAGAACGTGCGAAGTGAAAAGGTATCAATCATATATTGATGGATTATGAGTATTGTTTCAGGAAATAGTTCTCTTCAAGATATAAGAAAACATTACCAATTTTATCATATAGGTAGCTGAAAAGACTTTCTTTACGTCTGAGCGCAGCAATTATCAACCTTACAACTTCCCAATCTACAAAAATTAGACAACGCATTATAACTCGACAAAATAGCTATTTTTTACGGCATATTTTTGTATCGATTATCCTTCATTCAAATAATTGATCTTGAAAAAAAGTAAAAATAAATCTATTGATTCGTTCAAAGCAATTCAATCGCCTTAATAAGGTCGATGTTGGTGATAAGTTCCAATACCATCACATCAATCGTATCCAAATAGTTTTTGTGGGGGTCTTTGTTGGGTTTCTTGGACATCTTCAAGAAATTTTGCGCAGATTAGGGAGATATGCTCGATCTGAAATATTATGTGTTTGTTGAAATGATGTCGAAAAATTTTCACAAGCAGTGAGCCAAATTCAAAAAAAATCTTCATGCTGAAATCGCACAAGAAAGACCCTGTAAACAGTTGGATCTGGCGAAAACAATACTACCATGATGGATTGGCGTAAGTTATCTCTTTGCAAAAAGCTAAGGTTGTTGAGAAAAAAGTTCCAGCTTTTCTTGGACAATATATCAAAAATCGATATCATTAAAAGTATATTGTCCAACAAAAGTTGAAACTTTCATCTTCAACAATTATGCTGATACTGGACGAAACCCCACTGCAAAAGCGAAGGATCCTTTAGAAAATGATCATTGTTTTCTGAAACAAAAAGATATTGCCCAAGGCACATAATTTGAAACGATTTTGATTATCTATAGCACTGGTTGTTCTTCTATTTTTTTTTCGCTATATAGAGTGATTATTAATTGATGAAAAGGAGGATATCCGGGTTGTTTTCCATCTTCAACTTGAGCTTGGCCCGTCACTGGTTGTAATACTTTTGAATGAATTTTTTCACATATTTATATTACGGTCCCTTAAACGATATTTTCAAATTTTCTGTGAAAAATAGATATTTCTTCCAATATTCCATAAACAAATATTGATTGTATGGTTGAGTTCCTGGAAATTGGAACAATAAACATCAATACAATATTTTGATTCACTGTGCTTTTGTCTCCGTTGATTTCTAATCTATTAACGTTTTATTTGTTGAGATGATATGCTGTACAAATATTAAAAATCCTCACCAACTAACAAAAATATGATTCCATGATTCCAATGTTCCCTCAATACTCACAGTACTTTTTATCAGCAAGTAGTATCATCTATCAAATTGATAATCACTCGAGCTCTGGAATGTGATGCATGTGATTTAGGCATTTTTCAATTTCCTTTTGAGTAGTTACATTTTCTGCTCCATGATCAACAGAGCGTACTTCATATGAGTAAGTTACTCGATAATCGTTGTTGATAAAACAAGTGATGCGTTTACTCATACCTAGTTCCTTTCAGAAATCGCAGTATCAAATCACAATTAAATGAAAAATGTGTTTTCCAATAAGTTGTAACCAATTACCTTCGTTGAAAATGTAAATATATTGGAAATGTATTTATGATGTGACAGTCACGTGTCTGATTTCTACCAATTAATTAACAGAATATATCTAATCAGTACTTGATTCAATTCTTGCTTGAACCCAATCTCGCCAGAGTTGTCATCGTTCTCTTATTTCTTCTAACAACGTTGCAATTAGTGTGACACAAATTCTGTAGCTTTTAATAATAATTTAATTAGCAGTTATCGACTCGCCAAACCATAAACAAAAAAGGGCAAGAAGAAAACAGGTGGTTCATTGTATCACAGTTATATGAATAATGTATTTGAACCAAATTTAAATTCTTTGGGTGCAAGGCGACCAGCAGCAACGAACCGGTTCCTCTTCTTTTGTGAAAGGCCGTATAATTTCATAAGTGTATGTTCGCCCCGAGTTATTTTGGAGAAAAGACAATGTCCTGATTTAAATACATTTATTGGGAGAAAATGACGAGATCGAATATTTGTTGGGTCTGGTGATTCGGACAGCTCGCATTTTTTGCCTACTCATTATTTCTTTGCAGAAGCTATAAATTATTGGTTTATGGAATTAGAAATTTTATATCGTGGTTTCCCAGTAGTAAATCATTTGAAGGTAATGTATTCGCTAGATTGACAGCTTGTGAAGCAACACCGTTGCACATGCTATGAATTTGTTCACAGTCAAAACTACGTGAGTGATTAGAAGTGAGTATTTCCTTGTTCTCGAGTAATTGAGATCTGACGGTGACTGTTCAGAAACATCATATATAGGGCAACAGAGATAAAGTGAATGGTATTTCGAAATGTTGTGTATTTTCTAATAGTTGTCAATTCATATGCATCTACAGGTGCACTCTGTAGATGCTTCATCCACATTTAAATTTACTAATCATGCTTGCTGCACATGAGTAACTTCTAGAGCATGTACATTTTTCCATTAATCTAACAGAAAATCTAAAATGTACGTAAGAAGTCCATTGTCAAGAATAAAAAATTTCTACTGATAAAGCATACTATAACAGATAACTGACAGTACCATACTATGCTAACATAAGCTGAAAGATCAACAGAACGAAAAAAAATCAACAGAAAACACACATAAAGTATATAAAATTGTTACTCCAATGTACCCTCAAATTCATCAAAGCCATAATGAGTCCACAGCGATAAGATTTTCTTCAACTTCCTCTTGAGCATCCCCGGATAAGTCGAGAATTTTAACCGTTTGGGCACGTGATTGAAGATCCTCCTTCCTTCATAGATGGAAGATCATTGCGGTTGGTTGAGGCAGGAGTAGGTCCAGAGCTTGTCTCTCGGGGGAGTGTGATCGCCTTTTCTAAGTTTAAGGACAGGACAAGAAGTGTCTGATCTTTTCTGTGAAACGAATAACATATCATTCAGATATTCTGTTGTGGTCCAAAATGGTATGCAATAACGGTTATGGACTTGATCATCGCGAAATATACGGTCCTCCAGACCCAACTCCCTCTTAGTCACACTAAACCCAAAACATCCAACAACGATTTTCTTGAAAGAGTAGGTGTGAAGAAATTTGATGTTATGCTTTGCCTGCAATTGCGCACCAGCAAGCATAACCATGCACTTCACATTTGAATCCAAGAACATTGGTCTTATCTATCTTCAGTGCTAGATGGCTAGCCTTACAGCAGTCCCTGATAATCGCGAGGTCCCCGGTTATTGTTGTTTTTATTGCGTCTATGTTCACTCCATGCCCTGAATAAACATAACGACAGCGAATGAGTTAAAAATCCCTGGGATATATTTGTATGGATTATATCGTTGTCATAAAATAAACAGAAGTGATCCCAACACAGAGCCCTGTGGAACATCAGAATAAACCCATTAACGATCTGCCTTCTTTGGAGATGATGGACTACCCTCGACCCATGAGTAACGAGCGAAACCAGTCAAAAGAAAAGCCTTACACAGATATCTCTACAGTTTGGTCAGTGATATATCATGATCTACGCATTCGATGACCTGAGAAAGCTGACATAATAGAGCACCCGAAGCAAGGCCCCTGTTGATAGTCAAGTATATACCATAACGATGGTTGAAGACCAGATCCGTCGTTCCTGTTTTAACCTAAAAACCTAGTCTTCCAGGTATTTTGAGAGTGTGAATTTTCAGGTAAATCGGCATCCTCTTCTGGGCAATCTTTTCATACCTTGATATAAGGAACAATAGCACAATCGGACAATGATTAGAGAGCTTCGCCACCGCTGTGTATGTGAACTCCCAGAGCAGTCGAAGAAAAATCACACGTAGATCATGGATTATAATATCGACGGCGATCTACAATACCCACTATGACCGTAAATACTAACTTTACAGAAGGAACAAACAACAATAAGTTGCTATGAGGCAACGGTTTTGTAGAATGCATTTTGTCGGCGCAATGCAATAGCTGCTATCTACAACCTCCCAAAATAGGTGCTCTTTTAGCTAATGAGTAAAACCGGACCAAAAAACTCACATCATAAGTTCAGTTATTTGTTACAGTACACTGAAAAACAGTTTTTTAGCTTCAATAGTTGATGATAACACAGAACTGGAGCCACCCCACATACCATGTATTGACTCTTGTTTGCAAGCACAGTCTTGATAACAGATATTGTTTTACCTCTGTATTATAAACACCGAATTTTTCTACAGTTAGCATAGCTCTGCTATGATATGTGCAACTGAATTATGAAGCCAACTGCAGTAAAATCTCACTTCTCGAAAAAATGTCGGTTAGCAGGTATTGTCAGATCACCGTCGATATGTTTTCTAATTTATCCAGAATCTGTTGGTCCAAAAAAGAAAGTGGCTGGAGTAGATACTTTTGATATATTCACCAGAGAACATTTTCTTATATTCATACATAATATGTATTATTTGCAATGTACCATATTATGGTTACATCGCATGAGACCAGTTCTTTTCTAGTTTTTCGTCAATGATGTTGGTTCCTGTTGCAAGCATTCCTAGCTCCTGCTGTATGCTGATGATCCGAAGGTATATATATTAAGCTGTCGGTAACAAACAAGATCTTCCTGGACCTGCAGTTGGATTCAGATGCCTTTGTCACCTGGTGCACAACATCAACATACCCAAATGCAAATCAATCACCAAAAATCTAAGAGACCATTTTTTTTCGCCTATAAGATTGATGGCTGGTGGAAAGAAGTTCTTGAAACCTTCAATGTTTTGGGTGTTACCACAGAACACATATACAGAGTTTAGAACAAAAACGTAAATGGAGGGCGGGACCTAAGTGAAAGCATTGATTCGCATCCACGGAGAGGCGCTGATGTGCCTGAAGTTCGTTAGATCTCGAAAAGATGGCGGTATGTGGAATGCCACATTACTGTGACTATATACAACACAGTGATGACAATAGAGCTCAGGTTAGCTGCAAAATGGCGGCTATACCCAGAATTTTGTTAATTTCCTGCCCCGGTGGCTCAGCGGTTTGATGTTGGCTTAGCGTGCAGAAGGTCCTGGGTTCGAATCCCAGCTCGGGTATGATACTTTCTATAAAGTCACTGTACTTTTTTTACTTTTTTTTAACTTTTTTTCATTGTATGACACTGAAATCAATGTTTTGATCGGCAAGTTATAGAATTTGATTCAAAAACAAGCACGAAACACGAACGACGCACACATGACAAAATGTAAACAATGAATGCTAGCTGCAACATGGCGGATCCGTCGCTAGCCAATAGAAAATAAGACCTCCATTGTCGTCACTGTCTTGTATATAGTCATGCATATATGTATGCCACATGACCGCTTATTAGCTTGTCATGATGACAGATGAAGTCACTTGAACGTCACCCTCTATCTTCATGTTGTCTCTCATGCTTGGATTTCTCTCTAAGTGAAAAATAAAATATAAAATAAATAAAGACATTTTCAACTTCATAGTCAATGTCAGTGCTTTTATGTGAAGGGAACTGTATAATTTACTACAGAAATCTTCAATAATACATTATTCAAGTCTGATAGTTCGATTCGCATCCACTTCATTCCGTGGCGCATTGTTCCCTAAAATTTTATACGTCAGTTTGTCTTCTAAACTTTGTATATGTGTTCTGTGGGTATTACTTTTGACATGAGGCCAAATTTCATAAACGACATTGAGAACATCAAGAGAAGCACCAAGGACAAGAGACACAAGAGCCATAACTTGGCTCTTCTATCATTTTTCTAGCATGTTCTTTATCTGTCCATACTCCATCGATATTTGTAGTCATCTTGAAAACCACTCACGTAATCTCCATTGTTTCATAGTTCAATAGATTTTAATTCATCGATAACAGTCTATTCTTTACAATATTTCTTCCTGTGGCTGGTGTTTTAACTGACTCTTCCGTACTCCAGGTAAATAATAATTATTTCGAACTACATAACGCCAATAAATCTCAGATCACCTGTTGAATCCATCAGCTGACATCCATTCTTCAGTAACTTGTGAAATATTAATCCCTACTTGCAAATCCTACATCTGGCAACAAAGGGACCTATTCCAATTCAGAAAAGAGACCCTCACAAATGAATACGGCTTTTCACAAATCTTAATTATTATTATACTTAGTTTTCATGCTTGTCATCATACAGTTACTGAATAAGCAGTCTTGTAAAGTAATGAAACTTCATAAGCTATTTCAGCACCTTTGTCTCCATTATCCTACTTAGCTAATCTTGAAAGCTTGCTTAATCTGTCAAAAAACAAAAAGCTGCCCTATTATGTGACCTGGACCTGGTATATACTATATTTTCCACAGTGCTACGCGAGCGCCTTTATTCCTTTATCTCGCCTTTCAGCGTTTTCAGAAACTTTCGCATTTGTTCAGGTTATTCATTAACGAGCTTGTGTTCTGCCCGGCGAGGCTTTATCAATCCCTGAAAAGTTTAATAAAAGCTTCCGAATAGACGACGGACTTTTGTTCAGCGTACACAGAGGTGGCGTCGCAATTATTCCATAATATAAATGGAAGTCTGGGAGTTACTTCTGCTGTTTTTAGCCCATTTCGATTGGTGGAGACGGACGCTGAAGAAGAGTTAGAATTTATCGATTGAAATAGAAAAAATGTTTATACCTTGTCGAACAGCGGAGGGTGTTGCGTATTGAGCCAGCACATATCGGTATATTTACTCACCAGACCAATATTCAAGGAACCTGTCACATGATTGTATGATGGTTACGCGTATTTTTTTTCGAGTAGATGTAACTTTCCACTCCTAACTAGTTCCGGATGAATCTTCTACCAAGAGATGTATTTCGAGAAGATTATTATCATTATTATTATTATTATTATTATTCTCATCGTCTATTCTCACATGTTTTCGATGTGGTATAAGGCTATGAGGGCTTTCGCAAAACTCACACCTTGTTGACCATTACACGATTTTTCTGAACGTCCGACATTTTTCTGGGATCACTGATTCATTTGGAAGTATATCCAGGCAAATACAATGTTTCTGCCGTTTGCTTCTGGTTGTCTCGTTATCACCCTGTCTTTGATGATTTGATCTTTGAAGTCTTTTGCTCCTTTTGTACATCCGTTCTGTTCTTTATGCTCGATATTTTGCTATGTGATATATTTTGTCACTTGTTCGGATATCGTTTTTATGATAATTTTGTATGTGGTGTTCAGGCATGAAATGAGTCTGTAGTTTTTAGGGTCGTGTGTGTTCTCGTTATCAGGTTTAAGATATGTTATGCCGTGTGTTAAGGATGATCGAACTTCTGTTGCGTGAGTGATTACATGTTGGATTATTTGTACCATTTTTTCATGTAGTGACGTTAGATGTTTCCAGACATAATTATAAATTTTATCTGGCCCTGGTGCTCTCCAGTTTGGCAGCTTCCTTAGTATGAGTTTTAATTCAAGTCCTTATTTCTTATTTATTTCTCATTGTAGCATTGTACCTGCGTTCGTATTTATGTTGATTTTTTTGTAAAGCAAGTCATGTTTTTGTTTTGGAGCTACCAATGAATTATTCATTTGTTTGAGATCACTGCGAATTTCACCTTTTTTGTATTAAAATCGGTTTTGCCATGGGTGCTTTTTGTTTGAATCTGTTTTGGCTTTTTTATTATTTGATTTATTTTTGCTGGTTGTTCCTAAGGTCTCTGAGATTGATATGGTCATGATAAACGTTATATCTATAAGTTCTTTACCACTTTTCATGTCATCTTTGTATTTATTATAGTTTTGGATAGTGCTCTTCGTCTTCCCGTTTTATTTCAACTTGGGTGAACGTTTCCTATTGCGGGGACTACCTTCTTTGTATAGTAACATATCTTTGTTGAATGTTCTATGTCTGTTGGTAACTCCTGATTGTCTGTTCCGATTGTGTTTGTTTGTATGAATTCTTCAGCTGTATCTGTGTGTGTTTGGTTTATGTGTAAATCTAATTCAGTCTCAGTGGTCATTGCGAATTCATCTTCGTTTTGTGTCTCCCATATTTCTAATCTTATTTGTTTCCTGATGGTGACAAGGAACAAATAGATTATTATTATCATTATTATTATTATTACTATTGATATTACTACATCCCGAAATATTCACTTATGTCTGCCCAGATATCCAGAAGTTGTTCAATTGAACCGATCTTGACAACCACACTCCACATTTATCCTTAATGATAATCAATTTCACGGTTTTGCACATTTTGGACGCCTTTGCCTCGTTTTGGCTTTGCAATATTGCGGATTGTTCTTTGCGATGTAAGTACTACAACATGAAGTGATCAATCGATTTTACTTTTCATCAATGTGAAAAATGTATTTGTAACTTGTCAATAAACATGGTATTTTTAGGGACAATATAGGTAAATTTTAATGATCCATGATGGGAGTGCAATATTCCGAGTAATGATTCATTATAAAAATATAAAAGATCACTTACAGTCCACAGTACAGCGTGTTTTTATGACACTATACAATATATAGTTGTGAAACTTTGTAAATGGACAATTTACACATTTTTGGGAAATATGAAAATTATTTGGATTATTATCAAGCTTTTTCCTTGAGTGAAGGATCACTGCTGCTCTTCTTCGTGGTGACTTGGCCGATCTGTGATTATGGCGACTAGAATTTCCTGCTGAGTTACTAGAAACCATCGCATTTCTGAACTCCATATACCAAACTTTATACGTAAATACATTTTTCAGAAAGAAAACATCATGGATATATTTCATTTCTGGTTTACAGTTTTCCAGTTTCATAACATTTTGTTGAATCAATATTGTGAAAGTTTCTCTGGATGGTTGATCACATTAAACATTCCATAAACAAAGTCTCAAACTTCGTATAGATATCCTTGAAAATACTCCTCATTGTATTCTACTCGAACTTCCATAGATCTCCGTAGTTTCTAGAAGTTTTCATTGCACCAGGATGAACAAAAACCGATGATTCATCAAGGCATCATTGACAACATATTGTTGGACACACCAACTTGTATCCGGATACATGTTGTCAACACTGTTGCGCGTCCAAACCAAAGATGTTGCTCGTTGCCAGTTGACGAGGTGAATAATTCAAAAATTGAACGTCATTATTATTGTTGACAATAAAAATAGATCTGTCAGCTACTGCTTAAGTTAATGCTGCTATCATGATAAAATCATCGCATGCCGTGAAACGAGAAAGGAAGTCGTGGTAGAGACAGTTATTAAAAAATGGGATAAGCTATGGTGACAACTTGGTGGCGGAGTGACTCTTGAACGACTATAGTTCATTCTGAAATCACTTGTTTTGATAGATTCACAAATACTGATTCCGTAGATCTCTGTTTGATCGCCCCTGAAATCTGCAAAAATACCGTGGCACAACTCCACCATCAATAATAGAGTTTGAGTTTTTATTTGGATCTTGAGAAAAAAAAATGTTTCTCTGTACAAACGGCTCTGGCAATTTTATTTGAAATTTTAGAGATGAGTCTATCCAAGATCTTTTCGAGATTTTTTTCGAGTTCAACTCTTCCACAATGGGTGCTAAAGGTACTTGAATATAAATGTGGCTTTAACAAAGTGAAAATGATTGTCAGTTCATGTTGAGCAAAAATGGTAACTTAAATTTCTCTCTCTCTCGATGAGTCGTTAGAAAAATGTATTCAAATCAATCAATTCCATAACAATAGAATAGATCAAAGTGCTGTCTGGTTTTTGTGTGAAAATGAACAGAACTTGATTTGATTGAGGTCGCTAGAAAAAAACGAGATTTTTCCAAAATTATAACACTCTGTTCTTTCTTAATGAGACGATTGCGAAGACAATGACATGTTCCCAAAGAAAAAGTGATTATCTCAATAAAGATACTCTATATCCCATGACAAAATGCGCACCTATTATGGTCTCTGTGTAAAAAATCGCGGTTTATATTTTTTTATGTAGGTTACTTAAAAAAAAACCGGCATAGAGGGGCATGAAAGAAATGACAAAAATTGAAAATACTATACCTGTATACCTCCAAACTATAGTAGGCTTCGCGACTTCTCAAACTGGAGCAGATTTTGTAAAGAGAGCGAGAGTTCACTTGCATATTCTCGAGATCGAATATGCAAGTGAACAACGCCAATTATAACTGAACCTTCTAAACATGCAGTATGTCCGCGGATGCGGTTAACAAGAAGACAAAACTCGGGACAAACCTAGCAAAAATGGGAATTAAGATGAGAACATTGACTTTTATTAAAAAATGTGAAAATATAAAATGGAACAACAGCAAACATTTTTAATCCTTTTCCGTAAAATGATTATCGGCTCCACATTTAGTCCCAACCTACTGAAGAAAATTTGAATTTATGAAGATTAAAAAATAAATAATAAACATTTCTCCAAGCTCGCACTTTACTAAAAATTTTAATATTATTATTATTGTTACACAAAACACAATAACAATAAATGATAATGTACAGGTATAAAAGTCATAATTATGAATGTTTGTAATATTTATATTTTATTATAAACTATGGTAAATTGCATGCGGACTTCTTTTATTTAAAAATTTCCGTAAATGCAAATTTCCTTCAAACGAAGGATTTTTGTCACTTGATCTTGTTTCATTTGATGTTCTCACATCATTGAATATATCATTATTATTTGTATGATAGAAATAGAATCAGATAACAATTGTCAGTGATGCAACTCGGAATCAAGATAATAATATTCTCTATCCAAAAAAGCCAGTGAAATTGACCAAATAGACAAAAAAAAACATTATCTTATAACTGATACTTGATTCATAGTTTTTTTTTTAAACTATCGACTAAACAGGTGTATGTTCGATACCAAACGCTTACTATTATTCCATTGTTGGATCGTGAAGTTTATTAGGTAACGCTCGGTTACGCTTTACGGTGTCTAATTACTATCCCTAATTCAGACATGCACATACAAGACTTTATTACTACTCTCAGATTTTATTGCATTCCGTTCAAATAAACTATTGTGCTAAATTAGCAGTTACGCCTAATTGAGTGCAATAGAAATCCGTTATCGATTTCGTGCTTTCCGAAATTGTCGGAGGGTATAGGCAAATCTGAGCATACGCGGTCTTCGTGATATAGTGGAAGACAAAAACATTGCGGTGTAGGGTGTAGCTAATCTCGCCGCGCTACAGTTGTTCACATCGCCGCGCTTTTAAGAGCGATGTACATTTTTCCGCACATCGTTATTATGACCCTAATGGACTCATCGCAAAGTTAGTCAGTAGTAGTTTTATGTAGCGTAGGTAGCTAAAAAACTAATATTTTTTCTATTGAGTCGCGGCGAGATGCGCGGCAAAGTGAGAGGACTGAGAGGCTAAGTGCTCTACCGGAGTATACTTAATTGCGTACACTAAATTCAAGGGCGTATCACTAAACTTAATGAAATACGATCATAATGAACATAGATGTTCGTGTAAGGCTTAGTTTCTTAACAAATTTCATCCGTGATCTATACAATCATAGTGTTCGAGAAAATGTGGGAGATCTGTCGGATTCAGGTCGAACATGAAATAATATGTTGACAAGGTCCTAAAATTTTTGACCCTAGGGGCCCTCTCTACGGAGAGATGGTCCCCCCAAGAATGCTACTAAAAATCTTTTTTCTTGTATACATTTCAAAGTATGTACTCAATTTAATTTAGTAAAGATTTTATACGACGGACACTACTGAGGACTCCTTTAAAAAGTGTCCTTAGAACACATTCATCTTATACATAGTTTACCAGAGGTGGAATAGCTTGTAACTATACAGAAAAATGAACTAATGGGTTGAAGTTTTTGAATGTGCTATTACTTTTTCGATAACTAGAATCCAAGTCATCAAATTTTAGGAGGCTGCTTCAGTTTTGTCAATTATTGTTATTTCTCAAGTAGAAAGAATGCATGAGATTTCTTGATTTTATCTTCTTCAACAGTTAGTTTTACTGTGTAAGTGAATCTGATGTGCAGATATTTTTTTATTAATAATGAAATTGAATATGTTGAATCTCATTTTGTATTCATGTATATTGTTTCTTCTTCTTTTTCAAAACACTTTGTCCATTATAGTACGCAGAACAAATACTTCGAGGTACTCATATGTATCAAGATGTAAACTCAACTTCAATTTAATTGCTATAAAAGCATTCAACATCATAAACTGATTTAAACTGGACCTTTTGTCAAGTGCAACGTGTGCGTGAAGTCTTAAAAGGAAACTCCCATTCTTACAATGGGGAGGACAAGATGAGATTTTTCGTTCATAATGGATTTCGTATAATTTGAATAGGGATTAGAGGTACAATCAGACCCCTCACGCTACGAGAGTTATACAGTGATCAAGTCCTGGGACGTGTTACATCATTGCGAAATATGTCTTTCCATTGCACAGTATAATTTATCTATATTGATGTATGAACTGACAAACATAGGTCCTCCCTAAGGTCGTTAACTGAAACCAGATGAGCCAGATTTCTTGCTGTGCACTTTTTCGGCGGCTTGTCAACGTTTGAAGGAGAATCATTCGGTGATACGTGCGAAAGTTATCACGATTAACGCAGTGGTGTGTACCAAAAATGAAAATTAGATTCATTAGAAGAAAAAATAATAAATTTGTTAAAATGTATGAAAAAGCTATATTACTGTCAAAGCTCTTTAAAGAAAATGATTTATTTTATGAAAACTATTTTTTTCAAACATTATGTTGGTCCGCAAATACATCGTTTTCTATATACAGAGTTCAATGTACTTGGTCAGGTGATATCGCGTTATGATTTTTTTCTACTTTCCACCATTTTATTTATATTAATTTGCTCTGTCCATAACATATATTCAAATTTTTCTGTGGCAATAAAGCATAATCGATTGATTGAGTGTTAACCTTTTATTGAGCATTAGTCTTTCGAAAATGATTTTTGTTTGACGTCAATTAGATTGAAATAATTATCAATTCCAGCGGCGTTCGTGAAGACACCTCACTCAATACTATTGTGGACAAAAGTTGTATGCCATGCACACATTTTTTCTAATTTCGGAAGTTGTTTTAGAGCAAGTGAATACCACGTATTCTTTTTTGTACCTTGCACTATGTTTGAGACAAAGAAAAACAGTAACCATTGTATTACATATCAATTTGTTATACTGTAACCAATTTTGTTTCAAAGAAGAAAAAACAAAACAAAGAGAAGAAGACGAAGGGGGTTATTCTAATTTTTTGGGTTTGATCAGGTGGAGATTGGTGAACGTTGCTAACTCGTGCGGAGAGTAGCCGTGGGTAGAAACACTCTAGAAAAACAGTTGTTGCGACTCTGATTTGCTCCACCCCCTTTTTATTTGAATTCCAAATTCGCCTATTTAAAAAAAACGAGAAGACTGCTGCGTGCGTCAAAGACTAGAGTTTGCCACAAAATACCATTTATTTACAACACGTTAGATATATACTGGAAAAATTTGACCTCACACGTCAGTTTTAGCGCCTAAAATAACTGACAATAAATCGATAAGCAAATGACGCGGGCTTGTATAAATATGCCCAATTGCCCAATTTATCGTAGGGCTTGGGTTGGGTGAGCTGGAGCTGCCAATAAAGCTTAATTAAATCGGGAAATCCTTCAGAAGATCGGCAAAAGAAGTCCGGCGTATCGTACCACACAGTAACCTCATATTGAAATAAATTTCTCAGGTTTTTTTAAAGAAAGAAACGAGAAACCAGGAGACCAAGTAACGTTGCAAGATTGATAAGTTCATCACTCCAAAGTGATCCCTGGACGAAAGTTAGTTCATGAGTGACTGTTACATATACACTATTATAGAATAATAATTTACATACTAAAAAATACTCAAACCTAAATTATCACTCGACAACTATAAATCTATTACTTATAATCATCCCGATAATACCACCATATTTGAGTAAAAATTTACAACATGAAGCTACGAATTTTCGGACCGTGAAAAATCATAAATACGTTTATTTCTGAAGCTTTTTGAGTGTTTTTGTACGATAAATGGACAATGCAATGCAGATTATCTTGTGATATCACAGATTTAGACCCAAAAATCGGACCCACTATGACACACTCCAGCAGATTAGCCTCAGTAGGCACCAAATCATCACTTATTCGCAAAAATATTTTGTATAACATTCAACCTAACACCAAAATAAAAACAAAGTTATAACAGGGAACAAACAAATAAGTCCAATTTGATCCGCCACTGCCAAATAATACCAAAAGTGATTATCCTTATCTGCACAGATGCCTCCGTCAAGCCATAAGACGAGTCTGATGATATCTCTACGCGCTCGCCTAAGTGTCAGACCCGATTCCTTTTCGGTGATTGATAGCGTTTTGCATTAGCTATTGACAGGTTGCATTGTCACTTTGCTTGCGGGACCCTGTGTTTTGAGCTACCGTTTGCCCGAGTTTTTTTTGAAAACGAATTCATACAGATCTGGTATAAATGGCTAGAATCAGGCAGAGTGATCAAGATCTAGCGCTGAGGATAACGTTGGTCTAGGGAAGAAATATAAGGAAGTTGGGAACTTTCGATATCAGGGTGTCTCGAATAAGAACCGACACAGAGCGGAAGCATGTATGGGAACCCAAAATATTATGATTTATAGCAACCTACCTATATACCTTGTTGCACCCCTAACAAGTTATTCGCCTTTCAAATGAGGTCTTGAACTTCTGGAAAATGTCAATATTTCAGTTGAATCTGACCTTAGGAATACCGAATATAGTACACGTTGTAAGTGTACCAAGAGCATTGATCGATGGTGATTGGAATTCAATTGAGGCGTTCTTAGGGGTTGATGGGGTATGATGCATCCTTAACATAATACAGAACTTTTTAACACGTTGACGGACTCAAACATGTTTGTTTCATTTTATGGAGCATTCGGTTCCAATACTTTTCTTGCTCTTGTTATTTAAAGAAAAAAATGTCATCTTCGGCAGAAACCCAAATAACTGAAGACACTTATAGTAGCTGACATAATGAAAATCATCGAAACTACCAACGTTGGCTATGAAATTAAGTCTCAGATTCTACAATAAGGTATAAAGTTTAAATAACTATCATGTGATAGAAAAAGTAACAATCTGAACAATAGAAATAACATACAATTAGCACTAAGAAATTACAAAAGTTGTTCAAAATGATCACCAGAATGTTAATTGTTTCTTATGAGTAAATATTTATTTTGAATTCGAATTCACAGTCTGACTCGATAAAAAACTGACGAGGAACACCCAAATTATTTTAACAGTTCCCAAAGAAATAAGACCCATTTGAGATCTGGCAATCATGGAGGCCAAACTTGTGAACAATAATTATTTCCTCGTCCAATCCATTTATTTCGAAACTGATGGTTTAGGAAGAAAACGGATGCCTCATCATGAAGTCGTCCGGACACTTCTTGAAGCGTGGAAAAATCACTTCATCGCAGTGGTCCACACATTATTTTTCTGCTGGCACCCTATTATACCTAACTGTAGATAATAGTATTTCCTACTACTTACTTTAAAAAACACGAAATACCTGGTCATCAAAAAAATTGAAACTATCTCACATCATTTTTATGTCCAAGAAAATAATTCAATCTCATTGGTGTTATCCATACTAATTATTAATCTTCATCAACGATATAGCTTTGAACCGTGATTGGTAGAAAGTCAAAAACAACAGCGATGTTAGAGTGTGAACTCTAGTTCGTTTCCTGAATGTAAAGGATTTAATTAACTCAGAATCTATGAGAACACTCTGAATGACATGGTAATACATTGAATATTAATTTGTAGGTATAACTATTATGCTACAATCATATGAATTCAGGAAATAATCTTGTAAAGCCCTCTATTAGAAAAAAAAAAAAAAAAAAAAAAATTCACTGCCTAGCCATTTTTCACTATTTTGTCGGTCTAGCCTCAGAAACGCCTTTTTTTTGCCTCTTTGGACGCAGTAAAATAGATTCAATTTTGTGTTGGCAGAGAATCTGTTTTATTTTTAGGGTGCATCATCCATTATCCACACTTTGGAACAACTTAATTGAACTCTTAATATTGTCGACTTATTTTCTTGGAACCTACACTTGGAAGGTGTACAAAATTTGGACTGTCAAAGTGCAGGCATAACCAGGATATTGAATTCTTTCAAAATTTAAAACATCACTTGCGAGGTGTTCAACTTCTGAGAGGTGCAAGGTGCAACTTGGTATATAGATGAGTTGCGTTAAATCATAAAATTTTGGGTTCCCCTACATGCTCCTGTCCTGTGTCGGTTCTTATGCGGGACACCCTATAGATATCTATGTTTTCTATTTTGCGAGGACAGTGCATCGTTTCAACGTGGACTGCTATGATCAACGGACTGGATGCAACTGTACTGGACCGGCTTGGTCCGAAACCACA
Source organism: Orchestes rusci (assembly GCA_958502075.1). Taxonomy (NCBI): domain Eukaryota; kingdom Metazoa; phylum Arthropoda; class Insecta; order Coleoptera; family Curculionidae; genus Orchestes; species Orchestes rusci. The sequence continues at coordinate 20,565,213 of OY293304.1, forward strand.
CTAAGATTTTCTCAACCTTCACCATTATATTTTTACCCACATACCATCGCTAATTTTGAAAAATACTGCTGCATCGCCATCACCAAGTACGTTCCACAAAAATGCCAGTCCCAGTCGTCATACAGCCACAAAATCCATAATTTAAGTAAACTCTCAATATTTTCAGAACTTTCGTATCTGTATCAGAACATAAATCGATCTATCATGTAAAGGAATTTTTAAGAACCACAAGCATTTCGCACAAAACTTTAAAACAAATCGAGAAGTGCCCTTCTTGTACCAAGGGTGCGATTTAATAAGATGGTCGAAAGCACGAATTCTGCTCAGGGAGCAACACTTCAGACAACAGAAATTCATACCTGTGAAATATTTGAATACCTGTTTCTGGTCAGATATCCACTCTAAACTGACCACTGGTGTTCTCGTCACTTGATGGATCAAATCAAATCAAAGTGCTTCATTGTTCAAATATCAGATATTTATAACAAAGCCATAGTATTACATGAAATTACGTCAACACAGGAAAAAAGACATGAACGAGTTGAGAAATCACATTACCGATGTAACAAATAGAAAAACATAATAATGTGTAGATTACAATCAGAACAAAAAAACCTTTTCTTACTCTAGCTTGTCCGCGAGAAATTTGGCGACCTATGCCTTCCTCCTCAATAAACAATCAACTCTTTTCCTGATGACATGATCTGAAGTGGATGTTTTTATTTCGCTTGGTAGATGATGAGGAACTTAATATTTTCAAACATCACTGAGCTTTTTGAGAGCGATAATTTTGAGATGGGTTACAGAATCATGTATGAGCCTCTCAACTTGTAAGTGGTTTGGTTATAATCACCAAGGTGCTTCTTAAAGGTGAGGCAGGCAGTCTCCAAAATAAAAATACTCGGAAAAGTGAGAATGCTATGACGCATAAAGAAAAAATAGCCTTCGGTTAATCCCGCACTGTTCTTTTCTGGAGTACAAATATTGATCTTAACGAGACTTGGCTGCGAAAACCCCAGAAGCCAGTGCCATATCTCAGATGACTCAGTAGGCTGAACGATCAATAATCAATCAATCAACTCATTCGAAATAATTCTGACTGCATATCCAGTTGTCAGTTGCACTTGAAGCTCATTAGGTTTGTTTTGACAAAGTCAAGACACAGTTTATCAGCATCACAACATTCCTTGACTTTCAGCATATCCCCTGCCACCATGTCTTCAAGGTGTCATGATGTTTAGTTTATGCGACCACAGAATAACAGAATCATCGGTGAACAGTGTGAATCACAAAGAATAATCGATGTCAAGTCGTTAGAATATAGAAGAGCAGGATAGGTCTAAGTACAGACCCCTGTGGGAAACCAAGCATATTGGGTAGTGGATTAGAAGTACTTTTTCTGATTCGCGCCATATATTGCCTTCCAAACAAGTATGATCTAAACCATTCCACCACTGTATAAGTCACCCAAGGATAAGATCTCAGTTCATATTGGAAATCTGCATCAAGATTCTCATTGTCTACCAGTTTTCAACAAACATTTTGTCTTCACTCACAGTATTGATAGTTATTATCAGTATTATGATATTTGCGATTGCCTTCCATTGAATCATTTATTATTAATCAAAAACGTGTCCACAAATTCAAGTCATTATACATAACCACACTGATAAAAGTTCTTCGCATTGCCCCGCCACACTTCACCACTATTATTTTCCCACCAAATTCGAAGCACTCTTTCGGCCACAGAAAACCCTCAAAAGTCAAGAGTCCCGAGTTGATTTTAAAGAGCAGCCGGGAATAATAAGTTCGAAGCTATTGTAAATCGAGAAAGTGTCTAGTGGCTGAAGCGGCTCGGAGCCACTACGTCGGAAATAAAAGTGAACAGGACCCCCGACAGGCGTCGATCCTTCAATTTGATCGCGTGCATTTCCGTATTGCTCTAATTGATGTAATTGACAATTAACTGTCATGCTGGTTTTATAGGTTTTGGGTTAATATGGTGTATCGGTATAACCATAAATTGTTTGACCTAGGTATAGTGGCAGCCTGCATGTTCACTACGTAAGGTCTAGACGTATGCCTTACTTCTCATATTATGACAAATGCCATATCATTATATCCTTCAATCGGTTTTTTTGTCACTGTAAAATATAACTTAGGTATGACATCATAATACTGATCCATCTTCAACTGGATTTTAAGGATAAGAAAGTCTTGTTCTCAGGAGTCATTTTCAAAAAATTCAAGACGCTTTCCACACAAGCTCGGAATAAAGCTAGGTCTCTACTCACATTCAACTGAAGAAGGCTTTTTCTTTCTAGGAGATATCTATGTAGAACATAACATACTTACATGAGATCCATGTTTTCATTTGATGATTAGAAGATGTTTATCAAAAATCCCTCCTTAGTCTCCAGACAACTGTAGTGTAAATGTTTTTGAAAATTTGCCGGATAATTCTCTGTCTGATCTGGTTGATGCCATCAACTATTCGTTTGAAAATGGAATATATCCTGATTGCTTGAAGAAAGGCACAGTAATTTCTCGATAGAAAAGTGAAAACATAAAAGATCCCTGAAATTACAGGCCCATTTCATTAATACCCACACTTTCAAAAATCATAGAAAATTTGGTGAAAAAGAGGATTATGTAATTTATAGACAAAATGTCTTCTCATAAACGAATGCCAACAAGGTTTTGAAAAGTCCCTTGACACAGCAAACACAATTCTTGATTTTCTGTAGAAGCTTTATGTTGATGAAAACGACGTGACGTTGCAGCGTGTAGTTTTTGTGAATTCAGAAAGGCATCCGACTGTGTGGACCGAACAACACTTTTGAATATATTGGAGATATACCTTTCTCGAGGAGTTATTCTGGACTGGTTAAGCTCCTACCTGTCAGGAAGAAATCAATTTGTAGAATGCCTGGGACATAAATCTTCTCTAAAAGAAAACCCCTTATAGTGTTTCACAAGATTTAGTCTTGGGACCTATTCTATTTATCTTGAGCATCAACGATATAGCGAACATCGATATTAAGGGAAAGTTTTCTTTGTTTGCGGATGACACAAAAATCCTTTGCCGCGATATCAACTCCACCAATTTAGAAGCCACAGTCTCCAGGGACATTTCAGATCATCAAGCAATGGTGTGATGCAAATTGTCTTCCAATGAACATTTATGAAACGAAACTTGTCTCGTTCCAATCCAAGTTAGCGGGTGTTCCATTGGGAGATGAAATTACTGATGGTGGATCAGCTATCAAGTTGTTGGGAAAATACTTAGATGAGAGGCTCAAGTTCCCAGACATACAACATATGATCTGTAGTTCTGACGATTTTTTTCTCAACAGCTTTTCCAGTCAATATTTATATTGCAGAAAAATAAATTGTGACGTCTTTGAAAGCTGCACCCAAGGACTGCCGCGATCATTTTATATACACATAGAGAAAATCACCACCAAGAGAAGTCATGATCTTGCACTACCCATTCCCAGGGGCAGTCTCACGAAGAGCTCTATTATGTATGATGAAGATCTGAAGATCTTTGACCATATTATGCCCGTTGAGTTGGGGGCAATTGTAGATATAATAATATAATAAAAGAATATTCTAACGACAAGTGAGAAAAACTTTACTGAAAAAACGTACTACAGTCTTGGAGAATAACTTAACGAAAGGTTTCAGTCTCTTGGTGAGCACTTCTCACATGATAGTTCGTACATGTTTGCTGTTCAATTCCTTGATATACACTGTGGGCCAAATTGAGTGAGAACATAGTTTGGTCCTCAACTTTTTCGTTCGTTTACGGATTTTGATGAATTTTGGATAGGATATTGGCCAATATGTTCTGGATGTTCCTACAAAACTGAGATTTCGAATTTTGGACAGGACCGGACTTACGACGTTTTTATGGAACTGGTGCTTTTAAGCTCGTTGCCAAAACGAATTGCACTACTTACAGACCAACTGATACATTTTTTGAGAAGGACTTTAGGGGGAAGAGGTGTCCTGATAATATCAATATTTTTGAACCATAACCTGAGAAACGATGTATTTTTCTGTATGATGGTGCTTGTGAGCATTCAAACTTATTCACTTTATTTTGATCAAAGTTTCTTGAAATTCCATAGAAATGGGGATCGTTTCTTCAAAATTAAAAAAAAAAAACTTGAGATTCTAGAGTTTGTCTGTTTGATTTTAAATAAGTAGACATGATTCAGTCTTTTAAAGATAAAATCTTGATTAAACGATTGATGGAAGAGAATATGTGTGCACGAGAATGTCCTGGTCCCTTCAAATTATCGAGTTAAAATGTAACGAAATTTATTCAACGAAAAAAAATATATATTTTTTTCCAACTTAAAAATCGACAAATCTCCAATAAACAACTCACGTTATTATGAGATCTCAAGAAACTTTGACCGAAGTTAAGTGAAATAGTTTTAATCCCGACAAGCACTAGCATACAGAAAAAAGCATCGTTTTTCAGGTTATGGTTCTAGAATATTGATATTTTCAGGATACTTTTTCCCACTAAGGCCCTTCTCAAAACATATATCAGTTGGTCTGTCAGTACCGCAGTTCGTTTTTGCCACAATTTCATAAAAACGGTCCAAGACCGGTCCTGGCAAAAATTCGAAAGCTCAATTCTAGGGTGACATTCAGAACATATTGATTAATATCATATCCAAAAATCATCAAAATCGATAAAGAAACAAAAAAGTTATCAAGCGTGAATTATGTTCTAACCCAATTTGGCCCACAGTGAGCGAAATTGAAAATTGTTCATTTTCAGGCACCCCTCGAATCTCAGATGATATATAATTCAGATGGGACACTCTATATATATTTGCTTAGTTTAAATGGCCTCGCTCCGAGCTTACCAAAAATATTCTTCACTTGATACTTTTTTTCAATAGCAAGATAGAAATCTTCAATTTTGAATAAATCTAGAAAAATCTGATCAATAGCATTCAAAAAATATGATACAGTCAACTATTTGTTCCAATAGTGATGTAGAAATCCACAGTTTTGATAAAATCAAGCAAGTTCTAGATAATGTGTACCACTTTAATAAAGTAGCCCATTGAAGTTGATAGAAACATCAGAACAGAGTGAGCAAGATATAAATACTTACTTATTTTGATGTATTTTTGATAATTGAGTATATTTTCATTTCAAAGCTGTTAAAGTTGTGTAAAAGCCTACTACTATTCAAAAGGTGCTTGATCTTCTTAAAATTGTGGATTTCTACCTTACTATCAAATAGAAGTATCAAGAATATTATATTTTAGGAATGCTCAGGGCAGGCCTTTTCAAAAACAGAAATATATGGGGTGTCTCATCAAAAAAAAAATCATAATAATATGCCTTCTATTTCCCAATCGGTTACTGCTAGAAAAAATCAGATACCAACACTGGTTCCACGCAAAAAACTCTACAAAAACCCATTTTTATTTTTTATCTACATTATATGACAGCTGTGCCTAAAGACGGACGATTTTCAATTTCGCCCCGTAAGGCAGAAACGGAGTGATTTATGAAAACTTTGTTTGTGGCATCGTTCCTTTTTCGAAAAAGTCGCACAACATCGCGATAGTCGCATCCCTCTATCGTCTCACATGAGGGAGATACTCCGCAAAGAGTGCAAAGACAACGAAAATACTACACCCTGTACACAAAAAAACTTATTGTAATGCAGAAGATTTTTGATACACTATGTGAAACTGCTAATGATGATAAATAATAACTATTCCCAATATATCAATCTCAAGAGAAGTCGAGACATCCAACTTATTCAAACTACTCTAGTTCAATTCAGCGAGAAGCTAGCTGATGGAATTCCGAGCTCAACCAACACGCCATTAATAGAACGCATTGACAGATACAAGGGCTGAAAATTGAACGCGTCTCATGAACGAACAATTGCAGGATTCAAGATTCTATAATGCCCCTGCGGCTTAACATGCTCCTGTTAAGTCGCTCCTCTAAGGACGGCTGGTAATTGAAACTGCTTCTTATTATATTATTGTTGTTGCGGCTCAATTTAGAATGCAATGGGGATGTAGAGGATGATGTTCGAATGATACATCGACTAGGAAGATTGGATGAGATGAGAGTTTCTATCTACGCCATGTGACTAACTTGATCCGTCGGTTCACTTGATTTATGGATGATGCGAATCGTTATTTGAATGTGAACATTTTGACTTTTTGCCAATTTCCATCCGAAAGTATTGGTGGCACAAATTATCATTATCGTCTTACTGGCCTTATTACTGAATCACGAAAAAGTCGGGATAAGTTAGTTTTTATCAGTTTTTCCTCGTGCTTGTTGAATCTGTAATTATATATTTCATATTGTTATTCGTATGGAATCCAGATACTTTATACATTCAACTATGAACAGACCTTACACTCCATCGCAATCATTGAGCATACAAATTTATCCAAAACAAAGAATAAGTGAAAAAACGTTCTATCAATACCCAGCTCATGAATATAAATATAGCGAATGTCTAGAACTTCTAAAATTATCCAGATTTGTTTTTCGCAAATATCCATACTCATCATCTTCGCGGAAAATCGCATATAATAAACTACTGGCGCATAATTCCTGTGTTGTCACAAGCTCATCAGTTCTAAGATGGCCGTTTCGTGTAGACAAGTGTCACCGCATGAATGCAATCTGTTGAGTTTCTGAATATGCGTCCGCAGGATGTTCATTCATAATCGCTGAAAGTAGCACCCGGAAGAACACCTTGCCAAAGTTCATTCACTGATTCAAAATTTACGAAATTATTCAGGCTTTCAGTTCGCCCGGAATTCTTCGGATTATTTCTGACGATCACAAGTGTCACGTAGAGTTGACCTTTAGTACATGGACGGCAAAATGCAGGGCTGGATCCAGATATAGAATGGATAGAGTAAAACTAAGCGTGTACACTTGACGTTTTTCACAATGTATCCTGCTCATCGAGGGCTCATGTTGTAGAAAAAAAAAATTACGGACTAATCATAGGTGAAGGGGTTGTTCAGGTGTTGAATGTTGAATGTTCAGGGTGGTGTTGAATGTTCAGGGGCATCAATATATCACAAAGAAAATGTCTCATGGACATGACGTGATGATTTGGATTCTTGCGAATCTACGAAAAAATTACATATACGGCCAGATATTTGGATGATGACCAAACCGCCCGTTTCAAAACTTTAATGGTTCTATTTTCCACTAATCAAAAAAAAAATTGTATCTTTCTGTTATTTTAGTGAATGCTCAAGTGTTTCTATGCGTGGTTCAAAATCTGAAGCCCCTTTCTTCGTATCCCAACAAACACAGGTCAAATTTACCGCTCCTTGACCTACGTATTGGTTGAGAGATAATAATGTCCAATTATGAAAAGCGCAAAATTATCGACATTTGTCTACATATTTTCCGATGCGGGAAAAAAAACTGAAGTAATTTGAAATCAATAAATAGGTCGATGGGTCCTCGCCAACCACTAGCTTGAAGGTGAATAAACGAACTGTCAACCTGTTTTACGTCAAAATGTGAAAAATCAGACCGTGTGTTCTTCAGTGAAACCTGTTTCTTACCTGTTGGTAAATAACAATGACGGAGAAAATATATTTCCATATTATTGTGAGATGGATAAGGATAAAGAACTATGGCACAGTCGCGTACACGTGTAATTAATGGAGTTTGGATTTCGTCACGTGTCGAAGTGGAAGAATGACTATGGCGCATACTGGGTTTGATATATCTGTAGTAGTTAATTATTGCTGATTGGAAGGAAATAAAAAAAGTTTTCTGTATAATATCGGGCAGATACTTGCAGAAAATTGATGAGCCCTAAATACATGCCTATTTCGATACATTATTGTCAGAGTTTGCAAAGTTTTGAAACATAACCTTGAATCCAGAATAACTAATAAGATGACTTCAGATTTATAAATTAAATTTCGAGTTCATCGATTTCGCTCACCCCACCGGATATTTATTTTTTGAATGTGAAGCGAAAAAACGTGAGCAATCGTTGGTTCCTTGTTCGATATTTAACATCGCAGTATTATTGTTCTCCCCATAATTGTTGATTTTGCTATGCTATTGTTTTACTGACTTGTCATCATAACATAACTGGAAGTATGCAAATGTTTATTGTTGTCCATGAGCAATTTCCATTTAAATTTAAATTCGACAAAATATTGGGAAAATATATTAGTACTAGTTTTGTTCTATTGGTCAAGTAATGTATACTATTATCATGTTTTTTATTGTTTTTACTTTAGCATTTTGCATTTGTATTTGCTTTGTGCATAAAATTTATTCAAATTTTTCTGTGGCAATAAAGCATATTTGATTTGATTTGATTTGAATTAGCCTGGTAGTGTTATAAACAAACTTGCCAGTGGTTCTCATCATCTTTGAATATGTGAATATCCCCGAAAGTAGGCAGAGATTCAATAAAGTTTGAATATATCGCATTGTTATTTTAGATGCTGACATTGAATCATGGTCGGCCCCATGTTGTGTACCCATAAGTTAATTTTTTGACCCAAATGACCTCTACCTAGTTCAAATTCGATGAAAGATTGACCTTTGTTGTAACCTAAAAGACATGTAGAAATAGAAACAGAATTATGGAGATAATTTAGTAATATTCCATCTCAATTCTGAAGAAAGTATGAACGTCTTGTACTTGGAGGTAATTTTTTGGTTGTTTTCAAGTAATTTTAGCTTTTTTCTTCATTTATTGGTTCAAACATTGTATGGCACTCGTGCGTTATGTTTCACAGGTCTCTTGAGAATGTATACCTTTCTCGCGTGACTTATTTTCAACACAACGCACCAGTTCGATAAATAACTATTATCTAACGCATGATAGTTATGGGTGTCATTGTTGATGACATTTTGGACAAGTGAAGTGTCAAATAACACACCAGTGTGTTATAATCCATAACTCACGTTTCCGTGGCAATCAAACAAACAACCTATTACATTCCCGTTGCAACCAAACAAACAATAACCTATTTTGACCAAATATAAACATGTCACTGTCTTCTGACACTGAAACTTATATTCAGTAATTATCTCTTTAAAAAACGATTTCCTCCATTTGTTGGATGAAACATTGTATGGCACTCGTGCGTTATGTTTCACAAATCACTTGAGAACTACAAATCTTTCTCGCGTGACTTATTTTCGACACGACGCACTAGTACCAGAAATAACCATTGTTGGGATGTTTTACGGAGTGTCCTATTTCCTTTAAGCATTTTGAGACATTGTTCAATTTATTTTTTTCATCAGAAAGATATTGAATTTTATTCAAGAATCTATTATCATTTTTGTTTGCATTATACTAATCTCCCAAGAAGTGATTAAAACGTATAGGTGTAGGTAATCAGATATAATCAGCTTATATTCTGAAAATGATAATCGGTAAGACAGTGCTGTAATTAATGATTTTTATGTTCAAAAAACTATGCCATAAACAAACAGCCTTTGTACAGTTACGATAATGAACTACTCATTTACTCAGGCGGAAGCGCACATTTCATTAAATCACATGTCATAAACACGGAACTGGATTAAACTCAACATAGTTTTCAGTAAACTACATTCAAAAAAAAATACTATCGAAGTAATTATGTATAGGCTGATAATGGGCATTGTTGTCCAGGTGCTATCATCCATGTGGTGTCATTTACCGGAAGAATCCTTAGGTGAAAAAACAATTTTTTTTTTTTTAATTGAGGACTTTCTACTTTGGATGTACTTGTGTCTAAGCTGAATGATAAATCGAAACTATTGTGTACTTTCACCAGACATTACCAGTCAATAACTCTAATATGCTCACTGTTTTCATGCATACAGCATTGTCCATATAAATGTATGCTTGTTGCTGATCCCGGACATTGTTGATCTTCACAAAAACATCGATCATTCTTTTTCCGCTGAAATACAGAACGCGTGCAGATGTATTCTGTTTTATTGTATTCTGGCTATGATGACAATAAATGGATGATATATTCCTATAATTACTATTATCAAAAGGTCATTCGGAAATGTAACTAGTGTTATAACCAATTTATCCTGAATCGCCCATCAAAATCATTTTATCCGATTTGATTATTAGTTAATTAAATCAATTTCCAACTTCCAATATGCATGTATGCTAATGTTGCAGAACATTTCAATTGAGCTGCAATCTGGGCTGCAATAGAACATTAACCTTGATGCTTCATTGCTAAAACTCTAACAAATTGTAGAGTTTACATAAACATTATTGGTCAAGTTGAAAAAGAGAAAAAACGTAAGAAAAAAGTGTAAAAGTAATAAAACCTGTATTTCAAAAAATAGACCAGTCTACTAGATTCAGTATTCTTGAATAAGTTATAAGGACCTATGGCTTGGTTTTTCCGTAGTCTTATCCACTATCATTATAAGCTACAATCATTAGAAGTTAATAAAAATTATATGAAGTGTATGCCTATTTGGACAAGAATAATGTGCTGAAACATAATCTTGTTATTCTTATCATCTTGGAAAATAATTTTGAGTTGTGATATTCTTGAAAAAAGTTTCGGATTTCAACATTTTTTTTTTATTTGGTAAACACGACGTTTCGATCAATAGCATCTTTGATCGTCATCAAGTTTGAATTGAGTAGTAGTAGTAATATTCTGTGGCAGATGATTCTCATAGAAGCAATTTGACGACTTTTTGTTTCCAAAGTATCTACGCAAAGTTGAATATGAAGATTATATCGATTTAAGATGTGTCACTTGATGGAAAATATTGTGCAAGAATAACATCTCCATTTTGTTACTATCAGTTATCTACTTTTTGAATGTTGGGATTAGCAACCCCTCCAATCATGCTTTTTTTGCATGAGTGCTGGTTCGAGCGTGAATCAAAACTACAAAAAACGTCCAGTGAATCTCAAGAGGTACCTACTAGCGTTGAAAATCAAAATATGCTCTGAACAATCCTCAAGAACCAGAGAAATTCTCGCACAGAGCATAAAGATTTATCACTATGTACCGGAAGACAGCCAACCAGAGATGACACTACCTCATAGGGCAATCAAAACTGACTGAATGGCAGATAAGCGGATAGTAAGAAACATAAAATCAAATAGGCAGTCTGCACACGGAAACTCTACAAGTACCAGGACCAAATGGAACATACCCTGCGTTTCTTTCTTCAAGAGGAGCTAGAGGAGATGGTCTCTTCCCAATGTGAAATTTTCTGAGCCAGCATAGCTCTAGGACATGGAGAGTAGCGAAAACAATATTTATTCCTGAGCCCGGAAGAAAAACGTTCCCAGAGGCAAAACATATCGCTCTATAAGCCTTTCCAGCTTTCTGCTAGAAACGCTTCTCATTGATAGGCGTGTCATTGGCAGAACATCCCATGTGTAAACATCAACATGCCCATCAGCCAGGTAGATCTCTGCCAATGCTTCTTCCAATGCGATCCACATGGAATATCGCGGTAGATTGCCTTCACGACGAAGAGTTGACACTAAGGAAAAACAAGCCGGCACCTCTATACCGTTCAGGAGAGTTGAACCCTCAAGTGTCGACAAAGATTAACTGTCTTTGTGGCGATCAGAGATGATCATGTGAACAACATATCACCAACATCACCAAAGGAAACATTTAGCGACCTGGCAAAAAAACTGACGATGTTCTGCGGCTAACGCGTACTCGGACAAGACTTGTGGTTGGGCTGCTGACAGGGCACTTATAGCACAATATTTGAGACTAGGTGCCTATGCCATCGCCATCGGTGGGAAAGTGAACATAACTGCAACATATATCATCTTTAACTGTAAAGCTCTGGCTCGCAGAGGATACGATATTTTCGATGCAACACACGACGTGGCGATGGTTCACTCTCCTATGAAATACTTGCTTGTAAGTTATTTGACCTGATTGAAGTATCAGAACCGGCGACTTTGGGTTAGCACAATGAACCGTTGACAGTTCCCAGTGTCATTAGTGCAATACCCAAACTTCTACCTAAATTATTCTAAAGTATTGTTTGTGATTATTTGACTCCGTTGTTAAGATATGAGACACTGATAATATGAATTCGTGTCTGGAAATTCAACAGAGACAAATCTTCTCTTCTATTCAGAAAACGTCATTGATGGATTAAAGAAGGGAACCCAGATTCACTCTCTATACACAGATTTGTCGAAAGCATTCGATAAGATTCAAACATGATATCTTTATAGGTAAATTGAGAGGATTTGGCTGAACTAGTGTTTTCCTCGAATGGATGGTTAGCTATTTAACTCGCCGCACCCAGGTATCGTATGAATGGATCTATCTCACGAAATATTACTATTCCCTCTGGTGTCCCTCAAGGTTGACACTTAGGCTCCTTCTATTCAAAAATTATAAATTTCTCAGATTCATCGGCTTCAAATTAAACACTAAGTGCAACTATGCCATCCTGGAAAATATGTTTAGTCTTAGCAATTTGGAAACACGACGAAATCATCGGGATCTCAAATTTTTGAACAAACTGTGTAATTTGTGTAGGTTTGCGTCCTAGAGTTGGATGTAACTGATGCGGGTTAGTGTGAAGAAGAACAGTGTAAAACAAAAACACTCAGTTGTGAATTTCCCGACGTTTTGGTCGTTTATTGCGACCTTTCTCAAGGCCAAGAATCAAGAAAAAAGACATTACAGACATTGCTACAGTTAACAAGTTGAACAAAAGCAAAAGTTTATACAGAAAAAAAGACTATAAACTATAAACATCACAATATCATACTAATTACTTATCTTATTGGTTTTTTGCTTTTTTTTTGTATGAGTTGAGTTTTGAGTGATTGAGTAATTTGGTCCAGTGTATATTATACTCTTATCTGTTATTTCATTGACATATATAGGCAACCCACGAATCTTTCGGTCTAATAATTACAATGTTGTCACGTTGACGCGCAGGTCTTAACATTAATGTACGCTAATGGAGCATTTATTTGTTTTTTTTTGTGAATCCAGGATTAAGTTTGACATCCATGCTTCGCAGTTTATTATAATAAAAACATATTGTTCCTTAACATTTTTGAATCCGTTTGTGCAAGTCACGTTTATCTGTTGTTCGTCTTGATGAATTTTTTTAACTTATAATATGTTTACGTAGTTTACTTGCTTTGTTTAATTTTTTTCACCATCATGTACACGTATATTCCTGTGATTAAACACGCTCAATCTGATTAAGTAAGTACTAATTGTTTGTTTAGATAAATAATTAGTATGACATTGTAGTGTTTATTTTATGTTTTTTTTTTCTGTATTAACTTTTACTTTTTTTCAACTTGTTTACTGTAGCAATGTCTGTATCGTCTTTTTTCTTAATTCTAGCCCTTGAGAAAGGTCGCAATAAACGGCCGAAATAACGTCGAGAAATTCACAACTGAGTGTTTTTGTTTCACACTGTCCTTCTTACTAACCCGCTTCAGTTACAGACTGTGTAATAATCAGGTATACTGCCCAGATCTCCTCAATTTGGTGTCATTTCATGTCCCGTCGAGACATTCATGTTCTAAAGCACTTTTTCATCAAAATGTTCACCGTACTAGTTATGGGTCAAATTCATTTGTGTCTAGAGCTGCATGCCTTGACGATGATCATTTGGAATTACTGAATTTTTCGGTTACTTTTTCCAAATCTGATGGGATTCTTAAACACCATGTATTATAAGAAGTTTTAGTTTAGTTAGGTAGATAAGTTGTGCTTATGTGGGAATGTTGGGATATTCCAAAATAGGTTGAGCCTGTTAATGAATAAATAAATAAATAAATAAATCGGTAAGAGAATCGCCCGGCCCCGTCGTAAGCAACAACAACAACAATACTATGTACAGTCGACCGGAAAAGAAACCGAACGAGCTGGACGTCGTTTCACTGGAATACGTTATGTTTTTTGCCGGTTTAACGATATACCTTGGATATGCCTATCCAAATTTAGTTTTATACGAAAAAAAGACATACAGAGAGAGAGAGAGATGTGCATATTGATTACTACGCCAAACAGTTATTTGAGTAAATCGTCATTTGATAAAATAACTACATTGAAAACAGGGAGGTCAAAACGGGGTCTTCCCCCATCCACACTGGGTAGTTTTGTAGCCTTGACTATGGTTTTTACATCTTCATAACAACCGTGATCCTCCATGGGAATTGGTACAAGTTTGTTACTCCTTAATATTACAGTATTTTTGTAATGAAAGCTACAGCTTCTCATATGATTTTAGGATCTTCACTTGCAATAATGAACCTATCTCATGAAGCTTCGCCAGTCCGTAAATGCAGCAGGAATCTTCATTGTCTGTTTGAGAAATAGAACTGCAAGATTCCGCACGCATTGTGACGATTATTTATACTTATACACTAGAATGATCGTATCTTTTGAAAAAGATGCCCATCTTCTTGTCATCGTATCCCATTTTAGAAAAAATGCTTTCAACCATTTGTGTACCAGGCTTTAAAACCTTGAGAGAAATTTAAAAGTGATAAAAAAAAACGAAAACAGAAGTTTAAAAAACGTTGGTTTCATTTTCTTATACCGCAAAAAATATTTACAATGATTCTTTAAAAACTACCAATTCACATGATGAGTGGGAGCCATATAAATAATGTAGTTCGATCCTGTATGTTGAGGCGACTATTCTCTATAGCCTGCAAAATCTTATTAAGTGGTTTAATGTACGACATCTCTAGCACATCCGGTCTTAAATTTAGACATGTCCTAGGAAAGATAATAAAGCATGGATCTGTCTTAAAATCACATTCAACTACATTTAACGCAAGATATTATGGAGCGATGATTTTCTATGTTTGTTCTCCACATCGTGTCGTTGGAGGCTAATTTTGGTTTGTGCTAAAAATATTTGCTTCCCTAAATATTCCACTGTTAACGTTTTGAAGTAGGCAACAATGTTGGGCCAGGTCATAGTTTGACCAAGAAGAGATGTTCACGAGATTTATGACTGGAGTGAATCAAGGAGATTCATTACTTTTCCCATAAAAGATATTTCGGCTTACTTTCCACGCCAACTCAGATTTAGAACAATAACAAAACCATGTATCCTTTTAATTAACTAACTCGCAGGTTTTGGGTTTCGACCACATCTGTTCCAAGTTAAATAAGTGTTTTATTACCTGAGAGGAGCCCACGCCTCACGCCTTTGCTCGAGCCATTTTTCATTATTAACGTCAAGATATTATTGTTTTCATTTATGCGGTACTATTTCGAGAATAATGGATGACTATTTATGCCCATATTGGACACGGTTGTACGCATATTAATGAAAATGATACTAGACTGGCGCTATCTATCACTTGATGCGGTGCCCCAGGTGATTTTTGAATTATTTTATGTAAGGGAGATTATATTCTTGAAGGCTATTAGAATGGTATATGATTTGATAACAGATATACTTTATCTCTAGTTTAGTCTGATAATAATTACAACGTTGTCCAGAGAATTATTACTTTTTGACTTGTGAAGATTTTTGTGATTATTACGTCGTTGCGCCACATTTCATCAACAGCCAGTCATCAAGGTAGATCAATATAACACGTTTCCTTGTCCACTTCACTATATTTGCAGAAGATTCTGAAACATTTCACTTTTTTAGATTCATAATCTTTAGAGCCCAAAGTTTGTATGGGATATTCAAAGGTGCATTCACTTTTCTATAATAAAAAAAAATCGCTGAAGACTACACAGGACAAGTGCGAACTAAAGACTTCAAAGTTTTGAATTTTCTGATCTGACTTCACCCGAAAGAGTATTTCATAGGATACCCGATCGTGCCGTGACGTCACTAACTTGAAAAAACTGTATTGAACGTTTCTATTAACTCTTCCTTCTATTTCTTCAGATATTTTTGAAGTGAATCTTTTTTTTAAAAAAGAACAAACAAAATAACTGGTGAGATTTACTAAGGTATGCAAAGAAAACTTTATGCAATAATGAGAGCTAAAATCATGTAAGTTAATACAGGTGATAGGCTGAAATAGAGTTGAAGCCACTTTTTTCTCCGATAATATCACCACTAACAAACCAAAATATAATCATATGAATTCTTGATGTATAACATTAAGAGAAAATTTTCCAATTCTTCGAATGTACCTACCCTGAAATAGAGAAGTATTTGAGTCTCAGGTAATTGATTCCGGTGTTGTAGAAATTGATGTTACCGGTTAGAAAAGTTTCATTTATTTTGAATTTATTTCAAAGCTTAGTGAGAACAATAATTCAGAGAGATACAAATTCATATTTTGATGTCGACTGTTACAAATGTATTTTTCCAATATCATTTGTTTTCTATCATAGGTCATGAAATTACTAGAAATCAGAGGAGTCAAAGGTTACTTTTTGTACAACAATAATAATTATAAATGTTCATTAGCTTGAGTTGGAACGGAATGCGTCGCAATCTCGATAATTTGTTGACAACATTTTTTCAATATTCTCTAGACAAAGACTTGTTATACTTCCTTGTTTTTTATTTATTCAAAATATACTTATTGATGAAGTCTTCAGTATACCTAGGAGAAAAAAATACATTAGGTAACTATATCACCATTCATAATAGGAACTCACCCTACCACAAATACACTAAAAATTTTCCCAATCATTTTAGAAAAAAAATCTTTACGCGTTCTCGATGTAATGGTTCGTTGAACAAAAAAACTAGAAACTACTTGGAAACTGAAGAGTACAAATTAAACTATTTGCCTTCTTTTGAGGTAGTTCTATATGTATAGAGTATTCTAATATATACATAAATATGGCATACTTTCGATACACTCCATAAGGAAGGTCAAAATAGCCCTAGTTTGTAGAGTACTTTTGTCCATGAGAGATCACGAGAGTATTTATAGCATTAGTTTTCAGCTCTGTAAAATGGCACTGTCAAAAATTGACAATTCAAAGCATCGACTTTTATATGATATCATGAGTCATGGCCTACACAACATCACCGTATGGCAAGTTTGTGACTGGCTTCAGGAGGACTGCCATATCTCCAAATAGCGCTTAACAACACTAGACTCCATGTTGGGATATGATGTGAGGTTTTGTAGACCTCAAACTATCACTAGCAAGAGTAGACAATGAAATTATTGCCTTGACAGTTAGAGAAAGAGAAAATGCCTCGAGAATCAAAAAACAATCTGGATTCAAGGATTTTGAACATTGATATTAATAATTTGAGGTATTATATATATCATTATGATATTGTAAACATAATAATTATTCATCAATAATTATTATTGTTTTTCAATTTGTTTCCAAATTCATCATAAATGTCAGTTGACTGCTCTATTGATAATTTTATTATTATGTCGAAATATACAAAATATAGTGATGAGTTATGAGTTGCAGTTTGTCATCTATATCCATGCATGATGTCACGTTGGTATTGGAGGCAAATACATTTAGTGCAAATCCACTCAATTATTTGCCGCTGATAGAATAGACGCACAACCCAGATTAGGGGTCACGCTGAGCAAGCAGTTTTGTTGCCATGAATAGTCACGCCCAGCCCAGCCAACTTCTTTCTTCAAGTAAGTAGTGTAATCCCTCTGACTTTCATGAACGTCCAGTGAGTATTGTAGCACCCTACAGTTTCCCTTAACCCCAAGGGTATATTCAACAAGAGAGAAAACATGCTCGACCTAGTACTATGGTAGTAGAGATGGGTTCAGTCGAAGGCCCAATCTGACAAGTTACTCGATATTATTATTAACAGATATTGGAATGTGACATAGAGGGTATTTTATTGATTAGGGCACCTTTCCAAAACTTAAAACGACAAATGGCGAGTCAGAATATGATGAAGAAATATTTATAAAAAAGCCATGTTCTCACAGAATACACCCAGAAGCAATATGTACTGGGATAATTACTATTAGTAGTTATTTATTAGGGATAAAATTGAGAAAAAATATTTTTTCTGCTAAATATCTGGGAAATATTCAAACAACAAACGATTTTGGTCTTATAATTTCAGCTACCCGGATAGAAAATATCGAGCAAAAATCAAAAGCCGATCAAGAGACGATCGCAAGAACTAGAATTTAAAAAAAAAAAAAAAATCCAGCGAAATTCAATACAAGATGAGCATGGGTTACTCCTTTAAACTGGAGTTCTGTAATTCCTGAAAATTCAGTGAAGAGATCAAATCAGAATTGCTTTTAAATCATTAATTATTTCAATGTGATGAAATGACAGACATAATGATTGTTCATGAAGTAAATAGACGAAATAGAATAAGAAATGAAATTGCATGTAAATATAAGAACTTTTTATTGATTCTACATAAATGTACCCGCAGATATTCATCTGAATCTACATATCGTTTAGCTTATTCATTGAACAATTGTCATTCCGTTCACATCAATAACTCTTTGAGAAAATTGCAGGAGATTACACAGATTAGAGAAATTATTAAGGCTGATTTATAGCTGAAATTACCTCACTTGAACAAAATCGGACATGTTGTGTCGGTGCAAACCTGAGTGACAGTGATTGTACGTAATACAATCATAAATTATTTCAAATAAAAAAGCTGAATATCTACCGAAATAATTTATGTTTAACCCATATACGTCATTTGGATTTCTTTGACGAGGATAAAAAATTAATCGCCTCGACGAAATTCTTTATTTATTGAGGTTAATCTAGGAATGATACATAGTTATCATTGGAATTAAATTAATACTACTGTAAGAATAGTATTATTGCTCGGTCACCTGGAATTGGCAGGGAAAGGTAATATGGAGATTGGTCTGTGAAATAATAAAACCATTCTTATATGTTTGTTGAAATAGTCCACTCTGCAACAAGAAATACCAATATTTGCGAGCTGACTGATTTTGGTTTACTATGAAAATCCCTATAAAACCTTCAAGATTGGATGTTGAAACTATGAATACATGTGTACTCATTGGTGTTAACTCAGGTGATTAGTGTCTACACATGTGTATCTTCAAACTAAAATTGATCATCTGTTATGTTAAGCCATACAAGGATCTGTCAATCAATCTAGTAGCGGATTTACCCTAGAACTGTGCAAATCAGCTATAAATAATGATCAAGAAAAAAAAGTTCTTGCGATGTCTACGTAAGGCTGTCTAGAGAAAAAATCTATCAATTTGGAATGTATGTTCTGATTTCAATTATCTACGTCTTGTAGATCGAACAGCATCACTGGATTAATCAAAACAACAAAACATCTAGAGAAAAAATCAATTATATCTCAAAAAGTATCAATAACAGAGATATGATCTTGGGTTATTCACGAAATTATTATTATAAAAATTAGGCAATCTTTTGAAAATTAAGTAGAAAGATACTAAAACATCTTTCTCGCTTTATCACATCCATATCTGCTTATCAGAATGCCAAATGATTTTTTCTACGACTGTACGGTAATATCACCATTGTGCAATCGATATTAGTTAGGAAACGTAGCAAATTGTACAACTGTACGGAAATGAAACCATTCCCTAACTGTTGCCATGGAAACGAGTGCGAACTGAATGGAAATGGCACCTCCGCCAAAAACAAAAAGTAAAAATCGATATTAATTATACAATAGTGATAATAATTAGGAGTCGTAGAAAAAGTATAGTGTACAACTCGCATGGAAATGGGTATCATTCCATGCTGGTTGCACAATATACTATTTTTTATTGTAAGTCAACTGTGCGGATGTGTTATCAGTTATGAATAAACCAGAAACATCTAGGTGAAGGTAATTCAAACCTTATAGATTGATGATTCTCTAAAACACTTATTTCAAATATTCTGACATGATAGCAAAGATATTTGGCTGGTCGTAATCTATGGAGTTACGGAAGAAAATCGAAATTTGAAGTTTTTTGTTGTTTTGTAGCACACGGGAAATGAAAGAATATCCCGATTGATGCTTTGTATTTTCGAATGTTAGATTGCTAAATTTTCATTCGCAAAAATTCAACAGCTTCCCATTCGATATTTTGGCAACCTTCCACTGTCAAAGGCCTTACTTGAGTATTACCCACTTGTAGAAATTCAAGAGTGTAGGTGAGTGAATACTTACTATGATAGTGGCTGTTTGATGGTGGATTTTCTTGTGTATCATTGTTCTCATGTCGTGAGTTTTAAAATTAGTTTGTGTTTCATACTATATCATTTCCTACCACCTTTTTGAAATTTTATAAAGCAAATGTAGACAATTTTGACATGACAAGTTATTGCAAGTAGGGCAGCCTCTTTGAGTTGGGTCAGTGCTAGTGATTTGTTCCTCACTTTTCCTAAATGTTCAGTTAAGCAGTATTTTTGGTGACAATGATAAGTTATTGCAAGTAGGGCAGCCTCTTCGAGTTGGGTCAGTGCTGGTGATTTGTTCCTCACTTTTCCTAAATGTTCAGTTTTGGTAACATAGTCTTCTAAGGGTTGTGTGATGATATGTAAATCTTAGTATCTACAAGCTTTCGGATGTTCGTTCAGATGTTCGGACAGAACCTGAAATAACTACGTGAATCAATCGTTTTCTTTAGCAAATAGCTTTTTATTGTTAGTTAGCCTTTTGTGTTGCAGGTATGTACGACGATTGTTTTAAACTTGCTGTTCGCAGACTTGCTTTTCTCAGGTCTCTTTCTGACTCCCAATAGAATTATTTGATGTGTTTTCGATAAGACTAGGTGAGGTGCTATCAAGAGTGGGTTGAATAATGGCAAAATCGGTGAACACCAGACCACAGAACTGCAGGCAAGTTGGTTGAGGTTATTGGTTGTTGATGGTCGACTTTAGGCAGCAAGGGCACTCATCGGCCAGTGGTTCGTTATACCAGCAACATAAACACTAAAGTCATTCCCAACTAAGTCCTTTATGAAAAAAGTATAATAACAATTTTGATAGTAATATCATAATAATGTTTCGGAAATAGACGACATTTGAATGAGAATGTATTGTGAAAGTTAAAATGAAATTTGAAGAAATAAAGTGATTGTTTCAGAACTATAAACTGAGGGTTTGCGTGGCAAATCTTCCGAAGTCAATCGCAGATAAAAATATGTTGCCACTTCACTAATCACATAAGGTTCCAACCCCCAGAAGTACCGATCAATGGTCGTCCGAGATCATGCACAATACTTAAAAAGCGTTCCAACTCAGAGATGATCGTTTATGGTACGATTTCGTGAACATTCCAAACAAACAAGCAAGTACCATGTGGACTGACTAATGCCTGACATGCTTAATTCAATATATCAGCTTCATTCTCATCTCAAATCTGTTTATTCTTCGTGCTACCTAGGTATACCTACATAAAACTTTTTTCTGAATTTGTGTAGAAGACTTTTACATCAGAAAATTGAGAGGCGATAAAGAAGTAAGAGAATTTTCTTGATTTGGCTCAAGTGCACGCGATTTAGAACTCCTAGAATAACAACAAAATGTGGAAAATCGAAAGCGGGGTCTACACATAACATTTTACCTTACGATTTGCATGATCAGTCAACAGTCTTCAAGTAAAACATTGTTTGCGGACTGAAAACAGCTTGATCGCTAATTCTTCAACCCTCTTATCTGAACCTTTTAACTGACATGCAGGACGTGAGGTAAAATGTTATGGGTAGACCCCGCTCAGGTCAGGCAATAAGTGTATCCAAGTTGCTACTGATTTATCTATGAACACGTTATTTCAAGTCTACGATGTGGGTATACTTATCGCTATGTGGTTTTTACATGTTTTGAAAGAAATATTTTCATTCCACTCTGATTCTCTAATGAATGTTTTATTGAACATTTTCGATTGTCAAGGGGAGTTGTAGCTGGTATCAGTGATAAATCAACAACCAAATTGGTCAATATGAAATCATTTATTTTGAAAACGGTCATGAATCTGTTCCAACCAGCAGTCGCTACAGTACCGGAATATAACCTTGCAGTGTCGACGCGTGCGATGGCGTGCGCTTCAGATCGATCGAGGTTCCGAAAAAGTTCCATGGCGATACAAAAACGTGGATTTGGAATATATTTCATGATACTCGATCAAAAATTTTGCTAATCGAAGACCAAAAAGTGTATCGTTCGAGATTTTGCGCAGAATTGGTCACTGGCCAATGAGCTCAAGAAGCCTCGGGCGTGGAATGGATGGTTGAACATTTTGAAATTTCATCTATTTTGCAGAATTTATGAAGAAAATTAAAACTATTGTAATATTTCTCGCTATAGAAACACTTGTCCAGTTTTAATCTATTTATTCAAAGACACTACAGCACAATCACAACACCACAGATATTTATGTTCACAACCACAACTCATTCATGTTTTCGATCAAAATCTGAACTGAACTCTTGTCTGAATGGCGGGCCTTTATATCTTCTTCCATTCTTTGATAGATGACGAAAGTTCTCCAAAGTTCAAGATATAGGCAACTGAAAATTAGAGATCATTATAGAAAACAGTGGTTCGAACATGTGACAAACGTGACAAGAGCCGACATATTCAAGGGAGACATAATGGTTGTAAGGTTTTCCCTGCTGTCGGCTGCCTTGCAATGTCATACCGCTGGGCATGTTTCGTCACATTGCTTCCTTCTAGAGCATTTCGTCAAGAAATGTTTTCATGTCGGTATCAGAAATTGCCCCCAAAGCTGCAGTGTGATGTACGGTGAAAATAACAGTTCTCTGTCCTCTGGTTCGCCACTCAATGCCATTCCCCTCACAGATCACCTCCAGCATTCTTCTCACCACACGCCACACTCCACTCGGTCATTGGTCATGGTCATTTCTGAAATTGCCAAATGATCCAGTTCCTGTGACATCAAGTCTCGAAGATGACTGAGGGCTTTCCAGACATCATTGTAGGTGGTCAGATGTTCAACTGCCAAAGTCTCGAGTTCATAAGAATGGTAGTTATGTTCTCCACCCATGGTTTGATGGCTGTAATAATTTGTAGGATGCAGCCTCCCATCTTCTTGTCGCTGTAGAAGGATTCCGGCCAAACCCAGCTTACTAGCATTGGTATGCACCTCGGTATGTGCTGTAGGATTATATAGAGCAAGAATGGGTCTTTGCACTAGGTTTGTCTTCAATATTTTGAACGCAGCTTCTTCTTTTAGTCCCCAAGTCCATGGTGTGTTCTTTTTAAGAAGGGCAGTCAAAGGTCGGGCTGAACGTGCATAATCTCTGACGATATGTCGAAAATACCCAGTCAATCCGAAAAATTGTCGAATCTGATGCACTGATCGTGGTGTTGAAAATTCTTTTATTGCCTTCGTTTTATCCTTTCCGGGTTTTACTTTGCCCTGACTAATTTCAAATCCCAAATAGTTGACTGATGATGTTGAAAAAATTGCACTTCTTCAAGTTTAGTGTCAAACCTTCGTTTCTCAAGAGATCCAAAACTATTTTTAGGTTTTCCATTCCTTTCTTGATCGTTGAAGTATGGATCAACACATCATCAAGATAAACGCTGCAATATCCCTGGCAGGGCCTAGTACTCGATTGATAAGTCGTTGAAACACGCTTGGTGCATTAGTCAATCCAAATGGCATCCTATTAAATTCGTATTGCCCCTCATTGGTTAGAAAGGCGGTTAGGTGTTTGGAATGTTCCGCAACCGGAATTTGATGATAACCGGACCGCAGATCTAGGGTGGTGAAAAATGAACTTCCATGTAATCGGTTCAGTTGATCATCTACCCTGGGCAACGGAAATCTATCTTTCACAGTCTGCAAGTTCAACTTCCTATAATCTATACACAGTCTTCTTTCTCCATTTTTTTTCTTACCAGTACTATCGGAGAAGAAAAAGGAGAACTGGACTCCCTTATAATGCCATCCTTTAGAAGCTCATCCACTATGGTCTTGATGATAAACTAGAAGATCTCTCCATATCTTGTCGGTCTCCAACTTTTTCTTCTGGATCCCCTTGTTGTTCGATTTTTTTTGTAACCGCATCCATTGTTAAGTGCGTCGCAGTGAAATGACGTTCACTTTCCTAAGTATAATGAACACATCACTAGTAACACTAATTTAATCACACATAGATCTAATAAGCTCAGATCCCACTTCTGAACTGTGAGGGGCACCTTTATTTTCAAATGAATCAAGTATAACACAAAATAACACTCAATAGAATATAATAAAGAAATAACTGAAACACCAATAGCAGTCTCCCTTAAATCCCTGCAATAATACTCAGAAGAGAGTTCACTCAATACAATAGAGAAATAGATCTAGTGACAACTATTGAAATTCCCTGAAATCCCTGAAATGAACCCAACCCAGAAGCAATAGACAATTCCTGCATGGAATCCCACCAATACTCGTGAGAGGCACACTCACCTGTATATTTAAATTGGGAATCTAGAAATGAACCATTCAACTCTACAAGTCTCGTTTTCACGTTTGAAGTTGAAGTTCTCTACAGGTAATCGATTGACACCTGAACTGTGTCAATAAATAATTATTGTAACTACGTTCTGCAACATTGAACGAACTGAGAAATGCGAGACGATACTTACAAAATCAAATATTATATTGTCTTCAACTTCAACACATACAAAAAAAAACAACAAATTAATTAGGCTCTTACACAAGAGAGACAGAGAATAGTGGGAACGTTGTCTTTGCTGTCGGCTGCCTTGGAATTTCATACCGCTGGGCATGTTTCGTCACACTATCAACTAAACTCAATCATTTATCAGCTATGGAGATTCTTCGTTGAGGTTTAAATAAAGTAAAGCGGCGAGGGTAGAGGCACGAGGCTAGGTAAGAGGGCCGTTCAAATAGGGGCATATGAAGTGGGGTGGCCGGAAGTGTTGATTTGATTTGTGGATTTATCAACATCTCTATGATTTTTTCTCAAAATATTTCCAAAAGCAAAAACAAAGCTTTCATCGTCGTTTTCCAAAAACCAGTAGCAACTACTAGCGTCTACTGTTTGTTCGATGCTTTTCTGCGGTTACATCATACTCTTCTGTCTCTCTCGTATACATTTACAAACATTTCACGTACGTCTGGACGCTGATTTTTCGGATCAATTTGACACATGTCACGTCTAGAGCGATCAATCTACGACATACTGGTAACCGTCAAATACTGTGACGTAACCGAAGAAAAGCATTGAAGAAACACTACCTTGTATCGATAGAAAGTTACGCTATTGCTCAATATCCACTACTAAAATACATTGAAACACAAAGAACACAAGTCTACATTTCAACACCTAACCGTTGGCAGATGGTTCGTCGAAGAAGCCAAAGATCAACGCGAGCACGGCCGCTAACAGATTTGTCAAGCCATTTGTTTTTTGGACGCACGCATTCCCCGATTGATTGATGAAAGGCCCGGGCATACGCCGATCCCGAAAGATTGACAACAATTAGATGTTGGAACGTGAACCAAACATCTCATGTCTGATGCTTCTGTCTTTGACGGTGATTTGTGTGATTAGTGTTGGTTCTCAGATGCACTGTTTAGTGTTTTGAAAGTTTAAAAGTAGAATTCCAGGTTCGTTAAAAGAAAAGAGATGTATTGTAGCGTAACATTTTTGAGTGTGTGGATTTTCTCCCATGGTATTAGGATTGATAATAATAATTATTTACAATCTCAATGGATATTATTCAAGTTACAGAAATTCGATTGATTCATGTGTTCAGTTTCCGAATATCTTCACGAGAGACTCAAGAGGGATATAGTCGGGAAGCCTTGGCAAGTGTGGTGAGAGATACATCTATAAAAAAAGCTGATTTTGAATATTGAGGTCTGAGCTCGTACATTCAATTTTCGTTTTTGTATTATACACATTGCCTCGTCAGTGTTGTTTGACAATATCAATATGTGATTCTCTTGGTTTTCTTGAGTGTAAAAGCTTCACACAGATGTTGATTACTATGCTCATCCTGGACGCCAAAGAACGTCATTACGTCAAAAACCGATGATAACGCCAAAGTTGTGAAAAAATTTGTTGTGGAAAATCACTATTGCAGAAGCATTCAAAGTTGATTATTCGATTGCTTCTGAGACGGTGCTTCTTCAGAACAATGGGTTATTTCTCATTACTATTTGAGAAGTTGGCAATTGAATAATTGGATTTTTCATGCATGAAACTTGTGGCAGCAAAACTTGTTCCGAGATTGCAAAATTTTGATCGAAGGAACCACCAGCTGTTGAATGACGCCAGGGACGATGAAGATTTTTTTTCAAATAAAGCTGTTTCTCTCTATCGGGATGTTTGGGATTTATTTTTCACGTCGTAATCATATGCATGTTTCGTCTTCATTTATGTCTCAGTCAGAGCTCAGAGCCAAGACCAAAAATTGTATGCTAGCTTTGGTCAAATGTGAATATTTTGTCAATAGTTACTTTACCAACGTTCACACTCATCGTTGCTTATTTGTGAGTTTTTGGTTAATGGAAAGGTCCACGAGAAGACAAAACGTGAATATCCAGTGGTAAGCAAAAAAAAGGAGGTAGCTCAAATATAAATGACGACATGAGACCGTTCATGAATATAATATGTTTTTCATTTGATAGCAACCCACAGTTGTTAAAAGTTTGCTAATAACGAAATATAGTCACAAAACTTCAAAAAATATCCGAGTTAGTAAGACCAATCACTGATTTAAATAGACATAAATCATATAACCTCAACATCTGTCTCCTAGTAACATCAGCAGAGATGCGCGTGATCATGTCTTATTTTTTATAACGAGAGTTGAATCTAGGTTAAAAAAATACCTTAGTTTTTGAACTTCACACCTGATTCCAGATCACCACACTTATGTTCATCTATTCATATTCATATAGATCCATTCGCTTGTTTATAGCGATCACAAAAATTCACATTTTCTTTTTGTGCGAATCAGTTTTTTCTAATAAATCCTTTTCCTCTTTTAAGGACACGATTGAAGATCGTTGCGGCGAAACAGGATAAAATTCCATCCATATCAATAAACATAAGCTATCGATATTCACTAGAATGCTGCAGCAACGTTTTCTAAGCGTAATGTGTAGTAATATCATAATCAATAAAGGCGTATGCTCATATGCAAAGAACAGTTCAACATTGCAAAGAACAACATATTACCCAATTCGATATAATTGCCGAAATAAATAAGTAACTGATCAGCATTAACCTACGTACATGCATAACTGCCAATTTACCATACATTTTTATCTTAAAAGTACAGAAATCGTTGGTTTTTATGAAACTATTATGCAATTACTTGCGTAACTGTGGTTATGATCATTACAATAATAATTGTGAATCGTTTAGATGAGATTCAAGAAATATTCATACATTTGACTGGATCGATAATAGTTTTATTTTTCATTTAATTGTACACCTATTCAAATCATAAAAACAAGACAATATTCTGTATTGTCGTGAACAAGCTGGGACAAATTCTTATCCATCTGTATAAAGGCAGATTTTGATTCAACTTCCCCATTCACAAATAGAATGAACGGCAGCTTATGTTGTTGTGACGGATCAAGAATAACGAACAAGAAACAAAGCAATATGAGAAGCCATCAAAGAAATCCTGGCTCACATAATATGTGTCTCCATGACAACGACTTCATCCATAAATTAACATTTGTCTGCTTTGATAATCCGGAGCCGAGATCCTCAATTGAGCCATTGTTTGGTCCACTAATCCATGTGCGGCTATTTAAAGACATGCACGTTGAGTTCTCATTGTCCCATGTTGCCGATGATCGTCTCTCCAGTGATGTTGGATGTGAAGAGACAAATATGTTTTGTGATTGTTAAACCAAAGACCATCCAAACTTTCTATTCAACTGGACTTCTTCAGTTTTTTTTTTCAATTTTAGTATTTTAACTGAGTGATATTTTTTTCTCAAGAAACACACAACCATTGTGTAATTAGTTTGAGGAAGTTAATCAAAGTGCAGACAATTTTGGATGGCAAAGTGTACAGTTAAACGTGGGACGGAGATAAAAATATCCTTCTATAGATAGTGATGACAGAGAAAGGGACATCTATCGCACTTTGCCATTCGTAATGGGCTTATTTGCGAAGTTTGATCCGTCAAAATTCTATTTCAAAATGCGGAGATAGTGTATTAATGTATTACAGAGCACCCCACGCTTTAACTACAATGACATTATTTTCTCGTTGCTAATTTTATACTTAAATTTAAATTATTTTTTACTTTTTAGTTCAAAAGCGTGTTTTCTTGTTTTTTTTTTTAACTATGTATATTTTTTATAGTTATCTGATTTATATCAGTTAGGTTTGCGTATCATTACATATCAAAGTTTCCATAACGATGGGGATACCTGCATACCAGGTGCTCGATCGGAAAACCGGAATAGTGAGCATGATGAAAAAACAACAACAGAGCAACTTACATGCGGACAAAGCAATAACAAGACAGTCTTACGGCCGATTTTCACCTGAGCTTTAAAGCGCGAGCGTCCGTCACCAAGCGTCTTGTCGCTTCCAATTGTCCACATATATTTTAATGGAGCGCAGCCACCAAATGTTAATACTTTGGGTAGCGTTTGCACGAAACATTGACGTTTGGAAATTGCTGCATCTTCAGGTGACCGGCAAGTCTAGAAGTCAAGACATAATTTACACAATTCAAACAGCAACAGATCTGATTGTCGCGCGCTCGAGTGGGGCTCAGGCCAAAGTATGACGCTAGCGCCGAAACGGACGTTCGCTCCACAAGACTCAGGTGGAAATCGGCCTTCACAAGACGACATCGGTTTCAACTGAACAAAAAAGCGTCACTGATCACACAGTGACATAGCAGCGCAAATGATACACAGGAACTAGAAAAAAAGACGTCTTCAAAACAAGCAATATATTGCATTAGTCACAGTGGTTCAGTGAGTTTCTGTTATCAAACGAAAATGAACACTCCACTTCCACATGCTCTGATTCTTTTATAAAATTCAAACTTTTATTTTCAATTATTATGATACTTTTCAAATAAAGTGTATCGCACTCCATATTTTTGAACTCATCGTCTGGCACCAAATCTTACCGGAACTGCTTCAAGATGAGGCGGGAACGAAGGTGAAGAAGCGGTTCTATTTTTGAACTGGCCGATTGTCAACGTTCTTTGAAGTTGGACGTAATTAACGGCGAAATACTTTATCGAGACGGGCCATTGTTGACGTTGCGTTTTTCTTGACAGGTTTGTTAGAATATGCATAGTATAATAAACAACAAGTAGCGACAGCTCCATATATCTGGGGTCAAATTCGTTCTGTCCCAATGACAGAAATTCGCCTCATTTATACCCTGCTAACATTTTGTAATGTGAAACTGTTTTCTAAATCAAGACTTTGAAACTTCGCATTAATCTTTAGACATACTGCAGAGTGGGTAATCGTATTGTATAACTTGATAGATAATTCACCTATGTATCAGTATCATTGAAGTCATGGAATCGGCTACAGTATGGTTTTATTTTACATTTCATAAGATTAGCAGTGTATAAATGAGGCGAATTTCTGTCATTGAGACAGACGAAATTTGACCACCTTTAGGTATATGAAGCTGTCGCTACTTGTTATTTATTATACTATGGAATATGTAGGTAGGAAGTTGCAGCATTCGACAATTCTATTATATTTATGTCACAAGATGGGCTTCCATTTCTCATTTATTATTTGCATCAATTGTCATCTGACGTAATTTTTTTATAAGACAATCCGGAATCAACAATCTAAGTGGGTGATTTGTTTTTTGGCCTTCTGCTAATAATGTAAAAATTCCGCGCAATTTAAAATGTGCGATTCTATTGGAACACCTTTTATAATCGGAGTTGTTCACTTAGCAATACTTTTGGCATATACTCGATACTAGGTGGGTTCAAGTTTGCGTTCTAAACACTCCGAGCACAAAAAATTGTATACGCTTAAGTGGACAATTTTCGTGCTCGGAGTGATTGGAACGTAAACTCGCACGCACCTACTTTGGGTAAGTATTTGCTTTTTTTTGTGGATATTTACTATTTTCAAATTGAAGACATTTATTCTAGCATATACTATACATAACGGAAATGCAAATTGATATCGTGAGAACCATCCAGTCTCTATCAAATCCCATTCATAGATCCTGGTAAAACAATATACATTACACAGACTCCACACGTAATTTTTTTACACGTAAGCAAAACAATGGCTGATTCGTTCGATCATTTATTATTGTTATTCTGCTTAATACGGCGTACCGGCAAACATGAATCGAAGTTTATCTTACACCGACTTTTGATATTGCTTTGTTAAGTGCTGAGGCACAAAAACACAGACCGTTACAGAGTGGCTCTTTGTGAAGTGACGATTTTGAAACAATGCTTGGCGGCAGGCTTTTGATGAGCGAATTTGATAAGTCAGTTGAAATGTTGCGAAAGTGTGATGAGATGTTTATACAATGAATATTGTTGTTGAAAAGGACGTTTCCTGTTGATACATGCATTTTAATAATACTCCTTTCTTTGAAATTGACTAAACCTGAATTCTTGATAAACAAAAGTACGTATTAGTTTGGTAGCAGGCAGATGCTCCAGAAAAAACATTATTCGTCCGAAGGTTTTGTGAATATTAGTAATATCAGTATTTCTCCAGAGATGATTTGTAAGGTGCAATTTTTCAGTATATCAAACAGATTTATTCTTTCTGTTTCTTGACTTAACGAAGGCCGATACTTGTACATTAAGGCACGGCATACAAGAGAGGTTCTTCATGTCTTTGTATGGCAAGGTAAAGTCACATCAGTCAAGAGAGATATCATTGGACAAGCTCAATGAATCAATGATCTGAACTCCATAGTAACTGAGGAAGCAGTAAGCAATACAAAGTTCTCACTTGCTATGCAGATGAAACTAAAACAAAGCAGTCGCATTATTGATGCAGAAAAGACTCATTCTGAATACAAACAAAACCAGCGTAGCAGCCTGTCGAAAGCTCTGACACTTGAAAAAATAGACAATGGAGAAACTACATCGCACTTCACACAGCACTTCTGCTGAAACTCAGCTCTGTAATGCGATGCAAAATCTAAATAATTATCTCAGCATAAAAAGCTTCAGACTTCCAGGTAGGTACCTACCTATATCACTCACACTTTTTGATGATTTCGGCAAAAAGTTATCCGATATATGAACTTTTCAAATAAGGAATGACATCATCCCCTCATTTTAGAATAGGCAATATGGTCTCATGTCGATAGATTAACAATGATTATTACAAAAACTAGCATAAAGAAGAATTATACGACAAGAACTTGCCAAGATAAATTTAATGATACAGGAGTTACTGTTCTACTTCCTTAGCCATGTTTTCATCAGTATCATTGATAAAAATAGTACGAGTTCTGACCAGATTATAATAATTATTATTAATGATGATCTTTTGGGCTATAAAATAAAAGAGACCTGTCACCAACAGGTGTTTCTGATGTTTGACCATGTACACAAGCATGCAATAAGAAATTTTGTTATGAAATTAACAAACAATAAAATTATACATCAGCTAAATTATCAAAATAAAATGTTTGACGGTGTTGCTTCATCTCATGCCCCTCATAAAACATATCAGACAACACTGAGAACAAGTCAAATAGGAATCAAACAAAAACAGATCCCCCTTGATTTTTTTTTTCATTCGAACAACATAACTCGACTAATTTGCAAAAGCGGGCAACGTAAAATGGACCCGAGCGACCCCAACAACGCTTCTTTATTGTTTTTAATTGCAATTAGTCGGTAAACGGATACACAAAGGGAATACTACTTGTGCCATTAACGATATTTCACTTGAATATTTACGACCAATAAATGGAATACCTCTCGAGGACGAGCCGGGTGACTGCTGGGTCACGAATCACTGATATTTGATTACGAGATTTCAGAGGCGGAGCTCTGCAAATGAATTTATTATTGTAAGATTAGCCAGCTTTGAATGAAGAACTGGAATTAGATGTGGCATTTCTTGATGCCAGCAGCAAAATCTAGTGTAAAGATGGGTTTTTGGATACCATCAGAAAAACCTTTCCTTGAAGATAGGAAGTAGACATTTGGTCTTATGTGCATATTTGTAACATGTTTTCCAGTTGCTTAAATCACAATGGAATTTCTTCACATAAATATCAAGTCTGAAATAAAAAATTAGCTCAATATAATCAGAAAGGAATACAACATACAACAATGGATTCATGTAAACGACTACTTCAAAAAATATTTGGTACGTCAGAGCCTGCAAATGATAGATTCTGGAAAAATGATCGATAAGAAAACAGTAATCATTGTGTCTTTATAGTTCCTTGAAGAAGACTACCTTCTCCCTCTTTCATCTTCTCAATCACTGTTCATCGTAGACTCAGATTAAGCGATAATTTAGTACAGTCCAAAGATCATATAATATCATTAAAGCTTTAATTGATCAACTATCTACAAAGATGTTCTCGTTCCATATACTTCCATTTATTTTTACATAGTTCAACAAATTTATTGTTCTCCGTCTGCCCAACTGTAAAGCTATTCTGGTGGCAACCAGCGATGTAAAATAAATTATTCCATACATTTTATATTTACAGGAACAAAATGCGCCAAAGTCCTGTATGTACTCCTTTATTGTCGATACATAAAATGCCCTCGGTGAGCCTGTATAAAAGACAGACTAAAACGGAAATAAAGAATATGACATCTATAAAAGGAGCTCAGGTGTCCGAAGAAACGAGCCGCACAATAAAATACGAAACATAGAGGGTTATATTTTATGAAAAGGATGCCCCAGTAAGATGGACACGTAAGGCTTTTTGATGGAATGGTAAATTATGTGGCTAAAACAAATTTGCTGCATTGTTGGATTGAGTGAAATAGTTGCTGACAAATTGCATGCTCGAATTAATTTTCAACTTTATTGCTCCACTATACTTATCATTTTTGAGTGGATCCATGCACTCTTCAAATTATTAAGCAATATTTCCAGATAATACAAATACTAATAATTATATAAGACAAGACGTGCATCTAACCCTGAGAACTTGAGAATTTCTGGAGATTTATCTTCCAGGGCTTTCTAAATGTTCGCTTTTCATGATGATCTTTTTTTCAGTACATAATCCAGCTTTCTCAATCGATTTTTTCATTCAGCAATACACAATCCCGAACTTCTGGACTAATAATTGGTCCATATACGTGATAATAAAGTTGATCCTTATTGTTTCGGTTTCGCCCACCCTTATGTCGCATTATACAGTATATCCGGCGATGGGGCGATATAGGTGAAATGAACAAATTTTTAACAAGGAATGACTTTTTCTCGAAAAATCAAATTGTTGGTTCATTTCACCTATTGGATACTTCATCGCCGGACATACAGCTGTAGGGTGTTTGACCTTATTTTGGGTCAATTAAAACAAACATTCCCCTATATAAAGTCAAAAGTGTCCCCTTCTTGTTTTTTAGATACTTACTCTCTTTGAAAATATTTCTGAAAAAATACTTTCAATTTTCCAAACTTATTTTTGTATATATTCTCTTTAGAACCTTTTTAGATCGGATTTGTTAGATTCCCATTTTTTTTTCCAAAAATGGCACTAGTGTAATAGAATTAAACAATTGCAATTTTTTTCACAACATGTACATAGCATTTCATAACAGGAAATGTACTCGATGAAATTTGCTTTCTACTCTGAGTAACTCTCCTAGTCAATGAAATCCAAGTTTATTTCATTTCCACTGTCGCACATTCTTCAACTATCACTGCAATCAAACTAGCATACACATTTCTCTTGGAATTTGTATGGTATCATATCTCATAATACCATAACATTCCTGTGATGTTGATGAGATTGTTCCATCAACATTTCTCTTATAGCAAAATTGGGCTTCTTCAGGTTTTCATCAAAACGAACATTGAAGAATATTTGCAATATTTTTAATCAGATTTCTGTAACAATCCGAGTCCCGGACAATTCTGAGATCGCTACAAATGCAAAATTTCGGGTTTCACTTCTATCGCATCTTCGGTGCAACAATGGCAGATTATCATAGGAAATACATGGGACGTGATGACTGACGAGCCCTACTATTTATGATATTTAACTAAAATTACAACCTCAAAGATTGTTTTTGATGACATGACAGTATTATTTTGAAGATGAGTAAAATTTTTTGTTTTTGTGGGAATTATATTGTATCAAATGGAAAAATAAAAATATTGAGAACTAAATCTGGAATTTTCTCATGAAACTTGAAATCCGGAGTATGAATGCAATCTATAACGACTTTTTCCATTAACTTTTTTCGATATCTTATCAATTTAGTATCTCAAGTGTTAATCAATAGTCTTAGATCGTGTGGATGGGATATTATCTTTAACATTTTTTCGATATCTCTGACGAAAAGAAAAATATCGAGAATTGGCCCTCTTTGCAAAGACACAGTAGGTAACCTTCAAAGTTCAAATTCTAGTTAGATTTCATAAAGAGTGTGGCTCATCACTCTGCATGACCGTGCACAAAATATCGAACCTCGACTTCTTCAAATAAGGAAATAACAGGGATGTATTCATCTTATCTGCGACACACAAAGAATTTGGAAATATCAATCCAGAATAAAACAAATGAAAATCAAGATTTTCAACGGGAATAGCGATCAATAAGAAATAGGTCAGATAATCCTCCTTTGCACTTCAAAATGTCTGCCATACTTTCGTTTGATCATGAATGTGATAGTATGATGAAGACTAAATAGTTCAATACAAAAGTAGTGAAATGTGAACATCATTCTTCTTACACAACCAGTATCATAAAAAAAATGATAAATATCATTAACAAAGTGTCATCAGTTTTAATTCAATTGCGGTCTCTCCTGAACTTACACATCAATGCATAAAAGTAGACATAAATATGGTAGAGATCAAATGCAATTATATCTGCAATCGGAGTTATATATTTTTTACATAACTTTTAACGGATATAGGAAGTATATCTCTTGGCAATTTTATCTGATAGTTATCAAGTACTCAGAACAGTAAATCAAAATATATCCATATTAATGCCTGTTAGAAGTAAAGCAAAAAATTAACATCATAAAATATACCAGCAAAAACTAGTCTGAACTAAGAGAGGGGTCTACAATCAGTACTTTATAGTATCCATATGCAGTAGATGTCAATTTGTCTCGTCGTTAATACGGATGGCTTTGCCCGTCGAAAAAAAGTAGATATGCACTGTAAAAAAGCCTTTAATTATGCATATACATTGTAGCTGTAACTAGCGTCACCTTCATTTTCTTTCAACTTGTTCAGTTTTTCGAATGTTTTAAATATTAATGAGTCAATCTGCATATTTGCATCTTCGGTTCAGATAAAATTTTCATATTGATTGGAAATTTAAACAAGTTCTTCAACTATACAGTCCGACACCTTTGTGTTAATGGAAAATTGCTTTTACTTACAAACGTTGATCTGGACAATAAATTCAATTTCTATGGTTTGACTTCTTGAGATTGTCTATAGTTGGAAATCATGTGCGGTCTGCCTCGATGAACATGAACTTTAATTAAGATCATAACATAAGCATATTCAATGGATTATAATTGTATCACGTCGAATTTAAATGGGAAATCTGAATTTGCGTGAACTGAGTTATAGCGTGCTTTCTTTCATTATGATTGAAAACTTTTAAATAATCCTTGGGCAAAAAACTTTGAAACATCAACACAGATACTTCACGATTTTATAACACCTTCTAGTCTGTTGATTCAAGATTGATCTATATTTCCTGGTACCTATTAGTCAAACACCTAGATCATACATCATGCATGGATAGTTTATTTGGTTGCTGATACACGAAATAAGAATGGGAATTTTGAATTTACAAACACTTAATATAATTTTGAATTATTTTTATCCGGAATCATTTACAGCCAAAATTTTCATAATTTTGCTCAAAAGTATATCTCTCTGCTTGACTTGGTTTTTTTCTTATACAAAACGACATTTTTTGACTCTAAAGCTCCCCACGAAATCTGTGGAGAGCTCAACTCCTCAAGAGTTTGACTGCGCAGTCCAAGTCTTGATTCCAGCTCCACACTCTCGTCGGGACATGAACGAGACCGATTAATTATGGTCGGTTCGGGATGTCTTGCACGGTCACGCCAGCTCCAACTTCGGTATCGGTACTGTCGGTATTTGTAAATACCTCCTCCTCCTCCTCCTCCTCCTCCATACTCTCGTATTTGCTTGGTCTCGGATTGTATTGGCAAGAGTGTGGAGCTGGCAATGCTTGAACTGTGGAGTCCAGATCTTATGAAAAAACTGTACGTCTGTGCATGAATGTTTTACTACATTCACCTACCTCCCAATTCTACTTGGCCAGCAGATAATATTATAATATACAAACGACGGCGAAACTGATGTGTAATAGATCGATAACGTATAGATCGAAATCTTTTTTCCAGATAGGCAACGACTGGTATATATGGAGAGTTAATACCGTAAATCAACTCAACCTACAACAAAAATGCATTCTTCAAAATCTCGATGTTTCTGGTAAAGTTGAATCTCCAAAACGTCAGTATCTTTTACATTGCAGTTATTTATAGGTCAAACTCCTCATTTTCAGAAGTATATGTATACTTTGTGTTTCTGTTGAAAAGCGGACTCTGCTCAACGTCGCCATAAAATCAGATTCCGATCACAGAATTAGAGTTTGCTGGACCTGTGACATTCTGGATAATTAGACCAATATGAATACCAAGTGAAAAAGTACCCTCTCAGCTTCGAAAAGCCAATAATGTAACCTCCACACAGCCACTTTCATAGAACTAATTTATTCACATAGCCTTAGTAGTAACTTGAATGTAGATTTTTGCAAATCAAGTCTCCATCACTTATTCACGTCGACTAAAACGGTATATTATTTCAAAGCTTCCACAGGGTTTAAAAGGCTAAAGGACTATGAGGGTTAACCAAGTTATCTGGCAGATTCGTAAAGCCCCAGCTATCGCTTGGCGGGATATATAATTTAGGAACATCGGTAAAGTCATAACGATGTTACCTTTGTATTTGCAGAGAGATAAACAGACCAATGCTATCCACCAAGAATTCATAAGATCCAGATAATTTAGTTGTTAAAATGGTTGATGGTAATTAGAGTATCAACTCAAAGCAGTTGCATTTGATTAGAGCAAAAACGATTAACCTACTGTCTCCATCCATCCTGTGACCGTTATCATTTTCTGATGATATTTCCAATCATCATCTTTATCTTACCACGTTCTGGCTTGGAGGTTCTTCATAAACTTGGGGCTCAAAAAGTGGTTGATGATTTGGTTTCAGGCAACATGATCTAGCAAAAGTTGCAAAATATTTCACCCCATTTATCAATGGACAACCAAGAAAATGATACCCACTGATAAACAACCGAAGCCAGTATGAGAGTTGTGAATAAGACTCATCATATACAATAATTGTCATCAGCAGCAAAAAATCCAAAGAAACTTGTTCAAATATAATACAAGTGTCTTCGCATAATCGCAGCAGGTGCACCATGATTTGTGAGAAATTTGGACTGACACAGGGATCTTGACATTGGAACTTTGGATGAACATAATATAGAAAAAGTTAAGGAAAAATCTAACTATTTCAATCACCCATGTCAGTTAATAAAATCATCTTACCGATTACCGCAACTACTAATTTGAGGACAAAAGAGGAAATATTCTTTGCCATGAGAATACTTCCAAGCCAACTAGGATGAACCTCCTAAGATAAAAAGACGACAAAACTTTGTAAAGTTTCTTAAGAAATAGTGGTACAAGGTGTCCCAAACTGGACGCGTTCTTATGGGAACACCCCTGGTTTGAAGATATAGAAAAAATCAACTAAGGTGTCCGTAGCTCAAATTTGATGGAAGTCCCACTGGCGCCAAGAACTTCCCTATCTCCTACCGTTTGGCCGCCAAAGGGCGTTTCTCTAATTTCGTCGATTTTTTTATAACCTATAACTTTTTTGATAATAAGGATAAATTTTGGTCAAAACTTTGTCCCATACTGGACGCGTTCTAATGGGAACTAAAACTATCCAAAAACTTATCTAAATGCCATGTAAAAAAACAGACTATTTAATCCGGTAACCATGTCGTCTTAAAAGGGTGGTACCTTGCGTTAGATCCGGTAGTTCTGATTTTTTGCTGACTTGTTTATGATTCTGGCCGAATGAATAATCCAAGTTTTTGACCTCGAGCGCCAAACGCAACTGTCAAATTTCAAAAAAATCCCAAAATTTCTACCTTTTATCCAGATTTTGTCAACCCTGAACGACTACGTTTTCGATTATAACTATAAAACACTTTTTTAAAGAAGACTAAATTTGCTACAATTTGAGATAAGAACCGTCTCTGTAGACCTGATAATTTTTGAGATACAGCTTTCCAAAATTTAGCGTTATATTTTCAAACTTGAAGATGTTCAAATCACCGAATATCTAAACCATTGATTTAAATAACTATGGATAAACAGTGAGTAAACCAAACACGGCGAATTCAGGACCGGTGAATGTAAACAACGAAGTTCAGATTTCGTCTTGCGCGTTTACAAACTTGCGGGGCGGCGAATCATGACGTATGGTGAAGCCCATTTAACAGGTCCGGACCCCAAAATTTTTATTAGAACTATTATTAGGGTACAATCATTTTTTGGCATAATTACTTAATGTGGGTAGAGGTATGTTTGTCAAGGTATAAAAAGGTAAGTTTATATAGTATGTAGATATAATTATCATGAATTTTGTAGTACGAACTCTGAGGAAAGGGAGTATAAGAATATTTTTGTAATGCAAAACAAGTACATTAGTTCTCAATCGTTGACAAAAGATTGGGAAAAACTAAGGGCAAAATTATTGTTGAAATTTAATTATCAGTAGACTTGTTTGATTTTGATAAAATCACGCTTTATATGAGAAACAAATCATAAATAGGTTTGAAAGGATTTAAAGAGTGACCCATTTGAAAGCGGGTAACATTTTAATTTATGGATCGATTTTGACATTTTTTTTTTAAATGTAGGAAGGGGAAAGGTTTATTTTGAGGCCATACGTCGCCCAGTTTTTTTCAAAAACCAAGGCTGCTAGAGCATATTCAGAGGCTGAAAAATCCAGAAAACATATTAGCGATTTTTTTAGAGAAAATCTGCCAATGTCACTGGATTTTTCATCCACTGAAATGGATCTGTACCAAATTTCATGAAAAAATATTCAATTGAAAAAAATATTTCTGTGTATATTTTTGTCAATTTCGTTTGTTTGTTTTCATTGTATTTTAACATAAGAATATGGAGATGCTGTCTCCAAACCTTCGTATAAGAATATCTATCAAATGTTGTTATTTAATAACTTTGTTGTGCTGGATTTGCTATCGCAAAAGTTACGAGATAAAATGCTTCTTGGTGCATTATAAAATAATTCGTTAATTTTGAATATTTCTCATGAAATTTGGTACAGATCCATTTCAGGGTGTGACGAATCCAGTGGCGTAGGCAGATTTTTTCTAAAAAAAACGCTAATATTAATTTTGAATTTTTCAGCCTCTAAATATGATCTAGTAGTCCTTGAATTTTGGAAAAACTTGATGCCGTCTGGCCACAAAATAAACCTTTTGACCCACCACATTTAAAAAAAAAACGTCAACATCGCTCAATAAATAAAAATGTTATGGGAGTGGCCCGCTTACAAATGGGTCACTCTGTACAGTTGTCTAAAACTTTGTAGATACGACAAAAAGTCATTCTTGATAAAAGTTTTTGCCTGGTCCAAAAATTACATCTGTCGAAAAAAATCCTTAAATATACAGGGATACAAAAAACTAACCGAATGTAAAAATTACTCAGAAGAAAATGCTGCTATTTATTATTGTTGTAATTTTAGACGGAAAACGATTAAAGAAAGAAAGGTATAATACAAGGCTGGTCAAAAAATTCGTGTAACTTCAGAAAATTTCAGATCGGTTTTCCGAACAAATATTTTATGGGTATCGATAAATCACTTTATGGGGCAGTGTCATCAGCGTGTCTCACAATATCTCTACCTCTACAAACACAGAATAAAAAGGGAGGTAAACAATCCTATTTTGAAGACTATAAAGTATAAAAGTATTCTATCTTGTCTTCGTCAAAACAAATAAACAAAAAAAACAAAATCTTTCACTCATCACCGTCAAATGATGGATGTGAAATATCGCTGAACATTGATCTATTTTGAGCTATAAGCGAAAAATCCCCTACAAATGATAGCGAAATTCCGCCCCAATCGGCAACACTGTAACAGATGACAATGATTCACGTGCTTTGCATAGTCCGATTCTGTTCGCTGTCAGCTTATCCTCAAGACCGTTGCGATAGTATAAAACGCACCTAGTGTTCCAGTGCGCAATTCGAAAACGGAACGGTTTTATTTACATTTTTCTAGTTTGCGTCGATTTTTACGTGCGCTGAAACCCGTTTTTTCACCCATAGGTTGCCACTTTTGTATAGCTCAAGAGGCGGCCATTGCTTATCCATAGTTATTTAAATCAATGATCTAAACCTAATAGAACAACATCATATCTACCTGGAAAGAGTCTGCGGCCATTTTTACTCTTTCGTTTTAAACATCTAAGGATTAAGTTGAGCCCTGCTACTGCAGATATGTTTTGAGTGGGGAAACTGACGAGACTCAACACTCAACCGGTTCCTTCAAAGATGGCGAAATCTACTTTCAGTTGATATCAAACATGTATTCAATTCACTTTTTTTATTGGGATTAAAATAATTAAGCATTATTCTTCTTTTCTTTCGGAATTAGCAAGGCGTGAATTTTCCGAAGAAAATAGGTCTAGAGGGTCGAAAGTCCCACAGAACAATAAATGTGTATGGTGACTAGCCTTATGGGACATCTTCCAGGTAGGCACTATAATAATAAAATGTTGTTCTATTATGTCAACATTTCCAAGTGTAAAAAAATAACACTTAATTTTGAAAATCTGTATCTTGTAAACTATTAGGTCTACATGGACCATTCTGATCTCAAAGTGTAGAAAATCTAGTCTACTTTAAAAAAGTGTTTCACAGTTATAATCGGAAACTTAGTCCTTCTGGGTTAAAATTGCCAAAACTGGATAAAAGGTAGAAATTTGGGAATTTTTTTGAAATTCGACGATGTTGCGTTCGGCGCTCGAGGTCGAAAACTTCGATTATTCATTGGGCCAACATCATGAACAGGTCAGCAAAAAATCAGAACTACCGGATCTAACGCAAGGTCTGACGTATATGGTTACTGGACTAATTGCAATGGATTCTACGGAAAAAAGTTTTCACCAAAATTAATTATCTTTATTAATAAAAAAGTTATAAGATATAAAAAAATCGAGGAAATTCGAAAAACGCCCTCCAGCGGCCAAATGATAAGAAATAGGAAAATTTTGTTTGCGCCAGTGGGTTTCTCAGTAAATTTGAGCCACGGAAAAATGAGTTCATTTTCTTCTATATCTTCAAATAAGGGGTGTTCCATGAGAACGCGTCCAGTTTGGAATACCCTGTTCAATAAATAGTTGTAAGTTGTGTTTAGTAATTCATTCATATAATATAAAATGAAGACTTGTGAGTAATACTGCAAAAGTTAAATTCAAAAAATAAAGTGAAATAATGACTTATAAATGAAGATATCCCAAAGCTCCGATTAGGACATGGAACGTTAGTTGAAGCACTGTGGTGCAAAATCTATACAGTTCCTTATTCACAACCTATAAATCGTTGAGAAGAATAATAATGTAGTAAAATGTACTTCCAAAAAATGTCAAGACGAGCATCACTTCAGATAGTTTATGAATTCTGTTTTTTACAGAACTTTTTTATTTGGTCATCTAATTCAAAATTGCTCTTTTTTCCTAATCTTGGAAAAGGTTTTATAGAGAGTCTCCGTTTGTCATGAAAAACTAACGGAACAAATTATATTGTAGATAAAATCAATATATCAACATAAACATCATCGCGTCTCAGTGAAAACACCAATAGTCCAGTTGGTGCATGACCAATAATTATTGGTAAAGGGAAGGTTATGAAAAAAAATTGGGATTTATGAGACCATGGTCTGTGTCACTCTCTGTCTCTGTCTTGTCTCTTTCCGACGCCAGCCCAAGGCCGATACCGAGAATGACATGGTGCCAGATCTCAGAAACTAGGCATCTCAGAGACTTGCGGGAAAAAAATTAATGGGTAATATGGAATAGAGAAAATGCTGAAAATATATCAGAAGTTCTCAAGATAGTCACAAGATGTCGTAACGGTGCTATCAAAACACAAAATTGCTGTTTTTCTGTGATTTTCAAATAGAAACATATACAAATCAGTACCGCTATGGATTCATCGAGAAATTTCCTTCAAATTTATTTTCTATTTTTTTTTTCTAGCGTGTCAAATAAGACAGGTATCAGCTGTCAAACCTTACAACGCAAGAATGCTCATAACTTTGAAACAACCCAACCGATTGACGCGATCTTGGTCCCATTTTGAAGAGGAGGTCCTCCTCTTTCACAATTTTGAAATTTCAAATGATTTCGATCAAAACAAACGATTGTATTAAGTATAATATGCGGACGACGGACGTTTTTTGAATTAACTTAACATTTTCAAAGGTATACTGAAAATTGTTCGTCTGAATTCTCGACAAAATTCCGCACACATTTTATGTATTACACTTGTTTCAAAATTTCGAAATAAAAAAGCCATACGCTTTTTTGTAATTTAATGTAAAATAGTGATACTATTCAAGATGCCCTCGTAAAAAAGATATAAACGTTACATGGTAACCACCCTGTCACTGTTTTATTTCAAACAAATTAATAAATCAAATTATATTATGAGGTCATCTTAGATAGTCGAACTTTTTTGCATCAAATAATTACAAAAAAGCGTTTAGCTTATTCATTTCGAGAGCTAGAAAAAAGTGTAATGTGTGAAAGATGTGCGAAATTTAGTCGAAATCCCAGACGAACTATCTTCACTATGCCTTTGTATTCAAAAATTTCGAGTTAGTTTGAAAAATGTCCGTCGTCCGCATATTATATTGTATAAAATTATCTCTTCCGATCAGAATCATTTGAAATCCCAAAATTGTGGAAGAGGATAGCCTCCTCTTCAAAATGAGACCATGATCTCGTCAGTCGGTTGAGTTTTTTCAAAGTTATGAGCATTCTTGCGTTGTTAGGTTTGACAGCTGACACCTGTCTTATTTGACATGCTAGAACAAAAAAACAAAAAAAAACAAGTTTGAAGGAAATTTCTCAAGAAATCCATAGCTGTACTCATTTATATTTGTTTCTATCTAAAAATTCCGAAAAAACAGCAATTTTGTGTTTTGATAGCACCGTTACGCCATCTTGTGGCTATTTTGGGAACTTCTGATATATTTCCAGCATTTTCTCTATTCCATAGTACCCAGTAATTTCTTTTCGCAATCTCTGGGATGCCTAGTTTCTGAGATCTGACACCTTGCCATTCTTAAATAGACACCCTGTACGAAACCAAGACTGAATGAACTGAGACTACGCTGACTCGATCTTGGTCCAGGAGCCGAAATCATTGTCATGGAGCCTCAATCGATGTTCCTAGAGGTAATGGACGTAGTCCACTAAAATTCAGATATGTTGGTTGTTGGTTGTGGGTTGTGGCTAGATGCTAGACCAAGTTTCAATGACAAGGGCAAACGCGACCCAGTAGTTTGATGCTGTTGTGAATTGTTTTCATATCTCCCTCGCCTGAGCATCACATGCAAGCAACAACTGATTCGAAGTAGTGAAGGATTTGAAATCAATATGCGATGTTCAGAAAAGAATCTTGAGTTTATTTGGCAAATGAAGCAGACCTTGAACGACGTGTTGACCGTTTCGTTATGGAAAGATAGGTACGTTCTCGACAATTCGGCATTCAGGGTGATTTGATTGTGCTCATAGGAGGTAGAACTGTCTACGATCTTTTATTATACGGGTTTCTTCACCTCTCATCATTGGATTTAAGTACTGGCACCATCGCCGGACTTCTATAAAACCGACATTTGAGGAGCATGCGATGTAGTTAAACCGTTAAAACATGATTCACTATATGATCAAAAAGTTAAATATTTTTTCAAGTTCAAATTACGTTCTGATTATACAATTTTTAACGATATAAAAGTCCGCTTCCACCGGCGCATTAAATACACTTTATAAAGCTTTCAGGGCTTAGTGATGTCCTTTTTGCACTGCACCACACAAGCTACAAATACAAAAACTGAAACTCTGAACGACTTTCCGGTTGGCGGCACCCGACGTTCCTTTCCACAAAGATTTTCCCTCTCGAGCCACCATCAGTCCGTGATAATCCATGCGCGAGCTGAAATTATAAACGTATTTTTTCCTGATGCTGATGCGCCCTTTTCTCTGTGTCTAATTTGGATATTTGTGTTTCTAATGAGGATTTTTATATTATAGCATTGCTTTGATCAACTTGGTGGGGTCTTGGATGGATATAAAAGATGTTGACGGAGTAATTGCATTTGCTCTTTAGGAGGA
Organism: Orchestes rusci; assembly: GCA_958502075.1. NCBI lineage: Eukaryota > Metazoa > Arthropoda > Insecta > Coleoptera > Curculionidae > Orchestes > Orchestes rusci. The sequence goes on from OY293304.1 coordinate 20,609,819, forward strand.
TGAGATATACTCAGGTCTCGTGTGACGTTTGTTAAGAAAATTGAAAAAGCAGATAGAAGAGTTCCTAACATATTTATGTCTGGAAAGGTGTTGGCGAGTTTCTATACAGGTTAAAAGTTATGGAGTCTCACTTCTATCCAAATATTCCTTTTAAAGTTTTCACTGATTTAGTGGTACTTAGTCAATGAAAGTATCATTCATGACAATAAAGCTGTTTTTGATTTGATTTGACTTGACTCTGTGCTTCCAGCCGATAAGACAGATTCATGATAATCGTATAAAATAAATACATACAACATAACAACCATAACTCGCCTTGGATCTTCACGTGTATGTTTGCGCAATGTGAAATGCTAGGATGGCGGGATGAAATGAATTGCTCTACTATCTTTCTGTATGAAGTGTGGAAGATAGAAAATTGAATCAACAATACCTAGGTCAAATTCTATTTTCCGCAGAACCGATTCTTTTAACAAATTCTCCATGTTTTTGCATCTTCGATCTCAAGATTTGAATGTGTGTTGTCATAAAATCCAAAGAACATGGGAAGTGCGGAGTAGAATTGTCTCAATTAACTCCTCAGTAGGGGATGCATAAGTAGAGCAGGACAGTCGGAATGCTGGCGCCCAACAGGTTTTGTAAATCGCATCATTATAACAGAACCAAATTAATTATCACGGTATCTATTAATTTAAGTGGTTTATTATATCTTCTGTCGCCAGACTTTACATAGACGTGCTAAATAATTTAAAATAAACAGTTGCAAAAATGGCGGCGATCCATTTTTCTCACCAGTTTTGCCAGCGCAAATCGGCACCTGCGTGCGGCTATAGAAGAAGCCTATACACATTGTTGCAAAAAGAAAAACAATCAGGTTAATAAGTATAGGAAAAAAGATTACGCAAGAAAGTATACGATCGTCGGTGTCTTGTGGGAGTCACGCGACATGCCCCGCCCTCGTATAACAATGCCAGTTTGCAAACCTCTTAGAGCTCATCTACACGAGGAACAATTCGCAAAGTAGGCGGTCTGCACACGTGGTCTCATTGGGAGGAACCAAGGCGGGGACGTGAAAAAGAGAGAAGAGGGGAGAGATGCAATGCAAAGTGCTCCCGAAGCTAACAGAGCCATCGTAGCACGCAGTGCACACGCACATAGCTGGCAAGTAGTTCGTCGTTCACGTTCCGTTCGATCGTATTGTAGTGACGTGCTGTGCAATCTCGAACAGAAGACAGAGGTGTGTTGTTAGAATAGCCAGCGGCGAGGACGTTCTCAGGTGTGACAGGTGCACAAAACTCAGTGTCGAACCAATAGAGCTTGGAGTAAACAATGGATGTGAGGGGGTGCGCATAGGGACAAGCAAGGGTGCGCGCATATCCCATTCTCGCGCTCACCATAGGATCTCTTTTATGCAGTGCGGACAGTTTATAGTTAACGAACACAGTGGCTGTGGCACATCTTCAAGGGGTTCGCTCACCGGCGACTCTGCACCAGCCATGTGTTGACACTTTTTCGCTTATTTCGCAATATAGGTGAGTCGTTTGTGTTAGTGCATGCGATGTCTTGCTTGCCTAGACTCATATGGCTCCCCGGAAATAACTCTAAGCAAGAAAACCATAAAATAAATTCCAGTTCACCACTTAAGACCATCAGCTTTTTAATGCATAATCGATGATTATTTTTTTCCAATGAAAAACGGAAAATGGTTCAACTACCTCTATAGAAACTATTGAGATAAGTGAATACAAAAAAATATCGAGTGGAAATTAAAATCATAAGATCAATCAACAAAAATGATGAGAGCTTTGGATGATTACAGTTTGAGATACACCTCATGAAAATTGTGACAGCTGATCAAAATTATAATTCAGGTCAATCTCAGTTTATTTATAATTTTCAAGACTTCTCCACTTCACCAATAATAAAATTTTGATTAACGTAACATTAGGACATTGAAAGCATTCATAGTATAGTATACAAGAAGAAACTTACTTGGATTGGAAAAGATAAGGTGTTGAATAACTCAAGCAATTTGATAATGTTCAAATCAAAATAATTGCGCACCTATACCTATTTATTATTCGGAATTATTTACACAGAATCCTCATAATGGTGTCGAAAAACTTAATGAATTAAATAAATCACTTCGCATTTTTTCTGATCTACATATTATGTAATTTTTCATTCTTGTGCGAGATGAAGAAATAACATGAGGAATGTATGACCATGTGAACATACTTTCGCTAATTTGTATACGGTCAATAATTCAAGATAGTTGGTGCAAACATCCAGCATGAACGTAACTTTTTGATTTATCAAGTATATTTTTCTATCCTGTTCCCACCCATTCTTAATTAGCTATATCTCCTAGCATGTCATTATGAATTCTTGTCATTCGTCATATGAAATTGCTCATTTTGTATAATCAATTCCGATTTCTCTTACGTGTGAATCCGAAGAAGTGTATGCAATTATTTGTCACAACCTCACAACATTCACAGTTCCACCTCAATATTCTACTGCTCCACTCATAAAACTGATGGAGAGAAAATCAATTAATCAATCAATTGGAGCACTTTTTTGAAAACTTTCAGAATCAGATTTTGTGGAACGTTTATCAAAAAAAAGCATTTATGTGAAGGGGTTTGTTCCGCTTGTATAATAAAATGTCCATGTCCCTCACTTTGACTCACTGGATTTTTTTCAGGAGTATTTTGGGAGTGCACGAGTTGGTCCCACTATAGTTGGCTCTCATGCATCATTTACATATTATTATAAAATTAAGTGTATGATCTTCTTGTCATTTCTAGTTGTGTCAAAAGATACATGAGATGTGATTGAATAATTGTCTCCATATGAACCAATAATTTTTGTTTTAGTTAGTATTCCCAGAAACTAGTTGTTAGTCTAGGACTTTCAGTTCCGGTATAATTTAATTTTAGGAACTCACTAGAACTTTTTCCTTTCTTACAATACAATACAAAGAAGTCAATTAAAAATAATATTTAATAATTTATATAAGCGAGTATAATCCATGTTAAGAGCTCATAATATGGTTTCACTACAAGAATCGTTCAACTATTATTTACCGCGTGCTACAATTAAAGCACTTGAACACATCCGCATATTTCGAAAGTTAGTGAGATGCTACTGTTCAGGTTGTTGATCAGAAGCTTGATGAACAAGCAGTTATCACAGTTACCTGAGTGATAAAATTTCATGAATCCATCCCTGAAAAGTTCAAAAGTGATCATATCATTGCATCAATCATTAAGACTACATAGCTTCTTGATGTGTTCAAAAATTATAAAAAGGGGTTCATACTCACAAAAAATATGAACAATCAAAAAATTCGTGAGTTGATTTGTCTCGAAAAAAAAAATCATTTATATAGAATAATAATTTTCTATGCCAGATCTATGTTGTTCCAATAATGTGGAGTCAAGTCCATGATTCGAGTTAATCATCAGACATGAAGGTTTCGAATCATGGACTCGACTCCACATTATTGGAACAACATTATTATTCAACTGCTTCTGCAACACAAATAACATTTTATTTCGTTCCCCGCAGGCTCACAATCCTATTAAGTCGGAAACCAGGTCGAAATCGTTCACCCACACAAGCACATGGTGAAGTTTTGCCATTAGGCCGCCACTCGACTGGCTAATCTTGAGTAAAAACAGATGTCTCATTTCATAGAACAAAGATTTTCTTTCTTGTGTAACCCGTCCGAATAATCGACGATGTTCGTTGTTCGTTCCACTTGACAAAGTGGCTCGCCTTTTCAATAGAAAGTTTTGTTTTTGAATTGCGAATCTCCTTTCGTAACAATGCGTTTTTGATTAGAATAACCATGAACATTATTATTAGTGAGCGGATGCTGGTTTCTGTTACAGATAAATTTTATGATGCAAATTAGACCTGGCTCATAAAAGATTAACTATTTTTGCATCAACATATCGCATTTTTTAAAATTATTATTCATGACTTGAGATATGAGATAACTGCAAATACGTATTTTCTGCCAATTTTTTCCAACTCAAAAAAAAAGTTCATTAGCCAAATGAATGCAGTTCGTTTTTGCAACATGTCCAAAATTCGAAATCTCAGTTTTTGAGGAAGATCCAAAACATATTGGCCAATATCATATCCAAAATTTATCAAAATACATTCATGAACAAAAAAGTTATCAAACTATGTTCTAACTTAATTTGGCCCACAGTGTATAGTCTTGAAGTCAGCTAATAAGTCACAACCACTTCGAAGGTTGCGTAGGTTTTCTCAAAGGATCAGTCGCATCAATACGGATCTTACTTTCTCACTTCTCGTTGTGTAAATTCGTCGCCGCAGGTCGTGAAATAGATGTAACATAATTGTCCTTCATCAACGTGGTTTTTTTGAATTTCTTTATTCAAAATTTAAAACAATAATTGAAATCCAATAACAATTTTTTAATGACTGAATGTGAATAAGAGTGTTTGATTAAAAAATAGAATGATATCGCACTATCTAAATGCTGGTTAAAAGAGAAATCTTAAAACAGAAGTCAGACAGTTCTATCACCTGTTCAATGCAATCCATATTATATCGCGTATCCTTTACTAAAACTCAGTAACTTTCACTGCCTTCATGAACTGACCATGAGGTGTCAGACCGCGCATTTCTTTGCTTATTTTACTGAAATTCTCCGTGGTTCATCCAACAAATTTGTACCATTTTATCATAGTGAGTCTGAAGAGACGAACCAGGATTGAATTGGATAATCATTTGAACAATATGCAACACAATACAAGTAGTGTAAAGTTACCATCACGTTGCGTTGGATCAGTGCAAACCGAGTCTTTACTTTGACTGGTATACTTGATCTCTGGACCACACGGGCCGATCTTGAAGACCAACTTAAAATAAAAACAAAAATTATAATTAAAGAATAATGAATCACCCTATAACTTGTTTTCGTGTACATATTATAAGATCCTCTACTACCTTATCTCGAAAGATATGCGATTTAAGGAAAAAAGTTTTATACAGAGTGCCTCACGGTCACCGTCCATTAGAATATTTCGGGAAATAAAGCTATTGGAATTCTGAAAATTTGTATGGTGAGATTTTCAAGGGTGCTGTCTTTAATTGAAATAATAGCTATATTTTGCGGCTTCCGGTTATATCATGAGTATAAGGTGTCAACTCACTTGTTTTGGATGGAACTCCCTATATATTTTTACATTTTTGGGTTCTACGTAGAATTCTAGGCAGATTCAATGTATCATGTCCTTTACCTAGGTTCAAGAGTTTTTGAAATATTTGAGTTTTTATATCAAAAATGACGTTTGTAGGCTCCATTTAAAATGTGAATTTCACCCATAAGAAAGCCTTTATTATTGAATTTGAGTTGGATTCCTTGTGGAAAAGGATCTACTATTAATAACTTTTCACAATATTCAAATAACTATTATTACAGGGCGGTCAAAAAATAAGATCAAAAATGAAATTGAAAAAACTGCCAAAAATCAATTTTTTCAAATGGAAAACGCCAAACTTTATAATTTCATCTTGGAAATGAAGGTAAGTTTGTAAAACATTGTCCATTTCAAAATTGAATAATATATATATAATTTCTTGGAAAGGACAATGTTATACAAACTCACCTTTTTTTTAAATGCTCAGTACTAAACAATGATAAAACTTGGGTGATTCGATTTGAAAAAATTGATTTTTGGCAGTTTTCTCCAATTCATTTTTGATCTCATTTTTTTACCACCCTGTATTGATAGTTTTCAAAATAATGAAAACATCTTTTATAGAAGATCTCTTTAATCAAGGAATCCAACACAAATCAAATGATAAAGGCTTTCTTGAAGGTTGAAATCACATTTGAATTGGAGCCGACAAACGTCATTTTTGAAAAGAGAAATCAAATATTTTAAAAACTCGTATACTGAAGTATAGGACATGATACACCGAATCTGTCTAGAATTGCACGTAGAATCCAAAAATGTAATGATATATAGGTTCTATTCAAAATAAGCAAATTGGCACTTACTCCCGGTATAACCGGAAGTTGCACAACATCGCTATTATTTCATTTGAAGAGAGCATATTTGAAACTCTTACCACACAAATTTTCAGAATTCCAATCTGTAATTGACATATACAGGGTGCTCAGTTTTCCCTGGAGTGGACCCAACTTTTCAAAATTGAATGAAACACCCTGTATATTATTTAAAAAATCAATTCTGCATAAAAAATAAAGGTAACTTTCTATTGCATGTTTTATACATATCTTCAATAGTTTGGGATATAATAGGGATTTTTTTTTGCAAAAAACGCATTTATTTGAAGTATTGAAAAAAAAATAAAGGTTCATAGTGTTTTGTAACTCTGCCATGTTTTTTCCAAAAAAATACTATGATATAATCTGAGTTGGTTAGAATGGCTACCAATTATACAGGATGATGTCAAAAGTAGATCCCAATTGGGACATGTAAAATCACCAATAAGCCAAAAATAGAATACCCTGTATATCATCACGGGTTTTGATTACCTACTAACCAAAAATAAAGGTTACTTTGTATGCGGATGGTCAGTAGACGTCAGGGTATAGGACAAAAATCAAGTTTTTTTAAAGTTTTTACATGTGATTGTTTCAATTGAGTTATCGTTGAATGTATATTTTTCTTTTTTTTTACCATCATTCGATCGTTCAGTACGATTCATTGTTTGAGACGTAGAATGAGTTCTGCTTGCTCAGCTTTTTGTGTTTTTTTCTTTCCACTTAGTTATTTTGGGTAACTTACGCCCCCTTTCATTTGTAGCCTTGAGAAAGACCGAAATTATATGGTCGAAACGTCGGCAATTTAAAGGCTAAAACCGAAGTTTGATTTTTGTCCTATACGCGCTACTGACCATCCGCATTGATTTCCAAAGGACGCTTACACACTTACACGTTACTTTGTATGAAATATTCTAAACCAATCTCTAGCTGTTCAGATAATAGACGCTATTTAAACATTTTTTTGCAAAAAAAATTATTGTGGTAATTCAATGAGGAGAAATGAGTATGTAGGTATAAACCCAAATCAGACAAATACATACATATAACAATGATAAAACGGAATCACCAAAAGATAATCGAAGTAAATATAATACAGGTCCTCCATTATGGGTTGTATAGATGATTTCCAGTCTTCTCAGGGCATCTCTGACTGAGTGACTTCTGTTGAGAATTTGAATTTCTTCCCATACTCTATCCGTAAGACTATTGACGTCTTGAAAATTTTAGAAAATATTTATAATATTTTTCCTCATTGAATTTGCACAGAAGGTATTTTTTGCATAAAAAAGATTAAATAGTGAATATTTTCTAAACGGCTGGAAGTATAGGTATAGACTATTCCATGCAAATTAACCTTTATTTTTGATGAACAATTGAAATCCTTGATGAGTGTTTTATTTAAGCTTCTCGACTTATTGGTGATTTTATATGTCCGCATTGGGTTCAATTTCTGACATCACCCTGTTTAATTGGCAGCCATATCCCAAACTATTGGAGATGATACGTACTACGTATAGATCATCCTATAGAAAGTTAAAACTAGACGATCTTATATGGGACACCCTGTACATAAAACACTGCTGGAGCCAAGTTTGTTTCTCCCGACTCACACTGTTAACGGAGTCGACATCTGATTTGGACGAAAATTAAATCGTGGAAAAACAAATAATCCCTAAGTGTTGTGAGGAGCAATGATTATTTGGAATCCAAACTTGAGAGCACTTTTTTTGCTTGAATCAGAAAATAAGACCATTCTTCTCATTTTGTAGACGACTATGTATATGCTATTTCATTTCTAATTTCAATTGAATCTTGCCCTCATCCCGCCGAAAAATTGTGTGTGCCACTACACATTTTTTTTGATAGCATAAGACAAGTGCCATTTCAGACAACCACTCCGGATCTGTTGAAGTAATCGCCCAGAATTGATATAATTGTCAATCGTTATACTCTTCATCATCCTCGATGACTCAATTTTTTTCATTTTGACTATCGTGGTTGATCTGTTTTGAACCGTTTTTAACGGGGCTCAATCAAGTGCATGGGCAAACCTTTTTATTTCAAGCTATAATTAGATGCCATTGTTGCGAGGATGACTCATTAGATTTTTTTTTCAAATTACCTATAGTTAAAAGCAAATTTGCATGAAGGTGGTCCGAAAAGTAATGATATCTGTTCTTATCATGAGCAAAATACATTGTTGCCTGAAGTTCTTGCAGGAAAAGGTTTTTATTTTCGGCAGACATGAATGTACAGCTGGTTCGTAAAAAAACTGGTATTGCTCATAGAAATTTTTACAAAAATGAACAGTGTAATATTTGTTCTGACAATACTATACGCGACAGTGACATGTTATTCAAGTGAAAAGTTTGGGTGTGTTATGATGTATGTATGTAAATAATTGATTTGAATCAGGTAGATTTGCAAATTTTGATACACACAATCGACCAATTCAATATTTTCGCTTTAGTTCCTGTACTCATGTGAGGAGTCATTTGAAAAAAAAAATTCAAAAGTATCAACCTGGTAAAGATATGACGTCTTACTTTTTTGTTTTGTCAAAAGAAATATTACACTGCTCAATTTTTTGAACATTTCTATGAGCAATACCAGTTTTTTTACGAACCAGCTGTACAAATCCAGTGTATACTGCAGAAAGAGTAAACATGTTACGGTGGAATAATAGATGGAAAACTAAACAGTGAAAAAATGGTGTTCATGGACACAATTAAGTTTTCTGAATGAGAATGGAAAGATTTCATCTACACCTAATCAAACATTTGAGTACCTAATTGGTTTATAAGCATATTTCCAAAACGGATAGAATAGGTATGTCTGATGTCTCCAGAATATTAGAGGCACCATAAAAATAGTAAATGCTATTCTGTTGGTTTTCTCAAAAATATTATTTGAAGTTTTTTTATAGTTGTCAAAGCTCGTTTAAATACAGTGAAATAAAAAAGTTGCAGTATTTTTGGAGATCAGACAAAATTCATCTTCCACGTATAACTTTTTCCCGAACAGAATAAATACAGTGGATCAAATTAGCCGACACCCTTTCGGGATCCTTCATAACCTTTCTATTTATGATCCGACTCTTATAGTTCTTGGATATGTTTCCGTGTTATGTTATTCTAAGGTTATTGATGGAATAATCATCATCATTTGTCACAAGGTCTTGGAGTCTGATATGGATTTTTAATTTTTGCAATGAGTTGGTCCTCGCCAGTGAAATATCTTGAAGTTATCAAACAACTACTTCAGTACACAAATAATGAAAATCGGGTCAGAGGTTCACAAGTTATGACTGAAAAAGCGGAAGTTCATCTAACCAAATGAATGTATGATTACAAGCATTTGTATTTAATTTAATCCCACCTCAACCGAAAATGGATAGATATTTTGTATTGAGGAAAAAGTTTATTTAAAAGTGTAATCACCATAATATGAGCATTTTGGAGTACGAATGAAATAGTCAAATTCATTTATGCCCGTTAAAATCAAATTATTGAATAACATTATCCTAAAACATGTATCTTTTTCATAAGCCATATGAATAAAATCTCAATGATCTATTGAATCATATAAGTTTTTATGTATAGGAAATGATTAAAATATACGCATTTGGAAAAAAAAACAATATTTCAAACGCACCTGGATTCGTAGGTTATTATAAAAAATAGTTCACAGCATCTTTATTATTGTTTTATAAAAAATGTGACATTGATTGGTGTATTATTTTTTTAGACAATATAATGCTCCCAAAAATACATTATTGGCAACGGTAGATAGATAGATAGATAAACAATACTGTAACTTTCATTTCTCCTCAGACTAAATATTTTTTCAAGCTAGATAGTTAATCCACGAGCAAATGCCTTCACCTTCCATCCACTTAAAAATAAGTTAATGTATTTATTGTCAACGCCGCAACCATCATTACCACTTTATTACGTTTTTTTTTAAATTTATCGTACTCTGACATAAAGATTTATTAATTGGTAGATTTCTGCAAACTCATTGTGAAAAATAGCTCAATTTATCAAAAATTGCTGAGGTTTCAAAAGCTTATTGTCTTTTTATCTCAGAGTATCAAAATTCTATTGTCATCGGAGAATCTGCTGATCATGAATCATTTAGCATGTAAGCAGTTTTTTGTTTTTCAATATATGTAATCAATATACAGTTGAATAGATAACAACAACCAATATATTAAAAGACTTCAATAATCGTGCAGGAACCAAAACAAGGTTTTGTTTTACAATTACCAAGATATCAAGATAATTTCTTGCACTGCTCTATATGTACGCACAATTCTTATTCAGGTACGTGTAAATTTTATCTTGAAATCGCAGGCTTTAATACTTGAGTTAAATAAACTACTGAACAAAGAAAATACCTTAAGCCACATAGATGTCTATCTTGATTCATTAGAAAAATCTCCGCTCCACTTTATAAAAGCGGATGTGACTGGTCCAGAGCATTGTTGAATCCACATTTGCTTGCGCCTAATGGAAAACATGTGTGTTGTTTCTACCTTTTTCTTTCGGAAAAAAATCTGTACAATATGAGTCATATGTCATATTTTACAGTGTTATTGTATTCACGTTTGAAGTTTTCTTAAAAATAGATCGATCTCAAAATAGTTTTAAACTGAATGGGTGCGTTTTTTTCCTGATGTATTATTATGTTTATCCATCTCCAAATTTGTTGAACTATTGGGAAAATGTTGAGTCATTGAAGTATTATCTGAATAGGTAAACTAATATTATCAAATGTTAAAATACAGTGTAAGATTGAACTTCTGACATTCAAATCTTGAACTCTCCTAACACAGAACTATTAAACGTAATTTATCACATCCTCAATAAATCCAACTGAAAATCCCCTACACATGCCACTCTAGAATATCCCAATTTTGAAATAATATAATATTTCGTTGCCTGGCATGAATTTCTGAGGAATCTTTGTTTCTCTTACGTATCAGGTTTCAACATACTGACCCGACTCAATAACCATACATCACTTTAGAGTGGTTGCAAATGTTGTGCACCCCTGTCGATTATCGGGGAGGATTACGAAGAAAAACGGTGACTGTGTTCTATAATCCAGAGCAAATGAGCATAATGCTACAAATGTGAATCTGGGTTAGTGAGATTCGGGAACTTCTCTTCTTTTTTTCCTGGTCAAACATAGTAGTTGAAGTCTATCTTTACTTTTAAATGATATTTAACTTCACGATTCTTGTTGTTCTTTCTCATTATAGGAAACTTGAAATTTCAATGTTTATAAAACTGGAAAATCAGTCCAAAACTGTTGATGTTATAGTTTGAGACTTTTAACTGAGAGGTTCAAAAAAAATGTCTAACTCTTGATCTATTAAAAATTTAGTTGAAATATCTCAAGGTTTAATTATATCAACTAATGCTGTTGATCACCAGCATGAAGTGTTATAACCTTACCGAACGTCCTAAGTTTACAAAAAAATAATCGTGTCGTCAAATGCATATCTGGAACACAGCATTTGGTAGAAACGAGGGTGCATTCTTGATTCACTCAAAGAATTGTGACAATACCGGAAAGTGATAAAAAATTGATGGTTTCTTTTTGTGAGAACACAGACTCTTAGGGAAATGGGGGGCAAAACAAGTGAATGTGGATACTACTAAAAGGTTAAATAATGATTGTTGTGGTGAGTAAGCATATTTTCTCACAATTTGTAGGAAGAGGATAAATCTGGAAAGAATCCGTTTCATTTATTATCAGAATGTTAAACATAAAAAATGTCATAAAAACAAGTTACTTGTTCATCTTCTAACAAGCGTCAGTATATCCAATGTTTTAATTTTTTAAATAATCAACTGACGGTATCCACTTATTCTCTTGATTAAACATTTGTAATAGAATATAGCTTCACCAGAAAAGCATAAGCGATGCCACTTCAATTTTCCATTCCTCGAGCCTCCAGCTGTGCTGGATACTAAATTAAAGAAAAATGTAGATTCTGAAAAAGTCTTCATCATTGATCATTTAAAATTAAGTGTCAAGAATAGAATTTATTTTATTGTTGAAACCTTGAATCCTTGTATTCTTTCAATGTTTTTATATCTTGTTCAGCTTTATAGCTCCCTTTTTAGAAGATAGGGATCATGGGGTTGTTCTAACCACCCACAAGAACCGTCTTAGAACGGTTTTTTTCAATCAATCAATTGATTTGTCAATTTTGACAAATGTCTCACTTTTAAAAAATTATGTAGGCCACTGGAAATTATTGGTTCTGGGACGGTTCTATAGGGTTGTTTTTCCCACCGATAGCAAAGCGCATGCGTTCTAACCAGGGCAACTGTCAAGCAGGGTCGCGTTCACGAGCGTGCTTCTATCCTTGTTTAGCTGGAATTAGAACGAGGTAAGAGCATGCATAACGTCTGTCGTGAAATGTGAATGCGAAAGAGATGTCGAAAATATGACTTTTGCTTATACTGAAAGGGCGATTCATGACGTATAGTTGAAGTTCACTTTCTCATGTTATATCTGTGTATTTTGTGTCAACAAATATTTTACTCTCCATGCAACTCAATTACAACTCACTCAAACTTGGCACTGACACTAGCCTAGTTTACACCGTGACTCGTTTGGTTCGGTCCGATAGGACCAAGGTGGAGGGGGTAGTACGGTAGGACCAATGCTTGCTTCTCGCCCGTTTACACCGTCATGCAACGCATGAACTAAATGAGTAAGCGCACAATTCGTCAAATGTCTAAATCAAGTCGAAATTATTCATCAACACAATCCGTTACCAAAAACAACATAAGTAGGTACGCTCAGATTGCCTAAGAAACTCAGAACCAATTACCTCATAATTTTGTTCGAGATCCAAATTTAGTTCGGTACACCTGCTGGCGAATATCGAACCAAGAGCGGACCAGCTTAGTCCGCAACTGTTTACACTATTCGAGCCAAATATCTGGTTCTGATGTAGTTCGAATTTACACCTAGTCGGTGTAAACTAGGCTACTGATAATATTTTAAAGGTTATAGATATTGTCACACAATTTTTTGGGAGAAGTGTATAAGTATTGGGCCTTATGAAATGGAAATAAAAAATGTAAAAAATGAACTATGGAAAATTTGAGGTTACTAATATAAGAAAGATGTCGCCGCTTTTTCTATAACCACTAATAACCAGGGCGTCAAGTTGTCAAGGAGCTCTAAGCAAAGCCTTTAAACGAGCGCAGTGAGTGCAGTTGTTAAGTCAGAGACTTTTTATTTTTTTTTTCGGCAAAGGAACCTTATATTTTTCAATATAGCCTCTATAAAATCGATTCATCTTGTTTTCAAATTTGTCCATTCCTTTCAAATAATAGGTTTTAGGAAGCTTGAAATATAGGTATAACTGTTTAAATGATGACCCAAATCTCTCACCTTAAGGTTTCGAAGCAGAAAATAGTCGCACAGGGCCAAATCTGGTTGATATGTTGCACGTTGCACTTCGTAGCCTGCTGATCGATATTAAAATAGTTTAAACATCTCTATGCCCTCCGCGTCGAACAATCATGACTATCATTATTCATTTTCAGCTATACCCATTTTCGCATAATTACAAATATTCATATCATCACATTGCTAGTGTAAAAAATGTGAGTAGATACAAGCAACTTCCGAATAGTAATTCATTTCAATATTCAACTGGGCATGATACGCATTGTTTCATATCAGCATTATAATAACCACACTGTAGTTAAAAAAAGCATTGTGTGGGTAAAATGAATGACAACTCCGAAAACTTATCGTGAATTTCCAAAGAAAGATGTTGTGAATTATTTGATCACATACTTTGGCTGCCGTTTTCCATTAACGCCGAAACATCATTGACTCGTAATGACACAAATATATTTTTAAGACCAGTTATTTATTGAAGTACGTCAAATTCTACCTCGTATAAATGGAATGTGTACGTTGCTTCCCAAGATAACCCAAAATTCTCCATTTTATCACAAGTCGTCGAGCGAAATAAGTTTTATGCTTATCGATTCTTATGAGTCGACCGTAACAGCATCTTAATTTTTATTACGCCTGGCCTGTTGTTTTGGGACAGTCGAATTTGCGTTAATATTTCAGTGCCTGGGCCTTTTAATTGGATCAGATGAGAAAAAAATGATAGTTCTTATCTGGAGATCGAGAATTCCACTCTTTTGGACATTTATAAGCTTGCTTCGTTCGGTAGTGGCCGGATTGCATAGTAAACACAGTCAGGCTTTTTTCTGGAAACAGTATAATGACTTCACTTCAACATCAATAGCAATCTGTGAAAGAACATCGGAACATTGTAGCAAATCCAAATACATACGCCTTCTTAGTTGAAAACACCGCAACATCACACGCGTATAAATTTGTCAGACACACATAAACAGTCATAAAACATGAGGTCCACTAAAATAATACCACATAATAGTCCACCCACACATTCTAGCTACAATAGCAGCAAAATTTTGAATATGCTTCGTCCTCATTGTATCATGGAATATCAAAGGAGATTTTCAACTCTCCATCTATTTCTCAAGCCAATTTGTCAATTTTGAGTGTTTGTAGGAATTGAGTTTGAATTGCTTTTTGGGTGAAATAAAATCTGTCATATGAGTAGTCAGTTTATCATTGACAACCCAACTAGAACATTTCTCATTTCTGGAAAATCTAAAATTCGGGGTATCAATCCGTGCATTTTGTCCTATCTATCGGCTATCTCCGAAATAATTACACAATTAACAGGTTGTTTTGTGAAGATGCGAGTTTCTTCCAAGGGGACAATTGTTATGGTAATACACGAACCGGTTTGAAATTTTGAAAAGGTTGTTCACTTTATAAAATAGCGATATGCCTGCGAGATGGCCGATGGGAAATAATCAAATCTCCGTCTCTTCGCTGGTCCTTTCTTAATGATATGCAAACGTTTATTTTCAGTTGTGTTATGTAATCTATATTACCAAATTATTTTATCGGTATTCGGTTCACTTTGAAAGGCTCTAATCAGTCTTAATGAATTACCAGAACAAAAAGTGAGATCTCCGAATACATTTTTCCTAACGGTTCGCTAAGCCGATGAATCAGGATGACACATTGGTATTGGGTGACAATTTTATCTGGTTGAAGACATCGGCGTTATTGATAGTCTTATTTATAACGTATATGCCTCTGATAGCCTTATTAAGTGTGCATGGCAATGCTGTGAAATCAATTTTGTTGTGTCATGTTGTCATAGGAGGTTCAGATCTTATATAACAACATAATCGTATTGCCATTTCTTTATATCTACGTTTTTTTCTGTTTTATCCTCCCTAGTTATTGAATGGGCTGCTCTTTAGACTGACAAAAACAATTTAAAATCTCCCGTTCAAATCACAAGTGGTTAAAAATGCCCCAACAAGTTCCGCCTCATTTCCTCTTATATTGGAGTGAAAACATTATTAAGAAAGGATGGAAAATAATAAGTAGCGTAGCGACGGATTCAGGGCTGAATTGAAACAGAAATAATATAATAAACGATAAAAATATTTATTCGAAAAATTAGATTTGGTGCCCTTCTGTTTGTCGCAACAAAAATTGCCGCGTTGAAGAGGGCCAATCGATATGACTCGAGAAAAGACTGTTCTTTGTAAAAGTCCATCGTCTGTGTCATTAAATTCTTTATTTATTTTTCGCATGGAAATTACGTGATGAGAGATTGTTAGCAGCATTTTTATAACAGAATTATTTTACTGTCTTTAGCGTCACAGGGTTTTTGCTATCCACTATAATAATTTACAAATAAAAACCTGTAAAAAGAACTAATTCAATATTTTTGTATGGTTTTCATCATGAATCAATCCCATGTGTATGCTTGAATAATTATTTTTTTATTCCAAACTTGAAACTTCTATAATCTGGTGTTAACAGCAGTAAGGAGTAGAGCTTTTTTTGCAGTAATTGTGAATCCTATCCTTGGTTTGTGAGAATATCGGGATGAACTTGGAATCAGTTTCAAGTTCTAATGGATCTCAAATCAGATAATTTCGATGCAAAAGAAGGATTTGGCCCTCGATCTATTTTAGTAGTAGGCAATCAGTAACGTCAAGTCTCAAAGACTAGCACTTTTATTCCTTAGACTAAACTTACTGAGTGATGATCTTCCATCGACACTTGTTGAAATTACATAATCATCACTCCATGTTCAGATTGATTCAGAAAATGGAACCAATTGTTTTAAGCAGATCCTTTAGCATATATTATGGCTTACTTCTTCGACGAAGAAAAGTGAATTCTGTCAAGAAATATTGCGAAGGGCTAAGGAATCATTCACAGTCATCTCATTCATCATCTCCAAATAAAATTTACAATAATAGCTATTCTCCACTTGAAATTTTCGTGATAATACTGATTACTGATTACTGAAGTACAGGCGCTACGAGTTTCGGGCTGTTGGCCCCGACACCGCAGCCTCTAGTTGGGCTTATTGTATCTTCTCTGTGCCTGTCTCTCAGTCGAAGAGCTCCATTGCCCGAATAAGGTTTATGACTCGTTCTACTGTTTCCCTGTCCGTCCTTCGAGGAGTGGTTGTGAATTCCCCATTATCTCTTCTCCAGTACGCCAGCGCTTCACATTCGAATACAATGTTGGAGGCTGTTTCCTCCTCCTCGTTGCACAGCCTACATATGGGTTACTCGTTGAAAAGACCCATGATATGCATGTGTTTCCTTAGAGTGCAGTGTCCAGTTAATATACCTGTTACTTTCCTAAGCTGATTCCTGCTGAGTTGCAGTAGGCTTCCAGAGAATGATGATTCGATCTCGTCTGCCATCATTAATTTACTGTGTTTCAGACCTGGTGATTGGCACCATCTAGCTTTCTGTTGTTTTTTGGACCAAGAGTTCAGCCAACCTCTCACAGATGATTTTGTAATGCCAATAGCAGGTTCTGGACCCAGAAGTGGTGTGTTTGCAGCTTTGCGTGCTAGTAGATCCGCCCGCTCGTTCCCAGCTATCCCTGTGTGTCCTGGTGTCCATCCAAGAGTAACATCGTTAGATTTCGTGACAATAAGTTTCGAATCAATGGTTTCCAAAAAAGAAAAAAAAATATACTTTGAAATATATGATGCAAATTTCCAAAACCTAGAACAAAAATCCAATAGATCGTTTCCAAGTACGTCACGACTCTCAGATTTCTGAAAGTGACACATTAAAATCATTGTGACAAATTTGAGAATTAAAGGTTGAAGTTATACCTGACTTACATTCAATTTAGTTTCGAAGTGGAACTGTCAAATTTCCGCTTGGCAAACGGAAATCATATGCTACCATCCACATTCAATTTGGCGTAAGCGTGACTTTGACAACCAATGCTACTTCAACCCAAAATTTTGAACTGTCACTGTACTTTGAAAAAAAAATCACTGCAAACGTGTTACATGCTTTTTCAGGAATCAGATATATTATATAAATATATTATATATATATAATATCTTCTAAGTCACATGGAATCGATCTATTGCCACTATCTCGCGTCATTTTTCATAACCTAAACTAAATTCAAATTAACCATGGACTTTGACAAATACGTATTTTGAAATATTTAAAGCTGAAAAATTTAAAAAACATGTCTTAATCTCAAACCCAAAACTCTAATTAACAATCCACCATACTTAATTGTTCTTTTCACTCTTTTTGATTAATACTTCTGTCGCAAGAATGGTAATTACCTTATAAATATTCCTTTATAATTATATCGATACAAAAATAGTATGAAATACTCCTAAATTATGGTAACGATAAAATTAAGTATGTGGCACGGAAAGCATCAATGACCAGCGCTTTCTTTGATTCTCAATTTAATTTATTCAGAATAAATTCATGAGGAGACAGGTATGTAAAACATTTTAGTTACTGTGGGCTACTACTTCGACAGGTGTAGGAGTACTCATCTCATACCATATGTATTCAGATTAACTTGAATAGTTATAATTACCATTCCATTAACGCCAATTCCGTAAATAAATACATATAAATGCGAACAGTGAATCCGAATTAGGAAAAAGGTGATAGCTGATTTAATCACCATTGAATCCTACACAGCTGAAATTCAATACAATAATTTTAATATAGACTGAATATAGTGTAATTGAATATAAACCACTTACTCGTAAGTGAATAATAATGGTTCATTCAAATTTCTATCTCATGCATATTCAAAGTTACAAGTATAAAAATGAGTGATTTTACAATAATAGTTACAATTTTACAAGTAAATATTTATACGTATAGTTGGGAAGCATACAAACAATTAATGTTCTTCAATCAAAAGGATTGTTCATATACATATATCACTAATAATTTTTATGGGGGACGATTTTTTACAACGAAGTGATCACAAATTTTTCTGGGAAATGTAGCATTGACCATTGGATTATCTTATTGCTTAATTAGAATATGGAATGAAAAAAAATGCCCAAGGCTTTATTGAAAAAAAACTATTACCATCACATTCAGCACCACATCTTCGGTTTTTACTGCCGAACAAAAAGAACCCCTAAGACCTCGCCGAAAAGCTGTAAAAGATGGTTGAATTGTTCTCCAGACAAAACATAATGAAAATAAAGGCAGAACAAGTTCCTATTTCAAGAACAACACAAAGAGGACACTTATTCTTGTACGCGAGGTATAAATAGCGGGCCTTACGAATTAATTCACATGAAAGATATATTTTTCATTCACAATGTGAAGTGGAAAGGCATTTAGGACAACAATGTCTTACACTGCCTTTTGAATTCTGAAATGTTTGCTCTTGTTTTGCGGTTTTTTGTTCGCAGCGATCGCATTTTTATGTTGAGTCTGTTAAGACATGATGGTTTATCTGTGGATTGTACTTTTTGGCCTCATTCGTGGCATTCGACACATTGAAACAAACAGCTCCTTGTGAACATGAACTGTGTAGATACAACAAATTGGGTATTGTTACCTTTACACATATCCAGCCTCAAAAAAAACAGTTTTCGATCATACATTAAAGTCATTAGTATTATTATTTATTGTGAGAGAAATAATGAGAATATTGAATATACATATAGAAAACAAATTTCACTTCTGGCTATTGGTTGGTACACCACAGCTTCTCATGGGCAAATTGTGTTTTCCCTGTCTTTCAGTCGACGAGCTGAATCGAAGAATGGGTGTAAATTCCCTATTATTTCTTCTCCAGAACGTCAGTGCTTCATATTCAAACACGGTATGTGGGCTGTTCTTCCTCTTCATTGCAAGGCCTTGCTTCCTGTTGTTCTTTGTACCAACAGCCCAGTTAGCCTATTTTATAGGATTTCTTAACTACAATGGCAGATTCTGAACCCATAAGTGATGTATTTGCATCGTTTCGTGCCAGTTGGTCCAATCGATCATCTCCTTGTGTCCTACACATCCTGGAGTAACATCGTTGGATGCTCCCAGAGTGGTTTCGCTGACAAACACAGACTTGCTTGGATATAGTTTCGACAGAAGCGTGTTTTGATTGCCTCTTGACTACCACTCAGGATAAAGATTTTCCTTTCTTCTCCTGAGGTTTTCTTGAACGCAGACGTTGTTTGAACTTCCGCTTGGAAAACAGTTGCATACTCTCAACTGGTCCTTATGATTCTCAGGTTGGATTTTTTTTTACGATTCCGATGCCTATCTCCCTTCATAACTCGAAACTGACTGGGTACTATATTATTGCTTCATCGGAGCTGTTCCACTGTTCCATCTTCTCGGATTTTGAAAGGCTTCTTAGAGTTTATATTTTTCAGCATAATATTACACCTTATTGTTATGCCGATTGTAAAGAACATCGAGTCAGAAATCAGATCGACCACATACTGGTGAACACAATGTTCCAGAATTTGGTCTCAGATAAGCAAAAAAAGAGACCACAATCCAGTTGTAATGGAAATCAAAATGCGTCGATTCAAAATTAACCGCCCTGAATCCCCACTACCACCACAGCGCATAGACATAACAAAACACAAAAACCCGTCGACGAAAACGATAGCCGCGCAAAGTCTTGAAGAAAGAATGCAGGAGATCGAGTCGAGCACAACAGTCGAGGAGAAATGGACGGAGATGGAAACCGCACTACTGTAAACACAAACAAAAGATATTGGTCTCCAGGAACAAACGAAAAAACAACCCTGAATGACAGACGAGATTTTAAAAACGATGGAAGAGCGGACAGAGCATAAAACAAAAAACAAGGCTAGATACAAGGAGCTGAACAAAATCATCCGTAGAAAGTGCAAAGAAGCAAAGGAGTACTGGCTGGCGGAGAGATGCCGTAAAATCTAACAACTACAGCAAAAACACGACCTACGTAACGTACATAAAAATATCAACGAAGTATGTATCCTTTCACCGTTTTAACATTTTAACCCCTTTTACAATTTTTAAACCATTTTAACCTTTTAACATGTTCAGTGTAGTGAAAGTTCGTTTTGATAATTTGTGATTTTCTGTTATGTGCTGGTGCCTTTTGATATCGTCCTTCACATTCGGTGAGTTTTCGCTCATTTTCTTGTTTTTTTTTTTGCCTTGCTGATTATTGTATCTTTTCACCATTTTGTGGTGATTTCCTGAAGAAGGGAAGAATGTTTCTGAAAGCTTGAAACTTGAATATTAAGACTTAAAGTAGCCTTCCTCTTATCATTGACTGCCTCCAACGAGCTCCTGTTACAAAACAATTAACACCATAAGATATGCCGACGATACAATCGTTGTTGCCAGAAGCCCGCTGGAACTCCCGCAACTCGTGGAGGTAATTACTGAACACAGCAAGACTTATGGACTACATATTAATATCCCCATAACGAAACTTATGGTTTTCTCAAAAGTGCAAACATAAGCTGCCCTCCGTATACATGACAAAATCGTTGAACAAGAACTATCCTTCAGTCATCTGGGCACTGGTGTGTAGTAATTGCGATTCGACAAGAGAGGTACTATAAAGAATTGAACAGGCCAGGCGGACGTTTATCGACATTAAAAGCTTCTTTATTAGACGTGACCTGGACTTAGATCGAAGAATCCGAATGCTAGGCTGCTACTTGTTCTCAATCCTCCAGTACGGCAGCGAAAGCTGGACCCTCAACCCCTCGCTGGAAAAACGCATCGAAGCTTTCGAAATGTATCTCTATATGAGAATATTGCGCAAAGCCTGGACTAAAAGAGTAAGAGACGTCAAAGTTCTCAAAAGAAGGCTGAAAAACAGGTTGCTGATGTTAACAGTCAAAGAGCGAAAACTGATTATTGCCAGTGGAATCGCCAACCTCCAAAGAGCGACGGCGTAATGAGAAGAAGAAGATTGTACTGGTGATCATAGTATGCCCTTGGGAGTTTGAGTGGCTAAAGTTTCCAGTGTTACCAATATTGTTGCCTCTGATTCTTGCTTCCATTTTGATAAAGATGTCCAGGGGAGGGGGGTTTAGCATTGTTTCCATAGCAAGCTTGAGTTGGTTATCATGGCTCGAGTTATACAAAGGCTTGCTAAACTCTGAACTTTTGTCTGTTCAGTGAGGCACTGATTGATGATATGGGGATTGCTGGAAATAGCGAATAGTTTTTGAAAATCCATAAACTTGAACATCATGTCATTGTATCCTCACTGTCTAAATATCTGAGCGTTGATTGGAAAACATCAATCACAAATGTGAACCTCGACTGTTATACTTTTTCTTTTTCTAATGGACCTATCGACATACTTCCATATGTTATCATTTATTCATAAAAAAAGTTTTTTATTGAGTGGGTTGTTGAATCGTCTCAGAATTTTTCTAACAATTTTGTTGTAACTAACCAGAATTCCCTTTTTCATCAAAAACCTATCTGCCTTTGAAGAATAATTATATTTTGGAAGAAAATCCGAAGATATATTCGATCAAAATAACGTACATACCTATCTCAACATTCTCATTAGTCATTATAAATATGCACCCACAAAAAGTCATAATTCAAAGAAAAATATCCGATATTCATTTATTCCGAATGAAAGTTTGGACGCGTTCTCTCTGAAGGCCTATTTATTTTCCTGCACGATTCGTCCAACCGTCTAAGAACGGATCATCAAACTTGGGACAAAAGTCCACTTGTTTCGAGATTGTTCCACAAAAAGACAAGGCGATATTTCACTGAAAGGCGGATATAGGCTTCCTTACGAAAATACAAAGCGTGTGTTGTTTACGACTCCATCGTCTATAGCCATTCATCATAATCGAAAAAGTAGATGGCATTAAGAAGATATGGCGCATAGAAATTACGAAACTGTTAACAGAGCAAAACATGAAAAAGTTTTAATAATATTTCAATTTTTGAAACTTTTCATTATGAAATGAAAAACCTAACTAAAAAGTGTGTCATGTGATTAATGGGTAGATACTTGTTATCTGAATGATGTATTTCAATACCCCTATATTGACTCTTGTTTATTTTTGATTAGAAATTGACACGGGAAGATGTTTGAAGAGATTTTGCTAGATCAACTGAAAAAGCAAGCGTTAGAAACGAAAATGTAATGAAACAAACCTGCAGTATTATTGTTGAAGCCAATATCTCTTCATGCAGAGGGGACGACCATTTGAAATTTTACTAATGGAATCATCGAAGATTCTAAATGTCAGCCATCAAATCCAATATCTCCCTGTTCACAAAACTGGACTTTCAATCCGATAGGATAAATCCCTAGATAATTGAAATACCTCATCATATCATAAAACAGCGCACAAACACAAAATGCAATTCGTTCGATCGCTCCATAAATTCCCATTATGTCCGGACTGGTGATCTGAATACCTGTGTTTTGCATACACGGGGGATATGTGTATACACCACTCATCCAAAAATTCTTTTTAACGTACCATTCTCTGTTCCACCAATTCCCGTTACGAACGTCTTTTGTATTTGGCTGTTCTAGTGTACTTCATGTCTGTCCAACTTCAAAGCACTGGAAATGAGAGTTATCGATATTTTTATATTATGCTGGAATAGTGAGTCTCGGTTTTGTCGATTGAATTTGCGGCTTGTGTCAACTTCGGATATTGAGGGATTACAATGATTTGTTTTTATTGACGGTTTATAATGTACAATGAGTAGTATTATATCTTATCTCTGAAACATGTTCTGTCCTAGTTTCAAGTGTTAAGAAAAACAGGTATACAAGATTTTCAGGGGTAGAATGATTTAATAGTACTTCTTGCAAAAAAAGCATTTCACTTTAGGGTGTCAAAAATAAAGGCACCTATCAAGTCTCTTGCGAGTGTGTTAAATTTTATATGAGTGAAACCAAGCGTCCACTAGCTGTTAGACCTCAAGAACACAAGACAATCACCCAGGAGAAAAAAAAAACATAACATCAGGAATCGCTGAACACGTCCGGGTGCCGAATCTGGGACCGATTGAAATGTCATATCAAAAGAGGTCAACGGAGAAGTAAATGGAGGTGATTTTTTCACTTCCCTCTTCCCTCGATATGACCGTTCTATCGGTCCCAGAATCGGCACCCTGGTCGGAATTGGTCGGAAACACAGGTCCTGCACAAGGAACAATATGGAGGAGGCGGAAGTTTTTTAATGCAACCTTCATTGCATAGAATGAAGGAATTTTCAGCAACAGCAGTGAAAATTGACAATATTTGGAAACCTGTACTTGGTCGGATTCCCAACCCCAAACTAGATTGATGACGGGATCTCATGGTTGCATGGATGATCTCAGATGAGACCCGACCTGAAGACTATCATTGATAATGCTAGCCGAGACTTCTATTGGTAAAATAAACTCAAGATGATGGAAGATCGAAAATTATTTTCAACTTCCACATCGTCTTCGTCTACCACTCTTGAACACTTATGTTGACAAGGTTTTTGCTGGTGTGTCGGATGTGAATAGCGTGTTTATCTTTCCAGCTAATGTAAAGTTTGACATGTTTTTGAATTTAAAAAGTCTCACAAACGGTAGAGAACATTTTAACATTTTCGTGATTAAACTGATCAATGACATTTATTGTATACCTTGACCAGAGACTTTCGAACAAAACGATGAAAACAAACATCGTCCCTCAAAAAGACCGAGATCAACAATAGCCCTATATTGACAGTGGCACGTCTCATTGAATCCGCGGATAAAAACAGGGGAGAGGCATCCATACATCAGAGCGAGACATATAATAAAACTTCAGCGTTTACATAATGACTATGTCACAATGGGTGTCATCAGCTTCTCTTGTTCATTGAGGAAGTCATTTTCTCCGGATAGTGGAGCTACACTTGACCCAATCTGGGATTTATTGTTCCTCGATGCACATCATTATGCCCCCTGTTCAAGGATAAAGGACAAGAGAAGCATGCGAGCGAACAAGACAAAACGACGTGTAATTTCAATGGTTATGAATTTCGAATGTAATATTTTTGTAGTGTGCTAGAATGAAAAAACTGTTTTCTATGCAATGACAGCCACTGACAACTCGGTAACAAGCTCCTTTGTCATTATTTCACTGGTTGTCCGAATAGAACTACAAACTATTTTGAGAAATATAGATTCCATTTTTTTCGTCATACAAATGAAAATCCTACAGAATGACATAAAATAACTGGAATGTCCAACGACCCACAAATTGAACCCGTTCAATCCAACTTCCTTAACCGATTTCATACCTGTCGATACGTAGGTTGAGTTTTTGTATTCTAACCCAGACGACGACTCGAATCTCAATTATGTAGACAATCATCTAGTTCAACGTATATACTCGATCTTCTAACGGTAGTCCCAGGTTATCTAACCTGTTATACATTATTAATTATTTTCTATAAAATCTGCAAATTAGGTATATGTTGGAGCATCTATCGGAGACTTCCTGGTAGAGGCAATTTGCTTAAAAATAATTACAGGTAGCGACGCCATCACGAAATTGATCAATTAGCGTTCTACTATTTTCCCACTATTTGTGATCGATTATTATTGGCGTATTTCTTTCCATCATGGAACGATATTGATTATTTCCGTTTTATATTTTTTTACATGCATCACCAGAAATATATTTTTTTCAAATACCTAATAGAAGAACACAGCTATTGTAAATGTTTTTGTTTAAAGGCGATCAACCGTGTGGACATAATGGCTACTATTACGATTCTCAAATGAAGGTTATGTTGAGACATAACAAAGTTTTATCGTGTTCAACATAATTTTCGAAATTTGCATCCCAACAACCCATCGGCATCCTAATTATAAAATCCCTTTTGAAGTTCAATAAAAACTACCTAATTAGAAATCAACAATAAAATAAATTGCAAAACAAACTCATTTAATCTGTGAAATTTAAAAAAAAAACAACTAGCATGGTCATTATTTTCAATTTTCTGCCTATTTCCTTTTAAGTTTTCATATTCTACCCAATTGGTTTGATTTTAAAATAGTATCAAAATCATTGAAAGTTTTCGCCTTTCGATGTAGAAGATTTTTGTCAATTCTAATAAATTAATTGTTTTACCATCATAGGTTTTCTTCTAGGAGAGCCTTTTTTTCTATATTTTTCTCGATCACTTTTCTTCAAATATCGAATAACCCCTCACACTTTTCCGTTTATGTATATTCCAGAACTTGTTTGATTATTTTTCAAATTGAGGGATATACTGATCTATTATTAATCTACAGGATCTTTTCTATTACTTCTTTATTTTATGAAGCTCCTGTTTAATAAATTTTATTTTGCTACTTTTTCAAACTCTATCACTTATACAAAATTTTATTCTTTACCAAATTGAAAAGAATTCCATGGTAATATTTTATATGTTGAGGTCAGTATACAGTGTTCCATTTTTTGGTAAAGAAATGACAGCTTCAGTAGCAAAAAGACAGCGCGGCGATGTTCTGATATTTTTTTTAAATTGAAAGAAGGGTCCAGTGGTAGGTACATTGTTTTAAAGGTCTCTTTATTCCTAATTTAACCACTGAATCTGAAAACTCGTGGTGGAATCTTTATTTATATTTTGTTTTTTTTTTGGGTTTGGAATCTCATTTAATCATTATTAATCGCTAAAACAGATGTATCCACAATTGATAGGAACTGGTAAATCATTAACAAACTAAGACATTCAACAACAACGGACAAAAAACTGATAAAACATATTAATAAAAAACTTCATAAACCATGGTGACTAATGGACAATTTGCATACATTTTCAAATGACTTGAAATTCTATATACGTATTCTACACATTATTTCAAAGTCATCAGCGAAAAAATTTTTTCCAAAATACCCAAAAATATGCTATAAATAAAAAAAAACAAAATGCAAATTTCACCGTATGATCAAAACCGGGGTGAAGCGAAATTACCCTCTCGAGAGAGACAAAGTCATAGAGTCATATATGCGCCAGACGGAGATAAATATTGTTTTCTGTGACGTAGCGGATGTTAATTGGTGCTCTTTAATCAGTGATTACTACATCAATAGAGGTCATAGGTTGATCTTTTTAACATCAATGGCGTCAGTACTAACTAATCCTAATATTTTTCATATTTCAAAAAAATTTGCAAATTGTCCATTGTTACACGGGGGGGTTAAATTGAGAAAGAAGAGACTTATGAAACGATGCCGATGTATCACTCGACCCTACTTTCAATTTTAAAAAAGTTTCAAAACTGCGCCGAGCTGTAATTTTGAAATCTAGAGATGTCATTCCTTTATCAAAAAATACTATTATCCCAAACTTCATTGTAATATACCTAGCGGTTCAAAAGTTGGAAGGGCTGCGATGGACTTCAAGGAATACCCACCTATTCCTGATTTATTTTCGAATTATAAATAAATGAATATGCCTATCCCAATAAAATTTCATAAGATATCATGGCACTTCAATTATCATTTTTCAAAAATTGTTCTATAGTGTTACAAAGATTTGATTAACGATATTTTGATTATCAATACCATAACGCAAAAGCAGATTTATTATACATTAAATTTGAAAAATGTCTCATGTTCACCACGCGTGAATTCTAAGTATAAATTTTGTGTATTATATTATGATTTAGAATGTTGGTCTTGCCGATAACTGATTGACCTCAGAATTGTTCGAAATCGATTGTTACTCTCATATCATCTGCTAATTCTTCCAAATCAGTTTATTTATTGTCCGAGCGTGGAGTGTGATAGTGTCAAAAGTGATGAATTTTTGGGGAACCATTAGACATTGGTGAATGATTTTTTCGATAATGGATAATAATATTAATAGATATAGGCGTAAAGATATTTCTGATTAATCAGCAGGGTAATAACTACAAATAGATTAATTTCAAATGAAAACTTGAAGAATGAGTGATTTTGATTATAAAAAATACTACGTCAATAATAGATGTGACAACGTGTGTAGTCACGAACCTTCTTCTTAATCTCCTAGGTTATTTTGATTTTGAGGATCAAGTCAGTACTGTCATCAAAAAAATTCACTGACGAATATCATACTATGGCATTTCAACTTTGTTTTTTAAAATCAAATTTTTGAACTATAAGAAAATTGACGATTTTCAAAAACATTAGCTCGAATACATTGGACTTGCACAAATAGATCATCAAAAATAATTTGATATCCACATTAATAGACCCAATAGGTAATTTACTCATTAACTGCCAATCACCGGTCCAAGTCAAATTAGATAGAAAGTCCGCATATACGAAGCGCTCAAGTCGTGAACTCCTACTTCCACATTTTAATTAAGGAAGATGGAAAGTGACCACATTTGATGTGAATAATTTTAGCGGAGCTAAGAAACGGAATCCTCCTCGAACTCGGACTATTTGCATCTCAATTTCCGATACGACATAGAAAATAGATTCACGGAGGAATCTAATCAGATTGTAGATGACGATATGTTGAAGCTGGTTATTGAAATTGCAGATGCGGTGCTCATCATTAGAGTATTGCACAAAATTGTATTCATTTCTATTAGAGGTTTTTAATTTTGATATGATTTGAACTCAAAGGCATTTTTTCTGTAACAATTTTGACCAATCGATATACATGTTATGAAAATACTACTTGTAACTTACAATCACTGTTTTTAATTAAGTGGGATGTCATCCAATCAGCTAGTCCATAAAACACGGGTTTATTTCATTAATCAACTTTTCACTTCTAATGAATTTAATTTTTAGCGATACTACTAGATTATGAACTTTCTCTTTTGAAAAAATAATAAATGCATTATCGAGAATTCATATTCACGGTAATGCAGGGTGGAGGTACCGCCGTTTACTTCATTTATGAACTCATTTGAAATTTCTAACTAATTTTCAACTATTTCGATTAGATGGAATTTGTTGTAACAGAAGTGTTGAAGCTTTCAAATGAGACCTCAGTATATTTGCAATTTTCTCGCCCAAAAGAAAATTTGATTCTAAAAAAAATGTTCCATCCTCAACTCAAAAATGGCAAAGCTATTTATTTTGTAGGGTTCGTGAAGGTGACAACTTATCTACTTTCGACAAGATGAAGCACCTGCTCAAAATGTCAGGCAGATTGATACTGTCAAAAGACTTTTTGAGTCTTCAATTTGAAAACCCTGTGTATAATAGAGCACTAATATTTGATGTCCAGCTCACTCCTTTCATATTATGTATTGGTAAAAGCGGCAAAAAAACATATTTGGCAAACCATGATGTGTAAGCTGACACCAAACTTGAATGAAAATTTTTGCCATTCTTACAGCCTTTTACTACAGATTTATACCTTCTACTTTGAAACATTGAATCCTCGTTTGAATGGAAAGTGAACCAGGTCTAATTTACACTTCTGCACAAAATATTTGCTTCAGCTCAAAAAAATATAGTATCACTTTATATGTATTCCGGTGTAGCAATCCTTGCGATATTTTTTGTTCTTGTTTCAATCAAAATATTCAAATAAGAAAATTGCAATTGCGATAAATAGATCGAAACCACTTTTTTATTCAAATTGGGGCAATTTGAATTTAATTATCGAAATAATAAGTATAATAAGACTCGTCATTATATCATTATTTTCATTTCAGAAATATGTCTTCAAAGAGAAAGTCTCCACCAACTAAACTTCAAGAAGGCGGTTCAGAAGCAATACCATCTATACAACCTCACATAGGAAGTGGAAGTGACGGTGGTGGCCTAACAGACCTAGACGAAACGAGCAGTAATAATTTGAGCGAAACATCTTCTCCAAGCGGTTGTGGAAGTGAAATTGATGAAGGTCTAGACGAAGACCACATTCCTTCAAAAACCGTGAAAATTTCGAACGAAAGTACGATGGTGTCCCCGTGCATATCAGCGCTATCTCTACACAATGAAGAAATGGAGCGACGAAGGAACTCTTCAGAGTGTAGTTCGCCTAGTTCAGACATTAAAAATAACTTTCATTACAATAATAACAATAATAGTTTATTAAATAACAATAGTTCCTTATTTTCGTCAAAGCGGAGCATGGACGATGTGTTGAAACGGTTGACGTCCAAAATCAGCAACAGTTCAGTTAGGGAGGAAAGAAGGCCGACGCCGTCATCGACACCTAACTCACATACCTCGTAAGTAATCAAACAAAACAGCAAAATGTTTGTTCTGGACGTGTAAAGTGATCATTATGAGTAATAGCCATTTATATAAAATCTTATTCACAACAACTGTTACAACTATCACTCAATATTATATAAATACTCCACAAGCATGAATGAACATATCAGCCGTATCAGCATTATTGAGAACACAATGATCCAAAGAATCATGTCGACTTCCAAAACTTATCAGTTTATCTTTTTGTTGGTTCAAAGTTCAATAGATTTAATTTATGGTCAAGGCAAAGATACGATATAAATTATTATTCAAGTTATTTTGACTAGTTTTTGCATTAATCGGTCACATTCTGAAGGCAACATTTGCTTAAAATCATCTTTCGCAATAAGGACGAACAACAACAAATCCAAAAAACATTTAAACATTTCTTATAAATGAGATTCTTGAAATACTGCATTCTCAGGACACTAATCCTGCTTATTTCTTTCTCAATTTCTGAATAAGTTAATTTCATCTGTATTAAATTGTTTTGATATGTTAAATGCTTTTCGAAAATAAATGTACCATGAATTGGTCGTTCAAAGAAGAACACTACTTATTGAAATCAATAATTCCTCGACTCTATCATAAGTCGTGAGAATATATCAAATTCCTTGAAGTTTAAAACACTAAGAACTATTTAGATCTCAATAAAACACATCTTCTTGAACCAATCAATCGCAATAGCTCGAACATCAAACGACAACCCAATTATTCTAATTCAAGCAGATGGTGATTGGAAATCGTGAATTTGCCAACATAATCTCTAAAAACTCATGAAAACTAAGATTCTCTATATTAACGCATGTCCGTAAAAGTACACTTATATTTTACGATATCGAAAGCGGTTGCAACTGAAACAGAACCGGGACCAATTCATATTCAAATTACGTTACAATATTTGATTGGTTCGGAGAATATATAAAATTACTTGACTCCTTGGAAATACCGTATATCGATTTTACATAATTCAGTCTTTTATGGGGTAATAACGTCGGGAATATATACCAATCATAATGTCCTGGCATCTTTGATTTGGAAAGAGATCAGATGAAATGGATAGATTGCAACAAGTTGCATTAACAATTTTGCTGCGAATTTTATCTGACGAGATGCTTGACATGAATGTTATATTTTCTTGTTTCGATTTTTCTTTAAGATGAAGTAAGTACAGGTATCGTGGACATAGGGTTCAGGACTTCTATGTCCATTCCGGCAAATTAATATTGGTTGCTCTGATATGGATTCGTCTTCTTCCAAACCTATGACAAAGGTATTGAAAATTCAAAAGAGACTTGAGGCCACATAAAACGATAACGTATCTTTTTCGCGTCAACGTGTCAATCCGCGTTATATGGAGTTGCTGCCTCGATGTGATAGCACATAGAATAGAGTAAGGGACTTTTTAAGACCGACCATGACGGACGACAAACGGCAACTGCATGTGCTGTTCCGTGTCGTGTCATTGAATTTGTAAACCCCAGGCGAAAAGTCGTGTCGTCTTTTGTGAAAACGCCCTAATAGTGGAGCGAAATGGGACATGAAATAATGAAAAAAATCTTTCGAAGTACAACCAGATAAAATGCCTATATTATTATCAACTGTCATATGGGGCATACGAAATGGTGATTCACGATAATTTATAGTGGTCGAGAGATTTTTTAGCACAAATTTGGATAAAATTAAAAAATGCATTATTTCAAGTTTACACACTAATATCTCTAAAACTGACAAAGCTATGACATGGGCTTTCTAACAGACTTATATATTGCCCTCATATCATCATATTTTGTTTTATATTTTTCAAATGATGTTCAAGGGGTGACGTCAAAAAAAATGACTCTAAAAAAGCGAAAACCTTTTTTATTTGAGTTTTTTTACATACATGCTGCGAAGGAAATGATGAAAAAATAGTCAAAAAGTTTCTGAAGTAAAAATCTTTTATGTCGAGTAAATAGTTTTTTTGCTATGAATTTTACAAAGCTGCGCAAAGATCTTAAAGCAGCGTGCATCAGCATCGGCGGCAACCGCGCCTGTTATCAATGCAGTTGACTACCTAGCGTAGTTGGCATATGCTCATAGGAGTTTTTTTTTATTAAAAAGAATATAATTGTTATTGAAAACTGTTGTTTATACCGTTTTTACCGATGAAGTGTATTATTTTTGAAAAGCCTGTGATTGATAGGGACAGATCCGTGGTGAAGTATCCAAGATTGCAGGGTCTGTTATCGATTAGTATTAATAGTTGAGAATCGAAATGACGATTGCGGTATGAAAATGTTGGCTAAACTTAATGATATTTGAAACGGGACATGTAGAGTGATGTATCACGTAAGTTGTCACCAAAGTTATACCAGTCAACAAAATATGACTATTACAACTAAGACTAAAATATCTTTTAAAACCAAGTCACAAACACGCTGTATCAAGGATCCTTTTAATATCCGAACCATGTCTTTCATTAACAATAAAAGTCGAACAGGAAAAAAACAAAATATTATACAAGTTCAAACATAAAAATCATAGACGAGTGTGGTTAATTTGTTGGGTTTGAGGATCAGTGAAATTAAAGTCCAATTTGTTTTAAAATGGCCGACGTTTCGCAATATATAATTGCATCATCAGGGCGATTTTAACACTCTGGACTCAAGTCGCAAGAATACATGTATGTATTCTTAAAGAAAAATCGAAACAAGAAAATATAACATTCATGTCAAGCATCTCGTCAGATAAAATTCGCAGCAAAATTGTTAATGCAACTTGTTGCAATCTATCCATTTCATCTGATCTCTTTCCAAATCGAAGATGCCAGGACATTATGATTGGTATATATTCCCGGACTCAAGTAGCAAGAATACATGTATGTATTCTTGCGACTTGAGTCCAGAGTGTCAAAATCGCCCTGATGATGCAATTATATATTGCGAAACGTCGGCCATTTTAAAACAAATTGGACTTTAATTTCACTGATCCTCAAACCCAACAAATTAACCACACTCGTCTACAAATTTGCTGGATCGTTAAATAAACAAAAGATAAAAATCATAGTTTAAGTTAGTTAAGGGTTGAGGTTTTCATATATTTTTTTCACAAGTATTTTGTGAAATTATAATAACAAAAATTTTGTAGGTTTAGGAAAAACTACACATCGAAGGGTTATGGATGCCGCTGAAGAATGGGGAGATGTTGAAAGGATTTCTAAACCGTGATTATTAATAAGACTCAATGTAAACATGTATTGATACAAAATTTTATATTATCTTTGAAAAATCATGTATCAAGTTGACTCGAATAATAATTTGCAAAGAATAAATGTAGCAACCAAAAAAAAAATATTTCAACCTGCATACTTCACAGCGTGATTTTTATTTCCAGGACGCTTCACCCAATGGTTAGTGAATTGCCAGTTTGGCTCCAATATTTTGAGAGACTGTAAAGTATACAGGTTGAAATGGTTTCTTTTTGGTGATAAAATATTGTAGCTTCATTGATTCTTTGCATATCAATGTTCGAGATAACTTGATACACGGCACATGTTTTTTCAATGATGATATGAAATTTTGTATCAATGCATCTCTACATCAAATCTTATAAGAAATATATTCCTTATGCGTTTAATTCCTGCGTTGTGTGGCTACAAACAGAAGATTGAAAGCTTTTTTCAAAAATTTATTTTTTTCCAAAAATTTAATTTTTTTATGAAGCTGCAATATATGAGATATATTGCAGCTCTTTTTTAAAAAATATAAATAACTACTATGACATAATTTATGAATTATCTCATCATATGCAAATAAGTCTTCATAATTGGCCGGTTTAGAAATCATGTCAATATCACCCCATTCTTAGCGGCATTCATCACCTTTAGATGTGTAGTTTTTCCTGAACCTACAAGACTTTTTTGTCTTATGATTCAACAAAATACTGATGAAAAAAATTTGAAACCTAAACCCTTGACCAACTTGAACTATGACTTACCTGTTTGAAGTTGTATTAAATTTTGTTTTTTTCTTGTTCCACTTTTATTGCAAATGAAACACATGATGTTTGTGACTTGGTTTTGAAAGATAGTCAAATCGTGTACGTAACAGTCATATTTTGTACACTGGTATAACTTTGGCGAAAACTTCGTCATACTTTACATGTCCCGTTTAGAATAACATTACGTTTAGCCAAAATTTTCATACCGCAATCGTCATTTCGTTTCTCAGCTAACCCTGCACTCTTGGACTTCGCACTACGGATTTGTCCCTGTAACTCACAGGTTTTTCACCATCAATGAATAAAGTTATAGGCAATAGTTGTTGATAACAATTTTATTTTGTTTAACTTATCAACTCCTATGAGCACATGCCAACTACGCTAGACAGTCAACTGCATAGATAAGGGGCGCGGTTGCCAGCGATGCTGATGCACGCTGCTATTAGATCTTTGCGTGGTTTTGTAAAAATCATAGCAAAAAGACTATACACCCGAAATAATAAGTTCCCACTTCCAAAACTTTTTGAATCTTTCTTCTTAATTTTCTACGCAGCACGTGGCACGTATGATGTGAAAAGTTAAAAATGAAAAGTTTAGACGCTAAGTCCAATTTTAGAGTCATTTTTGTGACCCTTTAAACGTTATTTAAAAAATATAAAACAAAATGTGATAGGACAATATGGAAGTCTTGCAGAAAGCCCAATAAATGGAATTTTTGGTGAAAAGATGGATGTACTAGCTTTGTCAGTCTTAGAAATATTAGTGCGTAAGCTTGAAATAATACTTTTAGCCGCTATTTCGCTCCACTATAACTCTGACTAGTCAGCGTTAGATGTCGCAATTCTTACCGTATGAAACTTACCGGAGACCTCGAACGACTGTTAGCGAGATCATTACCATAACCTTATTTCTTTGTTTTATTTTTTTTTGTTGGGTTGTTGGATTTCTAACTGTAGTATTGCACAAGACTATTAGAAATATTCGGAACTGCTATAACTTGGTACCAAAACCTTGTCTGCCTTTGTTTTTTTATAATCAATATGGAGGAATTGATAGAGATTGCCGTTAAAATGTTGGTTTAATTGAGGCAGAATTGAGAATATGTTTTACTACACAGTGAAACAATTTAATACTAGTATTATCGTCTTGAGAAATCCTGTCTTATCTGATTCTGACATTCATACTCTGACATCCACAAAATCAAAAAAAGAAAACTAAGCCAGGCTCAAAAAAACAGGACTAACTTTGTTAAGTTTTGACTTTGACATTCAATAAGGTAAGTTCGTTAGGTAACGCACTCCGCTAACTCTAAAACGGTATGAACTGTTATTAACGTTACGGTATGTGAAATTTAGACAGCACGATAAAATTGTTCTGAATGACAAAATATAATCCATCGTTTATTGTATTAAAAAAAGATATATATATATAGTGTGTCCCAAATTCGTTTCTCTATACAGGGATCTTGGCTCCGATTATACCTACATCAAAGGTTAAATGGTGAAAGTCTTAGAGGAAACTTAGTGCATTCGATATTCGGTTCCAGATTTGCGGCGAAAAACCGAAATGGCGGATTTTGTTTTTTGCCAGTAAATCCGAAACGGCTAATTGGACAGCTATGAAAATGTGACATTATCTGGACACTTTTTTAAGAGGAATAAAATGGTAAGTATGACTTGTCTCAATCGCCTTTTGTTTTTCCGCAACCCGCCTCATCTTTCATTTTTCTTATGGCCGCCATATTGGATTTTTCGATTTTTGGAAAGAGTGTAAAATTTCCAGTATACTGGTGTCTCACAAGTGCATAAAAGATTTAAGAATCTTCGGGATATTACATTTCGTAGTTAGGACTCAATCTTTTCTAAGGAGGCCATGATTTATTTGTCGCGAAACATCATTAATAGGTACTGTATCAACCTAAGGTCACCTTATTTGTTGTGAAGCGAACGTGTCAAACTCATTGAATTTTCAATAGAACATGGACGTAAATAGTGACTTCTCAACGAGTCTATGAGTGTATTGAATAAAAAGTCATAAAAATCATTGTTTATTCAATCAACACTTAAGCTTTTGAATAACTTACAGGTAGATTCAAATATATTGAAAATGAAAATACTGTAATGTGTTCTCAACTGTCTCGGTATTGATTTACAAGTTTGCAAAATGACGTCCATTTGCATCGAGGCATTTTGTACCATTCAATGAAATGATCCTTTCCTCAAACTGCTCTATCAAGAAGGTCCTGACTTGAATGGTGTTGTGAGCCGGACATCCATCCTGTTGAAACCAGGTTCTTCTGAACGCATCTTCGGTTAGAGTAGCTCGTAATGCCGGCACAACCTGATTTCGCAAAAGCTCTGTCCGTTTAGGCTGTAGTCAAATGAAAATGGTCCTATAAGTCGATTTCCTGGAATGATTGATTGATAGTTGCCCAATTGAGAAAGGTAAGTTGGATTGACTTACCAATGACCCCACACCATACGTTAAACCCAAATCTGGTCTGTAGACGTCTCGCTGCCACTTCGTGAGGGTTTTCCACAGCCCAATGATGAGTGTTGTGCTTATTAAAAACTCCACAATTCGTAAACCTACTTTCGTCGGACCTCAAGATATGATTTACAAAATCGGGATTGTCATTACACTTCCTTGTATACCACTCACAGAAGCGCATTCGTCTTGGAAAATCAGTTTCTTTAAATCCTTGAACCACTGTGGGTCTGTATGGATGGTACTTATTCTTTTTTAGCACTCTCTGTAGTGTTGATTTTGACACACCAATTTCCCGTTCTACAGTTCTTACCGGTTTACCAGGGTCTTCGTTGACAGCTTGTAAAATGTTTCTGCAACGATTTTCATTTTCAATGTTGTATCCGCTTCTAGGTTTTTCGAAGGCCCCAAAGTTGATCAAATTAACAACCATTTTTCTGAATTGGGTTTTATGAGATTGCCGTCGTTCGGGGTACATCTCCTTGCTGAGGTAATGTCGGCATTTCTTTGTGACTGCAAGCACAGCGCTAACATATCCAACTTTTCTTCATTCGAATAGGGAACACCGGGCATTTTTGATAGGTTTCGACAATTTGTTTATCAGATTTATCATTTTAATGACAGAGAAGCGTACTACTATATTTACGTAAACACAACTTTAAAACTGAATTATTATTTGGGGGGTGTTATAGAACACAACGCCATCTTTCGGCAGAATTATAGTACGACATATCAGAGTCTCCTAAGATTTTGCTTATAAACCAGTTTTCTGTCAAATAGATCATGGCCTCCTTAGAAAAGATTGATTCCTTACTACGAAATGTGATATTCCGAAGATACTTAAATCTTTTATGCACTTGTGAGACATCACTAGACTGGAAATTTTACTCTCTTTCCAAAAATCGAAAAATCCAATATGGCGGCCATAAGAAAAATGAAAGTTGAGGCGGGTTGCGGGAAAACAAAAGACGTATGAGACATGTCATATACACCATTTTATTCGTCTTAAAAAACTGTCCAGATAATGTCACATTTTCATAGCTGTCCAGTCAGCCGTTTCGGATTTACTGGCAAAAAACAAAATCCGCCATTTTCGGTTTTTCGCCGATATTCCGAAAACCAATTTATCGATCGCAAATCTAAAACCGGATATCGAATGCACTAAGTTTCCTCTCAAACTTTCTCCATTTAACCTTCGCTGTAGGTATAATAGGAGCCAAGATCCATGTATTGAGAAGTGAATCTGGGACACACTGTATATATAATTTCTGACTGCATCCCCACTATATTAAGACAATTATATATATATTTTGCATGCCTGTTTCCACTACGCTTAAAAATACTCATTTTTATCCGTGACATTTTCACATTCTCTGAACTTATGCCGCTTAAAGGAAAAAAATGGTTCATCATAATAATAGTATGATGGAATACCTTTTTTCATTGGCGTATTCACCAACTCGTGACAAGAATAATTATTAGGAAGAGGAAACAATATATGTACCGGGTGTCCCATTTTGGGTACTTTTGCGGTATATATCCGTTATTATTATAGATAGAAAGTTGCGGTTTCCGCGACAGTGTGCTACCTTCTCGTGACACTATGCCGTTAACAAAATTTTTATAGCCCTTTTAGTTCTTAAGATACAGGACTAAACTGAATATTTTGCGTTTTAAGGTACCCCTCGTATCTAAACTATCAGATAAGTTATGGCAAATGTGAAAACCGTTTCTTATGTAACTTTTCCCTTAGAACTCGATTCTGCCTTCGGAACTAGTATACAGGTTCAGGTCAAAAAGTTATCGGACAAAAATTTATTTTTTTAAAAGTGAATACTGTTTTATATTTTTGAAAAGGTGAAAAAAGACAAATCTTTTGCAGGGTGTTTCATTTAAAAAAATAAAGTTGGATTCAATAACTTTTTGACCTGACCCTGTTTACTTATTCCGAAGGCAAAATCGAGTTCTACGGAAAAAGTTTTATCAGAAACAGTTTTCACATTTTCCATAACTTATTTGATAGTTTAGGTACGAGGGGTACCTTGAAATGCAGCATTCTCAGTTTAGCCCTGTATCTTAGAAACTAAAAGGGCTATGAAAATTTTGTTAACGGCATCTTTAGTTTAATGCAAAGGTAGCAAACTTTCGCGAAAACCGCAACTTTCTATCTAAAAGAATAACGGAGATACCCCGCAAAAGTACCCAAAATGGGACACCGTGTACATATCAGGTTGATAACAGTGTTTTGTAGATTGATAGTTTTCTAACAATTTGTGTTCACGTTTTGTGGTATTTTAATTATATCTGCTTGTAAAAACATCAGAATGTAGAACTGCGACTCTTCTTATATAATTTTGCAGATTATTGATACATATTTTTGGTAGTTTTTATTGAGTCTGATAAATCAAGTATTCAATGGTTAATTTTTTTTTAAATACAGCTTCTCTTCATATACATTTATCTAGTGCAGGGATCTCCACAAATTGATTTTAATTGTGGTTTTTGGAAGCATTTTCAACTGATTCCGTTGCCTGAATATATATAACATGATTGTTCTCAGAGTAGATTGTTGAACATTTTATCCAGAATAGCATTTATCATATAATACAATTGGACATGGGAAGTATCCTCACCATTTATTTATACACATTTTTTTTCTTGATAAATCAACACCTTATTTCAATGTCTAAACTCAAAAAAGCTATTTTTTTTCATTTAGACCATGTGAGTAGCTATTCAAGTTTGAATACTTGGAATTGAATACTGAAGTTATTAAGAGACGAGTTGAGCTTTTTGATTCAAATATATTTTCTCAATTTTCATTTCCAACTGCCAAAGTTCCCCAGACTTACATAAAAGTTACTTTAGATTAATTTCAATTTTATTTTTACAATAACGTGAATGGGAACTATTGGAAATGAATGCGATAATTCCAATTCATTGAGATGACCCCCCTGAATTTCAATCTTTAGAACTTCTTGGAAAAATGTTTTGTACAAATGATTTTTCGATATTTTGAAATTGTTTTTATCAAGTGAATTTTGATTAGGTGTAATTAACCAATTTTTTTTCTTTTCTAGTGATGTGGAACAGGCAGCGTCAATACATCAAGCTCTCTCCGGTGATAACCTCATGGAAAAAGAAAGAAAACTTTCCGAACTGATCATTCAACTTCAGATGGCTCGTGAACAGTTGCAGTTGCAACAACATCACGATACAAATAAGGTAAGAATAAAAGATGTTCATTTATAATAATTACACGCTCTATATTCTCTTACACGTTTGGCTTCGAAATTGCAAAACTTATAAAACAAATTAATCATATTACAATATAGTGACACAATAATTCAGCCAATTGAATTTCTTAATTGATGCAAGCACATTATACTTTGTCCAAGACGACAAGGATAAAGAGTACTTGCGTCAAGCACATTGTGCCAAAATATTCGACTATAATTTCCTATATTTTTGTGCTATTAATTATTTTTCACGGATCCAAAGATCCTAATGGTGTCAAATCCAAGCCAGACAATAGGTTTTTCTTGATAAGTAATGAACTATGTTTCATTTTATTTTGATGAATCACGGATGGATTCCGAAGTCGATGAAATTATTTAAATTAAAGATGTTTGATAGTTCTGGACACTGCACAATCGAATCTTCACCCTTGTTCATATGTAAATTAGGAGATGCATACAAAACTCCTACCTAAAATGGAAAATGCTCATATTAATGTTATGCTGAACCCATACGACCCCAAACACACAAATTACCTTCACATTAATTTCAGGAACTTTACGCATAAAGCATTGCTATGATCGTACCGTACCTGATCGCAGGCGAAGCTCTGAAATTGAAATACAGCGTTTGTCGAAGTCGTACACGCTCTTTAGCCAAGTAAAGTCCGCTATTAAAATAATAAATGAGACGATAAAGCTAGGCATTACAGGTTGGTATCGAAAGCACAGCGGGTGCTTCATTCTCATCGTGCATATTAATCGGAGAAATAATTAAACATTTTTCAACGTTCCTCGCTTGTATAGGTTGCGTATGGATGACGCCAAGAATGTAGCCGGAATAGATGTAAGAGTCGACTCTTCTGGCTGTTCTGTCAATAAACAGAGAAGTATAATATCAGCAGTGAATAGGAAAATATACCTGCCGACAACAAAAAGTTATGTACCCGCTTCAATAGGAACTATAGCCACGGTGTGATTAACTAAATACATTTTGAAAAAGTGATTCTCATTTGGAATTGACAATTGAATTCACTAACTCTAGATTCACAATGACCTTGAAATCACACTGAATCTGCACCAACTATCTATAATTTGTGTTATTGGTTTGAACCAAGGCCATAAAAAAGTAATTCCTCCCTTTCAGCATTACAAAATTGTGGTTGCGTATAGGAAAAAATATACAATATTTTAGTGAATTGAGAAACGAACATCAAAAAATAATTAGGCTAGTTACTTTTTAGTAGTAGTTGTAGGAATAACGATAAATTCCTATACTTGACCAGAAGGATAGGGAAACCTGTGAAATGATGGAAAGAGGCCGCCTTTATCTACTGTCAATAGGTATCGTTGTTAAGGGGAGCTCCCTTCATCAATTTGTACTGATTAACATAATCAAAAAGACTAAACTAAACATGTCCTCAAATGGAACACCCAAGTAAGTCTTCTAATCAAGGAAATATCCTCACGGCACTCTCTAAAATAAAAACATGCACCATTCAATTTGGCTAATTACAAGTCGCGTATTTGTTCGAGGCAATGGCCAAAGAAGATGGACAAAAGGGATGTATGCAAATTTAATTTCAATGGAATCACGGTCCGCCAAAGAAAAGGAGCACACAAACAAAAAGTCA
Source organism: Orchestes rusci (assembly GCA_958502075.1). NCBI lineage: Eukaryota > Metazoa > Arthropoda > Insecta > Coleoptera > Curculionidae > Orchestes > Orchestes rusci. The sequence goes on from OY293304.1 coordinate 20,650,825, forward strand.
ACAAAGAGGCCCACTATACTCCCCGACAATTGACTACTGTAATGCATATTTAACATTGGGGTTGCCTGTTTTGCATTCAAGTAACTTCTTCAGTAGCCTTTTGCTCTTTTCACTCTATAGACGGGATGTCGTGGGTAAGAAGTATTCATTTGATTGGATAAGTTACTTAAATGTGAATGTTCTTGGAAGGTGGTCGGGCTTTTACTAAGCTGAAGAGGATATTTAAATGTTGATACTCAATCTATGATGATAGATTTGTTAAATGCCATCAAATATTAAGGAAAGGGATTATTATACCCATAAGAATCACAGTCTCAATTTTTTTTGAAGAAGATACAAATCATCAAGGAATGAATCCAATCAATGAAGGTATATGGTGTGCCCCAAATACTTCCAGATGATAATAAATAATGTATGTTTCCGAATTGTCTATATTGCGAAAAACGAAAATATCATAAAATGTGTGTTAAAAGTGAAAGTAATAAACTTCATATCCTACCTCTCAGAACCCTCCTGTATTTGGAGAATTGAAGGATTCAATCAAGTCTATTTATCATGTATACTTGATGAGAGTGATCTGGAAGTCGTGAAGTTTTTTGAAACCTTCCCGAGCACGTGAAATAGATTAATTTTCATCAAAACTATAAATGTATAGATCTGGTGCCACACAATCGATTAGGCCCAGATTTGGATATTATCATACTTCGTAAAAATGATCTTGTAATTAATATGCGAATCATCATATGTCACTTGTCAATCAGCTTCAGAGTTCGTGAATTACGTAAATATCCATAAGACACCAATTAAGGCGGAGATATCTGTATTCCATATTTTCAAGAATACTTTGAGGTATGTGTATAGTCATCACTGCTATGATTCACTACACATTGTAGAGTCATCAAGCACTTGCTACATTTAACCAGTATACTAATCAATTCATTGGTTTGGTTATTCAATTTTTGAAGTATTCTGCTTCGTATCTAAAGGTATGCCGTCTTTGCCTATCCTGGCATATCTTAATAATTGGTTCCGACAGCTTATCCACTTACAGTGCAGAATTGGGCTTAAAGAAGATCATGTGAGTCGAATAAAGTGATCTGATACAAATCATGTCCAAAACAATGTCGGATAGGTTGCAACACTATCACAATTGAACCAGATGTTTCATTTTTGATTTTGATTGAGTTTTGGAAATCCATTTGAGTTGTTGAGTAGATCGACTTGAGCAAAACAAAGATGATCCTTCAAGATAAGAAACTGCTACAGTTTCTTCGCTCTGATTCCGTGGTCAACTAATCTTTGTCAACTCTATAGTCAGTTGATAGATCTTGCGAACACTTAGATCACTATCTAGATAAAACTTTTTCACTTGGCCTCCGAAAAGAATCTAAAGCTCAGCATAAGCTTGCCCAAACTATAAGAGTGTTTATAGGTGAAATAAGCTTATTTGATGTTTCTCATAAGAAAGTACCACTTGCAGTTGTCTAATCAATGAAAATCACAACTGAATCGAATGTTTTCTCAGATATAGCAATGTGAGTTTTGATTTTCAATATTAAAGATATGACCAAGAGTCAATGCAATCACCTTCTAGCTGCATATGACTTTCAAAAGTCTGGAAAATGTGTAATTTGATACCTGCTCTGATTCAATAAGCTCAAATCTTCATAATTACTAGGGTGTCGCCAAAAAAAAATCCCCATCATTTAGGGGTAGACTCTACGACTTAAAATAAGACAAAAATCACTTATGTCAAAATTTCGATTAATGCCTACATATAAATTATGGCCATTTTACATAGTGAAATATTTCACTTGGAATTATTAATTTAAATCTAGTAATTTTTGATGAAGACATAATAGTTAATTGCGAATGTCAAAATCTAGTTGTCACATAAAATCGTAAACTGTAGTGAAAAGTCGAAAAAGTGGGATTCAAATATGACAAGAGGTTATAGTAAAATATCTAGACATGATTGAACTGCTTGGAGTTTGTAACAATAAAGCCCGTGGTGCAGAACGTCTGTACCGAGAACGTTTCCCAACTAGGCAACACCCAGATCATAAGACAATAAATGATGTTGAAAATCGCTTTCTTGAAACTGGGTGCTTCGCACCATGGAAGATTAATTCAGGTCCCCCTAGAAAACTCAAATGGCAACTGGAATACCAATCACTCCTAAACATTGAAGAAGATCCCTCTGTGAGCACCAGAATTCTGGAAAGTAATCGTCACCATCCACGTAGTACCATACACAGATTTATGCAAAAAGAAAATCCGCATCCTTATCATCTACAGCCGGTACAAGAGTTGCATCCTGGACCCGTATTCTTGAATATCTGGGAGGAGAACTTTTGCGGGAAGTGGGCGTGACTTCACAATTTGATTATTAAATTTTGTTGTTGAAGTCGATTTTGTGTGCTGTTTGTAAGATGGGTGTAGATGATTTCAATTATATTATGATCTAGAAGATGTAGAAGACACTGAAGAGTGGATGAAAATAAAAAGGATGATTTCTGGAAGCATTCCCGGAAGTGCCCCCATCACAGACATTCAAGAATAAGGGGCCTGGGGATAGTGAGTTGCACTTACGATTTTGTAGTTTTTTTTTCAAATTGCTTGGAAGCAAATGAAGACTTTTTCACTGTGGAGTGATGAAGCCAATTTTAACCAACAAGGACTGTTTAATCAGCACAACTTACATTAATGGGATTACGAGAATCCATACCAGAATAGAGAACCACATACCTAAGCAAGAACGCTGGAGCTAAAATGTGTGGATTGGTCTGTTGAGCAATAGGATATTAGAACCACATTTTCTACCTAGGATACCAAACGCCGAAAACTATACCAACTTTGGGAAAACATTAACTACATGTTTCTTTAGCACATCGTCAAAATATTGTGTTTCAGCATGATGGTGCACCCGCCCATTATTCTTCAAATGTTGGAGAGATATTGAGTCGACGTTTTTGGACTTTTGGCTTTGTGGATATCTGCAAAATACTGTTTACCATGTCCTACCCGACATTGAAGATGGTGTTATTGTTCGCATTTATGGAGCTTTATCAAAAATTGACAACGAAACAATAAGTCGTGTAGAACATAGTTCTTTGTCGTTTGCACGCATTGAACAAAATGGTGAGCATCTCGAACATTTGCCTTTGTAAATTTAGTTATGTTCTTGTTTTATTATGTGTTTAGTTAATAAATTTTGATTTTCGAAAATTGCCTCATTACATCATTCAGGGTGGCTATAATTTCATAAGGAGCCATTTTTCGAAATTTTGACATAAGTTATTGTTGTCTTATTTTTGATCGTAGAGTCTACCACTAAATGGTGATTTTTTTTTTTGGGATACTCTGTATATAATTTAATCGTTATGTCCTGAACATAGACACCTCATTTATTAACATCCAGATCATCAAACTTCATGCTATAATAATATAATCAGAAATCTGATGTGCAAAATGATTTATTGCTACCATCCATTCACATGCGATGTCATTGCAATTTTAAATCAAGTTCTACTGCGTGCATAAAATTTATCATAAACTCAACACTCTCCATTTAATACCTGGCAATTCAGCTTTTTACGATTTTTTCTCGTAATTCCATATCCATCGCGGTCAAGCTGGGCATCGGAAACATTATTTGTTATCGTCGTTTGCGTTGTAAAACTTCTTGTAAAATGTTTTTGCATCATCCCGGTCCGGTACTTTTACATTCGTTTTACGATCAGCATTGCCGATCGCGGTTCTCTGTGATGACTTTGATACTTGTAAAGTTAAAGACTACTATAAATTAAATTTTCATATTACATTGTTGTTTGATATGCCAGCAATTCCTGGTACTTATATCCTCAACACTAGTTTTTGATTAGATATACAATTTTGATAGATTATATGAGGCTTTTATTTTCATTTCCTTTGCCTTGGATATAGTGACATCTGAAAGGTGCAGTTGAACAAACTATGTAGGAGGTCAAAGAATCAGAGCTTTGGTAATATCTCAATGAAAATAGAATTGACAAGAGCCAGAGAAACTCACGGAGGGCGTAAAGAAATATGTTAAGAAGAAAAAGAAACTCATCTGAAAAGGTATTCTTGAAAAACTCTAAATTGAAATACTCTTGGTAATTCACGATAGATTTCTGCAAAATAACTTATGTATGAATACGTAATAAATGGAGTTCATAGTATTTCAACAAGATCGTTACGAATGTTATCTATCTGAACATTAAAAAACCATAATTTTTGCCATGTATCCATAGGTAGCAAACAAGAATGGTATATGTCAGTACAATAATTGTAAATATGATAATCAAAATTCAAATCCATGAATCAAAACAAATCGAAATCAGTCTAGCAAAATCGCACCTCTTGTTTGAAATATCAAGCGAACTCGGATAGGACATGGACTCGAATCAAAGGTACTGTATGGATGACTTGCACCTGCGTCAGGCATGTGTGTGGAGAATCGTTCTATATTGCTCCAATCGTTCTGTCTCCGGTTCCAAGCAAAACAAAATTTCATTTGAGAATTATTTCTCTAAAATTAGCCTTGTTATGAATCTGAACAAATCATAGGCATTGTCAGAATTCATTATATCTCTGAAACAGAAAAATCACATACCCAAATTAAAAACAAAATGTTTATAGAAATGATATCAAAATTCATAAGAAAACGGGACGTAATCTGTAGGAAGTCTTGACAGTCATAGTACGTTGTGGTACTTGTCCCACAAGTTGGCGCAGACCCACATTTCAAATAGCTTTTGCAAGTTGTCACAGATAAAAACCACTTCAAGAGTCATAATTCTCCTATATCTAATGAGAGATGTGAATACAAATACCTTATTAATTACAGTTGCAATAAGCATTCCAATACTTTAACGAGTAGATTTTCTCTCCGTAATCCAAGGTAACATTAGCATCAACATTAACTATAACAAGTGCGCTTAGATCAGACTTATTCAAATGTCTAATCGGTATCGTAATTGAGTATTGAATATCAAACTGGTAAAATAAGAAGACCGACGTCCAGCAGCACCTGCATGACAACCGGAGGGACACACCTCAATATATTTATGGCCAATTTGAACAAAATCTCGGGTTTCTTCTCTTATCAAAAAACAGTGTTGGTCGACACCGACACTAAGTTAAATTATCCTTATCTGAGGTAGTACGTGAATACGCATTCTTGATTTGCATAAGGATTTAGCTGATATTTCAACTGCTAGGTGCAACTGTATATGCTTGGATTGATTTACCTGATCATGAAATAGATATTGAAACAGTTTTATACAAGATAGTCAATAAAGAACTAGTATCGTTAAGGAATTTCAGGATCAGGAAATTATCCATGTTATTTTAATATAAACAACACCTACATTTCAAAGTTCGCAACGGCAGCAACCTCAACAGCTATCAAACAGAGATAAATCATAAAAGCAATAATTCTTGCGGCTGTCAGAAGTCATTAAATCATGCAACAGATATACTATATTAAATAAACTATAATGGCTACTGTCTGCCTTCATAAATTTTGCCCCCATGAAATTGTCGGAAATGGCACCTGTATAATGGCGTTAATTTCCTCATGGGCTACCAAACATCAATTAGAAATAGTTATCATCAAACGAAATCGTTAATTGAGGGAAAGTTTAGGCACGTACACGCTTTCATCTCTGGGTGTAGCCGAATTTAGAACAACTTACCTCTTCATCCAGATTTGAGTTTTTCAATAACGTCCTCGGTAAGTATTGATTTTTAGATGTAAGTATGTGGATATTTCACATTAAAAGAAGAAAAGGAATCTTGAACTCGTTAAATTTATCATTTGAATAATTGGAAAGATTTTAATGTGACCAGTATTTCTCATTCAAAACCATTTCGAAAATACTCAAAGGGTGTCTGAACTGTTTTTATTTATTTTGCTTAACGTTGAAAGACGTGGAAATAAACCAAAAAGATATAATATCTAGTTGAACTCTCGTTTTTTTTTTAAATGTTCAATTTGTCATTATTATCTGGGCCTAAGGAGGGCCCTGGGACGATTCTATGGAGGGTTGGAAAAAAGCTATGTTCAAAAACACACATATTCGTTTAAGTGAGTATACAGCAAATCCCTAAAACAAGCTTTAGACTGGAACATAAAGCAGCTATGTAGCTGCGACAAAATAGTAATTATCATGGTTCCGAACAGAAATTAAAATGTCCTGCAGAATAATAACGATGAAAATGACGCGACAAAAAGCATACAGTAGTCAATCGGAACGATGGTAATTAGTTGTTATTGTAGAACAGGCCACACAAACATATCATAATGGTCGAATGGCATGCACACAGACGCTTTGTGTGCAAATATAATATGCGGGTACAATTTTGATTTGCTCTCTGTATTCGATACGGCTTGCTTTGTTTGCTATGTATCACGTGATTAACGGAGTCCCTTTTGCCATCTCATTTTCAGACGTTAGCTTGTTGCTAATGAATTACAATCACTTTGTTACGTTATTGAATTATTGCGGAAAATCTAAATTGAATATTGGGTATATATTCTATTTGTTCTTGTGACATATTATCTTTTTAACAAAAACGTCGAACATGAAAAATATGAATAACATATATTAATAACGTCAGAAAAAGTTGGGAGGTGATTGCATGTGATGAAATAATGATGTCAAATCATATAACAAAAAAATTAAAATCTCAATATTTTCCGAGTTAACGGCATGAAAGTTCATTTTTTTTTTCTAGTTATTGATATATTTCGTTCATTTCTCATCGAATCAAATTGAAACTGGGTACAAAGTTTCATCTTGTTTATCTGTAACGTTCTGTGGAAGAAATGTTTCTCCACTTTGCCCCGAGAGGGCGCTTTACCTGAAATCCAAATTTCATATTTCGCATAACTTTTGTTTCGACGTTGTTCCGTGACTCCCTGTATGTTCTTATCATATTTTTTAAGTTCGACATTTTTGTTTGAAAAGATGTCACAAGAATAAATAATAAATATACCTAATATTCAGGTTGGACTTTCCACGTAGAAATGTTTTATGCTCAAACCTGACAAATATGCCTTTATTATATTCCTCATACCTCGTGTTAAAATAACGCCTTATTTTTTTTGTCATGTATCAATATCGCATTATAGCTCATCGCATCTTGTTGGACAATTTGATGACCGACAAGTGATATTGCTGTGAAAAAAATCAAATCAAAATTTTTACCCAGCCTTGGTGAGTGTTACCAAGAACTCAAAATCTGATCTTCATTATGGGTTCAAATGTTCGATTCGCTTCAAGTTACTTATCAATAAAAGATTTATTTTTGTCTTTCAACATCTCTTCCAAATTTTCATCCACATCATTATCATGTGGACAAGAATTTCTTCACAATCTATTTTGATATGATACTTCACACGTGATGCTTTCCGGAAAAGATCTTGAAAAGACCCCATTTTTATCAGAAAGGAATTTTCAGTTCATTGATTTTCAAAAAAAGTCCAGTTTGCTGTTTTCTTGCGAATGGTAAATGGCTAGAGCTAACTAACCCATACAGGGATTTCTGTCTATGTGGTTTTTGAACAGTAGAATGTACGGAAAATTCATTTATAAATTATTCAAAGCAATTTTTGCTAAATTAAAATACTGAATCCCAAAAGTCTTAGGGTGTTTGATTTTCATCTTGTAGAAAAGAAAATTTCTTATGAAATATAACTTCTCAAAAACTTATTATTGGGTAGCTTTAAATCTATGTTTTTCATAACGCTGCGAATTTTATGTAAATATTAAGCATATTACCATGAGGACAGTATGTTTTCCTTGATCAATAAAGTATTCTCAATATGGTCTAGACACAGACGATCTAAATCTTCCCAGACTTTTACTTGAAAAGGACTTTGGTGCATTTAATATCAGTATACCTGGAATGCGTATCACGTCCATAAACTATAGAAAACAAACAGGGTTATTTCAGAAGGTGATTTTTGTCCAATATTTCAGGTGCGAATTGAAGGAAATAATAATATTATCTAGAAACAATCCGTGATATGAATAAAGAATAATCAGATGCTTTTACTTGAATTTTTTGAAACAGACTTATACACTTTATGAGCAACTGACAAAGATATCATAAGAGTAAAAGCATTTGCTTCTCTTATATTATTAAATTTCATTTTGAGAAAAAAAAATTTCAAATAACTCTTCAAATATTCAGCTACCACCTCCACAACAACTCAAATCAGTCCACGTCCAATTAATCTATCAGTTTCGAGAACGTCATAATAATAGATCTAACACTAGATCGCCATTGTTCGTTCATACCTTATTATCCGGTATGATACCTGTCAGCAAACAATAGCGCACTGATCCGTCATAAAATGACCAATAGTAACCAACCAGTTCTCTGGCCAACCAATCGAAAATAGCTTGCGCGTGGGAGCCGTCACGCTTCAAAACAATTACTTTGTGTGAAACAATACCTCCTGCATTTCTACATTGCAAAGCGCTAGTCTGTTGGAGATCTGTGTTTCAGCCGGTCGCAAAGATCTATATTTTACAGAGGTTTATTAAGGGAGAAAAGGAATACGATGGAAAAAGCGCTTAGTATAATTTTGTAGATGGATGAGACCAAACCAAGGATCTAGGTCTTTCAGAAAGTAATATAGATTGACCATCTTTAGTGTGACTTTGTATCGTGTATGTTAGAAAAGGTTCAAATTACGTGAAAATAAGGTACGTCTTCAGAAAACTGTTCATCTCATAAGCTTAAAAAACTAGATTAAAGGATCTTGAACTTAGAATTATTGATTTGAGCAGCTCTTATCACTTTGGAATTATAAATGAGAGAAAAGTGATATTCTTGGAATTTTCATAGGCTAAAACCATTCTTGTAGATGGGTGGAATTCGTCCAATTTTGGCAGTTTTCTTATTGATTTGAAGTTTCAGATGTTTGAATATTCAAGGTTTTTTGAGAGTTTTATTGTGAAAATTCTGGGAATGCCAAATGAGAGATTGATTTTCAAAATGCGTATCACAAAAGGTCCAAGAATACTTTGACTGGATGGAATCAACCAAGGGAACGGTTTATTTTATCGGAAAAATGATTTCCATACTTTGTTTAAAACCTAATGTTGATTCGACAAGAAGGTTTAGTATCAACTTGAGTTCAAATTGTCTCTTTGCAAAATAATTATTTTTGGAAAATTATAGTTTCTTCGATTTTCCTACTTTTTTGATTTTGGATAAAACGTCAGCCAATATAATCCCAAAAGATTTTTAATGCTTGCGAGTTCTCAAAGTATGCCGGGGTTTCTCTACTGTTATATGATTTTTATCAGTTCCTTATGGAGAATAAGTTTATTTCAAGAAATTTTAGAAAAAGAAAAGAAAAGAAAAGAAAGAAAGAAAAGAAAAGAAATCATTTGCGGAACATACGTGCGTCTTCTCCTCATTTTGCCAGAGTTATAATCCAAAACATTCAAGTTTATACATGATATAAAACTGGCAAATTATCCAAAATTTCGGACAACTGTATAAGCGTCATCTGAACATTATTTTAGAACAGATGTTTTGAGAAATTATCGAGAGTTTGAACCTGCGATATTATGATTTCAAACTAATTTATTACAACAAACCATTCGCGAAAAACTCATTTCGGTTGCTATTGAAGCATAAAACTTGTTAATATCAAGAAAAATGATTGTTTTCTTGGTTGAAATTCGCGTTTTGAAGTAGAATGATTTGATATGAGTGGTACTAGATTCTGCTTAAACAAACCATAATCTAGTACCTACTAGGTACAGTACCTACACCTTCCGAAATCATGAAAAATGGGTCATTTTTCCCAAGTTCAAAATGTTATAGCTAGACTATGCTTTGTTCAATTACAATAAAATTTCCAGTGGCAAAAGGGCACTAAACAATTTTATTTAAAAATCGCCAGGACATGTAAACTGACAAATGGATTGAAGTTTTCAATGCACAATTACTTATTTGATAACTGATGCAGAATCCAAGTTTTAACACATCTTACGCTATTGCTTCTGTTCAGTAGTGCATATTCCACAAAAGGTCTTCTCTGTTTCGCAAATCTTCTCCAAAAAGCTCCTCCAAATGATTTTTTTTTCTTTTCTACGGAAACATCATTCTGTGTGAACATATTGTAAAGTGTTTTTTTTTTGTTTCCCCTAACTTCCCCAATATATGAGCACGTTCTGGATTTCTTAACACAGTGATGACAGATGAGAATGTCAAAACCGCAGTTGGGCGCCATGCATTCTAAAAAAAAAAGTTGGTCCAATAATGAAAAATTAGAAAGAATTCAAACTTTCAGGGTATAATAAAGATGGCAAGACCTTTACAATGATGTACCACTCGTCCTCATTTTCCTTTTGATTTTTTCATTTAAAATGGCGTCCAGCTCTGTCACTATGACGTTTTCAGCTGCCACTATTAAATCAAAAAATTAAGATTAAATATATCAAACGGTTAAAGTTAGAAAGAGTAAGTAGTAATTCTTCAATGCCCCTTCTGCATTGAAGAATTACACTTCATATTCGGTTATGCTTGCGAACTCCTCAAATGTTAGGTTATTCACGGGTTTTGAAGGAATGTATACATATAATGAAAACGTTATAGTACGAAGGCGTAGAAGTGCCTAAACTAAGAAAAGCTTGAATGGAGCTTGGAGCTTGAATAATAAAACTCCAGCTTAAAAACAGTTTCTCGACTAGTTTTTGATCATCAAAACTATTCATAGGCGTGACAAGTTGTTATTGTTACCATGACTACGATACGCGCATTGCATTACAAAGAGATCAAGAGGTTTGATTTTGAAAAATCTCGGATTATAATTCTGCATATTTTGGAATGACAAGTGTGACACATCATGATGTTCAGGAAGTCAGGAGCTATCCAAAAATGCATAAAAAAAGTTGGGTTTGTATTTGAAAAAATTAAGTTGATGATGGTTGCGGAAAATCGAAACGTCGGATATAAATTCCGACCACCCTACCTTCAAGAGGAGAAAAAGTGGCCATGAAAATGTGCCACTCGTTTTCAATAATTCCTTCAAACTAACTCAGGAGGAAATAAAAAAGAATTTTGAAAAAATCGATTTTTTCCGGATATCTCCGGAAGTGCTCCGAATTTTTTAAGTTTCTCAGCGGCATATTATTGAGTGCCAAAATGCGCAACTTTGCCTCCATTTAACCGACGCTGTATCTCTTATGGTTTAGAAATTAGCAATGCTATCCCATCGAATTTGTAACACCCTGTATAGCCAGAATAAAACTCATTGGAGATATAGCAGACATCCTAAACTACCCCCTTGAAAAAAAAAACGACTTGCACACTCTCCCAAGAGGGTGAAATTTCATGATAACCGTCTCACCATAGACTCTTCAAAAAAAATCAAAAATCCATATTTCGAAAACTGTACATATAGCCAGAATAAAACTCAAAGGAGTTATAGTAGACATCCTAAACTACCCCCTCGAAAAGAAAAATCGACTTGCTCCCCCTCCCAAGGGGGTGAAATTTCATGATAACCGTCTCACTATAGAATGTTCAAAAAAATTCAAAAATCCATATCTCGAAAACTGTACATATAGGCACAATAAAACTCATAGGAGTGATAGTAGACATCCTAAACTACCACTCCGAAAAGAAAAATCGACTTGCTCCCCCTCCGAAGAGGGTGAAATTTCATGATTACCGTCTCACTATAGAATCTTCAAAAACATTCAAAACTCTATATTTCGAGAACTATAGTCAAATTAAACCACCCTCTCGAAAAAAAAAATTGACTTGCTCCCCCTCCCAAGAGGGTGAAATTTCATGATAACCGTCTCACTATAGAATGTTAAAAAAAATTCAAAAATCCATATCTCGAAACCTATACCTATAGCTAGAATAAAACTCATAGAAGTTTTAGTAGACGTCCTAAACTACCCCCTCTAAAAGAAAAATCGACTTGCTCCCACTCCTAAGAAGGAGAAGTTTCACGATCACCGTCTGACTATAGAATCTTCAAAAAAATTCAAAAATCCATATTTCGAAAACTGTACATATAGCCAGAATGAAACTCATGGGAGTTATGATCTGCAGAGAAAAGCAGTAGTCAAGTATATTGGACTTCATATTGACGACAGGCTGAGGTTCTCGTCCCACATAGAGTCGTTGAACAAGAAATTGGCTGGGGGATGTTATGCTGTGAGGGTGGTTGCTAGACAGCTTGGTGTAGGCCTGGGTAGCACAACCTACTTCTCACTCATTGAAAGTCGCTTGAGATATGGTATCCCGTTCTGGGGCTTTTGTAGTCGCGCATTGTTCCTGTCAGTCTTTGTACTGCAAAAGCGGGCTATAAGATTTCTTTTTGGGTTGAAAAGAAGAGAGTCGTGTAAACCACTATTCAGGAAGCATGGAATATTAACGCTACCATGCATTTTTATCCTGGAGACAGTTTGTCTGATTTATAAGAAACATCGAAGCCATGACAGACAGACCACTTATAACATGAGGAGATCTGATAATGTTCCTCTGTGCATCCCAAAGCTCTCATTGTCAAAAAACTCCATCATTTATGAAAGCATAAAAATTTATAATCATTTGCCATCAGATATTAGAGTGTCCCCTACAATAATTGTTTTCCGTAAACGTGTTAACGCTTTGTTAAAAAATAAAACTTACTATGAAGTTGGTGAGTTTTTTGCCGACTCTTTCTGAATAAATACCTGAATATCAGTAGATGCATTATTGTGTCCTAGTTAATTTTATACGTGTTTCATTATCCATTGGTCGTCTGTTGCTGTAGGTCTGTCTCCTTATTATTTTGTTATAGTTGTATGTATTTATTATTTTAAGACTGCTTTGTCACAAATACTTGTATTTCAGACAATAAAGCGATTTTTGATTTGATTTGATTTGATTTATAGTTGATAACCTAAATTACCCCCTTGAAAAGAAAAATCGACTTGCTCCTCCTCCCAGGAGGTTGAAATTTCATGATAACCGTCTCACTATAGAATGTTCAAAAAAATTCAAAAAACCATATCTCGAAACCTGTACATATAGCTAGAATAAAACTCATTGAAGTTTTAGTAGACATCCTAGACTACCCCCTCGAAAAGAAAAATCGACTTGCTTCCCCTCCCTTCTCGACATTAAAGTCGAAATTTCGACTTTTTTCACGAAATTTCTATTTTGATGTCGAATTTCGACTTTTTTCACGAAATTTCGACTATTTTCTCGAAATTTCGACTTCTAAGTCGAAATTTTTATTTTTTTTTAGTTGTGGCACTCCTACGCCTTCGTATTATAGTACTCACAATCACATCTTTCATTATTTTTTGGAAAAATCATATAATATTTTCATTCCTCGTGTATTTTGATGTCTACCTAGATGTAGTTTCTCTATCAATAAAATTGATTTGATCATGAAGGAACCTTACAAAATCTAGTTTTCTATATTTGCCTACAACCAAATTGGAGAAAGCTCTTCGCAAATTTCCAACAACCTGCGCTCTCCACAAGTAACCAATAAATAATATTTTCATTCCATATTCAAGTCAATAAACTGGCAGTTTCTCTCACAAGCAAGACGCACGATACCAAGAAACAACAGTAAATAAGCCGTAAACAAGTTCGAACTACTTGTAAAATACAATAAAATATTGAACCACATCCGGCACTTCGACAAAATGATGGAGGCTGGTCACAGAATAGCGCCGATTTCCCCAATTTGGTTATTTGGGTACGTCTAGAGACCGCCGGTCGCACTATTTGCGGGATCATGCAAATTGAGTGCACATAACTTAATAGATTTATTGTTTTTCAATGGGTAGCACTTGCGTACTAGGAACCGTCCACCTTCGGTTACATAAATGGTTAAATTGAATTCGCATATAGGGTTTGGCTTCTTAGTGCCGTCAATGATCCTCAGCCCAAGATAAGAGAAGGCTTTCATATGTTATCAGTAATTCACTTCACTAATTATCTGCACCTGGACAGTTGGTATTAATGATAACCTGCTAGTACATTCACTTTGCATTTTTAAGTTTCATCAATCAATACATCAGATGATTTTCCCCTCCTACTAGTCATTTAGAGAGAGAACTGTCTCACCCAAGATTATCTTCTGCGAACGACTAAAATAATCCAAACACTCCATACTAACGATCCGGAAAACGATTTGCCTTTGACTGATTCTATTCCATTTACACAGAAATAATTGTATACGTAAACGTATTATCATTAGCTCATGCCCCCGCTCTGCTCATCGCCGAATCCCGATGTGCCTCAAACTTGCCGGAGCAGGAGAGATGCCTCTGTCAAAGACCGTTCCTCCCTCTGCCGATCCATCCCGTTTCTGTGTGTAATTAAGTAATGGAAATCAAAGTCCTGCTGCTTTCTGATGTAGCATTATTTGTTCAAGAGTTAGAGCCAATCCGGCATTCGCTTTTTCTCTGTGTGTTTGAATATTAGAATCGGGCGGTTGTTGTTTTATTTTGAACGGCGGAAAACATCAAAACGCCACACGACTGATGAAAAATTATTCACCTTTTTTATCATTAATGGAAAAGCTTTCACGGATGAGAGAAGATTCTTGTTTGATTTCGATCAATTGAGAATCATCATTATGAGATATATTTGTTTCTTGGGCCTTTGTTCCTCACGAGTAGAAAGATATTGATGGAATCATTGCGAAGTTGGAATCTTAACTATTCATTCATGGTCTGTTTTCTTCCGACTCCACAGAGATTGAAAAGGCTTTGAATCCGATTCTTTCTCTTGACATTTCTAATCACAGAACCATTGATGTTTCATGCCACTTTGACCAATCCTTTACAGTGTGAATGAAGGAAAATCTGCGAATGACTGTCCTGTGAGCAGATAGTTACTTGATAAAATGTGATAATGACGTTCTATAACATGAAGTCATTCATAGCTGTCATACAAAACCCAAATTATTTACAACACCTATAATACAATTTGTTCAAGCACGATGCACTTTCCTCCAAATCCATGTGAACAACTTTGTTAATATGCAGTTTCATGTATAAACGATACAGGGTGCGTTCCAAAATCCCACAGGAATGATGAGTATTTTTCATCTGCTTTTAATAAGGGATAGAATCCTGCAAGGTCTTCATATTTTAGTTCATACCTTGTAGACCATAAACATTCACTTTAGAAAGAAAAGAAAGAAAGAAAGAACTTTTTTGGATCTGTTGGAACATATGGCGTGAGGTTCATCGCATATACAAATTGATCGATGAAATGATCACTTAATGATTGCTAAGATGTGATGTAGATGTGGATGTAGATCTTTGAGTGGGTGGCTCACGCCAAAACCTGCTTAGGCCTCCTGGGCCCGTTGCAACCCACAATTGATAGAAGTGAGATTATTAAAGACACGACGCTTTCGCAAAGCACAGCAGGTCCCTCAAATAGATCCCTTCCAATTTCTGAAGTGTTGTGAGTTCGGCTCCGAACTATTCCACCCTGGTGCTACGAAGAGCCGGACATTCCATTAGGATGTGGGCTACGGTGTCTACGCCTTCAAGGCACCACCTGCAGTCTGAATCTTCCCCGATTCCGATCCTGTGGAGGTGACCCTTCAGGTTCATGTGACCAGTTAATAGACCGACCATTGTGCGAAGGTCTTTCCTGCTCATAATTAAGAGTTGTTTGGTTCTGCCCGTATCAGGTCCTGTTATCATTGCATGCCAGGAGCATTGCTCCAGCATAGAGTGGCTTTTTCGAGTAGAAGTTTCTCCGCGTCGCACATTCCTGTTGCTTTAGGGATTTCGATCATTGGTTCGGGTCCTATCGACCTGTGCGATTAACCAATTTTGGCAGTTCCACTCTCTACCGCTATGGCCCGATGTGATTATTTCATGACAGTTTTGTCTTCATAGTTGCAATTGTGGTTTACACGGTTTAAATGGAAAACGGACACTCACCTTTAAACCAATAAAAAACATCATGTATTTCCCGTCAAATATCTTCCCAGCTTTGCTAATATTCCGCGCAATTACTCCAGTCATCCTAATTCTCAAAAACAACAAATGAAAACGGCACATACAAACACGATTTTTCAAATAAGACACATTGGAGCTCCAAGATGTGTATCTGTGATATTTATGTTCATTGAGTCTTCGCGAGCATTTTAGGAATGTGTAGTCGTTCTTAGCGCGTGTGTTCTCCTCACAAAAAACGACCGAATATTGTTTATATTCGAAAATTCCGAGCAGTTAATCTTACCGGAATAATTTCCAGCCAGAAAAATGATATTGTGAAGATTTATCCACCAAAATTTGATATTTTTAATGGCTTTCAGTTAACGGTGTTCTTTTCAAGATGCATTATAACATTGACTATTAAAGTGTTACAATGTGAATAGCATTTTAATAAAGCATGACACTTGGATTGTTCATCTGATAAATTCAACCTTGATACATTCTCAATCCCGAGTTATTCCTTCTTCTCAGTCAATAAGTGGCAGGAATTCAACAAAAAATATAGAATTGTGCAAAAATTCAAAGTGGCTAATAACAGCTTTAACCAGATGATAATCATGACTGATTTTCTTGTCTACTGCGCAAGAATATTTGTATGATACTTTTAATTATTGAAATGTTTGAATCATAGCCAATATGAATTGCAATTGACAGATTATTTGTTTTCTTTCAGGTGAGTTTCCAGTGTGTTTTAATCGACTCAGACATCTTGGTGAGAACTTTACTTTTTATTAATAAGGTATGTTAAGTCTTCAACATAAAAACTGTATACTTTCGAAATATAAGCATATAAGAAACTAAACTATGATAAATATGATGAAATCATAGAAATAGTCGTTAATCTACAGGGTGTTTCCTAAAGATTGGTAAAAAATTCGTTGTGTGATTCCTGGGGTATTTTCATGAAAAAAAGTTCCTATAAACATTTGCCGAAAAATGCTTCCTAAGGGAGCTACGCCCCTTTAAATAGGGCACCCCGAAGACGGTTTTTCCTCAATATTTCCGAAACCTTACATACAAAAATCATGAAATTTGGTACATCATACAAACTTTTAATGCTGAATGAGAATTTGAGCTCAGAATTTCAAAATTTCAATCAGGGGCGTACCATACTGGCGGGGTTAAAGGTTAAAAGAAAATTGGATTCTTTTAACCTTTAACCCCGCCAGTATGGTACGCCCCTGATTAAAATTTTGAAATTCTGAGCTCAAATTCTCATTCAGCATTAAAAGTTTGTATGATGTACCAAATTTCATGATTTTTGTATGTAAGGTTTCGGAAATATTGAGGAAAAACCGTCTTCGGGGTGTCCTATTTAAAGGGGCGTAGCTCCCTTAGGAAGCATTTTTCGGCAAATGTTTATAGAAACTTTTTTTCATGAAAATACCCCAGGAATCACACTATGAATTTTTTACCAATCTTTAGGAAACACCCTGTATAATCATCATTGATAAATTATTAAAATCTATTTGAAAGATTGGCAGAAATACATTTTGAATCTTGGACTACGAGTTAATAGAAACTTTACTCTTACTGTCCCCAAGAGCAAGACTCATGACAAACAAGAACCAAAATGAATTTTGAATTATGTAGATATAGGAAAAATCACAATATCCAGGATATTTATGGTGAAAAAGAAAATTGATCTGACCTCATCAACTCCTTAAATGTTTGTAAACTTTCCCGTTTTTCCGGATTTTCTCTGCTTTTTATGAACCTACAGTATCTGATAAGTGCTAATTTTCTTAGTTTTTTCAATCTATACAACACACTTTCCTAATGACCACATTTGCGAGTGGAAACATGATAAAACATCACAAGTGAAAAAGACCACCTTCATCGAGCCCCCGCATCCATACTGAGTTTAGATTCGAATTCGTCATACCAAAAAAACCACCGGATACCAATTTTCACTCCAACATTCAAATTATCATAGATTCTTTAAAAAAAATAGGAAAATTGATTAATAACTTTATTACCCTGTATTTCGAAAATGAAGGCCCTGACGGATCCATATGTGTACATAAATATTTTTGACATTTCTTCATGAATCACCCTGTATACAAAATAGTTGATTTTTTTCGGAAATTTAGTAACGCCCTGATTGGCATCAATTCTTGTTCGTATCAGGTATTCAAGAATGGACAATTTGCATACATTTTCAAATGACTTTTTTTTGTCATTGTCAATTTTTGTATACGTATTCTAGACAATATTAGATTTTTTTTCCAAAATACCCAAAAATATACTAAAAAAATAAAAAAGAAAACGCAAATTTCACTGTATGATCAGAAACGTGGCGGAGCCATATCACCCTCCCGGAAGAGAGAGAGTCATCTCAGTCAATACGTCAGACGAAAATAGATAATGTATTCTGTGACGTAGTGGATGTAGATTGGCGCACTTTAATCGGTGATTACTACATTAATAGGAGTCGTAGGTTGATTTCTTAAACATCAATGGCATCAGTACTTACTAATCCTTATATTCTTCATATTCCCAAAAAATGTGCAAATTGTCCATTGGTAAGTCTCATTGTCTCATTTAGAAAGTGACGTTTGGGGTAAAATCTAATATCATATTTTGAAAATACCCTGGTCTTTCAAAAAATCGAAATATCAAATACGATATTTCCTGTTTTTTTTTTCTGATGGGTGAGTATGGATTATTATGATGACCAAGATAAAAACAGCTTTGAAAGTGTTTAGAGGTGTAGACATGTTTTCAAGATGAAGTAAAGTTATGATTATTCCAAGCATGAGCACATGTTTATAGAAAACACTCAGAGATCTTCCCCCGTATACCACATATGCGTCTTCTTACATGCGGATAGGTAGACTCTACCGGCTTGAATATATAATTAAGTCAAATCACCTTAACCTTTGGGATAAGAGCTAATTTAATAATACGTGGAAGATGGTTGTTTCCGATATGACTTGTACGTAGGAGCTTGGTTACTTTTAGTACATTATCTAATTCTTCTGTGAATATCCTCTTGTATGATTAAGCAATATCTTTCTGGTGACTACTACTGATGTGATATTCGAGTAATCTGGAAATATTATGACATCTTGCAACGGTTCTGGAAAGAGACCATGACAATATAATGATATTCTGTTCATGGTGAAGGTGAATATGCGTCCACACTCCATCCACGTACTTTGATAGATCAGTTTGTTGTTCAGGGTAGATGATGTGTCCCAACAATCCTGTCTGTTTTGGTAAATATTCTAGACATGGACGCTATTTTCTTACATAGTCAAAGCTGTTGGGTATGTGTTTACTTCTTTTGCTGATCAAAAAACTTTCGTGAGCCACTGATGGATCCTCTGGGTATTATCTGACTTCTTCTTTCCAAATGAATGAATTATTATTGAATCGATGAATCAGTAAGATCAATAAGTTGAAGTATCAACGTTCTTTATTGAAGATCAGCTCCGGAATATTTTATTATCAACATGTTTCTATCAGATCAGATTTCCTCATTACTAAGGAATAAATTTACATCAGCAAATAATGCGTCATCTGCCGGTCAAGTGCATAGATTGCGTATCGTTTTTAAACTTTTCAACACTCCCATTGCTTGACCGGTTTAGCATTGTCCATGTAAACGACGAGAAATTAAACTCCAGGTAATGTTCATCCAACATCAATAGGTGTAAAACGATATTAAGTTACGTATGATTTCAGCGTTACATCTAAGAACATGTTCCGTATGAATCAGTGATGTGACTTACAGAATAATGAGCCGGGAGTTACCGTACAGGAAAGCATGTAGCGATCAAAATAACAATTACTGACAATATGTATATCAAATGAAACATTGTGATTCAAAATGATTTCTAATTAATAATGAATAGTGCATGAGTTTACTGCGGGCTGGAATTGCTATAGAGAAATGAAAAATATATTCGAATGCAATTTGGTTTGATAAAATGTGTATCAGTTTCAAAATCCATGGACGGATTATCATTTCGGATGAATCGATAAAACAATATTATCAATTGTTAGTCATATTCATACAATTATTATTATATGCATCATAACGGTGAGGCAGATAAAAATAACTTCCCGCATCATTGTAATGTATTTATAAGCATAGTGCGTCAAGTATTAGCTTAATATTTTTAATATAAACCCTTCTCTAAATATAATATGCATAGAAATATATTTAAAGCCATATGATTCTATTTTAGAAGTAGAATCCCGTGCATCGTGCCAATCATTGACGTTATACTTCTGTTTATTTGGAAGGCACAATGATTTGTAATACGAACAATTAAGTAACCTGGATAGTAATGGCGTTTACTAGTTATTTTTCAAAAAAAGGTCAGTCGTGTCTTTCAGGAATGCTTGTAAAACTTTAATGGATTTTTCACGATGATGGATGCCATGTTGAGCTAGTCACTTTGATAAATATATCGATTTGTATTTGTAGTATTGTTTTCTGAATATTTGTCATAATAATATGCTAAGCAGTTAGATTCTTCTTTGTATGCTGGCATAGAAACAATCCCAAGATTAAAAATTGACCATTACCCACTATAGTATTGTTTTTCATTAATACCCAGTATTAAGTTGAATGTTACACTAGTCATTTTTGATGAAATACCTACATTTTATTGTCATCTGGAAGAACATTCACAAATCAGGTACTAAATCCAGAATAAAATATCAAATTTCAGCTATGAGCCTGGATACTTTCTTCGTGTCAACTTATAATTTGAAAGGCCTGTCCCACATCCTGTTCCCATAATTTATTCTGTGGAACATACCTTTACATGTATATTCCATCTGGCTTATTCGAAAACAACTGAGCTGTTTCCAGCTTTCGTCGACGTGGACGCTAAAAAAGGATGTTGTGTCTAAAGAAGGGGTGGTGAAGGCTTAAAAAAATTATACGCGATGGTGTTAAGTGATAGTTTGATGAGAGGAAATGGGGTGTTTTGGGTAATCCGGGTTATCTAAAGATATATGGTTATATTAGCAGTGTTTAGAGAACCTGAGCATTGGAATTTCCTGTCGACACACAGTAACTTTCCCGGTTGGCGCTTGGAAATCTTTCACGTTCAGATGATGACGAAATCCACAAGTTTTATCCATAACATTTTCCATTTTAACAAACAGATGATACTTTACAGCTTGTGGATTATCAGTTTGCACTTTATGTTCGGGTCTGGCAAAATATTTTAGCTCACCTATAATAAACCGACTCAAAATTTTATGACTGCGCTGCTATCAATTAACACAATATCTGAAAGCTTTGTGATGTTCAAGTACCTTCTTATAAACAAAAATAAACCCACCGCTTCAATTTTCTGAGAGGCAATATGGCTTATTATGTTCCCGTTCTGATATGAGTTGCGTAGGATATTTTGTAGTTATGGTCTTATCAAATATTCAACAGACAACTATTTCCTCTAGATATTGAGAATAAGTGTAGTGAATTTGTTCCTATCGCTTTGATACAATCAAAAAACGAATGACAGCTATCCTGTCGCAGTCTCAATTTAAAAAGGAAATTAAGATGAAGACCGTTACCTATCTAATTGAGCATAATTCCAATTCGCGAAGTAACATAGCACAAAACAAAAATAGTGTATAGTGCTTTGCTGAATGAGAAGAGAGTTTCCTTTAATAAAATCCTCGCATCTCCTTCAAACAAACCTCCAGTGGCAGTCGGAGAAAACTAAATTAAAATCCGGCCATTATTCTTATCTGAGGCTCGTTCTCTAATAATGTACTTAAAGCAGCACAAATGAAAGACACTTGATTTATTTGAAGGCTTGCACGGAAGCAATTATTAAGATGCGATATTTTTTCCAATTAAAATTTGTGTCGGTGGTCTGGTCTGGTCTGCGCACTGCAACTCGATTCGGCTGAATTTATATAATAGAGCAGTCAAGTGGCCGGCTCAAAATGAAAGGGCGCCATTGTTTGAAATAAACAGGCGACTGCTCTTACAAAATAATAATGCGCACTTACACTCATAATACGTTCTACTAGGCATGAAATTCGATTCATGTTCCGCTATAGAGAAGTCATTATTTTTTCTTTTTTGGTTGCTTGTTCTTTTGCAGTTTTGAGCGCGAATCTTTGTGAGAGTATATTCTATGAACTAAATATAGAACCTATTCTCACTCTCTCTTGGTTAATTAAGCTCCTCTAGATTGAATTGTTTCTTGTAGTAAATGAGGCATGTTATTGTTATTATGCATTCATTCCACGAAATGCCAAATTACCACTGAAATGGATAAAACTAATTAATGGATGTCCAATCAGAAGCGGAAAATTTACACTTGACATATTGCTATTGTGGTTCGGTAGGTATGAACTTCAATCATTTTATCAGACGATATGGAAGGATGTGTATCGCGATTCAACTAAGCGAAGCATTCTCATTGTTAGAAATCATTATAATGCGACAATAAAGTCTATTTTCTAATACAACTTGTCACATATCATTTGGCAAATAGAACTGGCAAACTAGATCGTGTGATATAACGCTCTCGAATTATTTATTCTTGAGTTAATGAAAGTCGAAAGTTAATAAGCACAATAACTCTCACAAAAGACCTAAACATTTTTTGAGAGATACAATTTTTTTTCAATGGGAAGAAAAGTTGTAATGTTCCGAGCCCAATCATATTGTATTGAAATTAGGAATATGAAGAGGGTTCTCAAGATATCGAGCAAAAACTAAAACTTAAAATGTTGTACTTCTAAAAATTTAAATATCGTCGTCATCTTGTAAGTAAAAGCAAATTTGATGATATATGTTCTAGCGACCCCGGCCAATCGGTGGAAGTTTTTCGGGACCTTCTAGTGTTTTCGCAACCATAGTTAAATTTGTTACCTCTATTGACCACCATATTGGTTTTATATGTCATTAAATAGAGCAAAGAGAAGATTTTCAACCAATCATTCATAACAAGCTTATCTCGCCGATCATATCTTCTCAATCTATTATTCGAGTTACCAAGGTTGCGCTTAGCAGACTCGGAATAAAGAAAATGACGGCGAAGCTGCAGTGAGTGTCTCGACACGTCAAAAAATTGTTCTTTGAGTTTTTTAAATTTCTATCGCGAGCAAATTGATACGTAAGTTGATGATAATCATAAAATATATTTGGTTAAACTTACCCATGTTGGAAGTTGAGATATTGTTTCGATGCTAAATAAATAAAATACATATCTGGTGTATATATAATCCATATGCTTATGCGAAAAAAGGGAAGTTCCGAAATAATGGGGAACTTGCATGAAAAATTAAATCGATTTTTTTTTATTGCAAATTGGAAAAAATCTCCAATAAAATCGAAACGTATTTATTTTGATCAAATATGATTTTTTCCATAGTTATTCAAGTTTAGAGTTCTGTATGTATATGGATACACTGAGCATGGTGTTATAATGTTATGACGTCATAACATTGAAACACACTTCAAAGCGTTATATCTCTGTCAATTTTCGATCATCAACCAAAAAAATACTGGTCTCCTTATTTTTCCTGGACTTTCGAATTCAGCAATACAATAACTTGATGCAAGTTCCCCATTCGAACCAACAGAAAGTGGCAAAAAAAAAGATCAAGGGATTTTCGGCGAACCTACTATAGTTTATTTCTGCTATGCTACCACCTCAGATAAGAGAAAAAAAGAAGTTACCGCATGATTTGAGTGATTTTGTAACCTTTTGGCTCCAAAAAATGGCGTCAGTGTCAAAGTAGTGAACATTTTTTATAGGATTGGCGGTATACATATAGTCTTTCGTAATATTTTGAATTTCACTTTTTTTTATCGATAAGTTATTGCAGGTTCCATACTCTGAAAATCAGTAAAACCCACATAATACATTTTTCAAAGCCAAACGATACAAAAAAAGGTCAAAATCTCGACTATAACGTTCATGTTGAGTTACGAGCTCTCTTCTTTTATTCGTCAATGCCTACTACTTACTATCTGTCAAAACTTTGCCATTTCACTGATTTATCTGTTGAAAGTTTCAAAGTTTTTCAATTAATTGTGCTATTTTTTGAGTAACTTACATCACAATTGAATTAAATAAAAAGGTTTTCAAATACGCTAGGTTTCTGTGACGTCATGACGTCAGCTGTCAGACGGAAATATCCAAATAGACTATTTTTTATTACCTCAAAAGCTGACTTTTCACTCGGCTAATCTTATACGCACTAACGGGACACACGATATATGTAATTCACCCAAAAATATAGTCCAAAGAAGTCCAAATTAAACACAAACACTGATTTCAAACTCACACAACACAAAACCACAAGTCACAAAAGCTTGTTTGGATACCAAATTCGGCCACGACCAATCATATGGTGCCTGTGACGTTTTCAAAAACGTCGCGTATTGGGAATAAATGGACATGTAGTTTTCATTTTGTGCCATGGGAACGCTGCACGAGCTCAAGATGTGCTTTCAGCGAGAATTAATAAAACAGAATTCAATTCTATGATTAAAAACAACGTTTTCGAAAATTCACTTATTCATAATATGAAATATTTATGAAATAAAATATAATTAAATTTCATTCAATCAAGTTTGTCATGGGTTTTTATTTTTTTGTTTGGTTTTCAGTTCAATCATGATTAATGTTTCAGCTCTTAACTTGAGTATCATAAACAAAAGATCATTTCTTAAGAAATTGCATCATTTATTGGACAAAGATGAAGAAAAGTATAGGTAAATGATAAATATTAACAAGTGCGGAAAGTGATACTTTACCGCACGTGTCAGTTGACCAAACGACGTGAAGCGGATTTCGGTAACAGCGCCTTCAAGGGTGGTGGTTGTGGTGCCTAAAATTTTGCATAGAATCCAAAAATCAAAAAATATATAGGGTGTCCTATTTAAAATATCCGGAAGTCGCGCAACGTCGCTTTTATCTCAATCAAGAGAGCATCTTTGAAAATCTGACCATACTAATTTCCAGAATCTCAAACGGTTTATTTTCTGAGATATTCTGATGGACGGTGACAGTGAGATACTCTGTATAGTAACCAGAGATACCTTGAGTAACCACCATGTCATACAGAATATAAATCACATTTCTATGACAAAATTATGGAGAGGCTGATTTCCATGTTGATGAGAATGCGGGTGGGCGGTGAAAAATTCGAAATGTTGTATCTAATGACCTGTCTTATTTAAAACTTCCGGTATAATCGGAAGTCGCGCAACGTCGCTATTATGTCTATCAAAGAGGGCATCTTTGCAGATTCCATCATACACATTTTCTGGAACCCAATCGCTTTATTTCTCGACATATTCTAATTGGCGTTCACCGTGAGACACCATAGAAAACCATTATTTATTCTACTTCACCGCACATGTGCTGTTATTTTGAGAACTAAAAATCCTGCGATAAAGTAGAATCTAGCGAAAAAGGAAAAACGTGGTAAAAAGCACAACTTTTTTGACGAAAATTCGTGCGAAGCCGTAATCATTCCGCATGCTAGAAGGAGATGATCATATCCATATCGTATGAAACTCTCGTACTGCGTACATGAAGTGGGTGTCATCACATGTTCATTCTACATATACTGTTGTTCACAAGAGGCAATAGGTCCTTTATCATTTTTTATATTATGTGTGTGTAACACCAAAAAAAATTAGTGTCCCACTCAAATGATTTAAATGCCGTAACTAAAGAAATTCAACGATGGTCAGCACTAGCAGCCATGCTACTTCCTTAATCGTTCTGCCATACTTTCATCGAGGTGTGCCAAACACCATAAAAACAAGCGAGTCTCAGATGATTGCACATTTTATAATATCTAAATAAATTGTAATAAAATAATGCAGTTGGTGTAAGGCAGGATCGAAACTGGTTTTTCCATTCTTGCATTGCTGCGACAAGACAGCCAGTCATTGAACCGATATTATTTAATTTAAACATTTTGTATTTAAATGATTCGACAAGTGCAGGGCTTGTATATCGCATGTGCGGTTTCTATTTCTATATTATTCTTTGGCTGTCTACTTTATATAACATCGAGCAACATGGTCATTTCTTGTCATTCTTCTTGTCGTAGATTTGCATTTTGTATAGGTGCATTTTCTTTATTAGCTTAGGTTGAAATTATCGAGAAAACCTGTTCAATTTGATGTCTGAATTGTACGTATGTAGTTTAGCTTATCATAACGGATGACAACTACTAACTGACAACCACTTCTAGAAAATAAGTTGAAAATCGTATTACATAGACTTAGAAAAGTTCTACAAGTTACCACTTTGTACTTGGAGTTGATTTTTTTGGTTTTGTGAAACAGACAGTAGCACTGCAGCCGGAGCTCATCGCACTCATTCCAAATTCATCGATCTTTGCAGGAGACGTAGAAAATCGGGAAGATATCTTCCATACTTCCATATGTCTAGCTCCAGTTTGTTGTCCACAATATGTTCTGTTTTTTGCGTGTTGAAGTCACACTTTCCAACATTATCTGTTTTTTAACATAGGGCACCTCAACTCTCTGTGGATTTGGTCATCACTTGTTGAAGGCTTACTTACTATTTTGCTGTGAGTACATTATATTGAGTGTGTCCATATTACTTCACTGTTCTCTCAACTTTTTTCAAAACGCATACTCAGACCCTCCGATAGCTTGTTTTAGTGTTTCAGTTTCCAAGATGTCCCCCTATCTCTGCTCTAAGACTTTTTTTTTGTTTTGACAGATTGATACCGTTATTCGGGAAACAATCTCAAAACATGAGTAAAGGGATAAAATATGAACGTTGATAAAGTAAGAAGCCATAGACCAACAATGTTACACTTCCTCTTTCTACTGCTGATGCTTTTTTTTTGATAGAATGTCTTCTGGATCTTCGGAGGTTTGTTTATCTATGTATAAATATAATCATCCCAATCAGTGTAGCAGGTATGATTTGACACAAAGATCTGGGCATTGGATTCTAGATATAATCAGGCCATCATAATTTGAAGACTATGTAAATGAAATCTTGGTAAAAACACAGCCGTTTCTTCTTTTTATGAAAAACAATTCTATTAGTCAAAAATTCCACGTGTGCTTTTGAAATCTCTTGATGTTAACAGGAATGTTTGGTCATCTTGCAGTCATTGATTCTCATTTGAGTTATAAAGAATCAATCCATTACTGCAATCTACGCAATATATATGTAATTATCTGCTCCACATTCACTTAACAGTTAATAAATTGGACTGACAAAACACAATTTACGTATAACTCACCAAATGCAAGCACATAATTGTAGATTCCTACTGTTAAAAACATGAATAATTAGCAATTATCATTTATTATTACGCTAATTATTGTTGGAGATGATATAATGAAACACAATAATAAGAGTGCACTTTGATTACTGATGCTATATAAAGGTACTTTTTGAAATGCAAGGAAAATAATGTTTTGCCCAGAACTCCTA
The DNA here is from genome assembly GCA_958502075.1 of Orchestes rusci. NCBI lineage: Eukaryota > Metazoa > Arthropoda > Insecta > Coleoptera > Curculionidae > Orchestes > Orchestes rusci. The sequence goes on from OY293304.1 coordinate 20,678,285, forward strand.
TTTTGAATAACTCAAGTTCGCCATAATATGAGCATTCAGCTTAATCCTCGACAATTATCAATAGTTATAATTAAGCTTTTGTCAATCCCTTCCTCATATTACAGAAATTATTATAAAGTTTAGCAAAGTAAGCTTAGAAATTCTGATTATGAATTTCGGTGCGCACAAAGAGAAAGGGATGTCTGTGTATTTTGGCATTCGGAATACAGCATATACACAAACGTAATCAAAGTGGGAATCTAGAAACAAACAGGAGCAGACGGGATAACTGCCACAAAGCAGAATAGAATATTACATGACATTGTACGAGAACGAGACATAATTCCCGAATGTGAATACGAATACATGGATATAACATGGAGGAGATGTTTATTTTCAACAATCATGGAATATGAATTTTAGCCCTAAAGGACTACTGGGAAAGGGTTGAACATATTAAAATAGCTTCAAAAAATGTACATGAATGAATTGAAATATACGTATAAGTGTAGGTGTTCTATTTTTCTAAAAAATCAAGATAATAGTTTGGAGACGTCAGAAACTTGAATTCCTAAAACCTTTTGCGGAAGGCTGATGGTTACTCACGGAGCTTAGGGCATCTGGCACTTTTTATTTTTCCACATTCCACTAGCATAGAACAACCGATAGCTTTATATGAATGCAATTTTCTCGAAGCACCTTTTAATACATATAGTGTTCCTCCTTACATCTTACCATCTTACATCAATGGTCTATTCCAGGATATCTCTTAATCTCTTAATCCTTGAAATCGGTATAGTTTCAAACCATATTTTATGTTAACGAACTAATTTTTTGAGAAAAGCGAATGAAAACATTAACGAAATTCTCTTAAAAGAAGTACCATTTACCTTAATAACCCCTCAATGAAATATCATTGTTATCAAACCACAAACATCAACGGTCTAAATTGGGTGGTCCCATCTAGAAATCGATAATACCAAAATGCATGGTCTCGAATATACATAATAGCACGTTATTTACTGAAGTTGTCTGTTCACGTAAATAAATTTACATAAATATTTTGATTAGTCAGATAGTTGACTCTAAGATAAGTACTCGTCTTTGTTTCTATTCTGTTTCCGTAACAATAAACACGGGATCACTTCTAGTTTAATAGACTTAAATCACAAGAGCAATTAAAATTGTGGGATTTTTATTCAGTCTGAGGTATCGGGGTCGGAATCTTGTGTAGGTTTGAGCACTTGAAAGACAAACGACTTTATTAAATCAAGCATCGGATACTTCGTCTAAGTTGTACTAGAAGTACAAATTTCAATATCAAGTATAATAATATTGAAAACTTAATCCAACATGCCATAAAAATACTTTCAAAACTTGAAGTGACAGAATGAATCAATCTCAACTTACTTTTATTTTTTGTCCCCCTCTCGAACAGAAGAAGCTCATTCGAATTTGTTGCTGCATTCACAGGGCTGGAAGAATATTTATAAAATTAATTGATACGAAAATAATTTAATGAAGTTATATCTATCTCTATCAATAAAGCTTCATTCTATTACGCTCCAATTCTAAAACATCAAAAACTGCTTATCTGTACCTCATTGAAAACTCGACAAGAATGCCGAAAGAGTAACTCCATAACACAACCGAAACAATTTCATTATGTGCTTATCATTAACGTCACCGTTTTTGTTTATATCCGGCTACGGCAGGCGCTGCTTTGTACAAGAAACCATAATGAGGGGGTTAATAAAGGATAATCCGCCCTTAAACGGGAAGTTAATTACCCTGAACTTTGGTTGGCTCTATGGCTCATAAATCATATTCCATATTCAGGGGGCGACGAACACAATACGTTCGGTTCGCGCTCCATTCAATGTCTTCACGCCTCGCTCCGCTACCAAACGTCACACAGTGTTCAGAGTGTTCACACTGTTTGCTTTATTGATTCAGACAAAGTCGACGACAGAATTAATTACCCTCCCCGGTTCACAAAGGGTTGTTTTGCGGATATTTCGCGACACGGTGAGAATTAAAGAGATTTCCGGTAAAGAATTGTGGGTGCCTAATTGGTCGGATGATAATTCCGGCTAAATCTGTGAAATAATACAATCAGCTTTTTATCAAGTATGAAAAAATTACATTTTGTCAAATGGCGATCTAGCGACTGCGGTAACAATACATTTTCATATTTTTTGCAACAGTGTTAATGACATTTTTGGTACGATATTAAAACATAAAAAAGGATCATCATGGGTAGTAATCTCAAACAACGGTAGTACCTATGTATAAGTTACGATATATCGATTTCTAGAACGGTCTCAAAATAAATTGAACAGTGCACATTGTATGAATATCTCTCATCACTCATCAAATACCATAAATTAAACAAATAAACACATGAAAACTCTATATTCTCTACTCGGAAACCATCTTACAATTATCGTTTGTTTATACCAACGTTAAACAATCGTAATTCTTTTGAAACAGCTATAGCAAATCAGGTTTTATTATTGAGAGTAAATATTTAGATTTCTAGTGTTTAAATCACAACTTACCATGATTGCTAATTGTGAAATTCCATCAACAAACCGGTAATTATTAGCAGAATTGATAATACTGCCCTATTGGAGGGTCATAAGCTTCCCACACGTTATGATGTTGCTTTTTGTACTTCAAAATGTTTGGGAAGTTTCAAAGTTATAGACCGGGTGGAAACGTCACTTTTGGCCATGGCTGACTATGTTTTTTCATACATTGACATTGCCAGCTGACAACTTTTGCCAGTTATCCTGTGCAGTTTTTTCTATCAACACAATACCTTTAACAAACATATTCACTGATTTTGAGCTGAACTGAAATGACCTAATAGTAATTTACGTTATACTAAGGCAGTAACTTTCTAAATTACGAGTTGAGATGTTTATGGACGAGACGACGAAGGAGCCGAGTCTGGAATTTCTAGACGAGTAGTTTAATGACATTTAACGGCTGTGTATCGTACATTGTTTTGTTTCATACTGTGATAAAATTTTTTAATCGGTTTTAAGTGTTTTCTTGTCAAACCACTCACAGGGCGGCAGTCCGCCTCACATTCTTACCATGAGATGGCGCCAGCCAAACCATGTCATCACTTGGGTAATTGAGATAGGTTACTTATGTTACGTTACCAACATTCTATGTCAATTTATTAATTAAAATCATGAGATTGCGCCAGCCAAACTATGCTACTAATGCAATTTCTCAGGGATTGATGATGCAAAATATAATTTTTGGAGTAGTCAAGTACATTTTTTTTACAGTCTCTGATGATGTAAAGTGTCATTCACCGGACTGTTTTTGAGTCCGGTAAATGGTACTTTACAGTACAGTATGAAATGAAAAATTTTACAACTTAAATAGCCTCCTACACCGTTAAGCTCCATAGATAGTCGCGCCAGCAATGACTCGACCAAAAGTGATGGTATCTCCTGAAATATTAGATTGTAACCGCTGTGATTCCTTGGAATTTAACAATGATGCGACATATTATGTATTAACAATACACCTACCTGATTTTCAATAAATATTCGCCTCGGATCGACGCATGAATAAGAGAAAGAGAATACATTTTTGAATTGAAATTTCATTTTCCGGGGTTCAGCCCTGTTTGGATGGAAACTAACTTGTGTCATAATTTTGGTTTCGAAGAATCAAGTCTTAGTATCTTCTGGAAATTAACCTAAAAGCTAACTCTCTCCAGTAAAGAGATTCTTCTAATAGAAATACGACAAAATGTTATTGAAGAAAGTGGTTCAGAATGAAAAACTAAGTGGGAATGCAAGACAAGAGCAAGATTTCAAAACCCTCCGCCTACTTTAATATTTTGCTTTTTTTTATTTCAAGTCTTCAGAATATCAGGGAAATACATTTAATCTTGATATTTTGAACGTTTATTTGTATTTTCTTTATTTAAATATACTTTTGTACTTTGCAGAATCATTAAAAAAAAAATGTCAAAGTAGGGGAGGGGTTTTTGGAATTTTGCATCCCCACTCAGTTATTCACTCGGATAAGTTTTCTTGAGAACATTTTGTCGTATCTCTTCTAGAAAAAGCTCTTTACAGGTGAGTAAAATAGCTTTTTTGTTAATTTCCAAGAAATGCTTGATTATTCGAAACTAAAATTATGTCACAAATTAGTTTCCATCCAAGCAGAGCTGAACCCCAGAAAATTTAATTTCAATCCAATCTTTTTCTTTTTCACCTATTCATGCGTCCATCTGGGGACACACTGTATACAGGGTGTAACAAATTCGATTATAGAGGGTTTTTTACTTGAAACTCCTGATGCCAATATCTCGAAAACGAATATGAATTTCTGTAAAAAGTGTTCAATGTTTGGGGTTAAGTAGATATCTTTCATAGTTTAAAAAATTCGACGCCTATCGAGAGGTGATTCAACACCTACAGGAGCTGAGCGTCGCGACGTGTCGGAAATATTAATCGGTTTCAGGGACTTTGAAATTACGCGCATGCGAATGTCCATGTTATTAGTAAAATCTATTGATATTTTCTCGAACTTATTTATTCTTCTCTTTTTAGAGTTATACCGGTTTAGAGTAAACATTTCTTAATTGACAAAAAATGCGTTTACGGATGGTTTTTACAAGAATTTTTTGTCAACCAAGAAATTTTTACTAAACCAGTTCAACTCAGAAATGAACAAGATAAATGGGTTCAAGTAGATAACAAAAAAGTTTATAAATAACTTGTACTTCCGCATGCGCGTAATATCAAACTCCCTTCAATCGATGAATAGCTCTTGGTGGGTGTCAAACCTCGAAAAATATCCACTTGACGCCATACACTGAACACTTCTTACCGAAATTATTGAGACTAGCATTCTTGTGAAAATCATCCGTAATCGCATTTTTTGTCAATCAAGGAATGTTCACTGTAAACAGAAATGTGTCAGATAAATCAGTTCGAGTAAATAACAAAAAAGTTCATAAATAACATTCACTTTCGTTTGCGCGTAGTTTCAAAGGCACTGCAATCGATTTATATTTTCGACGCGTCGCGACGCTTAGCTTCAAGTAGGCGTCGAATTTTTCCAACTTTTGGAAAAATCTACTTGACCCGATACATTGACTTCTTTTCACAAAAATTGAGACTAGCTTTCTTGTGAAAATCATCCATTATCGAATTTTTTGTTTATCATGGAATGTCTATTACCGTTATAACTCAGAACTGAGTAAGATGGATGAGTTCGACTGAATAACGAAAAAGTTTATAAATAACAAGTACTTTTGCATGCCCGTGATTTCAAAGTCCCTGCAATCGATTAATATTTTAGACGCGTCGCGACGCTTTTCTTTTGGTAGGTGTCGAATTGTTTTATTTGTGAAAAATAACACTTGACCCCATACAATGACTACTTTTTACAGAAATCAAATATTTCTATTCGTTTCCAAGATATTGGCGTGCGGAGTTTCAAGCTAGAAACCCTCTAGCATTGGTGACTCGTTGACAATGAGAGATACAACATCGGGTTAATGGAGGCAAAGTTGGGAAATTTGAATCTCAATAAAATGCTGCTCCGGAACTTGGAAAACTCCGGAGATATCCGCCAATAACCGATTTTTTCGAAATCCCTCTTTATTTTCTCCAGAATTTATTTAAAGAGATAAATAAAATGAATGACACATTTTCATAGCCACTTTTTCTGCTCTTCAAGATAGCATGGTAGAAATTGATATCTGACGTTTCGAATTCTCGTAACCATCATCAACTTTTTTTTTCAAATACGGAACCAATTTTTTTTTAACAATTTTTTGGTAACTCTTGGCTTCCTGAAAATAATGATGCATCATGCTCAACTTTTTTTTATTTATTTATCATTATTATATTTTTATTTGTTTATTTTATCTTTTCAAACGTGGAGCTCCTTTATTCAAGCTTAAAAAGTCACAAGTTATCATTGTTACCATGACTACGATCCGCGTGAGGTGTTCTAAAAGGATCCAAAACTTTTTTTTTTGATAACTCCAGTTTCAACTTTCTACATTATTTCATAATGACAAGTGTGACATATCGTTATTTTCAGGAAGCAAAGAGTTATTCAAAAATGAATTGAAAAAGTTGGGTTCGTATTTGGAAAAAAGCATGGATCAATTCCGACCATGCTATCTTGAAAAGCAGAAAAAGTGGTAATGAAAATATGTCATTCATTTTCAATCATCTCAAATAAATTCAGGAGAAAATAAAGAAAAATTTCCAAAGAATTGGTTATCGCCGGTCATCTCCGGAAGTCTTTGGAATTTTCCAAGTTTCGGAGCAGAATTTTTTTTAAATTCGAATTGCGCAATTTTGCCTCCATTTAACCAACGTTGTATCTCTCATGGTCATGGTTAACGACTTACGTTACCAATGCGTTATATTATACTCGAATTTGTTATACCTTGTATACTTCTTTACATACATATTAATATGATTATTTTTTTATGATTTTGACGATAATATATTCTGTTACCTCTGTAAACAAAGTAATGTTGAGACAACTTGGATTTATAAAACTAGTTTTGAAAATATCTAAAATATAACCATTTTTGTGACACTCATATTCTTTCAACAGGCAATCAATGGTCTCAACACATCTTAATAAACTGTCCTTTTTGCTTCTAGAAAATAGCTCACAAGGAATAATAAAAATCCATAACTTTTAAGACTCAAGAAAAGTTCCCATCCCAAAATAAAAATCCTCTCAACTCGTATAAGGCCAGTGTCCATAATCCCACCTGTCATTTCGGATCGCGGCATTATGTTATCTTTGGTGTTATTGTATCTTGGCGTGACAAATCTCCGGAGAGATTCCATACGAAAGCTTATTCTCCTTGTCAAATATCATTTTCCTCTCTTTGTGCTGATGGAAAAGATTTTCTTGGGATTAATCCACTAGTTTTCTAAAAGAAGCTGCGTATAGTGAATTCTATTTATTATGAAATAACGCTTTTCAAATATGTAATTTTAAACATTGTTGTTCACTAGTTATTACATGTATAATGATTATTTCATTATCGATCAGGATATTGTGCACAAAAATGGAAAATTATTAAATGGGCGTACCAGGTCAGGGCCGTAAATAGCCGAATTTAAGAAAACGTGTTGTGTATACACGTGAATCACATAAAATCGGTGCAGACGTCAAGTGTTAAGAGACGTGCACCAGTTCAGTATTCTTAAGTGAGTCGGGAAATACATAAAGAGTAACAGAGGGTTTTCAATGGAGTGCTAAAAGATCAAAGCGACCGATGAATGAAAAGTCAACAACAATTTAATAGCGAAAGTAGCTGGATGTAATAAAAATTGGACAATTTAAAAATATGCTCTGCCGAAAATAATATGGTATTTAAAACAATAGGGGTGATTACACTATAGTACATTTTGTATCAAGGGCGGAAAGAAGATGATTTTGACGAGGGTATAAGTAGCAGCACGAGCGAAGCGAGGGCAGATATTAGCCGAGTCAAAATCATCTTTCGTCCGTGGTGCAAACAATGCTTTTTGTACAACCAGTTTGTGATCATTTGAAAAAGAATAATTATGAAAATCAAAAATAAATAATCGATACACTGCACTACACTCTACACTGCTGACAAGTCAGACAACTGACAATTGACAACTGTTAAATCATGGTTACGATAGGTGTGTTCCCGTATTCTTTTGTGTATTTCATTGTCACCGAGATTGTCACGTGATAAGTTCCTTTTGGTATGCTAGACTGTCACGTGGTTATTAAATTCAGAGGCGTTGGGATCCAAGGAACCGTTGCTAAGCGAACTTTAAGGCCCGGCTGCCAAAATTAGCGACTTTCCGCATGCTTTGCATGCATTGAAAAGTGGACTTTACGTGTAGGTTGTACAAAAAATAAGTTATTATGCTGCCAGTACTGAGTTTAGACGAATGATACATCATAATTATTTGACTGTGTACTGTTAGGATGTACTTCAACGATAACAGCCCCAATAAATTAATGCATAACATAACATGAAAGATGATTTTAAAATGAATTAAATCTAGATCTGCAAACATAAACTATACAACAATAACTATATTCATTTTTCCCCAGCCGTAATCTACAAAAACATAATGAATTTTGTTTGAAAACCAATGCCTACAGGGTTTTAATATAATTAAAATGGACAATTTTGGTTCTATGAAAAATTTTACAATTTTGAGTTCACAAGTCTCTAAAAATTGACATAACCTTAATTGTTTGAGTGATTAGAGAAAAAGATCACATTTCCTTCGTTCTAACATTCTTTTGGCCGCTTTACATCAGCATTAAGATATACAAGTTCTTACAACCTCAACAACAAAGTTATCATATACAGGGTGTCCCAGAAAGAATGTGACATTGGGTAATAGCAGATTCCTCACACAAAAATATTGTGATCGCCCCAACTTGTGTATCTCGAAAGTTAATATAAACAGAGATACAGGGTGTCGAAGTTAAATTTTGATTTTTGATTCATTTGAATAACTTTCGAAATAAACCAGTTACGTTGATGAAATTTGGTATGTTGGGGTTGTTTGACATTAAAAATTTAGATCTGAGAACGGAATTGACAAAAGCTTGAATGCTCAATGTTTCTCGATTTGAAAAAAAAAATGTAATAATTAATGTCATGAAAAAAAAAATTGCAAACTTTTTAAATTTTTTTTTATGTATTGAACATCGAGAAACTTGTCAAAATTACCGTGACAACGGCATTTCCGATGCCCCCCATGTTTATTTTCAAAATTTTCCATTCAAAACCACATCGCATGGATTACCTTAAGTGCAAATATCTTGAAAAATGTTACTTCTATCTGCTTCTACTAAGTATATCTTTTCCACGTAAAAATGACGGAGGAATCATTTTTGAAAAAAAATGTTCGAATACGTATAAAAAAGTTATGACGATTTTAATGAGTGGAGAGATGTATAAGGGGCGTCCCATACATGTAAGAGGAATTCCAAGGCCAGACATGAATTTTGCATGTCAAACAACCCCCATATACCAAATTTCATTGATATAACTCCATTATTTCAAAAGTTCTTTGGAAAAATCAAAAACTGAAATTCAACTTTGAGATAATGTATCTCTGTTAATATCAACTTTCGGGATGATCGCAATATTTTTGTGTGAGGAATCTGCTGTTACCGTATTTCCCATTCTTTCTGGGGCACCCTGTATATCACAATCTACTTCAGAACATGTCAACTACTACAATTATTTTTCAAGAAAAAAGTCATCATGATACTCATCTTGATCAAGGTATCCATCTCTTTTTCAAAGGAACTTCTGTGATCTAAATCTGAACATTGTCGACACCCTCTACCTGATAACTCTCTGCCACAAATTCTCCGCACATAATCGGCTTATGACTCGCGCGCATCAGCGAGCATTGTCATAAAACTTATGCCTCTCCTAATTGAGTGTGCTCAAACAATAGAGCGCCGCCCTTGACAGTTGTTTTAACGCCCTCTATGCGGCCCTCTATCAAATCGCTGAACCGTAACCGGTTCAAAGAGGTTTTAGGCGTAATACGCTTGTGATTTTAATTCGTATTATTTCGCTTGCTTTGTATATATCAGAATATCTGATTATTTTTGTCAAAGACAATCAGACGAATATGCCTACCAATAGGGACGCGATTTAAGGGTGTAGAAGAAAACATTAGGCCTTTTTTCTACCTGTATAGAAATGCGTAATAAAATTCTAACATCAAACGTAGTCTGCCGGAAACGAGACTAATTTCTGTTCTGGCCGCAATTATATCCAATATCTGAAATCCGGCCAATAAAATTGAAATAATATAAATAAAGGCTGTTATTAAAATAACACAAACAAATGAATGGTAACAGAAGCGGCGGAAATAATAAAAACGTCAACCGTAAAACCAGATGAGAATAAATCCGGCGGCTTTTCAATTTATTAGACAATGAAACAATAACCAAAAATACTTTATTAAGTCTCGAACTTAAATTAACCGCTCTAATTGTTTACCTTTAGGCCTTACACAAATCAGTCGTATAGTCATAACAATAGGTTGATATAAGAGGTGCATGTGAAAAATTGTTATGAGCTGGTATTGGAAAATCGCGTGAAGTGAAACGATTCTTCACAATGATTGAACAACCCTCAGAATGGACTCTAGGTGAAGATTTTTTGAATAGGCTGATTCACGTAACGTCCAAAATATTGTTCAATAACTGCCAATATAAGTTCTACGTGCGTTGAAATAAAAAACTATTTCTTGCGTATCAATATAACAATTGTGCAATAATTCATCATATATGTAGTAATTTGCTTATTGGATTGTGTTCAAAAAATAGTTTGTATTCAATTCAGTATAGGTTCATATTGAAACAAATTTCAAATAACCCACATATACCTACATGAAATAATTAAAAGAGAAATATTCGTTATTCTTTGTTTCTCGTATATTTCCTGACAACGGAATTCTTCAAAGCAATAATAGGAGGAAGCACAGATTTACACGATTCAAAACGTCCGGGCTGTCCTGCCAAACGACCCAAAGCGACACATATGGACTCCAGATGTCGTCATACGTTGAAACAATACCCGGGTACATTGTTTCGCGAAGTTCAGTTTAATGGCCCACACGAAGTGACGTTTCTGTCATTAAGAACTCGACAATTAACAGTATCGAGCAATTTAGAATTGGCTCATAAGTTAGAGCCATGTGTTAAAGTAGAACACGTAAATATTTTAGTAATAAACACATCGGTTTTATGCGAGGGTTCGAAGTTTAGGGTTCTGTTGTCTGGGATAGTAGAAGATAGATGAGAGCGACCATGGACCATGAATAGAAAGGGGTTCATTTTTTAAGTGCCATGAGGCCGGTCTGAAAAGGATTGTATCTAATAGAGAATCGAATCATTTTTGAATTACCCGTTCTCTTAAAACTGTCAGATTAAACCAAATCAAATCAACATTACAAAATAATGTTATTTGCTTGTGCAGAAAAGGATATAATAAGAAAAAAGTATGAACTGGCGTAACCGTAAAACCAAAAAAATTACTGTGTATCACAAATGATAAATAAAAAACCGCAAAATGCTTCTGGAAGAGCCCACTAATGAAAAACCACGAAGCCGCCTTATTAGCAACCACTTGAGTACTGAATATCCATTATCCGCGCAGCATGTAACGATGTCAGTTACGTGGGGTCGTGTTTTTATGACACGTGTCACGGTCGCCACGTCGTCAGACTTCGATTTACCAATTATGATGTTCAATTGCTGCAGGGGTTGTGTTCGTAAAGCGTGAGGAAATCGAACAAAATATCGTTTCGCCTCCCCAGAGAATAGCAGTCGTTCTGAGACAAAGATTAGCAATTCTTTGTGGGGAAATACGATTATAATTCAAAATTACGAGGGCTTTGATCAAATTTCCTTTAATCTTGATGAATGCGTGACGCGGAATGTATTGCTTTCGATTTAATGTCTGGTTGGAGAAATGAGTCCTGTCATTTTTGCAACGACCTGTGAATAGATTTAGCCACTGAGAATTGTAATTTAAAGTTTTGAACTTTTTGGCCTTCACAGTTTTCAATATAATGTATAACCAAAATTAAAGTCCCAGAGCTGTTGGTAAAAATGTGCCTGATTTCTTGAGATTAGGTGCGGTTACTTTTTTTGATAGAAGAAAAATGTAGTTGGGTCAGAAGATCCGGTACTGGGCCACCTGTCACACGGTGATTTTTCTGTATATATCTCCGGAAAAATTCGGATTTTTTTGAATTTTCAAACGGCTCTCTATTGAGTACCAAAATGCGCAACTTATAATTAGAAATTATACAGAAATCAGTATTGCACATGATCTTGCAAATTGGATGTCCACCACTGGTATCTTGGAAAGGGTAGGTAGGTGGATACAGCGATCCACCAAAGTTGTGCATTTCAGTAAGACATCAATAAAATTCCGTTGTAAAATTCAAAAAATTCCGAATTCTTCCGGAGATAACCAGCAAACAACACCTCATCACGTACTGGAAGTGCGGCCTCTTGCTACGGTATGCCTCAATAATTTTTAATCCTGCCCAGTACACCGAACAAGATCGTGTTCATGCAAAAGACACATGAAAGTTTGATTACAAAATAGGCTTCCTAAAGAAGCCGGCTAAAATCTAGAACGGGTTATCTCAAATAAAAAAATCATACACAGTTTTGACCAATCATTATCTATGATTAATGTTGAAGACTCTGTTTTACACCAGTGGGCCATATGTATAACTTTCAACAAATCAGATGCAACTTATACTCATACTTATTGCCCTTTTAAATGCTTCAACACGGCAATTCAGGACGAAACAATATAATCTGTCATAAACACCTGTAATGAATTGTATGCTATAACCAATTAGGATGAATCAACTACCATTATAAATTTGTCAGATTTTTTTTCGGCAGTCTGTCTAACAAAGGCTATAGCGATCGAGGCACTAAACGCTCAGGACCTACAAAAAAGAACCACAGAAGTTTTAATGGTTAATTTACCTAAATTACCGGCCATTATAAGGTCTGATTTTTTGACTTATTTATGGGTGGTGTAAAATGGTAAAACGTTCATGTAACGTAATTCGAACATGACAGGGGGATATTCATCGTGTTATGGATCGAACAAAACAGGTTGAAAAAGTAACGGAACGTAATCGCTGATCGGTTTGAGAAAATTTGATTTACGTAGAATCTGCCATTAATCAAAATGAAAATTAGAGAAAAAGCTTATTTGAGTGACAAATGTAGAAAAACAAACCAAATATGTGAAATAATTAATAACGATTGATGAATCCCTTTTTACAGACAGAAAATAAAGACACTCAAATTAGCTGGCTTATAAGCATTCCCCTTTATTTGTCAGTACCTAATCACCCCCACAAATCATAATATTTCGAAGCTTTTGACAAAACAAAAGACAAACTGACAAAAGCTTCTTGTAAACATCGATACAATCTTCATTGTACACACGCCCCAATTTCGTATTGTCAACCCTACGTTCTACCCTATTCGTATTTTGTTATTTCAGGGGTAGCTACTTAACATCAAAGGGATCATTTCAGCAAATAGACGTAGAGAGAACATTTGTAAATATTTAAATACATCGAGATGCGGTCTCATGCACATATTAAAAATATATCCCCTTGTGGTTTTGTTATATTGTAATTAAAACCGGTATATTTCAAATGAATAACCGAGTTTGTCGTGATGTTTGATTTTGTTGATTGCAACTAAATGTCGACTTGAATCGTTATTTTTAATATGGTCATTAATATATTCGTATTATAAAATGACAGGATACTGAAATCACAATGAATTTGAAACATCCATCGTATTGGTTACACAACGTGTCGACCAACATTATCTTTGTTCATCTTCAGGTTTGAACTGAGATCTAAACCTAAGGCTGTGCTCGAATACTAAGTATGTGGAGAAAACCCGTGATGAATCGAGCTTCGCAGGGGCATAGCCACAGGGAGGGAGGGGTTTGAGGGTCAGAACCCCCCCCTTGATCAGAAAGTAAAATTGAAAAACACATTCAAATTTGAATAATTATGAAATAGTAGCGGTCCTGCAATCTCTTGGAAAATTCGTGCATTCCAGCAAAGAGAGGTCATTTGGGAGGTGTTAATGTCAAAACTAAGGACTACTAAGGAGGTAGGTACAATATGAAAATGCACATTTTGTGTATTTCTATGCTCACCAATTTAACAAGGAACAAGCAATGTCAAGTATAACGAGCGTATTTTTTTGTATATAAATCTGAATGGGATTTCCATTTTTGTTTCAAATTCCTCTGACATAACAGCAGCCTTAAAAGAGTTTGTGACAAACGATTCAAACGAATACCAAGTACAGTAGTTAGCACAAACGCGTTGGAGCACTAATTCGTACTTTAGCAGACGCTGGAGTAGCCATAAATGTTCTGATTCATGGATTTGAGGAAAAATTGATTAAAAAGGATGGGAAATTCCTCACAATTCTCCGCCAGCGGCGCGCCGTTGGAGCACTAATTCATACTTTAGCAAACGCTGGAGGTACCCATAAATGTTATGAGTCATGGATTTGAGGGCAAATTGATTAAAATGGAGGGTATATTCCTCACAATTTTCCGACTGCGGCGCTCCATCTGTCCGAACCGAATCCAAAACCCCCCCTTATAAACTGTCTGGCTACGCCACTGAGCTTCAGGCTGAGAATCCGACCAAGTACAGGTTTCCAAATATTGGAGAAGTCCAGAATGCACTTGCTGATGATTTCCTCAATCTGCCCAATCAATGCAGCTTCCAAGAATTCCCGCTATCTCCAATATTGCTCCTTCTGCAGGACCCTTGTTTCCAACCATTTCATCCGATGTTAATGTGACTGGACATGTTGAGCGATCCCTTATCTTGTGGTTTTCTCCCTCTGTTTCTTGTTTGGTTTTTGTCAGAAAACTTCAGATTTTTATCATTGAATCAACCTTTAACCATTCTACTGAAGATCTTCCTTAATGTTGAATAGTTCCTCCTGTAGCTTTTCCGAAGTGACAAATTTAAATAACCCTATTATGAAGAGTTCTTAATGATACCGCATTTCGTAGCAGCAGAATTGTTGGCTCGATTAGGGTTTTGATGATGATGAACCATTGTTCTGATGTCGGTCATTGTTTTCAAAAAAACAAAGAATTCGAAAAATAAGTTTATTATTTCCTTTTTACGGAATCGAATATCCCATACTAGTATGGCATTCATCTCTTGGACCTAAGCTTTCTAACTGTGTGTATTTCAAACCAAACCTTTTTTTTCTCGATTAACATAATTGAAACCTTTGTCATTTTGGAAGCCTATATAAAACGCCTTAACAAAAAGAAACCAAGACCATAATTATGCCTTTTGAACATTCGTATCTCTGTCAAAATGATCGAAGCATAAAGATGTAATACTCTTGTTCATTTGTTTAAAAAAATAATATTATAACCACAGAGTACCGAAACAATAATTTTGGTGTGGAGCAATCGAAACGCATTAGACCAACTTCAGCAAATAAACCTTGCTTCAATTTATAGACTGGGAAACGAAGATCTGCCGTTATTGCTTCGCCTGCTCCGACTGATTTACTGACATTTCTTGGCTGACTGATGGCTCGCGAGGAACAACAGAACTCGCGTGTTACATAAATTCACAACTCGCCCATTTGATGTCGTGTTTTTTTTTTTAATTCAATAGCTTCGGCTCTTTCGGGATGAATCTTTAGTGCCACAATTCCACACGATCTCAACAAATGTAACTGCTTTATGAGTTCTCGGTTCTCTTCAAATGAACTCAGGACGACAGGTCGGGCTTAATCAATGCTGATAGTATCTGTTATTCAGGGCTTAAGAGGGACAAAGATATTCAGCTTTTGACTGAAAGAATTGCCATATTTGAACAGCAAAGGATCATTATGTCACTAGCTGGTTTCCTTTATAAGATGCCGTCCTGTAGATATTCTGCTTGGGATTTATAACTCAATTCATAAACGTGATATACGTAAGAGTAGCTTTATTATTGTTTCAAGAAACATCACCCTAATTCTTTATTACAAATTTTTATAACAATTTTTTTTCAATCATCCCGATCTTGGACATTATTGGAAGTTATTTTGTTAACAATTTTTGTACTTTTTGTTAGTTCCTCTGATATTTTTATTTATCGTTAATCGATTTAATAAATATTGAATGATTATTAGATAAGGAAAGTTATCAAAATCTAGACATTATATAATTTGGTAAAGTGGGGAGGAAAAGGATTTTATTGTCAGAGTTTCACATGATAAATACAGGGTGTCCTGAAATCAATGGTCATAAATGATTGGTTTAAGTACTTCCTATTTTTTTTTTTCTGTCTGACTTCCTTATGAATATACAGGGTTTCAAAGTTTCACCTAAAATTTCTAATTTGAATTATAATTTCTGATCTTTTACTGTGGCAACCGTGAAATTTTAGGGCTAGAAGTAACTGAGAGTAGCACTACTTTCTTTAGTAATATTCAAATTTTGAAGATAAGAAAAACATTATAATATATATGTCCTATCATATGACCATTAATTCCTGGACTCACTGTATATAAAATAAATGGTATATCGTGTATCACAGAATGGCCAGTGATAACAAATTACAGTTGCCAAGCGAACAATATCTTCTATTCTCACAAAATATACAGATATAAATAGTTTCACTCTCGAGTTGTATACCTATGAGTGGCGTTGTTAAGTACGAAAAGCCGCTTAAGAATTATTCATCTGTTACATTCTTCTTCTTTTTCGTCCAGCAAATATTCGCAGGTTGCCAAGTCGCCCACTGGTACTAAATATACGGATCTACAGAGTGAACAAATATAAATACGTGAACACACAAAAAAATATGAACTTATAACTCGAGATATAGAGGGTGTTGATCAATTCGTTTTAATTTTTAAGCTAACATGTTACCTTTTGTTCCTCTAAGTGTTCACAGTGATATTGTTCCATGTTATTTAGGCTATAATGATTCAATGAAACTTCTCTTTCCAGAGTCAATTTATTGACGTTGCCTTGTAAAAATATATCAGTATGATTCATGATTTGTGTACATGGGCATGGATGCACTAGATTCAGTTTAATCATATCCAAACGTGAGCAGTAGGCATACAAAATTCTTCTCGAAAATTTAATGAGAATCGTTTTACTTGCAAAAATGTTAACAGTGCTTTTGAGTTGACACTAGACACATCCGGTATACAAGAGATGGCACACGTCCAATTTTATCTTTCATTCAGTGCTCCTCAATGCACAACACTTCCAGCTTCTTAGGCTAAGTTATATATAATCAAGCGCGTGCAGCTGGCAGGTGAAAATAATGTTCCATTATTTTCAGAATGAGTGGGATTCCATCTTTTAATAGAATAATAGCAAACATGCCTGTCATATATCACTTCGTAAGTCGATGACAGGTCACATTACCAAGTTCAAACATCCTGAATACAACCCTCATACTCAACATCAGATTTTCAAGAATTTTGTAAGTACATTAAATGTGTTGATTCCCGCCTGTCAAACATGTGGCTTTTTTTGGGATAGCTCGCTGAAAGGCAAGATCCATTTTTTTATCAGTTTTATCTACTTAGTGTACAAAGGAATCGTGGCCTCTTTCCATATTTCCTAATCCTAATCGAAGGATTTGAAGTACTTTGTCGCTTTGGATAATATTGATTGATACCCTGTGAACTGATTTATGTGTCTTATTTATAAAATCAATCTTTTTCCGTCAACACTAGGCAATAAGGCAGCAATAATTAAATTGTTGTACGGTTATTTTCGGCTGCAACTAAACCCATTATTTGCGGTCAATGGTGAGCTAACAAGCGGCAAATGCCATCTGTACGGCCGTAAAGACGTTTATTCGCCATAAAAATAATGACTTAGCGCTGACAGACGTAAAATCAGGCATGCTTTTGTGATTTTCGGAAATCTACCAATAGATCATTTGTGTATTTAAGTGTCTCGGGTTTCTTTCAGAGCTAAATAGAGACTTTATTGTTTCTTTGACAACGAGTTCGAAAAACAACTTGAGTAAAACAGCCATATCAAATCGTTTATTGATTCAAAAAAAAAAACAAAGTGACACCGTCTAAAAATATGTAGACATTGAGTAGAGATGATTATACAACTTAGAGTAGAGCTGGTTGTAATGTAACAGTATTCATGTTCAGAGGTTTCTGGAGAGTTAATGTTTTAATTCATCATATTCGTTCGGTTTTTGATCGCCCAGTGATCAGTTAACACATAATATCATTATCCTTCATATGCATCTTTGAGGAGTCGTTTTTAATTTTCCTTGACCAATAAATTGACGCCGCTGTTATTTACTAGACCTAGAAAGTCTCAAGTATTTCAAACAAAATCAAATGATCAAAAAAAAGTTGTCGCCGGAGATGATGGACGGTGCAGCTTAACACTGGACATTCTTGTTCTTCGCAGGGCAAGTAATTAGCCGATGCACAGGAAGTGATATATCATGTAGTAATAATGACTGAGACCAGAATGTCTCATCTCATTTTAGATTCTCGTTTTTGCGCGAACGTGCGCAACTTGGAAATCTTGCCAAATTATACTGTCTTTCTATAAATGATATCCGGTTTAGTTTCGGTCTTTCTAGGGTTGATGGCCATACAGAAATGTATAATGTGTTGTTGGTAATTTGCTGGGATTAGAACAACGGATGCTCGGAGATCATTTATTGCTGGATTACTTCCAGTTCAATGTACTCTTGAAATTCTAGATCACGCTTTAATCAGCAGAGAACTGGAATGTTTAGAGCCAGTGGTGTAACTATACCCTCGCCACCCCCGCAACGCGTGGGGGCTCGCAGCCACAGGGAGGCCCAAGTGGATTCATAAAAAATAAAAAATATTATAACTAACAAAATTGGCTATTTGAAGGGCTGATTAACGTTGACAAACACGGTGTTTCATTGATGTTGCGAAAAAAATATTGCGGGATGATGAACATGAAGGTATCCGGAAATGCTTCGTTACCGAGCTACAGGGTGTTGAAGTTTTATTTTAATTTTTGTTTTTTTCAAATAATAATATTCGAAGTAATGTCGATCTTTTGATAAAAATGTATGTTTGTCTGTATACAGATAAACGAGCTGAAAAATAATGTCTCATATAAAAGTTGTGAGGCTTTAAAAAATCTACATATCTGTAGTAAATTGAAACATACATGGTCGGGCATAAATTTATGGCAGATCAAAGTGGAATTTCTCAAAATGGAAGCTCCTTCATGTATATTGATGGATATTTCAATTTTTCCTTCAATATTGAGCAAAAATTATTATACTTATAATGTTCGTAGATTCAGCTGTTATCGAGTTATCGCGTTTTATAAATGACATTTTTTGCATGTTTGACATGCTATAAAACTCAAGCGGATCAAAATAAAGAAAAACGGACTGCACTTTCTGGTCTCAACTCCTCAAGATCTACCTAACGACATAAACATTTTTGTTGTCGAAAAATGTCAAAATTGGTCAAAAAAAGTTAACAGTACCTTCTATTCAAATGACAGAATAACTCATGAAAAGTTGAAATGAGAAAGTACAGACCATTTTTCCCATCTTGAACCGTTTCAGTTTTATAACTTGTCAAAGGTGCAAAAATGTCATTTTCAAAAGGCAATAGGTATCTCGATAGCGGTTGAATTTAGGAACATTTTTTCTTGTATTACAAAATTTGCTCAAAATTGAAGGAATAATTGAAATCACATAATATAAGGGGAAGCTACTTCAAAAAATGCAACTTTGATCTGTTATGACCGAACCTGTATATTCCAATAAAATACAGCCTTTTAACTTTTATATGAGATATTATTTGCTAACTCGTTTATCTTATGGGATAATCGACTTTTCTGGTGATTTTTCCTAACTCTGTATGTAGATGCATCACAGATTTAGTTAAATAAAATCAAAACATGTATTTGCAATTTACGTCTTACACATATAGAGGGCCACATAAAAAGGGCTCGAAATTCCCAGTTACGCCACTGTTCAGAACTCAAGATAATAAAATTGAACAGTTCGTTCTGATTCATCCATGCACGCGCTCAAGTCAGACCCTGACGACATATTACACTGTTTATCATCACTAACAAATATTTGCATTTTATAAGGCATCACAATCATCATCATCAATTATAACTGAAAAACTCACAAAATTGTAATCACATTTCGATTTCAGCCAGCCAGTACACCTCCTCTCCTTAATGAAACACACAAGCAACTTGAATTGCAAAGAAGGCAACAGGAACATCTACTGCAGCAACAGCAAAAGCTACAAGAACTTCAGGGACAGATCTCAGCACAATACTCTGGAAGCGGAACGGTTGGACCTCAAGGCTTGATGTTTTTGCCTTTCTTGGAACAATTGTCCAGGGGGTTGCATAATTCAAATGCTCAGCCAGTTGTAGCCAAAAGTCCTTTGACCAATCATGTGAGTGATACCTATTGTCCGTCGTTTGAGATAGCAGCGTTAATATTTAAATTTTTCAGATGTTACCCCCTCATCAAGTCCCTAGCTGGATCTCGGCAAGTGCAGCTCATCTTGCACAGATGCAGCAACAGCAGCAACAACTGAATTCTCACTTGAGTAACTCCGCAGGAAGGCGGACACCTCATCAATCTCCTCCTCCTCCTCAAACCCCTTCTGATCCTGATGCTCCCTTAAATTTATCCAAGCCTAAGTCCGCCACTCCGGGTTCAGAGTCAACTAGTCCTCAACCTCCCACTTCGCAACACCAGAGTATTAATGATTCGGTAGCAGCCACAGTTCCCAGGCTACTACCACCAAGCTTAGTGATGCCTCCTAGGCCATTTTTGCCATATGCTGGATTGCCGCCTACTTTTCCTGTTCCTCCACAGGTTGATAACAGAAATAAGGGAAATGAAAGACCAAATATGAAGGAACAACCTCATTTTCCGTTCAATATGTATGCGATGCCCGCACCTCCAAATATGGGTGGAAGACAGGAAGCGATCAAAGAGGATACTGACTTGCTTGCTTGCCAATGTAAGTATTTTGTCAAATATCACAAGAATGGTTTTTGACGACATTTTTATATCCATAATTTTTAAAATTGGATTTGATCTATCAGTTGCTTGAATATACTGTTAACATGAAACCTTTTGAGCTTGATTGCAGAAGACTTCAGTCTCCAGGATAATTGTTTTTGTATCATTGAACTTATAAGTGCCTTTTTGTTGTTTAATGTTGGTTCATTACGTGGTGGCAGAATTCCCTCGTCGAAAAAATGCAATGGCAAGCTTTTCACCAAACGTCATAATTTTTCTTTCAGGAATTCAACGTTTTGCCATATTTACAAATTCCCAGCGACAATGTCTTTGATGTTTACTTTTTCTACAATAATAGATCATAACTCATGTCCGATTCGAATAAGCCAACTTTGAATTGTTGCCAAAGTCGTATCGTAAAATCTTTTTTGTTTCGATGAAATAATTTGCTTTAACCGATTGCCATAATAATATTTCAAATTTTCAACATGCACCGTCAAAATGGGCTTTTAAATTGGACATGAAAAACGAATATTTGAGAATTGAATTACCCAGCTTGATTGTGATGTGCGGATATTTTGGCAATTGTGAAAAATTATCAGCTTTCTGACGTGTCAACCTTATAAATTTGCAAATAAACATGTACATTAGGTACATTAGCCATTTAGTCATATGAAACCTATAAACAGAAAATTATACAGGTTAACATTATTTCTTGACAAATTTTGCAGCGGTAGCTTTAGATAAGAATGCCTACTTTATTTTCAATACTAAACGTAGAGTACACAAGATTTTATATCGACAGACAACGAAAGTTTCGATAGAACAAACACCAATCTAGGTATTGACTTGCTTTTGTTAAAGTTAGTCTACGTTCAACTTTTTCATTTGAAAGTTAATTGATTTTTCAGTATGGGGAGCACCGGACCCAAGTTTCAACGAAAACTCCGACAAAGCCAAAATTGTGCGTCAACAAGCTTCCAAACGTGACAATGAAAACAAGCCGCATATAAAAAGACCAATGAATGCGTTCATGGTATGGGCCAAAGACGAGAGGCGGAAAATATTGAAAGCGTGTCCCGATATGCATAATTCGAATATTTCGAAAATATTGGGCGCCCGGTGGAAGGCCATGTCAAATTCTGAAAAGCAACCATATTACGAAGAGCAGTCGAGGTTAAGTAAACAGCATATGGAAAAGCATCCCGATTATAGGTGAGATATTTTAATAATTTTCTAGAACTCAGCGTAATAAATTGCTAACACTAAAGTTCTAGAAACAACACATTTCATAACTTAAAACAAAATCCCTAACAAAAAACTATCCGTCATCAAATTGTGTGTGGATAAGTATATTTAACAACGAAATACCAATATAACGTTCAAAATAACATTTTTGGGGCGCTAGTCTATTCTGATGTAGTAAAAAATATTTATATATCAACGTAAAATTCAATTTCAATAAATCATTGAGCCGGTTATGTATCTAAACCTTTCTCGTATCGACCCGATGATAATCAAAGATAACATTGATCGAAACGTGTAACAAAAAAGGAATCATATACCAAAGTTTATCACGTATTTTTATTTCATAGATATCGACCCAGACCTAAACGAACTTGTATAGTGGACGGCAAAAAGATGCGTATCTCTGAGTACAAAATGCTAATGCGTCAGCGAAGACAAGAAATGCGTCAGCTTTGGTGCAGAGACAGTGGCGATATGAACTTCAGTATATCTTCTTCTGACATGACATCTTCAGCCACCTCTACCTCTGGACGGCCATCGATGACACCTCCACTGATGATGAATGGAGCTGGACCAAGTCAGGACAGAGGATTTTTCTACCCACAAGACAGTCCATCTCCGGACGCACTGAACTTTGCTCAGGATCGCTACGATTCGGCCAGTCCAAGACATGAAGACGAATGAGCCTGGCAAAATGGGGAAAGTTTTTTCCCGAGTTGGTTCTGAAGGCCTGAATGTGTAAAATATCATTACAGACACTTCTTTACAATAATTCATTATGCCAAAAGACTATCGAGAATAAATTGTAAATACATTGGTGTTATAACTGAATCATTGTTGTGTACATAGTGAAATTCATATTTGAGTAGATCCCAGTTATTTATTTGTTTTTATGATAACTATGTTATATTTTATGTAAATTTCTGAATTTTTTTATTTCTAATATTCTCACATTGCGCATTATTATGTTGTTATTCATTCGATTTTTGTTATTTCTTTTTTAGACTTTTTCAATTTACAGATTGTAAGAAATACTTCAACATAGTATGAATCTGATCATATTCGTTTATAGTGGTTGTACAAAAAGGCGTATTTTCTATTTGCTCTTGGACCATTTATGAAACTGTTAGTGCAATGTATATTGTTGAATGTTTATATGTTCTAGTATAGCATTATGCCAGTAAATATAAGTTAAGTGAAGCGGTTGAAGATTGAAGATGAAACTTGAACAAGTATCGTCTATCAAATTCCTGTTCAGCCATTATGACAATTACAAATATATTTCACTTATTTATTTCAAAGATATTCTGTATAGTCATTCTAATTTAGACTTTGTGTACCTAGATGTTTATTTTAGTCACTGATTGCAAATATTTATTTATGCCACGTGTTTGATCTTCATTTTTTTTCATCATATATCAAAAACAGTATTGAAGCAAGATTTTGGAAAAGGGCAGCTACTTAAAGTTAATCTATATTGTGATTTTTGGCAGAATATAGATTCCATGTTTTCAGGATTTCAATTTTATTTTTCCAGGTTGAAATATTAGTTTCATAATTCTATCAAAAAGCCCTGCTAGATAGCATTTAAACATAGCCAATCGTAATTATCAAAGAATAATAATTATTATTGTGAATAGACGACTTTTGTACAATACATAACTGAATGACAAGCAACTTGCTCTCTATAGGAATATTATTTTATTTTTTTTCATAAACTTTTGTATCGAAGTCCAAAAATCTTGTAAGCCCTTCAACAGTACATATATCTATATAAATTGTGATACCTGATACTTACTAGATTAGGTATAAAGTGTATATTAGGATGTATCTAGGATTCTCGAGAGGTTGTTTCGTATTGGTGAGTTTTGAGAGTTAATATTATAATATTATAAGCACTAAAAGTATTCTTTCATAATGCTAAGCATTAGGGCTAGTGACACGTTATTTCGGAACTGTTTGCCAAATTTGGGAAAATTTGAATACTCTCTATTGACTTTTAGTTTTTGTTATACTGTACAGAATTTTCTATTTGAACGTGCTATAATTTCATGACATTGAAGTCCTCAAATTTTCCACAACTTTTTTGATTATCTTGTATTTTCTTCAAGAATGCTACTTATCTAAAAGATACTTAATATTAAAACTAGCAGAAGTATATGGAATTCTGAAAACTGAACTATAGTTAATATATAGTCATTGTTCTTTCTTGTGCCAAAATAATAAAATGAAATAAAGGATGTAAAATGTAAGATTACAGTTTCGTTTCTTATAACATTGAATCCTCTAACTCATAATATCTCACATTCTGCGAACAGGCGGATCAGGTACGTCATTAGTGTGAAAAATCAAGAGGTCCCATCGATCAGACTGACACCTGCCGGCTGCATATTTACAGATGCTAGCGTGTGTTGACACCAGGGTGTTGAAATCAGCTAGGCTTTGAAAAAAACATTCATCTACAAATACTAGCCGATTTGGACAATAGAGTCACCTAGAGTGTTGAAACCAGTGAGCTTTCATAGTGGATATATATTTACAGATGCTACGGTTGTTTACACTCAAGTTAAATGCGGTATAGCTGGTTTGTCAAGAGATTGGGAGGATATACATAATAAGTCCGTTTAAAAAGTGACGGTCCTGCCCAGCGTAGCCGGTGGATGTTCTCTTAGATATCGTTTAAAAAGTAACGCTCCTGCCCATATTGCTGCTCCTGTCCCAGTAAAAAGGTACGCCCTTGCCCAGAGTACCAGTTCGTTGGTTAGCAACAGGTTAACATTTAAATTATCATTGTAAATCATGATTTATGTGTTGTGTATGGGTATTATGAGAATTCTGTATTATACCCAGTACCCACTACCCACAACGTGCCACTACGAAAGCGCACTGGTTCCAACACTCTGGTCGGAGTATCCAAATCGGCTAGTATTTGTAGATGAATGTTTTTTCAAAGCCTAGCTGATTTCAACACCCAGGTGTCAACACACGCTAGCATCTATGAATATGCCACCCAGCTCCCTCTTTCCACTGATTCTATGACCAGAGCCTTGTAGTTTCTCATGACACAATTTGAAAATTTCTCAGTCAACATATTCCCAAATTTCAAAGCAGTTTAGTTGTTGTCATTATGAATGTGTTATTCGGTTGTGTGCTGGGATGATATGGAGTTTCAGAAAAACCTTGTATGTAGATAATTCCAAATTTAACGAGTATTATGGTATATTGTTGTTTACAATCCCCACCTGAATAAAGCCACTTTGTACTGACTGCTTTGCATTCGAAGCGGTCTGCCAACAGTTCTGTGAAAAAAAGGGGTTCCCCAAAATGCACTATTGCTTCTTTTGGTACATTTTATATAAAAAAAGTCAACAGAAATTGGCTCAAGTCTCAAACCTCCCACAGACGTATAGTTTCATCTCAAGATTTGGACCGCGCTGTCCAGATATTGAGATTTTTCTTAGCACGTGTAGTGAGTCCTCAAGACCGCCGCGCCGGTGAAGTGTACATTCTCAAAAATCGCATTCAAAAAAACATTCCGATTAACTGCCGCACTGGAACCTTTAGAAAATGGGTGGTGTGAATAAGAAACAGGTGGAAGCTTTTACTTAAATTTTTTGAAATAAACTTATAATATAACTATACCCTTCATACACGACTGATAAACATAGTATTATGGCAAAAGCTTTCACTTTTCTTTATTCATACCACCTAAGGGTCGTACAAGCAAAGTAGATTTGTCTGTTATGTATAAAGTATTGCTACTTTGAAGAGATCAGAAGAAGAAGAAAGAAAAAGAGAAAATAGAGGTTTTTTAAAACCATTTGGGTACGATCATGCGAAGATGGAGATTGGTGAACGTTGCTAATTCGTGCGGAGAGTCGCCGTGGGTAGAAACACTCAAGAAACAGATGTTGCGACTCTAATTTGCACCCGCTTTAAAACCCAAGTCCGCCAATCTGAAAGAAAACTGGAAAACTGCTGTGTACGCCAAAAACTAGAATTGCCCATAAAATACAATTTATTTACAACTATGTAACATGTATAAAAGAAACACGTCTCGCGTCTCGATATCGATATGACTCGACCAATACGAGTATTATTCAACCTCACACTTCAAATGTCAGGTTTAGCGCCAGAACCAACTGATAAACACATAATAATAATATATTAAGAGAGTACAGTCGTGACTTGTTTTATTCTAGTCCTTTCAATACTTAGCCTATTAACTATATGCAGACTCAGTGCAATGTTTTAGTTAATAATAATGATATAGACTTGTTTAGCTGTAGTGGGAAGGACATAATACGGTGTTTCGAGAAAGATTGAGATTTGGTTGGCTGTCTCCCGCTCAATCAGGAACTGTATTAGTTTTTAGGTGTAATAGGTTAATGTAGCTTAGGTATTTATTTGTAGTAATAGGCACTCATGTTACATGTTATTACCACATTAGTGGTATTTGTAATTTGCCGAAATAAATAAATAAATGAATAATAGGCAAGTAACCGTAGCTTTTATAATTATGAAAAATGTTTCCGTTATTCACAGTTTTCAAGTGTGACAGTGAAACGTAGTTCAATGAAAATCAAAATTACACTTATAATTTTAGACTATAAATAAAATACCTAGACAGATTTGTTTACAATATTTGATGGAGCATAGACGTCAAATCACATTCTAAGCAACTTGCGGTAAATGCCAAATTTCCCTGCAATTGCAGACACAAGGAATCTCTCCGCAATTACATGCTTTAAAAATTCGTGAAATTCAATTTCCAAATGTTCATTATCTATTATTTTGATTATGGCAAAAACCGTTGAAGGCATACATGTCATTCGCTTTTGATGATTTCAAGTTCTAAAAAATATAGATTCAATTTTCACATCAAAAACTCAAAATAAGTATTTACAACTAATTACATGCGGCAACGTCGCTCGAACGGCCTCGTGTATTACAAATGCCACTTAAAAAAACGGTAATTCGCTCAACTCGATCATCTTTTGTCTTTTTTTTTATCAAAGTAAAACAAAAAGAGAGAAACTGGGCAGCTGATGATACTGGTTTATCGAATCTCTCTAAACCGAAAGCGCCTATAGTAAACGATTGTCAAAAAGTATAGTAAAACGGTTTTCATTTTCAATTTTCTCATTCCTAACGTAGATGATAGACTCATGAAGTTTTTATGAATGACTACCTCTGTCCATTTTATTTTCAGTCTAAGCTTATATTTATAACTTGAAACGTTAAGTAAATATGTCCAATATCACACCAACGAGTGTACCGGACAATATCTCCATTGTCCGGTTGGTGATGGTCGTGATGTCGCTCTCGCCTGATGCCTCCCAAACGATAAAATTTAATGGACCCACCAAATAAGGGTCGTTTTGATGACGTCAGCAAGTTGGTCCAGGGTGTAGGTACACTAACTTGCACAAAAAATGCGTACATAAGCAGTGTTTTTTTTTAAGCATTGTTATTGAAAGTCAATATATTATTATCTCATCAAATAATGAAAATGATATATTGTGAGTGGGTACGACTTTGAATTTTACTTAATTCACAGAGAAAAATTTAGATCATTTTCATTGATATCCGGCAGCAGAACCATTTCTGGCCAAAGATTCTTGTAGTAGTCGAACCATCGAATTTGATACAGTTTGACAATATTGAACATTATAATTGGCGAGCTAATTCCACGCATTAAGAATGGCATCTAGTAGCCTTGCCTGATTCTGACCTGAGGCCTCCCGTAGCTTTGGTAAATAACTTTTAGCATCCCCACACATTTTCCATCGGATTTAGATCTTTAGTATATAGTTTATCTTACCGACCATAGGTCTTCACTGA
This sequence comes from Orchestes rusci, assembly GCA_958502075.1. Classification (NCBI taxonomy): domain Eukaryota; kingdom Metazoa; phylum Arthropoda; class Insecta; order Coleoptera; family Curculionidae; genus Orchestes; species Orchestes rusci. Next base: position 20,705,977 of record OY293304.1, read on the forward strand.
GGCGCGTAAGTATTCGTGTTTTCAAAAAAGTGGATAATAATAATTGTCACGGCATAATAGGCCATTTCAGAACATAACCTAAAAGTCCGCTGATTGTACCGTAAACAAACATTTACCACTAATTGTCACTTTTTTCCTTCACTTTCCGAGACATTTTTTGATATGCCAAGTGTGAAATATGGTTTTAAAAAAGGGGGGGGGGGTTTGAAAGTCTTGATTTTCCCAAAAAACTTCTTTTTATTGATTAAATTGAGCTACCGGTTTCGCAGCATGATACTGCATCATCAGGCTTCATAGACTAAAATAACCAAAAAGGAGGGTGTAGAAAATACATGAAAGGGAAACAGTGCGTGGACAAAAGAAACAAAATGGCGATACATCAAAAACAAAATCATTCTTTTGTCCACGCACTGTTTCCCTTTCATGTATTTTCTACACCCTCCTTTTTGGTTATTTTAGTCTATGAAGCCTGATGATGGAGTATCATGCTGCGAAACCGGTAGCTCAATTTAATCAATAAAAAAAAGTTTTTTGGGAAAATCAAGACTTTCAAACACCCCCCTTCCCCCTTTTTCAACCGAATTCCAAAAATGGACAGAAAACTCCATGAATTAAATATGGTTTTGTTAAGATTCTTATCCTGAAAAGCTGTGAAATGAGTGTAAGTTAGAAGCTGGAAGCCCAGGAAATTTGATTTAATACAAACACAATCTTTTGATTGTAAACAACATTAGACCCTTTTGGTTAAAGTGATTCAGACTTTGATGCAAGCCCTCAGGGCTTTCCAAAAATAACTAACATGGCCATAATTAGTTATTTGATGCTAACCACAAGCTATTATACTGCATACGCAGTTGGAAGCTTATAAATGTTCGAATGATGCTTTCAAAAATTTAAAGGCCGGGTTAGTTTGAGCTAGTTGCAAAGTTGTCGACCATATTATTATCAGAGCTAAAGAAAGTTATATTTATATTATAACCCCGTTTTTCTTGATGTCTTGATAACAATTCAGTTGAGTTTTTTGTAATATATGTATTGTTTACGGTATAAGCTGTCAATTTTGACGTTATGTTGACAGGTTTATAAAATGGCCTATTGATCATTTTCAAACAGCTGATTTTGACGTGTCGTGGAGGACAAGCACATTCTTTATTCATATGAGTTCATGGTCACGATTTATGGATTTTAAGAGTTTTTGTTGGATTTTTGTATTTTTTTTATTTGAAGTAAGAAGAACAGGTTCTTTTGTATATTATTGAACTGTGCAGAGTTGATTGGTGTCATATTAACTTTAGTTTGATGTAGTTTTTCGTGTAGTGCAAGTGCATCAAACAAACAGTTTTTCTTGTGAAATAAAAGGATTTTATAATGGGGAGAAGTGATTATTATGAACAGTTGGAACAGACTGTCAAAGACAGTTGTAATAATAAACTAACAGTCATTGGTTGGATGGATCCATAATGTATTGAAAGACTTCAAGATGCACGATTTATCGTCCCTGCCAAAAGTAACCTTTATGGTTTTTTTACAAAATAATGTTAAGAATTGGCAGCCCATGTAAAATTATACAACTATTAGTCAAGGGGATCATGTAAAATGTTTCCCAAAAGGGAAACCTACTATTTCCAACATTATTTCACCTGTTTCAAAATGCCTAGAGCATATACGTCCCTATTTTATCTGAGATTCACTTGATGGGCCTCTTTTTAACGCTTCAATCCACATCTCTTGCCTCTGCTTGAATAAGCCATTGGCTGGGCCTGGGCCATTGGTATAATCACCAGCATTTTTCAAAACAGCAGGTAGGTATTCTTAAAAATCTCTCACTCTGTTTCCCCTCATTACAGTTGCACAGTTAACCACAGCACAAAAAGACGTCATTATCGAGTCCTGAAGTCTCTCATTTCATTAAAAAAGCATAACAATCTTGAAAAAGTACCAAAAACCATCATGAAAGTCGAAGAAAACAACATTGTCAAAACTATGTCATATGTCATAACTATGGAGCTTTGGATTTCCAGAGTGAGGGCTGCCTTGTGTTGGATCGCTTGATAGTGTACTGAGGGGCTCTTTCGTCAGGAAAGATCCCTACTTACCTCTATTCTGCTTTGTTTTGTCACAAGGAATAATTGGTGAACTGGAGTACTGGACAACAATTCGCTGGAAAACTTGACCATTTGAGTCAAAACTTTTCAAAGACATTTTGTACCTCTGCTTCGGCAATGCTTATGAAAACATTTTTGACTCATCCGGTGAATTTCAGTCCAGCTCTCTTAATTCTTGTTGAGTGCCTTTTGATACATTGCCTTCAGTTTTCAGTATTTATATTTTCATTAAACTGATTGGATTTTGTTTTATGTCTTCAATGTACAATACCGGTCTTAGTTTCGAGGAAGTAGCGTTTTGATATATTATTTCAACTTCCAACAATTTTCCACTGTGATCAAAGATGAATTGATATTCAATATCAATGTCACTTTGTAATTTACTTTCCTTTACTCTTTTTCTCGCGATTCTGCCATGTGCACTAAATGTTCTAAAGCTTTATGAAAAAATACCTGGGAAAATTATTTCATTCAACTGCTTATCTTCTAATTCAATAATCCCACCATAATGTACCACAAATCACTTCTCGGTCTCTGTCATCAAAAAACATTTTTGAAGGTGTAAATTTGTATCGAGGTTCACGTTTCGTGTTGAAACATGGCAACATCTGGTCTCAAAACCCGGACTTGAGCCTGTGACGCTATTGTCTGCTAACAAACGTTTGTTGAGGTAAGTGCGTTAGTAGTGAATTTATTTCTCAATTTTTCATGACAAAGTCTAGCTCTGTGAATTATTTTCTACTCTAATTTGCGCTATTTGGTGTTTTATTGATAAAACATTGACTAGAAAGTCTGTAGTGTGTGTCCAGGTAGCAAAACCAGGCGGACATTTTATTATTTCACCGGTAAGTAAACCGGCCTCTTCTACCATTGTGCTTGGCTCAAAACATTCAATGCTCAAGGTATAGGCATTGCTTGCCTTGTTATTGTAAGCCTGTGTATGCGAAAATCTAATACCAGTAGTATCTAACTCACCTACTCGATCTTATCATATCAATATGATATTCTTTCAACAATGATGCCCTGAACCTACATATCACAGCTTGAACAATTTATAATCTTGATTTATAATAGATCGAGTAGCAGATAATCGCATACTAGACTTGTGCCCGAGAAAATAAGAACAAACTCTTAAGCTATAGGAAAGAAAGGTTAATGAACAAGTCAGAGACCAGTATTCACCGAAAAGCTAATTTCACCAGTTATAACAAGAAAAAATATTATTCTTATTGAATCTTCTGCTATTGCAAAAATTTTAATCATTTTTGTCTGAGAATGTTTGATAAAATATATCATGATGTTCTGGTGAATGCATATTATCTAAATACGTCGTGTCAAACTTGTGCTGTTCAACTGAACTATTGACGGGAAATTACAGTTGAGATATTGAAGAGAAACAAGATGTTTTATCCAATCATTGAATAGATAGAAGCTTGCGCATGTTATTTCTCTTCTTTCTATTCTAGATTCGTTCTATATTCTATTCAATTCAGCAAGACAAAAAAAAAACACGTTAATGGAGGATGCGACAGAATATCGTGTTATCCTTGAATGTTTTCTATGAAGCGGTATGATCTTCGAATATTCAACCACTAGAAGCATAAACAAACAATATTGTGTGAGTCGAACATGTCAATGCAAACATGGGGGGAAAGGGAAAAAGCAAGCTCCTTGTTAGCCATATTTACTTCCTTTCACCTTTCACCAGATTTTCTGTCACCAATTCAATAACAATGACTTGAAGTTCCAGAAGTATCATCAAATAAATGTATTTCTCTTCAATATTCAAGGAGTGTGTAACCTTTTTTTCATCGCTGCTACTACTTCTCGTTGAATAATCGAACGATTTTCCTTGATCTATTACACTAAAAAGTTGATAAGAGGAATTTTTATCACAAACGGCAACGTTGGGCACAATCGAGCTATTTGAAATGCGTTGCCATGACGGTAATAGATGCTTCAAAGTGACGACTGTTGTCATTTTCCAGTTGAAAATTATTTATTTGTGCTCGAGAAGAGGATTTAGTGTGGCAATTATACCAAAAAAGTGCTGTGTTTGTGGAGCTTCTTCATGGACGGTTGGATTGTAGAGATCCTATCACAAATTTGTCAAAATAACATTACATAAACATAAACAAAAACAGAATGTTATCGACTCAAACGAATCGTGTATGTTCGGGGTGCTATGCTTGTTCTAGTGGTTTAATGTTTTCAGTGTACTTATCCAAACTTACACCGGGTATTGAATAAAAACACCAAATGTGGAGTGTGGAAGATGGTACTTCAGATTCAACTCTCAATCATAAGATTCAATAGCTCTTCTGCTTTGCCTATAAAATGAAAAAGAAAAGTGGAAAAAACTAACTTACTCTGAACCTTATAAGGTACATACTTCACATCTGCATCTAACAAAATCAGGTTTCAATTCAAAAATAACGCCCACAGGGCAGATTTATCAGTCACTATTTTGAAATGGCATACTTTTAGAACTCCCAGGATTCAATTCCCTTTGATTGTTTGGCATTTCTGTGTTGGATGTCCTGATGTCATCGCGTACGGCTATACCTAGTTATATCCCTGTTGAATCACATCAACATTGAAAAGTTTTTCGTTATATTTATTCTGCAATTCTCTTCTCTGCTACATCATGTTCACTATCACACTCTGCTTTATTTTTCTGGTTCCTTCTAGGACAATTTGGTTGCTCTGCTTGTTTTTGAGCTCCACTATAACTGATTCACGTTTAAAGTTGATGAAGGTTTTTTTTGTTTGTTCAGATGTTTGTCTATGCCTGCCGAGAGGTTCCTCTGTTATTTGGTGGTGTCCATTCCTTATTGTTTGTTTGCCTTATCAACTTTGTTCTTGGCAGAAACTCCTTAAAGGAAGAAAATAGATTTGTAAACTGCGAACCAAAGAAGGCAAAACAACAACTGATAAAAAAAGAAATTCAACGAATAGAGGAGAACTTTTACAAAGAGCTGTACGTTACAGATAAGATAGAAATTGAACGCGATCCGATATCCAAAATTCTGAATCAGAGCTCCGAGGAAATTCCGGAAATCACGATTCGGGATATTGAAAAGTCGATCTTGGAATTGGAAAACAACAAATCCCCTTGAGAGAATTAATCAGGCAGCGAAAAGTTGCTGCATGGGCTCAAATCACTCAATGAGTGTCTTATGCAGCGCAAAATACCGCTAAAATGTAACAATGCAGCCATCACCATCTTGCTAACTACCGTCCTATCAGCCCGATGTCACACATGTATAAGCTGTTTACTCGAATTATAGCAAAAAGATTCAAAACAAAACTAGATTTCTACCAACTCAGAGAGGTTTCCGATCAGGGTACGGCACGAACGATCACCACCGAGTACTGGAGAACCTTATAGAAAAGTCCATCGAATACAAGTATGAAAAAGCCTTTGACACTTTAAATCAGTACCAAATGTTAATGTCACTGTCTGACTGTAGAATAGACCACCTAGTCCTTGACACAGCATACAAAAAAAAGCCGATTACCATCAAGCTGTAAGTTCTTGTATAATAGGTAAACCATGACGAGTCCGGCCACTTCTCCACGTGGAAAAACTTTTTGCTCGGAAAGTTTTTCTTCGGCACATCGGACAATATTTCGACTTCATGATCTTGGGTTTTGTGATAACCAGCAAAGCTGATACTTTCAGGAATGCTTAGCTAGGTGTAGTCTCGCATCAGTATAGCGTTTTCGGACAAAAACATCAGGTATCTCCACTTTGTCCACCACCCTAAACATTGAACATCTTTAGTCCCAAAAAAAATCAAAGGCCAATTGGTATCAAAATTGGTATTTAGCCATAACTTTTAATTTTTAATAACTTTCTTCAATAATTTTTTTCGATATCTTTCTAAACAAAGGTACTCGTTACCCATTTTTTTTTATAAAATGGACTCAAAACCACAGTATTTTTTTCACATTATTTTCAGACCATGCAGGAGCGATTTCCAGAAAATCCAAATCCACCTCGAATTTTCGATTAATTTACATCTTACCAAAACTCAATCCGTGGGTACACTGTAGATGGCATCCAGGTTGAAGAAGCTACCTCATATAAGTATCTCGACCATGGAATACGAACACACGCAGAGATAATCAAACTCAAGAACTATTTACGAATAGGATTAAATTTGTGCAAATCTGCCAATATGTTTGAAAAAAAAAAGTCTTCAACGAACGTGTTTCACCTGCCCTAACTCATGGTGCCGAGACCTTGATATAAACAGAAAAGTCTGTACAGAAAATAACAGTGACACAACGTGCAATGAAGATGTCAATACTGGGGCGAGTTCAGAAACGTCACACCCGGTGAGAGTGTGATCCAAGTGTCACACACTAACCGTTCAGAATAATCAAGAGCGCACCCCAGACGCACACTGCTTTTCGTTCAAGAATTGACATAGATGTACGAAAGCGTAGAAGGGCCACCAAGAAAATTTTTATGAAATTCCGACTTCGAAGTCGGAATTCTGACTTTGAACTCGGAATTCCGACTTCGAAGTCGGAATTCTGACTTTAAACTCGGAATTCTGACTTCGAAGTCGGAATTCTGACTTTAAACTCGGAATTCCGACTTCGAAGTCGGAATTCTGACTTTGAAGTCGGAATTTTGATAATTGTGACTTTAAACTCGGAATTCCGACTTCGAAGTCAGAATTCCGAGTTCAAAGTCAGCATTCCGACTTCGAAGTCGGAATTCCGAGTTTAAAGTCAGAATTCCGACTTCGAAGTCGGAATTCCATAAAAATTTTGTTGGTGGCCCTTCTACGCTGTTTGGCAGCAATCAGATGGATCATAAGAATTTTTATACTATGGTGTATTTGACTTTGTGAGCTCCTGTTTCCCTGACTCCTTTTATTCCCAAAAATGACAGTGATGATTATGTTAGCATAGTTTTGCTATTTTCTAAAGGATTTGGTTCAAATCAGATATGTAGGTACAATTTTTAATTTGATCAAGCAAATTGAAAAAAAAATGCATCAGTGGGGTTAGGTTTGCATAGTTTTGTTATTTCTCAAACGATTTTGTTCAAATCAGATATGTAGGTTCTATTCAGGTTTTGATCAAGGAATTAAAAATATATAAATTTGGTGAGGTAATGTTTGCATAGTTTTGCTATTTTCCAAAAGATTTTGTTTCAAATAAGATATGTAGGTTCAATTTGAGATTTGTTCAAGAAATTTGAAAAAAATGCATTAGTGAGGTTACGTTTGCATCGCTTTTGTTATGTTTCAAATGATTTTCTTCAAATTAGATAATAATATTACATAGGGTCAATCTTTGCGATTTGATGAAAAAAAAAACGAAAAAGTACTTGGTGAAGATATGTTTGCATAGTTTTGTTATTTTTCGCGAAGGATTTTGTTCAAGTTCGTTATCTAGGCTCATTTTGGTATTTGATCAAGAAATTGAAAAAAACATTTTTGAGGTTATGTTTGCATGTCTTTGTTATTTTCGAAAGGATTTTGTTCAAATTAGATATGTATGTTCTATTTGGGTTTTGATCAAGAAATTTGAAAAAAATGCATCAGTATGTTTGCATAGTTTTCCTATATCTCAAAAGATTATTGTTGAAATTATATAATATGTAGGTTCTATTTGAGATTTGATCAAGACATTTTCAAAAAAATGACTCGGTGAGGTTATGTTTGCATTTTTTCATTATTTTCCATTTTGTTCGTTATTTTCCCAGGATCTTGTTCAAATTAGTTTTGTAGGTTCTATTTGGGATTATATCAAGGAAATTGAAAAATACTAAGTGAGGTTATGTTTGCATAATTTTGTTATTTTCCAAAGGATTTTGTTCAAATAGAGTGTGTTGTAGGGATTTAGGGATGTCGATCCCGAAAGCTTTCGTTATCCCGGAAAAAGATATCTTTTTTTTACCAAACCCAAGCTTACCGGCGATCACAATGGCAACATATCGTCGGCTAAATGCGTTAACCTGCTAACTCAATTTTTTACGATTTTGAGGTTTTTTGATATTCGACAACTATAGATGTCACCTTGCATCGTCCTGTAAATTGTTTAACTCTATATTCAGCTCAGAAATGCTTCAATTCATGATGTACGTATACCTGCTAAAATTGAAAAAAATGCATAAGTGAGGTCAAGTTTGCATAGTTTTGTTATTTTCCAAACGATTTTTTCCAAATCAGATATGTAGGTTCTATTTAGTTTTTCATCAAGAAATTATGGAAAATATATGTTTAGTGAGGTTATGTTTGCATAGTTTCGTTATTTTCCAAAAGATTTGTTAAAAGTAAGATATGTAGGTTCAATTTGAGATTTGTCCAAGGATTTTCAAAAAAATGCATTAGTGAGGTTATGTTTGCATAGCTTTTGTTATTTCCCAAATGATTCTGTTCAAATTAGATAGTAATATTATATTGGTTCAATATTTGCGATCTGATGAAAAACAACAAAAAAATCATATGTTTGCATGGCTTTGTTATTTTTCGCGAATGATTTTGTTCTTGCATATTTTTGTTATTTTCCAAAGGATTTTGTTCAAATTAGATATGTAGGTTCTATTTGGGTTTTGATCAAGAAATTTTTAAAAAATGCATCAGTATGATGTTATGTTTGCATAGTTTTGTTATATCTCAAAGGATTTTTGCTGAAATTACATAATATGTAGGGATTTGATCGAGACATTTTTAAAAAAATGACTTGGGGAGGTTATGTTTGCATTGTTTCATTATTTTCAATTTCGTTCGTTATTTTCCCAAGATCTTGTTCAAATAAGTTATTTAGGTTCTATTCATGACTTTATCAAGGAATTGGAAAAAATCACTAAGTGAGGTTATGTTTGCATAGTTTTGATATTTTCCAAAGGATTCTGTTCAAATAGAGTGTGTTGTAGGAATGTCGATCCCGAAAGCTTTCCTAATCCCGGAAAAAGATATCCCTTTTTCACCAAACCCAAACTAACCCAATCTAAGCCAAACTTACTCGAACATCAGACACAAATTCACTACATTGTTACTTTGGCGATCCCCATGGCAACATATTCTATGTCAACCAATCTGACCAATCTGACCAATCACGGGACAGGTGCGAGGTCCCAGTTGCATTTTACTGTAGTCTCTACTTCAATGTCCATTAAGTCATCGTAGAGAATGTTCCTTCTTGCCCCCCTTTAGGTTTGTCGGTCACGTCACAGTATCTGACGTTTGGCAGTATGTCGTAGATTGAGCGCTCCACATGTGACATTTGTCAAATTGATCCGAAAGACCCTGGTCCAGACGTACGTGATTTTTTTTTTCAATGTGTAAAAGAGAGACGGAAAAGTATGACGTAACCGCAGGAAAGCCATGAACAAAGTATACACAGAACACATAAGTATACAAAGTTTAGAAGACAAACTGACGTATAAAATTTCACGGAACAATGCGCCACGGAATGAAGTGGATGCGAATCGAACTATCAGACTTGGATAATGTATTATTGAAGATTTCTGTAATATATTATAGAGTTCCCTTTACATAAAAGCACTGACATTGACTTTGACGTTGAAAATGTCTTTATTGATTAAATAAAGACAAAAACTTTGAATAAATGTAGTTTTTTCGGTTTTTCTTGAATGTCCAGAACCATCTGGGGATGGGGTCAGTGTGGGCTTCCTATCTGCGCTGAGGGGGGCTGACCCTGTGTGATGATGACTATGAGAAAATGCCACTTACTCCGCAGGTCTCGGGAAGCGGTGCATGGCTCCATGTGGCGTAGGACGGCTGGGCTGTAGGGAACTCCTCGAGGAACACTTCTTCTGTTTCTCCCCCTTTGTTCGACCTTTTCAGGATGGTGTCACTTAGCCTCACTGTTTGATTTGTTGTAGCATACACTGGGCGAAATCACATTTGTTCTTCTGGCAGAAAGTTTTTTGCCGTCGTGACTTTCCTTATTTTATGGAGGATGCATTTATCCGGAACTTTTCCGATGGCGGCTGGAACATTGATCAGCCTCTAGTATTCCGGGTTGTATTCTGCGTTCTTATAGGTTTTTTGATGAGAATTAACAGGACATTATTTCACTTAGAGGGGAATCAAAGCATGAAAGACAACATATGAACATAAAGGGTGACGTGCAAATGACTACATCTATCATCATGACAATCTAATAAGCTATCATGTGGCATTCCACATATCGCCATCTTCTCGAGATCCAACGAACCTCAGGCACTTCAGCGCCTCTCCGTGGGTGCGAATCAATGCTTTGACTCAGGCCCCGCCCTCCATTTACGTTTTTGTTCTAAACTTTGTATTTGTGTTCTGTGGGTATCTATCAAACAGATTGTCCTGTGTTTCGTAACATCTTTAGTGCACTTCCTTGATTTCTTTAAAAAGAATAGTTCCGCTATTTTCCACCCACCCTGGAACACGTTCTCTTGTACTCAGTTTTAATTGTTTTAATCCTTGACCATCAGTATTTTTATTATGCTAATGGTTTATGCCTTTGTGCTTTACCGATAAAATGTAACAATTTTTATGGTGATAAAGTATTATTTGATTTGATTTATAGAAAGCGAACTCTAGAAAAAACTCGGTGTACTCAGCTATAAGATATTCGAAACCGAAGGCTGAGATTCCATCTGTGCTTGGCGCCTTTCAATATTTGGAACTGCTGCTGGCATTGATAAGTTCTTCCGGGGTTATTGTGTCGCAACTTTTTGCAGATTTCGAGATGATGTCCATATCTTCAACGTTCGTGGTGACTTTGGTAATAAGGAGCTCACCAAATGTTTCTCTTTGCTGAAAAATGAATAGAGTGGTTCCAGGATTATCTATGTCTAGCCTGTTCTTCTCAATCCTGTACCCTTCTCCAAAGATGTCCAACTCATTACATCTTCATTCAGCATGGCTTGTTCTCGTATTTAATCAATTGATCTTATTAGTTTTCTTTTCTGTTCCTGTGAGGTCAGCCTTCTTTTCTCCCTTGCGTAACGTTCTTTGGCTGTTTGGAATGCTCTCATCTTCTTTTTTGTCGATAGCATTTCTTTCGGGATTTCCTCATTTCACCAGTACGGCAGTCTGTTTTCCTACATGCACAAAATAAAGGAGTACTCTTCTTTGTTGCGAGTTGAAGAACCATAGCAAGGAGTTGTCGAGGTCAGCCAAGAACTCCACAAGGCTGCAGTTTAGGCTAATATGTATAACAACTACTATAGTATAGTATAGTTGGTTAGTAGAGGGTAGACAAGAGGCTGGAATGCTTCTTTCGGTATTTTGATGCGGTGATACCCGTTGACGTTAGAAATGCATTCAACTGGGAACTGATCACCAAGAAGGTGTAGAACGAAGGTGTCAGCGGGTACCTCTGTAACATTATAGAGTTCTAGCCACCTGTCGGACAGAAAAAATCTGGTAGATAAAAATAACGTTGAGAGGGTAGAAGGGGGGTTCCCCAGCGGTCGGTCCTCGGTCCTACACTGTGGATCATTTCCTACGATGATTTAATGAACATTGAATTGGACCAGGTGGTGGAGATGAATTGCTATGCTGACGACTTGTCAATTCCAGTGCTGGCTGAACATCCAAGTGAGATGGTCCAGAAAGCGATGCCCTGGCAGTGGTCGGTGAATAGATGCGTCAACTGCCATAGACCCTCGAAAAACATCTGCGATCCTGCATTCCATAGAAGTGCCATTTAGAATCGTCCAAGAGAACAACTTATCTCGAGATCATCTTGCACAGAGGGGTGTGCTTCTTACATGTCATGATGGCATGTGCGAAAGTCAAAATAAACAATCAAACTTCTGTGTGTTCGTTGGAGGCCCCAGTCGGCAGAAACGGAGAACTCTGGCTTTGGCGATGCAGACGAGCCTTAAGCCCTCTACACACGTACATCCCGTGAGATATGTATGCGCGTACAAGTCCGCGCGTCAGTGTGTAGACAATATCCGCTAAAAATATATGTCGAAGTTGGATTTTTTGCTTGGATTTTTGTACGCGCGTACGAATCGCACGTACACATCTCGGTAGATGTATTTGTCTGTGGGCGGCTTTGTATGTACATACAGGAATACAGGGTGTGAACCAAGAAGTTGCAAAAATTTTAGAGGGGGACTAATTTTGTGACAAAAAGTTCCAATGAACATGCGTCCACAACTACTTGGTTTCTGTGATACAGGTCGTCCAGAAATAGTATTTTATTTTGTTTCTGCTTATATTTTTGTTATGTGACATGGCAATCAGACGAAACTCGGAAAAAAAACTAGCTGACCCAGAAAATTTCATACCACCTCATGATTTGATAGACGTTGTGTTGGATGCATTTGTTTCATAATTTTTCTTTTTTTTGGAATTTTTCCGATGTTTAAATAATTATTTTGTTATTCGTAGCGGAAAAAGTCAAAAATAATAGTATCAAAAATCATAAAAATCTTTTCCGCGGTTCTTCAGTTATGATATGTTAAATATAATGACAAAATTTTTGGGGATTATATTTTCAAATGCATGTTTGCAACACATTTGTTTGGGCTGATTTGGGACTTCTTTTTGGTTGATATGTTTCAAGTTGTGATAAAATCATTTGAATGCTATCCGATTCATCTCCGATACATCTTATTCCGGGATTAGATCCCGGGATCGAGAAATCTTTCGGGATTGACATCTCCACAACACACTTTATTCGAACAAAATCTTTTGAAAAATAACAAAACTTTGCAAAGATAACCTCACTAAGTGATTTTTTCAAATTTCTTGATACAATCCCAAATCGAGCCTACATGACTAATTTGAACAAAATTCTTTGGAAAATAACGAAACAATAATTCAAACATAACCTCACCAGATCATTTTTTTAAAAATGTCTTGATCAAATCCCAAATATCCCCTATATCATCTAATTTCAACAAAAATCTTTTGGGATATAACAAAACTATGCAAATATAACCTCACTCATGCATTTTTTTTTAATTTACTGATCAAAACCCAAAAAGAACCTACATATCCAATTTGAACAAATTCCTTTGGGAAATAACAAAAATATGCAAATATAACCTCAAAAACCCATTTTTTTAAATTTCAGGATCAAATCCCAAATTGAACCTTCATACCTAATTTGAACAAAATCTTTCGGAAAATAACAAAACCATGCAAACATAACCTCACCAAGTAATTTTTTTGAAAGCAGTTTTATCAAATCCCAAATTGAACCAAAATGTAGGTTCAATTATCTAAGTTGAACCAAATCCTTCGGAAAATAGCAAAACTATGCAAACATATCCTCAATAGGTAATTTTTTTGTTTTTTTTCATCAAACCGCAGATTGAACCTACATCATATCTAATGTGAACAAAATCATTTGGGAAATAAGAAACCTATGCAACCATGACCTCGCTAATGCATTTATTTCAATTTTCTTAATCAAATCTCGAACTGAACTTACAAATCTGATTTGAAACAGAATCTTTTGGAAAATAACAAACTTTGCAAACATAACCTCATTAAATATATATATTTTTTTTTAAATTTTTTGTTCAAATCATAAATAGAAGCTACATATCCAATTTGAACAAAGTCCTTTGAGAAATAACAAAACTTTGCAAAGTTAACCTCACTTATGCATTTTTCTCAATGTTCTTGATCAATTCCCAAATAGAACCTATATATCTAATTTGACCAAAATCCTTTGGAAAATAACAAAAAAATGCAAACATAACCTCAAAAATACTTTTTTCAAATTTCTTGAACAAATCCCAAAATGAACCCACATACCTAACTTGAACAAAATCCTTCGCGAAAAATAACAAAACTATGCAAATATTCCATCACCAAGTGATTTTGCAATAACATTTTCATCACATCCCAAATCGATCCTACATATTATTATCTAATTATAAACTATGAACTATGCAAACATATCCTCATCAAGTGACAATAATTATTCAGTTGTTCAAAATAATGCATTGTAATGTAGAGGATTTCTTTAATGATTGAGTATTTTGAACACAGGTAAGTACAAAGAAAAATGACTATTATTATTTTGGGAATAGATTGTATTCACTCTAAAGTTGATTTATCCGTAAAGATTAACCCGAACATAAACAAAACAAACTATAATAAACAGCATACTGTCAAACAGCTGACTGAACATACCCAAACGTTCAGAAATACGGGTGTGAAGATGTCACACAATGGATCACTCCTTCAATTATCCACAAAAGTCACACTCACACCGAGTACGACGTTTCTGAACTCGCCCGTGTTAATAACTCTGAGAGACCACATCACAGACTCGGATCTGCGAAGAACCAGACTGATAGATGGTCCGACGACATAAGACGTATCCATCAACAAAAACTGGATACTCACAGAAGGCACAAAATAGAGAGATATGGAAGCAATCACCTGAAGCTCATGTCCAGCGGTGGACGAATAGGCTGATTGATGATTTTGAAATTTGCAAATATCTTGTATCTGGTCTGGTCCTAGATTCAGTCTTTCCCTAGGATAACAGTCCCCTAGATACAGATATACATAGAGTCAGCATGCAGTAGCCAATATACAGGGTGTCCACTCTGAAGTGTCCCACCCCTGTAACATTTTTGTTTATTAACCGATTTTCATTTTTTGTTTGTTTGTTAGGTCTCGTCAAACACTTTTTGAACATTATACCAAATCAGTTCCAGGGACGTACTTTTGGGTGATTATGGGGGTTCAAAGTGGGTCAAATTTCAGAAAATCGTATTAGGGGATTTTTAGAAAAAAACTGACAACGGAATCTCAATCAGAATAACCAAAAACCTCCCTGTTCACATTAAAAAAAAAAATGTTACTGTTTTGGTTTTTTTTTTGTTAATTTGTTAATTTAATACTTATACTGCTCATTGAGTGTTCCTGTCGTTCTAGATCAAAGTAAAGATGCCAATAAATAATAAATAATAATAAACGTGTGTTTCAAACAAAAAATCATCGCTACCTATTACAGGGTGGGCGACGTAAGAGTGGACACACTGTATGAAAAAAGAGTTTTTCTTTATGAATATAAACTGCGATTATTGACCTGAAATGCCAAAAAGAAACGGAAATAGAGGTGTTCCTCTCCATGTGCGAAGTCTGCTGATGTTCGGCCAAGAGTTTCACCTCACCTCATTCGAAAGTGAATGTGCTGTTATCCCACCGATAAGGGTAGCACATTTTAGTCTATCACAACACAACATGTCTGCTAGAATGTCATGCTGCTGCCCCTATTGTCCATGAGATCAAAGTATCATCATCACAAAGCGCAAAGTGATGTCAATCATTAATACAAGACTATTCTCGAGCCGCCGAACACACGGAGTAATAAAAGAAGTGGATAAACGTCTGAAGCTACTGGACATGCGTCAGACGAGAGGATTTGTAACCGCATACAAATTGTATGATACAATAATAGTGCTTGACTAAAAAAATCCATTATTTGAGAGGGGTTGTTGGTTGATATATAAGAGAAAAGTCAGAACTTACTCCCTGTAGAACAGCATGATCATTTGCGGGCTGAAGGTTCTATCCATGGTTTTCACAATCATTATTTGCTGCTGACAAGGAATGTAAAATCCGCTACACGGTTAACAATGAATATCAATTTATTCTTCAAAACAGTTTTCCCTTGAATGATCGAAAGTCAATAATCATTGCCAAAATAAACGATGCACCATTCAAAGCCGTTTTTAAGCTAGACAAATTAGCCTTGAAACAAACTCTTCAAAAAAGTATCATCCACTTTCTATAATTTTTTTTTGTATATCGTTGTAAGCAGTAAGGCTAATTGACCGACTTGTTACCTTGATCACTTTCTGAAATATTCATATTATATCAATGGCACCCCTTACAATTTTGATATATTAGAGAGCAGGTGAAACAAATCACAGATGCCAGTATAAAATCAAATCAGCGAATATAGATTATCAAACTGCAAAACCAGTTAACCTTATAAAATGGACTTTTCGAATTCAGGTCAACCGAGGTCATTAGCCAAAAATATTATAGTGTTTAATCATTTACAACCAATCATCATTAGATGGAGAAACTGCCAAATGAATTAGATTTTGTAATTCAGGACTTCTTGATAATCTTGATTGGCCATGGTTCACGCTTTTTGTACATGTTAGGTAGACAATCTTGGAAATTTGACAATGAAGTAGGCAGGTGGTGCTTTAATGTGGTTATATCATTTTTATTATTAATTTATCACAAATATTCACAAAACTAGCAGATTTTTGTGGATGAAGAAATAATTGGAAGTGTTACACGCCACACAACAGCAACAAAATGATCGAATTTTGAGTCTCCAAAGGATCAAACACATCAGCTATGTTGAAAAAGCAAATTTCACCGTCCAGTCCAATCGCCATACATGTCAGTTTGGTCTCCATCCATCCATTATTTCCTTTTGATACAATCATTTCCATGAAATGACATTGGCCGTGAAACAATGTCATCAGATGTAAAACGGAAGGTTCGCCTGACTAAATATTTCTTTTCGGGATGAAACTGGTATCAGCAGGGCGCCACTCAGGGTTGGATGGGACGACCAGGTAACCGGGCAAACGCCCGGTGGGCCAGTACGATTTGAAAAGGTTCGGGCCAAAGACCCAACCAGCAGCTACTAGAAAGTTGGATTCATAAAACAAAAAGAACCCGAGTGCCCTCAATAATGTCAATATTTCTAACAAACTGTTAAAACTATAAACTACGCGTCTACGCCACCAAGCGTTCAATGTGGACGAAACTAGCACGGCTGTCGCTGGAAGACCAAAAAGCGTATGCGCACTATTTGAGAATGAATCAAAACTAATTCGATATTTCACCGGGACGTGGCGCCAATGAAATTCAACACTCAGATACGCATGAGAGATGAAATACCAGTTCGTGTAAAATTGCAATTGACATCAAAATTTCTGGCATCAGTGTTGCATCTTTACAGTATAATACGGGGTGGCCCATCGAAAACGAAACGGTATTGATTCTGGGTATTTATTATCATATTAAGTCAAAAGACAAAAAACAAGTCAACTTTGTTTTTGAGGGGGGCACTTATCAGGCGTATGAGTGAGCCCTAATCTGCAATCTCTGATTAAACTCACCCCTAAAATCTCAAATGAAAAAGGGGGGTCGAGTGATGCCTTATTTTGAAGGCCCTTTGTTTTGCCTACAAATTCTGAAAATCTGGAGTTCTATACAGATAAGGTACTTACTCTTCTTGTACCTCGCTAGGACGCACCAGTTTCCAGAAAAATTCATTTGAATTTTTTTTAACACTCTGATTCTAGTCGAAAAAGCCTTTTGCATCTGGCAAGGCTCACGCGTAAACCCGTGCTTTCGCTGAGAGTTTTGGTATACGCGATTTTGTCTGTAATATGAATTTCAAATGCATTTTTCTCTAAATTGGTGCGTCCCATCGAGTACGAGAAAAGTTCTTTATCTCAGTAGAAAATTACTGATTTTCAGACTTAGTAGGCAAAACTCCTAAAAGTCAACAATAAAAAAATTTGGGGTATATTTTTCCTGAACTCGTCCCTGACCTCCCAATGAAAGTTATAAGATACTAAGTTTTCATTCATTAGATAGAGTGTAAACACTCAAGCAACTGTATCCAATTATATCCAATTATCTTGACAGGTTTTGGAAAGATCCACAGAAAACAATCATCAGCTCTACACTTTTAACACCCTGTATTTCGAAAACTAAGGTATTGCGGATATATGAACTTTTATATGTTTATTTATGAGCCCTGAATACGTACCCGAAGTATTTCCTCCTAAATCACCCTGTATATTTAAAATCAGGAAAAAGTTCTCTGTAGAACTATGCGATAAAATACAGGGAGACCCTTTTAAAAAAAAAAGGAAGCCTGAATTTCTTGGACTTCTGATGCTCAGTTATTTTTTTCTGATAACAAGTTCTGATAATTCAGAAAAAGTACTACAATTTTGCTGATTTGAACCACTCTCTGGGGTTGATATTAACGAAGATAACTATTGGCCAAAATATACGTGAACACCCTGTACATAATGATATACTGGGGTGACTTGTGTTGTGTATCAATAATTAAAATAGAATAACAAAAATGTACTGGATGTTTCCGGTTTTTAAAGTAAAATTTTTAGAAGATCTATTTATTTTTTGTACGTAAAACCGGGCCGGATGAAAGGAATTGCCATGGCCGGTTTGTCAGAGCCCATCCAACCCTGGCGCCACTTACAATAATGTTACTGTGAACATTTATTACGGATCTGTATCAACCTTCCGTTTCAAATCTCTCCCATGTAATCAGTCGCTATAATAGCCTCATTTAGTTATACAAAGAAGACCAATTTAAAGTTTCAAAAGATTGGCAATTTGAAGACGTTCTCAATAAACCTAAATGAATGCTGTTAGAGTTACCTACGGTAATGTTTGGACGAGAACAAGGCGCTCAGTGTTGTGAAGAAAATGAAAGAGATCTTACGAAAAACTTTCCTGTTATTCCATGTTTCAGAAAAGTATACCAACTGAAATAAAACTACATTAAGCATGCAAAACGAGTAAATTTAATGGTCTTTAGCGTAGGTAGAAAACTAGTTATATTAAAACGAATGGCAAAACTATATTGCGGTAATAAAGATAGATAAATAACCGTCGTAGATGATTGTTCAAGACTTGACTATCCTAAGGCAGATTTTGGGAAATACAATAGAATATGCTTTTTCTGTTCACCGTTTCGATAAATACTGAATATACTAAATATACGATAAATAAATAAATACACCTCCTGATCAGATTCCCAATCCCATGGGAATCTGACCAGACATTCCGCCTTTCCACACTCGTTTTATTAAAAATCTTACAGTCTGTCGAGGAAAGGCAACTTCCAAAAATTCTCGCATTTCCCAGTTTAGCTTCTCGTGCAGAATTTTCGCCTTCGACCACTTAATTTGATGGTCATTTGACCAAACGTGATGAGAAATTCTCAAGCAAGGTCTGTGAATGATGCTTCTGGAATCCTTGTCTGATAGTCGAACTCCAATCAATTAGATTTGTATCAATGGTTTTCTTGAGTTGTTGGGAAGTGAGGAACCCAAAATATCTTTCACTCCATCTATTCATTCTCGGATTTATGCTAACTTGAGTGATTTTTGCAAAAAAATCATTTGGATCATTTTTGATACCATCACTATCTTAAATCATCCGTCAAGTATGGTCAGCAACAATTAGACATCAATAAAAGTATGGATTTGTATTCAACTGAGTTCGTCTTATAAATTGAGGTCGTACAAGGGAGACGCAGAAATAGACCGTCAGATAACGACATATTTTGCTGACTGATTTTCTCGTCGCAGCCCCTGAAAATAATATCATTGTTGACAAAAAATAAAAATTAGCGACCGCAAGTTGGATGCATGGGATACAAAAAAGTGGTTTTTCCTTCTGCAGAAGAAGTTATTTTTTTTTTAATCTCTCGTGTATGGCATTTCAACACATCAAGATAATATAACAACCCAATAGTAAAAAAAACAGTGTTATAAGGTTTGCACGAATTTATAATATTGTTGAAATAAAGGCGCATTCTTATAAAAAATAGTCGGTTCCTGATGCATTTTTTCGCTTATACCAATCAACAGAATTAATCATGATATCATTAAGAAACCGACAAAAATTTTCCATAAGTAGGTCAACGGCTGAGAAAAATTTACCGGTCGGACAATATTGCGAAGAGATTTTTGGTATGCCATGCACACTTGCGGTCGCTAGAATTTAATTTTTTGTAGTCAAGACTGACTTAACTTTTTGTAGTTAAAATCCCTAGAGAGAGAAAATCATTTTGCAAAATATGTCATATGTCGTTATCTGACGGTCTAAAACAACGTAATATCCAGTTTATTTGATAAACGTTATTGTCACACATCATACCACGTGGTATAGAATACCTCCGTTCACGCAACAGGTTACGTTCATTGTATGTTTGATGCCGCAAGCGAATACATGCAATATCTCCCCACAATACCACTGTTTTGACTTCCGGCTTCATATTATATCGAGATATGATTTCAAGTGTAACAAAATGGTTTTTTGGGAACATAATATTACATAGTTATAAAATACATCTACGGCTAAGTCAAGAGGGTTGTTCAGTTGACGGTATTACTACAGTGTTTGGAAATATTTCAACATCACCTTTTTGAATTTCAATAGTCTCATCACGAAGATTATCATCCAAAACGTACGATGCATATACAGTCTGTTCACGTCACAGTATTTGACGTTTGGCAGTATGTCGTAGATTGATCGCCCACATGTGACATTTGTCAAATTGATCCGAAAGACCCTCGTCCAGACGTACGTGATTTTTTTTTCAATGTGTAAAAGAGTTACGGAAAAGTATGACGTAACCGCAGGAAAGCCATGAACAGACAGTACCTACAGTCTGTTCATGACTTTCCTGTGGTCACGTCACAGTATTTGACGTTTGGCAGTATGTCGTAGATTGATCGCTCCACATGTGACATTTGTCAAATGAATCCGAAAGACCCCGAAATCAAATTCTAGGCT
Source organism: Orchestes rusci (assembly GCA_958502075.1). NCBI lineage: Eukaryota > Metazoa > Arthropoda > Insecta > Coleoptera > Curculionidae > Orchestes > Orchestes rusci. The sequence goes on from OY293304.1 coordinate 20,726,630, forward strand.
TGTGTCATTCATCTGACCATGAGTGTAGGTGCCTTATCGGTAAAAATGTTCATTCCAAACATTTTGCTCCCGTTCCTGCCTCCATGATGTTTGTAAGCGTATCTAATGACAACTGAGTTGGATTCAAAAACCGACAAAAATATCTGGAGATATTGACATTACTATAGTAAGAAACCATATTGTTTCGCCTGAATTCGATGCTCACTGGAATGGCATACTCACAAAAGTTTTGATTTTTTGCGTGACTCCATGAATCAACCTGTATATCATGATTCTTCATTTCTACGAGAGATCAATTTCATCCAGCTTAATCCGGATGAAACTAGGTTCAGAATTCCGCAAACCGTATTGAAATATCTCGATCTTCGTTGAAGATATTGGACTTTGAATTTAACCAAAAAATGTTCATGTATAAGTTCGAGTGTCCAGCAGTTTATTCACTTTTTTACATATTTTTATAGAATCGGGATTATCAAGAAAAAAAAATCAGAATCTTCTAAAATGACAATGGATAGAAAAGTTTTACCTTGAGTTCCTCTTTAAAGTTTTTATTGGAAAATAGAATTGGAATTCACTTTTTTTAGATTTTCAATTTGATAGTTTTCATTTAATATAAAAAAATGCACATCCAATATTCTAAACCCAGTTCAAAAAACCGAACAAATGTTTTATCTTCTAATAAATTTATGAATTCAGAATTGCAACATCAAAATTTCTACTAAACAAAGCGTTTTATTAGTAGAGCGAACCAATTAAGGATTAGATTTAATGCTTAAAAATGAGTAGAAAAGTCCCCATAAACATGTATCAGTTTCACGTTTTTTTATTTTTCATTTTTGTTTTTTCTAAATAACATTTGAATAAGAGTGGTTGTTTATGCTTGCTAGTTGAATATTATCATGATTTACTAAAAAATATGAATACTTTATGACATTTATCAGAGTATCTTTGCCATACTTCGAAATCACAAGTCTCTCCTGATATCTCGAGAATGGATGCTCGTAGCCAGTGTAGCCACTTTTAACAGCTTTACTTCAGCATCTCCAATATTCTCGATTATTACTTTTTTTATATTTGAATACTTGCTATTCCCATATCCATATTTGGATTTGTTGGTGCAACTAAATATTATCCATCGTCATAGGAATATTTCGATTTTATTCCCGTCATTCAGTTTTGTTTAGTAGTGCAAGTTTTTTCATAACGCGTATTACTTTCTAGATGAGTATTTTTTTCGAGGGTTGAATGCCTTAATTTTATGCAAAATCTATAACCGGTCATCGACTACTGGCGTGTTTCCTACGATGTGGAAGACTAGTCACATTACACCGATTTTTAAAAGTGGAGATAGAACAAATGTAGAAATCTATCGGGCTATTTCAAAAATGTCCATTATATCGAAAGTTTTTGAGAGCATAGTAACAGATAAAATGTCACCACTTTTCAAAAATATTATTTCACCGTATCAGCACGGTTTTGTCAAAGGAAGATCTACGGTTGCCAACCTTCTAGTGTACCAAAAACACTTGCTGGAAGCACTGGAGAGTCGAGCTCAGATGGATGTTGTGTATACTGACTTCGCCAAAGCATTCGACAGAGTGGACCATGGTGTTCTCATGGCAAAACTTCAAGCAGTAGGTCTACACTCATCATCTCTTAAATGGACACAAAGTTACCTCTACAATCGGCCCCAAGCAGTGAAGTTAGGTGATTCTGTTCCTTCTGAAATTGTAATATGCTCAGGTGTACCGCAGGGTGGACATCTATCACCTCTATTCTTTTATATTTTTATAAATGACATCTCTGATTCGCTCAAATCTGCTATTTCATTGACCTATGCAGATGATGGGAAATTTTTCAAGAAAGTTGAATGCTATCAAGATTGTGTGCAGTTGCAAGATGACCTGAATTCTCTGGCAGAATGGTGTCAAAAAAACAAGTTGGATCTAAATATTGATAAATGCAGAATTGTCACCTTTTCTAGAATCAAGTATCCTATACGTTTTCCGTATAAAATAAACAACTGCCAAATCTTAGGAGTTGATCTTGTTTAAAATCTGGGAGTGTGGTTTGATAGTGAATCAAATTTCAATCATCACATAAATGTGACAGTGAATCGTGCATTTGAACTGTTGAGTTTTGTTTATCGAACGTTGAAAGACTTTGATAGTGTTGGCATTTTGAAGAGTGTGTATTGCTCGGTTGTGAGATCCACTTTCGAATATGCTATAGTTGTTTGGTCACCAAACTATAAGGTTCATGAGGCTGACCTTGAAAGAGTTCAAAGAAAGTTTCTGAGACTGATGATTGCTTTTAAATTGAATATTCGAACTGTTGAAATAAGCTTCAATGAACTTCATGACATCTTGAACCCAGATACTCTCCAAAAAAGAAGAGATACATTTGATATTTGTTTCATGCACAAGATATTGAATGGCCTCATAGACTCTTCTGAATTGTTGTCATCATTTGGTCCCAGGACAGCTAGGAGGTTGAGACAGAATGAGTTGTTCTGGGTTGACTTTCACTCCACGAATTATGGCTACTCCAATCCTCTGTCCAGAATGGCAAGAGCTGCCAACAAACTATCGAATGACTTAGATTTGTTCTCTATTACCTCAGCGTGCTTGAAAAGAAAACTTAAAAATGTATGTGTATGAATTGATTATCTTATGTAATTCTGTGATATTGTTAACCTGTACCTTGCTCTTTTGTATTTTTATCTTAGAATATAGGCAAATTTATAATAGTTATTGTATTTTGTTATATCTTACTACATTAATTGATTCAATATTAGCATAAATTGCTTTTGTAAAATGACTTGTTCTAGGTAGAAACGTTCAGTGATCACTAGCCTGAACACGGAGATGAGTGCACTTCAGTTACAAGCAAAGCATTAAAGGACGAAAATCTTGGATGAGGAAACAAGAAACAAGAAGCTTTCGACAGAATTGAAAAATATCAACCAGTTGTACAGAGATGAACAAGAGGCAGCCAAGGTACTTTTGACTGGAAATGAATGGTACAGTGAAGAAATTCAGACACTACGAGACGCCAATTCAAGAGCTTTAAAAAATACAAAATTGGAAGTTGGAGAGCAGTCATCGATTACCAGAGATATGTCTGGTTTGAACCCAACAAAAGCAAAATCAGACACTACAAAGAGAAGATCTCAGCTAGTGATACTGGTGTATCGACTCTGGTTTATTCTGCTTATTCAAATGGGCTGCCGGTAACAAATTCCATGTCAACTACCAACCACGGCATCAGGCAAATTGTAAAGACCTTGGTCGTGAATGCTTGAGTTTGACAAGGCAAGACGTAAAGATGACTTTATCTTTTTGTTCATCGGCTCTCAAGAAGCCTAAAATGGTAAACGTTTGGATGAGCAAAACATTCAAACTCTTCTGGACAAAACAAAGAACACAAACCTGATTTTGATAGGACATCAACTTAATTATAATCGTCCCGTCCTTAATAAGCTTCTTCTGGATCAGAACATATTTATTAAGAAGTCTTTTAGTCAACATGATCTTGCACATTTCATCACAATCACTGCAGTTCATTACAGAGGACACATAGACTATGAAGCAAGAAACATTTTGATATCCTTTCTGTGTCAAGAGTACGCGGAATCAGAAGTTGAAACGACTCTAAAAAAAGTATATCGGGCCACCGGAAAGTCAAATGAAAAGAACGCGACAACAACCGATTTATTTTAGGATGAGGCTTTTCTAGAACTAATCGGCGGAAATCGTCCTTTGTGACTTTCTATTATCAGCGGTTTGAGAACAAAGAATCAACGAGCTCATGAGATACACAACTGCCTGCAACTAAGAACTGATTGCACTTACTGAGACCTGGCTCAACGCTACAATATATGATTCAGAAATGATCAACATAAAATACAGAGTTTCTCGCAGAGACAGAAACTATTTAGAGATGGAATGTACTAGAGGAGGAGATGTAATGATATGTGTTGGGGTTGAATATCGAATCTTTACTGTTTCCACTTCTTCACCTATCTAATGATGATATTTGGGTGGAGGTTGAGATCAATGAGGATCGCATTATCCCTCCAAATTCACCTCCAGATCGTTACGGAATATTCTGCGACCCCATCGAAACGCTGAGGAACAAATATGCCAATCACCGCTTTATGATTTTTGGAGACTTTTGATCTACCTTAGATCAAATGGAGAATTGAGGATGTCATGGTGCCCTACGACTACGATCAACCATCGCTGACATTTTGATTGACTTCAGATGTTTCCTCGAACTTCAACAATTTGATCCGGTGATAAATCATATTGGACGCTTCTTGGACCTAGTTTTTGCGGATTACTGATCCTTTAAAGCTGGACAACCACCCTTCAGCTCAGGATATTCACTTCTGCGTCGAACGACTGAAGCCTCTTCGGACACATTCCAAAATCTCGACATATAATTTTTAACTTTCGGATTTTACTAAATTGGATAGATTTTACGACGAGATAGACTAGACCTTCCTGATTTTCATACCAAATTTAGATACAGCGATGGAAAAGTTTTACTCAATTTTTTTTCAAAGGCATCAACAAATGTGTCTCCAAGAAGATTCTAAAGAGTGACAAATATCCAAAATGGTTCAGTCTAAGTCTCAGGAGACATATCACCAAGAAAAACTGACTTTACAAAAGATTCAAGTCAACTGGTTGACCTAGCGACTATGATTCATATTCTTACATCCGTCGAGAGTTGAAGCTGGAAACAGAAATGTGCTACCTCATTCACGTTGGCAACGTGGAGAATCTTATTCCGCAAAATATTTAACATTTCTGGTCTTTTATGAACAGTCTCAGAAGTTATTCAGGCTTGCCGGCGCAGATGAATTTCAATGGTGGAGAACTTGTCGAACCACAAGAAATAGCCAATGCATTCGCCTCTCACTTTCATTCATCGTACTCCAACCGCGACGACGCAGATATTTCATCTGTGCTACTGGTTTCCTTTTCATCGTGCCTTTCACACCATATATTCATCATCTCAGAAGTCGCAGATGAACTCACAGACGTGTCAAAATGCACTGGCTCTGACGGAATTCCAGCCACATTTCTCAAGAATTGTTAACTTCCTGATATCTGCGAAGAAACAAGGCCATCAGGTGGTATCAATTTGTACAGATTTATCCAAGGCATTTGGCACGGTGTGCCACAAGCTACTCTTCAAAAAACTATATGAAATTGGTGTTTCAGGAACATATCTGGAATGGACAATATCATATCTGACTAAACGACGACAACAAGTTAAAATAGGTGATTTTGTCTCCCAAGAGGAACACATAACTTCTGGAGTACCTCAAGGCTCACACATATGGGACCGGTGCTTTTCTTGCTGTTCGTCAATGATGTTAGTTCGTGATTCAAGCACTCCTGGCTTCTGCTGTATGCGAATAATCTGAAGTTTTATTCAACTGTCGGCAAAAACAAGGACTCCGTGGACCTGTAGTTGGATTTGGATGCCTTTGTCACCTGATGCTCAGTCAATCTGCTCAAGATCAACATGTGTGTTTTGGAGTTTGATTGTGCTTTGGCGAGGTTTGTCTTGAGCCTGAGATCATTTCCGCACCCTACACCAGGACTTAATACATTTCTGGGTTTGTCCATTGACTGTTCTCTAAAATTCGAGAATCATGCTGTGCAGGAAGATCTCATCGGATTGTTATGCCTTGAGAATCATCTCTAAAAACTTGGACTTCTTCATAGCTAAATCACATTTTGTAATGATTGATACTCATCTGAGATACTCTTTTTTAATAACTTTTCACACTTCAAAAGAGGGTGATCAGGTGTATATGTAGAGTCAAGGTTCGTGAATCATGTCGACCGCACAGGATTTTGACATTGTGCTACATTTTTATTCTGGAGACGGTTTGTTTGGTCTTCAGAAAATATGGCAGTTTGAAAACCACTAGAAGTAATCATTATAACACCCGTCAAAGTGATCTCTTGGTCTTGCCTGTACCTCACTCTGAGCTAGTCAAAACTTCTATATTATAATATAATGATGGGAAATTATTTTACCATCTTCTCCCTTTAGATCTTTACAAGATCTAAAAGCCCATATTTATTTCCACCAATAGGATTGATGGCAGGAGGATAGAGGTTCTTGAAACCATCAATGATTTGGTTGTTACTTTTGACAGGAGGCTAAATTTCATAAACCACGATGACATAATCGTCATCAAGGCCTTCAGAATGCTTAGCTTCATCAAGAGAAGCACGAAGGACATGAGAAACACAAAAGCCATAACTTGCTGTTGGGGTGCCTATGCCTTAGCAATCTTATGCATTTTGGTAATAAGTTTTTTTGTATAGGTTTGCGTCCTTAAGTTAGATCAAACAGATGCGGGTTAGTGGGGAGAAGGACGGTGTAAAACAAAAACACTCAGTTATTGATTTCCCGACGTTTCGGTCATTTATTGTGACCTTTCTCAAGGGCTAGAAAAAAAAAAGAAGAAAGGACAATACAGACAGTGCTCTAGTTAAAAAGTTGAAAACAAAAGGCAAAAGTTAATAGAGAGAAAAAAAAAACAGAACCACAATATCACACTTATTCCTAAGGAATAAGTGTGATATTGATATGGTCCTTTCTTCTTTTTTTTTTTCTAGCCCTTGAGAAAGGTCACAATAAATGACCGAAACGTCGGGAAATCAATAACTGAGTGTTTTTGTTTTACACCGTCCTTCTCCCCACTAACCCGCATCTGTTTGGTAATAAGCTTCGTAACTATTTCTTATCGTGTTCTATTCGAGAAAACTAACAAACAATGTCTAACAAAAATGGAGAGGCTTGCTCATAATGGTTTCGTCCATCGATGATATATTTTGGATTGTTTTTCCTGACACTCTTGACAGCTTGTAAGTACGGTTGTACAGCGAGGTTGCCGGTTGTGATAAAATTCTCGTAAACATGCCGCCCCCGTTGAAAGATGACTGGTTGGTAGGGGTCTGTTGAGCCGGATCCAATGGAAGCAAGCAGATCTTAACAATGGATCACTTGATGATTCCTTTTCGGGTCTGGAGGGTTACTACACGGGTTCTGCCATCAGGACCAGTAAGAAGTTTTAGAACTCTTCCTAACAACCACATTGTAGGTCGCACGTCTTCTTCTTTGATAATGGCTAAGGTTCCAATTTGTAGATTTGGCATCTTGTCGAACTGCCATTCCGTGTGTTGATGCAGTGAAGTTCATTTTTTATTTTAAGTTACAGTGACAGATCAAAATTGTAGGTTAAAGGTTGGCAAACATGTTTAATCACGATAGTCATAGATTAAACTGTGATTCGTTTTATTTCGCTTTGCTCAAAATGTATTTGATTTGACAGAAAAAAAAAACGTTCGAGAATAGAGTGTGATGATAATTTTGGAATTGATGATCAAAATCCTTATCAAATCGAGAAAACTAAGTTTATTATCAAATATTTTATCTTTTTATTCCAATAAGCGAGCACTTTATGTCATTCAATTTTTTTTGCCAACCTTCAACCTCCAATGTTGATCTGTCACTGTAACTTTAAATAAAAAATGAACTGTAAATGGAGATAGTCCTTTGACCAGCGTTGCCACCAGTGCAAACATTTGTTGGATTAACTGGTATCGCTTGACGTGATTGATTTTAGTCGTGGTCAAATCTCGCTGCGGCAGTGAGGTCATAGGTTGGCCAATGATGAAGTAGGCAGGTGTGAGTGCTTCTAGGTCATTAGGATCTTGAGAAAGAGGGGTAAAAGGTCGGGAATTTAGAGAGGCTTCGATTTGAATAATCAGTATACAACTCTTCGTAAGTGAGATATTTATCAGTAGTGATTCGTTTCAAATGACGCTTCGCAGATATCACGGCAGCCTCCCGAAGTCCACCAAAGTGGGGGCTGCGAGCTGGTATAAAATGTCAGTTGATTTGATTTTGATCAAAGTAATTTTGAAGACCTTTACATGAAATTATAGATTTAATCGATTGCAAATCATTATTTGTCCCCACAATGTTTGTGCCGTTATCAGAAAATAAACCGATGCAGAGCCCACGACGCGAAACAAACCGTTTTAATAAACTGGAGAAACCTTCACTGGTTAGGTCTGTGATGAGCTCCAAATGTACTGCTTTCGTCGACATGCATACAAAGACGCAAATGTAACCCTTGACGATCTTTCTGCTTTTTGTTTTTCCATCCTTTAGTTCGAAAGATCCGGCGTAGTCAACTCCACATGAAATGAAAGGTCTTGAAGCGTTGACTCTCGAAGGTGGTAATTCTCCCATCTCACAGAAGTTCGTAGGTGGGCTGACTTTGAAACATTTCATACATTTTCTAGTATATGATTTCACTAAAGATTTTCCCTTTATGGGCCAGTAGTTCTGCCTGATATGGGCTAGAGTTCCTTCGATTCATGCGTGGAGACTTCGTTCATGTTCGTGTGCTATGTTTAATTTCGTGAAAACATGATTATGAGGTAGAAGTATAGGGTGCTTCTAATCGTAGTTCAAATTGGAAAACCTTAAACATCCTCCAACTCTGACTATTTCTTCGTGATCGAGAAATGGCGATAACGTCTTCAGGAGACTTCTTTTCTTGACTTCAGTCGACTTCTTGAGACTAGCGATCTCCTCTGAGAAAGCTTCACCTTGAACGAATTTGATGAGATAAAGTCTACTGTCGTTGAGTTCTGTGCTAGTGATTGGACGAGCGAATTTTTTGTTTTTGCAATAATTGTGTTCAAATCTGAAACAATAGGCAATGACATTTACAAAATTCGTGTAACTGGAAAATTTGTTGAAGACATCCCACTGCTCTTCTTCCTTAGCCAGAAATGATATCTTTTGAGGTCGAAATTTTGGCGTATTTGATGAATTCTGTAATGGAATTGACGGTTGTGTTTGTATTGGCCACTGGGTTGTCTCTTTGAGGAGAAATGCGGGTCCGTGCCATTATAGAGGGGATTTTGAGAGTTCTGATATGTTTGATCCACGCGATAGAACATCTGCTGGGTTTTCCTTCGTGCTGATGTAGTTCCACTTGGCTTCTTGGGTTGATTGATTAATTTGAGTCACTCGATCTGCCACGAAAGTTTTCCATGTACAAGATATCCAGGACAAAACAATTGTCGAATCGACCCATCAATGAATGTTGTCTATTTCGAGAGTAAGAGACTTCAGACATTTCTTCAATAGTTTCGACAGCAAAACTGCTCCGCATTACTCGAGCCGTGGAATCGATATTGTCTTTAGCGGTGCAACTCTGGTTTTTGCACAAAGGAGATGACATTTTGTCTGTTCATCATTCGAAGATCTCAAACAGATGGCGCAGGCATAAGATTTCCCACTGGCATCTGAGAAACCGTGAACTTGAATGGATTTTACATGTTTTGACCAATTCGTGTCGAGGAATTTGGATTGTATTGATGTAACTAAGTTGTTCCTGGAATTGCATCCATTGTGTGAACAGTTTACTGGAAAGAGATTCATCCCAGTCGATCTTCAATACCCAGAGCCTTTGAATGAGGATTTTGATCCTGATCGTGATAGGTCCCAATAATCCGAGAGAATCAAATATTTTTGCAATGAAAGACAAAATGGTTAGTTTGGATGGTGTTTCGTTGACATTTGGCATGTGTACATTATATTCGAATTTATCTGAAGAGGGTCACCATGATATTCCAAGAGTTATCGAAGAAGAATCGTCAGTGATCTCGTGAGCTTCATTTTCGACTGCTTGATTGAGATTGGCTATGACTCGTGGATCGTTTGATTGGAATTTCCGTATTTCAAATCCATAAGCGGCTAGAATTCGGACAATATTGTTCTTGAGAATAAATAAATCTCTAAAATTTTCATGGCCAGTTTATAGGTCGTCTACATAAAAGTTTGTTAATATTTTGCTCTCATCCGGATATAAGATCTGGGTTTCCCTTGTAATTTGCTAGAGACATCTTGTGGCGAGGAAAGATGCTGAAGCGGTTCCGTAGGCGACTGTATTCAGAACAAGATGCTTGATACTTGAATTTGCATGCTCTCGCCATAGAATTCGCTGTAGATTACTATGATCTAGGTGTACAAGTACTTGTCGGTACATTTTTGTCAAATCTCCAATCAGTACCACGTTGTGCTTTCTGAAGTTGAGTAATATTGAGAACAGATCCAGTTGGATAGTTGGCTCAATCTTTAGAACATCGTTAAGTGATAAATTTGCGTGGATGATTTTGCACTTGCATCGAACACCACAAGTACCTTAGTAGTGGTGCTGTCCGGCTTCTCCACAGCGTGATGGGGTAAGTAGAATTTCGTGGCGTCAGGATTCGACGCTGGAAGTATTTCAGTCATGTGCTCGAGCTCTTCGTATTCTTTCAAGAAATTGGAGTATGATTTTTTCAGTCTTGGGGTTTTGTCCAGTTTTCGTTCGATGGAATAAAATCTTCGAAGTGCTGATGTTTCAGAATCTCCCAAATATAAAAAAGTGTCCTTTTAAGGTAATTTGACGATAAAATGACCATTTTCGTGACGTGATAGATTTTGTATGAAATGTTCTTCGCATTCTTGCTCCTCCTGTGTGAAGCGCGTCGTTTGATCGTGTGAATCTGCTTGAATATCTTCGAGGGTCCAACATTTTTTCAACTGGTGGTTGAGCTCGAAGTTGGTTCGAAATGTGCTTGAATATGCTTGATTTGGTCCGATTTTCATCCCACCTGATACAATCCATACAAAACGTGTCTTCTGCAAAACAGGTAAATTCCTACCAAGTTTGATTTGGCCAACGCAGAGCAGGTCATAAAAAATGGAAGCTCCAACCAACATGTCAATTTTGTTTGCTTTGCTAAACTCGGGATCAGCCAATGTGAGATTTCTTGGAATTTGAAGGTGCGATACATTGATCGTGTATTGCGGTGTGCAATCTGCAATTTTGTCTATTACGAGAAACAATAGTTTGTTTTTGAATTCATTGTAGAGTGATGATATTGCAACTTCAGTTCTCATCGTGATTTTCATCTTGCTTTAATTGATACCGAATACTGGTAAATTGATGGATTGTAAGGGAAGTTATAGTCGAGAGGCCAATTCATACGTGATAAAATTTGATTGTGATCCGCTATCAAGGATGATCCTGCATTTCAAAGGTTGATTGTACATGTCAAATACGTGTATGATTGCTGTTGATAGAAGAACGAAAGGTTCGTTGGTTTGCTGCGTGTATAGTTTGAAAATACTGCGTGATGATTTCCATTGGAATCTTCGTGATTTGCTTCGCTTCGTGAGTTATTGCTTCTTGAATGTTCCGGTGGATCATATGATTCGTGTCGTTTTGTATTTCGAGGTTCGTGAAGAAAACGTGGATTTGGCGTATTTTGAGGCTCGTGTGTATTTCTATTTTCGGGGTTATGTAATAACGTGCTGTGATTTCTATTACAAATCTTGCATCCTCTGGACTGGCAATCTTGTTGACGATGGCCTGATCTGAGGCAATTTGAACATAATTTTGATTCATTCAGCATTTGATATCGAATTGTTATGGGTAAAGATTTGAATTTTTCTCAAAAGTAGATTGGATGATTTTCTCCGCAAATTGGACACGACGAAGAGGCGGGTCTATTCGAGAAAAGGTCAAGCCTTTTGTAGTCAGATTCTTTATTAGGATCTCTTCTTGATGGATTGCCGTGACGAGTAGGAAGCGATTCCAAAACTGTGCACCTTTGATTGAGAGACTGGATGATATCACCAACCTTCGGAATTGTAATTTCTTTGGAGTAGTTTCCCATTCCTTTCTTGATAGAAAAACCAGCTTTTCGATGAGAATGAAAATCAAGATGGCGTTCCATGCCTTGAATTCGGGATCGATGAGCTCCAATGATCTTTAATTTTTGAGAAACCCATCCAGAAAACTGCGGAGTAAAGTACTGGATTCCTTTTGTAGCGAGGGAAGTTCCATGATCTCTTTTATGGTAGTTGACAATAGCTTTGTTATTCTCGTATCTATCAGACAAAAGTTGCCAGGCAGTATCATAATTGGATTCAGTTATTGGCAGAGATTCAATAACCTGAGCTGCATCACCCTTCAAAGACGATTGAAGATAATAGAATTTTCGACTTTCCTCAAGGTATTGTTTGAATGTACCAGGGCGTAGAAAGTGACAAAGAATTTTCTCCATTCTCCGTATGAACCAGAAAAATCCAAAAGTTTGAGCGATGGTAGCTTAGCATTCATGGAAGAGGCTGATGGTAAAAACTGCGCAGGCCGATTTATATTCGCATCGCTGCTAGGAAGGCATCGAGATGAAACTGTTGCAGAAATCAATTCACGAGCTTGGGCAACAATGTTAAAATATTTATTCTCAAATTCATCACGGTCTTTGAAAGATTGCTGTGCATCGAGCTTTCCTCCATCCGAGAGAATTTCGTCTTCGAGTTCGGTTTGTACTGACTTGAAATCAGATAGCGAGCTGGCCATAATGGCCTGCAAACGTGTTTCCAGCAAAGTTGTTGAATGGGTCGCAAAATCAAAATTATTAACGAATGTTTCGAAACACGTGAGCTCCGCCTTTATTTGGCCTCTACGAGAAGAGTTTCTTCTTGGCATCAGCCATTTTAAGATAAATGATAAACAAATGACAAAATAGAATAGATAGGTACCTAGTCCAAAATCGAAATGTATTCGTGCTTCGAGAAACTTGAGTATAAACGTGTGAAATCGCGTGATATTACGTGATGAATGGAAAAATAAGGAGAATTGGAAAGGACTGACTTTATTCTTCAGTTGAATTTCTTGGTTTAAGCATCAATCGTGGCTCCTTTTGGCACCAAAGCTCATCGGCATCGTTCTGTCTTTGCACAAAAAATGGCCTTGGTTCACTGAGTCGTTGATTTTCACTGGGATTTCCCTGTATCCGGGTTCGATTGACCATATGTTGGGGTGCCTATGCCTCAGCAATTTTATGCATTTTGGTAATAAGCTTCGTAACTCTTTTTCAACGTGTTTTATTCGAAAAAACTAACAAAAAATGTCTAACAAAAATGGAGAGCCTCGCTTATAATGGATTCGTCAATCGATGATATATTCGCGATCGTTTTCCTGACATTCTTGACATCTTGTCAGTACGGTTGTACAGCGAGGTTGCCGGCTGTGATGAAATTCTCGTAAACACTTGGCTCATCTATTCTCTTGTCAGGAGTATACTGGAGTACTGTTTAATCTTACGGTCACCTCTATACAAAACGCATATGGACAGAATCGAAAAGGTGCAGAGGAGATCCACCAATAAATTTTTTTCTTTCTCCATAAGATCCTTCACGGTGAAATCGACTGCAGCGAGTTGTTTGAATCGGTTCGACTGCTTGTTCCATTCAGGCGCACCAGACAGAAGCAGCTGTTCTACGAACCAATGCACCGGACCAATTGAAGATCCTGGTACAAGAATGCTTATATAGGTTCATCACTATACACCGGGGTAATAGAATGATTCAGTTTCTATCACCTTGGCGTATCCCATACTTGCAATAGGCAAGAAGAACAATTTTTGGAACCTATATAAGCAGGTATCTCACTTTTACAGAATTTTGCACTTATCCCATTCTTGCACCGGGGTCTTCGATGGGTCCATATTAACTTGTATATCACCCACTTATTCAACTGCTGCATAAAGTCCAACTATTTTCCGGATCAGTGGAAGATTTCCATTGGCAAACCTTCGGCAAAAGTTAATAACCCATCTCAACAAAGAAAGAAGATCAAATTTACCGCTACTCGACCTACGAATTGGTCGAGAGATGATAATGTCCAATTATAACAAGGGCAAAATTACCGACATTTGTCCACATATTTTCCTATGTGGGTGGTAATAGTTACAGTAATAGTAATAGTAATTTGGAAGTAATAAAGAGGTCGATAGGTCCTTGCCAACCATTAGGTTGAAGGTGAATAAAGGAACTGTCAACCGGTTTTACATCAAAATGTGGGAAATCTGATCGTATGTTGGTCCTCAATGTAAACTATTTTTTACCTCTTGGTAAATAACAATGACAGGCAGAATACACTTGCATATTGATGTGAGATGGACAAGGATCAACTATGACACCGTCGCGTTCATGTGTAAATGATGGAGTATGGATTTTGTCACGTCGTGTTGAAATGAAAAAAAATACTATGGCGTCTTACTTGGTATAATATTTACGTGGTAGTTTATTGCTAATTGGATTAAAATGTAACTGCGATAGAAACTTTTCTGTATAATATCGGGAAGATACCCAATAAACACACGAACGTAAATTAAACGTTTTTAAAAGTAGTGACACCATTAAGAAAATGAGTTGATATTATACGTACATATTCAACTTGAGAATAGGGAGATAAAGCCAAACAAAATTTTAAAGGTATCCTTATACGTGTCGAACCGCACAAGTGCAGAAGGGATACGTTGACAGATTTGCGTTACGTTGAACGTATCGTTACGGGCCCCTCCGGTATGCTCAACCGCCTACGAATATCTGTCTTTTGAACGACAGACGTCAAAAATGTGTCACCAAAAAAGCTGATCCAAGGTAACATTCGATAGTTTTTGAATACAAAATTGAAACATTTCATCAAAGCTTTAAAATAAATACGGAAATAAACATGTCGGCAGTTATAAGTAGATGTGCTAGGGGAGTTCTGGCCCACTTTCTGTACCTAACCTCACTTTTTACCGGCGTTTGGGTGTGGGGGACCTTTCGCAGCGTTGATCTTGACAGTTGGGATTGATGTGTGAGCGGTGTTGCCGGCTGCGTGCGGTGTTGCCGCTTATGGTGTTTTGGTTGGGAGATGAGGGATTTTGGGATCTTAGGTTTTATGGTTGACGTTTGAAGTGTCATTGACGTTTGTGGCGGGTGGGTTCTAGCGTTGATGATGACAATTGACAGGATTGATGTGAGGACGATGTTGTCGGTTGCGTCGTGCGGTGTTGCCGCTTATGGTGTTTTGTGGGAAGATAAGGGATTTTGGAATTGCAGATTTTATGGTGAACGTTTGAAGTGACATTCAAGTTTGCGATGTTTTGATGTGCCACCTAGCGATGATTATTTGTAATAAGGAGCTTTGAAAAATAGAGGTTTCTTTATAGTTTCTTGAGTTATTTAAAATAGGTTGAGCATTATAAGATGGCGTGTGATGTTTAGGTGAGCGGATTTTTAAAAGAAATGCCTATGGGAAGGTTCATTGACCTGATGAAGCTTTATATGATTCTAGAAAAAGCATAATGTGGCGGGTGGGTTGTAGCGTTGATGATGACAATTGACAGGATTGATGTGTGAGCGGTGTTGCCGCCTATGATGTTTTGTGGGGAGATGAGGGATTTTGGGATTTTAGGTTTTATGGTTGACGTTTGAAGTGTCATTGACGTTTGTGGCGGGTGGATTATAGCGTTGTTACAGACAATTGACAGGATTGATGTGAGGACGGTGATGTCGGTTGAGTCGTGCGGTGTTGCCGCCTATGGTGTTTTGTGGGAGGATAAGGGATTTTGGAGTCAAGTATGATGTTTTGTGGGAGATCAGGGATTTTGGGATAGGTCGGGTTTTTGGTGGGCATTTGATGTAACGTTGACGTTGAGATATTTTGTAGGCTTGATATTGATAATTGACAGGATCGATGTGTGGACGGTGTTGTTGGCTGCGTGCGGTGATGTCACGTATGGTGTTTTGTTGGGAGATAAGGGGTTCTAGGAATTGAGGTTTTTTTTTTTTTTTTTTTTTTTTTGATGTGGCGTTGGTGTTTGTGATGTTTTATTGTTCCAATGCAGATTTCGTGATTGTATTTGAATGTTATAGGCTCGGTTATAGGATATGATGGATGATGGACAATTGTGTGTTGTCTCATATGAAAGATCATGTAAGTGGTAGTACTCCGATGTGTAAGGTATTTAATAAGAGAGAGAGATGTGTAGATTTTTTCATTAGTTATAGCATTTTTATGAGGGGTTTAATTATTTAACCAGAGACTATGAGTCATTAGAAATTCTCCTTCATCACATGTTGATAGTTTCAGAAAAAAAAAAAAAATGTTAATTATTATGTATATATTATGATATTATATTCAACACAAAAATAGAACAAATTGAAGGGTTCTATAGAGATTCAACGCAAGAACAACAAAAAGCTGTATTTGGGATGCTTGATTACCTGAGTGTGGCGTTTGGGAGAGGATTTTAAAGTGGTCTCATGCCAGATGGTCAAAAAGGTATGGATTGGGGTTTATTGTGACACTTAGCGGCGAATATTTGTAATAAGGATTTGGAAAATGTAGGGTTCTTCATATTTTGAGTTAATTAGTTTTTTAAAATGTAGATGGTGATGATACTGTTGATTGAATTCTTTAATCATTCGCAATTAGAGTTAATAGGTGGAGTGCGATGTTTGGAATTGGTGAGCTGATGCTAGATTTTTGAAAGAAATACCTTATAAGAAGGCCAGTGACTTGAAGCTATGGTTCATTAGAAAATACCAACATTTAGATCTGAATCATTCCAAGAAATACTTCAACTTATATTGCTATTGATAAGGAAAAGACTAAAACAGTTTTAATGTTATAGCAACACCAAGTAAAATGCACAAAACAGTCAAATTAAAAACCACAATTTGATATTCATGAAATATTTTTTTTTTTTTAATTATTCTAATCATTGTTTATTGATACATAATTTCGCCACCAAAAGGTCTAGAACAGTTCAATGATATCCTAATAATAGAACGAAATAGATTTTGAGGTGTTATAAAATTGCCCAACTGACGAGTAGATTTTATCATTTCATAATAAATAAGAAGAACGGACATACCATATCTGAGAAATTATCCGGTAAAATACACACAGCACAATCAAATTAAAAGTCTTTATCTCATAGGTATTCATGAAATAAATTTACACTATGATCATTTCATTTCATCATTGTAATAAGTATATCAAAATAATTTACTCGTTAAAACATTATTAAATATTAATATGATTTTATCAAATTAGTAATATGAGAACTATTGAACTATAAGACATATTTTCAAGATTTGGTGGATATATATAGAGTTGATCAATAAATCAGTAGCGTTAAAATTAATAAATAATTTATATCTAATTTACAATACTAATCATCGATGATTGGATCGAGAGATTTGAAACATATTTTCTCACCTAACTTTGAATGCAATCTGTAATTACAGCTTTCTTCAGTCTCTACGCAAAATAAAAGTTGCATGAAACAACTTTCACACCAAAATTTCTTATTTCTATATACACGTGTCTTAAGTTGGCGAACAGTTACAACGATATGATAATGCTTATCAACTATCTTAAATCTATTATTCATAAATTTTATAAACCAGAAACTACAACTTCTACAAATATTCATATTAAAATCTTCAAGTACATAATACTCCACCCAAAGACAATATCTCCTACATTCAAAACTATGATCATTCCAATTATGGATGAGTATCGCGTTTCTTTTACAGATACATCCAATTATCCTTGAATCATCTATAATATTCTCTAGCGAAATTGAATGACATACTTCATCTTTTGAAGCTATTTTATTAAGATAATCCCACCTATAATTGGAATAATTCTGTAAAATATAATGATTTAAAGTCTCAGGTAAAAATGGTATAGGACTAGAT